>OX638090.1:1250000-2500000 GCA_951804965.1 Horisme vitalbata
AGGAAAATCTACCGACCTGAAAAGCATAATCCATCCAAAAGTGGCACAGCTGTGAGTTATTCCCATGTCGCATCCAGCAGTGCAACCGCATCGCATTCCAGCACGTCGTGCCGCCGGCTCCTGCAGATTACCAGCGCCGCTTGATTTAATACCCGGGCTTGCATTTGAGGAGTTTAATATCCCCTACCTCAACCCCCCGCTGCAGAACTACTAATACCCTAGTTGAATTTTACTTTGAATAATGGGTGGAGGTTTATGCAGGTGTGAATTTAAGTATGATAAATAGGGAGTTTATACTAAGCTAAAGGAATTATCATTATATTTCAATTAAGTATTGAAGATTTAAAAAACTTCAATTTAGACTTTAATACATAATTACTAGAAACTTATAATAACTGTGTCCTTTATAAACAAGAGAAAGTATTGTAGACAGTCTAAGGCAGATGAAACTAATACGTTCGTATTAAATTCTCTCAGTGTGGCTTAATACGAAGGTGGTGTCCTGCGTGGGCGATTTAAAGCGAACGCGATTGCGAAGCAACCTAACATGGTGACACGTGAATTTAATGCGATGCGGTGCAATGTGGCGACTCTGTGTGTGACTACATCATCACTGCCATGCGGCCTCCGCCGTCGCGTCGCGTCCAGTTCGCGCGAAAATATCAAGCAAACTGATCGCGTTTTATTAATATCGTGTCGCGCCGCATCCCACCTTATATGCGTTTGGTCTCGTAGGATACTTCAATAGTAATCGATTATTTGTGGTTACCGCGCTGCACCGCACCGCTTCGCGTTTGCATCCAGATCTCTCTCGTAGGACGCCCCGTTAGCTTTCCATTTCCCAACATTTAAAGATTGCCTTTCAGTCAGATTTATTGCAATAAAACAGTAACCTATCATTGTAATCGTTCACATACAAGCTGACATTCGTACTCACATTATCAGTTGCTTGAGCGCTTAAAGCCGCTGTAAATACTCGAACAGCGCCGCCAAATTCTCCAGCACTTAAAGACGCTTATCTTCTTAAAGCAGACGCTTTGTCATTATCTCTCGGTTATCGTTGTCGCTTTAACGGCTCACTGTAAAGGCTTTGGCACACGATGCGGCAGCGGAACTTACGATACTTTTAAGAAGTTAAGAGTTCAATAAGGTATTGTTGGACTTTTTAAAATCTTGTAGTAGTTACATTGCTGACCTAAAACAACGTGGGCCGTATTCGTGACCACAGTCATAACCCTTCTTTTCTTTGTCATAGGTATCTAAAGGATGACACCAGGGAACGCCAGTATCATCTATCTTTTTACTTAACACAGTATTTAAATTTATTTATTATTAATTAGTACAATCACAAAACCATTTACACTTATTAATGCAAATTATTACAATTATAACAAAAACAAAAACAAAAAATAATATTAAACAAATCAAAATAAGTTAAACTAAAAGAATTATTATTGGGATTACATGTATTTAAAAATGTATAACAGAACATCAAACCATAAAAAAATAACATCAGGACTTGCAGTTGTTGACTTTTACAACTAAAGGAAAAACATGCACCGTAAAGACGACTTCTTATTCTACTCTCCATCAGGTAGCCCGCTTGTTCGTCTGCCAGCTTTGGCATTAAAAAAATCTAAAAACTGTCAATCTATACACCGACGCCTTTAAACATCGACTTAAAGTCAAACATTCTCTTTTATGTATATTTAAATGACGCCTAGCTATAAAGGGTCTAAATGAACGACTATTTAATTTGGGAGGTTTATTCCGGCATCAAAGTTAACGGGCGGCCGATGACGTCATGTAACGGTAACGGCTGGTGTAATGTCATTGTTGTAAGACTGTTTCGTTAGAACTAGGAAGTAGGTTCTGATTCAAAGACCTATTTTTTGTCATTACATTATTTGAAATTGCAGGTCGTTGTCATTACTTTAATGAGATGGAATCAAGAGTCGTAATGGAGATGACTATGGGTATTCGCAATGGTATAGATACTTTATCCATTAAATGAAATATAAGTAACATTGTAAAATGTTTGAGACTAGACTAATATAAATGTAACGTTTGAAGTAAACAACCAATTATTGTTGATTGAAAAGTGGGGCTTGGAATTATTTCAGCTACCTTTTTAAGTTAACTAACTTAAGCGTCCGCTCCACAAAACTATTTAAATATATTGGGAACGATGCCGACAGTGCTCCTAATTATTTATCTTTTCCCTTCTCTTAAAAATGTACGCTATCTTCATTGTCAAATAAATATAGTTCGTTCCATCATGCGTTCCAATAGTGTAACTAAAATTAAAGTTCTATACAATGATCGCATCGTTTTGCGGAGGGGACGCCCTGTATTTTGGCGATCGTTTGCTTGACTATGAACAGTTACTAGTTGGGTATTATAATGATACGGAGTCACTTTGAGAACAAACTGGGTCCCAGTTTAACGTCCAATTTCTCATACCTTCAAAGACATACTTTCAGTTTAGTCGTACCTTAGTTCCCAGACAATGCTTAACTCATTTCTTTTGCGCTTGCATCGAAAGATTGTAGAAGCTTTCAAATAATTTTCACTTTAATATTTCTTCCGCTCGCAGCTTTTAATTCCTGGATCCAGTCAATTTTCTGTAAAGTTTCTCCGGGCCTCGGATCTAGGCAGTGGTTACTAATTTATTTAAAGTTCTGATAATCTTCTTTAATTTGGCTTAACAGAAATTAAATAAACTCAGTGCTATTAATTGTAAGGTTTTTGCCTTGTCGGTTCTTTATTTTAAAGAAAAAGTTATTGTACTCTTAACAGTATTACATTATAATCCTATTATGACACTTTACAAACTAGGATAACTTAGCGAACTTTACACGTAACTTCCCTATAGCTTTACACGTAAATTTTAATAACGGAATAGGTTAATATAAATATTATTATAAATACCGTCTTCTTAATAAAATCTACTGCCATGTACTCATTTAACACATCTTTTTACATATTTAAACAGGCAAAGGTAGATTTATTTAAAATGATTATTGAAATAAACCACGAGCAAAATTCAGGTGGCATCGAGGCGAATTAAAGTTATGATAAATGATCTTACCATTTTCGCATCAAAAATATATTGCCTCAATAAATTTATTGCTTATCATTTTGTTATTTGACGAATAGTAATTGAATTCCAGTATTAACTGAGTTTAATTAAATTCACAATACTAATTGATTTCAAATTAAAAAAAATTGAATTATAATAAACTATTTTCAAACTTGATATGGAGTTTCTACGATAGTTGGTAAATTATTATAATTATTAGTTAAGTACAGTAATAGAAGCTTTGTCGCTAAAAGCCACATAATGCTTTATTTAGTGTGTACCCATCTTAACTTTACCTCTCTCGTTATTTAGACACAATATCACATAGACAAACATTTTCTTAGAAAATAGAGTAAAGATTAATATCAACTACTGAATAAATATAAATCGTGAGAGACAGCGCTAAGTATTCAAGAGTCGCGGATCCGTCATTGAATTTACAACATAAAGGGCGGGCGCGAAGCACCATCCCCCCCCCCCCCCACCCCCCGGTATGGGGGGAGGGTGGTAGTAAAACGCTCATGACTTTGAAATTAGGAAGCGACTTCGATTGAGTGCACTTACGCATTTATGACGGTGCCTGTCACCGTTTGACCGACGTTCGACCGAGTTGGTTGGACAGTCGCGATTAGAAGTTAGTCGCTATTGTATCTATTGTACTGAACTTCAAAGTATGATAAGCCCAATGTTGATATTCTATGAACAATGCTGCAACGAAGCATGATGCGAGCTACTGCGGCTTATTGCAGCATCTTAGCACTGTCGTAATCTTTTATGCGGTAACCTGATTTAAGTATTTTCTGAAGAACGCAATAATATCCACAAAGTTGCAAAAGACACGGATTTTTTTATAAAACTGCTTATTCGAGTAAAACAGTAGACAAAGGTTCCAAACTTTAAACTTATCATTGCTACTTTTTGCGTCAGCGAGGGGTTGAACTGCTTCAATTGTTTAAGTTTGAATCTCCAAACTTTTAAAGTTTAAAGCAGCATAGGAATGTCTTATTTAAAGGACGTCTCAACAATTTTCTACTCTGAGCGTATATCGTGATATTCACAAAGGGTTCAGAAAAATAAAAGAGAATAGGAAAACTTACATGTTTTTTGCTATTACTGTAAAAAATATGAGGTCCATGAGGTATCCTATCGTACTTAAACATATTGTAAAGGCGAAATTTTGTAAAATGCCAAATATGAACATAGGAAACGTATGTTCCTCCTTCACGCCAAGACTACTAAACATATTGAGCTGATATTTTGCACATTATGTTGTAGTTTTAGACCTGAAATAACACATAGGCTATATTTGGAAGGAATCATAATTTCAATTTTATTTTACGAATAAAATTTGTTGTGCCAAAGTTTTATAGATAAACATCACGCTATTGAAAATGAAGTTAAAAAAAAGCTGTAAAATCTTTATACCGTATTTCAAAATAATTGGTATCAATTCAGTAGGTCGTAAAAACAGCTCATTCCAAGAAACTCTTAGCACTTGTGCACGCGCCGCCGCCGCCGCCGTTACCATCAGATAACTTTCAGCGGGTTTTTCAATGAATTCTAAATGCAGTCTGCTCCCCCCTTTGTCTGGACTGTTGACTGATGAATGGATACTATTGTGAACTTTCTTTTAAGAATTATTGAAATAAATTTGATGGGGAACGTTAAAAATATCTTCGTTCCTAAGGAAACAAATGTAGGTACTCGTGACTGTATGTGGATTAAAAAAACTTAACTTAGATCAACAATCAGTCACGAGACCCTTTTTAGAACATTTCAAAACAATTAAAGTACCACTTCAACCACACCAACCTATCTACTGATATAAGGTGTACTGACACTGTTGGTTAAATACCTAATAAAAGAGGAAAACAATAATTCGTACGATGGGCATGCGGGTTCGGAATCATAGGGGACAGCTTCTCGCAGTCAACGCTACTGCCCCGCGGCGGCCAATGAATCCCGTCTAACGCTTAGAAGGAGAATACATTTTGATAATTTTACGCAGCATAAACACAAAAATATCCATCACGCAAAATTATCCGTTATAATCATAATCATATATTTATTTGCCAGAATGTGGGTACATTATTATAGATCTATTTTGTAAATTAATTGATCCTGTACATTCTTAATACTAAAGCATGTTTATTTAAGAATATAACATAGATGTCACTATAGCTAGCATAATCAATGAATATCTAGTCAAATTTGTCACTAAGAAACTCTGATATTGAGTAGTAACATTTATCAATAAAGCCTTCATATTATTCTTAAAACAAATAAAGTTGCCTTCTTTTATGATCTCTGGTACCTTGCTTTGGAATTTTCGGGCCATACCGATGTGTTTGATTGAACAGTATAAAATTTGTTTTTATCAAACCGATTGAGATCATAGTTAGAAATGTCAGTAAATTTATTAAATTATATCATGTCATTTCTTACAAATAGGGCTGCTTCATCTATCTTCTATAGGTACTTCTAAAATCCTTTGTCCTCAATGACTGACGGATCAACACACAGCCTAAACCGCTGATCGTAAAGACCTGAAACTTGAAGTGTGTGTTCCTTGTATGACGTAGGCATCCGGTAAGACAGGATTTTCCGAAATTCTACCCCTAAGGGGATGAAAAACAGGGGGCAAAATTTGTATGGAACAACGTGATTCCTTGGTCCAATCTACTTCAAATTTTGCATAAACATTCTTTAACAGAATTGATGGAAGACCTGTTTCGTATTTTACTGAAACTTATCGTCTAACGGGGTTAAAAAGGGGTAGAAAGTTATTTTGGGGGTGAATCGAAGTTGATATAAATAATATACTCCTTATTAATATCAACGGGATATTTACCATGATTTGTGAGTTCTGTTATTTCCCGATATTTCGACGATATTAATAATTATGTTCTCAACCATGATAGTTTCAAAAGTTATAATATACTCCTTAGTGTTTTTGATTTTACTTCTTTATTAAATGGCTTCTGGGATAGTTATCCACAATTTCGCCAGTATCAAGTATAATAATGGTTTTGAGTGTAATATGAGGCAACGTAGTACGGAAAAAACGATCGGCGCACAATTTTCTTCATCAGAGAATTCCCGTTCAATCTTCTTTTATTCCATTTCACTAATACTTGTGTCTTATAACTAACATTTACCGGTTATAATACCTTGAATATTAAACGACATACATTAGAAAAACACTAGAAAATAAAATTTAATAAAATTGACAACCGTCGTTCATGATGAAAAAAATGGTGTCCTCTGTTCACAGATTTATAAGTCTAGTACTAACCTCTTTTATTTAAATAAATTTTTATTTTGACACATGTTTGAAAACTCAATCCGAACTCTTTAAAATTGGAATGTCAAATATAAAAGAATAGTGGCATTACTTATAAAAATCTGTCAAAAGTTAAAAGATTGCTTAAACAATTGCTATCTCTTACCATTGGATAATGATAAACAGTGACAGGGATAACTTTAAGCACTGGTTAAAATTAAGTAGCTTTATAAGTAAGGGGTTTAGTATTTTAATCTAAAGCACTAAGGAGTATTGATATCAACATGTACAACATGAAGTCCCGTTTGTTTGGAGTTTCGTTGACATCGTAGTTCAGACTATTCTGTGGTTCAGATTACATTGGTATTTGTTGTAAGTTCGTATGTTTATTTGTTCGAACATAACTCTCAAACCGTTGGTCCAATTTGTATACAATTTGGTAGGTCCATAGTTTGTATTTGAAATTGTTTTTGCTGGGAAGTTTATGAGTTGTATCAGACAGGCGGTCATCAATTTAAGCGAGTCCCAAAAGGGGCCAAAAAAACTTAAACATATGTAAATATATTGAGTAAGGTTTCATATGAATGAGTTTTGTTTGTTATTTTCAAAATAGTTTTATTTTATTTCTAGAATGTATTTGAAATACGCCAAAAACAAAAAATTGGATAAACATTACAACATAAACTCCCATTTATTAGAGTTTCGTTGACGTCGTAGTTCAGACAGATATAATAGATCACGCTATCAATACGATATTAGTGTTTCTGCTTGAGAGAAGTATCTTTACTTTATATTTTTTGGCACAGGTACGCAACCATACCAAGTTAGTCGGGGTTAGACAGAAGCAAATCCAACCATTATACTTGTCACACATACCTGTTCACCATCTAAGATAAGATTGTAAGAACG
This sequence comes from Horisme vitalbata, assembly GCA_951804965.1. Classification (NCBI taxonomy): domain Eukaryota; kingdom Metazoa; phylum Arthropoda; class Insecta; order Lepidoptera; family Geometridae; genus Horisme; species Horisme vitalbata. The sequence goes on from OX638090.1 coordinate 1,257,275, forward strand.
TACCAAACCATAACCATTTAGTCAGAGGCAAGTCCAAATATTGTGTTTGGCACAAATGCCTGCTCACTAAGTGCACAGTGCTCACCGTCAAAACACATAAAAAACAGCTCGTACCCTAGAACAAGTGTGTTTTGAGCACTTTACACTAGATACACGTTGACTGCGGGCCGGGCTGCCTCGCAGCAGCGGGTCGAGTAGCAGCTCGCGCCCTAGAGCACTTACAGTGTACTGAATTGTAGCATAGTAACTCTATGCTATGTGGTTTTCTTTTCTTTCTGTACATTTTAACTGGCAGTTGACTTGGTGACGGAAAAGGCAACGGAAGTGTGAGTGGGAACGGGAACGGGAACGCGCCCGGGTACCTACCCGGACCTAACCTGGTAATGTAGGTAATGTAGGTTGAGACCTACTTTTTATTCCGTGAGGCTAAAATAACCATATTCGGGAAACATTTTATACGACAACACGGACTTAAAAAAACGTTTACACGCAAACGAAGTTGCGGGCGGGTAAGCTAGTTGTATATATACAAGGCAATGTCAAAATTGTAATTATTTTCATAAAAAGATACACAGCGGTAGTTATCATTTAATTTTCGCTATGGACCTACTATCTCAATAATATTATAAATATGAAAGTTTGTGAGTATGGATGTATGTTTGTTATTCTTTCACACTAGAACGCAGAACTGATTTGGATGAAACTTGGAATATACATAGATATATATACATATATATACATAGGATATTTTTATCCTGGTACTACGTGAGCGGAGCCGGAAGCTCGTAACTCATATTAATCGAACAGAAGATAACCTTCCTGTATTCATCATCGTCACCCACAGTCCGACTTTATCCACTCCTGGTTATAGGCCTCTCGAATTGTGCCATCCAGCACGGTCTTGTGCTAGCCTATATTACTGGATGGTAGAAGCTGGATGCGTCGAGCTCAGAACAGGGCGCAATGACGCTCATTAGGGGAGGCCAGCAGTGGACTGATATAGGCTGATGATGATGGTCATGATGATGATGATTGTACGCCAACCTTGCTTTTCTACCAGGAAAGGTTGCCTGACAGAAAATACTTTAGCATTAAGTCAGTGTTAAATAAATAAATAAAATAAATGATTGGATGTTAATTTGTCGCAGGAGGGCGGTACATCATCGGTGGCAGCCGCAGCGACCTGCTGGTGGTGCGCGAGGCGCGGCCCGACGACCCCACCGCGTACGCCTGCGAGGCGCAGCACGCGCTCACCGGCGACAAGCGCAGGAGCGCACCCGCCATGCTGCACGTCTCACGTACGTTATCTTCTCTATTTTTTTATGGAACTTGAAGATGGAACAAGCTCGTGACCCACGCATGCCCCTGCGTCTATCAACTTGAGGCATAAAGATTATAAGTTTCTTGTGCCTGTAATTTCACCGGCACCCACACCTTTTAAACTGAAACACAGCACAACTGCTTCACGGTAGAAATAGTCATAAGGAAGTATTTCAAGAAATATTTCTGATTTCTTTTGTTCATGCATATTATCTACCCTAAATTGCATTTTTTTTGTATTTAGTATCTATCATATGATAAAGTAACGAATGCAGATGTTCATCGGTTCACTTATAGAATTATATTATAGTAGCACTAAATGAATGTCATATTACTTGTTACTACTTAATTTTTATGGGTGTATTAATATACAGCCATAAAAATTAAGTAGTTAGAGTTATTAGTTAGTTTATTTATTAAGAATCATCAACATAATTGTTGATGATTCTTAATAAATAAACTAACTAATAAACTAATAAATAGGTCTATGTCGATGCATGCTTTTACAACTTGCCACCTCCATTCTCTGCCAGCAGCCTTTCGTAGATCGTATAAACCACTAGGTACAGCACAGCTTTTTAATTCAAACGGGAAAACTAGGCCTTCTTGAAACTCTTTTAAGAACCTCATTTCCATTTAACAGATGCGACTGGTAGCATGGCGCCCAGGATGCTGACGGTGTCCGAGGACGAGGTGGTCCCGCAAGGAGGTGACATCAGGCTCGTCTGCTGCGCTATCGGCAGTCCGCCCCCTACCTACAGGTACCACCACGCCCTCATTTGGTTCCACCAGCTATTGGGTTTTGGTTAGTGTGAATTTCTTTTTTTCATTTTTTCATCTTGTGGTTGGTTTCATAATCATCATAACGTCACTGCCCCTATTCCATTTTATGTTATCTCAAGCCGAAATGCTGACCCCATTTAAGACCACTCTTCCTTATTTATTCTTATAATACTTATCATTATAAACTTTTGCGTTTATAATATTAATAGGAAATAGAATTCTAAATTGTGACTTTCATTCATTCTTATAACCACGGCTTGAGTTACTAACTCCGTACTGGTTGCAGCTGGTTCCGACACACCAACGGCCGCCTCAGCCCCGTCTCCAACAGCATCCGCATCTCAGTCTCCGAGCAGGTTCTCATCATCCGCCGCGCCACTCTTGCAGACGCAGGTATTATTACAACACTTATCAATGTGCGGAACGTTTTGAAAACGGACCAATTTGAGAATTAACGAGAGTGAGGTGATTTAAGAAAACGGGACAATTTGCAAAAAGGGCATTACATTGGAGAATTGAATACGCGTGTAAGTTCGAATGAGATAGTGGTGTACCCTATTGCACTTTTTAGTCCTCTGAGAACAGTTTCAAGACTGAACTAAAAACCGACACAAACTACTCAACTCCAATAGTTGAGACTTTCATACAAGCGTCGACCAGGCATAATACCTAGGATCTTCATTTAACTAAACAAGCCTATTTAGGCTAGGTTAGGCTTAGACGCAAAAGGTTGCGGGTTCGTTTCTAGTTGCGCAGCTGAGGGGCGAATGTTTGCATCATTTATCAACAAGTTTTTTTAATGTTATTTGAAGATGGAACAAGTACATGGCCCACCTGATGTTAAGTGGTCATTATTACCTATCACAAAGCAATGAGTCGAGAATCACGTTTTTTTCGAACATGCCCTACGATGCGTCCATCAACATGAGGCATGATGATGATAAGCCTCTTGTGCCTGTAATTTCACCCACACCCTTCAGACCCAAGCACAGCACAGCTGCTTCACGGCAGAAATAGGCATGGTGGCAGTACTTCACCAGACGAGCCCTCCACAAAGAACAGGGTTGATGCCTGGGTATAAAAATAATAATTCTAATTAGTCTGTCAGATAGATTAACAAAAAATATTTTATATTTATCAAATCAATAGAAATTGACAAAGTTATAGAGCGTCAAAGTTCGGGAGTGGGGGCTCCCAACGTCACTTGCATGTAAGCAGTGTACTTTCTCGTGACGTAGAATTTTTAGTCATCTACCCTACTCTACTACTACTAATTTTTATTTCTGGCCTTAATGTAAATTTTATGATTCCAGAGCATTATTAGTGTTCTGTGAGAGCATATCAACCAGTGAGCGATCAACAATTTGTCTTGTGCGTAATATAATGTGTTTTGTTTATAAATAACGATTGATACAGACGCTGGAATGCGTAGTGATTGCATGAACCCACCGTTAGCAGGGGGGCGATCGGCTAACTCTGTTGCAAGCATAAATGATTGACACCGATCCTGTCTAAACAAACTATGACAGTTTGTCAATGGACGTTCATTGAATTTCGACGGATTTGATGTGAAGTTTGTAAAAACAGGATCGGTGTCTATCATTTATGTTCGCTACAGAGTCAGCCGATCACCCAGCTGATGTGAGTGTTGTTTGGCAGGCGTGTGGACGTGCCGCGCGCACAACCAGTACGGCGAGCAGCGCCGCGACGCGCGCCTGCGCGTGCGTGCGCGGCTCGTGCTGCACGTGCATCCGCAGCTACAGGTCAGTACGGCCACCTGGCTCCAGACACTTTTCTTTCACCTTCCTTATCCTTTAAACAAAATTTTACTGCAGATCATAAGCTGATGATGATAATACTATCACTAAGGGTATATGAGGTACTATTCGCCATCTTTGAAACCCAAGCCAATCTCATCTGCCCGTGGTTCATAGTTATATAACAGGGTGCATGTTATTTAAGAAAGAAATGGAAAAATGGATCTGCCTAAATTACCTGCTGGAACTGCCAGAACAGTTTATAAGCAGCGTATACAAAGCGAATTCGAGATATGTGTTTTTAGTTTCGGTTTTATTCTTGCTTAAGATAAATAACTAATAGTGATCGGTTCAACCCTGTGGTTTAACCCATCACATTGAGTTCGTGCTTTTGTTTGTCTAATAATAGTGATTTCATTTAGTTTTAACGTAAACCTGGTTGTATATAAATTATCTTATTCAATACCATGACGTAGCGTGTCTACGAACTAGCTACAAACGTAGCGGTGCTACGCCGTGCCACACCGAGCTACACAACGCCACGTAAAAATGATCGTCTCATAGACATTGTATTAAGATTAATGTAGCTTTCTAAGAATGCATTTTAAAGTAAGTTATAACAATAAAATACAATATGACCGCGGTATCAAATAGTTATAGTACAAAACACAAGCGTACCATTCCTTTTCACCATGTTTCAATTTGTAAGATCTACAAAGTGGCTCTACCGACGATGCTCGTTCACCTCAAGCAATCAGATCGAACTGAACGTAACTTGCAAAGGACACTTCATTCGGCATTCTTGTCACAGTCGCGTCGAAGTTGTGAAAAATTGATAACTAAGTATTCAGAGCACAGGCTGACTGTGCCAGGCGTGCGATCCGCGCCCGCGTCGGCCTCGCGCGCTGCCTGCTGAGGGGCGTCTGTGCCGGTCTACATACAGCATACTTACTGATACAAGTACAATAGATAACTCCAAAAATGACGTGAAAATGTTAAATTGATACCAAATAAAAAATTTGGTCAGATTTGTATGAAAAAAATTAGGTATGTCTGATAAAATATATACGGTTATTATATTAAATATTTAAAGTAGTTTACCTACTAGTTTCTCTCAACCGATTGTATAAAATATTAATGGTATTAGTAATTGGTTGTAACATATTTCATACATTTTGATGATTTTACACATATTTACTACCTATATAAACCATTGCTTTATTGATAGTTTTGTATTTATTCTTGAACACATATAAATTCAAAGATGGACTTTGAACTACTTAGTGTATTTTTTATTCATTTATTTATTTCATAAAAATACAGGTAAGCTTAACAGATACATTTCAAAGCGCCATGTACATAACAAATAGGCAAGAAAGTGAGAGCAAGTGAAACGGATAGAAAGAAAGCTAATAAGCTTATTTACTACAACTAGAAAAGTAAAAACATCAAATATAAACATACAAATAAATATAATTAAATGTCGAAAATAAATTGATTATGCAAATGTCAAAAATATTATTATTATAACCTAATGTTATTGATAGATAAATGAAAAAGAGGCATACTATGACGGTCACGTATTTAATACGTTTCACGTCGCAGGGAGCTCCTTAAAATGTTGCCAAACAGCCTGTCAATGCTGAACAGTTGGGTCGAGCCGAATCCTATTGCTAGAGGCATTATAATATTTGTAAAGCTGATTTCATAGCCAACTTTATTTGTTTTTTTCCAAAATCGCAAATTCCATGGATTGGTCTAAGTCAATTTCTAGATCAATCAACAACATGTATTTTATCGAGTCGACATTGTAAAAAAAATAAGAACCTATTTTTATCTTATTTTAAATACCTATCAAAATGTTTAACGCCGCAAAATGTACTTTGAACATTATTTTGAGAGAGGTAAACTATACTTTCCTCGGTCTAATGACCCTCTGCATAATAATACGCAATGATTACGCCATGGAAGTATAGAAAAATGTTCTTATATATTTACTTACTTTAATCTATTTAATTAGTCAAACGGTGAATGTAAACTTTTGTTGATTATCAAAATCTGTTTACTGTTTCTAAGAATCGTTTTAAGTTTCTAAAATGAACAAATCCAATAAGAGAGTCGAAACAAACAACAATTGGTTGTTTGGCTTGTTCAGAGTTTTGAGCTTTGATTACAAATTTATAACGTCTCTTTGATACAAGTATCACAATGTTTTGGGCTGAAATTCATTTGGAGTAATGTTTTGATGTATGTTTATTCGAAACGTAAAAAAAATATTTGTTTTTTTTTTAAATCTCTTCTTCTTTGTATGAGCTAGTGGCATGGTGTCGAAGATTTTAGAGTTTCTTATCTAAATGTGTACTTTTAATAACCCTCACTTTATTTTAAAACACCGACGCAAGTAGCCATTAAAAATAAAAAATAAACTGAAATTAATTATACTCGTACTATGCAAACTCAACATCAAGCTGAAAATGCGAAAGTTTGTATGTTGTATACATGTTCCCACTCAACACCGTAAAGAATTTGGATGAAACTTGGAATATAAATAGTTTGACCGGGAACGATTTTTTTTATTATGGGCTAGTTTTTGACTTTAAGGGTTGCGTGGGCAAGAACGAGATCGACGATGGGGCGAGCTTTCCCAGAAGATGCCTACTAACTCTCTTTTTGAAGCCGTTAGGGTCGTAAGTCAATGGAAAAACAGACGCTGGCAGCTGATTCCTTACTTTAGCTGAATATGCTTGCTATCCGGGTGGCACACGAGCGAAGTTCTGTGCAGAAGGCTAGTTGACGAGTCAAAGCTTTGTCAGAAGTTAACTAGGAGCTAGTAGGCAATGTTCCTGCGCCCTTCGTCACAGTGAACAGGCGACGCGACCCGACAGGCGATACGTCGTCATGAATAATGTATGCCCGGATTGTCTCCGCCCCGAGGTGACATCCGTCCTCTGTTACTCAGCCTACTTCCTTCTCACAGGAGCTAAATCAACTCTTCTAATTGAATGGTATTGAACATCTCTGGGTAACATAAAGATTGATTCCATCTACACTCAATCTAAATATCCTCTAGCATCAGTAGTTCGGTTGACGAACATATTTTTCGATGACGGGTCGTCAATGTGTCCTTTAATCAGGATACTCTTCGTTTCTAATACAATAGGGGGAAATAATATTTTTCTTAATACAACTTGTTGTTCTACAACATGAATACCAACTAATATAGCATTAGGATCGACAGACCCGTTCCAGGACAAGCCTCCTCTTTCAAACCACTTCACACGCAGTCAATGACAGTGACACTGACAACTTAGTTAGTGGAGGTTGCAAGATGTGTTGAATAATTCATGAATCCTTCGAGTGGTCACCTGCCAGCCGCCGGCTCTGAATGTTGACTCGCTAGTTCATTTGCAAGTTATAAGTTTCTTTGATCGAGTTCCTTCTCTGTTAGTACGTAGGTTAAAGATGTCATTAGCTTCTAATATAGAAGATCAGAAAGTTGCTTTTCGTGTTTGTTTGTCAGTGCGTACCCATGCAACGGAATTAGATACGGGTTTCCCTATCATTTAGAGAATTTCTTCCGAAAGGTTTCCATTATTAAAAGGAGAATGCCGAGAACCCGTACCAATTGCGTCAAAACCGAACGTATCCCATAAAATTTATTATATTTTATAAATGACATTAACATTTTCTTTAGTTTTACACACCGACTCGATTAATAATCAAGTAAAAAATATTTTGTTGATTTGGTTTCCGTTGCACGCCGCCATTAGACTACAACAACCAATGATTTCAACGTTGCTATGGCAATAAACATTGATGTAAAGTGTTACTATGGCAATTATCTTCATTTTTAATTATTTTGACAGTAGGATCGACTAAAAACTTATTGGATATTTTTTTGACGCACTCACTTTAGTCTTGGTACCGAGTGCCATACATCAGACGGCATTCTCCTTTACATAAATATTGTCACTGACTATTTTCCGATGCACGTTATTATTATTATTGCGTTTAACGCAGAGGTAGTTAGATCCTTTCCATTAACCAACATTTATGAGCCTATGTTTTTCCCAATCATAAAGCCAGTCGCAAATTGTATAAGCACGTGAAATAGAAAAATGTTTGCCGGACGTAAACAGCCGGCTGATTGCGGCATAGTGCAGCCTACATTGGCACAGCTAAATCCCCTGGCCACCGACGGGCAGCAGCGTCGGTGGTGCGAAAAGCTGTGCCCTGCGATCCCCAACCCGCATGCCCAGCGTGGGGATTATGGGCATATCCCCCTTTATTAGGGGAGGCCTATGTCCAGCAGTGGACTGATATAGGCTGGTGTGTGTGTGTGTGTGTGTGTGTGTGGACGTAAGACATGGACCACTCTGAAGAAGTTCTAAGTTAACTTAGTTGCACAATGAAATGATAAGCTCCTGTTTTTACAAATTTAAACAGTTTGTCTTTTTTTTTAATGTCATTATATGTAATATGTGACTTTGCAAACATAGGTCCATGACGACCATTTCGGTATGCAACTGAGTTAGTGAATATACCTCCTAATCGTCCCCAGGGTCTAGTGCAAATGTGTGGCAAACCGTCCGGTTTCCAGACAGCCTTCTTACAATCTGCAGCCATCCTTGATAATCCGTTACATGGCAGGTGGCGAACTCCGGCAGCTCGGTGCAGTTCAACTGCTCGGTGGAGGGCGGCGAGGCGCGCGTGCGCTGGCTGCACGACGGCGTGCCGGTGGGCGGCGGCGAGCGCACGCTGCGGGTGCACGGCGTCGTGCGCGCGCATCGCGGCATGTACCAGTGCTTCGCGGAGCGGGACCTCGACAGCGCGCAGGCCTCGGCCGAACTCCGGCTCGGAGGTCAGTGCTCAAAAGACGACAGATGTCAAATGTTTGTTCCTTCTTCACAGCAACACTTTGCATGCAGTGTACACGTATCATTGAGGTATCAATAAGCACTGTGTTTATTAGACGTAGATCCTAATTAATTATGTTAGTGTTTGCTTTGTTGGTGTAACTAAATAAATAAAATAAAAATAAACACTACTGAACAGATTGAAATGATTTTTTGTTCTGGACCAGTAATAACATTATAGGCTACTTTTCATCCGGGTAACATGCGAGCGAAGCCATTACTTGGATGGGTGACCGTTTAGTGACATTTTAGTTTGAGCGCTTCCGTGCTTCGGAAGGCACGTTAAGATGTTGGTCTCGGCTTATCGGCCACTAAGCCATGTTGGGGGCCTTCGGGAGGCCTAAAAACTCCGTCACAAGAGTTGGGTACTAGCTCATACGAAGAAGAAGAAGACACTTCACAGTTGTATACATAAGGGTTCAGGGTGGGTTTCAGAAACTATGAGTTATGAGTACCTACCACAACTCCCATAACTTTTGTTTTCAGGTATGCACTACTATCGGCCGGTAGGTAAACAGACACCTCCTTCTATTTGGCATTATAATCACCTCTGTACAAAAAAATCACGTAACGTCGCCATTGATAATATAGTGTTACTATCGGATGTCGCTCTTTCATTTTGCCATGAAAGATGAACAAACAATCCATTACATTTCACGATCCCTACCGACGCTCGTTTATAGCATTTAATGAAAAAACATCCATAAATGGTAGTTTTACGCACTTGGCCTTTCTTTATCACGACAATCGAATCTGAGAACCAACGAATTATTTCATCTTAAGTCTTTAAAACATGAAAACCTCTCCAGATTTGTGTCAACAACAGGACAACTGACATGCCCATATTTAATTAAAAGTTGCAAAGGTATTCAGTTCTCGAAAGCTAAACTTTCCTCCGAGCATTCTTCTCAGATAATGGAATAAACATTTAAAATGCAAATCTCTATCAACTGAAAAGCATTGACACAGAACTTAGAAACGAACTAACTAGATATGTTGTGTGGCATAATTGATTCTTTCCACAAAAGCGTCGGACTCCATTTATCATTATTTTGCAGGTACAAGTGTCCCAATGTTTGTTTAGGACTTGCCACTTGTTTTTCGGGATAACACCCTTTTATCCACTTATCAGTACTGTACAAAGCGCCGTTGAAAATAATACATTTTATATGACGTACTGAATCGAGACATTTTTGATTATGTTAACTTAATAATGCTTAGATATTTTGTAGACTGTGTAGACCCCTAGATGAGAGTTGATTAACTGACGTTTAAATTGCAAAGTAATGTCAACAAAAATACAACTTTAGGTTCTGAACAGAATTCAATCCCGTTCGTCAGCTATTAAACCGTCAAAACTAAATAAATAAATCATCATGATAGATTTTACTACTTAATAAAATGTTGTGCTGAACTTATATTCAAAAGCACATAATCATTCCATTAATTAGTTATGTAATCAAACATACTCTATCAGAAATCCAAAACCACACTCAACTAACAATCAAATCTGTCGATAATCTATAAATTGAACGCTGTGCGTCGGTACCTATACTCTACTAAATCAATCCAGAGGTTTCATATTAATTGGCATATTTGGGTGTGTGGTGTATACTAAGAGATACAATTTTGAAACGTTTATTTTAAATATTTTTTAAATAAATCCAAAAGTTCTGACCTTTATTATTCGAAAAAGGGTTTCTTGTTAAGCGAGTAAGTATTACCTGCAAGTTAAATAGTTTATTCAATTGATAAATTGGCCTAAAATAAAACAATGGTGAGGTTCCTATTATTACCGCAGTCCTTTGTAGCTTTGATTGGGCGCACTTTGAACGAACAAAAGTCATACAAAATTCATCCCTTTCCCGACGGACTAGAATTGATTGTATCGAGCCTGTTATAATGGGTAAATGACACAGTGGGCCAGTGAACCACACTGCCCGAACAGTTATTGATTAACGCCAGATGCAGTAATGGACCATGCGTCAGTTTAGGTGACACGGGATGGCGTAAGTTACAAGCAAAATCTCCCGCTTTTGTGTCTAGTCTGCCGATGATTGGCGAAGAAATGCAAAATAGTGGTTATTGATTAATCAAAGTTTCAAACCCGTATCTCGTCTATAAAAAAATATTATTTTCAGTTGCGGTATTGAAGTAATAAGCGTCATTTAAACTACATTTAATATTGCAGGCTATAATTACCCTATTTCCTGTTAAAATTTTAGCAAGACATGACATGCTGAACTCAATATCAGCACCTACGTATTGTTCTGTATCAAAAGAGTGCAATACATGTCGCGTTCATGTTGAAAATTGTCGACAAAATGATACTTTCCGTCCCAACAATATAAATCAAACTCGACTTTAGAGCAGCAAAGCCCTCTAGTCGCGCGGCAATCTCGCCTTTATATTCACACCAGCTCACTCAGAGCCGCACCGGACTGCAGGCCATTATTGGAGGCTGTGTCATGCAGGCTGGCTTACACCGTCCGCCCGAACCGGACCACGCTCTATGTAGAGATGACTTATCTAAAGTTCTATTTGTATTTGTATTTATTCAAAACATTACAACTATTCTAACAGGTCAGACCTAATACAATAGTGTAGTCACCCTATACTGACCGATTAAATTTACTTATATTAGTATATTAGCAGTTATTAGTATGGGTTAACCTATACTGACATATTAAATTTATAGAAATAGGTTTGCTTACATTTTAAAAGCTTGATTCTATTATTAGAGAATGCTAACGAATGTTAAGCCGTTGTATAATTTACTCAATTATAACGTGAAGAAGAGCCTGTTTCACTATCCAAAAGTAAAGTAAGATAATTGCTGGTTAACGTGACAAGTACGCTCAGAGATTTGTCACTTTAATCAGCAAATAGCTTACTTTGATGTTACTTGAAGATGGTGAAATAGTCCCTTAGTTATTCTTTAATCATAAATCATAATCATAATGTAATTGACTCAGGCGTGGTTTTGCGGAAATCTATTATAAGATATCTTCTTTAACAATATAAAGTAACTAATTAGGTATGTATTTTTTTTATTTGATGAATAAAAGAAGAAAAAGATACTTTACTTAACATTGTTCCTATTATTCGTCAAACTAAGTAGCATTTTCCAACGGATCATTTAAAGTTTTCAAGTTAGATGCAGGGTTTGTCAGCAGTAATCTTTGTTCAAACTGAAACCTCTAAACCGAGCTAGCTCACAAGTTGCGGTCACCGGCGGCCGGACAAGGCATGCGGAATCCGAGGCGATGACCTCGTTTCCAATCCTTTGTAGACCTGAATTGTGCAGCCCTGTATTATGTTATTGGGCTTGGGCTGGCGCAGGCTTCAGGGAATTGACCCTTGCTAATGCCGCCTAAATGGAATTGCTAGTTCGGGTGTTAGAGGAGAATATAATTTTATCGAGGCTTTTGAGTGAAATAATGGTTTTGTTTGTGTTTGAAATGTAATTACATAAAACTGTTTTAATTTCGAACATAATAATCTTTTTGTAATATTTATTAACACGCAGGATAATTCTGTACCTTTAGGGAAAAGGGGTATAACTCGAGTTATACCCGTTTTGAGTTATTTACATATTCGTGATCTCCGCAAAAAGATCTATCTTTCTGTCTAATCCACGTAGCTCTAGCTGCTCTAGAAACGAAAATAAAGTGGTGTATAATGATATAAATACTTTCAGTTTTTGTGTTTTTTGATACAAATGGCTTGTATCACCCAAAACTTAAGTATTTTCAATAAATTTTGTGTGTAAAGAAATACAAAACAACTTGTATTACTTTACACGGAGTTTTTTTCAAGTAATGCTGATGTGGCAAATAATACAAGTTAGTTAAATTAATGTACACCAACAGAATAGTTCTTTTTTTCCGAAAAGTAATACAAATCAGTCATAACAATTTCACAATAAATACTACAAATGTCCTTTATCCCGTCAGCTGCGTAGCCCTCTGTGCAAAACATGAAAAATATACGGAGCCCCGCCCCCCGTCGGCCATCGTGGGTGGTCCGTGCCCCCCGTGTCAATTATATACCAATAATTGATAATTGGAGAGGGCGCTACTGTGCTCATGTTTACATCGACTCTGTGATCTTTTAGAAAGTAAAAATATAGCAACTCAACAAAACCGCCGAAAAAGTGAATAAAACTGAAAAGCGAAGTGAGAGACCCCTGAATAATTGTTTTCAACGTAGAAAGTTCTGTTAAGGAAGCAATAACTTCAAATAACAATTTGTAACGGACGAAACCGGCAGAAGGAATTACACGAAAAATAGCGAAGAAAAATACCCGTACGTTGGAGATAGAAGGTTAGTCTACACTTTCGCAAGTTCACTGTGTGTTCTATGTGGCTTCTACAACGAATTTCACAAAACAACCTCTGAAAAGTGAATCAGATTAATTATTTTTATTTGAACAACGCCATTTATCATCGAGTGGCGGAACTACTACAGCAAACAACAATTTCTGAACCTCTCGACATCGATCTGTCATACCAACTACGTTACGGACCGGTAGAGGGCACTTTCCTAAAAGCTATGGAAGATATCATGAAAATCCTACAAAGTATTCAAGGCGAGTTAACCCAACAGAAGAGAGATATGAAAGAAATGGAGGAAAATATCAAGCAAGCTATTAATAAAAACATAGATGAAAAATTCAACCACATAGAAACAAAAACAAACCAGTTGGAACAGAAAATCGAACAACAACAAAAAACCATAGATTTTTTAGACAAAAAAATTAGAAAAAAAAATCTTGTTTTCTTTGGAGTTCAAGAAACAGAAAGAAACTATGAGGATCTGTTGAATTTGATCCTGGACATAATAAACACAAAAATGGAAATTTTGTGTCAGAGATGGGAAATTGAAGATGTTTCCAGAATTGGAAAGAGTAACGGAAAAATCAGACCAGTTATAGTAACAATCACAACAACTAGCAGGAAACTAGAGATCCTCAGGAAGAAAAAGGCACTGGAAAACACAAATATTTACATAAAAGAGGACTACTCGCGGGCTGTACTACAAAAACGGAAGGAGCTTCAGGATGACTTGAAGCGAGAATGGGAGTTGGGGAATAAAGTAGCCCTTCGTTATGATAGAATAGTCACATTTAGCTCCCAGAAGCCAACAAACCGACAGTTTGAAGGGAAGAACTCTAATAAGAGATTCCTGTCACAATCTCCCGAGGGAGTAGAATTCACAAGTACAAATAGTATTGAAGACAAAGTCAAGCAAATAACGAAGAAAAACAAGCCACAAAACATTACAAGCTTTTTGCGTCCGGCCAAGGTTAATTCCAGAGCCACGACGAGTCGCGATGCGCAAGAAAATCAAAAAAACTAAGTTGCGTCCCTCCACATCTTCCAAGCCGGCCGGTCACCGTGGAAGAATTAGACCAAACCCGCCTGAATCATAATATTAAGTCAAACATGGATACAGAAAATGTTTACATCGCAAGTTTAAACGTAAGAACTCTACTTTCAGATTGCAGAATTATTGAATTAAGCCAAGCTCTTAAAGACCTGAAATGGGATATCCTGGGTTTGAGTGAAACAAGAAGGGAAATAGAAACTATTGAAGAATACTCGGAGTTCATTCTCTACCATACGTCTGCGGAAAACGGGAAAAATGGAGTTGGATTCCTAGTAAGAAAATACCTGAAGAGTAGTATTATCAGTTTCAGAGCTTTTTCAGATAGAGTAGCGAGTCTAGAAATAGAAATATCTAAAAACTCTACATGGTCCTTTGTCCAGGTATACGCCCCTACTGAAGCATACAAAGATAATGATATAGATTTATCCTACCAGTCAGTTGAATCAGCTCTGGATTTCACACGAATAAAAAATATAATGATACTTGGTGACTTCAATGCACGAGTAGGAAAAATGCAAAAGGGAGAGGAAAGGATATTTGGCAAATACTCCAACGGCGAGAGGAGTTCTCATGGTCAGAAATTAGTAGAGTTTACACCAGAAAAAAACAACAAAATTGTCAATAGCATATTCAAACGCAAACCGCACAAAAAATGGACTTGGCGACACCCGAACAGGAAAAATCTTAACGAGATAGACTACATACTCACTAATCAAGCCGCCCATGTACAAGGATTTGACATCATTAGTAATTTAAATTTTGATACTGATCACCGAATGATTCGATGTAAGTTGTGTGTCCAATCAAGAAGTACTAGGAAACATATCAAACCCACAAACTATACAAGAAATCTACCAACGATAACGGGAGAGAGTGCAAAATACTGGGAGAGCAAATTCATGGATTCCATAAACTCATCGGTAGAAATACAGAAACAATACGATACACTAGAGGGAGAAATAAAACGTTTACTTGAACAATTACAACGAAAGAAAGAAAGCAGGAAAGAATATATAAACCAAGACACAAAAGATCTCCTAGCACGACGGAAAATATTATACAAAGAAAAACGATCTAAAATCATACAATCAGAAATAACAAGAATAAGCAAACAAATAAACAGGAATATAACGCAAGAAAAGAAAACGAAAAGACAAGAAGTATTGGAAAAATATATAAACAATACAGGAGCCTTACGTAAAGCATATAAGGAGCTTAGTAACAAATCAGAGTGGGCAGTTAATCTAAAAAACAAACGAAATAAAGTTCTATCAAGGCGTCCAGACATAATAAAAGAAGCAACACTTTTTTATGAAGATTTCAAAATTGAAAACTTCGAAAGTGGCTCTACCAGTTCAGATAGCAGAGCAGAAAGTATACTTACTACCGAGGTAGAGCATGCAATAAAAACCCAAAAAAACGATAAAACTCCTGGAAGTGATAACATTGCAAACGAAGTTTTAAAAACTTTATGCGAACCCCTGTTGAAACCTCTTCAAATACTATTTAATAATATTTTGGAAGAAGGAACAACACCTGAACAGTGGTCCAAGTCGACAATCACACTATTACACAAGAAGGGAGATCGTGGCGATCTTAGAAACTACAGGCCAATCAGCCTGATAACAAACTTATACAAAATATTTTCTAAAATTGTACTAGCAAGAATAACGCAGTCTCTAGATGACAACCAGCCTCGCGAACAAGCAGGTTTTCGGCGAAAATTCTCAACAACAGATCACATACAAGTAGTGACTCAAGTAATAGAAAAATGTAATGAGTATGGAATAACAGTGTTTATGTGTTTTATTGATTACAAAAAAGCATTTGACTCCTTGAATCACGAGGCTATCTGGACAGCATTATCACAACAAGGCACTTCTAAGTATATCAACTTAATTAGGAATGTTTATTCGAAATGTCGGGCTAAGGTACGACTAGAGAGAGAAAGAACGGAGTTCCCTGTACAAAAAGGAGTGCGACAAGGGGATCCTTTATCACCAAAAATATTTTCAGCTGTTCTTGAATCAGTTTTTAGGTGTTTAGAATAGACAAAGAAAGGAATAAATGTTAATGGAGAGTTCCTGAGCCATCTCCGTTTTGCGGATGATATCGTGGTGTTCGCTGAAAGCACGTCAGACCTGGAAACTATGATAAGGGAACTGGTACACGAAAGCAGAAAAGTGGGTTTATCTCTAAACACATCTAAAACTAAAATAATTACAAACGGAGAGTCACGTGACGTAGTAATTGACGGAGAAAAGATAGAGTATGTCAGCGATTATATATACCTTGGGCAACTAGTGTCATTTGAAAACTGTTCAATGAAAGAGATACAGAGAAGAATTGCTTTAGCATGGAAAAAATACTGGAGTTTAAAGGAAATAATGAAGAACAAAGACATAAAACTAAACACGAAAAAAAAAAAGTATACGAGTCAGCAATATTGCCATGTATAACATACGGCTGTCAGACATGGTCATTAAGAAGAGAAGATGAAGACAAGATAGCTACATGTCAAAGGAAAATGGAAAGGAGTATCCTCGGGATAAAAATCTCAGATAGAATAAGCAACGAGAAAATTAGAGAAAAAACGAAGATGGTAGATGTAACAGAAAGGATTAGACTTCTTAAATGGAACTGGGCTGGACATATAGCGAGATTGGAAAATAACAGATGGACGAAGCGAGTAACAGAGTGGACTCCGTTGGAAGGAAAAAGAAAACAAGGAAGACAGAAAAAAAGATGGAGAGATATATCCAACCAGCGATGCGGACCGGATTGGATGAGGAAAGCACGGGAAAGGGACGTGTGGAGGGATTTAGGGGAGGCCTACGCCACTGAGGCGACTACTACAAAGGGTACGGAATAAAGAACGAGGAGATTTAGTGTTAATAATTTAGTTGTATAAAATGTGTGCAGTGTGTTAAATGTATGTAGTAGCAATAAAGGGCTTTTTATTTATTTATTTAATTGATAATTACTTTATATATTTACTATATAACTATTTATAGTATCATACCTCCATAAAATTGTCCTGAAATATTCTACCTATCGAACATTACTTTATTACTTTTTTACTGATAAACACATCGCTATTCAAAAGTGAAAGTAGAGAAAGTCAAAAAAAGTCGAAAATTGCCGTGTTACTTAAAATTTACTTTTTTGAATGAAAATGTTCGTAAAATGTTATCTAATCCATCTAGGTTAATTCTTACTAAAACACTTAATAAGCGTATTTTATAAAAATCTTACCTGGCCGTAAGATTTTTATCTTACGTGAATGGGATTCCAACATCAATCTTCGATACTCAAGCCAACCTCACCTGCCCGTGGTGAACCCTGCTAAATAACGAAAAGGGCTCTGGTGGCCGGATAATTCTGGTTCAGGGTAGCCTACATCGGCACAGATAAATTTCCTGGCTGCCGACGGGCAGCAGCGTCGCATGAAACTGTGCTCTGTGATCCTCAACTCGCTTGCTCAGGGTAAGGATTGTCAGGACTATGGGCATAAGCCCCGTAATGATAGACACAAAAAGAAAAGGAGGGTAAGGACACCATTACCAAGCCACCTTTTGTACTGCCGCGAGGGTAATCAAACATTCCAGAGTGGTGTAGCGTTTCTCGTCAATAATGCCCTCTCTAGAATCGTTGAGAAATCTCCAGTGTGTCGACAAAAGTAGCCTACCTGATCCTTCAACGTAGTTATGGGGGATTTCAACAGCAAAGGATAGGATTCCAAATCGGCAACGAATCCAGAGTGAGGCCCACATGGTTATTAAAGTAGAAATCACAGGGGGCAAATACTTGTCAACTTTCTTGAGATTGAGGGTTTCTTCTTAATGAACTCTTTCTTTAAGCAGAAGCCTGACAGAAAGTGGACGTGGCAAAGCCCTGATGCTGTGACCAAAAAAGAGATTGACTTCATCGATTCATGACGGAGCAGATCAGAAAGGCACATATCAGAGATGTCTCCGTGATCAATAGGTTCAATACTGGATCTGCTTTGATCACAGACTTGTCAGAAGTTCTGTGAATATAAATTTTAATCTTGAACGAAACCGTTTGATGATGTCCACGCTCCGACCTAATCCACTTCAAACATGGCAGGCGCCGAGAAGTTTCAGAAGTTTCTTAGTGATAGATTCGTTGATGTGGAACCCACATATGACGTTGATGAGACCCTACTAAACGTGATTGGAACATTGAGGGAAAAGTGCATCAAATTTTGCCAAATGAAACCAAAAGGTAAGGCTACCAAAAACTCTTCAACTCCGTCCTTAACCGTAGAGACTCCAAAGAACGTCGCGTGGAACGAAAACATGGTGGTTCTGTTTTTTTAAGAAGGGATTGTGCATTTTAAATTCTATCATTTTATACATAACCTTACACATTGTATTCATAGTTTGGTTGCCCACACTATTTTCATACTTAAATTATTCTTCTAACATAAGTATTTAGTTTTTCACAACAAAGAACAGGTAGAACAAATATTAGGCAGAGTATAGTCGCAAAAATAATGAATTTGACGCTCCAAAACCCATTTGAAAAAAAGGAATTATATTCGTTTACACAAAAGTTTTGCCATTAACCACTTGTGTAAAATAGCCCTTCAACAAGGAACAAGTAAAATTGTATGGTTTATTCGTACTTTATTGACATTAATTAAAAGCTTGGCTTAAAAGATAACTTTAGTTAAACAAAAAAACTATCATTATAATAAAATACTAAATTATACAACTTTGAAAATGTTTTATATCACTTTTCACCAATGTATTAATTTTCGTGTAAAATAATATGAATCACTGCTACCACTTTACACTTTCAATGTTTATCGTGGAAGATAATATATCTCACTATTTTTATTTATTCTTCGAAATATGTTGTTTTTATGGTAACAAATGAAATATCACTATAAATTAAAAAAAAAATATCTACAAAACGCACCAATTACCAAATCACTCCATGTTATAGAAAAAAAGTTACAGCACTTTAAAGCTTAAAAATTTTCAAATGCGTTTTTCTCGAAACAAGGTTTTTCGAGTTATACCCGTTTTCACTAAAGGTACACAATTACATCTTAATAAAAATATCAAAACGCTTTAGAACCCGATGACTTAATTCTGGCTCAAACAACTTATGTAAACATCGTATATTAATACGCTTAGTCGAAATAAACCCATTATCTGCCTTCACAATAATTATAATTATATTTAGAAGCACGCAGTAAATCTCGTCCCTGGTCCGGTCAGCCCGCGTCCTCCGCACGCCGCTTCCTCTTTAACATCCGAAATAGTGGCGATGTGTGACCCTGGGCTGGTGTGAACTTACATTTATTTTTGAGTTTTTTTTCATATTCTTTATTGTTTCATGTGGTACAGCACAAGGTGTTATAATTATTTTTTTAAGTCCTTTAATAGTTATGACTAATAATAAGACAACTATCTTCATGAACCAATGCAGCTTGTACATGTGATGAGTATTAGACCACTTTTTAGAGATTCAAATAATGTATTTCAAGCCTTGCCAAACAAATATTTATTGATTATTTTTTATTTAATTTAATTAAACAAGGATTCACAGTTTTAAAGAATACAAATTTTGTAAATAGCTCGTAATATGCGGTAGGACGATGAATTAGCTAAGTATGTTACTAATCAAAGTATGTTAATTGTTTTTGAATAAATAAACTGAAACTGAAACTGAAATAAAATAAGAAGTTAAAAGATAGGTAGGTAAAGCAAAAATGCAAAGCAGCAATCGCATTTTTATAATAATTTAAAAAATAACAATTTCCAAAGTACTGTTATACACTCGAGAGCAATGAATCCGGGTCACTCAAAGAATCCAAAAAATCTCGGAAAGTAAGAATGCTAGGTTAATGCAATAAATTGTATTTAATAGACAATTTAATACTCCTTAAATGAAAGTATTAAAACTTCTTAGTTATTGTAAAGTTATATCATAAAAAAATCAAATTTGAAAAGGGAACACTGTCGAAGATGGAACTACGAAATTACAGGATTTGTTTTTGCTTTTGTTTGTAATCTGTCATTTATGTTGGTACATAAACCAGGTTGATAGTGCTCAATATTCATTATTCAAGCTGAAATCATGTCGCTTACACTTGAAGAATGCACCAGAATACTTACATTGGTGGAAACCGGCCGGAGTCAGCGCGATACAGCCAGGACTGTCGGTGTGTCGCTGTCAACAGTACAAAGAGTTCTCCGACGTTACGAAGAAACTGGTTCTAACCTACGCAGACCAGGAACGGGCAGAACTAGGTGTACCACAGCACGAGAAGACCGATACTTGGTGAACACCATGCTTCGAAATCGCTTTCTCACAGGAACTGAACTCACAAATCAGTTTCGACGCCTCGGAGGAAGTAACCCAAGTGCATGGACAGTAAGACGTCGGCTTGCTGAATCTAACTTAAAACCCCTTAGACCTGCAAACGGCCCTAAACTGGAGCGTGGCCATCGTATTTCAAGACTAAGATATGCCCAGAACCACGTAAATTGGAGTATTGAAGATTGGTCGAAAGTTATGTTCTCCGACGAATCAAAATTTATGCTCTACAAGCACGATGGAAGACACAGAGTGTATAGAAGACCAGGGGAAAGATTCAAGCAAGCATGCATCGAAGAAAAAGTAGCCTACGGTGGTGGGTCTGTACTTGTGTGGGCCGGAATTTCCTCTGAAAGTCGCACAGAGCTGGTGATCATAGAAAACGGCTCTTTAACTAGCGTAAGATATGTGGAAGAAATCCTCAACGAACACGTTGGTCCATTTATGGTCAATTTGGGTGAGGATGCTATATTTATGCATGACAATGCCCGACCTCATACAGGTAGGATTGTGAATGACTACCTTCAAGAGATGAACATTACTTGTATGGAGTGGCCAGCGCGCAGCCCGGATATCAACCCGATCGAGCATGCTTGGGACGAGCTAGGGAGATGCGTAAAACAACGAAACCCTCCCCCAATCACGCTTCCTGAGCTCAAAATTGCTCTCACAGAGTAATGGGAGAATATTCCCCAAAATCGTATAAGGAACTTGGTGTACAGCATGCCAAACCGCGTAAACGCAGTAATGGAAGCACGAGGAGGTAATACGAAGTATTGAAATTCAAGAAAATCGTCATAAAGTCTAAAAATTTCATGTTTCCTATTTTTGTTTTAAGGAGAGATCAGCAGTTTTTTTTCTTTATGTAATTTTGTGTAAATAAAATGTATGGTGACTCATATTTTTTTAACTTTCATTTAAGGAGTATTAAATTGTCTATTAAATACAATTTATTGCATTAACCTAGCATTCTTACTTTCCGAGATTTTTTGGATTCTTTGAGTGACCCGGATTCATTGCTCTCGAGTGTATTTAAATCACATTTTTGTGTATGAGGGTTCTGTTGTTTATATATAATCGCAAATCGTATTTACGCCGTTCCAATCATGTCCCAATAAACAACAATCCATCACTTAGAAGCACAATGAACACAAGTACAAAACAAATATTTCACTGATCAATTCCGTCAATAACGTGGAACAATGTAACCCACAAATACAAAGATATTTAATCTTATTTTTATCAGCATCAAGGCTTATTTTTGAATGTACGTTCAATACAATATAATGTGTACCAACGAAGTGTATGTTATGTATTGCTCGTTTTCTTGATGAGATGAGACGCTTGAACATCTGATTATTGTGTTATGTTTGATGTGCTACTTACGAGGTCGCTTGACGTCTCATGTAGGATAAGTATCACTTACCAATATATGTAATCTGTATCAAATATATGTATATTATAAGTTATTCTTTGAATTGTTGTTTGCTACTAAATTGTCATAATGTTGTTTGAATTAAAATGAATTTTGTGCCATTTGCAGTTTTTCTACAGTACGGTTTTCTAAAGCCACTATTTATTCGGTATGTTACTATATCAATTGTACCTGCAATATTAAAATTATTTCAGTACACTAGATTCTAAAAATAAAGCAGATGGTTAAAATACCGGCCAAACAATAAAATTCAAGTCTGTACAAACGAGTGGGCCTGATCCCCATTATACAATTACACAATTAGTAGGCTATCAGTGTTGGGCATCTGATATAAATTTGTACAAACGATGCAACGCTCGCAGGAGCCAACGGCACGGCGGCCGGGCGCGCTGCCAGCGCCGGCCCGCTTGGTGCGCGAGATAGGAGCCTGACTATTTGACATAAGTTAGCTGATTGCCTGTGTTTATATGTTAACCCTTGTATTGCTATATAATAGGTACCTATATGGTTATATGGTGTAAATAAAAATAATACGATTCAGAGTGTACTATACAGTGCATAATGAATAAATACATTTGAGTTTGAGTTAAATTGACTTAATATTATTTATGAACTTTAATTAATGTGATTTTTATTTACTATCAGAACTTACTTTTTACATAATTTTCTATTATCTAATATTATTAGCATAATTTCTAACATACCTAATTATACATACTTAATTTATTTTTGAATCATGAGTGAGAAGTGTCCTTTGCGAATATACCCTTAGCCTTACCCGTGCATGGAAACAGTTTTTGGAAATAAAACTTATAGAAAGGACTGGGCTCTGCATTTTTTTTTACATCAGCAACAACAACACTAACCTACATCACTTCACTGCTGGGCATAAAGTGGGTCTAGTCTGCCTTAAAAAACGGTGTGCCATCGAGCAATATACCAAGGGCACTACTCTTCCCACCCCGGGTATGCGGGTTATGGATCGCAGGGCATTGCCTCGATGTCCTAGCTTACGAGCTAGGCTAAGCTCGTGACTTGCGGCGCGCGCTAACAGATCGTCTGTCAGTGCGTCCGGCGCACGCTGTAATAAAGCGCTCACAGCGCGACCGCTCACAATTTAGCCCCTCATAATTCTACCGGCTTCCTGGCCATTGTATTCATTTTGTTATGGTGCTAACGCCAAATTCAATTATTTGTTTGGAAATGTAAGCTGCACTCGGGCTTGCGGCCCGGATGCCGCTCAAATGTAGAGCTATGTCTGCTGTCCCAGATTCAGCGTGTTGATTAAAAAGTTAAAGTGGATTTTATGAACTAGTTGGTCTGCGATTAAAAATGAGCTCGGGTACAATGTAACCATAATAATAATTATATCACCGGTGGGATTTATTATTTTTATTAAATTTGAATTTAAACTAAATATATAGTATATACAATATGTAGTGGTATTCATGTAATTGAAAAGTATTATTGTAATACTCTTATGAAAAGGTGACCAAGCCATTTTTAATCTCCGTCCTGAAACCAAGTTATATAAAAATATGCTTACTTTCTTATCCACGAATATGAATGGATAATGGTGAGTAATGGCCCATAGATTTGCGGATCGACTCCATTATTCCATTAGTTCAGTGGATAATCTCTAACGTTCCAGACATTATCGTAAGTAATGGAATATCCACTCGGTTGAAAGTTAACAAGGTATTCAGAAGGTGTAAGAAAAATTTGTCTAAAGAGAAATAAAAATAAAAATGTAACAAAAAATTTTGTCAAACATTTATCAGTTCTAGCGTATCTGTAACCGGGGGAGTTATATCAATGCAAATTCTTAAAATATATGAAAGTGATGCCAGTGCTCAGCATCAACAATATACATTTACAATGCCTTATTAAAAGACCATGTACATTTAATAGCATAACTAAGAAATGTGTTGGAACTGACTCCTGACATATAGCTAACGCTAGTTCAGGAGCCAGGGCTTCAAACCGGAACTGTATTTATTTTAGTTATTCAATACAAATATTATCTATATAACATTTTGCATATTTCATTATACGTCTTCGTTGGCGCAATAAGCGAATAGCTGAATCGTTAAGTAACGGGTTCGATTCCCAATCCAGATCGAATGTTTTTGATCTGCAGATTGATGCTAGGTAATTGTGTTCATGGTATACTCTTAGTTCCTGATACCCATGACACCGGAGGTAAACTTAGTGTAGGATCATGATTAAGTACGTAATTGTTGGGTGTTATTTTAAGTAATTCCGTGAACGACCCCTCACAAAGAGTCCTCCTTTCATCTTATTCGTGTGAGCTAGTGGCTAACTCTGATGTCGAAGCCACCACAAGAAGGTGTGACGCCCACCCTATGGTAAAACTGAACAAGTATTTAATAAAAACCCCGTCTGCTGAGACAGGAAACTTTTAGTACTTTTTAGTTCATCGTAAATTGAAAATGACTTCTTGCAGTCGCCATAATGGATTTTTTGAAATTTCATATAGCTTATGTCACCCTCGATCTAGACGAATCCAACGACACTTCATTAGTCAAAATCCGTCCAGACGTTTGGGCTACAGCGACTGACAAATAATATTTCAAACATACATACACCCTAAAAACATAACTTGACTGAACCTTCAGTCAAGTTATGTTTTTAAGGAAGGAGGGAAGACACCTGTCTTCAGTCGGGTAAGAAGGTGACTTCAGTCGGGAAAAAAGCACCGAGTTATTGAGTTTGTTATGTCCGCAGACACGGCTCCGGAGCTGCACTACACGTTCATAGAGCAGGCGCTGCACCCGGGCCCGGCGCTGGCGCTGCACTGCGCCGCCTCCGGCACACCCGCGCCGCGCTTCACCTGGCTGCTGGACGGCGCGCCGCTGGAGGAACACGCCACCGCTCAGAGGTAACCTACAAGAAAGGAGGAACATGTGAATATTCAGAGGGAAGCTACAAGGAAGGAGGAACAAGTGACTGCTCAGAGGTAAGCTACAATAAAAGAGGAACATGTGACTGCTCAGTGCTCAAAGGTAAGCTACTATAAAGGAGGAACATGTGACTGCTCAGAGGCACTACAATAAAGGAGAAACATGTGACTGATCAGTGCTCAAAGGTAAGCTACTATAAAGGAGGTACATGTGGCTTCTCAGAGTTCAACTACAATAAAGGAGGAACATGTGATTGCTCAGAGGTCAACTACATTAAGAGGAACATGTGACTGTTCAGAGGTAAGCCACAATAAAAGAGAAACATGTGACTGCTCAGAAGTAAACTACAACAAAGGAGGAACATGAGACTGCTCAGAGGTAAGTTACAATAAAGGAGTAAGTGTGTTGTATTCCAAATAATAAATACCTTATATTTTTTTAAACATTCACGGGTATTAATCATAATAATTATTATAATAAATACCTTGACACTGATCGACTTTATTATTTGACCAGTAAATCAATCAGTTTCAAATATTGTAGAAAAATATGAAGAGATATTTCAAATTATACTTATTTATTTATTTTCCGCACCAGGCGTTCTACACTGCATAGAATACGAAACAGCACCTTACAACTCAATTTCAAACTTTAACCATATCCTAAATCCTAAGCTCCATTAAGCCTATAAATGGCAGACGGTTGCATCCAATCCAAGTTGGAAACAATAACAAGAACTTGTGCAATCTGCATAAAACGTCTAGCCCATAAAACAAGTAATACTTGCACAGTAAACCTCCAGCCGGTGGAAACGAAACAGTTTGGCAAGCTGCAGTCGCACATCTGACCACTTAGTGCCGGAGTTGGCAAGGGATCCGGCGGCGCGCCAACTCACCTCATGCCGTGCCTTTGTCGTTCGCCTGAAACCCGGGGAAAATGTCTCGAAAAACCTATGGGGCTGTTCGTGAATGTGTGTCGTTTCTAGGGGCACCGTTCTTCCAATGAAATAATTAATTTTCATTTTTTAGTGAGTCGTTTTAGGCCAGATGTTGGGATAGTTTTATCTCAGTGATTTACGTTTATGCATAAAATCCATTTGCCGCGCCAACGTATAGGTACATACAATTTATACTGAACTTTTATCCGATGTTAGCCGCCAATTCCGCCTGAATAATACAGCTAAATGGATGAATGCATATTGCATGCATCCATTTAGCTATTGATTTTAATCAAAACTGTAACGCGACCAATATTCCGCACCGTGTCCGCATAGATTATTAGTCAGCTGATTCTTGACCTATTTATGGTATTGTTTACTTTCAAAAAGGCTTTTATTATGATGCTGCTTATTTCAAAAGGCTTATGGATCCTGTCCATAACATAATATTTTTAAGCTATTGCATAGCTTCTATCGAGGGCCTTGAGCGCGGGGACCGAATCCAGAAATTCCGTAACGAAAAAAAACCTCACGCTCCCCACTCCGACGGGCACGGAGGTGAAGCTTCGTGTGGCCGTGCACTGTCTAACGTCGTTTCTTTTCGGCAGTCTTCGACACGGTGTTTGTGTGCGTGCAACTAGACGTATTGTACGACTCTACGAAGCTCGCACGAATCGAGACGATCACCACGCTCAAAAAGTGTAACTTGAATTAATATCAAAGAAAAAGAAATACTGCATAAATAAAATAAATAAATAATTATAATTGCATAAGTTGATACAAAATGCTATGCAATAGCTTTACCGCGGCAGTCTCCGAGTGCCACACGTCTTTTTACTTTTTATAATCAAGCACTTTCTTCCTTATCAAAGCTATCTTTGCTTATTACGAATTGCGTCAAAGTGGAAAAGTACTTATTCCAAAAGGGAACTAAATAACTAGGTATTTATGATTTGTTCGTATTCCAGATCGGTGTCCCAGTTCATGAACTCGAACGGCGACGTGGTGAGCTTCCTGAACATGACGTCAGTGCGGCCGGAGGACGGCGGCCGCTACACGTGCCGCGCGCACAACTCCCGGGGCGCCGTCGAGCACTCCACCAGGCTCAATGTTTACGGTGAGTCTGCTGCTCTCACGACGGAAACAAAAACAATCTTCGGCGCCGTCGAGCACTCCACCAGGCTCAATGTTTACGGTGAGTCTGCTGCTCTCAGGACGGAAACAAAAACAATCTTCGGCGCCGTCGAGCACTCCACCAGGCTCAATGTTTACGGTGAGTCTGCTGCTCTCACGACGGAAACAAAAACAATCTTCGGCGCCGTCGAGCACTCCACCAGGCTCAATGTTTACGGTGAGTCTGCTGCTCTCACGACGGAAACAAAAACAATCTTCGGCGCCGTCGAGCACTCCACCAGGCTCAATGTTTACGGTGAGTCTGCTGCTCTCACGACGGAAAAAAAAACAATCTTCGGCGCCGTCGAGCACTCCACCAGGCTCAATGTTTACGGTGAGTCTGCTGCTCTCAAGACGGAAACAAAAACAATCCTCCAAGGTCTTATCGGCCGACGTGTGTGCTGTATTAATTCCAATGACAGGAACAAGCAATATTTTTTAAAAACTAAGATGTTGGAATTTTGTTGAAATAAAATTAATAAAACCAACAAAACTTTAACTACTTACTTTTAAAACTTTTCTACAAAGAATCTTCAGATATTTTCATTACGCAAAGTGATCGTGGTTTTTTATGATACCTGAAGATGCAACAAGCACATGGCCCACCTGATGATAAGTGGTAACCATTACTTAAAACAAAGTATTGCTTTGTAGGTCACGCTTGTTTGAAACTTATCCTATGATGCAACGCCCTGCGTCTATCAACTTAAGGCATCAAAGTGTTAAGTCTCTTGTGCCTGTAATTTCACCGGCACCCACACCCTTCAAATCAAAACACAGCAATACAACTTCACGGCGAAAATAGGCAAAGTGGCAATACTTCCCTGGATGAACTCTTCACAAAGAACTAAGTACAGAGTTTCGATCGAAGGACAACCCATTCTAAAATCTATATTTATCAAAAATAATAAATGAATAAATAATGCTGGACAGTGTCATACAGCATCATGTAGCCCAAAACTAAACAGAGCCTGTATTATGGGAACCACATGACTGATATATTACTTAGATATATTTTTTTTGTAAATGCATATTAAAAGACATTCAAAAGATAAAATATTTAGTACAAATTTCATTAACTCTCTCTGACGAGTTCAGCAAAACCCAACAGAAATTCGACAATGTTTCGCCTTCCCCATGGATAGATAGCTTGTATGTATGGATATATAGCTTATGGATTGTACCCACAACAATTTAAACATAAAGTACAAAACAAACAATAACTTATACTGAAAGTATAATGGGCGGTCTTATCGCTTAGAGCGATCTCCAGACAACCTTGACACTCTGACACTCTGCAGAACTCCGCAGACGTGTTGCTTCGTGTTGTTATAGATAGAAAACACCTAAACCCGAGACAAATATTGGCAAACCAAACAAACATTTGTCTCGTAGCGGTAATCGAACCCGGAATCTTGTGCATCTCAGGCTGGCCTTCGCCCACAGCGCCACAAAGGCCGTCAAATATATTATAATGAATAATCTGAGACGACTGTATAATAATTGCAGGAGCGCCGTCGATAAGGAACATCGGGCCGGTGCGCGTGGTGGCCGGCGTCAACACCACCATCTTCTGCCCCTACTCCGGATTTCCAATCAGGTTGATGGAGGTGCATTTGCTTAGTAAAATTATAAGTTTCCTTTTAGTTCCTTTGTAGTTAACTTAGAATGAATGTCGTAGGAAGTACCCCGATGAGTTGGTCCTCTTTGAATGATTTATCACTGAATTTAGAAAATGTTATTTTTCTTACGTACCTACCTACTGAATTTTCATATTTTAGTTTTCTGTCGTTTATCGTATAACTATTCGTTTGATCCGTATATAGTAGGTACATGTTAATGTTTACACATTAGCTAATCAGCGGTAAACTTTAGTGAAATACGTTGGCAACGTGGCGGCATGGACCTCGGCTCCAGCGGCGGCGGCGGCCGGGCTCTGTCCGGCCTCGGGGGAGACCTGCTGCTCTGGCCTGCAGAGCCCACCGATGCTGGAGTGTATTCCTGCAGGGTCACTGCACCTTCCGGCCAATATGCTCAGAAGGACATCCAGGTTTTCGTTAAAAGTAATAATATTGCCCAAAGATATGCTTATTGAGAACATTATGTTTGCCATATGTTATAATATTTACTTTGTTGCATTTTTCAGATCCACCTAAAATAGCAGGGTTCAATTTCCCCACGGACTTAGTGGAAGGCAGTTCTATCCAAGTGCTGTGTGGCATCACCTCTGGAGATAAGCCTGTATACTTCACCTGGCTAAAAGATGGCCATGTTATTCCTTCAACTTTGCAGGTAACTCTTTATACAAAACTTCAAGAAAAAGTTTAATGATTAAGTATAGATATCTTTATCCCATTAATATACTTATTGACTTGTGCAGGTCCAAGCGAAATCTTTAGACGAGTTCAGCTTTCTAATTTTCTCCCACGTGACTTCGAAACACAGCGGTGAATACACGTGTGTGGCCACGAACAGCGCTGCCGAAGTGAACCATACAGCACGCCTCGCTGTCAAAGTGGCCCCAACTTGGGTATACGAGCCACAGGATATTTCTGCACTCTTGGGCACACAGATCATGGTTCATTGCGCAACTAAAGGCTATCCAGAACCAAGAATACAATGGCTGAAAGGGCACGGTGGGATATATTTTCTTCTATCTTTGCTACTAAAT
Source organism: Horisme vitalbata (assembly GCA_951804965.1). NCBI lineage: Eukaryota > Metazoa > Arthropoda > Insecta > Lepidoptera > Geometridae > Horisme > Horisme vitalbata. Next base: position 1,286,936 of record OX638090.1, read on the forward strand.
GAATAATATATCGGAATCGGAATAAACCGTTTCCTTCATCGGTTGCAGGCACTGGAGCTGCCGACTTCAGACCAGTCACAAACCTTGACTTGCAGTTCTCTGTTCTCGGTAACGGATCACTGAGTATAGCGCCCGCAGCTCACCACCACGAGGGTCAATACATGTGTCGCGCTGATAACGGCATCGGGCGCGGACTGTCCAAGATCATAACCGTTTCTGTCAATGGTTAGTAAAATCTTTTGATGCAAACAAGCGACACGACACACAAGTAAAAGATACATATCTCTATCTCACTAGAATGTTGTTAGGTGGTTCTAATGAGGCTGAAAATAAAATATAATCAATATTAGTCGATTCTTTAACAAATTTTCAAGGTGTCTGGAATTTTATTCTTACCTTCTTGCACAGTATGAACAATAATTGGTTCCGAGACTGTCTCCTATAGCTTGATAAATCTAGCGATTTAATCAATGATATCGTTTTCTTCATTTATTTTCAGAACCAGCCCATTTTGAGTTTTCCTCACGAAACATGACAGTGAAGCGAACTGCTCAAGCAACATTACAGTGTGACGCTCGAGGGGACCCTCCGATCCAGCTTCAATGGACTCACAACATGAAGAGAGTGGAACTCACTACTTACAGGTAGACATTTAAATAATGGGAACTATAAACAAATTAGCTAGCTTTGGGAAATTTAGCCTGATTCTTAAATGATTGTATTCCAGGGTATCAGTGTCAGAAAAGCGTTCTGAAAGCGGCGTAAGCTCGACTCTTACCATCGCCCACGCATCGAGACATGATTCAGGCGTGTATCGGTGTCGAGCAGAAAATGCCTATGGACGCGATGAACTGCTGATTTACCTCGCTGTGCAAGGTGATATATATTTATATTTAAATGAAACGACAAATATTTTTTTTCGAGAGGAAATTAAGGAGGAATTTAGAAATTCATAGTGCTTAGTTTAAATGATTTTGTTTCAGAACTACCTGAGTGTCCACAGGGATTATACATATCAGATCGGTCTGGCCGCGTAGTCACTTTGGCATGGACACGTGGCTTTGACGGCAATGCGGCAGTAAGTGCCTACCGCCTCCAGTTTCGAGCAATTGGAGACACAAGAACGAGACTCGCCCCGGATTGGTCTGATGCACCGACCAGGGATCTGCAGGCTAGCAGTGTCGTTATAGTTGAGAGGTAAGTCTAAGAAGTGAAAGGAGTATTTATCTCAAACTAATCCAGGACATATCGATGCCAAGAGACTCAATTTTTTATTCAGATAAAAATACATCAAAATTAATTTAATTTGAACCTTATTTTCATGTCATCAGAACAAAACCTTCAGGCTCTGGAGTAGAAGAGCTCTTAGTGTATCGAGTAGATGGTCTTCGTCCGGCGACTGCGTACGCCATGAGACTGGCTGCTGTTAACGCTATAGGAGACAGTGACTTCTCGGAACCTGTTATTGTTCAGACTATGGAAGAAGGTAAGGCAATATTTTCTAGACACCATGAAAATATAATCACACTCATACTCGTTAATTTCAAGATAGGAACAGTACATTAGACTTGGTTATGTCAATTTAAATTAAGATATTACATGGCCGTAAGACAGACAGACCAACAGTTGACATCCATTTTTTTCTATAACTATCCTACTCATACATAGGTACTTGTCATAAATTAAGCTGCTGTACAGGGGCATTCTCAATAATAAAAACAAATAGATACATAGAAATAATTGTTAAAGAATCAACCTTTTATTTTCAGCTCCATCAGAACCACCTCACAACGTTCAAGTCCAAGCAACTGCTCCGGGAGAGTTACTCGTGAAATGGCAGGTATAGTTAGATATATTTTATCATGGATCGTAAACAAAAAAATGCATGCTATAATTATTGTTGCAAGCAGTAATTTTAATTGAATTTCCACCAGCCTCCATCGCAAGAAACGTGGAACGGCGAGCTGCTCGGCTACGTGGTGACGTGGCGCGAAGGCTCCCCCCTCTCCGCAGACAACAGCACGCACGCGCTGACGGCCCCGGGGTGGGGCGCGAGCCACGCCTCGCTGGTGGCTCTGCGCACGCACACGCGCTACGAGCTCACGGTCAGCGCGTTCAATGCCGTGGGCGCGGGGCCCGCGTGCGCGCCGCTCACTGCCACCACGCTCGAAGGAGGTAACACCAATGTGCTGTGCATAGGTATTGATGTTTCTCTTGATTACTCTTTCTCGATGAGGAGGATATCATATCAAGTTTTATTAGGTTCAACAAGTCCAAGCGAGTTCTACCACCGTTTGACAATGATCTATATTATACAGCACCAGAAGCACCCCCGGAGCGTGTCAGCTGTGAACCGCTCTCAGCACAATCCATCCGCGTGTGGTGGGAGCCACCGCCGCCCGCTCTACGGGGAGGTGTGCTGCTGGGATACGAGATATTGTACGAGGTGAACTAGATCATTCAAATATAACTATGGATCCATTAAAGTTTGTACCTGCAAGCATCACATTCTCTAATTTTATTTCGTTGGTGTCAGGTATTGGAAGAATTGGAGAGTCAAGTGGAGACGCGTCGCTCGGGTGGAATGGAGACGGTACTGCAGTCGCTGAGCCGGGCTGCGAACTACTCCATCTCAATCAGAGCTAGAACAGCCGCTGGCGCAGGCCCGCCTTCTGAACCGGTTTATTGCAGCACGCATGAGGATAGTAAGTAACGGCCTCTATACGGAAGACCAGCGCAGACTAGCCTAGCCTGTATTTGCTGAATTGGGACTATTTGCAACTAAGACAATTTATTTGTTACTTTATGGTCTAACATGTATTTTGTTGGTTACAAATAAACAATTTGATTTTATTTATTTTGATTTAATTTATCACAAACTTGATTCTTTTTTTATTATCAAACCCTCTTTGTTATCAATTTATCATACTTGCTCATCATAATTAATTTAAAATTTATCATCATCCTGACTCAGAATTATTAATACAATCTAAGCCAGGATCATGATTAAAACTTAAATTAACTCAAAATATTTATCATGATAATTATCTCAGTTCCAGGAGCACCGGCCGATATAAAAGCACTGGCGAACTCCGAGGACAGCGTCATCGTCAGCTGGCTGGCCCCGGTGCAGAAGAATGGCAAGATCAAGCACTACACCGTTTACAACAGGCCACAGAGGTAACATAAATCAGACATTTCAGATACTAGAAAGTATAATCTGTACAGCTTTGTGGTTAAAACATGACAGCAGTTTCTTCGACAGAACCGGGCAGCACTCGCAGCAGATAGTGCCGCACATCGACGGGCAGGAGGAGTTCCAAGTCGAGGTGCGCGGCCTGCAGCAGCAAGTGTACGAGTTCTGGGTGACGGCGGCCACGGCCTCGGGCGAGGGGGAGATGAGCGCGGTCGTGTCCAGGAAGCCTAATGCGAGAGGTTCGTCATTTTCACTTGCTGGATCAAAAACATTTTAACGATGTTTTTGCCTATCATGAATACCTTCGAATACATACAAGGCAGATATAGTTATACAACTAGCAGGATCTAATTTATTCCTAATGCGAGTAGAGTGAACCTTAACTAATTTATTCTTTCTATAATGAGATACCTATATCGGAAAATTTAAGGAGGACTGATTTTCCTATTTGAATCATTCTAGCTCCAGCGAAAATAACATCGTTCAGTCGGCGTATCCTGGCAGCGATAGGCAAGCGGGTGCGGATAGCGTGCGGCGCGGCCGGCGCACCGCCGCCGCACCGCGTCTGGACGCGCACCAGACCCGCGCCTCCCATCGTCGGAGACCATCGGTTTCTTATGGAGGGACCCTATCTAGTCATATTGAGTAAGTTTTACAAAAGACCACATAAATTAATTCTTGTATTAAATGAAAATGCCATTATAATATTTTAAGTTGTTAACTCGCTAAGGCCTATGTGTAGATACCACCAACACAATAATGGGCGAATAAGTTTAGCCTAATGACAGAAGTTGGACAGCCTTAGCTGATTTTCAATATCGATTGTTGACTTTTCAAGGTGCCTATAGAACTAGGACTTCCTATTAGCTCTCGGGCATAAAAAAATATGACTTAATTGCCAGCAGCTCAGGGCTACTCAGACGAAGAGTTTCTAAAACATTTCAGGACGTTCCATATTCACACATAACACTGTGTTTTCAAACACGAAGCCTGTATTTATATTGTTACAATAACCGTATCGAGTCGAGAAACACTTGAGTCCCCATTAGGCTACGGACACGAAGTCAGCGGGTGCGGGGCGGCGGCGGTGGCGGCGCGAGGAACTGCACATTTCAATGCATACATTTATATGGAAGTGGTCTCGAAGGCAGCGGCAGTGGTGCCCGGGCCGCCTCGCAATCGCTAACTTCGTGACCCCGGCTTCAGAGGCTCAATCAAGAGGACTAGTTCGTATCGTTGACGTAAAATGCTGGCCAATGAGTAAGCGTAGACCAAAATGTTTCGTTACGTGAAGTTGAAATATTCTTGATCGCTCTACTGAAGAGGTCGTCCGTTGCAGGCGTGGACCGCAGCACGGCGGACAACTACACGTGCGTGGTGCGCAACCCGTGGGGCGAGGAGCGCGGCTCGTGGGAGGTGGCGGGCGCGTCACCTCCGGCCGCGCCCCGCGCCGCGCTCGCCGCCGCCGCGCACGCGCGCCTCGCGCTCGCCTGGCCCGCGCCGCCGCAGCCGCCGCACGCGCCGCCGCTGCACGGTGAGTGACAGCACAACCCGTGGGGCGAGGAGCGCGGCTCGTGGGCGCGTCACCTCCGGCCGCGGTACTCGACTGAGTTCCTCGTGACCATTTGTCCATGAATGGTACCGGAGCTGTTAATTTATCCATGAATGGTACCGGAGCTGTTATGTTGCTCACTACCCGCTAACCACTGAAGTATTGCTGACTTTTAGATCCAGCTTAGGCAGTCAGTGAAACCGACTACTATTTCCAATCCTAGTACAACGTAACCCAGGACTACTTTGGACGGACATAGATACGTTTTACATTTTGTGCACTTTTACGTCGTTATTCGTATTACTGTGGCCAACAGTAATGTCGCAGTTTTAAGGTTGCCTCGAAAGGCCTCGGGAGATTGCATACCGACTGAAAAATCTAGGATAAACATCAAAACTTAGCACGGAAGCACTTTGGATCTAAATGCACCGAAGAAAGCCACACTACGGGCGCTTCAAAATGTAATTTAAAGTCATCCTAAAAGCTAGAGAGTACAGTTTAGTTTGAACTTTACATGTAATTATGAGATTCATTTAGTACAATTAGGTTACATATTCTGACCGGTAATTTTGCATGATTTCGACATTGTATATAACCACAATTGGATATTTTGGATACAACTTGCACAGGGTTGTAGAGAATTGCACAAAATTTGATAAAGACGAATCCAAAAGTTTAGACAAGTTATTTTTATTGTTCCAGGTTTCATTCTCGAGTATTGTAGAGCAGGCGAGTCTACCTGGCATTCCATTCGCTTAGGAGCTGATTCTCGGTCCTACACCTTAGAGCGTCTCGCGTGCGGCATGACATATAGAGTGAGGCTCATAGCGTACAACGCTATCGGCCATTCAGCTCCCGGGGAAGAGTTGGTGGTGTCGACGAAAGGAGGACGTAAGTTCTTTTAATAATTATAAAACTGAGCATCAAATAAATTTTTCACTTCTCTTGCTCAAAAAGTGTATCATAATAGTGTAGCTTAGTGGGCCTAAAACTCAGAGTTTAATACCTCGGGCTAAAATGTATTTTTTCTTTTTAATTTGTGTCTAAAATCATCAGCCCGTACAAAGCATTCGTTCTCTTACATAAAAACTCGACTGCTCCGTCAATCTTTATTTTTTTTAAATAGAACCGTCTTGGTGATGTTTTATGAAGGTTGATTAATTTTTAATAAAATTTCTGAAAATTGTCTAATTTTGAATTGGTTTTATTTTCTCGCAATCGAAGTGAAAAGTAGAGTGTTTTACTCGGGCCAAAACCACCCATTATAACTCGGTCTATGGGATGATTTAGTCCCTTGTAAAACAATCTACTATTGCATAAAGTAAAAAAATGTCACAAGGAATAAAAAAGAACGTGAAAGAACAATGAAATGAAATGATTGCAATACAATGCAATTCTTCCTAAATTATTATTTTTTAACGGGTCTTCCTTATTTATTTTTGATCGTGTCACAACGATCGTGGTCATGGGATGACTACTGGAGTACCGGAGCTACCGCCGAGAAACGCAAGCAGTTGCCGCAACTACCTGCACTTCATCATCACAGTCAGAAATGTTACCCGAATAATACGCGTGTGATGAATATTAGGCGTGAAATTTTAAAAATACTAATTCTTTCAAGGTTCTGAGGAAACCATCATTAAAGCTATATTTTTTAACAAAACGCAAAAAAGACTACTTAATATTCTTTACAATTTTTCAGTTTCAAAAGCGCCGAATGAGAAGGAGCTCATCAGCACGAACAGCTCGTGCGTGCGGCTGAACCTGCTGACGTGGGACAGTAACGGCTGCCCGCTGTCCCAGTTCGAGGTGTCCATGAAGAGGTTCGGCGAGGGTGGATGGCGGCGGCAGTCGGCGGCGGCGGGCGCGCAGCCCCTCCAGCTGTGCGGCCTGCCTGCGGCGCACTGGCACCATCTCAAGGTGGTCGCCACGAGCGCCGCCGGCACCACCACGGGGAACTACTACTTCGCAACGCTCACTGAAAACAATGGTAAGGGTTTTAACCAACCTTCTTACTACTAGAAGCGCTCATGGCGTGGTTTACTTCGGAGGTCTTCTCAGATCATCTCGGTTAAGCAACACTCCGCCCGGACACTACTTAGATGGGTGACCGTTTAGAGGCATTTAGACCTGAGCGCTTCTATGCTTCGGAAGGCACGTTAAGATATTGGTCCCGGCCTTTTCAGTAGTTATAAGCCATGTCGAAGGCCTTCGGGCGGCCTTCGCTTATATGCTTTCATACGATTCTGCCAATTTGTTTTTTTCACGATCGTTGAATCGTCGTTGTTCGTGATCGTTGTATAGTTTCTGTATGTTTTTTTAAGATAAGGGGAAGTTTGTGACCTCCATACTTAATTATTGGGCAAGGATGAGGTCAAACTACAGGTACATAAATATGGTGCTGAAAGAATACTGAAGATAACACCGCGTCTTGCAAAAAGTAAAACAGAGATTTAGGGAATGTATTATTAGGAATAAGTACATACCCAATTTTTTTTTTCAGAACGCATTCCACAGCCAAGGTTCTTTCCCCCAGTAGACGGGGAGGTGGTCGATGACACGAACAGTGCTGCAGTCTACGCCTTGATTGCATGTCCCATAGCTGGACTTCTTACCTTATTAGCGTTGGCAGTTTGGAAACAAAGGTACGATTTTTTCTGAGGATGCTATTTACATGAAGCCTAGCGCCGGTACAGCTGGAACCCTGGCCGTCAGCCAGCAACATCTATAGTGCGAGGCCCAGCGATGCCCAGCGTGGGGATTATTTATTTATTGGAAAATATATAGGGCATATCCATCGTCTTGTAGGGGAGGCCTAGCTCCATCAGTAGACTGAATAGGTTGGTGTTGTTGTTTTTACATATAGAATACCAGAGTTTTTTCAGAAAGTGCCTTTTCAGTTCCGGTTCTGAGCAGCCTTGCCTGAGGAAGGGCTACCATCAGGCGGTCATAGCCGTAGATGAAGACAAGTCACTGGAAAAAAGAGACAACAGGCGAAACTGCCAGCAGGTGTACACGTCCTCACCCATCAAAGGAAAGAAGGACCAACAAGGTAATTGATAGCCAAACTAATAGATGTCTGTATTATATTATACTGCAATTATATTAAGAAGTATAGGTTATGAAGGATTCTTATTGGTTGAAAGTGATTACTGAGGTTGATTTACATATATAAATGATCCAAATTATTTACATCAAAATTTTCAAACCAGTCGCGCCTTTAGAGATGCGGGTTCATCTAGCTTTAGCCAGCAGTATCTTGTGTACCGCCGGTCCGAAAGTGACGAACGTCATGGTCATGCCCATGACTTAAAGGCCTATTAGACCACGCGGTATTCAGTCTGTCTTAGTAAGACTGTTTTACATTTAACGTAGTATAATAAGAGTAAGCCACTAAGTCGATCTTAGGCTTGACTAATCAGACAGTAAGTAAAAGGCTTATTAGACCACGCGGTTCAGTCTGTCTTAGCAAGACTGTCCCACTGACTAATTAATCAAGCCTAAAACCAACTTAGTGGCTTACTCTTATTATACTTCGCTAAGTATAAGACAGTCTTACCAAGACGGACTGAATACCAAGTGGTTTAATAAGGCTTTAAGTCATATTAAGACTGGCTGAATACCGCATGGTAACCGCATAAAAACCTCATGTCATAATAAAAGAAATTTAAAAATACTGGTATCATACAGCAAAGACCCAACCCTAATAAAACATTATAAAAAATACACTAAATTATTAAAGAAAATTGTTAACAAATCAAAACGAATCCAATATACAAACGAAATGAAAAATTCTGAAAACAAAACTAAGTCTATGTGGAGAATAATAAAAGAACAAACAAATAAAAAAATAAAAAAACTCAAAATAATATTGAACTAGAAATCCATAACAATTTAACGTCAGATCCCACCCAGGTAGCAAACTCATTTAATGAGTTTTTCGCATCAGTCGGAGGCTCGAGTCATTCAAACGCGGCGCCGGCGCAAGGCCGAGCGGTCCTGCAGCCTACTGACAACACAATGTTCTTAAGTCCGATCAAACCGCGCGAGCTGTACCTAATAATCAGAAACTTGAAAAATAAATATAGTAGTGGCATAGACGAACTGCCACCGGCATTAATACGTAACTGCGCAAGCGAACTTACCCTCCCTTACTACCTATTAATAAACCAATCCTTTCTCGAAGGAAAATTTCCTGAACTACTAAAAACTTCTATCGTAAAACCCGTTCACAAAAAGGAATCGAAATCAAACCCAAATAACTACAGACCAATAGCACGCTTACCAACATCATCAAAAATCTTCGAAAAAGCTATGCAAAAACGATTAACGTCCTTTTGTGAAAAATATGATATATTTGACGACTCACAAAAATGGTTTTCGTAAGAACCGCTTGACCACATTAGCTGTATATAAGTACATTCAACAAGTTCTTGACATTATATATGGTAAAAAATATGCAATTGGAATTCTTTTGGCGTACAAAAGCGTACGATAAAGTGCAATTTATGATACTTTTAGAAAAAACTATATGGAATAGGTATCCGTGGCATTTCACATGAATGGTTTAAATCCTATTTATATGACCGTAAACAAATTGTAGAAATAAAATACCTTGACAAAAAATGCCAAAAAATAAATTACATAAGATCGAAATCAATCACAATAAATAATTCTATCCCCCAAGGAAGCGTCCTCGGATGCATCCTTTTTTTAATCTACATAAATGATCTCCCGAAAGCCATTAACCAATCCAGTATATTATTTGCAGACGACATTTCCCTTTTGACCTCGTGTAAAAATGACATTAATTTAAATAAAAACCTAACTGACATTATTGAAAATATCGCAAATTGGATGAGTGACCACAACCTTGACATAAATTATTCAAAAACAAAAATAATGCAATTCAAACCTTACCAAAAAAACCCTTGACATAAATTTGACATATAAAAATATAAAAATACGTTAATACATTTACATTATTAGGACTAAATATAGACTCTAATATAAATTGGAAAAGTCATATTCTAAAGATAAAAACGAAATTATCAAGCTTCACATACGCACTCAGTGAATTACGTAAAGCAACTGATTTAAGAACGTCCATGTCAGCGTATTACGCGTACGCATATGCTTGGATTCGGTACGGCATTATACTTTGGGGGAACAGTGTTGACGAGCAGGACCTGTTCATAACTCAAAAAATAATGCGTACGGATCTTACCTAATATAAAAGTACCCGATAGCTGTAAACCACACTTTGGTAAATTAAGGGTTTTAACACAAACCTCATTAAATATTCTTGAAATTTGTAAATTCGTAAGAAGGTATGCTAACTTTTTTCAAAAAAACATTGACCAACCTCGTCGCTTTATATGTAGGTATAAATATAACCTTGTTATACCTACGCCCAAATTAAATATACATAGGTCGGGTCCAAATGCGATGGCTGTACAAATTTACAATAAATTACCAGAAAAACTTAAAGCCCAAGAAGAGAATAACAATTTTGCAAATAATTTAAAGGACATGCAATTAAATAAAATATATTAATCTCTAGACGAATTCCTAAATGAATCAACTAATAATAACGACAATCAGCAATGTGCAAAGTATATGTACGGTATCTTGCTAACCAGTACACCTAGATTGTTAAATGATAATACTTTAAATAGGCAATAACTTGATTATATTGTCCAAACTGTTAATGAGTGAACTGTACACTGATTATGATGATGATGTTGGTGAGAACGCGCGCCCTTGGTAGCTGAATGCGGACTGATTGTTTTTGAATAATGTGGATAAAACGAAATGTTGTAGTAATTAAATTGGGTCGCACGCGCTGCGCCTTTCTGCTGACCTAGGAAGATGCACGGTTGCTTGTACCGTACAGTATATAATGTAAGTACCTATTTAAAATATCGGTCTGCTCCTACTCAGTTGTGAACACCCTAACAGGGTACATATTATGTATTGATTCTCAACCTAGTCTTAACATTTGACTTATTTTTTTTGTTTAATGTACCTACATATGTAATATGATTGCAATAAATATTGAATACTGAATACTGGTCTAGCGCCATAGGCCTTTTAGGTACATAGGATTTTTTTTCAGAAATGTACGAGATAAGCCCGTACGCCACATTCAGCATGAGCGGCGGCGCCACGGGGCCGCGCGAGGAGGAGTCGCCGCCGTGCGCGCGGGCGGGCGGCGGCGGCGGCGCGGGCAGCGAGTGCAGCGGGGGCGCGGCGGGGGCGGGGGCGGGGGCGGGCGCGGGCACGCTGCGCACCTTCGGCCGCGCCGAGCCCGCGCCGCTGCAGGCCGCGCCGCCGCGCCACCACCATAGAGATAATAACTCAGGTACTACAACCACTCGCTGAGCTTAGAACGATAAGGCTGCTAGCGCCTTTCTAAGAGACCACGCAAATGTCTTATCTTTTATTTTACTTACGTTCGCATTCGACTATCGCTACATTCGCTACCGATGGATTTTTATCTTCAAAAACTGTATGTGCGCATTACCTCGCGTGCTCGAAACGGTGAAGGAAACCTGCTTCATCATCATCAGACTAAAGCAGTCCACTGCTGGACATAGGCCTTCCCTATTGAGCTTGCACCCTGTCCTGAGTTCGAATTCAGCATGCCGCCCTACTTAATATTCAAAAAGTGTGCTAGGTTAGTGCTTCAATAAAAACGTCGAGATATTTGCTACCTATCACGTGGAATGCTTACAGCTTGCAAAGAGCGGGTATGTTCCGAATGTTTGGACTTGGCTCTGACTACCCTCTATTTGGTATCCTCAGTAGATTTGCGTACTGAGCAATATTTGAAGACGTCCATAATATAGAAAAAGTCGTAAAACGTTTGTTTTGTTTGGTATTCGATTAAGCTTGACAGATTCTGTTGACCAAATTGTTGCCCAATTATTTAAGATTTATCTTCAGCAACCTCCTGTTCTCATGTCAAGTGGCAGATGTTTCCCTCTTCCATTTCCCTTTTTCCCTTTAAATGACTAGGTTTGGTGTTCGTTAAATCTCTAATTAGGTTACTTTGTTTTATATCCATAAAAACATGGCCAAATGATTATTTTATATTTTTCTTGAATTTTAATCTAATTTCTTTATTGTATTACACACACATATCTACAACTCAACACACACTCACTCACAACTTTATACACATTAAACACATCAAAAACTACTCTACACGATACACGATAAATTCAGATAATAAACTTGTACACATACACAAACAAATTTCACCCTTGCATTACTATGCTAAGCATTTTTCAATTAACTTTACACTAAGCGTTTTTGGTACAAATCTAAATTGGGTTAATTATTTTGCTCAGTTCAAATACTACAATTTTGGTAGCTCTCATTACGAGGTCTGACCTCCCTCAATTTTTATATGAATAACATAATATCAGATTTAGAACGCCAAATAGATGATCTTAACATCTCTACCGCAATTAAATGCATACCAGAGAATTGTGCGTCTATTCTTACAGATTCTAAGCATAGTAGCCTTAACATTCTAGTTCAAAACATACGAAGTATAATAATAATATTGATGATTTTTGTGCTCTGCTTAGTAGAATTTCGGTAGAGCAGTATATTATTGTGTTTACTGAATCTTGGCTCTCTCGTGGTCTTGTTATTCCTAGTATTACTAACTATAACGCTGCAGCCTCTACCAGACTTTTTAATCAAAATGATGGGTTAGTTATTCTAACAAAACCAGATCTTGGCTGCGATATACAGGAACCCGAATTCTCTGATGCGAATTGTTTACTCATAACACTAGTTGATATTGCAATAATAACAATCTATAGACCACCTTCTTTTATGAATATTGAAAATTTCTTGCATTCATTGGATACTATCCTTACATCTCTGTCGCATTTTAAGACCGTTATAATAGTGGGAGACATAAATATTGACATTCAGCCAGATACAATAAACCGATACGCCTCGGACTACCTTAATCTTACAGCATCGCAGTGTCTCCTTCCCGCACACACTCTACCTACTCGTAATTTAACTTGCCTAGATCATGTGATGCTCCGGACTTCAAACACGATAGAAGCCAAGCTACCTAAATCTAAAAGCCCAATAAAACCCTGGATAACCACAGGCTTGATTTGGTGCATGAAAAATAGAGACAACTTGCACAAAAAATTAAGAAAATCTCCCAATAACAATACGTTAAAAATAACATATACTAGGTATCGTAACTTCCTAACCCGCTTACTTCGTAAAGTTAAACTACAATTTGAACGCTCACAAATTCAACAAGCTGATACTGTAAAGAAAATGTGGCAAGTAATAAACAACATTACTAATATAAAACAAAAGAAATCAAGTTCCTATGAATTTTTAACTGGCAAACCGTGCCCCCAGGATGCTGTAGACAACGCTAACTTGTATTTCGCAAATGTTGGCGAAAGCATTTCCAAAAGCATAAAATCAACGAACTTATTATCCCACTACGCCACCTCATGCACACCACCTTTAAGCTCTTTTTCACTGCTAGAAACGGACCTCTCTGAAGTCATAATGATCATTAATTCACTTAAAAGTACTAATACAGCGGGCTATGATGGCATCTCTACGCGTATACTCAAAGAAAATAAATTTGGGTTAGCCGGCTTACTTACACACATCTGCAATTTAGCTATAAATCAGGGCCGCTTTCCTAAGGCTTTCAAAAAAGCGATAATCGTTCCAGTTCATAAAAATGGGCCGAAGGCTGAAATAAGTAATTATAGACCAATATTAATTCTTCCCACCTTCTCAAAAATTCTTGAAACGTATTATAAACAAGAGGTTAGTGCATTATCTGGAGAAAAATGACTTAATCTCTGATAATCAATACGGGTTCCGTCAAAATAAATCAACTTCCGATGCCGTTTGCAATCTGACTGATTTCATTGCTAGAGGCCTTGACTCTGGTGACAAATGCTTGGCGATCTTTTTAGATTTAGCCAAGGCGTTTGACACGGTGTCAATTCCACACCTTCTGGAAAGGCTTGAGTCAGTGGGCGTGCGTGGCCTGCCTTTACAATTATTGCGAGATTATCTTACAGATAGAACTCAGAGTGTAAAAATCAATAACATTACTAGTTCACCTGTCTCAGTAACACATGGAGTCCCACAAGGTAGTATTTTGGGGCAAACTCTCTTCCTAATTTACATAAACGACCTCTGCTGTTTGGATCTACCTAATGGAAAGATTTTCACAAAATGCTGATGACACGGCTCTTGTTTTTAAGGGAGAGAGCTGGGACTCTGTCTTCATGAGTGCTCAGGCAGGATTCAATAATACAATACAATGGCTATCTAGTAGTCTTCTTAAGTTAAATATCACCAAAACCAAATACATAACCTTTACAGTTCGCAAAAAATCCCAACCATCATATAATTTAAATATTATTGCACACTCACCTATTGCTGACTCTATAGAATGTGCTCAAAATTCATGTAGCTGTATTAATCTGGACAGGACAAATAGTCTACGCTATTTAGGTGTGACTCTTGACTCAAACCTCACCTTTAAACAACATTTGATATTACTTACAAGTAGAGTTCGTAAGCTAATAGCAGTATTTAAAAATATTCGTCACGTCACTGATAAGACTACCATTCGCACGATATATTTTTCTCTTTGTCAAAGTCTGCACATGTATTGTATAGAAGCTTGGGGTGGAGCCGCCAAAACAGACTTGCTCCCACTGGAACGAGCTCAGCGTGTTGTGCTAAAAGTTAGTAATTTTTTACCATACAAATTCTCAACTACTACACTTTACAGAGAAGCTAATGTGCTGACGGTTCGCCAACTTTTTATACTTAGAATCTTACTCAAACAACATAAGATCCGCCCACGGGATGTAGGAAAGCGGCGTACAGATAAAGTATTTGATAGTATCCGATTTAAAACCACCTTTATGAATCGTTTCCCTTGTTTCCTGGGCGGGTTTCTGTATAATAGCATCTCAAAAGAGATTTGTCTGCGCCATCTTAACTCTTTCCAATTTAAATCATGTGTGACTAGATTCCTTCTTAGTCACTCATACGATGATACCGAGAATTTGCTTAATATTATTAAATAACGTGTATCCCTATCTACTATTTTACTACACTCTCTCTTTCACACACTAACACATTCACACCACAATAAATAATACACACCTCTCACTGTGGGTAGGCTACCCTGTGATAACCAGACTCTCATGAGACTGAGAGGAGCAGGGATGCCTACCCACACCCAGACAACCCCCCCCCCCACCCCCGCAGGGGGAGCGCAGCTGCCTATCGCACAGGCAATACATAATTTAACATATAACATTACCTTACCTAATTGTCCTAATTATATGTATTAATTTAATGTCAAACTTTATAAGCTGTCAAATAAATAAATTACTATTACTATTAATTACTATTACTTTATCAGCCGTCATTTCAACACATTTATTTCTCAAATCGGATATTCACACTTTCACGTACCTACGAGAAAAGTGCTCAATTTGAAAGTGGCCTACCTCTAAGTACTTCCATCCACATTCAAATCCAGCACTTTACTCGTACGTGGCTTTCATTTCCTCTCCTGTTCTCACCACGCTTATCTATTGCACTTCAAATTTTTCAGTCACAGGCGCTGCTTTCAAATTTCTTCAAAGAGTAGTGCCAGAAATTCTAAAACAACCTCTCAGAGGCTTTTTAACGTATTTCAGAAGAATACACGTTGTCGCGAGCCATGACCCTGATGGTGCGTCGCTCGGAGTCGGACTCGGAGTCCAGCGGCTCGCCCCCGCCCTGCGCCGAGTGCAGCTCCGCGCGGTACCGCATGCCCATCGCACACGCTAAAGGTACACCTACCGGCGCTCGCCACAAGCTAGAACTAAAAGTAGAGGTGACCCTAAGATGCCTTAGGCTTGTATGCAATAAGGTTCTTTGTATAATGTGTTTGCAAACCAATCCACCTGTGATCAGCAACAGCATATATTCAAAAGACTGTAACTGCATTTAGAGATATTTTCCCTAATACCTTTAAGCTTAAAAACGAAGTCTAGCCTGTATAATATAGGTAGGCATTGTCCGCAGAGGAGCTCCGCGCGGTGACGGACTCGAGCGCAGAGTCGGCGCCGAGCGAGCGCGACAAGCGGCGCCGGCGCCGGCACCACGCCTCGCAGCCCTCCAGGTGACCCACCGACCACTAGCATTATAACTACATATCTGTACAAATAATTGTTATTCTTCAGGGTAGTAACCCTGGACTACAGTTCACAGTTCATAATTCATAAATCATAGTTGAAGTAACCGCAATGCAGGGCGTCCACTCCGTAAAATTAGTACTCCAGTACTACAAAATAGTACAACTGATTCTGTGGTGAAACGATAAACGCTCGATAAAGTCGAATATATCGAACTGTTTTGTAGAATCGACCCACTGAGTCTTTCCCTGAGGTTCAATCTCGAAATTCAACTCTCTCCACCTGAAAACTTTCACCATAGAAGAGACAGGGCACAAGTATGAAGTGTTATATCACTTCATTAAAATTTCCCCCTGTCCGGTCGGTCTCAAGTAGGACCATATTATCATCTTGAATTGAGTGCTATCGATGTGTATTGTAAAATAAAGCGGAGAATTCACTAGACGGACATGCCCCCGGGAAAGTCTGCAGACATGCCCGCCTAGCCACTATAGGTGTGTGCAATTGCATTCCCCGCTTAAACTAAAAATCATAGCACAGATCTATAGTAGCGAGGTCCAGCGAGTATGCCTGCAGACTTGCCCGCGGGCATGATCTTCTAGTGAATTCCCCGCTTAATAAGAACAGTGTTTTAGAGCTTTCCCAGTCTCGATGCATGATCGAATCACGTCAGATTCCACGTGACATCAGCAAGCATGATTGGATACATGCATTGAGACGAGTAATTAGATAGTTTCCCCAAACTCGTTAATTCCGCGTAGCAAACTTTCCATTCGCATTTTTCCCTACTCGAATTTCTACCCATTCAACCTTTTTTATCATTCGCTTTTTTATCATATATTCTCAAATATGGCCAACTGATATTAATCACAATTTTACTATACCAGAAGTTTACCAATACTATTTTCCCAAATATGTTTATTTCTTACGATATAGTGTTCCTATTCTAAAACTTTTTATACTTCCCAAGCCTTCTTTGTGATATATTTTTCTGATAAACATGACATTAGTCATCATCATCATCATCATCGACATCTGGTATAGGAACAATATCGCGTAAGAAATAATAAAATTGTGATTAATATCAGTTGCCCATATTTGAGAATATAGAAGCAAGCTAGTGATAAAAAAGGTTGAATGGGTAGAAAGACTGGGGAAAAATGCGGAATTAACGAGTTTGGGGAAACGATCTAATTACTCTCTACGACACCCAACGAAGGCTGATGACGCTATATTTATTATAAGTTGCTTAAACCCACCGCAAGATGTCGACATATCAACGTAGCGACATCTTTGTTCAGCTGCTAATACCAAACCAAGTAAAGTTTTCCTTGAACCCTACACCTGTTTATTTGAGGTGCATGAATTTCGAGCTTGCCAACATTTTCCATGTCCTAGAAAATATTAACAGATGGCGTTGTAGTAAATAACAACAATTATATTCCAGATACCAGCAGCGGCAAGAGCAAGAGAGGAGAGATTTTACGATACACGTATAATACGAAGACAATAAAGACTGCTACAAGCAAAATAAGTTGTTAACTAGCTAAAATAACCTTATAATAGAGATTTTATGAAAAGTTTGTAAATATTTTAGAATATTTTGTACCACGTTGGAATTTAAAATTGTCGCGGCCTATTTGGAACAAAAATTTTAAATTTTGTAAAATCTAAAAATTTACAAGCAATAGGCATAATTTTTCAAAAGTTTAGATGTTACAATAATCTTCCGATAGAGTTTTAGAATTGCGGATTTTTTAATTCTGTCATATCTGAATAAAATTGTATTAAATACATTAGATTAATTAGAACAATCAATATATCAATAAAATAAGTACAATAATTCGTTTTTAGTGGAACGAATAAGGAAAACAATAAAATAAGGAGTAAAGGAAAAAGTTTTATGTGGCCAAACTTAATTTACTTTAATTAGAATAAAGCAAGGAATCGTTCCTAACCTGAACTAAACGACTTCTGTAACGAGTTTTTTTACAACTTTTGAATGTTTTTGTATATAATAAAGTATCCTCTACAAACTTCTCTAAGTACTTATCTGAAATATTCTTACTCTACCAATTATGGTAAATGAAAAATAAACCCAATTTTATCACGTTTTACTGATCGAATCTTATGTTGTAATCACTGCCTGTACAATTTTAAGTAAGTAGTAATAATTGTAAATATACATGAAAAAAATTGAGAAATATACTTATTTTGTTTTATTGAATACCCCGGAACCTGCTATCAATTCCACACACCAGTATGATGACAATATCAATTTTTAATACTTCTTTTAGCTGGGTAAATAGAAAGATATTAATAAATGTGTTCATTACACGTGGAACTACAAAATATAAAACATAAAAGTAGTGTACTATAGCAATTTTTAGATTGATTATTTGGCAGAAAAAAAGACTTGGCACTCTACTTGCCCATGTCATGCAATAAACACAATACTTTACCAAGCAGCACTTAATCTTTGTTTAAACAGGCTAAACATGAAGCAGCCTCCTCGTATGACTATGTGTTAAAATAATGTAAAGAAAGATACAAAGTTCGACCTATGAATAATATTTACGGGGGGGTGATTGAAAAATTAGGAAGTGAATATTGCCCTGATTAACACCCTCAAAAGTGGTGGTTATCATACTGATTTTTGCGTGGTACCCGGATAAAAAGTAGCTTATATAATATTCCTGGTCTTAAACTACATGTTTAAAATTTCAGCCAATCCATTCAGTAGTTTTGGTGTAAAGAAGGAATAAACAAACATTTTGTATCTTTACGCGTTTATAAAATTACAGGAAGGTAAAAAATAGGCTAAGTAGGATATTGTTAATCTATATAGTATTAAAAGTTTCCCGTTCCAACTTAGCTACTAGTTACATGTAAAGAGGCAGTATTTGCCTTTTTCTAAGCCCATTTGGCGGCAATTTGGCTTTTTGGATGATTAATTTTGCGCCCGCTTATGTTTTTTGTTCGTTGTTTCATTATACATTGGGAACATTATACATTGCCTATTTTCTTCCCTCTTGTCTACATAATATGTAGTAGCCAGGTACTTCCAAAGAGAACAAGGTCCCTAAAGATTCGCAAAGCTCATAACTCGAAGTATAGTCCCTTGACAGTTCAAAAATTATGAACCCTTAAAAATACTGTCATTAGGTATTAATAGTAGGTATTTATTTAGCTAAACTTGATGAATATTCCACCACGTTTGGAGTTATTTTCGTTATGCAACAGAAGTACTTACCATTGAAACCATTGAAACCATTTATTTGTTGTAAATGTGGTGCAATACATAACGATCTACGATTAAATTAAAGTTCAAACACATTTTACCCTTTCGGGTGCACAACATAATTTTAAGAATCTTAATACATTTATAAGTAGGTACTGTACAATTACTATTTCATGCAAAATTATTATTATAATTATACTTAGGTAGTCAACATAGAGCATTTTATAGATAGTTAATTAAATTATAATTATTTATTGATTTTATTGCTTATTACATAGGTTAATTATATAAATTATTAAATTAAAATAAATTCACCTCTAGAAGTTCTCTAACACTATAAAAGCATTTTTCTAGGAGCCATGCGAATAAACGCAAGGCAAAACTCTCCCTATATTTTTCAATATTTTCCGTCACAGTATATTTCCTTACTGAAGCCACGTCGTCAATTTGATATTATAACACTATTACGCGTGTGATTAGAGGCACGGTAATTGGGCGACCGCAGGTCGGGCGGGTGATGTATGGCCTGCGGCGGAGTCGCCGGGCTAAGCCGCCTCACTCAGGCAGGAGCCAGGCAGCCGGCACCGACTTACTACTCTGCCCTGGCTAACTAGCCAAGAGCAATATCACATGAGTCAGACAACAATTTTAGTAAGTGCTACTGACCAAGAGTGACGACTCTTGGTGACGAAACAGGCTCAACTTGAATTGAAGATGATAATTACCTAGCACTATTGTAACTTTGGCTTTATAACGACCTCAGTGGCGAATAGCCAGTTGATACCTAAAAAGTACCTGTCTGACTCCTGCTGTTAAATGTTTAAATGATCTGCAAATATAATTTAAAGCAATAAAAGTCAAAAGTTACAATTTTGTAAAAAAAGGCGTTTTCAAATTTTTAAAAGGGTCAGTAATGCGCATGTTACCTCTTGATGTTTAAGGCGTCCTTATGCTTCGGGATATATATAAATTCTGACAGTCAAGCAGCTCTCCTAGCCCCGGATTCGATGGTTATCACGTCCAAGCTAGTAGAGGACTGTCTGACACGTTTGAACACTCTTAGCCTAAAAAACAGGGTGGTTCTAAGATGGGTTCCAGGTCATGCTGGAGTTCACGGCAATGACTGTGCCGATGAACTCGCAAGGGCCGAGTCAAACAGTACACAGTTGGGTCCTGAACCGTTCTGTGGCATACCAAAAAGTCTGGCCAAAAGAACCCTAACAGATTCCTGCTTCGAAGAGTCAACCAGAAACTAGTGTATCTCTCCGGACATAAACTATTCCAATCTGTTAATTAGAGCCTTTGAAAAACGGTATACCAATCAAGCCTTAACCTAACTTCAACCTAAGCAGAAACAACCTACGCATTATAGTCAGAACCTTAACTGGACATTGTGGCCTTAACAAGCCCATGTTAAAGTTGAGACTTTGCGACACTCCAACCTGCAGGTTCTGCAAAGAGGCGGATGAATCGCTCTTTCATCTGCTAGGAGAGTGTGGGCCACTAATGCACAAACGTAGCGCCATTCTGGGCAAATTCACTTTAAGCCCAGAGGAGCTAAGAGAATTCACACCCAAAAAGGTCCTACAGTTGCTGTCAGCAATAGGGCTTAGTTGTGAACTATGAACGCCCCGCTTCAAGGGGCGACTTGAATAGAAGTGGTGATCACAATTGGTCTTCATGGCCGCAGTGATTTTCATATCACTGCTACGCAATCAATAATAATAATAGGTTACGGGAACCGCTTACCATCAGGAGTAGCTATAACTATTATATAACTAGCTAGAATATACTTTTACCGGTTTGCAGCCGGTAAGCCTGCTTTCTAAGTGATGTGCTAGTATGCTCAGGTTACGGGTGTACACAATATTAATTCCATGAATTTCTAATATTACCCTTCTAGTGTAAACACATAATGTTTGGTTTTTCCGGATACTTTTAAAGTAATTTGTTATTGTATGTAGGTTCCATAAAGTCCTTCTCCACTTATTATAATGATTAATTGCTGGCTATAGCCACCTGGTGCACATATTCCTATCTCAAGAATAATAATAATAAATAATGCGGGACGTAATCACACATCATCATGTAGCCCCAAACTAAACAGAGCTTGTATTATGGGAACCACGTGATTGATATACTACATTTTTTTTTTTTGTAAATACATACATATCATACATAGAAAACACCCAGACCCCAGACAAATATCTGCAAACTTTTGTCCCGCAGCGGGAATCGAACCCGCAACCTACTGCGTCTCAGGCGGACCTTCGCCCGCTGCGCCACAGAGGCCGTCAGAAAGGTTCAAGTCTCGCTTAATTCTTCTTATGGATTATTATAAAACCTTACACTTTAATCAGTAAATATAATAAAATAAATATATTAAAAAAATCTTTATTTCCACACGCAAATGAAAATTTATATACAGATAAAAATTAAAAAGGCAAAAAACCCGAACTTTTGTTTATACAAGTGATTGAATTATTAAAATTCCAAAGTTAGTACATTTGAGCTTGTGCACTCGACACGGTGATTTTTAGAAGTCCTTTTACGTAGGTACTGTGGGTAGACTTGTGCGCGTAGCGACGGTTGTTTGAAAAAAAGTATATGTGGCTTGCTATGATGCCTTTGAAAGGTGTTTCTTGCGTAGGTAGGATTCTAGGTAGGCCTCAAGCCGCGACAAGCCTTCTCCAAGGATCGCCACTTTAATCAGTACAAGCTTTTAATTAATAAGGTTCCAGGTTTATGAGTACCTAATTTAGGTAGTACTATTTTAAACGATTTAACATTTAGAGTATACTTTTCCAAAGAGTGTCTGAAGATTTGAAAGGTTTCTCAATGCGATATCAGAAGTCCAGTTACATCATCAAGTGCAAATAGGTCCATCAGGGTCGCGATGGCCGCTGGACGTCGCCTGCCGACAATCTGCCGTCATCGCTGCGGAATGGACGGGACGTGCACCACTCAACTCATTGCCCCTACTACCGGTCAAAACGTATTGTGAAAACTAGATTTTTTTAGGTATTCCTATACTACAGTCATTTGATAGTTTTACATGGAAAGTTTTTCGGGAGTGTTGAAAATTGGTAATTAGGTAATGTTATAGATTTCTATGAGTTCTTTCCGAATATCAGTTTTGCCACCTCGCAGTTTTGTCGCTCGCGCCACTATATTGGTAAAATGGCACTTAAAAGCAGTTTTTTGACAATATCTCCTTTCCAACTCATTTCACGATAAAAACTAATATCACCAAATGAAACTAAAAAATAACCCTACAATTTGTTATTATACTTTTTTTTCGTAAATTCAATAGTTTAGTTTGAAGACTATAATGGTACAGTTTACCTTAACGAAGGTCTATTTGGCTGCAAACATTATATTGAAAATATTCTTCTATATTATTCATCTAGGGTGAAAACTTTTTATTTTCTGTTGTTATGTGGAGATTTTTGTGACTGAATCACAAATATTGTTTTTTTTAAGATGATTACGTTCTTTCCTGACAACTGCACGTTTTATGGCTAAACGAAACAAGCAATGGCAGTCAATTTTTGTCACACCCATCAATCATAAAATTGTTATCGATAATGTGGAAAGAACAGTCCGTGGTTAACATTTTATTGGCTCTTACAGTACCTCATTTAATATGAATATAGAAGAACACGTGGTAAGGCCCCGGAACGATTTCAGCAGCTCGTCGAAGGTTCAAACGTAAAATTTTACAATCAGAGCGAACCCGGTTTTGATGGCTTGTTTACTTTGATGGAGACTGCCACTTTATAAGCGCTTCTATTCTTGTTTTAATTTCTGTCATATTGCGATGAAATTCACAAGATATTTTTTTAGAAAACGAGAGCAGATTGTATTCTTTCATGAATAGAGTAGGTACATATCATAACGTGTCAGAATAACTAGCGCTGCATAGTGTTCCACTTTATGGCAGCACTGTGGAGCAATATGCTGAAACAGGGCCTTGTGACTTCGCGCCACGCCTGGCTTCGTGGGTGGGTGCCGCCTGGTTGTTAATATTATTTTAAATGTTCTTGTTATAGTTAGCTACCTATTACTTTTACCTACCTGTATTTTATTTAAGTGGGTCAATAAATGTATTTTCTATTTCTTTCTTACATATAAATATTATTTAGTAGACTAGCGAAGGATCGATACAAGTGGCAAAGTCAAAAGAAGGCCTATGCCCTGGTTGAAAAGAGTTGATAATGGTATGATGATGAAACATTAACAATCATCAATCAATCAATTAATATATTTATATTCCGTTAAGATATAAAAGTATACTTGGAAACGTCAATCAGATTACAAAACAATAATCATAATATAAATTGGTTAATGATTGATTATCCCTACTTATAATAATTAAATAACAATAATAATAATAACAAAGCAATAATAATTAAAATAAGCCTATACACAGATAACCTACCCTTTAGTTGTTGTTCTAAACATTTCCTTACAGTTTTTATTGTAAAAAATTCATCGGCAAAAGCTTCATCAAGTATTTAGTAAGATTTGTCAGTCAATAATTACAATCTTTTAGGGTATTATGTTTTTTCGTTAAGTAAAAATGGTCAGACCGTACTCTTTATGTATTATCTGCTTTATGTGCTTTATGTGTACAGAACTTCTGTCCTAAATATGGCTTTCAAAATCCGAGTCGAGGTAAAAGTTCGAAACTCAAAATGCACAATGTCGAACGTATTGCAAATAAAATTAATTTATATAAAAACCGTACGTGAATAAAACCGCGTGAAACGCTGTCGACTCGCTGCGCTCGCCGCCGCCGCCGCCGCATCAAAGTAATGTGCGGTATGTGGCAAGCGCACTTCAAAAGCTGCCATTTTTTATTAAAATTTTATGTAATTGGTAGAGCATTGACCGAATTTATGTTTCTGGTTTAATTAACATTGCTTATCATGTTATTTTAATAAATGGGTAATGTATATCAGCAGGCTAAGTAAACCAAACTTATATTATAAATGTGAAAGTTTGTGTGTGTGTATGTTTATTGCCACTCAATTCCGTAAAGGCTGAACGCATGAAACTTGCAGCCCTTTGAATAAACATAGTTTGTGACCTGGATTTAGACATAGGCTAATTTTTATTCGGGTACTATGTGTGTGAAGTCGCGGGCAGAAGCTAGTATTTAAAAGTTAAATTATTTTTCCCACAGAATATTTCAATTAATGTTCAAAAAAGTATGAAATCACCCGTTCTATTTTCAAATTATCCAAAAGATAAGTAACTTACGAGTCTAATGAACAAAAAAGTGAACCAATAAAATAACAACAAATAACAGCTTGTTTAGTTTAAACCAGGTAAAAATCGAATGAGTACTACCAACTTAAAATTGTATAGATACAACTGCACGAGTATAGGTACATACATGGCAAGTACTAGCACAAGTTCTCAGGAAGTGGGTACCTGCGTGAAGAGGGCAGTTCATACCGCTCGCGCTCCCGCGACTGTGTCCTTTACCTTCCTCAAGAACGAACTTCAGAAACCCGCCATGCTAAACACACTACCACCTTAACTCGCATATTACCACTGCATCTTATAACCACTACATAAGATTCAAAATTAATTTCCACTAAAGATAACTCAAACTAGTAAATTTATTCTCTATTTGCAGTCAAATAGAGTTTCAATTTCAAAAGCAGTCTATTTAATGCCATTTTGGTAGTTGTTTTTGCGCATGCGCGTTGCTTCCGGCGGCCATTTTCAGCAAAACACACACACAAGCATAGTCAAATGTAACACAAACATAGAAGCGGTCAAGAGAGAAAGGATTTCCTATGATTCGCTGAGTGGAACTGCTGAATCTAAATTAGATGACAAACAATTAATCTCGTTCGAAAGGTCTATAGTTAAAAAGAGGATTTCTCTCTTACCGTTTGGTTCCTTACTATTAATTTTTATGATGTATATACTACCTAAAATCATTATAAAAGTAAAAGTGAAGTTTTTGTAGAGATTATTCCAATAAACGAGTAAGCACCCACCCTGTAGTGCACGCATATCTTTATTGCTTTCAGGCACGTATTAAGTATTTCTATGTTAAAGAATCACACTAATTTATAAATGCAAAAGTTTGTTTAAGCGTTAGTATGATGATTGTTTCCACTCAACTGAAAAAAAGGCTAAATAAATTCGGTTGAAACTTGGATTAACACATAGGCATTTTATATCTCGGTACTACGCAAGCAAAGCCGCCAGCGGATGCATAGTATCTCATATAGGGCTACTTACAAACCTGTAGATTTAGTATAATTTGTAAGCACGTACTTTTCAAATGAATATTAGATCTTCTGGTATCAGAATGATACTAAAAAGACTCTTATTGAAATGTAATGTGAGTAAAAAACTTTTTCTCACTTCACCCACACAGCCATATGAGCTTATATCAAAGACGCAAACAGGAGTACATCCGTTGTGCATACATGAGCTAGTGTGCGAAATTGTGTATGTGTGCAGGGGATGCTGAATAAGGGTCGTTCTACAGCGTTGATTGAGTTCGCCGATTGTATGAATCCGGCTTTTTATGGACTAAGTGGCGTCTCAGGATTGCGGGAGCTTATCGGTGGATAACAAATATTATTTTGGATTGTTTTATGTTTGTAGGGATCGGGGAGTTATTGGACAAGGGTGCGGACGGGATATAGATACCTTATTATTGCATTCGAATCGCGATATATCCCTTTGTTTTATGGTACAGAGTTACAAGTGAGTGTCAGTTATGATAATGCAGTGTGGATTATCATTTGAACAATGAATGATGACTACTGTGAGGAAAAACAATTTAGAAATTGTTTACTCAACTGTATAGATTTTTAACCCTAGACACCTAACCTTTGTAAATACTCCTTTAAACCTAACCATACGTCGATTCGACGAGTAATTTTTAGCGCTTATAATTTGATCTAATAATAAATGTGTTATTTATTTTTATTACTCATTTACATAAAACAAGTATTATTTTAGTAAATAAAATAATTAATATAAGTTTTAAAGCAAAATTATTTGTTTTATACCGTATATATTATACGGCACTAGTTTTTTGAGATCAAATGAGGATACACTTAAAAAAATAATAATAATAAAAAACAACACAGTAGTAGCCTTCTTTTATTTGGTGATCATCATCATAATAACCCTATCAATCAATAAAAAATAAAAAATAAATTATTTCATAGCTAATTTTATGCAAAAATCAACTTTCTGTTCACCACAAATTGCAGTAATAAATTATGAGCAATATGACTATGTCATGCACCATTTTTATAGGAACAGAGACCACAAACTTTTCTTTTCCTCACATTTGGGGCCTTCACTAATTGAAGAACTATCTGGATGTTGATTGACCTTCACCTTGACCATCAACTTGACCTTCACCTTGGCCTTTATCTGTCTTTGCTCCAAATATGATGATTATGTCTTTGATTTTTTTTTCTAGTATCAGATTAGTCATGAATTGCAGTAGATTCAGTATATTCTTAACCGTAGTAGGTTTTTTGGTAACACCCACAATATTTATCACAGCTGCTCTACTTGAAATACGCCCGTTGCCATGATGATGAGCGCATGATGCGCATGAGCCCAAACATGATGGATTCGGCTACGGATATTGCATTTTGAGAGGTCAATATACTGGAATTATTCCTGCCGATGGTACCTATTGAAGGTATTTGTGGCTCCTGCACATTGTCTCGCAAAGCAGGTGAAGAACAACCTTGAGTATCTTCGAGATTGGATGGGTCGACTTGAGCGTCGCTTTCAGCATCATCCACCTCCATATTATCTTCAGTTTGGCTGTCAGTTAACTCGTCCAAGTTACCAATATATTCCTCAATCAATAATAAACGCATACCTAATATTATCATCAGGAGTAATCGTTGAGAAGTTATTGTAAAAGCTGCTAATAAGTAAATACACTAGTAGTAAAATAGCCACAAAACCTAACCATTCGTCGAAACGACGACTATTTTCGTAATATATCAAGAAATAAAGTACTTACTATCCAAACTCCGTCGCTTTCTAAGGGAGCTCTTCGAACACTGAGTTGACAAGAGACAACGATAATATCGGCGCTCGCGCCAATAAAATAAATCAATATTACTTTTATGTGTTCGTTGAATTGACGAAGGTTAGGTGTCTAGGGTTAATCGTTCCCATTTGAAATTACATGAAATTGTTGCATTCAAACCTCAACTCTACATGTCTGAATTCACTCCAAAATACACGAAATCAAACTGAAAATGCAAAGCGACACCTACAAATTTATATCCGAACGCACTGCGACCCGACTGGCAAATTGTAGACGAACCGCTACCTTTAAACATTTACACAATTTATTTGTATACTAGGACACGCAGCGCGACTTCATCTGGTCTTCAGTTTTAGAATATCAATTGGAAGATACCGCTCAAGTAATTTCAGTTTTACAACACTTATCCTCTATTACTCTAGCCCCTTGTACGTAATAGTGATTTTTTCTACCTAACAGTTTTAAGCCAAAGATTTGATTTCGGTAGGTTATTTAGTTCTTAACATATCTTTAAACAGGGTGCAAAATCCTATTATCTATGCTGCACTTTATACTGAAAATCATGAGATTAAAATAGACTTCGGGTTATGTAAAGTTGAGGCAAAAACCACTGTATTATTACAAACAGACTCTACTTTGTTAACACGTGAGTATAGATTCGCCCTGCACGCATCCCTACCGCTGACCTGACCTGGAGAGCACAGATTTCAGTCAGCCTCGCGCCGCGGAGCCAGGCGGACGTGTCGTACACTCCGCCGCCCTCTGTCATCCCTCTCCCCCAACCAAAAACACCGGTCGTGCGACAAGAGCGCATGAAAAACGTGCGCACTAATAGGTACGTAGATGTAGGGTTAAGTATTTGTAAGTGGTGTGGTTAAGTGGATGCTGCAAGGTGCAAGGACCCTCTCGTTAGCAGGAAGTGAGGTTATCTTTTTGACAGCTGATGAGGTATGTTTGGAACTTGGTGAAAGATGAGCTTGTCTACCTAATATAGTTTTAAAAAATATATTTTTTGCATGTGAGAGGTCGAATGAGAAGTTGCTATAGCACGAAAGCTTTTTTCTACTCGATTCTTTATAATAACCAAGTTTCTCAATAAATAATATTTATTTCAATTTTTTTTTTTTTGAGTAGGTAGATAACACCGTATTTCATTTATAAATGAGGCCTTAAAACATTTTTGAATTATTATGATGATAGAGGCAGAATTATTACCTTAAAAACTTCCTACTATATTTTAACTAACTGGAAGCTTAAAACACTCTAATAAACAGTGATTTATAGCATCTCGCCTTATAAAAATACTTCCGAAAGCCCAGGTAATGATTTAGCACCGACAACGTCTTTTGATATCAACAACAAAAGATTGCCGCCTGCCCGTTCCCATGGGGTTAGGCCGGATTTACAAGAGCAGGGTTGAGCGAGCATTCAATGTTCTATTTCCACCACGCGGTGCTGTGACCGGGGCGTATCCAAACCGAGGCGTAAGTTATTTTAGTTTAGCGACGATAGTTATTCAGAAAATCAGTGCCGAGTAGCGTACCTACTTACCTTTTGAGTTAGGATGTTATACGACAAGGAATAGTTCAGTTAAATTTCCTTACGAGTAGTTTAAATCTACACGACTACGTGGCGTGGATAAACTTTTACCTACAAACAGGAAATCAGGTTGAGATGTGAACTGCATACCCGTTTTTATTCTGAAAGAATGTTGCTATTGACAAGCATTGTTCTAAAACCATCAAAGATCGTGTAATGTAAATGCAAAATAACAGCTGTTGTTTAAGTGCAAAGGTATCCATCAGCGTACTCATTATTTTTTCAGTAACATGAACAAAGAAGTTGAACGAAAATATCGAGAACATGAAATTACTGTATGAATAAAATTATCAGTCAGTTTTGATTGTTTTACGAAAATAAGTACAATACTCAAACTCTAAATTAACTACTATATTAATTAAGGAAATACTCCATAAGTTCTGTTGAACTACGAGTACTCACCCCAAAAAAACTATCTGTCTAGCTATCACAGATCATGAGATTCAGCCTGGTGACAGATAAAAAGACTTCTTTTAATATTACCAATTAAGGCTAATATAGATAAAATATAAAACTACTTGTACTACATAACAAAAAATAATTCGTTATTCATATTTGTCGACCTCTGTAACACAACAGGTGAACCAGCTGAAGAAATACAAGAGGTAGATCGATCGGGTTTCTTTATGGACAAATATTCACATGATCATGATGCACCCAGAACCTAAATCCAATTATGGATGCTCATAATGTACTCATAGTTCCTGAAATGACAAAGGCTGCGGTGAAGTAATCCTGGCTACACTTCCACGTCAGAAGGCAATGCTAATCTGCTGGCTGAAATAAAAGCCAGCATGTATACTTGAATGCTTTCCCGGCGTTTGACCCTGTCCACTATCGATTCTAAGTATTTTTTTTACAATTATTTACAATCAAAAGTGGGGAATTTACTTTGATTATTGTCAAAGCAGTTAATTATTATAGTTGTTTAACAAATAACTTTAATTCGGGTCTGAGTGTTTTCTATGTAGGCATTTATTAAAAAATCTATAATAAAGTAAAACAGTTTTGTAGTTCCCATAACAAATGTTCTACTTAATCATATATATTTTAAAGTAAGAAAGCAGTAGTAACTTAACGTCATCATAAGATTGTATTGGTTTGAACTCTACCCGTGAAATAATTTCAAGTCAGATGTCAGGATAGAAGATTCCTGTTGACTTGTATAAAAGCGATGTTCTCGACCTTTGCCACCTTGACTGGAGGCGAGGCACTGCCCGTATCAGTGATCCATCTTCACGGCGCCGCGTCAACGCTATCTGATTCGACACGGAAGCGGCGATACTTTCAATTATTCAGCACATTAATTATATTGCCTTGTGGAACTGAGTAACGGACCTGAAAAAACTAGAACGACAAGATATTATATTATATTATAGTTGTGTTCGTGATGCATTAATGGTGTTTTTTATGGTACTTGAAGATGGAACAAGCACATGGCCCACCTGATGTTAAGTGGTAACCATTACCTATCATACCCCAAAGCATTACATCGTAGATCACGTTTTTTTCTTTTTGTGCTCTACGATGCGACGCCCTGCGTCCATCAATTGAAGGCATGAAGGTAATAAGCTCTTGTGCCTGTAATTTTACTCACACCCTTCAAACCAAAACACAGTACAGCTGCTTTATGGCACAAAAATAAAAATGTTGACAGTACCTTCCCAGACGAGCCCTCCACTACTACTTGTGGTTTTCGGTTCAGGCAATAGATTAGGGTACGCGACCGCAGCTCCGCATCGAATACATCAGACGCATCATGTCATATCAAATGTATTAGTTTGTGATAGTTGTCTCATCCGTGCGAGTTTTTATACATGACTTGGTGACCCGCTCGCAACTTCATTTGCTTGTCATTTCACGTCAAAGATTCCCGAATATGGTTAGTTTACGCGGAATCCTAAACATGGATATGTACGAAATACAAAGTACTTACCTACAGGTACCTACCAATTAAAATCCCTGAAAAGTCCAGTAACAGTTGTGAAGCATTGAAACTATTTTGTATAGAAAATACTCAGAACCCACGACTTATAAGTGCATCTCTATCCCACTCCCACGCCCATGCCCACTTCCATCACCACTCTCTGTCCCAATACCTATCTAACTCCTACCTCCACGTCTGCCCTACCCAACGTCCACTCCTACCACCCACTCTCAATCCCTAACCCACGCTCACTCCCTATCCCAACCTCACCTCCACGCTTATGCCCATGCCCACACCTACTCTCGGTCGCACTTTTCATCCCACTTCCACATCCACTCCTGGTCCCCACTCTCACTCCCACTGCCTAACCCACGGCCATTCCCTATCTTACTCGGATGGGCATGAAAGTGGTCTCCATACAAAATTGCATCCCCTTCACCCCTGTATTTTACAAGGTTCAGTAGATAGACACCTAAATCAAGGAAAGCCCAACGTCCTGCAGTGGACTTTGATAGGACGTCGTTTAAGTTTAAAGAGAATTATCGACATAATCAGATTGAAGCGACCACCGCGCTTCTCTTAATTTGGATTGGCAACATGTTTACAGAAAAATATTGGCGATAGCTATTTTTACTGAAAAATTGGCGTATTTTGTCTCGAACCACAAGTAAGAAGTAATAGTAGAGTTCCTAGTAGTAATAAAGTTCTTTGTGGAGAGCTCGTCCGGGTGCGTACTGCCACCATGCCTTTTTCTGCCGTGAAGCTGCTGTGCTGTGTTTCGGTTTGAAAGTTTAATCTTCAAGTACAATAAAAAAAGTAAGGACATAAAAACACTATACTAATCAATTTAACTCAAATAATGGTGTAATCTACCATAAAAGAGGTGTCAGTGCGTCATTGCTAACTTACAATAACAATCCATCTCCATCGCGCACTGTCACCACTATCTGATCCGACACGGAACTGGAAATAGCGAACTTATTGATTTACATTCGCAGTTTTGTGAGGCACTAATGGAATAACCGAAACATTTAACGTTAAAATGCTAAAAAAAAATCCACAACCAACGCACAGTGCACGTTTTCAAACAAATTAAGCTGTCAAGGAAATATTTGTAGCAAATCTGTGATGCTTTTTCAAAGTTAAATTTACTTGACGCTTTTAGGCCTTTCAAAAGTTATTCTATCAAAATTTAAATTGATTTTCAGTTTACATAAATTCTAATAAGTCAGCCAGAACGCTCAGGATAAAACGACACGTCTCAGCAAATTCCCTAATGAACCTGTAGACGCTCTACGCCGTAGAGCTGCTACGGCGTAGACCTTTGAGAGCTACGAGCCATCGGAGTACTAATTCAAACTTTAGAACATCATTACCATAAATCTTTGTTGTTTTGTGCAATTACTGGAATGATAAATCAAAAGGCGGTGGTTTCGGGCCGTTATCACTAACTTCATTTAAATATGAAGCTTACTCGGAATCTGAAGATGTAAAGGATTTTTGATACATACTGTTGTGTGGAGTGTACCTTGTAACTGGTTTCATACGAATCATCCAAATTGTGTCATAGCTTACTACTATGCGTACATCATCATCACCATCATCATTTTAACCATTATCGGCCCACTGCTGGGCATTGGCCTCCCTTTAATTATGCGTACATAATTAACTTAATTTATCAAAAACAGTTTTGATTTTAAAAATAATTAGACCTATCAAAGCCAACTCTTGAATAGTTTCCCTTTATTATTTAAGTCCCAAACTCTTGTTAGAGAATGCATAATTGATCTGCAAAGCTCAGGAGTGGTAGACCTGTCTGCTTTTCACTACTCGCCAATTACCTCCGCTGCGAGCAATATCCAGCCTTATAACAGTGCAAATAAGAATGTGACGAATGCACTGTTAGCTTTGTAATGGACTAGCTTGCAGAAATTTATGTTTGCTCTCTATATAAAGGAATTTGAACTCTACCAGGCGGTAAATAAAGTTAATGGGCTATGCAGGTCAGATTGCGAACGGACGGTAGACAAATAAGCGACGTCGCAAAGGGAGATTGGGAAAAGAAAAAAGTTTTTCAGACTGTCTGCCGTCTGTGTGTGTGAAGTGCCTATTGAACTTCTCGCTGAACTCTGCGCAGGGGCGGGGGCTAGAGGCTCTACATTTTGGCGAATTGAAGGCTTGTGTAGTGGCAATCCAATTTTATGAACCCTGTTGACAGTAATGAGTCTCGGACCCTAGCTCGAGGACTATGGGCGGTTTTGTGATATGAAATAGCTTCCAAAAAGATTGCGAAATAGTGGATTCCGTATCGCGATGGGATCGTTCTGTATTGTAGCGACACGATTGATAAAGAGTGAAATAGGAAACACGAGATAAAGCACCCAACTTGGTGTAAATATTTATGATGCGTCATCACAAAAGTACTGATCATCAATCAAGACTTTTGCGAAGCGGTGTCATCTGATGGTGGAAGTAGACGTCAGGTAAATCAAGATAATGTCTTTCTCCGCTGCTATTCCAAGCCCTCCGAACAAATCACTGCCTAAATATTCAGCCTCTGATAATTTGGGACGCCTTGGTAAGCCACGGAGGATAGCAGGGTCAATCAAGTGAAATATTTTATAGCAAAATAAAAGAAAAAGTTTGTTGCGTTAGGAATCTTTGCTACTAAAATAAATAAATTTTAAGAGATTGTATTAATTTAAAAGAACATGTGAGTGTGAACGTAGATAAATAGAATTGACGGCTGAAAGTAGTGAGTGCAAGAAGATAACACGTTGAATCTAACAAATGTGATATAAGATCAGAATAATGATGTTAAATATAAAAATGTATGACATTCACTACCTTATCAGCCGCTTTAAGCCACAATATAGAAGCATTTTACAAATTCTTTACCTCTTGTATCGTAGTAGACTTTCACGCAATATCGCTTTACATAATGTGTCTCGGCGGCTTTGGCTATAGGCTGTGCCGCCATTGAGGATTCCAAGGGACGTTGGATTTATGCACGAGTTGTCTTGTACATCAGTAATTAGCCGCCGCACCGAGGCTGCCTATTGATTCCAATTACACGGTGCCCCAGTTATATATGGCATTGTGATTTGCTTTATTGATTTAGGCAGTTCTTCTTTAATACCTTATACTCATTAAATATATGCAAACCAGAATATAATTTGGTTTAACCTCTCTATTCATCTAAGGAAGAAAGGGGATTATGTGACAATTACTTTAAAATAATAGTAATAATAATATTGCTGGACTCTATCACACAGCATCATGTAGCCCCAAACTAAGCAGAGATTGTAGTATGGGAACCTCATGACTGTTAAACTACGTATATAATTTCTTTTTTGTAAATACTTACATTATAAAACACAGAAAATACCCAGACCTAAGAGAAATATCTGCAAATAATGCAAACATTTGTCCCGCGGCGCAACCTTCTGCGCAACGCAACCTTCTGCGTTCTGGACTTTCACCCACTGCGCCACAGAGGCCGTCAAAATTTGTTTTACCTTTGTAGCAAGTATCTATCTAGCATATTAATAACAAAGAGGTATGCACCATC
Source organism: Horisme vitalbata (assembly GCA_951804965.1). NCBI lineage: Eukaryota > Metazoa > Arthropoda > Insecta > Lepidoptera > Geometridae > Horisme > Horisme vitalbata. Next base: position 1,321,297 of record OX638090.1, read on the forward strand.
ACAATAAATATATATATAGATAGATAGTTAAAACGTTTTTGCTCACCATACAAAAAACTAAAACTTAATGTAAAAGTTATATAATAGGAAACACATATAAAAAGAAAATACATTTAGTAACAGCCACATCGGGCACTAATATCGTCACTCAGACGAGCTACAAATAGGAAACATTATTCACGTAGGAGTTGTTAATGAAAATAATAATATTAGCGCTATAAATAACACGTTAGTAAAAGTAATGATGTCAGTCAACCTTAGGACTTCATTGTATTGACATCGAGTGCTCGTAAAGGTCAAGTTCTAAAAGATCTAAGTGATTACTTAGTATTCATGGCTTCAAAAGGTTAAATCAACAACACTTTATAAGTTTGAACGAGTGAAACTTTTGTAGCTCACTGTACAATAGTGACAAAGGATCCCCGACATTCTTGTTCCGACATTTTCCGACAAATAAACATAAAGCACGTTACAAGCCAGGCTACAGATAAGGCACATAGGGCACCTCTGATGTGCCATAAATTGTCGTTCGTTTAGTCACAATGCCCTTGTGTTGGGCGGCCAGCGACAGAGCTCCCGCGGGCACATGAAATGGTCACGCTATCACAAAGATCTTTCCTTTGTTTTTTTGTTGTAGAGAAATTGTTACACAAAATTTTTTAAAAAGGCGCTGTTATATCAGATAACATATAAAAAGTCCTTAATGCTAAGGAAAATCGTCGAATTCTTTATTTTTCAAAATAATTTTTAACATTGAAAGTTAACATGAAAAGCTTTACACATTCAAAATAAGCTTTCAAAACCGCTATCCTATCTGATTATTAGTATTATTGATAACTTGCTTCCACCCACGGCTTCGCTCGCATGTAACAAAAAGTAGCCTTTGTGTCAATCCAGATCATAAACTATGTATATTCAATGTTTCATCCAAATCTATTTAGTACTTTTTGGATAACAAAACAACAAACATGCTGGATGCATCCAAAAATACATTCTCACAAACTTTCACGTTTATAATATGTAGGATAGAAGGATTAGAAGGATTAGTAGGATTAGTGTGATGATTAATTAATTATTATGAGGGACTTCCCACACATGGTCAACTGATCTCAAACTAGGCAGAGTTCTATGGGTAAGTGACACAGAACAAATATTTATGTTCACAACTAATTATTATACTGGACTGGAATCGAACCCATAACCTGCACCTCAGAAAGCAGAGCTACTACTAACTGAGCTATGCGGTGAAATTGTTTTAAATGAGTTACATTATTGGTAACAACACAAACAATCTTAAGGCTAGTTTTTTCTATTATCTGTTATCTTATCATAATAGTAAGAAGCTATTTGTTTTCCGAAAATAAATAAATAAAAATAAAATAAAACAACTAGTAGAAAGCAACTAGTGGAAACTGTTGGATTGTGATCGACCTAATAATTCTTTTAGTATATAAGTTTTATTGTTCTGTTTGTTTCCCAAATATATAAAAATAAGTATAAAATAAATAATACAACCCGTACATCAATCACGAATTTCAACTTGTTGAATCGTACTATTTTGGCCAATGATATAACGTGTTATTTTGTTAACTTGAATCTTATTCTTATCTTGAATCTATGATTTGTTATTGAACACTATTTCACAATACAATCGCATCATCGACTCGACCATGTCGACGAATATTGTCTATCCAAAATATCCAGATTGTCTATGTTATCCAGAGTCATCTCGGTAGCGGTATAAATTCTCAACTCGTAAAGCACACTTAAAATTAAGAGTTCTTATCCAGCAGAGAAAATTGTAGCTGGAGTCTAGAGCACAACAATTTATCAAACCTCGGGCGCTGCTTTAAAAACTCGTCACAGAGATTTATGGCAGTGGAACGGCAAGTTATGTCGAATACAAGGGAGTTTTAATTATTTTGGACGGCTTTTTATTGTGTTCGTCTTTTCTGGAAGGAACGCTTTTATACAAGGAGCGTTTTGTCCACGGGTTGAATAGGTTTTTGGCAAGGATTTTTTTGGCAGAGCGCTCTCGGTATTCTTTCAGAAAACTTTGGTAACTATTAGATCGATTGTCGCTGCTGTATGAAATATAACAGGATATATTTTCTACTTAACGTTTGATGACGTCAGATAAAATGTCAGTATAAAATGTATGATTAACTTCACAAACGACTATTTTGAATCCATAATTGTATCTCTGTAAAATGAAATGTGTTCACTCCGATGATTTGGCGTTATTCCGTTCCTAAGGCGAATAATTTTACGATTCATAAATATGACATTCGTTCCTAAGTAATCCAGATGTGAAATGTAACTTTTTACGGGCAGTAAAGTTTCATCGCTCGTCCAACTCGGCACTTAACACTTAAAAACTTTGCATTCTGCCGGAAATCAAAAGTTAAAGTCGCTGTGGGTTCATATTTCACTCAAGCCTCTCACGTCACTAGTGTTGTTATGGTCACTTTAATAGATAATGCCTGCGATTCCAAAGCCGCATGCCTAGCTTGGGGAATATGGACATTTCCTCCTATAATAGGGGAGACCTTTGTTCAGCAGTGGACAGATGGAGGTTGGTGTGGTTTGGTGCTGATAGATAATCATATTTTTTAGTCAGTCATATATGCTTTTTAGATACCACAATGTTTTATCCATTTCTAAAGAGACTAATCTAAGATTTTAAAAAGCACATATTATAAAATCAGTTTTACTATTCAATGTTAAAGCTAAAAAAAATATTAAATTGAAAATTAAATTGTTTTCTTAGGTACCATATTAATTATGATATGATTGCATAATTATATGGGTTAGTTTAATCACCTTTTACTATATAATAGATATTAGAGTCGATCATTTTCTGATGATACCTTATGGCCCATATGGTCATAAGGTCAGAGAAGGTTAGCGGTTAGTATTTAGTTTTTTTAAATATCTTGATATTATATCCCTCAAAAAACATAATTATTTTATCCTTCTATAAAAGTGATCCATCACATAGAGCATACGTACTGTCTGTACCGAGTGTAAGTTAATTTAAAGTTCGCGCACACACGACAATGCAACTTCTAAGTTTTTGTCGCTCGCATAAAGTTTTACAACTGAACTTTTGCAATTCAAGTAACATTGTTAGATTAAATTCTTATTCGTAAATAATGTGCCACGAAATTGCGTTGCGCTGAATTAATTTCTTGTAAAACAAAGTTTTGCGGTTGATTAAAAATTGGAATGAAATATTAAATGTTAGCTTCAGTCCGAAGTTCGTTAAAAGCTGTTAAAAGAGATTAAGACATTATTTTTAAATGAAAGCTGTTTCTATGTTTTTAGAACTGAAATATTGAATTTATTTACTGATTTAATGACGATATTTATAATTTATAAGTAATTAACAGTTCAGTAGTAACATCGCTGTACCACGGGCGTTACATCGATACATCTGATGATGTAGCTAATTATGATTTGATGCTGATCGTTTCCCTTGTTTCAGGATATGAACCGTATTGTGAGGGCGGCAGGGTGCACTCTCGCGATGTGAAGTGCTGTGACGTCACCATGTGCTCCTGGGTGGTGTCAGCCCTCATCATCCTGTTCGCTATGGGTACGTCTACTTATGTAACGGTGTATGAGATACTAGAATGACTTTGTCCGCGTAGACGTTTTTCCCCGTTTCATTCAGGGGCTTAATCTTAATCTTTATGCACTCCTACTGATTGTTATCGTACGTTTTGTTTTGTACGTTTATTTTGGTGTCAGTATAGTAAAGAGTTTTCTATCTATTAATACTATGTTATACTATGAAATATACCGTCTAATTTCAAGTCTTTAGGACTTTCGGTTCAGGTTGTACGTTCATTGTCAGTCAGTCACTTCAGTTGACTGGGGTTGGTAAAGTCGTAAGGAAGAGTTATTTAACTCTATCAATAAGAAGGCGGAGCTTACAATTATGTGGGCTGACGTTTTTGAATCTGTGGAAGAGTCCTCAAGAGCACCTATGGTTTTGGCATAATGTCGCTAAGATGAAACATCCTGGTAGTTTTGGCCGGTAGGAGTCCGGCATAATCATTCTGTTGCCCCGTAATTGAATGGTATCCATGAGGATTTCCCTACGTTAAAAAAAAGGTTGGTAAAGTCGTACCGGATTTTTTGTATTCGTTTCATAACCACGCTCGTGTAAGGCCAGAGTTTGCCCACAGCTCATATTTACTCACTTCACTGCAAGAAGCTTATTAGGTACAAACCATAAGCTCAGTTTCATTTTTGCCATTATTTATTTCTTGGCAGGCGGATGATCAGTGTCAGTGTTTACTACACAGATAAATAGAATACTGCTCTCGCCTAAAATAATACCCTAAACGCTATCATAATATTACGGTGTACTTTTCCTTGAAGGATTACCGCCATGACAGTAGAATTTTTCCGCGGTAATGCCTCACGAAAGGGTAAACATCGCTTCTCTTACGCAAGTCTTTGTTTCAGTATTCATATACCTAGCCTTAAAATCACATTCAATTTTCGCGCGACGCAGTTATCTTCTTTTGGATTTAGCGAGCACGTTATTCATATGACGTTATATCTTAAGAAAACATTGAGTTAAATTGTGAGAATATTTAGTTCTTGTTTTCTTTCTAGCCTTTAAGTGGCATAAATGAAGAGATTATGTATATTTATTATAACGTAAAAGTTAGTCCAATACGGATGAATAGGTAAAAAAGTTGGTCTATCATTTTGGGTGCATGTGCCCTCAAGGATTTGGTACCTAACAAGAGCGCTTTATAACAGGGAATTTAAGTAACTTCTCCCGTAACTAATCAGTACACAAAGCACCTTCAACAAGGCTCCCATCACACGCCTCGCACACATCAGGAACATAATTAAGTCGTGTGCAGACCCGTCAAAGCCTCCGCCTGTCCGTGCCCAGAATTAAACAAATCCCTTGTTTTATCAAGCAAATCCTCTTTGGCACGCAAATACATTCAAAATATACGACGTATACAGCGTGTCCCATCGCCGGCTGACGCCAATTTACATGGTAATTGACGGAACACTCGATGAAAAATCACGTCAACGGACATCCTTTGTAAGAGGATTTTTTTGACGTTTGACGGTGCCACAGTTTATACTATCGCAGCCTTATTCAAAATAAATAAGCGTTAGTATTTATGAAAACCTTTTACTTATCGAGATGGTTCTTTATAATAATATAATATTTTTTTGGCAAAAAAACTAATATCTCTGAAATTACTCTTTATGAGTGCTGACAGCGCCCATCTTAAAAGAATAAAAGGACATTATCTTTTTATTTTGGAACGCCGATTTTATCAAATATTTGTCTGGACCCGAGCCAATTTTAGCAAACAATTGTTTCATAAATGAAGCATCTTACAGATAATCTACTTTATTTTATGTACTGTGGCGCCAATGTGTGGGGAATTTTATATAAATTTTGTAAGAGGTTTAAAAATACTGTCAGGAATTATACGCATTAGTTATTTCGTGAGTTTACCGTAAATTTGCGTGAAGCTGTGAAATTAATAGATGTATTGTGTGGTGACTTTGGCATCAGGCTTCATGAGCTAATGTGGCTTCGGCTTTGTGCTCACGTAATAGTATATTTACTATAACGTTCGAAAATAGATTTTTTTAAATAGAACTCAAAGTTTGGCCAAAATAATTTGTACTAACCTGTTTCATAAGAGTTACAAATGATTTTTTAGAACGTTAATATTCCAAACTTTTGAGGAAGGTGCGCGTTTCACTCATTTGCCAATTATATCTGCACGCCCTACCACCGAAATTTTCACATAAACGTCAGGTGTACCCCGAACTAGGGCAGAGTGAAATATGAGCCCTTAAATTAGTGGAGCATCAATCAACACCGGAGTTAACCGTTAGTTCACTGTAATTGTTTTTACTGTGACACGCGATACAGCTCTCACATCATACAACGTTTCTGTTCCACATTATTTCCCTCGCCTGTATGATCTAGTGACCAACTCTGGTTTCAGAGTGTTTAGGTCTGAAGGCCTCCGATTTGGCTTAATGACTGAAAAAGCTGGAATCAACCCCAGGAAACTTCTGTGCTTCTGGGTAGAGTTAGGCTGGCTAAGTATTTAACCAAATCTCCCACACGCACAATGGACCAACTAGTATCCAACTGCGGGAAAGGGAGTTCATTTACATTTACAAGCTGGGATCAACATCTTAACGTGCCTTCCGAAGCACGGAAGCAAACGGAGCTAAACGGTTCATCTGGGTAGTGACGGGCAGCGTGTTGCTAACAGGGTTGTTCTCTAAGAATACTGAAGTAAGCCACGCGAGGAATGCCTTTGACTGTTCCTCCTATTTCTTCTGACGCTTAGGTCCACGTGCACCATGGAATTACAAATAGTACTAAAAAACTACTTACGAGAAAATGTGCGCATTCAACAAAAACCAATGCCTTATTTTTCCAGCTGATAAACACAGATTTTGACTTTGAAAAACTCTTTGATGTGCACCAATATAACTGACAGTTAGACTGCTGTCTTGTTCATTTCACTTCCCTATCTGATTATGGCTTTTGTGTCAAAATGTCACAACCTCTGCCAATGTCCGTGTCAAGCTAGTGTCAAATAAAGAATGCCGGTTCATGTTAAGAGATTACTAAGTTCTTTTTGACAGTAGTTTTTGTCATTTAAAGCGACGGATAATACCGATTTACTATCTTGTTGCAAATGTGCCATACTGTTAGGCTCTTTGCAAACGTAGACACTTTTTGTTGCCGACACGGCACACCATCACAGGACACCGTAGTTGTTGTCTTCGGTAGTGGCAATCGAGCACACTCGCCGGTTGTTTGTTACCGAAATGCCACACTACAGGACGTATCTTAACATTTTTTTAACAAATGGAAGATGACAGGGATTGGCTGATTTCATACTGGTTAAAGTAATCAAATATTCATAGGTAGCTTGTATCTGACACAAGACACAAAATTGTCTAAGTTAGCGCAGCCCCTTATAACGGCATTGGTGGCGCATGTTAGCAAGAGGACAGTTTCACAACTGGATAGAGTATCAATTAGACGCAAGAGGAAAGAAAGCGAAAAGATTTGCCACTTGTTCCCGATTCAGGGGCTACATAATATCTGCTCGTTTTTACGCCAGAAGAAAATCCCCGTGTGGTGCCCTGCCTACGCCACTGAAGTACACAAACATTCATACTCATTTTAAATACGCATAGCTAGTTATGCACACCGCTGCAGTTCATAATTAACTAGTGAATGCCCTTTACTTCGTGTGCGCAACGTTCATCAACCCCTCGCACCTATTTGGAGGTTGTATAAAACAAAAAGGAATGTATACTCTCTTTCTCTTAATTATTAATTTATTCCTACCTACCTTTAATTAAATGTAAGTATTTTGTTGTTAGTCGGGAAAAAATATTTGTATATGAAAACATAAAGCTATTTTCTGTCGTAACAAAAAAACTTTAGCAAGCCTTAAGGCCTTAACGATGAAGTCATGTTTACGTCTAAAGATCCAGCTCCATAGAATATAATATTACCTAAACTCATTATTCATACAAAGATCCTCAAAATACAAAACAAATAAAGAGCATCCAATAACAAAATATACAAAATCTTCCTCAGATAATGCCACGCGACTTTACCGTTTCGTACACAATGCTACGGTATTTACAACTTTACTCCTCAAGACACAGGAGCGATTTTAGAATATCAGGTTTTTCTCGTTAGACTTGTTCGTGGGACATTAGCATATAAACAAGAAGCGGGACAACTCGTTGTATTTCGTTAATGAAATGTTGTTCCTGCTCATTACTTTTTAATAAAGCGTCACTTTATCGGAAGGATATTGACAATTTCATTTTTCTAATATTGTGTAAAGATAATGTTTGTGAATAATACTGGAAACAATTACATAGCATCATGTAGCCCCAAACTACAAATATTGCTACAAGATCTACCACCGCCACACCAGCCTATATCAGTCCACTGCTCGATATAGGACTCCCCTTATAAAGGGAGATATGCCCATAATCCCCACGCTGGGCATGCGGATCAGTGATCGCAGAGCTTCTCGCACCATCGACACTACTGTCCATCGGTGGCCATGGAATTTAGCTAAGCCGATGTAGGCTGTGCTTTGCCGCAATTAGCCAGCCGTGCAAAAAAGACCCAAATACATGCTATATACGTATATATTCGCTTTAAGTACGCTTTAAGTATAAACAAACGTAATACAAACTATGAAACCGCCCTCTCAGCATATTATGCGAATGCGTATTCCTTTCTATTATTATTAATATTCCAGGGTGATAGCGTAGAATATTTAATGACATGTTCTTAAATAAACTAATACGTTAATATAAAGCCAACACAAAGTTGTAGGCCTCATTTTAACCTTTAACTGGTGACAAGCGGTCTCATTGGCCGAACAGTGTCAGTGAAACGTCTGAATAGCTTCGACATATAATGCGTCCACGCACACACACCCACACACACACACCCACACATACACATACACATACACACACACACAAACTTTCGCATTTGTAATTGAATTAATATGAATCTAGTCCCGACGAACTCGTAGGCGCTAAGGGCGTGCAGCCCCTACGCAAGACGTAGCGGGTTCGATCTGCGGCTTGCATTAACTGCAGAATATTTATAATCATAATCATAATTAAGTATTTTTTTCGGGTCTGGGTGATGTGTTATGGTGTATGTGTATCCGAAGTTTAAGATACCCATGACAATAACTTCTACTGAAAGTTCTCGATGCGATCACTATCTCTTCCAGACAACCTTTGGATGGACTGGATTTATAAAACTGTAGCAGTATAGTAGTAGCATGTAATATTTCTGTGGTGATAACTTATTAATATCGTCACCTAAAATCTTCGGCTATGGAACGAGTAATGGAGTTACTCTGAAAGATAAGATCCGTAACGAGACTATCCGACATAGAACCAAAGTTGTCGATATACATAGATAGCTCAGAATTTGCAAGCTGAAGTGGCAGTGGGCTAGCCATATCTGCCGATAACCGTAGGGGTCAACTAGTTCTTGAGTAGAAACCGGGGCTCGGCAAACATAGTGTAGGACGCCCTCTGGCCAGGTGGAGTGACGATTTGCGAAAGGCTGCTGGTAGAAGCTGGATGCATCGAGCTGGGCACAAGGCGCAATGACGCTCATTGAGGGAGGCCTATATCCTGCAATGGACTGCTATAGGCTAATGATGATTATGATATGTGAGAAGATCCTTGATTAGAGTCAAGGGTATACAAGAGACTGTTATGAAATAATTTTTTTTTGTTTATTTGAAGTTACGCAAATTTTATGATTATTAGAAAACTATGTAAAACAATGATTTTAAAGTAGTAGAACATCCTAAAATAGAATCAAACATGCCCACTTGACCTTCAGTATAATATCTAGTTAACTTCTTTACCGAAGTGGGTTCTATTCTGTCATCTCAAGCTCCGCCACCCTTTCTACTGAAAACCCTGAATTTATTTGTTTTAATCTAAAGTTGGTCTTTAATCTCGCACGAGTAAACCTACATTTAATGTGGTTAGTAGTGAATTTACTTTTGATGTAAGGATACCTCTAACTAGAACATGCAGGTTCCCATTTAGTGAGTGGCTAAGGTCCAGGCAACTGATACATGCTAAAACAATACAATAGAAATCACAAATCATGGTCAATATCCCGTGTATATTCATGTACACGCTGTTTCAGAATACTGCCTGACTCTTTTATAAAATAAACACAAGAACTAGAAAGTTCTAAAGCTACAGTTAACGTTTATTGTGATTATTTATCGTGATATAATAATTGCGCCCTGTCCTGAGCTCGACGCATCCAGCTTCTACCAGCAGCCTTTCGCAGATCGTCACCCCACCTGGCCGGAGGGCTCAGGACAGGGCGCAATGGCGCTCATTAGGGGAGGCCTATGTCCAGCAGTGGACTGCTATAGGCTGATGATGATGATGATGATGATATAAAAATTACTAACCTAAAAGTTATTTTATGACTGAAATCTCTTTAGGTTCAGACATTAAGTAATTTTATAAATTTTTTTAACACTTTGTAAACGTTTTAACTTAAAAGTTTCCATAAAAAATGTATACCTAAGTAAAAATTTTACAAATTGCCGTGCTGTCACTTCGTACAACGTATTACCTTTTAACTTAGAATGTCCCCTATAGAAAACAATATTTATTGGACGAAATCAAAATCTATATCGAATTAATTGACCAGCCAGTCGGAGCCAGGGGATGAAGGGGTGGGAGGGAGTAATTGGGCACTTGAAGGGTTGACAGATAAGATAGGGTAGCAGGCTGCTTGTTTTGATAGGTTAAGTTCATCCGTGTCAAATATTTGACGTTTAATTTAGGTAGTGACATTTCAACTAGCTGGATTTCGATGGTTGGGACCAAAGTAATCGTCTACGGAATAGAATGAAACAACAGGGCCTTTGATATGCGAATGCCACAACACTGGTATTACGTGAGGCGTAAGTTTTCAGTCATTTAGGTATTTTTATAGAACCATTTTTTAAGTGAGCCGTAAAGAACATGACGTAGAAGACATCTAGGCTACTATAAAACTTGATAACGAGATGTCTAATATTATATCATCGTACCATTTCCAACCGCTTACATTTATCCCAGGGCCATCAACAATTCCCATCCATAAAACTACATGTAAAATAGCTGAGTCCGCATAAATTGCCAGCTTTTGTTATGACACAACGGAAAAATACAAAACGTAAAGAATTATATTGTCCGAATTGTGCGGCAGCCATTGTTCAACTCGATTCGGGTATTCAAAATAACAACAAGTATTCAGAATTCCGTTCAAAATTAAACAATGAATTAAAACGGTAAATAAAGCAAGAGAGTAAATAATGACTTTTGGTCTCACTTGGCTAAGGAAATATTATTTTGTTATTGTAAATTTATAATAAAATAATACACTTTTCTTCTTTATCGAAATAAAGAAGAAAAGTGTATTATTTTTTTATTAGTTATCAAGTTAGCAATAAATTCTGTCTATAAAGGTAACGCAGTCCTGAAAAAAATAGTTTTTATCTTGACTCGCAGTGCAACATTCACCGAGGTTGCTGCGAGTAGATACCAGTGGAGTACAATGAATCGTATGATTCATAAGCGCATTTATCAGCAAAGCGCTCGCGGTGAACGAACGCGCGCCGCGGTTAGCGTATTTACAACCACAAATTACACCATTTATTGTTGTTTGAGGGAAATCTTGTTATGCCTCAAGCACCAGGTTATTTCTTCATTAGATGCTTTTATCATTAAGCTAGAATAGTTTGAGCATAGCGTTATAGTTCTTTCTGTTTGTTTGTCTTTACAAAATTGTACTATAATCACAGTTCAACAATAAACATTGTCAGCCAGAAAACAAAGTTGATATATTATGTACATTAAATTTTACTGCTATTACTATTAGAATTTGCCCAATCTAGCTCAGTACTCAGTACGCAAATCTATTGAGGCTATTGTATAGGGGTCATAATATATTATCAGTCGTTATACATTTAAATTCTTCTTCTGAGACAAAATGTGGCAGAGCTGCCAAAGTCTTCTTTAAACACAAGTGTCCAATCTTGTCCATAAAGTAGAATTATGCAGTAAAAGAAGCCTAGCCCCAGTCAAACTCGGCTCATTAAAGTCCAACAGTAAAGGCGAAACATTTACATGGAGCTGAATAAAAATGAGATCTAAGTCTGGAGACACAACATCCAGTACGATTTCCGCGGCGCACCGCCAAGTTTCATGCGCAGTTTCAGTCGCTGTGTTACTTTCCTAGATTTGCGATATCATGCATGGATTGTTTATTTTACTATACCTATTGATGGAACTAGCACATAGCTCACCTGTTATTAAGTGGTAACCATTACCTATAAAGTATTGTTTCGATGTTTGCAACGTGCCCTACTATAGTGCAACGTAGAGGCGTGAAGGTGTTAAGCCTCATGTGCCTGTAATTTCACCAGCACCCACTCCCTTCAGACCGATACACAGCGATGCTGCTTCAATGCCGAAATACGCATAGTGGTAGTAATTCACCGGATGAGCCCTTCACAAAGAACTACTATTGCTTTAATTGCATTCGTATTTAATGCACAGCTTACACTGGCGCTATCCCATAAACACATAATTTATTGTATAGAAGAATTTGTTTGCCAAACCGCTGCAGCAATAATTTTAAAATAATGTTAATGTTGAATGGTGTGGTTCCTTCATTTCGTACGAAGCGCACAAAGACAGTAACGTTTTTAGGGTGACGTTACCGAGACGGTGAAACGAACCCTTATGGTGCCGCTTTGTCCGTCCATCCGTCTGTCACACTTGATTATTTCAGGAACTACATAAGCTATCAACTTAAAATTTGGTATATATTTAAAATTCACGAACTGAATAAGATTACTAGTAAAAAAAATTGTTTTTACCCAAATGGGTCCAAAATACAAAATATAAAAAATATAAAATAATTCAAACTGGGACCAATACAGGTCGAGTGGGGTATTATATCAACGGACTTAATTTGTACTACTCGAAACAGTTTTTTTATTTATTTACATATATCATGCACAGTTTTTAATTAATGATAAAAAATGTAAAAAAAAATGTCTCCATATAAAACGGTTTTGTAGAAAAATTTATGAATGTAAGAAAAACGGTGGTCAAGCTATATGAAGAGTTACATGGTAATAGGGTGTTATCTGAAAGGCCTTGATTTTCCTATTCTATTACAGGTTTTTATTTATTTAAACTACGAACAAAACTTACTAATAACAAAAATACAACTGAATTGAGAACCTCCTCCTTTTTTGAAGCCGGTTAAAAAAACTACTAGATAATTCCTTCACTAACTGTTTCAAATTATGGTGGTCAGCCACGTGGTGGATGCAACTCCCTATAAAAAAGCTAAGTATGAAGAGGGGTAGAAAAAGTCTACCTCCTCTTCATACATCGAGTGTGAGTGAGAGAAACTATATATTTCCTTCACTAGAACTCACTACTATACTACTCATGGTATCTACAAGAATACAATACTGAATGTATGAATTGGACGTGATTAACGTCACCCGCGGTGCGCGAATTAACTCGCACTTTACCGGTCTTGTTTCATCATTGTTTAAACAATGATGTTTTTATATGTTGTGAAAGTAATGCAGCAAAACTTGATACTTTTACTATGCGCAATGTGCACTTCATAAAATGATTGCGTAAGGATACCGCACCGTCTACGCTCGGCCTAACTTTTATACGTCTTCTTTGTAGACAGTAAGCCCTCATCATCTCGAACACAGCTTCAAGTATTCATTGTCTTTTTTGAAACTACATTCGCGGACAAACTTCGGAATAATATCATAAACGAGCTCGCACTCGGGGGGACAGAACTGTGACAATCTTGCATAACTTATCAGGGACTTTAAAAACTTCCACTCGTACAATTTAGATTTTCATAAAGTTCCTCGAGTTTAGTTTGTTTTTGTCATCGCGATGTTTCGCCGTGTCGCTGTCGCGGGCTACTTTGAATAAGGGGTCGAGTAATGCCTCATTTACATGGTTTGCGATTGCCACTTTATTTCAATCCTTATGGTGTATTTTACATTATAACTATTTAAAGAACAATTTTATTAAACGATTCCAAAACGTAATAGTTTACAGTTTGAGTATCCAATCAGAAACTCAATATAGTTGAAAATATACTTCAGTGCGTAGATATTGTAATCAGAATGTGTCTTAGCTATGAGCGCAGCTTGTTTAACAATAACCTATTGAGCCACTTCGTATAAGTTTTATTGTTTGGAAATATAATCTAATTATTACTATTGTCTATATTGTAATTGTAAATAATGGTATAGCAACATTCCGCTTGAATTTACTACTTGTTTTCACGGAGTATTTAAAAAGCTGTCAATAGCCAATAAACATGTCTGCAGAACAAACTTTTAAAACGTTTTATTGAAAGCTGCGAAAGCGTCTAAATCGACAAAGAATTTTCCAGACGGTCGCTCGCGCGGCTAACGTCTTAAAACCATTCTGGAAATTCTGCTTACTGAGATGTGCACGGCTACGAGACTTAGAGAAAAAAACAATGACGACACTCATAAAACTTCTCTGAAAATAACAATTTTATTTTAAATTTATAGTTAAAATGGTTGAAACTAAGGTAAATAACTCAACCAATTAAGGCCCGTTATTTCGTCACATAGTAATTTCATTAGTTACCAACATTTATGTTAGATTACTCATTATAATAACTTAACAAAACAAATCTCAATACATTACACATGAAGTTAGAATGCTTAATTTTAAACAGTTGTTGAATTTATCTAATAGACGAGCATTTCCCACAGCTTGCGTTAAAAGTTATTTTTCAAATTGGGAACAGTACTTTTTTTCCGTGGAAAGGTACCCTAATTTGTTCTTTTCAATACCTCTGTACGAGCACGTACACGGCCTATGTAAAGTGCCAACTTAGCACTTTACGCCAGCCATCATTCAGTTCGCGATCGAAATTATATCAAACCGCGCGTCTCAATATCATTTTTATCATATCATAATAATTATCATAGTTTATCAATTAAAAGATCAGTTAAAATTTATCTTATAGTTTTACTGATTTTATCATTCTACATCCCAGGGTGTGCGGACCGTACATCCTTTTTTTTAAATTTTAAAACTGATTTATTAACCTCGTGAGTGACTCAGTGAAACGTGTACGTAGCAAAACGTGACTCTGTGACGCAAGTGAGGATCCACTGGCAAGTGGAACTATCATCATCATCATCGTGGGCAAACAGCTCACCCTATCATATCAACGGGTATCATCAGAGACCAGGGACTGCGAGCCAGGCCGGCTTGCTACCACAGCAGCAGCAGCAGCAGCAGCAGCAGCAGGGTATCGACAGATACCACAGGACGGGAGTACAGCAGCTCGCGACCAACATCAAGTATCAGCAAATATCAAGTAAGATCTTTCCATATATCTTCTCTTATCATCATTTATCAAGATGTCGAGCATGGAAGACTTACTAACAGCTCAAGAGCAAATATCAGCCGCGATTGAGCAACTTTACTCTAATTTTAACAGTTCGGATAGGAAAACTCCGGATAATATCAAGCGTAGGCTAGACACACTAAACAGCTACTGGAGTGAATATCAGTCTAATCACATTCAGCTGTGTGGATTTGGTACTAAGTCTTGTAATTATTTTACTACTAATCAATTTGAGCAAACCGGAGATAGGTATACCAATATCAGGGCAGCCATTCAGAACTATTCGAAGCCTAGGGAAGAAACTAGACCTTCCACCTCTCTTATCAACCCAGCAACCCCTATGGCGTTACCGGAAACGCCCACGCAGGAGTTCTCGTCTCAAGCTCGGGGTACCAACAGCAAGACGGACGAGATGCTGCGCAAACAAAGCAGCAACTTTAAGGCATTTGAGCATACGATTTCTAATATCGACTTAGCTACCATGTCAGAAAAATGGGAATTCGATCACCTGTTACGCACCATACAATCCCGTTGGACTACGATCGACTCTCTTCATTGGGAGCTGGATAGTGAAGCTGGACAGAAGAACCCAGACTACGAATCGCATTTTTTCGTAACTGAGAAAAAGTTCAACGATATCATCAAATCTATCAACAAGAAGATGTGGTCCGTATCACACAGGGAAACGTCTACACCTAAGATAGAAATTCCCACTTTCTTTGGAAATTATCACCAATGGTCCAGTTTTAAAGACCTTTTTACTGAAACTATTCATGCGAATCCGTCCTTGTCTAGCGCTCAGAAAATGCAATTTCTGAAAACGAAAGTTAAGGGTGAAGCAGAGCGACTTATCCAGCATCTGCCGATTTCATCTGAAAACTATTCTATCAGCTGGGATTTACTTAATCATAGGTATAATAATAAAAGGCTAATAATGAGTTCTCACTTCGACTCAATGCTCAATATTCCAGTGGTCCAGCAATTATCATTAAATCATATCAAAAAAGTACATGACGTTACCCGCGAAAGTCTTAACGCTATAAAGAACTTAGGAGTCAACATAGACTCGTGGGACCCGCTTATCATTCACCTCATGTGCCAAAAGCTGGACACGGAGACCCACAAAGAGTATTTAACTTCGCTAAAAGAGCCCAAGGAGGTCCCTAAACTAACAGAGTTTCTATCATTTTTGGAAAAGACCTTCACGACGATGGAATCATCGCGAAGAAAATCAGAACCTAAATCAAATCAAAATTATAAAAATAATAAAACATATAACAATCACTCTATCATGAAGCAATCAACCGGACGTAGCATTTCGCAACCTACTAACGACAAAAACGTCTACGTATCCAAATTTTATAAATGTGCAATATGTAAAATGAATAACCACGGAATTTTTCATCATCATCATCATCATCATCAGCCTATAGCAGTCCACTGCTGGACATAGGCCTCCCCTAATTTTTAATTGCATTAAATTCCGCGAAATGACGCCGTCAATGAAACGTAGAACAGCAGAGAAGCTAAAATTATGCGATAACTGTCTTTATTGTCACTATGGAAATGAGTGTATTTCAGAAAAGCGTTGCCGCGAGTGTAAGCAAGCACATAATACACTTTTGCATGAAGCATTTGCGCAACATGACAACGAGACCGGGGCGTTGACTTCAAGCAATGCGAACATCAGCATACCTAAGCAAGGGCAAAGAGCCGCGGGTCGTAGCTCGCACGTGTCTTTACAAACTGAAATACCTGAAGTTCTCTTAGCAACAGCTATTATCAGAGTAGAGGCTTCAGATGGCTCTTACATAAGCATGCGCGCACTTCTAGATCAGGGTTCTCAAACCTCTCTTATCACCGAAAATGCAGCACAGTTGTTAGGGTTGCCACGCCAAAGATGTCAGGGCGTAGTTACCGGCATAGGCGCTAAGCACGCTAACTGCAAAGGAGCTATCAATATCAAATGCGTATCAACCAGTCGTAATTTTGAGTTTCACACTGACGTGCTTATCATGAAAAATCTTGTCAAAAATTTACCAAGTTATTCTTTTGTCAAGCCAAATTGGTCGTACCTGGATCATATCACTTTAGCCGATCCTGAGTTCAATATCAGCCGCCCTGTGGACATTCTGTTCGGAGCCGATATTTACTCTTTGATTTTATTAGAAGGAATTTGTAGAGGCGAGCATAATAATTCACCGATTGCGCAAAACACGCGCTTAGGGTGGATTCTGAGTGGATACGCAAGAACATTGCAATGTAACGTAGTTCTGAATAATTTGGAAGAAATTCAACGGTTTTGGGAGATAGAAGACATCGCGGAAGAATCAAATATATCACTAGAAGATCATGATTGCGTTCAGTTCTACAAAACCACCACCACTCGACGAGAAGACGGTCGATATGAGGTTCGCTTACCTCTAAAATCTGACTTTGAGGAGAACTTAGGTTTATCGAAAAATAGAGCAGTCGCACAGTTTAAATCTTTAGAAAGAAAATTCGCAAAAAATCAGCGTATGGAAGAAAGCTATAAATCGTTTATGAAAGAATATCAATCTATGGGACACATGACTCCCGCTATACGCAGCGGCAAGCCTGACTTTTATCTCACTCATCACGGGGTAGAAAGGTTGGAGTCAACGACCACCAAGTTTAGAGTCGTATTCAATGGCTCTGCTAAAACATCTTCGGGCTACAGCTTGAATGACGTCATGAAATGTGGACCCAATCTTCAGCAAGACCTGCAGTCACTTATCATTAAATGGCGACAGTATCAATTCGCCTACACTGCAGATATCGAAATGATGTTCCGCCAAATTTGGATTAATAAACAAGACCAAAAACTACAAAAAATAATTTGGCGAGACTCAGAGCACGAAATCAAGGATTGGGAGCTGACTACTGTAACTTACGGCACTAAAGCAGCACCATTTTTAGCAATGATGACCCTTCGACAGTTGGCATCAGATGAAAGATCAAACTATCAACATAGCCCAGCAGCCGACGTCCTTGAGAACTCGTTTTACATGGATGATTTGGTACATGGCTCTCATCACATCGAAGAAGCAATAAAATTGCGTGATGATCTTATCAGTCTACTTAAAGCAGGTGGTTTCAATCTACGAAAGTGGAAATCAAACATTCACGAATTATCAGAAGCCAGCCTGAAACATAATGATCATGAAACTTTCGATTTCAAGCAGTTGGAAACATCCAAAACATTGGGACTCAGCTGGAATCACCAGCAGGATGTGTTTATGTTTAGCTCAAAAATTGAACCATCCATCGAGCAAGAAACAAAGCGGTCACTTTTATCAGATATATCAAAATTATTTGACCCGCTAGGTTGGCTTGCACCTATTTCAACTAAATTAAAAATCATTTTTCAAAAGGTGTGGTTGTCCGCAATCAAATGGGATGACCCACTGCCCCAGGACATTTTATCAGAATGGGCAATTATCAAAAACGATATCAAAAACATAAATCAATTACAAGTACCTAGGTGGATGTCAACAAACGAACGCGACGTCATCGAGTTACATGGCTTTTGTGATGCGTCGACAAAAGCTTACGCGTGCGTCATTTATAGTAAAATCAAACGAGGTAATCAGCCTAATATTACACTATTGGTCGGCAAGGCAAGGGTAGTACCTTGTGGTAAAAACATTACCCTCCCACGGTTGGAATTAAGCGCAGTTCTTTTATTATCAAAACTAGTGCTCAAAGTGCAACAGTGCTTGAGTAACTACGAAATCAAGATTTATGGATGGTCCGACTCTATGATCGTCCTGGGCTGGCTTAACGGAGATCCAACAAGATGGAAGACCTTCGTCGCAAATAGAGTGCGAGATATCAGCAGTACAATGCCATCAGCATGCTGGCGTTACGTTAAATCGGAAGAGAACCCGGCGGATTGTGCCAGCCGCGGACTAACAGCCTCACAGTTGAAGAAACATGATTTGTGGTGGCAGGGACCATCCTGGCTACCAAACTTTGATGGACAAGGCAAACAGCCCGAATTCGCCACCGATCAAGAAGTGAAAAAAGTTCGTCAGGTTAACGTTGTCACCGAACAAGATCTAGACAACCAAATCATTTATCAGTTACTATCGAATCATAGCACGATCAGCAAAGTTATTCGAATTATATCATGGATGTACCGATTTATCAACAAAGGTATTTCCAAACAAGCAAACTTATCAATATCAGAATTAAACAAGTCAGAAAATATTATCATTAAACAAGTCCAGCAATTTGACTTTATAAAAGAAATTAAAAGCATAAAAGAGAGCGGTCAAGTACATTCCAAAAGCAGCATATCACAGCTTACTCCATTCCTGGATGAAGATGGAATCCTACGAGTCGGAGGACGACTTAGGAATGCGAACTTATCATTCGATATGAAGCACCCTATTATCATATTGGGAACCAGTCGTTTGGCGGAGCTTCTTATCGATCAAGCCCATAAGGCCTCTTATCACGGTGGGGCTCGGCTAACATCAGCATTTTTAAGGCAGAAGTATTGGCTCGTAGGAGGCAACAAGATAGTAAAAAAGCAATTACGTGGATGTGTCACATGCAGACGACACGACCCTATCAAACACGAACAGATCATGGGTGACCTGCCTGTCGCTCGAACTAGGCCTACAAGACCGTTTTATCATACCGGCATCGACTACACCGGATTTGTAGACGTCAAATCAAGCAAGGGACGAGGCATAAAATCAACGAAGGGATACATCGCAGTATTCGTGTGCATGGTGACCAAGGCCGTGCATCTCGAGCTGGTGTCCGACCTAACCTCGTCAGCCTTCTTAGCCGCCTTACGAAGAATGTCCGCTCGAAGAGGAGCTCCCTGTCATATATACAGTGACAATGGCACCAACTTCGTAGGCGCTAACAAGATTCTCCACAGAGAATATTTAGATATCGAAGCAACTTTAGACGAGAGCTTTCATACAGCAATCACTGACATGAAAATACTGTGACACTTTAACGCTCCCGGTTGGCCTAGCGCTGGTGGCCTTTGGGAGGCTGCAGTGAAGAGCCTCAAGTATCACTTAAAAAGAGTCATCGGCGAGCAGAAGTTGACTTTCGAAGAATACACCACTTTGCTTTCTCAATTAGAAGCATGTCTGAATGCAAGACCTCTATGTCCTCTAACTGAAGACCCAGAAGACCTGGAATATCTAACTCCAGCACACTTTTTGGCAAGTGGTCCCACTCTAACTATCATTGAAACTGAGAGAGACCTGAGAACAAGATGGCAACTCACTCAAAAAAATCTTCGACGATGTATGGAAGAAGTGGCAGTTAGACTATCTAAGCCAATTATCAGCGCGAAGCAAGTGGCGTCAAGCAAAAGAAAACCTAAATATCAACGACGTCGTCATCATTAACGACGCAAATCTGCCCTCAGGGAAGTGGGCCCTCGGCAGAATCATAACTTTACATCCTGGCAAGGACGACTACGTTCGCGTAGTTAGCTTAAAAACCAAGAATGATGTCATTAAGCGACCAATCACTAAAATATCAAAGCTACCTATCAAAGAAAGCGATACAGTCAAACAAGACTGCGAGTTTCAGCAAAAACAAACAAAAATATCAACAACAGCTACGCTAAATCGTTCGAAGAAACCAAGCTTATACAATTATATTATCATGCTATTCATGTTATTATTAATGATAGCAAATCCCGTTTATAGCAAATATCAAATATCCAGCCTTAATATCAGCCAAGGATTTTACTTCGATCGAATCGCCAATATTCGTCTAGAACGAGATCACTGGAATTTAATAATCTACTACGATATGAATCCGTATTGGCAAAGCACAGACCTACTTAAAAAATATATTAATCATTTAGACGGCATTTGTAACGATCAAACTAAACAAAAGATAGCGCAATGTGATGTCAACCTACTTCAATTACATCACGGGCTTAATGAACTCGAGCACTACAACAGCATTTTGCTCGGTAAGCAGTTCACACGTAGCGAGCGCACGCGACTACCGCGCGGCCTTATCAATGGTGTCGGGTTATTAGCAAATAAATTGTTCGGCGTACTCGACCAAGAATTCGCAGAACAGTACGAGCGGGATATTCAAACTATCAAAGATAATGAGAAACATCTATCATTGCTATGGAAAAATCAGACTTCAATCGTCGAGGGAGAGTTCAATTTAATTAAGAGAGTGGAAGGGTCTATCAACAAACAACAAAAACTTTTCAACCAGCACCTAAATAACATTGAAAAAGCGCTGAACAGGCAGAACGGTGATCTACTAGCAATATCAAGTGTATGTGACTTCACTTTATCATCGGTTATCGCACATAGTCTCCTAGTGAATTTACAGAACATTCAAGAAACGATCATCGATTCATTAACAAATATTTACGCTGGAAAACTCAACTTCCACCTCCTCACTCCTGAGCAGTTACGAGACGAGATGAATATTATCACTGGATTATTATCAAGAGACATGACATTGCCCTTGAATAATTTTCAGTCAGATTTATCAAAGATGTATCACCTTCTCACCGTAAAAGCAAGAGCTTCGAACAAGTTTATCATATTTGAGATTAAAATACCTTTAGTCAGCAGAGATAACTTTGAATTGTACAAACTTATACCTATCCCACAGCTAATTAAAAACAAAACGATCAGCTTAGTACCAGTATCAGATTACGTAGCGGTAAACATGCAAAAGGACTCGTATGTACCTATCTCAGAAAGAGACCTACATTATTGTATAGAATTTGATAAGGACTCGCTTTTATGTCCTTTAAAACAGCCTATCTATCAAATGAGATCAGACGAGAATCTATGTGTCAAAAGCCAACTATCCGAACTGTGTGAGACAAATACCTTAGTCTGCAAGGATTCGTGGACTGAGCTGAATAGCATAAATACCTACCTATATTTCTGTTGCGGTCATTGCTCTATTCGTATCATATGCGAGAATCAAATTACCGCAGAACAATTACATAAGTCCGGAATAGTAACTATAAGCGAAGAATGCATTATAAAAAGTAGTACTTTTACGATTTATGCTCATAAAATGCAATCAAACTCATTGCGAAGGGAAGCCGATGTAATCAAAATCGAGATTCCTCCCATCAATAATATCATAAACTTATCAGTACCAATTTCAACTGTCGAAAATCAGTCTCTATCAGATCATCAGCATTATTTTGAGGAGATCGATCGACAAATAAAACAGCTGAAAGAAAGCGCGTCAGACGGTGTGATGACAGAACGCATTTCGTACCATGACGTCCATCATTATGTCGTCATCTACTTGGTGTTGTTTGCGGGCGTCATCATCGGTATCACAGCGGCGGTGTGGCGCCGCCGGCGGGCGCGAGCAGCGCGGCCGGGAGCGCCCGCCGCGGCGCCGCCTTCTCCAGCAGCGGGAGCAGAGATCGAACTACGAGCTACAAGCTTCGAGCCTCCTACGGTTAGATGTGTTAGTGAAAGTGCAGTGAATCAGTGCTGTGTCCATAGTCAGGTAGTGGACAATTCGCGTAGTGCGCGAGTTTTCTCGAATAAAGCTAGCTCACCCGTACTTTTTCGTAATAAGTTCGATCGCACGTTATAGACGACAGACAATCATCAAGGATCAAAGGACAATTTGGACAATTTATTTAAGCAAAAATATTGTTCCATCACCTTGTTACTCACGTCATTCACTAATCATTTAAGCAGCATCCTATCATCCTCATTTTCTGGCCCGGGAGTATGTACGAGCACGTACACGGCCTATGTAAAGTGCCAACTTAGCACTTTACGCCAGCCATCATTCAGTTCGCGATCGGAATTATATCAAACCGCGCGTCTCAATATCATTTTTATCATATCATAATAATTATCATAGTTTATCAATTAAAAGATCAGTTAAAATTTATCTTATAGTTTTACTGATTTTATCATTCTACATCCCAGGATCCCAGGACGCATCCAACTCCTACCAGCAGCCTTTCGCTTTTATGATTGCGTTATCATGCTAGAGCAACTTCAATTGTGTTTATTTTATTGCGCGGAATCTACGCTATCCAAACTATCACACCTCATAAAGTTTGTGAGTATGGATGTATGGATGAATGGATGAATGTTTGTAACTCTTTCACGCAAAAACTACTCAACGGATTTAGATGAAACTTGGAATATACACAGTTTGTGACCTGGATTAACACATAGGCTTTTTATCCCGGTACCATATAGATATAGATTTTTGTAATGAGATCGGGAATGGGAAGGTAATAGATTTTTGTAATGAGATCGGGAATGGGAAGAGGATAGATTTTTGTAATGAGATCGGGAATGGGAAGGTAAAAGATTTTTGTAATGAGATCGGGAATGGGAAGGGGATAGATTTTTGTATTGAGATCGGGAATGGGAAGGGAATAGATTTTTGTAATGAGATCGGGAATGGGAAGGTAATAGATTTTTGTAATGAGATCGGGAATGGGAAGTGGATAGATTTTTGTAATGAGATCGGGAATGGGAAGGGAATAGATTTTTGTAATGAGATCGGGAATGGGAAGGGGATAGATTTTTGTAATGAGATCGGGAATGACAAGGGAATAGATTTTTGTAATGAGATCGGGAATGGGAAGGGGATAGATTTTTGTATTGAGATCGGGAATGGGAAGGGAATAGATTTTTGTATTGAGATCGGGAATGGGAAGGGGATAGATTTTTGTATTGAGATCGGGAATGGGAAGGGGATAGATTTTTGTATTGAGATCGGGAATGGGAAGGGAATAGATTTTTGTAATGAGATCGGGAATAAGAAGGGAATAGATTTTTGTAATGAGATCGGAAATGGGAAGGGAATAGATTTTTGTAATGAGATCGGGAATGGGAAGGGAATAGATTTTTGTAATGAGATCGGGAATGGGAAGGGAATAGATTTTTGTAATGAGATCGGGAATGGGAAGGGAATAGATTTTTGTAATGAGATCGGGAATGGGAAGGGAATAGATTTTTGGAATGGGTATGAGAGTGGGAGCGGGAGAGAGAGAGGGATTCACAATTGATACCAAAGTTATCTTGGTACCTACGAAGTTACCTTGTATTCCGTAACTACATATATCTGGTTCTGCGTAACCATGTTCGTGAAACACGTAAACCAAGTTGCGGGCGGGTCAGCTAGTAAAAATATTTAAACCTTTATGTTCAAGGGCAATGGTCGATAGGTCTATTTCTCTAAGAATCATAAATTCAGTCCCGTCAATTTTTTGAACGCACACAAAAGCCCGCCGTGACATCCTTCCAGAAATTCAGAACAAAGACTCGGTGGAGATAAAAAGTATTAAAAGCTTGTAAAAGTTAGCGTTTTTTTTCATATCTGTACCGCTGCGAGGTCAGAGCGCGTTCAGTACTCCCTTTGTCTTCGCCGGCCGCATTCTACAACACATTGTTGGGAACTATGCCTAGAATAATAACCGTGCACTTAATAAATAAAGCTGAAACATAAACTTGTATCAAATTAAACGCAGGTAACATCACCTGCATTTATTTACATTCGTTTTTTTTACCATAAATATAGATCGTAAATAAGATAGTTCAAAATAAAATGCATGGCTGGTTGGATCACACGGGCAAGGTATCGAACACGAATTGTAAATTGCGGGGAGTCTCAAGGCGACGCCGAAGGCGAAGGAATCTGCCTTTTGATTGCGAATTCTGCTTCACTCCAACACGATACTTTAGACGACGAATAAGCTACCTTTTCACTAGCAACCAGCCACTAGAAGTGCAATTTACTATTTACTATGTTAATATTAAAAACACTTACAGTGTTAAGAAATGACAAAGGCATACGAGAAGTTGCCCAAAAGGCCAGGGGCTTGAGTGCAAATAAAATACCGAACGTCAAAGTTTACCTTAACTATATTTTCACCCGACTGAAGTCCTCTTCGGTTGGGTTATGTTTTTAGGGTGTATGTATGTTTGTAATATTATTTGTTGGTCGCTGTAGCCCAAACAGCTGGACGGATTTTAACAAATGAGGTGTCGTTGGATTTTCCTGGATCACGAGGGTGACATTGGCCATGTTAAATGTCAAAAAATTCTAAATGGCGACAATAAGAAGCCATTTTCAATTTACGATGAACTAAAAAGGTATTAAACTCTTTGATTTCCACAAATTAAATGTCATTGGATTTGACTGAATCATTTAATTGACATGTAGATCATATGAAGTGTCAAACATATCCAATATGGCGACTAAAAGAAGTGATCACAGTTATAGAAGAGAACTAGATGAAGTCTAAAAATTCCATATGTTCTGAATGCTAACTCATACGGCTTATCTCTACTTTCTTATATCCTTATATCGTTTGCTAGAAAAGGATGCATACTTTATCTCAATGCAATTGCTGCGCCTTCGTACCAGGGCAAAAAAAAAAGTATTTAGTAAAGTAGTAAGCCTGATTTAACTCAATAACACTCAGCGGTGACTGATGTTTTATCATTAAACTGCGTCGTACTGAAGATATTATTACTTACTCTGTGCCTACACTGATAGATACACTTGTCCTAATTGGTATGCTATCGCCTATATGGGATTGTGTACTCGGCTGATACAAGCGTTTCCGCTCAGCGGAGTGGAATAACACGCGAAGATGTATATTATTGAATACGACACGAGACGGTACAAATGCACGGAGCGAGCGAATTACATCTGAGTGATTTGATTATGAGACGCGTTCCGAGCATCACTCGGCGATGAAGTATACGATACAGCTCGTCACCGTGACATTATTAATTTAGACTCGAAATCAAATCCAACAGCTATAGAAAACTTTATATAGAATATATAATAACGCTAATATTGTTGGGAGTATACTGTGTGTTTGTTTAATACTTGAAGCTTCAAATCCAACATCGGTCACTGAGGATATAACTTGAAAGGACTTTGTGGTTACCTCGTGGTTGGCAACTTAGGTCACCAAGTAGTTTACGTTCCCTATGTATAAGAAGGACTAGCGTTTACCCGCGACTTTAATGTTTCAGCCTTTTCTTTCCTGACTATACCATAAAACAAAGTGATATGTATTGTACTGCATTAGACCTCAGTCGCAATCATTTACAAAATACCCTTATCACTCGAATCGAGCGCTGAATATAATCTTTCTATATTTATTAATTATTATAACTACATCTGGTAACAACAGGTTCTAACAAAGTCTAATAATATACGATGCCTATGATCCTGCCCTACGTGCACCAGTACCCGGGTCATAGCCAAGTTGTCGCGCAAAAAGCTTTTAATCGACGCGCCGCCATTCGTACGGGCCGCACCCGCATGGCTGACCATTAACATAATAAATTAATTTGATCTGAAATAAATGAATTATAATAATTAACCGCGAGAAGTGTGAAATACTGTTTTGCAACCGCGATCCCAGTGATCATCATTGTTCAAGACAAAAAGTCTTTTCGTGCATTTGTTTTTTTTTTTCAAAACAGTGTTCGTCTGATTTTGTACCGTGGAGATACAGGGTTGTTTCCCGAGGACTGGCGCTGGCGATCTCACAAGCTGCTGTTGAGGCTATCCAGGTTGGAGCACGTTCCTAAAATCGAACCCGTCCCTTTTCCCGGTGCCTATTTGCTTTGAGGCGTACTTAGTTACATTACCATAGCAAAATATTTTGCCTAATAATTTATTTTAAGCAAATATAAAAGATCTTATAATATTTCAACGAACTTAGAATAGCAAAAACATTTATCCTCATTATATTTGAAGTGCTCTCCAAAATTAATGAGCCCAATTTGTACGTGATCGTCAACCAAGTCGTAAGGGCCAATAGAAGTCTCTATTCAGTTTCATCATAATTTACATAAAAAATATTTGCAATGGAGAGAGCCCTATTCGGAGGGTTGCCAAAACTACGTTTGCAGAACTGCCGAATAACCGTTAACCGTTGAGGTAAACAAGTTCCTGAGTGGAGACCGCGGCTCAGCAGACGTAGTGTAGGACAAACTCCAGTAAGCGCTCAGTACAGGGTGCAAAGGCGCTCTTAGGGGCTTATTTCCAGCAGTGGACTGCTATAAGCTGATGATGATACTCGGACTGGAACTACGGTTGTATAAACACTTTGAATACGGTTGAAATATACACTTTGATAAAAGTATAGAAGTTATTATCCACGCGAGTGGATCTAGTGGATAAAATTACACTTTACAATTAGGTTAATGTAATTATGCTATGAACTGAGTATTAAATGTTTGAAATATGCACATTTAAGCAGCTTTAATGAATCCAATCAAATCAATGGAACAATATTGCATTTAAACTAATATGTTCTACTCCAACCACCAATACAAAGGCATTGCACCCCGAGATTTGTCAAATTATAGTTGGTTAACAGCCTTAACGCGGTTAGTGTGCCAGACAGACAGGCAGCCTGGCTGATATGTACGAGTATAATGCGCAATTTGAATTTCTAACTCGGCTCCAAGCGTTCGTGTTTAGAATTAACATAAAGCGCTCAAATAATATTTGTCTCAAATAATGTTGAACGATGATTGTTACTCGCCTGAAAAACCTTTAATAAACTTGGCTCAGTTATATTCCCATAAATAAACACGACGCTTATTTCCCGAAGGAGTTATGTATACTTACATAACATCAATTTAGAATGTGTATCTTTATAATGTCTTTTCTATATTATGATTTGATTAAATAATATATGTGGTTTTCAATTTCACAATATTTTTTTAACTTTTCTTTTAAAAACGTATATTTTATTTTATTTGTCAAAAAAACAGTGCCTACTTAAAACAATATCATAGATTCTAAGGACTTTAAAAAATATATTAATATCTTAATACCTAAACTAATATCAATTCTTATAAACCTATTAATTCATTTATTGAACAAAATAATTCTTTATTACTTTATTATTTTAAATTTATGTAATGGTAGATTCTTTAAGTCATCAAGTCAGAGTGAATTGTCTCACACATAACGAAGCAACTGTTTAGATACAGTTTTGTCCAGTGGAAATTTGGGCATGAAAATTCTAACCTCGAGCTTCATGGATACTGATCAACCTCTACACATACAGTAGTTCATAGTTCATGTATTCATAACAATTATGTTACAGGTCACAAAATATAAATTACACAATTGTAAAAGATATACTTAGAATAGTCAAATATTAAACAGGACTAAGCGCTTCCAAACTACATTTATAATGCGCACTGCTAAAATATGGAATCAGCTGCCAGCGTCTGTTTTTCCATTGACTTACGACGCTAACGGCTTCAAAAAGACAGTTAATAGGCATCTTCTGGGAAAGCTCGCCCCATCATCGACCTCGTCCTTGCCTATGCAAGCCTCAAGGTCAAAAGCTGGTCCATATTAAATAAAATAAAAAAAACAAAATACTAAATCATTAATATAAAATTAAATAAATAGGTACCTTTTAGTCATAAATTTAAGTTATTTGAGTCATAAATTCATTAATGTCATATAAAGATTGAAATATCAGCCACTTCTTCAACTGAAACTTGAAAGGTGTCGTGGATTGCGCGCCGGTAATGGAAGTAATAGGTAGGTAATTTGAGCTATTTCTCTGACTCGTGTCTAATTACAGTATTTATTTGTGCTGTTTACTTAAGAGACGTTACCCTGACTAAACATATTCTTTGGTGACGTCACAAAGCTTAGTGCCGTACCTGAGTTATTGAGCGGTACCTCAGAGCTGAGGAGGTACTTGACCCAGTGAACTGGAGTTGATCGAACAATTCTTATATCTAGCTAACTTTATATATATTTTACCCTAGTTATTTTGTTTAAACATAGGTATTCATACGGCTTTTATAGCTGTTTACAGTTTTTTGATAAGTAGTAAAGGTGAATAGTCTGGTCTCATAGCTGATTGTGGTTAGCCTTGCCTTCTATTTCGTATCGTGTTTGTATCTTATCTGGTCTCAACTTTTCTTTATGCGTAAGCGGTAATGGAATCTTTTTTGCAGATATCCATACCTAGGAGGAAACCTTAACCTGAAATGCGGAAACCAATAGTTTTCGAGATATAAACATTTAAAAATTCTGTTTTATCAAGTAATTTTGGCAAAAAAAAAAAATTTTCGCTCATTTGACAGCGTAAATTACTTTTTTGACCTTGTTTTGAAATGGCCAAAATCTGACAATTGTTTTGTCGGCTATTTTGTTTTTTGTGCTTAGCGGGACACTATGGGAAAAAAGTTCAAGAATTTTGATTTGATAATAAATAAACTTGGTAGCATTTTTTGACGCCGACGGGGGCAGCGTGTGCGGGTAGCGGGCGGCTCACGGCTCTCTTGTCAGGAAGACATTTCGTCCATATTTTTCTTCTTTACTCTCAGTATCTTTACTAATCTCTGAAATAATGTAATCATATATATTTAAGCACTTTTTATATAATTGTAAGAGAACATCATTGTTAGTATGAGAATAAATGTCTTTAGACGTATCTCTTCTGCCTGCCTTTCTATGTTGAGTGGTAAGAGTGCGTGTGTGTGCAGGTGGTGAGGGCCAGGAGCACGGGCCGGTGTTCCTGCTGGAGCCGCCGGCGCGGCTGGTGTTCGGCAACAGCAGCGGCGCGCGCGCCTCGTGCGCGGCGCACGGCGCGCCCGGCCCCGCGCTCGTCTGGCAGCACCCCGACGGATCGCCCGTGGACGACCTGCCCAACCTCAGGTACGACACATACCCTCATCACAAAGGGACCAGCGGGGGGATCGGCTAACTTTGTTGCAAATAGAAATGATTGACACCGATTCTTTTTTTAGAAACTTTGATATTTTATCCGTCGAAATTCAATGAACTTCAATTGACAAGCTGTCACAGTTTGTAAAAACAGGACTGGTTTCAATCATTTCTGTTTGCAACGAGTTAGCTAATCACCCCGCAGACCATCACAAAGAGACAATCAGTTATCCAGAATTAACTGCGTGATATCTGTAAATAGAATCACTCATAGGCATGTTTGTTAATAAATTATATTTGATAAAAAATGTGCCTCATCTAGTTATGTGATGAGTGAAGGTCGATCTTCCACGTCCCTTCTACTAATATTTAACGTTCAAGTGATAAGTTTAATGCCAAAAACTAGTACCTAAACTAATATAAAAAATAAATGAGGCTCAATTTTTTTTTGATTCTCAGAACTCTGTATCCGACGATTCATTTAATAATTCAGAAGAAAAAAGGCAAAACCAATAAAGAAATTTCTACAAAAGAAACAAATCATTTAGATATTTTTTTTTATCTTAACTTAGAAATATTCCGTTTTCCGCGAAACAGCTGTATCGTAGCACCGCTACGATATGCTACGTAACTCCTACGACTGTGCTACGCCACCCGCAAAATAGTTCATTTTACACTAGCAAGCAGTACACTAGCAGGCTAAACCAAGCAATAAATAGCTTTCAAGTTTTCTGTTTAAAGGAAAAGTGATTTAATTAGAATTATAAATCTCAGATAGATGTTTAAAAGCTGTTTTTGACGTAATAAACAATATATAATATAATAAACAATGCGGAATTGGTTTATTTCACTCTGAGCTTAGCTCTAAGCTTAGTTTCTACACTACTGCTGTCTATTGGCTAAGGCTATTGTTACTTGGCTTTGTAACCCCTTACAGATTCTAAGCAAGGATTTAAGTTATTAATTATTGATAGAAGTGTTACCCTCGCTGTCGTTCTACATCCTACTTTATATTACTCTGCATATCTTATGAAAAAAAGGCTGTTTTTCACACTTTCCCTGCAACATCTTATTGTAATTCCTAAGCTGAGGCGCAGTCGAAAGGAATTTTGTTTGGAGCCTCAGGTGCTGATCCAGAAACCTTCTTTAATATAAAAGAGTACATCAATATATGTATACGTACGTGCTTAAGTGGAGTTGGTTGACTGGAACGAGCTCAAAGTAACTTTGTTTACGCAGCGGAATACATTTATTTCAGAGAAGAGAGAGATTTAAATGTTTTATTTATAGTTTTTGTTAAAAAATGCCCCAAGAATAATTATAATAATTATATTTTTTTGTTTAACAAAGTTCGTTGCCACATAACAATATCATTCTTTTTGTTGAAGCCTACGCTCAAAGGCGGCGTTTTAAATTCGTCATTATTAGAGTGTGTGAATATTACAGTAGACCAAATAAGTTGCCCCAGACACGATATGAAAACATAGTAAGTGGTAGATAAAAACCAATAAGACATATTAGGTAACAATAATGATTAGTTCTTCTTTATAAAAAAAATAGCTTGAGAAAGTATACCCTGTGAAAGTAATCCTTTCAAAAACGTTTTATTATACCTAAGTATATTATAAACACAGTAATACTTTACTTTAAACCAAGAAGGTCCAACATTTCATAATAAACCAGCATTCATATTCATATTCATATTCATTTATTTATTGAAGTCATAATGTTAGGTACAAAACATGGATGATTAGTATAACACTATGAGCCCAATTTTGGGCACAATGGTATGGAGTAGGAGTCAGCCCGTTAAAAGTATGTAAAGTGAATTATAGATTTAACTCAATTTGATTGTTAATTTCTGGAATTTTAAGTGAGTCACTGAAAAAATCTTTTAAGCTATAATAACATTTATTTATTAACGTTTCTTTTAGACGTCGTTCAAAAGTTTTGTCATTTTCCTCGTCTTTTAGATTTTCCGGGAGTTTATTATAAATTTTTACAGCCATTGTATTTGGGCCAGAACTGTGTATCTTCAGTTTTGAACTAGGTAGTTTTAATTTATGTTTTTGTCTTCTAGGGTAACGTCGCGGCAAGTCGTTGGTTTTCTGGAAAAAGTTAGGATATTTTCTTACGAATTTACTTATTTCTAATATATAAATACCTGTGAGTTTTAGTATTTTTTGATGACAAAAGTGTGGTCTGCAGCTATTTGGCTCTTTAATATTTACTAAAATACGGACGCATTTTTTTTGCAGTATAAATATATCTTGAATGTCTACAGTCTACATTTCTTTGAGGAACCCAAAGAACCCTGACGTCCTAGGAATGCGACGTCAAATACTAACTTCGTTCAGATAAGCGCATAAATAATTACTGAGCAAAGTAAATTCCCCTTTATGGGAATAGGAAGTGGTTTTTTATCAGAGTTTATTTAATTGCTTACCTAATAAATAGTTTTGTTTTTAAAGTAATCTTGTACAAGATACAAAATATTTATTTGCATAAATAAGTGCAGGTAACATTAGTTGTATAATAGTTACAAGACTTATTTACCCTTTTCAGGTATCGCAAATTTGGTGGGGTACAGGGTACTTTATTTACAAAACCACGAATACTTACATAATAATTTAATAATAAAAGTAATGAAACGCTTATTAATAAGTATTACAAACTTGTTATTAATGAATTCAGGCAACTATACTCATTCATCAAAAAAAACAGGTTTAAATTCAAAACTCAAAAGATTGACTTTGGAAGAGTCAAAGTCAAAACGGACTCGAATCCACGTTATTGAGCATGCCAAATAATATATAATTTATAAATAATTAGTCTTCTGGAAGAGGCATTTGCTGGAAAGCAAAACAATCTCAAGAATACCACCGATATCTAACCTAAAGATTTATATACTATTATGACGTTACCTACTTTAGTATAGATGTTACTTACTTTATCTAATTAGATTAGTGATAAGATTGTTAAATAAAGGCTATTGAAATTGAAATATCAGTGAAACATACTTTTGAGTGTTGCAACATCAATAACTATTACCGACCACTTTTACCCACACGTTAATATGCCTCAAAAGTTTTGAGCTTTGTATTTAACCTGTTATATACAACATCACGTGGTAACTCTTACTCACTGACTGGGACGCCGGCGCCGTAGTGCACGGGACATGGCTCAGTAGGTACTACAAGCTTTTAATAAATCATTTGGTATTTATCACAATACATAATAATAAAACATGTAGTGGGCGAAGGCTCGCCTGAGACGCAGATGGGGATTTGCGGGTTCGATTCCCGCTGCAAGACGAATTTTTGTATGATCTGCCGATATTTATCTCGGGCCTGGTTTGGTGGTGGTGGTATATATATATATATATATATATATATATATATATATACACACATACATACATATTTATAAATATTACATATTTTTGTTGTATATATATATATATATACAACAAAAATATGTAAGTATATATCATTCACGTGGTTCTTATTGTACAAGCTATGACTAGTTCGGGGCATCACACTTGATGCTGTGTGATAGTTTCCAGCAGTGTTATATCGTCAGTACGCGTGAAGGTGACATAGTCAGGTTTCCTGACTATATTTTCCTTAACCATTTTGAGCAAATAACAGAACATTTTTAAACTAAAAATCCATTGGTGCACGGCCGAGATTCGAACCTACGAGCTTCAGATGGGAAGTCAGGATATATCCCACTAAACTAAGCCACCACGGCTCTTATATGATACGCCATAATTTGATCAAATTAGCATTGAGTTCTCATAGAGAGTAGGCAGGGCAGGGCAGAATGCTGTGTTATCCCGACGGCAAAGATTCGAGACAAGAGCCGCGCCGCATGAAATATGTATTAGCTGTTTTGAATAGTTCACCCGCCGCCCGCAAGGCCGGGGCACACCACGAACATACAAGAACAATCAATATTTCATACGAATATTGATTGTACTGATTCAACTAGCTATTGCAAATATTTTTAAAGAGTGTGAAGTAGCTGATCTCGCTTTGGAGAAGGTTTTGTTCAGTAGTAAACTTTTACAAGGTTCTAATAATATGATAAAACTATCTGACCCGCCCGCTACTTCGTTTGCGTGTACTTTCTAAAGCACGTGTTTTCATGTAAAATGTTTCCCAAAAATGTTTATTTTATACGTAGCCTACCTATGTACGGAATAGAAAGTAGGTACCAACCTACATTACCATGTTAGGTACCTGGGCGCATTCCCGTTCCCGTTCCCGATCCCACTCCCATTTCCGCTGCCTTTTTCAAGCCCGTTCTTTCTCCTTTTTCCATCGCCAAGTCAACATTCAGTTAAAAAGTATAGGTTTTTATATCCCTCCCTACTCGTAACTTGAGAAATAATTGGTTCCCCTCCCCATGCCAGTTTTCATCCCCTATCTGTCCTTCCCAAATAACATAGGGTTACCATGCTAAAATTCAGTACACTTTAAGTGGTGAAAACACACTTGCTATAGGGCGCAAGCTGCTACTTGACTGCTGCGAAGCCCGCAGTCAACGTGCTAGTGTCTAGTGTATGAGTGCTGAAAATACACTTGTTTTTTTTGTGTTCTGGCTGTAAGCGCTGTGCACTTGAACATGTGCATTGCACATGTGTGCCAAACACAATATTTGTAATTCCCTGTAACTACTTATCTATTGATCTATACATTCTAGAATTAAAATAAAAACTACTTTTAAATGAACAAACAACACCCATTCATATAACACCTCATTCAATATATTTACATAATGTTCATTTTATTTTTTGGCCGATATTTCTCATAATACATACCAGCAAAAATATTAAATACAACCTATCGACTTACCAAATTGTATGCAGATTAGATCAACTGTTTGAGAGTTATGCTGAAACAAACATACATACGAACTTACAACAAATACCAATGTAATTCTTTTTATTCGGTGATAAAAAGAAAAAAATCAAAAGCGCTAAAGAGTATTAATATCAAATTCAATGCAAATCACCCCCAAAATAACTTTATACCCCTTTTTAATCCCTTTAGGCGATGAGTTTAAGTAAAATACGAAATACATCTTTTATCAATTATGTCAATGAATGTTTATGCAAAATTTTAAGTAGATTGGATCAAGAAATCACGTTGTCCCATACAAACTTTGCCCCCGTCTTTCACCCCCTTAGGTGTAGAATTTCGGGAAATCCTTTCTTATCGGATGCCTATGTCATACAAAGAACACACCCTCCAAGTTTCAGATCTCTACAATCGCGGTTTAGGCTGTGCGTTGCTCTGTCAGTTATTCAGGACGAAGGATTTTATGAGTATAGATGTTGCTAAACGTAACCTCTGTAATAAAGCTTATAATAAAATTTCTGATTATTTAAATGACAAAAAAGCTTGGGATGAAACAGTCTCCAACTCTCTTAAACACAATGTGATAGTTAATAATAAACTTTGTAAAAAAACGAGACTAAATAAAATATAAGCCAAGCAGAGTTTCATGCCAATTCTTCTCTGTTTGGTTGCGTTACGAATTGGTGTAAGTTCAAATTTAAAAAAATGACGTTTCTAAGTATATTGTATGTGCTTATTGAATAAACTTATTTTGATTTTGATTTTGATACATCTACTCAGGCCAAAGTATTGAGCATATAATTAGTTATGCAGCAATAAGAAGGAAGTCGTTATATTCGCTATATACCCCACTATCTTTAATCAAAGTTAGCAAACCTATGATTTTTAGATGGAGTTGGCAAAGCAAAAACACACCATGCTCTTAAAACTTAGCCAATGAAGCGGACGAACTGTGAGCAAAGCTGTTAGCAGAGGCTACTATTTTTATATTGATAAGACAAACCTTCACATAAAAATATTCGCGTCGCACGCGTGGTAGACTGATAAAAATATGCCTAATCTAGAACAAGATGATTATGTGCTAAATTTTAGTTCAATCTATTCATTAGTTTTTGCATGAAGGAAATAAGCGTACAAACTTCAACAACTTTCACTTTTAAAACATTAGTAGGAACGTGGATATTAATTAGGCTGTCACGCGGAGAGCTAAACTACTTCTTCACGATATTTTCCTTCGTGATAAAGTCCCATTGTATCACCATCTTAACTCCTCCAGCGCTATTGATCAGCTGGTTATTTTGTATTCCATGCGTACCGATCAGGGATTTCCCAAATCTTGCTAATTATTATTTGAACTTTATATACATGTATCGTAAAATACAATTTGATTCAATGTGAAAATTCACGTTGACTTGGGACTATCTTTTTATTTTGTATTTATTTATACAAAATGAGCTTACAGAAGGTGCCATTAGTGAAGTGAAAAACCACAAAATGATAGAATTATTCATCATCATTCTCCTGCCCTTGTCCCACGCCAGGTGAGGGCGGCACAAAATGGTAGAATTATTATGTACAATTAATGAGAGTAGATACACATTTTTCTTTGAAATACCTTGTAATTATTACCCAACTGTGCCTACGAGTATAACATAAAATAGCATAGATACGAGTATAATTAAAAAGTAGAGTAGGTACACCTAGTAATTAATAGATGTAGAAGGTTCATTACTTGTTTTAATTTAAGTTATCTATTCAAAACACAGACTTTCAACCTTATATTTAGTGTAATAGCATTACGATTATGAATCTACAACTTTGATATTTAACCATTTTTACAGTTACGAAACGTTTAAATACAAGGAATTTTTCTAATGTTTCTAATGTTCAATCCGAGACAAATCACGATGGTTCTGATTGCACCAGAATTAATTTTACTTTGGTCTGCAAAGTCTGAACAAACTTTATCTAATTACACAACCATTGTGTGAATAATTATATTACTCGGAATTATAGAGGAGGAGGTGGTGACGTGGCCCCCCACTTTGTTTTTAATCCCTAATACAATAATACTTGCATGAGAATTTAAATTTATACCTCATAGCGTTCCTTATTCATCTGCCTACACATAATATAAGGTGAAATAAATGAAACTACCATAAATTAATCAAAAATTTATGTATTCTTACAATATGCAAAATTGGTATCGAGAGATTAGGTGAGGGTTATATGGCCCTCAGGGGACCATATTAAATGTATTGAACTTATCGACAGAAATCGCAGATGTAATATTGGCCTTCAGGACGTACACAGTCTGTGTGAGCTCATAAATAGCAGCTCAGGCATTGAATCCACTTTTCTCCACGTTAATCGCTAGAATAATTTGAGTCACAAAACTTGCAGGGCGTGTCTGAGCTATCAGATATTCGTGGTATTCTGAAAACTTCTCACTTTTGGACCTACTACTCAAAGTAATATCTCTTCGGAATTGTTGAAAACTACTGTCGCTGCACCTCGCACCATCTTGACTGCGTCGGACAACGCGTCCACCTCTGCGACCACGGTGGCGACCTTGTCCACGTTCACGAGTCTCAGCTGAGCGCACAGAATCGCTCAGTTGTACGGTGAACTTGAGATGACTTTTGCTGTTTTTGACTTTCGTCCTCGATTCTTCCCCCCAGACAATATTTATGTATAAATATTCCTTATATATGTTATACGGGCCCCGGAGACATAATCAACGCACTGTGAGGGGGCCAAATTACAAATATTACACAATCTAAAAACAACTCAAATAAACACTAAAATAAAATAGTGTTTTATCAATTTACCTTTAAAATTCTATGGGAAAATTTATTTTAAACACAACATGTGAAACCGACTGACTGAACTTTAACCGACGCGTGTTTACTACTTGTTTGAAAAACATAAGATTGCGGTGCGACTGGTTGATAATTAAATATAAAATGTCACTCGTTCTAGCTGTTACCACAAAGTTTGGCGAGGTGGCGTTTTTCTATAGATTAAATATCAAGGGAGACCAATATATCTGCAGGGGCCACGTTACCTTCTCCTCTAATAAATTTATATTTATAATCCTCTTTTTTCAAGTATCTTCTTCCTATTTAATTTTTTGCTCTGATTCAAGGAGTTTAGTAAAGTGTTTTTCTATTCATCGTCTAGTTTTAAAAATATTTTAAATGAAGCTAATCAGGTAGAAAAATTATCACAAAAACCGTTTTTACACGGAAAACCTAGATCATTAGTTGTACGAAGGTGACAACATGTTGTTTACGGTTCATACCCCTCAGAGTCATGTCATGGCTTGCTATCATTACTTTCAGGTAAGTATAGAACAAACCTCTTCGCATATTTAAAGAGAAATAAATTGTTACCGAAAACAGTGGGCTTGCGCAATATTTTTCACGCAAAACGATCGTAATCTTGCTTTGTGCGCTTTCTTTGGGAAATTAAGTAAAACATTTGTCTTTTCCTGGTGTTTTTATTATACGAAAGGTTAGCAAAGGTTGTCCGTCCCCATGTAAAGTACTGCTCTCATCTCTGGGCTGGAGCGCCCCAATACCAACTCCTTCCCCTTGACGGGATACAGCGCAGGGCAGCTCGTATTGTCGACAATCCTAAGCTCACAGACAATCTAGACCTAACGAGTTTGCGGAGAGACGTAGGATCTCTCTGTGTGTTCTATCGTCTATATTTTGGGAAGAGTTCTGAGGATTGTTTAATCTGGTGCCTGCGGCCACTTTCCACTATCACACTACACGTCGCAAAACCAAATTTCATCCGCACCACCTGGATGGTTGGTTCTCTACAGCCGTTCGCTTTGCACAATCTTTCCTGCCACGTACGTGCAAGTTGTGGAACGAACTCCCTCCTGCGGTTTTCCCTCACAGTTACGACATGGATCCTTCAAAAGGCGGGTATTTCATTTCCTCAAGGGCCGGCAGCGCATCAGTACCGCCCCTGGTGATGCAGGTGTCCATGGGCGACGGTGACTACTTTCCATCAGGTGGCCCGGCTGTTCGTCTGTCAGCTTTGTCATAAAAAAAGAACTGGTTTACAAATCATAATGAATAAAGATTGCTTCTGCTAAAACATATTAATTGGAACGAGTTTATAATCTGGTTAAAATTTAACAGTAAACCAAAATAGCGTCAATATATTGATCGTACCAGTTGCCAGAACTAGCTGGACCCGGCTCACTACTGCATCCCCCTTACCTACTTCACTTGCTACTACTACATGGGCTGTGAGTGTAAAACGACGGCTTATTTTGTTATTAATCAAGCCAGTTTACATTAATGACTGGTTTGTAAGCGTACTTATGAATCATGCATGGATAACAACATCTTTTTTTACAGCAAAATATTGATAAACCACACCAGCCTATATCAGTCTACTGCTAGACATAGGCCTCTCCATAAAGGGGGATATGCCCATAATCCCCACGCTGGGCATGCGGCTTGGGGATCGCAGGGCACAACTTCTCGCACCGCCAACGCTGCTGCCCGTCAGCGGCCAGGGCATTTAGTTGTGCCGGTGCTAAGCTGCGCTA
Organism: Horisme vitalbata; assembly: GCA_951804965.1. Taxonomy (NCBI): domain Eukaryota; kingdom Metazoa; phylum Arthropoda; class Insecta; order Lepidoptera; family Geometridae; genus Horisme; species Horisme vitalbata. The sequence goes on from OX638090.1 coordinate 1,360,487, forward strand.
TGCCACAATCAGCCGGTGAGGGTGCACCACGTGCAGGTGAGGTTGGCTTGGGTTCCAAAGATGGGGCTTGGTACCCCTTACACCCGTTTTTATACTCTAAATATTGATAAAAATACAGAATAATTCCTTCGTTAATTCGCAGTCACTTGCATTTACATAATTGAGATTATAGATAAGCACACAGTTGAAAATTCTTATATTCGTAGGTGTGTTGTACGAACTCAAACAATTTGAAGATACATTAAGTTAGTGTGAAACAAGTTGTTCGGCAGCTCAACTTTAAATTGAATTATATCAAAATATTAAGCTGAAAACAAAGTTAAAGTTTATTTGACGTTTCTTTAACCACGTATACTTACTTATTTTAACAAGTGGGCGCCCCGAGATTTCGTCTTTCTTAGTACACCCCTACACTATGCAAAGAATACATGCCCTCCAAATAAACAAGTTCTGGGACTAACAGAGCCGGCTGATTGCCGCATAGCGCAGCCTAGCACCGGCACAGCTAAATCCCCTGGCTGCCGACGGGCAGCAGCGTCGGTTGTGCAAGAAGTTGTGCCCTGCGATCCCCAACCCGCATGCCCAGCGTGGGGATTATGGGCATATCCCCCTTTATTAGGGGAGGCCTATGTCCAGCAGTGGACTGATATAGGCTGGTGTGGTGTGGTGTGGTGGGACTAACAAATGAAGCTATGAATTAATAGTCCGTCAGTCTGTCAGTTTCATTACAGCTTTTTAAGGTATATATTTAAATTATAGTGCAGACCACAATGCCTAAGTGTTGTACATCAGCATCAGCTTCTGTGCACTGCCGCAGGGAATTACAATGAATTATCACCTGTACTGCGCAGGATATAAGGATTATTTACGATGACAGCGTCCACTTGCCGGTGAGCTGATATAAATTTTTATATTTTCCGAAACGGGATGCTCCAGCGACGCTTGTTTTCTTATTTATAGTTTCGTATGGAAGTTGATATTTCACGGTATTTTATATCATTGTGAAATATTGTAACATGTGGCTCGGGTAACTTTTCCTTCACTATCAGTACATAGTATAAAACAAAGTCGCTTTCCGCTGTCTGTCTGTCCCTATTTATGCTTAGATCTTTCAAACTTCGCAACGGTTTTTGATGCGGTTTTTTAATAAATATTGTGATTCAAGAGGAATGTTTATTCATATCAGCATTGCACCCGTACGAAGTCGGGTGGTTGTTTTGTTATTTAATTTACATAAGGTCCAGTAATAGATTAGTAGCCAAGGGCTGTAAGGCATCAATTGCAGCCGGTAGCAGCAGCGAGGTATTTAGGCGCACGAGCGCAGCGAGGGCGCCTATAGTTCGAGGGTGCAATTGGTGCTTACACCCGAGCTAACTATTCTGCTTTACATCTCGATTGTGAGGTAAGTAGAAAAAAACCGGCATTACAAGAATAAAACATTTTTTATATTTTTTTCAAGAACGAAATTGAGCGTCGCCGTTCGATATTTAAAATTGATGACTATTATACTCACACGAAGACAAGGCTGAATAGCAAAGCGACCTTCAATTCAATTCAATTCAATTCAATTTCTTTATTCAACTTACGCATAACTTAACAGATTTTCATCTAAAGCGTTACGCATAAACATATGATATAAAAATCTTAATAATACTTTAATATACTACGTAGGTATACAATTTTAATCTTACATCTAACAGTACTTACAACAAACAAAGGAAAACATTAACAATAAATTATGGAATAAAAATAATATAGGTCACTAATAATTAAGAAGGTAAAGGAAACAATTTACTATAACTATGCTCTAAATATGATATGAGGAAATCAGGCTTATGCAGCAATAACCTTTCCACCTACCTACCTACCATCGCACCAATGAGCTAGGTTGCTCACAATATTCAAAGAACGACCTTTCAAGTGATGCCCATTTCCCAGCAAATACATCAAACTCTTGATTTTGGTCTAACAAAGCGTTAAGGTGGCGCTGTGCGCGGCAGACTGGGGATTGCTGACGTGCTACTGTGCGCGCTGGCCTTGGAGCAAACAGAGGTACACGCCCAGGGCGGAATCTGGTGCGATTCTCTGGATCACACAGTCGACTCACCTCAGACAGTAAGTCGGGACAGATAAGAATTCCCCGTAGAACGCGGCAGATAGTGCTTATTTGCTCAGAGAGTCGACGTGTTTCCAGAGAATGAAATCCAAGTGCACCCTGTAGGTATTTAGTGGGGTACATGAAAGGACCTCTTTGGTCATTGGGCTGAATGCATAATGTCTATTGCCAGTATGATGGTTAGATGTATGCGAACTTTTTGAAAGAAAGAAGTGTTTTTTTTTTCTAATTACTTACCGCCCTAGGGCTTTTCTAGCTACATTCTAGCCCTAGAGCGCTAATTAGTCACCTACAAGTCCCATTTGGTGGTAATAAGAATCTACTTACCGAACATGAGAGACGTAAAGGTATATTAAATGGTAACAATTATGTAACGAGTAGGCACATACATAGGCAAGTACTGTGAAATGGAACCGATATTCCCTAACCGTGCCTTCCAAGAACTCCAACGTAGTTTGGCCCGCTGCCGGGTGGTGCGATCACACAAATATCACATCTGAATTTGCTTATTCCATAAATAGATTTTTTAACCCTCGCCTAATCACATTTCCTACGGTTAAGCGTAGGTATATTGCTCACATATTGCTCTTCTTTTTTCCCCTGTGTTTTGTCCAACTATTCTTGTTTAGGTGATTTTGCTTAAAAGTAGTAGAGTTCTTTGTGAAGGGCTCGTCCGGGGAAGTACTACCATCATACATATTTCTACTACAAAACAGCTTTGCTGTGTTTCGGTTTGAAAGTCTGGTGCCTGAGAAATTACAAGCTCATGAGGATGAGGACCTTCATGCCTCAAAATTATGAACGCAGGGCTCTGCATCTTAGGACATATTCCAAACATATGAACTACAATGCAATATGTAATTGGTTCTAGGTAATGGTTACCGCTTAACATCAGGAGGGCCATGTGCCTGTTCTATAATAATAAATATAATCCATGGCGGAGGCTCTCGACACCAGAGTTATGCCACTAGCTCAAACGACAAGAAGAATAATAAATAATAAATTATAATAATAATAAATAATGCGGGACGTAATCACACATCATCAAGTAGCCCCAAACTAAGCAGAGCTTGTATTATGGGACCCACATGATTGATATAATACACACATATATATATATATATATATATATATATATATATATATATATATATATTTGTAAACACATACATATCATACATAGAAAACACCCAGACCCGAGACAAATATCTACAGAACATGCAAACATTTGTCCCGCAGCGGGAATCGAACCCGCAACCTTCTGCGTCTCAGGTGGACCTTCGCCCACTGCACCACAGAGGCCGTCAATGTATAGTATGTTAATCTAATAGGGCATAATCTTGGTCTTATTCATCTGTCACCCTGCAATATATTGTTTAATCTGAACAAGAATAGTGCATGAACTCCCAACTCCATTAAGCTGTAACTTTGTCCGACCCAATAAGAGAAGTAGCGTGCTCCACACGCCGCCGTACCCACGCTATCCACAGTCCATGCAACAATACTAGCTGTGGAACTGAACTACACAATCGGCTCCGTACAATAGGTAAACGCTTCACAAAGACCCATTGTGTATTGCACAGCTTTGTTTTTGCTATTTATAGTATAAATTTATTAATTAAGCAGTTTAAATGCACGAGAAATCAAAAGAGTCAATGATATTCTACGCTTTCAATTTGTTAATATTGAAAAACGGAAATTTGCACGTATATCATTGTATCAGTGAAAGCACGGACGGCGTTTCGACTTGTCAAGAGAGTCTTCATCAGGGTGAGTAAACAAGACGCTCTCCCTCTGCGTCCCGTCTAGCACTGAAAGCTACTGGTATGCCCGTAGCTGTCACGTCTGTTCACACGCAGCAGTTTGGCAACACCCAGCGGCAAACAACGGCAACAATTAAAGAATGCAAGGCCTCTGCAAGTAAATCAAATGTTGTGCTAGCTTTAAGTTACATGTACATACAGTACCTACATGTACAGTTACAGGAATGCCAGTTAGCGTATACACATGACAGTAGCTGGTACGTGCAAGGAGCTGGTATGCTAGTATGCAAGCTACGGGCATGTGTATCCCTCCCTAGCTTTATTTAGTCTCCTGTATGATAGTTGTGACAGTAGTCTTGCGAAATCACAATTGACGTAAAATGATAAAGTTTTCGTTCAATTATTTACTAGTTAAAGTTGCCTTTAGCCCAATACATGACCGCATAAAACCGTTATACCTGAGAGAAGCCGAAATCTGCAAACTATCCGTATTTATCCCGCATAGAAATAAAAGCCTACTCGTACACTTAGCATTTACGTAGTCGAGCGACTCCTTAACCTGCAGTTTTCTGCTCAGTAGATGGTATTGCTCGGTAGAATTGGTCTCCAGCGAACTACCGAGCTTGTGAGTAAGTACCTATTTGAGAGGAATAAGGTCCGGTCTATGGAAATAGAAGAAAAAAAAGCAACGAATATACATAAACAAACGAAACTATTTTGAGTGGTATTGTGATAATAATAATAATAATCTTGATGGAAATCAATGGCCTCGGAGACGGTATGGGTTAGATTCGTGCTGCGGGACAAATCATTTCAACACAAAATATTTCCTTATTTTTTATATATAACCACCGGCATTTGAACATAGAATCGGAACATGAAAATGAAATTGGTTTGAACATTGAATCCCTTTTTATTTTCTTTTTGTATGTTTTACTTACAGATACCTAATTCCTGTGAAGAGGGTTGCGACCTTTTGTCGAAGGTAACTACATAATCCTTCCGATAACTAGCTTTATCTGCGATCCTTTTACTCAAATACAAATGTGATACTCTGGCCGCGCGCGGTACTTTACTTTATGTGTAACAAAAGGTAAAAGTAGTAACACACGAATTGGCTACAAATACCTTTCGGTATGTGTAGTATGTACTTTTATGTTTATGTAAGTGGACTTACTTTTCCTCATTCTTTGCTGATGAAATGACTTTTTACGGAGTTAGAAAATTATGACATAAAAGTATACAAGTTGCAAGTTTCTGTTACTACAATCATGAAAGCAATGCTAACTACGCAATTATTATCCTTTAAAAGTAGTGTTTAGTAAATTGCTGAAGCCTACGCGGAACTGAGCTCATAACGAGTAGTTTTCTATTAACTGGAAGGTTTTGTGAGCGTTTTTATTACGGCTCGTGGAACTCCACACTCGCACTCGTAAAGGGTTCGGACGAAGTAAAAGCGAAGTTTGTAAATTATTCCTTTGAAAATAAAACATGAAGTTTATAAACGAGAACACTGATTTGTTCCTAAATACCGAATAATATAATTTTAATAACAAAATGTCTACGTAAATGAAAACAAAAATCACCTAGACCTCCCCTAATAAGAAGGGGGATATGCTGAGAGGGTATATTTCTTTACTCTTTGATGCTGGGCATGCAGGTTGGACATCGCAAGGCACAGCGCAGCGTCTCGCGGCATGCCCGTCGGTGGTCAAGGATTTATATAAATGTGCTGAAGTAGTGCTGCGCTATGCCACAATCAGCCAACCCCTTTAGGGTGCATCACAGGCAGCTGAGGTTGGCTTGAGTTCCGAAGGTGGTGGTTGGAACCTTTTACATTCCTTCACATATTTTAAGACACTCTAATTGAATTGATTAAAAAGCACTAGATGCCAGTGTTCCCTTATAAAATAAATCTCTTCATTTCATCACAGAGTTCAGGCTCATTCACAACATCACTCTGTTGCTTGTTGAATTAAAAACTGCAGTTTTTACATTTGCAAAATGAAATTTTAATATGATTAATGCCCGTAATTCCTTGTTTTTCTGAAGATTGCATTTAAAAGCTTAACTGAATTTTAAAAACTGGTTGATAATGTATGAATGAGTACTTGAAGTACTCACATCGGAGTGACATGAGAAGGCAATCTTAGAGCACACAGTAAATTTGTTTGGTAGAAGGTTTTGTTTGACTGACAGTTGTTCATGGATGCGACTAGCACAAGACCGTGGCGGATGACACAAACTTCAGGAAGCCTATGTCCAGCAGTGGATGATGATGATGATTTTCACTGATGTTTAGGTAAACTCTCCCAAACAGTGAGAAGTATGTCGGCATATTACAGTATGTTGTGAATATCATAAATTCTGTGACAGTTATTTTGGACATATTTGCCATCAATGGCTTGAATTTAAACCCGGAAGCGATTTTAACTAGAAATAACAATGAATAGGTGAAGTTAACGGTGTTTAACTGTTACTGCAGACTGGTTTTCATGAATTTTAATTATTTAACTATGCCTTAAGGTCACAAAAACTCTCATTATTCCTTTAATCGAGTACTTCAGATGAACTCTTCAGATAGGAGGAGCCTTAAGTGCCCATTACGGAAGGGTTGAAGGTTATTGCTGTCAAAAAGTAATTTAAACACATTTCGAGCACAGGGTTACGATGGGGATCAAATTGCAAACATATTGCCGACATTATGTTACGCCAATTGTTGGCTTTATAGCCAGAAACGATCTGATTTTTCATTTTCATTTTCACCTCTGAAAAGGTTTTCTAAATACGCATTAGATCGCATCGCTTATGAATTGGGTAGGTAATTTATCCATAACAGTTTTTAGCAAAATTAACTTATTAATAAAGTACTTATTCTACGAAAATCTCATCTTTCACTATAACTCTATATTTAAATATATCTTTGAATGGTACATGGCCCACCTGATGTTAAGTGGTAACCATTACCTATCACAATAAAATCATAAGTCTCTTGTGCCTGTAATTTCACCGGCACCCATACTTTTCAAACGGACGAGCCCTCCACAAAGAAGTAGTTGAGAATATGTTGAACAAAAAACATTTTTGACACGTACGTCGTACGTGTGCTACGGTTAAAGAAATGTGGACAAAGACCATGGATTACCGTTTGCTAATCCTAATACCCGTATCTAGCATTAAAACCTATGCTTTTTTAATGTTATTAATTCGAGGCATGTGCTAGCCACAAATCCTAGGTTTAGCTCGGTCTGGATTCACCCTCAAACCTCTGATATTATGTAATTACGTAAGTGTCTCTCAGTAATCCCGCCGGGCCGGGGCCAGTCCGCTCAATGTAGCGAGCTGAAACAAACTCGGATCCAAGCAAAGTTAGCTCATTCACAGCTGATTCTACAGATACAACTTTGATAGTTTTGCCAAAGCTACAGTATTAATTTAATATAATACAAAAGCTAAGGATTTCAGGTACATTGACTTACAACAATCTCAAAGTTTAAAAGGTTTAGATACCTATATATTCAGAAGAGTAGAATAATACAGACGCTCAGGGAGAACAAACTAACCAGCGAACAGTTACCAATATTTTCTACTGAATGTATATGATATTGTGTTCTGAGAATAGTAATACAATAAAGATCCAAGTCTATATGTTATATATTGGTATCAATTTTAGAAAGCTCTTACTTTTTTTTCATAGCGACATATCCCGACTAAAAATCGTATTTTTTTAGACTATGAAACTAATTTTAATATGACAAGCGGAACTGGAAAACCTCGAACAAATATTTTTTTGCGTTGAATTAAAAGAATATGATTTGTTAGAAGAAATAATGGACTATCAAAAAAGTATATCCGACAAAAGTTAATATATGCTACTTATTGTATGTACTTTACACAAGACGGCTTAGAGGTCCGTGGACTTGGTGGTCCAACTTTGCTCCCAGGAGTGCATTAAAGCATTTCCAAGGCACTTTGGAACCACTTACGAGATAAATGATAAAGATTTATAATGTTCAGTAGAACGAGGTACTCAAGTTATGCAATATAATAAACATTTTGTTATTTTAAAGGTAGATATTTTGCTAAACGAAAAACAAATGAAGTCGTTGAAATTCCGATTTTAGAGTAGACATAATTTCAAGCTGCATTTTATCATTAGCGAAATCCTTCATAATTTACTATATATATTTTAAAAATCATAAAAAAAACATAATTATTTGGATAAAATATATTATTTGTATAAGATTTTGTAAATTCTAATTAACATCTAGTTAAACCCCCCATCATACCTTTAATTCTAGGTATACTGTATATTTTACTCATTCATGTATAAAAAATATATCGTAAATAAAATGTTTTGATATAAAAGGATAAATAAAAGTATATTTATAATCATTTGGTTTGGGAATTTAAATCTAAAATTTATCATCGTGAAAAATTCAAGAACAATTGGAGAAATGAAGTAAACCAAAGATGGCTAATTAATAAAAAGGAATCGAATGTTTTCCACTTCCATTTTCTTCTATAATCCGTCATCTCAACACTCATATCATCCAGCACATTCACACAATCCATCCAGCTTTCCTTAGGCTAACCTCTGCCAGCACATCCTTTCATATCCACATTGTTCTTGTAACGTGCCTTTCATCCCTCCTCATGTCATGTCCATACTACACTAACCTATTACTCCTCAATTTTTCCATCACTGGTACTTTCAAGCTTCCTCTTACGTACACATGAAATTATTATTATTATGACACTTTATTTAATTGTAAACTCGTCTAAAATACATTTTTACTATAATTACACTTAAAACTACTTATGTACACAAATAAATATCAAAAACATTATAGTAAAAAATGTATCAAAACGGGAGACCATCGACCGCGGGGCAGGGCTCAAACGGTCGGTGGCTAGGGCTGCAGAGAGAGGAACCTCCGCACAATGCGTGCCGAGTCCAGGAGAGCCGCCTTCTGTATCTGACCCTTGATCCAGCTGCCTAGCGACAGCCTCTTAAGATTTTGGTCAAGGCTCTTCGCTATCAGACCGTTTACTGAAATTATTATTATTATTATAATGAGCCCTCAATATCCCACTGCTGGGCAAAGGCCTCCCCCCACTCTCTCCATTCATCCCTCTCCTGTGCTAAAATGGTCCAGTCGGCACGGAATTTAGCGAGCTCGTCCCTCCATCTTGTTCGTGGTCTGCCGCGACGTCGTCGCCCTGTGTCAGGGCACCACTCCGTGGTCAGCTTGGCCCACTGCTCTCCCGACATGCGACAAACGTGACCGGCCCAATCCCATTTAAGCTTGGCGGCTTTCGTTGCTACATCAGCGATCGGTGTTCTTGAGCGCAGCTTAGAGTTGCGAATACGGTCAATTCGCTTTACTCCTAGAATGCTACGCTCCATCGCACGTTGGCAAACCTTGAGTTTATACTTTTGGATATTGGTATAGCCTTAAGGTTGGTTAAGCCTTAGCGTAATCTACAAATGCGAGATACAGTGGTATGTTATTCTCGTTTGACTTTTCTATGAGCTGATTGAGTGCTTGTAAGTGGTCCATAGTGGAGAGCCCGCGTCGGAACCCAGCCTGTTCAGCTGGTTGTTCTGAGTCCTACATCTTCAACATAGTCTCCAGGTCTTCCATTGTCTCAGCAAACAACCCAAGATCGTCGGCAAAACGTAGATGCGACAGGTAGATGCCATTAACATTTACACCACAATGGTCAATGGTTCTCATAGTCGACGAAAGCCATACAAAGGGGTCTGTTGTACTCGTGACTCTTCTACATCAGCTGTTTAACTGAGTGGATATGGTCAATGGTAGAGAAGCCACTACGGAAGCCAGCCTGCTCTGATGGTTGATATTCATCCAGCTTTCTAGTCAGACGATTACACAGGACTTTGGGAAACAGTTTATAGGTTTGGGAGAGCAAACTAATTGGCCTGTAATTACATAGCTTTGAAATATCCCCCTTTTTATGGATCATTGTAACAATCGCGTTTTTCCAAGATTTAGGTGTTCTACTTTAATACATAGCATCGTTGAAGAGCTTAACTAGTAAATCAATCACTGGTGGTCCGCCTGCACGCAGCAGTTCAATAGTAATTCCGTCTTGACCAGGAGACCGTTCACTCTTCATCTGGCCAAGGGCATATTCTACTTCCCGATATAAAATTGGCGGTAGCTCATCGCTGTCAAGGTATCTTATTAGTGGAATTCTAGGGTCATTATTTATCTCAAGGTCTGGCATAGAATGTGATGGTAAAGTTTTCCGTAAAACTCTTCAACTACTTTTCAATGTTTTCTGTCTATCAGTTACACAATTACCATTTTTATCTTTTAATTATAATATTTGCTTAGTTCCTATCTTTGTTTTTCTTCTGCAAAATTTTTGGTCCTCTGTATTGTTTGATTGTATTCATAATTATGTCAGTATTATGGGCTCTTAAATCTTTTTTGATAACTTTGTGAATTAATTTATTAATTTTTAATAGTTCTTGTTGGTCAGTTACAGTACTTTGCTTCATTACCCGTCTCTGCTCAATCATATCCCGTGTTTCTAATGTGAGCTTACTTGCTTTTTGGGCACTTTACCCAGGTGTTTACGAGCTGTCTCAGATATAGCATCACACAGTAACTGATTTATTTGATCGACATCCATGTTTGATTCTTTAAGTTCGCCGAATTGGTTCCGAAGGTCTTCACGAAACTGATCTTGTAATGTAGCTACTTCTTGTTTTTCAAAACGGTTGTGGGCTTTATCATCTTCGCTCTTTTTTTTCTAAGGTTGAACTTGAACGTCGCTCTAACAAGCCTATGGTCGCTTCCTGTCTTAAACCGGGACAAAACAGATACATTAGTAACGACGTATTTATGTGAAGAAATTATGTAATCTATTTCATTTTTATAGTGTCTGCTAGGACTAGTCCATGTCCACTTCCTTGAGGTATGCTTTTGAAAAAAGGTGTTCATTGCGTAAAGATTTTGTTTTTTGAGGAAGTTGAGGAGGACTTGTCCTCTGTCGTTACGCTGTCGCAGTCCAAAACAGCCGATAGATTTTTCATTAACTAAAGGAGCACCAATTATTGAATTAAAATCTCCTATGATAGTGGTATAGTGGCATGGTGATTCTGTAATAGCTTTTTCTATATCCTCATAGAATAGTTCTACTTCGTCGTCGGGATGGTCACACGTAGGCGCATAAACCTGAACAATTTTTAGAGAGTAGCGTTTATTTAGTTTGAGTACAGTGAACAGAGGCGAGTGGAAATACTCCATCTGTCTTAATCCAAAACGAAGACTAAAGATAGTCCGAGCTTAAATCTGTCATTTTGTATACAAAATAACAGTTTTATACCTAGACTATTTTAGTCTTCGTTTTGGAATAAGACAGTTTATGTTTTGTATGAAAGGAGCGATATTTCTATTAACAGAAATCCCACTCCACCATAGGAGCAGTCTTCACGACCCCTGTGGTAGAATAGGTCTCCAGATGTTAGCGTTAGAAGATCTTCTCCCGATCGCCGGATCTCTGACAGACCCAATATGTCCCATTTAACATTATCCAGAACAAAACCTCACTAGAGACAAGTCTATCTATCGGCGTTACCGCTGAAATTATTTGCATTAATTCACTAAAGTTATTTCAGTTACTGTGACACGTCATAAAAACGAGGTATCCCATCAATAACTTTTAACGATACTTTATTTCCTCCATATACTATTAACGCAAAGACATGCAGCCACTGAAGGCATAATTAATAAAATAACTAACCAATTAGTGCTGAGAGCGGCGCATTAGGGCCGTCGCACACTGCGCGTTGTGACGTCGAGTGTGCGCTGCGCTGAACCGACCTCAATATAGGAACTAGAAGCATTGACGGCTTCGGTGTACAGACTAGAACAATCTCCGGATTACTAGTAGATTTGGAAGCCGTTATATTCTGCATTCAATATTTGTGATTCTGTAGCCAGTAGTATGGACGTGGACCGTATATTCTCATCGGATATGTTTTGTTCAGGCTGTAAGTCTATATTTACAATAATGGCTGCAGCAGCAATTATAGTCATTTATCATCCGTGCCACATCGAGAGAGCTCCACATTTTGGTTAGTTGTATGAGTTGGGTGTTACGTTCCAGGCAACATATCGTATTGGTGTCAATTGTGTGTAGTGTTATTGACAGCATACGTTGTAATGTTGCTTTGATATTCGAATCCTACACAAGTTAGGGATCATTCTCATAATTGACAATTGAAAAGTTTTACCCATAAATGATAGAACAAGTTTACTTGTTTTATTATAAACGAGATTTATGGACGCGTAGTGAATGTCGAATTACTATCATTATTAACTCGCCACACGCAAATCTAAGAACATAATGATTCATTCATTTTTACTAGCTCAATACGAATAAAAATCACCAGCACAATATGACAATAGCTTCGACAATAGCGCGTTTTTGTTATTGGTTCAGATTCTCATGAAATTTTATGAACATGTCGTTGTAGTGTGGACCCGCACCGCCGGTTAAGGCTTCATCCCGTAACCCGTAGTTACTGCGTCACACGACGTAAAAGTTGACTGCGAAATTTGAGAGGAAATCTTTATTATGCACGTATTTTATGTGAGAAGGGCTATAATTTTACAGAGTTTATTTCAAATTATGTAGAGCGTAGAAAATAAAGGAACATATGTCGAGGTTTGTAGCGCAGTGGTAACCAGCTGAATTGACAGAGATGCAGGATAGATTCCCGCTACGGGACATGCTCTGCAATATTTGTTTACCGTCTGGGTATAGTAGAGCTAATAGCTCTTGATACAAATAGCACAGATGATCTGTATGATATATCAAGACTATGTGACTAGTGGCAGCACACCCATAACATGCTTCATTAAGTATCACAGAAATTCCTGAGTCAAAATCTATTTATTTTTATTTTATATTTATTTATTTATTTATTAGATAAACCAACAGCGATACAGTTTAAGTTAGATATTAAGAGTATGAACCTTAGTTAAATTAAGGCCAATAATAGGTTTTTACATTTGTACAAACAGTTATGCTCGTTGGGAACATTATAATGGTTTAATGAATTTGAGTCTATAACCTAGGTAGCTACTTACTACTTCAAAGTTTATTATTATTATTGCTAATGGATTACTTGTAAGAATGTTATGTTATAATGGATTACTTGTAAGAATGTTATGTATGTTAACTAATAGATACCTTTATTTTTTGCGCATAAAAAATAAAGGTATCTATTAGTTAACATTCTTACAATCTGGTCTCGTTTGAAGCAGTACGACTAATAGAAATAACATACTCCCGTAGACGTCAGTTTTACAAATTCTCTCGCGTAGGGCGCTGTTCCATTTCCATGCAAACATGTGGTTGACAACGCAACGTGTACTAACCATCTAACGTGCTTAATATGTATACTACCTTTTTTTTAACAACGAATATTTTCAATAATACAGGCTTTTAGAATCTCCCACCCGCTTTTTAAATGTTGCAAAATCCAATGATATTTACCTTATTTGTGTCAGGCTTCCGTAATTAAGCCATCTCAGGGTACGTTTCGAAGACGTCCCTTCAGGCAGTGTCCCATGATACGACCCCAAGGGACGTCTCCCGGACGTGGATACACATGTTTGCATAGATTTATCTGTAGATTGAATTATATATCGAGTTATTTGACTTTTTAACACGTTGACTGTGGGCCTAGGACACGACTCTCTGCGCCATGCCCAAGCATGTTGTGTTACTCACTTAACTTACGTTATGGTCACCACATTTGTAATTAGAAAAGTTGTTTTTATAGATTTTCAAACTTCTTGCATTCTAACTCACGTATACTAACGATGGAAAGGTAGTTGTTTTTCGATTTGTTTCTCGTTTGGTATATTACTTTCATGTCATAGGCAGATGATACGTATTTTTGTTCTGACAGCCAAAGCACTTTCCCCATTACCTTTCACAAATAAGAAACCTTTTTGATACCTTCCAGCAAAACATGAAAATAGCATTACTTATACGAACAAACCTGTTGTTTCATACACAACACTCAAAACTAATCTTTATTGCTACAGCATAAAGTGCATTGTCACAACTCGTGAAATGTATGTTTTCAAAAGGACTCGTAAATTGCAATACGGCTTTCCGTAGACATAATTAGGTAAATTGTTCTAGATTAGACGGGCTATGCGAATTTGTATGCTGTCTTCTGTACGTTTAAGCTGTTATTTGTTTGCACATTTAGTGAAACTGCTTTTTGTCCGAGTGTCCGAGATGTTTGCAACTTTGCATAGTATGAATGTTTGGGAAGTGCTCTCAACAAAATGTTCTTATTGATAATTATGTGTAATGCTGGAATTATCGTTGCATATTTGGCTACTTTATTGTTATATTTATTCAGCTTTGCGTTAAGCTGAAACTGATTTGACTATAAATAATATTATATGAATGAGAATTACATAAATATGCAAAACTAATGGAACAAATAAAAGCAACAATAGCAATAATCTGGTGGACAATGCTGCTTATCTGCTCTGTCAGCAGTGTTCCAGGATTCTTTGGCAAACATTCCCGGAGGTTGTAAATCAGCGGGACGTGTGATTTATCCCGGCGCGGCCGACGGCCACCTCGCTGTGCTGGAGTGGACAAGCGACCAACTTTGAATTGCTTTTACAATAAAAATCTTGGAAGCCGAATAAAAGAGAAATCACTGTTAGAAATGTTTAGTCGAAATTATTTTTTTCACTTTTAGAAATTATATAGTTTATAGTGAAACCGGTGTGGTTAATGTAGTACCTACGTGAAAGAATAATAATAAATGGAACCCTATTACTCAGATTCCACTGTCTGTCAGTCTACGACCAGGCTGTATCTCATGAACGGTGATAGCTAGACAGATGAAATTTTCACAGAAGATGTATTTCTTTTGTCACTATAACAACAAATACTAAAAGCAGAATCAAATATTTAAGTGGGGCTCCCATACAACAGTATGGAATTTTAATCCTCACATCGAACAATGATATACATAGCCTGGACCCCACACTAGGATTCTCCTTTATATTGTTTTGTCAAAATGAAGCACACTTAGAGTGAAATATTGTGTAATTTTTTATAAACTTCGCAAAACACGCAAACAACTCAAGCAACTCAATTTGAATTACGGATCCAACTAACTCCAAATTAATTCTTTTGTGGCTAAAATTCCGCAAAAAGTATATCAAGATGGACGGCCGCGTCCATCCGACAATTTCAAATTTCATAACGGTCAGAGGGAAGTTTTCTTAATTTGCATAATTGGTAGTCCCTCAAAGTGAGCGGGCTAAATATATTTTGCGGGTCTACGACTCCAAGCAGCAGAGGGGTGGCCAGCAAGCTGTGGAGAGCTGAACGAGCCTGCAGAGGAAATATCACAGAAAATAAAGATAAAACGAATCATTAATCATAATGTACGAACGTGAGTTGTCTCGTATATTTGTTTGCCTTAAATTATAAGTAGCTGAAAATAAAATAAGGGAAAAAGAAAATACTTGGAGGAAAATCCTCTAATTGATGATCGAGTTGTATGGTTGGAACATGCGTCAATATAACCATTAATTAAAATTAGTATATATAAAATAACAGGAACCCTTCAGTGTCACTCCCAGAGTACACAAGTTTGCGAATTAAAAGTAAATAATAAATGCTAAGGAAAGGTCTCCCAGTTAATTAAATAATGCTTGAGATGGATAAAATTTATGAGTAGGTTAGAGTTACCTTCATGAAAGGTAAGGAGAATTTCTTAAACTTTTTTAAAATTTAAAATATGAAAAACGTGTAATACATTTCATTATTAAAAAAAATAATTTCTTCTACCACAATCAAGACTACTTAATTTTAAGCCTCATCATCATCATCATCATCAGCTTATAGCAGTCCACTGCTGGACATAAACCTCCCGCAATGAGATCCATTGCGCATTAAAAACTTTCGTTTTCTAACATTGCGGAATGGTTTAGCCTACCAATTAAATAAATAAATAAATAAATAATCCTGGACGTTATCACACAGCATCATGTAGCCCCAAACTAAGCAGAGCTTGTATTATGGGAACCACATGATTGATATACTACATATATACATATTTTTTTTTGTAAATACATACATATCATACATAGAAAACACCCAGACCCGAGACAAATATCTGCAGAACATGCAAACATTTGTCCCGCAGCGGGAATCGAACCCGCAACCTTCTGCGTCACAGGCGGACCTTCGCCCACTGCGCCACAGAGGTCGTCAAATAATTACAATATGTATGTACCTAACTACTCCACGTAGCGGGCCACTTGTTTCAAATAATTTTTTTATGAATTTACTGTTGTCCAGACATTGCCCTCCAAGCACGGGCTGGCTATTTATCATATTGTAGATTTCTAAGAAAAACATATTATGTGGGAGAGGTTGTTAACTAATGATGTAAATAACTCCAAAGTAACCAATAAAAAAGCATGTAAGTATCCAACCCAAGGATACCTACGGCTTGTTTCAAATTGTTACTCCTCAAGTGAGGTGCTCCGGTGTTTATGAGCGGTGCAACCATTGCCTTGTTCTAGTTGAAGATCGTTGGTGCTATGTAGGTCACGACTTTTGTCTTGCAGAACTAACAGATAAGGGAATTTACTTCTTCAACGTGTAGAAGTCACCGCTAGACGTAGAGCTCTCTAAATTTGTAAGGCTTTGCCAAATCACCTTGCTTGGCAGGCGGGTTGGTGATTCTAGTAGCGGTATTAATGCCATAGCCATGGTGTAATCACTTCATCATTGTCATCACCATTAGGCTATGGCCTTCCCTAATGAGTTCTACTGCGCCCTGTCCAGTCTCAAGCAGGCATCAAGCATAGAATACGTTTAATATTTATATTTATTAATTTGGCACACAAACCGGAACACAATCCACTTAAAACATACAAAAATATCACAATAATAAGTTCTAGATTGTATCCCAAGCATGTGTACACATCATAATAAAGTAGATTACTTATTATAAAACTTTTCTGTGTAGGCAAGCCAAAGAAAAGTAAATGAGCAAAACAAAATTAAAACAAGAATCTAAAATTACACACCTAATTTCATTTACAAATAATTACTTGCATTATTTTTATTGAAAGCGACTACAATGACATTTTTAGATATAAATTTATAATATATAAAAAAAAATATCGTTAAAAATTTCAATATTTCCACTATTATTAATCAACAAATCATTATACAGAAGGCATATTCAAACCATTGGGTTATAATATGAAGTGTTATTAGTATTTAGACCTGCGGGGTGATCGGCTAACTCTGTTGCAAACATAAATT
Organism: Horisme vitalbata; assembly: GCA_951804965.1. Lineage (NCBI taxonomy): Eukaryota > Metazoa > Arthropoda > Insecta > Lepidoptera > Geometridae > Horisme > Horisme vitalbata. Next base: position 1,377,734 of record OX638090.1, read on the forward strand.
ATTGACACCGATCCTGATTTAACAAACTGTGACAGTTTGTCAATTGACGGTCATTGAATTTCGACGGATGAGATGTCAAAGTTCGTAAAAACAGGATCGGTGTCAGTCATTTCTGTTTGGAGGAGAGTCCGTTTTGGAGTGTATAATTTTAAATAGGTTGATAAAGTCAAGGTATTGACGGCGTGTTTACTGAGACGCGGTGTGCGTTTGAGAACTCGTTTACGCGAATTGTTAGACTTAGCCGCCACTTACATTGTGCGCGGGAGGAGTTGGAGGGTATTATTAGTTGACGGGACCACAACAGATCACGGATTGCTAAGATCCTATTTTTATCTTTAAGGCCCAGGTGCACCAACCTTAATCATGTGACTAAAAACTGTCAATAGTTAAAATCTTTTGTGAATAACAACTATTGGTTTAACCATCTGTTAGTTGGTTGGTGCATTCGAGCCGGAGTTCTGCAGAGCGGTGCTCGAATGTCTTATCTCATGAGTTATTGCGGTACCGCGGAATGGTCGCGCGTTTCTTCATCTGCGAAGAGACTATTCAAGACTTCAACGTCCCAATGCACCCCTTTAACCTTTAGAGGTCGAATTTTGGATACACTCCTTGAAAAGGAGACACTTGGAAAGAACATAATTATTGCTTCTTTATCGACAACTTAGTTATAGGTACTAATGAATGTTGAAAATATTATTTTTTGTACTTATACCGTAACAATTTGTAACGAGCAGCAGGAACAAAGTTATTTAGAAAACTGTATGTATAAGTTTTTAACATTTTTATGGTTATTTTGTTTTTACAGATAATTAGAATTCAGTAAGTACTTAAAATTGTGACAGTAGCTCCATCCCAGCTTTCCTACAAAAAAGTTTTCATCTAAGTCCCCATAAAAAGTTAGTACGTACTATCGGACTCGTTAATTTTAAATGATCCACTCACTCTTTTATCAGACAGAAACAGGTTATAAAACTAATATAAATGGTAGGAACCTGACCTTATTTTACAGTCTCAATTATTTGAGAGCTACATGATTTATTGAAATTCAATAAACTAGTACCAAAGAAAATAAAACCTTCGAATACTGCGAAAGTTCCTATATTTTTTCATAACAAAAGCGTAATGCTGCCAAAACACGATAACATTCATATTGTCCTTAATCATTCTGTTAGGCTCATTCAAAGCACTTAGATATTATTAAGGTAACATAAAATATATTACTGATTAAATTAGCAACTAACTAACAAAACTGTTATTTTAAATTAATTTTAAAAGAGCAGCAAGAAACGCCTTAATCAATACCTCATTATCTCTGGCAAGATTAAGTTAGGCTTACTACTTAGAGGAGAAAATCTCCCTTCGTAGTTGCATAAATAAATACGTAGCAACATATATAAATTATTAATAAACGCTCTTTTCCCATAGAAGATTCTGGTTAGAGCATTAAAAATGAAATTTAGTTTTTATGTTAAAATTATGGTACTTCTAAGACGGACCCGTAAACAATTTTATCTACTTATTTTTTATCTTCTGAATTTACACAGATTTTCTCGCGACCCAGCAGAGTAGGTATGAGGAAGTAGATATGTATATTTATATTGAATATCGTTTACGCAGCAGTTGCGCGACACATTTAGCCACTCGACCGCAAGCATAGCTCCTTATTTTTTGCAGGTAGGCAGTTCTGAAGCAGACAGTAACTCAGTAAATATTTTCGGTTGGATACTCAAAGGGTGGTGTCATTAGGAGCATGCAGGCTGGCTGGAGCACGTTTGAAGATGTCTTTGAAACGAGTCCTTTGCTCAAATTCTACTCGTGTATCTTTACTTTTTAAATGATAAAATTACTGGTGTATTTTTTTAGGATGAAGGCAAAATGGTGCTTTACTTTATAAAGAACGAGACTTTGAGACTCATTTTATAAGGGATAAATCGAATCTCAATTGTTTCAATGTAATTAGTCACTATGTTAGATATCAGCTTCAAGTTCTTGTGTAGATCGCGTGTATCTCGCATCTTTACATAGATGATCCGGGAAATTCCTTGTACCACCAGGGTCTCCGACATCCGACTCTTTGGATAAGCAGGTTGTATGGCAAGGGGCTGGTTACACTCACTCAACCCGCTGATACCTATTACGGAGCAAAACACAAAACAATTTTTTTTTTAATACGCGCTAATGAGGACTACCCATTATCTAAACCTTGTGACAGACTGGTAGATGCTCAAATTTTTTTGAAAAGGTAACAAAATTCAAGAATAAGAATACTTCATTTTTTTTAAATTATAAATGAACTAAGCCGATTTTATCGAGAATAAAAATGTCATTTTTGCTAATGTACCTACTTAGATTATTGACGCGGATCTTGTCTTTTATATTAGTACTTAGTAAAATAATATAATATTATAATAATAGGCTGAATTTAATAGGTTTTCGCAAACAAATTAGCATTTTTATGTAATAAAATAAATTAAATCCCGGTTAAACCGGGTCATTTAATTAAACTACCAAAATAACGAGATTTGCCGCGGGATTATCCTGCTAGTGATGATTGCGAATTACGCATTACGCTGATAGTCACACGAAGCACCAAGCGATTCTGACAACATTCGCAGTTTCCGCAAATTGTTATATAGATAGGTAATCTCGTATTTATAAAGCCAAATGTATTTACTGGTTCATTTCTAAACTCATTTGAACATGGACTGATCTCGGCGAAGAGCTACCAAACTGACTTGATGAAAAAAGCAAGCATCGATATCATAGAATGCCTCCGCGTATAGTACTCGAACGTCTCGATCGAACGGCTATTTTCAAAATATGCTCTTAAAACTGCTGCTTATCCATCAAAATTCTTTAAGAAATCGAAACAAACTAAAGTTTTTTTTGTAACAGCGAAAGTGGGTTAAGAACAAATTCCCGAGTTTAATGGGAAAGTGAACGACAAACAATTTATGTGAAAAGTTAGGGGGCTTACGGAGCCGCGGTGGGTTTTGTTTTGGGAGCGGCTACGATAGCCGTGCTTTAATGTGCTATGCATAATTTGAAACGTAGTTACATAAAGTTAAAGTCTAATTTGCGTATACTCTTTTATTAATAACATTGGAGAGAAAAGCTATGGAAAATGTTCTGTTTGTTGCTGACATAATGAACTTATCACTGGATTTGTATGTTGTAGCTACCCAAAAACTAGAAATAACTACCAACAGTTTACGTACCCGTAGTATTGTAATTGGCACTAACTAGTATTTAAAAAAAAACCCCAATAAACAATGCATCATTAGAATTCGATGATGTTTGTTCTATGTTTGTACTAAGCAAGTATAACTTCGACTCAATTATAAAGGCTTATTTCACTTGAGAGCGAGTAATCCCCCAATCAATAGTTATTATCAAAACAAACAATAACATCGTGCACTTGTGTTCACAACTATTAACTATTACGATATTGCCATCGGCAAGCAATTAACGCTCAGTGACGTCATGCGGTTGCCTCGTGCTGTGGTTCACCCAACCTCTGTGCATAGATTCCATCTACCAAGAGGTTTGAGCTGCTATTTGTACAGATGTTAGGTATATTTTACTAAAAATTCAAATCTTTTCATCCAAATAAATAAAACTAGTGACCTGACTGCCTGCCTGCCAATCAATGCAAAGCCTACACCATAAGATCAAGAGACCTGTATTTTGAAGGGCATATTCCTTACTTAGTGTAAGGGGCACTAAAAAAAGAATTTCTGAAATTCAGCCCATGAAGGGCAGGAATTCTACGGGGACGAAGTCACGGTGCGACCATTAGTCTAAATAGGGATGTTTAAGTATCGACTTTTTCATTGCCAGCCTAGCTTCCGCCCACGGATCGCTCACATACTAGCAGATAAAAAGAAGTCTATAAATGTTACACAACCTATGTATGATTTTCATCCAAATTTGTTCAGCTGTTATGCATTTAGATGGGAACAAAAAACTAACACAAAATTTCGCATTAATAATATTAGTGTGATATGTGTGATAGCAATTAGAAACCCGTAGTCTTAACCAACCTCTTCCAGAAAACTGGCGTTACTTCGTTTGTTCAAATTTGCTAAAACAAACATCAAACAAGGAAACCTTAACTTACTCTGCACTTGTTTCACTCTTTGCCGATCATTATTAATGTTGAAAAACTCCAGAAATTTTCTAACACGAATGAATTTTTAATTTACTTTTTGTAAGTCCTTCAATACGATTTTTTTTTATTTAGTATGGGCCAGCTCTTGACCTCGAGGCTTGCGTGAGCAAGGATGAGGTCGATGATGGGGCGAGCTTTCCTGGAAGAATCCGAGGCTCTAATCAATTTCATACAAAAACTTAGTTTACTATAGAAGACGGTATTATAATGTATTTTAAGAGCTTTTTAAAACACGTGCTATTTTGTTTGAATTTAAAAACAGAATTACGTACCAAACTTCGTTCAACGAGCACAAAATGAGTTTTACTATAGACGAGAAGCTTTTTTTTTCTATTCCGTAGCATGTGGAAAATTTTAACGTGGGTACCTTAAATTCTACTCATGCGGATTACAATAAACTTATCTACTAATTTACAATTTACTGATGGCAAGAATCCTTCACAAAGAGCCATCGCCTGGGATTGGCGCAACGTTGAAATCCTCTTCATAGCTGATTGCAGATTACGCTTCCGCATTTTATTTTTCAATATTATTTAGAAGAATCGCTTTGCCTCCCTGAATTCTCATCAATTCCAACAATATTGTTCAGTTAATTCTTATTAAAATGTATTGAGATATATGCGAGTGAGTTATACAGGCTGATTTCTCTCGGGAGTGGAATAACCGCCGCGCACTCATCCTGTAACGACCCGCCCTTATTGAAAGAAAATATTGGTTGGAAAATATTATAGTAAGGATAATAAACTGATGAAATATGTTTCTGCTTTTTATCGAGCAAATACCAGAGAGTACATTTGAAAAAACATTTTTGCTTAAGTTTACGTACCAAATCAGCATTTTAGAAAAATATTTATAAATGCCATGAACTTATATAAATGTTTATGATTTCTCATACATTTACTTATAAATATAGCTGTGTTGTAAACTCATTTGTTTTAGTCGACTTCAATTTCAAAACACATATTTTATTGATCAACGTACTAATGTTTCAGTATCTAGCTACAGTTGCCTGGTTCTAGATACAGTTTTCTTTGCACGCTACGTCAGAATTGGGAGCTTGTCGTCCGCGTGTCCACACTAATCTAACTTGCTAATCTCACTATCATTCGGAATGTCTACCATAGTTCACACAACACCGGTTGCGTTTGCTTTGTCTCCTGCTATTTAGTTTAATAGAAACTGAAACAATGTAGATGCTATCATGGGTGATGAACATGGATGTTTCTTCTGTGTCTGGGTATTTTATAAGTATCTATGTATTAGTCTTTGATACCCATAGTACAGGTTCTGCCTAATTTGGGATCAGTTGACCGTGTGCGAGATGTCTCGTATATTTATTTATTTATCATGTAGTGTAGGTAACTGAAATCAAAATAGCCTGACCAACAACCCACGGCACTAGGAAGAAAGTATTTGTTACACAGATGTTTCATCTAAATGTTGTTGACTCACACTATTACTCACACTATTTTTGTTTGTTATTTTATTTTAAAGGTTTATCAAGGAAATTCACATGAAATCGTGCTTAATTAACAAAGGTACTTTTTTTCGATATAATGTTTGACATAAATATTTTCCGTGATTTTTTTTTGACCAAAGGCCAGTTATAAAGCTTTTTCTTTATCGTTATCAACAAAAAATTATTGCCAGTTTTCGAACACCCTATACCTTAAACCCACAAGAGCTATCGTTAACCAATTACGATCTAAGTCTTCATTGAAATTTAATCAAGAGCTCGCATTGCTTTAGCGGCTAAATTAAATGGCTCTACCCTTTTTAGAGTAAGTACTGTAATATACATTCTCTTTAAAAAAGCTTGTGTAGGTATATATTGCAGTACAGATTAATAAAATGTTTCATAGTTAGGACTGTGACTGTCATCGGTAAAGCCAAGGCCAAACCAACGCGTTCAGCTCGCGTCTGCGGTGGCGTGCACGGGGCGGTGGCGATCAGTTGTTGAGTACCAAGTTGTAGCGACGTGTTCACACCGATGCGTCCTCTGATTGTTCAACAACTGATCGCCACCGCCCCGTGCACCCCACCGCGGACGCAAGCTGAACGAGTTGATTTGGCCTTGGCATAAAGCACTTGTGCGCTTGCTAAGTTCTTTTTAGCAGATCATCAAAACGACAGCCAAAATTTCGAGGATACCAAGTACTTTGCGATTCTAAAGACGTGTTATGGCATTGACTTTATGTTCTTCAGTCATTTAGTTATTAAGAAACTGTAACTCTGTGGAAAAAGAAGAAGGGAAGCAAAATGTAAGTACGTCAATAGGACGAAGTACCTCAATTAATGCACAAATATCCGAGATGGTCCCGGGGGCGGGCGACGGGCGGCGGAGCTCATTTCCTCCCGTTTAAATGGCTGCGCCAGGGGAGGCTGAATTGGCTTTGGTATCGCAATTTCCTACTGATGGTGATGGGCAAAATGTATTGTGAACATTCATTAAGTTATACGTGGCATCGTAATTGCTTTATTTACACTTTTTTTAAATATTTTCCCCTTGAATTATTTCGGTGGTCAAGGGTCTTATGCCACCCAAATTATATAAATATAACTTATAAATGTACATACTAAGTACCTATCAGTAAATAAATACCATTAATCATGGTTATTTTCATATTTGTACCTTTTAAGTAACATACTATATCCCCGTACAGTGGTGAGTGCATATTTTATTGAATATGGAAAAGTAGTAAGTCTTTTTTTGACCAACATAATAAAATTACAATTTCTATTGAACGCGTGATTCGGTCCGGCATATAAAATGTATTTAATGGATATTTCAATTACACAAAAATTACAAAATATTTACGAATTTGGCGAGTTTAGGTATGTGAGCAACTTCTTTACTCTCTAATTTTATATTGGTTTTGATAACAAATCGTCAGTGGCCCAACTCTAGAGTCGCTCCAGGGACATAACAGATCAAATATACTGCTGGTCGGCACCAGTGCAGCGCTCGCGCATCTCAGCGGTCAAAACAAACTAGCCGCCCAATCTCGCGAACGATTTTGCAAAATAAGTTGCTTGTTTCTCTTCATTTTATTTCTATCAACTGTTTATCACTTCCGAACTATATATCTTTGCCCGTGCTTGTGCTTTCTAACCTAATGTGCCTTCTAAACCTTGTGTTCTCAACTTTGAGAACTTAAGATTTTTATATATTACCAAAAATTTCGACTCAGGCGGGATTTGAATCCACGACCTTCCCATCAATACCGGAACTCCCATCAATTCGGCGGGTACTTATTTCCTACACCTGAGGGAGCTACCTACAAGCATTGTCAAAAATGGGAAATAATTCCCAGAAATGCCGCTGCTTGTCGGAATTTCAATACATCGGAATTACTTTACCCACGAAAGGCTCAAAATATCGGAGGCTTCGAATAACGCCACCCTCGAATTACCTTCGACATCTTGTCAAATACCTCTCTCCATTATGTGTGCCTTTTATTACATTTTATTTACTTTTGCAAAGATTTTACGACGTTTCTGATTAATATTGTCAGCTCTGTAACTTTTCGGTTTGTCGCAACCATTTTCGAGCTCGTTTTAGTAGAAATATTTTAATCCCACTAATATTTAAAGGCAGAAGTTTGTATTTTTACAAACTGTGAAAGATGTGAAAAGTTTGTGTTTCCTTCATGCCAAAAACACTACTGAACGAATTGAGCTGAAATTTTGTAAATTTGTGTAGTTCTAGACTAGGAATATAGCAGAGCTTGTATTATGGGAACCACGTGATTGATATACTACATATATACAGTTACTATCATACATAGAAAACACCCAGACCCGAGAAAAATATCTGCAGAACATGCAAACATGTGGCCAACCGGTACACATGTAAAACATTGGCGTCCATATTGTAGTAAAGCATTGTAGTATTATAGTCCATATTGCAAAGCTCCTATCTGCAATATGCATCAATTCTGAGAGCAGTGTCAGAGTGTCACGTAGAGCGTGCAATGCACGGGTATAGGCGTCGCCAATACTCATATGACCTTCCGTTTTACATGCAGCTGTCCCTCGACCGAAAAGTTACAGTTTGGGGGTAGCTCGACCCACTTTGGCTAGGATAGACAAACAGCTCTGTTCTACAAGTAGAATGATGGCAAATATTAAGCTGTTTTGCTTTTTTTATTAAGATACCTGTCGATGGAACAAGCACATGGCTTACCTGATTTAAGTGCTGACCATTACATTATGGTTAAAGATTGGTTACTTTCGCAAAAAGAAATATACATTTCACTTAATTTGAGAAACTAATTATTAAATACTTCGTAGGCCATGCATATTTGGAATATGCCGTACGGTGCAACGCACTAAGTCCATCAACTTGAGACATGTAGGTGTTAAGCTTCACGAGGCTGTAATTTCACCGGCACCCTCAAACAGAAACACAGCATTGGTGCTTCATTGCAGAAAAAGGCACGGTAGTAGTACTTCCGCGGAAGAGCAATTCACAAATAACTAAACTCTACAACTACACCCCAAAAAACAACTTTCTTCAATATAAACGAATAAAAATAATAAGATAGAAATAAATAACCACATCTAATATCAACTCGCAATCAGAATTCAAGCTCCATTGAATCTGCTTGACTAAATGACTGTCCAAAAAAAAATTATAAAATCTGTAATTTTGTAGATTTAGGTAACTAACTTGCAAAAACAAATGGCGTATATTCCCTTCTGAATGAATGGTAGGGAATGTATACAATTTGTCAGCAGAAGCTACTTCAACTGTCCGTGTGCTGCGGCAGTCCCGCCCCGCCCGCACCCGTCCGGTTCAAATATGTACGGAACTACGAACTCTAAATATTCCCTCAATTCCGGAGCGCCAATTACGCGGATCCCGCCACTTTTTTTTCTGACAAAAGGCAACGAATTTACCCTTAATTCGGTCGGATTTTTCCGCGAAAATTAAAGCACTGGAATAATTCCCGGGAATCGACTGCGGCGAGTTTATGTCTGGAGTTTACGGTTTTATGACTGTTTTATTTGAAGGCGATTCAAAGAGAATTTTGGTTTTAACTGGATAATTTTGGTGAAGTTTTGTAACATCTTTTGAAGGTAAAAAGCTTTAGCATCTTGTTACTTCATGTTACTTGGATAAAAAACCGTCGAGTAATAAAATTAAACTCGAAATATACTTTTTATGAAAGTTCTCGAACTGTCCTTTAAAAGTTTTGTAAAGTCGCTATAACATTGCCAACACAGCAATGCCCGCGGCTACAATTTGGCCATGCCATCACTTATTCCAATTTAACACAAAAATGAAAAATATTATGTTGTAATTATGAAACAAAACAAGTCCCCTTAGGTCGTTATCTCTATAGAATAAATAGGACCATCATCACCAGCATCATGCTCAACTGTATGTAGCCTTCTTTCTCCTATTTTTACAGATACTTTCCATCCAACCACTCCATAACCAAAAACATACAACCGAATTGAGAACCTCCTTCTTTTTTTGAAGTCGGTTAAAAATAAGCCTGGCACGGTACGCCTTACGGACACAATTAGATGGAGGACCATCAAGCTCTGTCCGTTAGACCTCCGTTCTTCGATTCATTGTCGTATAATTGATTTGTAGTAACTATGGCGTAACTTGAAGCCAATATGTTCCTAGATGCTGATATCAATGGTTCAGTAACATAATATGCAATCCAATAGTGTCATAACTTTCACTCCACACTATTATTTATGAGGCATCGCTGTGCCATACAAATATCGTACCTACACTTCTGTCCAGACTAGGATTCTGTCCTCTGTGGTGCTGTGGGCGAAGGCCCTTGTGACACAAGAGACTGCGAGCTAGATTCCTGCAGCGAGATAGGTTTTTGTATGATCTGCAAATATTTGTTTCGGGTTTGGGTATTTTTTAGCTACAATTGGTACATATTATCAAAAAAAAATTACATAAGCGGTAGAACAGCGGGTTGATCGGCTAACTCTGTTGCAAACAGAAATGATTGACACCGATCCTGTTTTCACAAACTGTGTGACGGTTTATCAATTGACGTTCATTGAATTTTGACGGATGAAATGTCAAAGTTTGTAAAAACAGGATCGATGTCAATGATTTCTGTTTGCAACAGAGTTAGTCGATCACCCCGCTGATCATGCACTTGCCATTGCGCCGACGAGGTGCTCATCCCATATTTCATACGGTGCAATAGGGATGACGACTGAAAAATACTAATTACTGCGTCATTTTAAGTATCGAAAAATATTGGACTCCTCATTTTTCCTTTTGTCGATCAATTATTATATAAAAAATTACAATTACATAGTGCGTTGAAGTTCCGCGTGAAGTCACGGCTTACAACACTTTTAACATAGCCGTCACGAGCCCCCACTCCCGAACTTTGACGCTCTCCGTATACATAAAAAAAAACTGTCCAATATTTTTTGTTGATCTATCAGACTGACCAACTACTTGTTTTTTAGCCAATCGCCCTTTTGTAAGGTTATTAAGCTTAGGGTACTGTTTCAGACAAGTGCTGGAGAACGGCACGTTGGTGTTCCTGCCGTTCGCGGCCGTGCAGTACCGGCAGGACGTGCACGCGGCCGTGTACCGCTGCCGCGCGCACAACGCGCTCGGCGCCGTCGTCTCGCGGGACATGAGGGTGCAAGCTGGTATATATGCTCCTTTCATGTTTTATAACCACAGTCAGTCCATTACGCTCTGTCCTCAGCTTGATGAATCTCAAGACTTTACATACAATTTACAATACAGGATAATTTTTCATGCCATGGTAGCGTATTCTTCTTACTTTTCTTTTCCTTAAATATGCTGTAGGTATGTGTATGTTGTCCTGTTTTTGTAAGCTGCGACCTGTCGGCAGACAGGGGATTTACCTGTGCCGGTGTTAGGCAGAGCTATGTTGCAATCAGCCAGCCGCCAGAGCCTCGTTTGTTAGCAGGATGCACACGTGCAGGTGAGGTTGGCTTGGGTTCCCAAGATGGAGAACCTCTTAGAACCCCTTACATCCCTTAAATAAACAATATATAAGATGAATAAGATATCGTGACAGGTACCTATTTTTCATTTATGTTCGTGCTGAAGCTGACCTGTTGAAGATTTTAAGCAGCATGAGACTTTCCCCTGACTAAACGTCCGCAACAGCTGGGACTGACATCGCACCCGGTGTAGTAAGCAAGCTGAACACGCAGCAGCAACTACACACCGTTTTGGTTGTTTGTACGAATAAAATGGCAACAAACACAATATAATGGATGATATATTTTCACATCTCCTCTTCATATCTGAATAGGAAATCGCAATATTGTTTTTAAAGAAATATTATAGACGATTTTATTAAATTGATATATAATTTATTATATTATGTTGAAGAGTCTAAAAGGTGATTTTATTAAGATTTTTTACTGTTTTATGGTACGTATAAATTGCTATAAATATAATTTGAATTCGATAAGTGATATCAATATAATTCAAACTCTTTACATTATTATCTTATATCTTTAGTTCACTTATATTTAAAGGTTACTTCAATCAACTGATTCTAGTGATGTTTGAAGTCCTAAACATATATATAATACATATAATATAACGCGGGTGTTACGTGTATTTTTATCAAACAGCATTTCACTTTCAAACTGCCCACATAGCTGGACCTTTCGTGGCGGCCATCTATATATTACATGTTAACTACACATGTAATAGATGGGTTGATAAAAAAAGTGTCTATTTTGAATGATGATTTGAGAAGAACTAAAAAGAAGTTACTGTGCCAGTATCTTAATGAAGGAAAAACATTCGTTTATCCTTCAAACAATTTTGACACAATCGGTTGACTGAAGTAGTTTCGATACAACTTTTTACATTTTATTACCATTTGTGTCTTGAAATATAAGCTAAACTAAGACAACTAGATCCTTAACATTTATCTCCTTATAGTATAAAACTGGCAACACTAATTACGTCTTCCTTCCGGTTGCGGTAGTGCCAACATTAGCAAATAAATAACATTAAACTGCCTTTCTTCCGTCCGGCCTTTTATTGCTCGTTAAAATATAACCTAGAATCATAACCACACTAAAATAATCATAGTTTTTCCTTTTGAGCACTGCTGTGATAGGCGATTGAACTTGTACAATGATTTTTAATAGTTATTATAAAATCTAAAACCTACTGCAATTACTACATTGAATTATAAAAACATCATTATCAAATTCTAATCAAGGTAAGGATTATGTTGTGCATTTTCTAAAATGTCATCTCAAAACAATTGTTTTTAGGGTGACGTTACGGAAAAGGTCAAACGAACCCTTATGGTGCCGCTTTGTCCGTCTGTCCGTCTGTCACAGCTGATTATTTCAGGAACTACATAAGCTAATGACTTGAAAATTGGTATAGATTTAAAATGCACTAAATTAATAAGATTGCCAGTATAAAAATAAAAAATATTTTAATTTTTATCCCCAAAAGATCCAAAATTAGAAATGTCAAAATTTCAAACTGGTGCCAATAGGTCTGGTGGCATATGATATGAAAGGGGACAATTAACCCAGTGCAAAGCAGTTTTTTATTTTTTTATACGATGATTGGTTTTCATTTTATGATCAAAACTGTCCAAAATATGACCATAGCCCCCCTCTAATCTCCGAAGTTTGTGAAGTGAGAAACCTGATTTTTTTGTATATTATAGAAGTATATCTATATGTTACAGGAAAATTAAAGTGAAATCTCTAGCTAATATGGTTTTGTAGAAACCTCAATTAATGTGAAGACAGCTGTGGTCAAGCTTTAAAGCAAGTTATACGGTCAAAAGTGGTGTTATCTGACATTTTAGCAAAGATAGCCGGCCTTAATTTGCCCATTCTAAAGTCGGTTTCTATTTTTCTATGGGACGTACAGTTTTTAATTACGAAGAAAACTTACTAATTAGTACCGCTCGCCATTGACGTCACCCACAGTGGGCGAGTCAGCTCGCTCTTAACCGGTCTTGTTTAATTATATACCTACACATTATAATTATTGTAGAAAGTATTATTGCAATAAATAATTAAATATTATAAACTTCCCAATAGCTGACATGTTCAACTACTAAACTTACCTGAATCAAATCAATAATAAGTTTCGTAATCGAGATTCGCATTCTCGATCCATCACACTGCAGCACTCACACCCTCACTAGCGAGCTTTGCAGACGCTATTCAATTCGGGACATTCAAGCATCTAGTCAAGTTCGGAGGACGAAGTTATTTGTTGTGATGGTTAATCAAGTGGAGCGTAAGATACGTTTTGGACGGCACACTTGTGACGAAACTTGTGTGACATACTTGTGCTTGTGTCACATCATTAGATTTTACAATGATTATTGAGGGTCAGCGTAAGATGAGTAAATGATTACATATTTTACCCGACTGAGGAGGGTAATAAACCTACATGGGGTACTTAAAAATTATGCTACTTGAAGATGTAACAAGCCCACCCGATGTTAAGTGGTAACCATTACCTATCACAAAACATGGCATCGTAGATCACGTTTTTCCAGAACGTGCTCTACGACGCAACGCCCTGCGTCCATCAACTTGAGGCATAAAGATGATAAGCCTCTTGTGCCTGTAATTTCACCAGTACCCATACCTTTACCAAACCGAAACACAGCCCAGCTGCTTCACGGCAGAAATAAGCATGGTGGCAGTACTTCCCCGGACGAGCCCACTACAAAGAACTCTACTACCTTTTGTAGACATAGTAATATTTCCCCGACTTGTTAGGTCGATGCCTCTTGTGACGACATGAACCAAAGGTTTTGAATTTTCAAAGAGCAATTAGAAGCGCAAAGATTAATCTATGCCATAAAATTTCTCATAACGTGGTCTAAAGGCAATATAATAGTTGTTTATAAAACTTTGCGCCAACGCTGCTGTAATTTAACGCGCTGCAAAAAATTTCCTTTTTGCTCAGCTCCTACAAAAAGGGGCGGATGGGGTAGCTATTCTTTTGAACGGACATGTCCGGCTATAGCATTTTGCACTCGCTCGGTTCGCATTTTCTATTCGTTTATCTTGTCTTACTGACAAATACAAAATAACTCAACCTATAACTAATGCAAAATTTGTTGTTTCTCGCATCGTTTTCTTTCAAAAAAGATATTTTAAAATTTGAGTTTTTATTCAGTAGACGGGTGAGGCATTTTAGCAAAGATAGCTACTTACAAAACTGCTCCAACAATATTTTGTTGAACAAACTGCAGTACGAGTAAAATCATTCTGACCTTTTTCAAAACGACATTAAGTATGACCATTTATTTCAGCAACTCTACGCCGGATTAATGAAATACCCGGATGGTTTGGTAAGAGCGTGTTAAATATTAAATTAAACATCCAACTGTATAAAAATATGTATATTATTATAAAAACAATCATATTTAGCTCGAGCATAGCTTTTAGTAACTTAATTTTCGCATTTAACTTACTTTTGAATGAGTGACATTATTATTAATAAGTGATAACATCGAGTTCCTAGCCACTTCTATAACTTTTTGCGAAATAAATTACTGGACAGTGATTTCAGATCCTCAGGCAGTTATAGACTGTTATAGGTATGTATACAATTGTTTTAGTTTTGAACTTTTTGTCATCCAACTCGATGAAACGGCTAAAAATACTTACAGGCACTCCCTCGCGTTTGCATCGTTGAAAATTAAATACGAATTTTGGAATACATTAATGTATACATTCTAGACGTTTAGTAGACAGGCTAAGCTTGTGTCACTCGATCTTAGCAGAGGGACTACTCACTAGTGGAGGCTTATATCCGGCAGTGGACTGCTGATGATGATGATCATTATGATGAAGCCTGTGACATACGGACCATAATAACGAATTTATTAACACCTCATTCTCAAAATCGGTTGAGTAGTTTAGGCAATACTATGGAACAATCATAACATGGATACAAACATACATACATACTGGTTTTACCGCAGTAAAGATGAGCTAAGTAAATAATGACATCAAAACTATTATATAATTTATTACTTGGGACTTACACTTGGCTAGATTTGATGATGGCAGGTAGTAAGGCCTTGACAGAGTAGTGCCCAAGAATACTCTTGGGATACAAAGCGGGCTTGGCAGAATAACGGCCAGGTGGATGGACGACATCGTTACTGTACAGGGAAAGACCTAGATGCAAAAAGCATAACACCGTTTGCAATGGCGTTTGAAGGAGGCTTATTCCCAGCAGTCAGTTTTGAAAAGCTGAGAATTATGATATGATGATATGTTTTAATTAAAAATGTTGGAGGCCTTCAGGCGGCCTAGAAACTCCGACATTAGAGTTGAATACTAGGCGTTAGTGGTTAGTGATGTCACATTTCCGTATTTGAATGCTCAGAAATACGTCATATTAATAATTCTTCTTCTTTTTCTTCCAGTTGAATACTAGGTCATAACTTAGTCATAACTTAACTAGGTCATTAATTATTCTTCTTCTTTTTCTTCCAGTTGAATACTAGGTTATGACCTAGTATTCAACATGACATAGTGACATCACTAACCACTAACGCCACCTGAGTCCCCGCCGGAAACAATGGCCGACCGAAAGCCATTGATTATCTAGAGTCCAGCTCTGTTAGTGTTGGCAACTAAATACGCATCTAATCCCGACATTATCAATATTAATTCAAATTAATTTTTTGAATCAATAATCATTATTCATCATTACATCATTATGTTTTTCAAGAAATAATAACATAATTATCATAAATATAAGACACTGGACCAAAACCCATGTGTTGGCCTGCAACTCCATACGTTGTACCAAGTAATTTTGTGTTACAGTCCAGTTTTCAATTGTCAATTTAATTTAATTTGTATTTTATTCTAATTTATTTTGTAATTTTAATGTATTGATCTTGTAATTTGTTTTGTAATTTTAATTAATTTATCTTATTATTTTAATTCGTTTATTTAGTAATTTTTATTTAATTTGTTTTGTAATTTTTATTTAATTTATTTTGTAATTTTAATTTAATTATTTAGTAATTTTAATTTATTTATGTTTTAAGTTTAACCATTTTTATTCAATTACTTTTATGGACTATGGTCTAAAATAAACGATTTTTATTTATTTTTATACGTCAGACTCAGTATTACTACTAGTTTAAGCTTTATTTTATAAATGCAGGAAGATCGAGGAATGTGAGTCAGCATTCTAACAGTTTGTTCTAGGATAAAAAAGAAGCATGAGTTCTAAAAATAATTAGAAAATGCCTTTTTAGTCTTTTTTAGATAACAAACAAATTACAACCCTGCTAACTTGTTTAAACAGTACTAAAATCTCAATAAGAACAACATCACTCCCCAAATTCAGAAGGCAACAATTCGCCATCCTAATGGACAGACAAACAGCCCTCCGGCCGATACTAAACGTCATACGCGCCGTTACGGTTATCTAACTACAATAAATAGTGTATTTACTGGGAGACGTGAATTTTGTATGCTATTTCTGTGGAATTGCCCCGCGTCGTTGCGGAATGAGCTACTAATTTTGAGCTACGTAGCAAGGTTTTTAAAAAGTTCCTGCCCACAGCATTGTTCGCGAGTCACGTACCCGGATAAAAATTATCCTATACCTCATTTCGCGAGTCAGGTCACCTTATTCTCTAAAGTATTGCTGCAAAACGTCATGTATCACGACATGTTAGTCGTGCGAAGAATATTTGCGTAAAAAAGGTCCCTGGCTTCACAATAGGATTAATTTTAAAAAAAGGTAACATACAAAATAGGAATCAGGAACTATGAATGTTATGAAATACACCCAGAACAAACAGAATAGAGGGGATGAAACAACTCCGAGAAGGAGGCGAAGAGGAGGATTCAGCTGGGTTGGGCAGCATTTGGAAAACTACGTCGAGTTTTGTTTTTTCTTTCGCTTACAATGTTTGAAAACGAAAGTTTTTAATCAGTGCGTCCTACCCGTCATGACATACGGAGCCGAAACGTGGATACTCATAGTACGGCTAGTCCACCAGTTTAGGCGCTCAGCGAGCTATGGAACGAGCTATGCTCGGAGTTTCTCTCAAGGATAAAATCTGTAACGAGTAGGTATATCCGACATAGAACTAATGTTGTCGACATAGCTCAGAAAATTAGCAAGCTGAAGTGGCAGTGGGCTGGCCATGTGCCGAAGAACCGATAACCGTTGGAGTAAACGAGTTCTTGAGTGGAGACCGTGGCTCGGCAAACTTAGTGTAGGACGCCCTCCGGCCAGGTGGAGTGACGATCTGCGAAAGGCTGCTGGATGCGTTGAGCTCAAGACAGCAGTGGACTGCTATAGGCTGATGATGATGATGATTATGACACCCAGAACGGGAACAAACAGTTACATAATAGATCATGTATCCCGAAGCGAGAACCGAACTCGTCTCAACAGGTCACCCACGCGCTACTGAGCTAGTCA
Source organism: Horisme vitalbata (assembly GCA_951804965.1). Lineage (NCBI taxonomy): Eukaryota > Metazoa > Arthropoda > Insecta > Lepidoptera > Geometridae > Horisme > Horisme vitalbata. The sequence goes on from OX638090.1 coordinate 1,395,355, forward strand.
GGTCAACAGCACCTGGATGCGGTGCGCCTTTGACCTCATCGTAGGCTACGTTACGTGATTACATCGATGCAAAGCCTTTTTTGCAGCTGCGGTAAATGTTACCGGTAAAACCTGATTTACAGTTACAGTTTGCCGTTGCGTATTTATTTCCATATGAAAAGCCCAAAATATTTAAATGCTAACAGAAAATTGCTCAAAAATATTATATAAATGTTTGGATGGAAGTTTTTTTTTTATGTTCAGGCAATTTAGGGTTCAATAGCTGGAATCGAGATAGGAATTCATTGTTATGATCGACTGGGGACTATTACAGAATGATCAATGAATATGGAATGGTTAAATTTAGGTTGCATTTATTTTTATTGGACTACAAACATATTTTACAAACTCTGTTACACGATATAAAAACTCAAAGATGTCAATTGTGTGAAAAAATCTGGAAAAAAGTGATCTTTGATTTATATGTTACTATGTATTACATTTTAATCTTACCAATTTGGAAAGGAAGAAGGTAAAACAAGTAGATATTTATTCAATTTCAGTTTTACTAAAATAGGCCTTATCGCTAAACAGGCGAGCGAACTTTTATCGATAGCATTTGATAGTTTCCAAGTAAAAAGGTTCAACTGCAAACAGCCGGTTGTCTAGAGCCCTGCCTATTGTTGGGTTTAGTGAAACTTCATTAGCCGACATCGACAGGCCATCAACGCGGCGCCGTGATTACATTGAAGGCTGCAGCGGCCGACGACGACGCCGGCGCTCGCTCGGAAACTCCTCATTTACATGTTACTTCACCGGCTTACTTAATTGTGTTACGGACATGGAGAAATTCTACGTCTGAGCTGAACAAAACTTAGCTTTGCCTGCATCTAGCTAGAGTAAGCTTGAAGTTGATTCAAGAAAGGATTCAGAACTTAGGGGCTGAAGTACTTACGTAGGTATGTAAAAGTAGTTTCATTTATCTAAGTTCCACCCACGACTTCGCTCGCGTGGTACTCCGATAAAAAGTAACTTTTTTGTTAATCCAGGTTACAAACTCTGTATATTCTAAGTTTCATCCAAAACGCGTTAGCCGTTACAGAGCTTAGTGACCACAAACATACTCACACACACAAACTTTTGCATTTATAATATGTGTAATGTAGTGTGATTGATCTATGACCGACGAAAAGAACCGATTTAATGTGCGCATTTGATTAATTCGATGTTTAAGGTCGCAACAACATGCGTATTTATGTAATTTGTATTGGACATCAGCTGAAATAATCAAATCCCATTTTTATATATATTGTTGAATAATCAATCCGATTTCAAAATGTGTAAAAGTCTAATTCACGATCACGACTTTTGATTTCTCAAAGGTAAACTACAATCTACGTATTTTCATACAAAAGTTTTGAGACTGCGTATTGATGCTTCCCTCGGGGCCAACAAAAGCCGTGACTCCTGTTTTCGCTGAAAAAGTATAGGTCCTTACCTACTTCGGTACTTATACCGATCGCTAAAACTTCCCTCTCGGGAGCACAAGTTCTGTGCGAGGCACGCACTTGACAAGTTTACAGTTTCGCCCGAACTTCGCTCTAATAGTTTCTCACGTTTTATGGAAGTAAATGAGCTTTGACGTTCTGCAAGGAGAATTACTTTTGACAACATTCTGTGATAGGGTTGTGTTATTTTGTACTGAACCCAACGAATGCGGATTTACTGACAATTTTAACAGTAAAATTATTGCGTAACCATAGTGGAATTGGTTAGAAGAAGATGTAAAATCAAAGTGTCTACATCTAGCTAATTTACACAGGTAAGGTGCTTCAAACTTCAAAGGAATCAATTTCATACGAATATTGCATGTGTGAATCAATTAGTCAACTATCGATTTAACGGATTGGGGAGATGATTACTTATAATAATTTTGTGTCCGTAAATTTTGGGCCCGGAACCTGCAGATCACTCATCATTTTTTCCGAGATTCAAACCCTTTTATGGCCAGTTCCTATAATATACCGTTACAGATAACGCTTCGTTTTCCCTTGAAAAACTGTCAAAAATTAACAACGAGGCGTCGAAAATTTGACAGTTTTTCAGGGGAAAACGAGGCGTCATCGGTAACGGTGTAATATAGGAACCGGCCGTTAGTGGTTAACTAATCCGCTGTGCTGTACGAGTATAGGTACAGTAGCCTCTATGACCTCTAGGTCGTTGGATTTAATCGAAGGCACTAACCAGAGAATTTAAAATTAAGTAGAGCTTTTATACGCCAAAAATAAAACGTATTTCCGTAGCTCAGACGTGTCGCGCTCTGTTTCCTTCCCTGTTCTATGCACCCCCTCCCCTCCCAGGTACTGTGAAATATTATAATTAAAATGCTGCAAGTTTTACTTTTCCACAAACGATGTCTTCATTAGGAAAAAAGTTGAAAGCAGATTTGTTTGTCCAATTAGTGAATTTATTTGATACTCGCTCTGTTTTTCAATTTTCTCATTATTTAGAAAAAAATATTTTGTTTTTAATGAAAATGTAGTCGAAGTTTCCCTTTTTAAAGGGTTATGTTTGCTCTTAAACAAATTTAATTGCGCGAAATATTATCCTTCTATAAATAACAACAAAATCCAAAATACAAATTATTTATTTGTTCGAAACATAGGTTACAAAAAAAAAATAATATGGTCTTCAATACTGTGTGATCAGCCATGTTTCGCCGTACAGGCATACAAATGTCAGTTAATATCCTAGAAAATTAACAACCATATACTTAGTCACAATTCAAATAATAAAGTATGGTAATAATAGGGTAGGTACGTGTCACAATTTTTCAGTCATAATCTCTTGTAAATTGTAATAAGCTTTACTAGTCAGCATGTTCGTTAGCCTACTTTTAAACATATTAATATTATCTAGTTTCTTTAATTAGTTTATTTAATTAGTTTATTAAATATCCTCGGTGCCATACAAAAAACACTTTTATCAATGGGGCAGTTTTATGTGATGGTATGCTTAATTTATTGAGCCGCTTACTTTTTATCAAGCCGAATTTATCTTTATTTCGCATTACAAATAAGGCTGATTCAAATATGTATATACAGTAGCTTTTGTTGACGAAACGCAGGTTTACAAGAGTCCATTGGTTTGATTCTAGCTATAGATATCAACTCTATTATTATTTGTAATTATTGTTCTATTTAAACGCCTACCTAGGTTTAGATTAGTGCTACCTCAGTAAACAGTAATTCAATATCTAAATAGATGCCGACGTATAATTAGTAATATTATAATTATTGCTCCATTCAAATGCTTACGTAGGTATGAATTAGTGCTACTTCAGTTAACGATCAAATAGGTATTTACCATAATAGCTGCTGATTTGTACAGAATGCATCGTAATTACACAAAATGTATAAAACAGTCTGAATGCGAGCAACATAGCAGATTTGGAGAAAAACATTTTGAGTACGGGCCTGCCTGGATCTGCGGTGCAAGGGTTAGCTTGTGAAATGTGAACTTTATCAAAATCGTTACAAATTAAATAAAAATAAAATAAATTAATATATATATATATATATATATATTAATACAACTCCTTGTTGCTCGCGCTAACAAACTTAGTAAACCGGAGAGGTCAGTTTATATAATGGGTCCCTTGGTGTCTAACACGCTGCCTCACTCATATTAAAAAAGATGCAACTTCTGTAATTTTTTTTTCAAAATGAGATGGCTCCTTGATAATATATATATATATATATACATATATATATATATATATATATATATATATATATATATATATATATGTTTCCACTTGCTAATACATTATAAATATCCAATTATGTGAGTTATTGTTATTTAAGATGTTTTATGTATAACGTCTTGGATATTTTTCTGTTATGTCAATGTAATCTGAATAAATTTAAATTAAAATTGCTGCTTCGCTGGCACTCTTAAGCTTTAGATTATACCTATAGTATCACCGTAATTTTTCGTACGCGTCTCAAGACATGCCAGTGGATATAAATTAGCTTCCAAACACTGTGAGGACAAATGGAGCTTGTTAGTTTATTTGTTGTATACGCATCAGCTGCGGGCGCTCAGGCCACGCCACCAACTATTGCGCACCATGAACCATACGGCACACAAAGTAGACAAGATGATATTTGTGGTCAGCATAATGAACGTTTCAGAAAGCAGGGCACACAGGTAGAGCCCCGGGCCTACATACCTCTAACCACATCTAAATCATTCCGGACAAATTGATTTAGTGTTCGGCGTGGCGTGAGTTATGGCCTGCTCGGGTTGCTGTTGTATTGTACCTATGGCTACTGACTTTGTTCCAGACAGATAACAATAAAAACGTATTCATACATTGAAGCCACCTAATTAAACTCGTGAAGATCATACTCGTACTTACGATTCTTTACGAGTTAATGTATGCAATGTCCTTCTACATACTTATGTCAGGCAATCTGAAACGTGTGTGCAATTATCATATTTGACTGGCCTCATAACTCGGTGGATTATTTTGCCTTCTGTTCTGCAGATCACGGGTTCGATTCCCGCGCATGGCAAACATTTATGTAGCAAATATAAATGTTTGTTCTGTGTCTAGTTTGTGTTTGTTTCATGATTGTTATGTTGCATCTTAGTATGTTTATCAGTTTCTAGTACCCATAGCATAGGGTTGCTTAGTTTGGGATCGACCTTCGACGGTGTGCGTGAAATGTCCCGTGTGCCTTATTATCAGGTGTTCCATTTCTCTAAATAACAATAACGACATTTTTTTAATGGTACTACTTGAAAATGGAACAAGCACACGGCCTACCTAAGGTTAAATGGTCACCATTACCTATCACAACATTGTATCGTAGTAGTTCCACCAAAGAAACTGTTCAGTCGAATTAGTGCGATGATCAATTGTATAAAAAAGTGCCTTCGCTACAAATAATAAAAAACACTAACAGATCGCCAAGGGTGAGTTTTTTCTTGAACTTGTTTGTCTAAGTAACAACAACAACGACGGCCTACATCAGTCCACTGCTGAAAATAGACTTCCCCTACTAAGAACGTATATCTTTAGGTAATTACTTTTCAAAAACTCCAGCAAATTCATTACTTGTTATCAGCGCATAAAATAGATAACTGAAATTATCTAAGAGCTTATAAATCAGTCGGTATCGGTTCCATTGCTCGTCCCGCACATAATTCAAACGGGACAGGCGCATTAAGCGCTCGTTGCTCACCGCCCAACCAAATGCACCCGTTTGTTTACTCTCGCGGTGGGCCTTACTACCGGGGTATTTAGGAAGTAACCTTTTTTGCGATCCAATTGGTTTCTATCTGTTTCGTAGTAAATATTGCTCGTGGTATCGCTTAAAAATCCGATATTTTTGCTTAGTTCAATTTTTATGTCAGCGGATTTTTAAGATTTCCAAAACTTAAAAATAAAGATACTGCTAAACACTACGACACAATGACGCATACCAACACGACAGACCACGATATAACGATACAATTTCAACTCAGTTGTCGCTGTAGAATTCGACTCCGAAACTTTTCGAACGTTTGAAATTACCCCTGCTGATAGCTTCCATGCTTGAGAGGCACTTTAGTACTTTAGTCCTGGCTTTACAGTCGTCAAGCCATGTACGTCAGTACTTGAGGCGGCCCACAAAACTCAACCACTAAAGTTGGCCACTGATTCATTCGAAAAGAACAAGAAGACCACACGAACATGATACAGGGATCAAACTAGGATAAAATATTTTCCACTTATTTATTCATGAACAAGTTAGTATTACTTTTGTTAAAAACTAGACAAAGCACGAAATAAGAAAAATATTAGGAAAGTAGATAGGTAACGTTTATTACCTGTTACAATTCTTTGAAAATTGCTCAAGTATTCCATTTCATACACAATTAGTTTCTCTGGTAGCAAGCAAATTCTATGAAAATATATTTTCACAAATTTTCACAAAAATATTTTGACTTACTCTCCCAGTATATAAATAAGCTCTTTCAAAACTCTCCGAAATAGAACACTCATAATTTAATAACAAAGCAACTACTAATCCACCATAAGACTTGAAAAGTAATTTGGAACACGACTAAGATTCGGCGCCGAAATCTCTCGCTGCTGTCAACCTTAGTAAAGCATGATCAACATTAGCAGGATTACACGAGCACTGAAAAGGAATACCTAATTCGGTCCGCTTTTACGTGGGTACCTCTTATTAATGTACCACTGACGGCTCACCTTCGGCCACAAATTGTGAGTAAAGCTAAAGCTTAAAACTACATACATTCGGCTTTAGCAAAATAAGCCGTAAGTTTAACCGAAACCAAATAAAACAGAAATGCCCCACGAGATCATAGTTTGATAACTTTAGTAGCGTACTCAAATGTATGCAAGATAAATAAGAAAAAAATCACAGTAAAACAACAACATTATCCTTATTAGGCTCTGGGATAAGTGATATCAAACATAAACTGGCTATTTTATGAGCAGAGGATAATGCGGGAAATAGCGAATAGTTTGGAGCGATATTAAAATGACAATTCAGAAATATCCTAACTAAACAACCCTACGATCCATATAGTCAATCATCTTAGGTATACTTTTAAACTTTTATATCTTCGGCAAACAGCTCTCAACTATGCCACATTACATTCGGTCAGAAAAACAGATTAGTCTAAATTCGGTGTCGGATTTAGGTGAGTATTGAATTTTTTTAGGTCATGTAAACTATTTTGTTAGGGCTGGGCGCTACCCCCGATCATAATGCCTTTATATCCCTCGTAGAATCATAACACCGAGCAATAGGCACTTTCATTTGCGCGAAAGCCTTAAAAATAGTCAGTTTTAATGCGGCCTTCCTCCGAGGGATAACGTATTCACAAAGTTGAGGAAATTCCCGACTTTAGTTGTGGAGAGGTTTATTTTTCGAGACTCGAGTTTTGCTCCTCGTTAGTATCTCTCTGCCCCTGTTTAAATATACACTACTATGTATCATTGCTATCATCAGTCTGAATAAAATATAAGTACTTAGACTACTGGATACAGAAATATCATCAATTTCTGTCATCGGCTACTGATGATTCTGTCACAATTATGATTCAATAATCATTATCCTCCTGGCACATTCCCTATTTGGGGTTGGACCTCCTGATACTTGACCGCCACTTTTTGCGGTCTTGAGTCATTGCTGGCGGTAGGCCAAACATGCAAGAGAGGACTAGATAGACTAGAACCTAGATATCGTCATATCCTTGGAGATGGTTCTAGACCAGGTAGTTGGCGGGTGACCTCTACCTCTCTTGCCCTCGTTTATATCCATGATTAGTTTCGTCATGTGTTGTTCATCCCTGCGCATTACACGACCATACCAGCGCAATCGGCCTTCCTGCATCTTATGATGTAATATTTGTGACTTTGAAAGTGCTTCAGATATACTCATTCCGAACTTTGTCTAATTGAGTAACACCTCCAGAGCAACGCAACATTTTCATTTCAGTGAAATGTATTTTCATACCATTCAAAAATCGTTTTATAAAAATATATATGACATTATCCACTTTAGTCGGATTGAAAAATCAAAGTCAAAGTCAAAGTCAAAAAATACCTTCTGAACAAAAATCCAGTATAATCAGTTGTAGGTAGATAGCACAAAGACTCAGCAGTCCGGTCGGTTTTTGCTAGTAATTAAGCTAACTAATGAAGGATCTAGTTTGCTTCACTGGTTTCCATCAGAACCGTTTATCTTCGTTTACCGCTGCTTTTGTTTTAAGTAGGTCAAACTGATGCACAATAATGCATTTTTAAATATGCAATCTTTAATTAAAAAGTCTTTGTCCTGAATGACTGACGGATCAACACACAGCCTAAACCGCTGCTTGTAGAGTCCTGAAACTTGGAGGGTGTTTTCTTTGTATGACGTAGGCATCCGATAAGAAAGGATTTTCCCAAATTCTACCCCTTAGGGGGTGAAAAGCTAGGGCAAAGTTTGTATGGGACAACGTAATTCCTTGGTCTAATCTACTTCAAATTTTGCATGAACATTATTTAACAGAATCGATGGAAAGTGTGGTTCATATTTTATTTAAACTCATCGCCTAACAGGGCTAAAAAGGGGTAGAAAGTTTTTTTAGGGGTGATTTGCATCGAAGTTGATATCAATACTATACTCCTTAGTGAATTTAATTTTAAAAAAAAATGTTAACGCGTTTGAAAACTCAATCTGATCTCTTTGAAATTGGAATTTCAAATCTTCAAATATTATACTCTAGAGCCACAAACATGGAAAAAAGTGTATGCACCAAAATTCGGCGAACGTTGTCAATTGCGCTGACATGAACACTTTCACATGAGGTCTAAATTAGCGCAAATTTGGCAATTTGAAGTTTATTTATGTCAAATACTCTTGGACGATTTGTGTCAGATTTCGCTTGAAGACTGTGACTCTACCACTCTACAGTACCTACTTTCTTATCTCGATGTGTCAAATATGTATCAAATAATTTAAATCAAAAGCACTAAGGAGTCCCATTTGTTAAAGTATCGAGTATCGTTGACATCGTAGTTCAGTGGTATTTGTTGTAAGTTCGTATCGTATGTATATTTGTTCGAGCATAACTCTCAAACAGTTGATCCAATCTGCATACAATTTGGTAGGTAATTAGGTTGTATATGAATTTTTTGCTGGGGAGTATATGAGTTATATCAGACATGGGAGCTTCAAGACATGGAGTCCCAAAAGAGGCCAAAAAAATTACTTTAATATATTGAGTGAGGTGTCTTATGAATGGGTTTTGTTGTTTATTCCAAATTCGTTTTTATTTTAATTCTAGAATGTATAGATCTATAGATAAGTTGATCGGTGGTAGTCAGAGGGGTACAAATATTGTGTTTGGCACACATGCCTGCTTACTAAGTGCACAGTGCTCACACTCTTATAACATAAAAAAAAGTTCGCTCCTTAGAACAAGTGTGTTTTCAGCACTCATACACTAGACACTAGCATATTAACTGCGGGCCTCGCAGCTTCGGGTTGAGTAGCAGCTCACGCCCTAGAGCAAGTGTTAAGTACTGAATAATAACTCTATGCTATGTGGGAAGGCAAGATAGGAGATGAAAGTTTGCATAGAGGGGAACCAATTATTTCTCAAGTTACGGGAAGCGATGTAATAACTTATAATATAAACCTACACTTTTAAACTGGCTGCTGATTTGGCGAAGGGTCGCCAACGGAAAAGGGAGCAAGAACGAGCTCGGAAAAGGTAGGGGAAGTGGGAGTGGGAACGGGAACGGGAACGGGAACGGGAACACGCCCGAGTACTGACCCGGACCTAACCTGGTAATGTAACTTGGTACTTTTTATTCCATACATAATAGGGTTACACGCAACATAAAAAGCGTATAAACGCAAACGAAGTTGCAGGTGGATCAGCTAGTTAGTTAGAAATATACATAGAAGTTGTGATGGTTGACGTAAATATGAAAATAAATTAATAAACATAATAACAACTCTGAACACCCCAAATTCGAAAAACAAACAAGCAATTTCTACCAAGAGCTTAAAAACATTTCGCTAATTTTGATATATTTAACGACCATTTAGAAAATTCTTCGCAGAAAAGTTGCTTATTAAATTCATAAAAATAATTAATCGCCAAAACGGAGCATCTTTAGGGCAAGTGCGGGAAGGCATTAATTGAATCTAAGTAATGAACCAGCGACACGGAGTGAGCGCGAGAAAATATACAGGTTTTTCTTTGAAGTTGGCGAAAGAGAAAGATAAATGAAAAACTACTTCGATAATAAATGAAAAAGGTGTTCTTAGAAAACAAGAACCCAGGCCGAGATTATCTTTAGGTATGAGGTATACAGTTCAAATAACATTGTAAAATCAAACCACTATGATAATATTAATAACTATCACACGTGACTTCACTCATCAAGCAAAATACCCCCTAGCGGATTGCCTTCCTACCACAAGTCATCGCCTTGACAAATTACACAAGTTAGCACGAGCCTGGAATGCTTTATGAAACTTTGTTTGAAAGTTAACCCCTCCTGTCATGACGTCACGTTAACAAGGGAGGGGCGATGATCAAAACCTTGATTAGGATGTTGATACAACTTCAAAGGCCTTCTGTCAATTAGTTCGAGTCGCGTTAGAATCTTTATTTTGTCGAAGGTTAGAATCAAGGGCTCTACTTTGTAGGATACCACAGGGTAGAATGAGGACGTGGCACAGACATCAATTGGGACGTGGAGATAAAATAAAAGTTCAATGAATAAAATGTTTGGGACCCTAATCAGTTTAAATATGCAAGCGCTGTCAAAACGGGCCCAAAATTAAGCCTTATAAGGAATTTAAAAGTGAAAAAGCCACAAATCACCACAGGTCGGCGTAAGTGGACCAATTTATTTTCAAATTGTATCAGAGATATACAATACCAAACTCATTCCATCAGGCTTGTAATACACTGATAATATCATATTTATTCCGACCACAAACCCCAATAGCAGCCTCCGATAACGCTGATTTTGGCGAAGCTCATACAATATGCAACAAACTTATCTGCCTACAGCGCGCAATCGCGCCGGAATGATCGACTTCGGCCCACTTCACGTCATGATAGAGTTTCCCGCACTGCCTCCGATCATGTTTCGAACACCCCTCGCAGCACGAATACTAAGAACCTCTAGATTAGTATCGACAAATTCCAATCAAATTCATACTATGCTAATAAGGCAACAGTGCCATTTTCCTCATGCTAATTTAGAATTTTCCTCTTCAATGAACGTAAAAGAAAACGACAAATGAATTCAATTTTTTTGCGTCGTAAAAAGCTGCTTTATAAACAGGACTCATTTTGAAATTGTTTTAGTTAGTTGCGTTTTTGTAAAAGCATTCATTAGTTGCGAATGTTGAGATGCAAAGAGCGTCTGGCTGCGAAATTATAATGAAAGAGAACAATGAACTAACTTTTTGAATTCTCTGATTTGACTCCAATCTCTGTATTTCTTTATTGTTTGGATGCAAATTTATTTTCATACCATACAAATAACTAGCTATTTTTATTAAATAAAACGGGAACAAAGGATTTAGAAGAGAGAAGTCAGACGAAAAATTGTCTAGAAAGCTTTATCTTTCTGAGCAAGAAGAATAACTGCAATATTTAGACAGGTGTTCTGTATATTCATAATTAAATATAAATGCTTGCTAGACACTCATCTAGATAAACTGGAAACCTTCTGACGTTTGGATGGTTTTGTTATTTTTGTAATATAAAAAGAAACTTTGGGCCTTGAAAGTAGCCCAAATGTTCGACCTAAAGATAAAGGAGCAACAAATCGAAGATATCCTTTTGTTTTCTTTTGAAAATAACCCTTTGTTTATATTTTCAATACGTAAACTAACACAAAGTGACAAACTCTTTTGGTTCTGTCCATCATACCACCAGGAGCCTAATCTTCAATCTCCATTTGGCACCTTATATTAGATACATAGAATACATGCCCATGTTCTGTTGTCGATAGTGGTGTGGCAGGAATGGGAAGTGCACGTGACGTCAACTCCAGCAGAGGCTGGAGGGCCGGCGCTGCTGGCGTGCGTGGCGCCCTCCGCGCTGAGAGAACACGCGTCAGTGGCCGCGTGGTACAGAGACGACGCCGTGCTGCCGGCGGGAGATCATCTCTGTAAGTTACTTTAAATATTATATTATATTTTGTTACCTTGCAAGATAATAGAAAATCTCAGAGTTCACTATATCTTAATACACAGTTAATCTTGGCGTGGCTTACTTCGTTGGTCTTCGCAGATCATCTTGGTTAAGCAACACTCCGCCGGGACATTACTTGGATGAGTGACAGATTAGTGATATTTAGATATGACCGCTTCCGTGCTTCGGAAGGCACGTTACGATGATGGTCCCGGACGGCCTAAAACTCCAACATCAGAGTAGGTCACTAACTCATACGAAGGAAAAGAAGAAGAATCTACATCTCACTTAAATGTTGCGTGAAAATCCGTCGCTAGACTAATCAATTATAATAATAGCCTTTTGTGTATCCAATTCTTCAAGTCTAAATAATATTGACTCTAAGTCTCCAAGCCTTGACTCTATCTCATTTCATTTTCTATCATATTTTTTTCTTATTATTTTTAATTTTAATTTGCATTTTTTGTTTCAATTTGATTTCTACTAGTTATGTAATTTTGTAACTCTAATAATAACTATTGATAATGTTTGTACTTACCTAAGTATTGCACACCATACAGGTAGAAACACATTGTGACATATTTAAACATAATCCACCTATGTACCTTATTTACATGTATTTGATGCAATAAATTTTACTTTTACTTTTACTTTTTTTTACTCTTCCTTTGACATGCTGGCAATACTAGATACTACATAACTGATCACACATGCGAGGCTAACATTAATTATTTATTTACTATATCAGTAACATTGGATGACACCATTTGTTTTCATTCTTTATGCTGCTAAGTGTAAGAATTCGGACAAAGATACCCCGTGCCTAGTTTTTTATCCCACTATTTCCATCAAGTATTTCTATTGATAAAAATACTGGGACTGATTCTCCCACTGTAGACCGTATTATTGCTGGCGGCGGCGGCAAAAAAAAACACAGCATCACCTCTTATAACGGCGTGCACATTGAAACTTTTTATTTATTTCCTCTTTAGATAAAACCTCTTGAACATAGTAGTAATTACTCATAGAAAGAGAAAATCAAGAAATCAAAGAATTTTGGAAAAAACGCTAGTCCCACTTTTTCTATTTTGTATTTCCGTGGAAATAGTGCCAAAAAATAAATAATCTTGCAGCCGGGGCCACTCTGGTAGCAGACGACGGCTGGCGGCTTATAGTCCGTGCGGTGCGCGTGGAAGACACTCGTGCGCAATACTCGTGCTCCGTGCTGGACACCCTGACCGGGGAGCGGCGCAGGAGCTCGCCTGTCAGCATAGACGTCGCGCGTGAGTACTGCCTACAGTACAAGTGCTCGTGGCATGGCTTTACGATTCACACTTCCAGCGCCCGTCGGAGAGCATTTTATAACATGTTAAAGGAAATTAAAACATCCACAAAGCAGTTAAGTTCCTTATTTTCATGCAATTAATGCAGGTTTGAGCTTTGTCAAACACTGACATAAATAGATCCGTAAGTAGATATTGCATCCAAATAAGGAACTTAACTGCTTTGTGGATGTTTCAATTTCCTCTAGCATATTTTAGAATGCACTTCGATGCTCTCTGACGCGCGCCGGTAGGTGTGAATCATACATTTAGGCTGTTCTTGATCATCTTAGTTAAGAAACACTGCGCCCGGTCACTACTTGAATGGGTGACCATTTAGTGGCCATGACTATGTGTGAACGCTTCCGTGCTTCGGCAGGCATGTGAAGATGTTGTTCCCGGTATTCCAGTCGATAAGCTATGTTTGGCCTTCGAGTGACTTAAACATTGTGTTTTACGAAGCCCAATGGTTTTTTTATTTATACGAAATAAACATTTATTGATTGTAAAAAAAAAAATTGCGATTGCATAACATTGAAAAAGTAAAGCAGTTTAGTTGATAACTTTAAACAGGTTTTAACATAGCCTGGCATTGGTCAACACCCCTAGTTCCAATTCCAATAGGAATGCACAGCAACGAGAAAATATAGAAGTGCCGTTTGAGGGGCAGCGTAACGTTATTGTTCGACGCTCTGACTCTATCGAACAATGCAAATTACAGGAAACTACCCGACAAGGACCTCTCACAGTGTGCATACAGCCTTAACGTCTAGAAAATTACGCGGCACAGTTGAAGCAAGTGCCTGCAATATTTCATAAACTTGTCTACAACTTTAAAACTTTGCTCTGCTCGACTGCGAGTCTGGAACAAATTGAAACTTGGTGAATCAAAGGAAAACAGCAACACCAAATTAAAAACTGTTTGCAACAAATCATGAGTTTATTTTGCTTTAAACGTGAATAATACAATTTAAAAGATTTCTGGCGGAAGAAAAGGGCTCAAGAACGTTCCTCATGACATTGGGGGAGAAATAATATGTTCAGCGGTGGACTTCTAATAGTAAACTTAGAATACTGTTACAATATTTTTTACATAATATTTAGTTAGAGATTTAATGTAAAAAATAGATTAATTTGTTTTTTTTTAATCATAAATAAAATAAGTGAAACAGTGACACAAAAAGGTCACCACTCAGAGTATGCTGCTAAAGCGCTTCGGCAAGTTGTTGTTGGTGATGAATACAATTTGATTTTCTGTGTGAAAGCTGTAAGTCTACAGAGATAATATGCTTATTATATCTCAATGCATCAGTGATGTACGTTATCACAACAAAGGTTGGTTAGGTACCTTCGCTACTTTGAGCATGCTATTTACTATCATCCATATACCAAATCCAGATATAAGTACAAGCCATGTCCGAAGCCTTTGAGCGGCCTAAAACCTGTGTCATTAAGTTTTGCCACTAGTTCATAAGAAAAGAAGATGGTATTGAGGCTTTTCGTACTGATATGTACATAGCAGCTAAGTCCTACACACCTGTATATAACTTGTCATTCTTTTTGTTAATATGTCTCTGTATGGTATGTGTAAGGTACTTGTCCACCTTTATTGTTGTTGTGTACAGTTATGAATAAATGTATGTTTATGTATTTGCGGTTTGAGTGCTGAAAACACAAGTACGCATATGCAGCCGGAGATGATCTTCAGGCATGACACGGAGTCCGAGACCCATTCATAGTCAAAGTGCTAGAGTCTAGATTGTGTTTGTTACAGCGATGAGCGTAGCGTCAGCACCGCGAGCCATCACACACGGGCAGTGGGAGGCGACGGTGCGGAGAGGGGGGGATGTGGTGCTGCCCTGCCTCGTGCACGCAAACCCACCCGCCACCATCACGTGAGTAGCTTTGCACATCTCAAACCGATAATAATAGTAGGATAGCAGGAAGTAGGATACAATAGTAGGGAGTAGGATAGCATAGTAGAAAGTAAGATAAGATTCGATTCCGTCCGCGGCTTCGCTCGCGTGGTACCGGGATAAAAGTAGCATATGTGTTAATCCAGGTCACAAACTATGTATATTCCAAGTTTCATCCAAATCCGTTCTGTAGTTTTTGCGTGAAAGAGTAATAAACATTAATCCATTCATCCATACATCCATACTAACAAAATTTCGCATTTATAATATTAGTAGGACTATGAAGAATTGAAAGTTGATATCAAAAGGCCTATTTACCTGATTTCGTTGCAATAAGTCTCAACCATGATCCCACAAAACAGTAAAGCCTACATACTGTTATTTACCGGTCTTGAAGTAAAACAAAAGTTGGAATTGATTACAATTAACTGATGTAGGTATAACTATGATGGTAGATGTGGACGCAAAACTGTGACGTAGCAGAAAGGTCCAACGGACTATGTTGCATTACATCGCTGTATATGTATAACGTAACGTATTTCCTTATAAGTAAGTAGTATAAACGTAATGTGTGCTCATAGAAATAAACGTAATATCAAGTAAATAGCTCAGCTAATTAACTGCTTATTACCAACATACAAAAAACGATCACGCATGTTCCGTGAACTGAACAGTACAATAAAACTATTTTAGTGACACACAAGACAAGGAAATTGAACATTTAACTCAAGTTTTCTACTTACTGCGACCAAAAATAATGATTCCAAAGAACAGCATAGCTATTACGTATCTCATAACGAGCCGCCGAAATAAAGACAATGGATTTTCTCTCTGTAATATTTTCAAGTCTCAGAAATGCAGGTAAACATTTTCTCTCATACCGGGAACATCACGCCACATAAAAGAAAGTTAATAAGAGAGGGTAGGTCGCGTCACGTACGGCCCCGCTAGCCGACAGATGAACGAGCATTACTTACGTGTAACTGGCAGCATTATGCCCACCGTTTCAGACGTTTCAAATTATTGCGGGAAAGACAATTTTGTTGTAGATTGGATGGATATTGTCATGTTTATCTTTGTGCATCACGTGGCTTTCTATCAATATTTTATCTTCAGAATGTTCCCGACACATTGTATTAATCTAAAAGAGTACCCTCGATAGAGATGAATAAAATATCTTGAACGGGACGTGATTACAGGACTAATACCCTAACTTCACATTAATAAGGTTTTTTTGTAGCTTGTTGCATGCAGGTAGAACCCATTGATTGGCTTAGAAAACTATTTAAAAAGTTAAATACGAGTATGATGGTGTTTGAAATAGTGTAAGCACAAAAAACAAAGTCAGGAAATTAATGTTTATAAATGAAGTCATCAATCCTAATGGCAACGCATTTTCATTTCTTTCCTTCACATATTGGCTGTGTAACGTCACCCCAGGGCCACATCCCAGGCCAGGGCGCCATTAGCTCGCACTATCAAATAGTTTTTGTGCGGGTCGACTCTAATGGCACAGACACACATGCCAATAATATTACGGATTCTAGAGCACATGACACTTTTTCAGTTGAGCAAGGAAAACTAGACTAGTCGTCGCAGAGAATTTCTTTACCTACACTAGATGAAAATAACAAACTTGGACGTTACGATGATAAATAACAGTTAATTTGATGCTATAATTTAGTCTTAGAAGGTATAGAACGACGTTTCGATGTGTTAGAGGCACAGAAAGTAGAGTCTGGCCTGAGTGAGGTAGCTGAGCTGGAGAAAACGGTAGCACAGCTTAAATGCGAGTTGAATGACCGGGATCAGGATGCGTTATCGGCCGACCTTGATATTGGTCAATTCCCTGAAGAGAAGGGTGAGAATGCCATTCACTCCGTCACCATCTTAGCGGCTAAACTCGGAGTTACTTTGGAAAATCGTGACATAATGTTCGCCGAACGAGTGGGGCCTGCCGTTCGGAATGGGTCGAGTGACACAGAGGGGCGTCCGCGCCGTCTTGTGGTACGGCTGGCTCGCCGTCACCTGCGGGATGAGCTGCTAAACGCAGCGCGCGTGCGTCGTACACTCATGTCCACTGATCTTGGCTTGCCTGCGCCTCCGCAAAAAATCTTCGTGAATGAGCGCCTCACGAGGGGCAATAGGCAGCTGTTTCACCGGGTCCGCGAAGAGTGCCGGAAGCATAACTGGCGATACTCGTGGACAAAGAGGGGCCGCGTTTACGCCCGGGAAGGCGAAGGCAAGCAGGCGTACCCTTTTCGCACGGAGGCTGACGTTGCACGCATTTTTAAAATCATTTCCATTTAACTCTTTTGTAATCTATAAATCATTAAGATATTTATCAACATGTGTAATTCATTCAAACTCTTACCACTCTACTCTACAAACATCAAAATCAAACAACTTTATAATGTGTAGTTATTTTATTTATATTGTAATAAAGTTTCATTATCATACATTTTTCTCAGAAAAATATATTATATTATATTATTTAGGTATTTTTAGTCTTCTGTTAAGAATTATTACTTCAATGTTTTATTCTACAGTTAATATTTTTACAATTGTTTTTTGTTTATATTTTAAGAATAACTCATTTTTCACAATGTCCTCTAATTTACAATTTAATTTTTACCTGATTCGCACTTGTATTGTCCGTCTGACTTTCCTTTTCATTTGTTTTTAGTTTGCTAAAAATTGGTTTGTTAAATGCAGGTTCCCTTGGCACTAACCATGATAACCTTGTTGCTTCAATTTTAAGGCTCAACTTAGACGTTCTCGCTATAAATGAAACATGGCTCAGAGTGGGTGAGGAGGGACGCGCCCCCGCTGTGGAGGGCTATCGTCTAAAGCACATTCCGCGGCCGCGAGAGGTGCGCTCGCGCGGAGGAGGGGTCGGCTTCTTTATTAAGCGTGGTATATCAGTACGCTCATGGTCACACCCGGTGGACCCGTTGCATAAGGCAGTCGAACAGATGTGGCTCACTATGACTCTCAACGGAAAAAAACTTGCTATCGGCACGGCGTATAGGCCACCCTGGCTGGATGCTGATATTTTCTTTGATGCTCTCACAGATTCTATAAACTCGCTACCAACATGTGATCACTTGGTATTACTGGGTGACTTTAATATTAACCTACTAAATGTTACTGAATCAAAAGCTATTAAATTATTTACTTTTTTATCCTGTTTAAATCTTAATCAATTAATTTCTTCGCCAACACATTTTACTGAAACTTCTCAAACGCTAATTGACGTGATATGTTCTGATCTACTATCTAACATGACCGCCGTTGAACCCGTAGGGACCCTCTTTGGTCACTGTCTTGTTTATTCTGAATTTAACATCAAAAAATCTAAACCTAAACCATACGCAGCCACTTACAGGCCTTTAAAAAATATCTGCATCAATAAGTTTAACATGGATTTACGTAATATTAGATGGGATTTTATAGAGTCACTTGATGATATTAACGATATGGTTAACTTTTTCAATCAGAATATCTTGGCTCTGTTAGATCTGCACGCCCCTCTGAAGTCAGTATTCATCAAAAACCGTTCACATCCTTGGATCACGGATACTGTCAAGTTAATGATGAGGTTACGTGACGAGGCGGCAGTCGAATATCATAAAACTAGGTTGGAAAGCAAGAAATTATATTATAAATCCTTAAAGTCCACAGTTAACCAAGCTCTTTTTCATGAAAAGAGAGCATATTTTAATTTAAAAATAAATAATAGTATTAATCGACCCAAAGAACTATGGAAAAACATAAAAAACACGATTTTTCCAAAAAAATGCTCTGAGCTTCCACTACATTTACAAAATGCAAATATCATTAACACGCATTTTTTAACTCTTCCTGGTATGTCTGATGTTTCCATATCTGATCTTACGTTTTTCGAATTTCATAAATTCAGCGAATCAATATTTAGTCTACAACTTGTTAGCTTAGACCAAATTTGTAAAATAATACGTAGCCTCAAGTCCAAAGCAGTAGGTCTGGATCTTATCAGTTTAGATATGCTAATGATGACTTTACCTGATGCACTTGATACGATAACTTTGTTAATCAATAAGTCTATTAGCTCCTCAGTTTTTCCTGACGCTTGGAAACAGGCTATTGTATTGCCTCTGCCTAAAATAACAAGTCCAACTGTTTTAAATGAGCTCAGACCCATAAGTATACTGCCGTGCTTATCAAAAATATTAGAAAAAGTTATAAGCTGTCAGTTAACAGAGTATGTCGAAAGGAATGGCATTCTGCCTGATGTACAGTCGGGTTTTAGGAAAGGGCGGAGTACCACAACTGCTTTGCTCGATGTCTGTGATCAGATACTGTGTGCACAAGATAAAGGGCTATGTACTCTGCTCGTTCTGCTGGATTTTTCTAGGGCATTTGATTCCTTAAATATAAATTTACTGCTGTCTAAATTAAATTATTATGGTTTTGATCAGAATGCTTTACGGTGGTTCAATAGTTATCTTAGTGACCGTTTCCAGAGCACGAAAATAATTCGTAATGACGGTACCGACGTTTTTTCTGACTGTCTGCCAGTCAAACAAGGAGTTCCTCAGGGATCGATTCTAGGGCCTCTTCTTTTTGTAATTTTCTCTGCTGACGTACAAACTGTTATTAAATACTGTAATTTTCATATCTACGCTGATGATATCCAGGTCTACATCTCCTGCAAACCTTCAGATATTGAAAGTACCATAGAAAATCTTAATAAGGATTTGTCTAACATAGCTCTATGGTCAAAAAGAAACAGCCTGTTACTAAACCCGATTAAAACTAAATACCTGATTTTTGGTACTAAATATCAGTTGGATCGTCTCAGCCTCACGCAAAATGTGGTACTAATGGGTGAACCAGTGGAGCGTGTCTACGAAGCGCGGAATCTCGGTCTACAGATGGACTGTCACCTTCGGTTTGAGAAGCATGTTGCTGAATCTGTTAGGAACTGCTTCTATAGACTGAAAGTTCTATATAGATTGAGACCGTATCTTAGTACTGATTTGCGTATCCGTCTTGTGGAGTCCATTGTGCTATCAAAATTAAATTATGCTGATGTAGTTATTGGGCCTCGTTTACTCTCTAGAACGCAAAGACTTGTTCAGCGTGTTCAAAATGCCTGCGCCCGCTTCTGCTTTGATATTCCGTTGAGAGGTCATGTAACACCGTTTTTAAATAAACATCTCATTTTAAAAATGATGCACCGCCGTAAACTGCACCTTGCGTGCCTTATGTTCGGTATTATGAAGCATAAGGCGCCGTCGTATCTTTATGAGAAGTTGTTGTGGTCCTCTAGCTCTAGATACTGTGGTTCTCGCCAGTGCTCGAAGCAACTCGCGACACAGCGGCATAGCTCTGCCTGTTTCAGGGGTAGCTTTCGTTATGCGGCTTCTAAGTGCTGGAACAACATCCCCCCGCCGATAAGGATCCTGCAAAATGTACATGGTTTTAGAATTAAATTAAAGAAATTCCTGTTTGACCATCAGAAGGAACAGGGAAGTCTCAGACACGACACAAGTATTTTATAAGCGTGATTATATTTAATAGTAGAGTGGTGAAATTGTTTTATAATTTAATTTACCTTCTTTGGTTCACATCTTTTTGTTCCATCTTTTTGCAGCAGCAAGTTTTTCGAATTTTCGAGAAAATAGTTTTTTTTTTTGTTGTAATCGTTTTTTGGCTATGTAGTAATAAGTTTGTTGTTATGATTCAGCCTGTCCGAATTATGTTTTGTTTGTTAACTATTATTGTCCGTTTGTATGTATACTTATTAATATTATTATGTGGGTAGATTGTCCGTAACATTAACGTCTGGCTCTGACGGAAGACCAGCGTTGGTTGCTAGCCTGCTAGCCAGCCAGCTTATGCTGAGTCAGAGTCCCTTTTGTGACGTCCGGGCTTACGGTCATTTTAATACCATTGTTTTACTCTGTAATGTATGTCTATGTAAGCCTAGTTGTTGCAAATAAATTCATTTTCTTTCTTTCTTTCTTTCTTTAATTTATTTGGCTTATCTACAAAAAATGTTTAATACAACGTCGGTACATTTTTTTTTTAAACAGCTACTACCTTACAGGCTTTTCCGAGAAAGGCAGCCGCCATTAAGTAAACACTTAGCCGGCAAATAAACAGTAAGCACATTTTAAGCCCTTTGTAACTGGTAACAAGTATAGTTACAACACATTCTAGGGTACATTCCTCACATTTAAGAATCACCAGGGATACGTTACATATTCACTTCTTGGAACTACGACGTTGAAAGCGAGTCCCAAGGGCAAAGTCGGATTTTGAACACCGTATTTTGCCTGTTTCACTATTACGCGGTCATCATTCCTGATATGTATTAATTTGTGAAAGTATATATAAAAAATACAACAAAAATACAAATACAAATAATTTATTTTCGGCCTATGTCCAGCAGTGGATAATGATGATGATGATGACAATAATTATTGTTCACACTTTTTTCTTTATTTCAGTTTTTTTTTTTTTTAATAATGCTGGACACTACCACACTGCATCATTTTGCCCCAAACTAAGCAGAGCTTGTATTATGGGAACTACATGACTTATATATATTTATAAATACTTTTTTTTGTTTGCAAATGCATATTGTGTGCTTACCGTTACCTATGAAATTGGCGTTTTGTATGGAGAATTTCGAGAAAATTTATTTTTCTATACATACATTTTTGTATTTCTGGAACTACTAATCTTAATCTCCTAAAATTTTGTGTGTATGATTCGACCACATTGTCAAAAGTATTCGTATTCGTATTCTTATTTAAAAAAGAAAACTAACAAATAAAAAAATACTACGAATTTAAGCATTGAAAGTGACAACACGTGAAATGAACTGATTTTAATTTTTCTTTTATTGTTCATTCTTATATGTATATGCACGCCAACCACAACTTTTTACCTGTCATGGTTGACTGGCAGAAAATGATTTCTAGCATTAAGTCCACCATTTGTATGTTCATTTATTTTTGTAAAATGCAATAGCGAAAGTTGTTAACTGGTTCGATGTAAATATTAGTTAAACCTAACATTAAAATAAAAGATGAAGATCTAAATCTTGTGGACAGTACTGTATTTTTAGGCATAACTTTAGATAATAACCTTCAATGGGGCGCTCACATATATTGACATATATTAGGTTCAGATTTCTGGCTTTGCAAACTTCGGAGATTAAGGGGGGGTTATGGTATTTTTTTGGTCAATTTTTATCATAAAATGAAAACCAAGCATCGTATAAAAAAATAAAAAAACTGCTTTAAACTGGGCTAATTGCCCCCTTTTATATGATATGACACCTGTTGGCACCAGTTTGAAATTTTGATGTTTCCTAATTTTGACCTTTTGGGGATGAAAATGAAAATATTATTTATTTTTTTAACTGGCAATATTATTCAGTCACTGCATTTTAAGTCTACACCAAATTTCAAGTCAGTAGCTTATGTAGTTCCTGAAATAATTAGCTGCGACAGGCGGACGGACGGACGGACAAAGCGGCACCATAAGGGTTCGTTTGACCGGTTCGGTAACGTCACCCTAAAAACGCCAATTACAAAGGTTATACAATTATACATCGACCCTGAGACAAATATCTGCAGATAATGCAAACATGTATCCCGCGAGAATCGAACCCGCAACCTTCTGCGCCTCAGGTGAAACTTCGCCAACTGCGCTACAGAGGCCGTCAAAACTGCAAGTGAAGACACGGTTATTCGTCTATTCAATAAAGCTCGTACCTGCGCGTACCTGCTCATACCTGATAAGCGTATACTTGGTAATACACATCCAAGTAACAAAACAAGATGACGAGTTTGTTGCAATAGCACTCGCACATAGTGCATCCAACACTTTGAAAGTTTATTTTCGAAGGCTGCATGGCTTCCAACAAGAAGTCTCCTCGACTATCCGGGAAGAGTTACAAAAGCCAGAATAAAGTAACCATCACAAACACCGACAACAAGTTATTTATTTTTCAGTTATTTCGAGCTTACACAACTTTGGAATGTATTGCTATAAATTAAAATATTTTACCCGGGACTTTAAAAACGAGAAAAAATCTTGAAGGCCTTAGGAATCGTTAAAAACTTGAATTATTGTAGTCGATAGAATATTAAAATAAACAAAGTATCAATTGACTTCAGCTAACTAAAGGTATCAAATTATACCTCTCCAGGCTATTATTATGCTCATCGATTCGCCTTCGAACAATGATCTTGTTTACTTAAACGTCTTTTTACCATAAATTGGGTAAATTAGATACCTATTAACTTTGTTTCGAGCAAACAAAGCTGTTGTTCGCATTAGAATAGATAAACGTAGGTTTTATGATTGTTTTAGGCTAATGGATTGGCTTTGATCATGAATTAGGTAGGTACCGAAGATATCTTTTATAAAATAGCGTTTTCTTTTATTTTAGCTTGTTTATTTTTATTTCTTTGTTGTAGGTATCTTATTATAAAGTGGGTGTGTAGGTTTGTCCATATATCATATTAATTTGAAACTATTCTACGTAGGCAGGAAGCAAAATACCGCAAACTTTGCGATCACTTCAATGCTTTCACCTAATTAGAATAAATGGACTATCGAATTTCACGTTATATGACCTAAATATCTTCGGCCAAATCCACACCACCACACCACACCAGCCTATAGCAGTCCACTGCTGGACATAGGCCTCCCCTAATAAAGGGGGATATGCCCATAATCCCCACGCTGGGCATGCGGGTTGGGGATCGCAGGGCACAGCTTCTCGCACCACCGACGCTGCTGCCCGTCGGTGGCCAGGGGATTTAGCTGTGCCGATGTAGGCTGCGCTATGCCGCATTCAGCCGGCCGCCAGAGCCCCGTTCGTTGTTTAGCAAGGTGCACCACGTGCAGGTGGGGTTGGCTTGGGTTCCGAAGATAGGAGTTGGAACCCCGTACACCCCTTTAGCAGGGTGCACCACGTGCAGGTGGGGTTGGCTTGGGTTCCGAAACCAAACCGGCCAAATCAACCAGGTATTTTTCCTGAAAACTCTTACTTAACAGGCTAACAAAATTAACGATCATAACTTTTATACTTTTAACAAAGTGTCTATTTCAACCGTACATAGGTACAATCATATTCAAAGTGTTTAAACAACCGTATTTCCAGTCCGAGTAAGTATAGCTTTATAATACATATATCACAATAACAAAATTAAGATGTCATTTACGATGGCCATGTTTCAACTAAACTCTCGTTATATGAAATAATCTAAACATGGCGTCCGAGGATTTACAGTTTACACGTTCCGGTACACTGACGTTCCAACAAAAAGCGTCAAGTGCAGTCGCACTCATCACCGTCCGCTTTTATTGTCGTCGGCAGCTCCCCGGCGACTCGTAAACGTTACTAAAACGTAACGTAATTACGAACACGTAACGTTTCAACGTTAATGGACTCTTTGAAAAACCTAGTTTTAACCCACTCTACCAAAGAAGTGGAACGCGATTTGGCTCTTAAATTTGGGATGTGAGGGTGTCAGAAAGGTCAGGTTCTTGATGCGAGAATACCTACTTGGCTATTTTAAGCAGGTTTAGGCATTTTCCCGCTTTTTATGCGATACTTCAAGTGACTTGTAATTATACCTACTTGGCGAAAATTTCAAAGGAATGTGAAGTGCTGCCAGCACTGGTATTAAGTTGGTATATTAATTACAGAACTAACCTCGTGTAAAAGTTTTTGGACTTTAGTTTCATGACAAGTTACTGAGCGCACATAGTTATATATGTTATATTTAATTGAAGACATAACAAGCACAATATGGTCCATCTGATGTTACTTATAAAAAAATATTGCAACATGGGGTCACGCACGTTTGGAAATTACCCTACGATGCAAAGCTCTGCGGCTATCAAATTGACTTGAGTAATGAAGGTGATAAACCTCAAGTGCCTGTAAGCTCAAGCTGTTTTGGCAAACATACTTTGAGCACTCACATTTTCACTCTCACTCGGGTTGCGCCTGGAGCTAGTTCCAAGATGTTTACTGCTATCAATAAAATATTTTACTCTATCAAACTACCCAAAAATACCCCGGCTAGCCTTCAAGCCTATACCCTAACGGAAAAGTTCCCAAATCTTTTAGCCAGATCATTATCGTCGATATTTACTGGCTGTATAAAAATGTTCGGCAAGTTCGTATTTCAGTAGAGTTGCTGGCTGTAATAATAGTATGTTACGGTGTTATTGGCAGGAAGCTGGCCGTTTGTGGCCGGAACCGATTCCATCGATCATTATTTACATGCGGAAAATGTACAATCTAACTTGTTTGACGGGTAGCTTCAAATGAAACTATATATTATGAATACCTATTCAATGTAAGTAGGTACATTACTATCGAGAACATTGCCATTTCTAACGCTCGTCGTGTGATGATGATTGCAGTGTTTAGAAAACAGGTATCTAGATGCTGCTAATCTCGTGCAACCCCTAGTCGCCTCCGAACAATAACTCAAACTCAAACTCAAACTCAAACTCAAACTCAAACTCAAACTCAAACTCAAACTCAAACTCAAACTCAAACTCAAACTCAAACTCAAACTCAAACTCAATATTCATTTATTCAGTAGGAACTGTATAGTACACCTTGAAACGTCATTTTTTTTAATTTACCACCAATTCGTAACGTGACCAAATAGAGAAGAATTGGCAAGCAACTCTGCTTGGCTTATATTTTTTTAACGTCATTGTTCTTAATAACTATTACATTGTTTTTGATGGAGTTGCATCCCAGGCTTTTTTGTCATCTAAATAATCAGATATTTTATAATAAGCTTTATTACAGAGATTACGTTTAACAACATTTTTGAATTTAACGGGAGAAGCAAAAGAAGGGCTTTTAATTGATTATTTATTCCAGTTATGACAACGTCCGCAGCGCAATGGGTAAAGGTCGGCCTGAGACGCAGCAGGTTGCGGTTTATGTACTACATGCGCATGTATTTACCAAAAAAATGTGTAGAAGTAGTATATCGGTTATGTTATTCCCATTATACAAGCTCTGCTTAGTTTGGGTCTATATAATTTAGTGTGATAGTGTTCAGCATTATTTCTTATTGTATTTCGGAACTGGTATAGCCTTTATTGCGTACAAATCGTATTAATTTAAGGGACGACCTCGTTGGCGTAATGACCGAAAAGCCGTTTGTCAGAATGAATGAATGAAAACTCTTTATTGTACACCATCATTTAAAAAACAGCAGATAGAATTTTAAAAATAAAAATGTTCAATGGGCGGTCTTATCGCTTAGAAGCGATCTTTTCCAGACAACCTTTGGATGGAGAGGATTATGCTAATAAAGAAAGTACGGCTGGGGGTGTACCTACATGTAATAAGAATTATAATGCCTACGGTAACAACTGAACCTACTTCAATATATTTGACAGTTGAGATAAATAATACAGTTATTTGGGTCTGAGTGTTTTGGTCTCATAACTCCTAATACCCACGATAAAGTAAATGATTCTAGTGTGGGATCAAGGCTATGTCTCTAATCAATGGTACAACTATGCTAAAAAAAGTTATTCTCTTCAAGGTAAACTTTCGACGCACCAATAGATAATGGTCGGGATAATGAAACAATTTATTTTCCCCTTCTAAAGGACACCTTTTGGATTTAAGTTAAGTTTCCGGTAAATTCCTATTATTGAGTTTGTCGAGCGTTTGAGGCTTCGCCCCTATGACCTGTGTAATTACATTCCGAGGGTCGCAGTTCACAGTACTTACAATGTATTAGACACGACAAAGTTTAATCAGAGATTATACGCGGCTGCCAGCATAAAATGTTATCAAAAACATTTTATGATAATAAGTAGAAACCAAAACCCACAAAACCGAACATTTATTGTCTTATTAATCTCAAAAAATATTAAAAACACACACTTATTTAATATTTTCAGATAAGATTAGATTTTTATTTCCTTTATACAAAACATTGTCCGGTTAGAATAACGTCCATTTTGTTTGTCATATCATCCGTTTACAATAAACAAGCAGCTTTTTATGGCGCCACATTGTACTGTCGCACCACGGCTCGGTCTTTTTCAGCCGTGCCACGCGTTCTCACTGCTCATAACGCTCTCCTGAACCACAATCCTGAGTGTCACTTATTTGCGGGTGAATGGATGGATGAAAATATTATCGGAATGCTTGAAATTTTGTGGGCGAGATGCATGACGATGATGTAACAAAACCATATCATGGTTTTGTTACATGATTTTTTATCTTTGTTTATGCATAATATCATTATTAAATTTTTATGATAGACTTTATTACAAATTTTTGACTTCTTGTAATTTAATTTAATTAATGTCAGTGGTTCCAATCGTGTTAATTAAATAAATAAATGATAAAGTATAATAGTTTCCAAGTCGATAAAAAAATCTTAAAAAGTGAAAAAGTTCCTCTTTTCGTATAACACGTATTAGGACGTGGACCAAAATTTGTATAGAATGCCAAATAGCACCTTTTCTTTTTGCCTAACAGATATAGCAAGGTTTTCATTTGCCCTGCAACTGCTTATGAAGCGTTTACCCCCGGTTATTGGCACTGTGATATTAGGGAAGCTTCTATCGGCAGTATTTGACTACCTTCCGATTCAGGACCCGAGTAATTTCAGCCCACGTTCGGTCCCAACATTTACTTATATTTGAACTAGAAATCAACTGGGTAGGTAGGTACACAGTTACACACCTCCAGCCCTTGTAATATACCCCGCCTATTTATTAGGCACCTACACATGAAGGTTATTTTACTGCTAATTTGAAGAAACGATACTGTAATTAAGGTTTTGTTACGCCGGTTATTATTTATAATTTACAAATTGTTAGAATTTAAGCGTTTTTCGCAAAATGCACGATCTTAGCCAGAATGGTGAGGGCTCTAATTTCCCTTTTTTTTATCTCGCATGTACTTTCATACAGGCAGGTCTTGAAAAGAAAAGGATAATAAAGTTTAAGAAACCTTCTTTGGACTTAAATAATATTTTATAGATGTAAAAAGCAGATTAGTCAATCGGCAATCGGCAAATATTATTCACCAAGTATCGGAACCAATTCGGTTAACTACTCACCTAAATTTTGAATAGGTACCACTGTACCAGGTATTCATAAGTTCCGAGCTGTTTGTCTTATCCTGATAGTTTGTGTTTCATCTCAGTAGTATCTTATCTGTTCCCCGGGGGCAGAGCATCTAACCGATTTTACGCAAGCCGGGGGCAAACAGGCATCTTCCATTATCAGCAGATCTCCTTACCCTCTAGGTGTTTATGTTATATCGCTCGATGCATGATGGAGTCGGTGTAAGAGCGAGGAAATAGACCTATTTGGGTTCAGGAGTGGGTAAATTTGGAGAGCAATCGATATCATCGGTCGACGCTTATTGACAATAACTTGATTTTGGCGGCTGCACTACATCGGAAATGAGCCTATAATAGGTATACAGAATTAAGAACCATTCTTATTAGGTATCACGACTAAAAGTATTTAGATTTACGAGTATACCTTCTTTTTGTGAATAGTGATAACACCGAAGCACTATAGGTTAGTAAATTAAGAGGTATCTAGTGAGTGACATAGATATTATGTAAATAGATAGTTATCGTTTTGTACTAGGTAAGGTAGTGGTTACTTATTTGTATTCGTTCACGATTGCAAACCAAATACTATTTATTCAACCTTATAATTTAAGAAAGATAAGTACTTAGGTACTGGTATGAATCTTAATTTATGAACCACTAATACGTACCGTTGACCTTGGTTTACCCTTCCTCTGAAATTCCTCATCCCTATTTGACTCTCATAGCGTAATGTGTTGAACCCCGCGGGAATTAAATGGGAATGCGGATATAAATAGATGATATCAGTAAAGTATCCGGACAGAGGAACAAGGAACAAGCGTTTGAACTATTCATATTCAGAAGTTATAACACAAAACGCCTGAAAAATACAAACCCTATCAAGGATTATTCAACTAGACCACAAAAATGCATTATTTTTAAACTTTGATGCTACATAATTTTACTTTAACTAGATTAAGCGGTGTTGGTACATATTTTAGTGTTACTTATGCAAATTATGTAGAAGTGTAATAGAAGAGAAACATACTTCGCTGCCTTAAGCTACATTTGACAAGCTACCTATCTTATTTTAGAACAATAAAATGAAGTGCAAGCTAGAGTATGCCACTGAAGTATGTCGCCTTTGTTTTGCACCATAGCTGAGAGCACATATTGGTTGCCGGCTCAAGATGTATCCATCACAGTGAGAGGCGTCCCCCGAGGCGTCAGACGCGACTCTCTGAGCTGCTAGAGACTGGCTGGCGCTTTGATTTGAAGAGTGTCGTCGAAACTTAACTCGAGACTCGCATCGTAAAATCTAGAGATGAACTTGCAGTTTTATCGAATGAAACGATTTCGAATAAGATTAACCCAGAATAAAAGGAAATCCTTTCAAAGCTATTGAGCAATAACATCGCCATAAAAAATTAGCATCGCTATACTCGTGCTCGTAACGCTAACTCATAAACCACATTTTTGCTTACCCCTATCGAGAGACATTTACGATAGATATTACTTAATATTGATTCGCATCCGATTCCAATACATTTTACGACATGATGACAACCGTAAAAAGAGCATTCATAACTATGAGTGATAGTGAGGCGTCTCCACCAACGCGCGGCGAGGCGGCGGCGGCGGCGGCGGCGGCGGCGAGACAGCAGCGGGCGCGGCGCGGCGGGGACAAGTGGGGACGAGCGGACCCGCCGGAGATGGATGACCCACTCGATCGATCACTGAACGGATACAAGGCCGTTGATTATATTCATGCTTTGTCATCTTGCCAAATTTTCGCATAAACTCGGTTTATACGGCACATTTAGGAATATGAGCCCGTGTTAAGTAATGAGATTTTTAATGTATCGAAAATATATTTAGAACACAGAGGCAAAAAGTTGTATGTTTATAAAAGTAGCGTTTGCGATGAAAATGGTTTCACGTAAAAATGCATTTATGGAACTCTAACTTTGCGACGCTGCATGGGCAAGAAAAATGAATTATGCACCAAAAATAGTAGGTCACAACAAAAGTGCTATTATTCTGTGTGAATAATACGCGGATTGTCGGCAGGTCGGCCGGCGGGCGCGTCGGATGGTGGAACCGGGCCGGAACCCGGCTTGTGGCACTTTCAAATAGGTTTTAACGTAAAGTCAAGTTTATTTGGCTGTCTTGGTATCCACAGTAACCCTGATAATAAACAGAATTTGAGATAGATTGGGATATAAAATATACATAGATAAATAGATATTAATTCCAAATTTTAATTATCGGGCGAATCGCGGTTAAAGTACTCACGTATTGAATCGCTTGTTTGTGAATATTTAAAATACGTTTAGTGTTTAGCAGGCAACAGGCAAGTCTGTGATGCACACCCAATGTAGCTTGGTTGGTGGTACCATGGTGTTCCTGATACCCATAGAAACCCTAAAAAGTGTAGGACCAGACTATGTCCATATGTGTATGTTACACGTGGTAGTATTACGATTAGTTTTGAAACATAAAACATTTTTATTTGTTTCAAACTATTTGTATAATGT
The DNA here is from genome assembly GCA_951804965.1 of Horisme vitalbata. Taxonomy (NCBI): domain Eukaryota; kingdom Metazoa; phylum Arthropoda; class Insecta; order Lepidoptera; family Geometridae; genus Horisme; species Horisme vitalbata. Next base: position 1,425,960 of record OX638090.1, read on the forward strand.
GAAACATTTTACATGAGTAACTACTATTTCTTCTGTAGAAGTGGAGCGGAACGAATAAATCTTGCGCTCTCCGCTGTATCCGCTCGCTCCGCCACTGTTTCCGCTTATCCATGAATGTGCAGCTAGCTTTATAACGCTCATGTTTCTCCTGCTAATGTGGTGTCGTAAATCAATAACTTTGCTTTCTTTGTGATAAAAAATTGGAGACATTAACATGGAGGATGGAAAGATATATTTACATGCGTCTCATTTTAGAAGCGTATTCCTTTCTTTGAAATTTTTGGCTATTCACTTATCTATTTAACAATGTCCCACCTATTTTCCAAGATCTCAGAACGTATATCTTCTTCACTATAAAGAAGAGCTACCCTCGAGAGCAATGAATCCGGGTCACTCAAAAAATCCAAAAAATCTCGGAAAGTAAGAATGCTAGGTTAATGCAATAAATTGTATTTAATAGACAAAATTTATGCTCTACAAGCACGATGGAAGACACAGAGTGTATAGAAGACCAGGGGAAAGATTCAAGCAAGCATGCATCGAAGAAAAAGTAGCCTACGGTGGTGGGTCTGTACTTGTGTGGGCCGGAATTTCCTCTGAAAGTCGCACAGAGCTGGTGATCATAGAAAACGGCTCTTTAACTAGCGTAAGATATGTGGAAGAAATCCTCAACGAACACGTTGGTCCATTTATGGTCAATTTGGGTGAGGATGCTATATTTATGCATGACAATGCCCGACCTCATACAGGTAGGATTGTGAATGACTACCTTCAAGAGATGAACATTACTTGTATGGAGTGGCCAGCGCGCAGCCCGGATATCAACCCGATCGAGCATGCTTGGGACGAGCTAGGGAGATGCGTAAAACAACGAAACCCTCCCCCAATCACGCTTCCTGAGCTCAAAATTGCTCTCACAGAGGAATGGGAGAATATTCCCCAAAATCGTATAAGGAACTTGGTGTACAGCATGCCAAACCGCGTAAACGCAGTAATGGAAGCACGAGGAGGTAATACGAAGTATTGAAATTCAAGAAAATCGTCATAAAGTTCAAAAATTTCATGTTTCCTATTTTTGTTTTAAGGAGAGATCAGCAGTTTTTTTTCTTTATGTAATTTTGTGTAAATAAAATGTATGGTGACTCATATTTTTTTAACTTTCATTTAAGGAGTATTAAATTGTCTATTAAATACAATTTATTGCATTAACCTAGCATTCTTACTTTCCGAGATTTTTTGGATTCTTTGAGTGACCCGGATTCATTGCTCTCGAGTGTATTTATTTCAGCGAACTTTATAAGTATCCACACGGAACGAATTTCAAAATGCATTTCAAACTATAAAACTCATAAGTTAAAGTTCACAGGCCATGCCATATTTCACGTGTAAGTGCATAGAAGTGAACTCGATAACGTGGAGATTCGCGAGTGCTGTTTATCGGAATAACTTTACTGCTTGACGTTTTCAGTTTCATATACTTGCTTGGCCGCATGCGGTAGCGAAGGTGGCGCAGATACAAAATATTTAAAAAGCCAACATATATTTTGTTGAAAACATTTTGATACTTAAATTTACTTTTATAAATAATTAAATTTCCTCCAGTTCTTATGTAAGGCTCCCATGAACCGGATAAAGTGCACTCATTTTCACTTTTATTGCCCGAAATAACCACTACTGTGGCTATTAATACAGAGCTAAGTTTTTAACGGTGTCGCTTATCACTTGCGCCACATAGAACTTCGAACATGAAATGACAATCATACAAACAGCAGCGCTTAAACTAAGCAAACTGTGAAGCACGTAGAATCGCGACATGTTGTACGGAAAGGAGCAGAACGTGCGAACATGCCGCGGCTCGCCGGACCCCGTTCATAAAAATGTTTAAGAGTCGTCAGCTTTAACTTGGCTAAGTACATAGTGCTTAGCCGTCTTGTGGAACTTTGATATTATACCCGTCGTTACATAGGGTTACTTAGGATGCTTTTATGAAAGCAGGTTTTATAATCTGACGATTATCTAACGACTTTGTATTAAGTCAGTTCAGACCCAGTAATCAAACGAATACCAAGACGAGATGATATCTTCATACTCCAAGTAAACCTTTACCGTACATGACCATCAAACGACTTGCATTTCAATATTTTTCTGATGGTTACAGATACTGATCACATTAGGTCGATGTGGTAGCAGCAGAATGATAGGACAACCTTCTAGAAGCTATATAGACAAGAAAGTAGAGACCCGCTGATGGAAACATTTGTATCTCCTCTGTGCTCGTAGTTTTGGCATCCATTAGTGGGCAGGCGCGACGGCTCCGTGACACGTGACAAATGGTCGGGTTATCGTCGATTTATGACCCAAGTGATGTCGAATCGCGGTTTATTTATCTGTGTATCTTATTATTATTTGAGGTACCTAGTGGGTATTTAAGCAATGAATATACTTGTGTTACCAGAGATAAAATAAATCTGCTAATCCGTAATGAATTACATCGAAGTCCAAAGCGTGACCAGTAGGTAGAATCATGGTGAAATTGCAGGTACAAGAGACGTATAATCTTCATGCATCTCATCCTGATGAACGTAGGGCGTTGCATCGTAGAGCATATTTCATACGTCCATCATGATCTACGATGCAATGCTTTGTGATAGGTAATACCTACTACCGTCTACCTATCACCAGGTGGGGCATGTGCTAGATCAAACTCAAACTAAACACAAAATTTATTTATTCATTAGGAACTGTATAGTACACTTTGAAACGTATTTTTTTTTTAATTTACCACCAATTCGTAACGTGATCAAACAGAGAAAAATTGGCAAGAAACTCTGCTTGTCTTATATTTTTTTAACGTCATTGTTCTTAATAACTATTACATTGTTTTTGATGGAGTTGGAGGCAGGCATTGTCTTAAAATATTTCTTTCTTGCCTGTTCCATTATTATCATTTTGTAGTTAAGTTCATTTATACGATTTCTGATTTCTGATTTTCTGATTTTTGGTGTACAGGGTTCAAACCCCTATCTTTGGAACCCAAGCCAACCCCACCTGCACGTGGTGCACCCTGCTAAACAACGAACGGCTCTGGCGGCCGGCTGATTGCGGCATAGCAAAGCCTACATCGGCACAGCTAAATCCCCTGGCCACTGACGGGCAGCAGCGTCGGTGGTGCGAGAAGCTGTGCCCTGCGATCCCCAACCCGCATGCCCAGCGTGGGGATTATGGGTATATCCCCCTTTATTAGGGGAGGGCATGTCCAGCAGTGGACTGATATAGGCTGATGTGGATACGATTTCTGTTTATAGTATTCTCGGCAAAGTTCAGTGGGTACATTGTCATCTCAACTGTCAGTTATACGTTATCATTAAAAGTGACTCACGGTATACAGGCTGTATTTACTTTTGTTAGTTTTCAGATTAGAAAAAGAATTACAGACAGAAGCCCTAACGTATAGAATGAGAAAAGTGAGTTTCAAAGGATAATTACCTGTTTTCATGACGTGTTAAACCACGAATTAGAAAGTCATTGAATTTAAAGTTCGGGTTGGTAAAGTTAAAGGATAATTTCCCTGCTTTTATACTTGATTTCCAATTACAAAGATCATAAATTTTATAACATAAACCACTTAGATGTTTGAAATATACAAACTTTTTATAATATCCTCCATCCTGGCGCGTTGCAGTTAAAACTGACTGCTTCAAGTTTTACCAACAACACAATTACTAATATATAATTTATATAATTTACAATACTACAACAGTAGTTTGAACAAAGTTGTAGACAGTTATTATTGCACAGCCCCTGACAAATAAATATGCACAAGGGTCTTGAACCAGCAACTAGCAAGGCAGTTCCAGTGAATTTTTAACGTAAATAAGACATTCAATAGTTCCCTGATATCTTCAAAATTCTCTACATTCCGACCCTTTGTAGTAGAGAAAGTTTCCTGTAAGTAATTCTGATTTCCACATATTATGACTTACTTTTTTATTAATGAAATTGCTGTATGAGAAACATTGCAACATCTACATCAAATATAATTTTTAGTAAAACATTGTACGATTGCAGGTTTTCTCTTGATTGTTTCCTTAAAACTTGTATTTATAACTAAAAGTCGGTACACAACATCGTAATCGTCCCAATGCAGGATCATAATACCTGCCGTTAGTATATTATATCGGTCAAACCCGAAACCCAAAAGTAAGAGTCAGCATCCATCATAAAGATGAGCGCTTAATGATCGCCAAATCAAGCAATCAATTGATAAAATATGACGTGATATTATATGATATAAACATGCCATATAAATTTGTTTTAACACGTTAACTGTCTGTTCACTGGCGTCCTGTAGCACGGTGCGGTGGTGTGTCAGCACTTTAAGTTTTGAGATAATCGTTTTCAGAAGAGTCATTGCCAAGTAAATCGTTTTTTTTTGTTTAATTGTTTTGACTGTAGGTACAAGTTTTTATTGTTTATGTCCTGAACTATCCACCATATTATTTAGACTGACACGCTAGGTTTTATCAGTGGAAACTTTATTTTAATAGGAGTTATTTTAATTTCATTTCGTTTATTGTTCTGTTTGCAGAATAAAATAATAGAAATAATAAAATTAATCATCTTTAGCTTACATTAGTGCCTTAAGTGTGTGTGTATTGCTGTAAACAAACTCTCTCTCTTCTGAAATAAACTCAAGACACGGTGCAGTTATTAGTCCTCCTAAAGCATGTGTCTATCGGAAGCTCTCAGCGTGTCGTAAACTTTACGCGACACGAGACGAACTTGAGTACGTTCGTGTGTTTTAAGCGCATGGAACGAAATTACTTAGTCATGTGGGTACCTCTCGTTAGTGACTTTGTTTACTTTGCCAAATTGAACCCTAAAAAAGGAATAAATAGAATAACTTTCAAAAAATCTACCAGCAACAACCCTTGGAAGGTAAAATGGATGGTTTTAATAAAGATTTTAACCAACTTCCTAGACAAAATAAATTATACCGACTTTAATTTATTTTGTCTAGGAAGTTGGTTACACGCTACACTTATCTTTAAAATTAATATGCTATCGGTTTACCTTGGAAAGGCAACAAGGTTATGTTAGCAATAAGTTTAAGATAGCTAATTTAAATTTTAAATACTTAGTGAATAACAAAACCAATAGTTATTTTCCAGTTTGTGCGTAATTAATGAACAATTATTCGGAAGTGGCAAACAGGCGTGACGATAATTACAAGTAGCGACCTACCCGCAGGTTCAGTGGCGTCTCTCGACAACAATTATAACGCGCCCCGAGCTCGAACAAATGAAATTTTATCGAGCAATGTATTTCTGTATATTTTGGCGAATTTGATACTTTTATGAGGTCTCTAGCGGTCTTCTTTTCACGGGCCCTAAAAGGACACACATACATTCAAGCTCACTTTTGCCCCTGCGTTATACGATAGCCATTTCTTTTTCTGCTTTATCTTCACTTAGGCAGGTAACATAAAATTCCCTTAAAGCTCGAGCCGTAGTAGTGACTAATATATTTTAACATTTTAGACGGTAAAATTTGTTGGCATAGAAATTCAAAGACCTTTTCAAAATATTGGTATGAATAAAACGAACTCGAGATGACCCAATTTCATAATTTGCGAAGCCGTGTCGGAGACTGTAAGGTAACTTTATTAGAATTAGGCAAATCATTGATTTAATCTCGCCGGTTTTACGGAGAATTTATGTATAAAAATACGCAGCAGTTATTTACGTAGGTCTTAGCTAGGCCCTAACAAACACAGCGAAACCAATATAAAAGAAAATGAAGATAGTTTTACCGCGAAGCATTAAAAGCTGCCCTAGCACCCCGCAATAACGTTACAAATCACAAAATTAAAAGCATTCTCTCAGACAGCCTTTACTAGGCGTTAATTAGTACTAAACAAAAATTACGCAACTAACGACCTTATTACCTCGTAATAAAGGTTTCCCGAGTAAATTGAATAAGAGAATAAAAAAGTAAATAAAACGAAGCGGTAAAACAGTTGTAAAAGTGTGGTTAAGGGAGGACCGGGCCTTTGTAGGGTTAATGAGGGTTGTCAACTGTAGGGCTGGCCGGGGGTTAATAGCGGACACGGGGTGAATTTTTCAGAAATTGAAGTCACTTGACTTGACGTAGTCGGATGGACGCTAGGAACGGCTGGAACACTGCTACTTACAGTTAAGTCTGATCCTCAGATTTGATTATAAAATGATGGACGCTGTTGCTGCTTCAATATTGAAGTAACACGATCACTTTTAAGAAAATATAAGATAAAATGCTTCATAATGTTCTTTTCATAAAAAGAGGAAATATTAAAAACTTTCCATCCAATAATAAAGTAAATGCTGATTTCCATTTTATATTAAAATAACAACTTCAATGCTACCACATCTTACCAACATTTCAAAATGCATCACAGCTAAGACAGAATGCATTTCAAACTTTTCAAAACAACCTATAAAAGTTCATAACGAAGAACCAGCAAATACACCTTCAACTAACAAAATTGTAACAGATGACAACCCTAAACATTTAGGGGTGAATGCGGCGTTGTAAAAACCACGAACGAGGGAACATTTGTCTCTTCACTTTCGAGTTTTTGCTGTTTCACGTTACACACAGTGAATGCAAACTATATCCTAATAGGGATGTTTGGGGTTAAATAACAGCGTAACTTTTAGTTTCAGCTCATTCTTAAAACCAGATGTTTAATAAACCAATTCATAATTTATTTAAATTTATAATGTAACAACTTCATCTCTTTACACGCTCCTAATCGTTAATGCATTACACTAGCAAGGGTCATGAGTTAATCGTGTAATGACAAAGCAGCGCATCGCGCTCAGGTTGCAAAGTACCCACCTCGGGCTTCGCTGAACCCGAGACAACTTGTCTGAATTGTTCGACACATAGCAGCTACGGTATTTCACAAAGGCTAATTGGAGATTCAAGGAGCAGAATAGCGTACTGAAGACCAGAAACAGTTTCTGAATTAGATTGATTTCAATAGCTTGCTAGAATATGCACATCACTAATAGAAGTATTTACAAAAGATTTTATACAAGGAATGAAACATGTTTCTACAAATATTCGTTTCAACTACAAATAGCTCTCATTCATACACAATTCCAGCCGTGTAGGTGAGTTCAAAACATTTCGCATCACGCAACTGACTCAAAGAATATATTCCGGTTCTTTGAGACCCTTTGTTTGTGCCCCTAATGACCTCAGCTGAGCCGTGCTGTTGCCTAGCAACCACGCGAGGAACCTTCACACGCCTCTACGTGTAAAGGAAACAGTAAGAAACCCAGGAACTTTGAAGGAAACCAACAGGATTGGGTTGGGTTTGTTGGTTTGCCGAAAACATGATTCAATTTCACTAGCTTCCTACGGTTGAGGCACTTCATCTTAATATTATGACACAGCACGACCATTATTGTAACGTGGCTAACTACTTTGTATGATATAAATAGGTTCTAAAATGTTTATGGAAGTATGACGGTTAATTCAAATGTGTATTTACATTTCGCTGAGATCATAGCGAGGGCATTCAGCAACACAGCGGGATAAAATAGTATCCGGTGAAGCTTTTAAATGTGAATTATTTCCGAGTTAATATACATAGAACGTTTTTAAAACTGACAACCTGCCCCATAAAGGATTTATGAAGCCGGAAGAGCCATAAGGGCGCTTCAAAATAATAAAAACCTCTGAATAAAAAGATATGCGTTCAAAAGAGCCGTTACCAAGTCGAGAGGAAGTTGGGAGCCTCTTAAATAATGCAAGGGACGATTTATGTCCGTGGCATTATGTTTAGCAAGTTAATTACATACAATGCCGGCTTACATTCGCCGGCCTTTGTGAAAAGGGACTACGGGAGATTCAGCCGAGGACGTTACCCGTTGATGAATGTAATGTTCACAAGGATTAAATTTCCTTGTAGTTTTGTAGTTACGTTTTCATAAACAATAGGAAAGAGTAGAGCTTAAAGGCGCTTTGATCCCGGTCAAACACATTTTTGGCAGTAGGTTCAAGCTCTGCCTAGATCATATTTTTTTGTGACTTTGTTTCACGTGTCTGCAAAAAAGCTACTATAATTTAAAAGAAAAGTGCTCATAAGTGAAAATCTCATGCCATACTAAAGGAAAGCTAAATTTAATAATTTCAGGAATTTCTAGATACTGTATCTGTGAAACAACATTATAAGGCGTGCTTCAACGTGAGTTTTGTTTTAGCTGGTACCGAGAAATAGCGGGAGGAGTACTCCGCGAGATCCGAGACGGCGAGGGTGGCGGCCGGTACAGCCGGTCTCGAGACGCTATCGGCATCCGCCGCGTGGAGATACCGGACGGCGGCCGGTGGGCATGCCGCGCGGCCAACGCTCATGGACATCTGACCCTGAGGCTGCACGTCGCTGTGAGAGCACATCTCACAGCTCATGCCGCCCCTCACTCGCAGGTAAATATACTTTTATGGCAGCGAATATTCAGGATAGCAATAGATATAGCTATTAACAATTAAGGATAGTAGCTGCATACTGCTTTTTTCATTTAAAGGACATACCTAAGAAGATAAATAATTAGGATTAACCAAGAATTAACCTTCTGTGAGTGGCAGTGATTAAGTAGGCAATACTTAAAATCATCAATGGAAACAGTCCGTTCCGCCTGTCCTGTACACAAATCCGGTAAATGCTCGCTCTCCCCGTAATGAATGCTCTTGAACAATCAAACTGGATCCGGTTCAGTATCCCAATTATCTGAGCTGATCAATACGATGCTTTTCGCGGCATTTTGCCAAAAGGAATGCCTGCAAAACACTAAAATTACTGAATATTAAGGGTGGGTTATAATAGTGAACTGTTTTATTGTAAGTATTTTTACGATAAAGGAATAAACATAATATACACAGAGCGGTAGTGCTACTCATTACGTATTCTGTGCTAGATATGCGATATAAAAAGTCTATGCATTTGCGATACAAAAACGGAAAACAAAACAAATTGAACATTCACATTTCATTTTGTTTAATGGAGCTTGTGGTGACATTTCAATATGGCGGCGGTGGTGACGTCAGAGTGACTTTAATGCATTTTGCGGTTCATCAGCTTTTTGGGTGGAATAATAAATAATAATAATAATAAATAATGCGGGACGTAATCACACAGCATCATGTATCCCCAAACTAAGCAGAGCTTGTATTATGGGAACCACATGATTGTAAATACATACATATCATACATAGAAAACACCCAGACCCGAGACAGATATCTGCAGAACATGCAAACATTTGTCCCTGTTTGATAGTTATGTATGTTTAATTGACATTTGGAGATGGAAGTACTTTGACCTACCGAGCTTGTTTCATAGACACTGACAGAACCGAAAGTCGATTTGAAGCAATAACTTGTAACTTATACTGTAGCTACACTTAAAAATTTAGACGACCAATTTCACAAGCAATTTTATTAGTAATCTCTATCAATATTTCAAAGGAGCAACTAAAGACGTAAAAGTTCAACAAAAATATGAAGCTAAAATAACATTTTCCTTATAAAAACGAGCCGCTACGTCACTAAGCGGATTCCCTGCTATTGCGAAGTCAATTAAATTACCCGTATAACTGGATAAAAACAAAAATTCCTTGCAAAAGCTAGTATTTGCAGGCCTTTGTAAATATTGTAGTTTCTCGCGTTGGGTTAAACTGCCTTGTGAGATTAACCTTACTCGCCATCAAATATTTATCCGACGCCGTCAACGAAATCAAATTTCAGGTGAGTTTTTTTAGAAGGTATTCTGCTTTGTCATGTCATCGTTGGAGGGTACAATATGTGTGGGTTTGTATAGGCTGTATAAAGCCTAAGCAAACGTATTTTTCATCATTATCATCATACGCAGCCCACTTCACCCACTGCTGGGTATAGGCCTCCCTTTATGTGTACTCCCTCCACGATTCAAAGCTCATCTCATCCAGTTTTCGCCGATGATGGATACAATAACGCACGCCCATCATGCTGGACGAACGTATTATCAATTTTAAAACATCTAAACAATATCAGCTATCAATCAGGTTGATAACTGACCTATGACGTTGACTTGTGTTCGTTGTAGATACCTTAAGGTTATCTATAACATAGTTAGAAATTGAATTGAGCCCAATTTGTTTTTTATAACCACAACATTAGGGTAATGGAACTTTAAACCTTAACCTATTTAAACCTATAGCTACCGTAACTTTACAAAACAAAACTTCCCACAATAAGATAAAATTTTGTCCGCCCTATAATTTTATGTCAAACAATTAACATTAGTTTGGCGGTAGGTAGGTTGTGATCGAAGATTTGAGTCTTAGAATGTTACCTTATGTTTTTCCTTTTTATTTTCTTCAGTTAACGTGTAAAAAATCACCAGCACCAGCGTGTAACTAGCTCCAAAGACCGACTTCAAAAGCTCTTGTCTTTATAGCTAGAGTTATGCCTCTATTTTTTCTTATTTCTTCAACGTTAATGTTTTGGCGCAGCAATAAGTTACGTTTCTTACGGACTTAAAAACGCTCTTTGAATTTAGCCCGTCTCATAAACTTCTTACTTAAAGACATCGTACAACACATAGGTACATATGATACTGGTTTTATAGGGTGACTACAAGGATTGTTGCACATTGGTGAATGCACCTTTAATGTGCCCGTGTAAGGAAAAGCTAACTATTTTGTACAGAGTTTCTTAGCACTCGAAATACCTGACTGCAAACATGAATTCATAAGAGTGCGTGAACTCAGTGCCCTCGTAGATGTGCGTAGCATCCTCGTAGCAACAGCGCGTCTCGCTACGCAAAGAGCCCGTAGCAGCTCATAATGCTCGTAACATCCTGCATGATCATACAAAGTTTTGTAGCAAAATGCGTAGTTTTCTTTAATCATGGCATTTGTTGTTGGATGAAATTTTAGACGGTGAAACCGATATATCCGCACCCTAGTATTCAAGTCCGGAAGCCTTTTTGATTGTTTCAAAGGAGGACAACAATTTGTCCCGTACCGAGGACTAGGCCGGTATTGTCGGACCCTTTTAAGCCGGAATTGCAAATCAGATTGTTTCGAATGTCCCACGGCCGTCTAACGAGATTTTTCTGTCTGACTTCGGCGTATTTTTTCCTGATTTTTATTGTAATCGGAAATTTTAAAGGAAATAGAAGTGTTTTTGTAAGTATCAGTGGGTTGTGATGTTTTTATTTTCTATTTTACTTAGTGTCTAGGAACAAAATTCTCGGCGCGACGTTATTAAAAGTTTGTAGCGTATGGTCAAAATGTGAGATAGTATCAAACAAAGTAACGAGTCACAGCGTACATGATACCTAAGTGAGTGATCCACTTTGCTGCTGTGTCGCAGTTGGTTTTGTAATTTCATTTGCTAATTGGAGGAAACATAAAATTACAAAAAACTACAAGTTATACGTCCGCTTAATTGTTCCGCACAAAATTCTACCGCATTACGGCGAAATGCAAATGTCCAACAATTATCTCTTACAATCGTAAATTCCGCGCAAAATAAAACGAATGTCGCAGTTTCAAGCGCCGCAAACATTGTCATAGGCCAGTAGCCGGCGCACGGTGGCGCACCTCGTGTCGATGCCGGATCACTGGGCACTGTTAAATTAGGAGCAACAAAGCACCTAATTGGACTCCGCTCAGTTGTCATTTTCGATGGCACTATACTATAGTGCCTATAGTGACTATAGGATTAAGTGATGAGAGTCGTGTTGGCCTAGTGGCAAATACCTCGGCATTCATCGTCAATCTTTCATCATCATCAACATCATCGGCATATAGGAGCCCACTGCTGGACATAGGCCTCTCTTAATGAGCGCCATTGCACCCTATTCTCTTATTGTCAGATAAAGAAATCAATGTTGCTGTATTATGCTTGTTTTCCTTGTTTACACTGCACTACTGAAACAATGTTCAAAAATAACCACAGAGCTTTTAAATCATTATATACCGAGATCGGATTACATCCAGTGTTTTCGCTCGTTCCGAATTATTGATATTTGTTTATGGATGCGCTCGTTTTAATTAAATGTTTTATTGGAAAAGCCAATATATTTCGAGTATTCATAAAGTAAATGGAAATACTTCAGTCGCAACATTTATAATTATTACTATTCAAGTACCTAACTCGACCTTGTAATTTATAGGTACCTACCTATTCCATTACACAATTAACATGTTTCGATACAAACAGTGGAATACTAAGAGATCCGAGTCCACAATTAGTAGGCTGCACGCACCTGACGCAAGCCGCATGCTTAATCAGCCCAAAACCAAATACACTGATAAACTGGAACCGCAGCTTATGGCCTGGGACATGCTAGCAGCAAATAAGTGTCAGAAGGGAAAATAATTTAAAAATACTGGGATTGCTAATACGATATTAAGGTTATATATAAATTTATGTAGGCCGATGATAAGGAAATGAAAAAGGAAGCGAAAAAACTCGTTACTATTCGAGGTATAAGGTTTACGTTTTTGTTGGTGAATCTGAATCTGAATAAATATCCTTTTGTTAATGATTTGCATTTCAGATCACAAACAAATGCTATAGCTATGTTCTGCATATAATCAACAATAAGCAGTCATAGCTGCATAGTTATGCCCTACAATAACATAAATAAAATCAAAAAAACCTCTTTTAATAAACAGGTGGTAAACAGCGGCGGGACAGCCATCATCAACTGCACGTGGGGCGGCTGGCCGACGCCTCGCCTGGAGTGGCTCCACAATGGCATACCACTGGGTGCCGGGGTCGCGGGGGGCAGGGTCCGCGTACTGAACAACGGAGAACAGCTCGTCATATCATCCGTGCACAGAGCTGACAAGGGAGTGTATCAGTGCATGGTCAGGAATGAGAGGGATTCCGCGCAGGCCAGCGCGGATTTGAGATTGGGAGGTAAGTAGGAAGCATAACCAGAGAGTAGCAATACCGGGAAAGATCGCATCAACTAATAAGAACAACTTTACAACTAGTTTCACTGATACTTGAAACTCAGAGAAGTCATTGATAGTTTTATGTAAGTTGTGAACTTACATAACATCCTTTAGTGAACTTCTACTAATAGCAAGTAGTTTGTTATAACTTAAATAATAACGTAAGTAAACTCACAAATCACCACTTTTAAGATCGAAACTTTCAGCTAACTAGCTCTAGCTACTGAGGATATATCAATGTTTCAGATACAGCGCCAGAACTGCAATATACATTCATAGAGCAAGTCTTGAGGCCAGGACAAGTGGTGACCCTGAAATGTTCGGCTGCTGGCTCACCACCGCCGCATTTTACGTGGTTGCTGGATGGTCAACCGCTCAACACCATGGCACGAGGACACAGGTCAGTTGCAAATCTAGCATTTGTATGTGAATTTCCTTTCTTTGTGCTCGAGGTTTTTGTATCCAATACCCTTGTCTTTTGTTTATCGTGCTATACTGATGTCTATCCAAAGGTTGTCTGAAAGAGATCGCTTTTAGCGATAAGACTGCCCATTGTTTTTAGTGTAAATTTTCCTGTAAACTGTTTATTTTATCTGTTGTACAAGAAAGAATGAATCTTTCTATATTGTAGAAAAAATAAAATTCAGGAAATTTACGCAAAACTGTTTATTTTGATCCTACGAAGCTGCAAGTCTTATTTTTACCGTAGGTACAGCGTAGAACAGTTTGCGACCAAGGCGAATGACGTCATGAGCTACCTGAACATTTCCGCTGTCAGGTCTGAAGACGGCGGCCTCTACACTTGCAAAGCTGCTAATTCTCTTGGCGAGGTGTCCCATACATCTAGGCTCAACATTTACGGTATAAAGTTGTTTATTTCTATAAATTTATGTATTTTACTTTTCCATAATCTAATTTCATAGGAACTTACATTATTTATATTAATAGCTATCATATAGCCTGATACTGTCTGTGGGAGCCGGCGGAAGAAGCGCACTTCGTACATGTACGTGGCGCACAATGTTGAGCTGTAACCTAGTTTAAAGTGTTAACTAGGGCGACCGTAATCTTTATTTAATTTTCAATAGTTTAATTTTTTTGTTCGCATCAAAGACACAATTTAACGTCTGAAAGGCGAGATGGAGAGCAAAAGATCATGAGGCCGCTCTCCCTCACGTTGGTCAGACCTAATTAAATGTATGACACAAACCTGCATGACAGAATTTTCCCGTCAAGCTACTGATAGATCTCAATGGAATCATTTTGCAAGAGCCGCCATTCAAACTCGACCTCTCTGACCACGACCACTCTGACAATAGTACCCGACCAAAATATTTTTTTTGTACTATGCCTTTGCTTTAAATAAAATAAATTCTTCTTCCATTTGATTCGAAACGTAAAAAAGTACATAAAATCCTTATTGTATTCTGTTCCAGGACCACCATACGTCAGGTCCATAGGGCCTATAAGAGCAGTTGCTGGCAGAGAGCTTATTCTTTATTGTCCGTACTCTGGCTACCCCATCACGTAAGTATACTATTATAATATGTCCATGCATCATCTTTCATTCAAAAACTTTGTACCTTGTTGCTAAAAAAATACTATGCTTTCAGTTCTGTAAAGTGGGAGAGAGATGGAAGCCCAGTTGAATGGGAAAACAGTATCGACGGCGCTCTTACAGTAACTAGAGTAGACCCCTCACAAGCAGGAGCTTATTCTTGTTCTGTGATGGGACCTCATGGGGAAATTGCGAAGAGGGAGTTGCAGTTGGTTGTTAGCAGTAAGTTAGACTGAATAATAGTTTAAATACAGCGTTAAACGATTTGCTGTTTATTACATCTGTTTAAACAGAATTAGGTTCTTAACCTCCCATTAAATTTTTATCAGATCCACCGGAGATAGAGCCGTTTTCATTCTCCGCCAACTTGCAAGAAGGCAAGCGAGCACAAGTCAGCTGCAGTGTGACTTCAGGAGATATGCCCGTGCATTTCACATGGCTGAAGGATAATGCACCCATACCTTCAACTTTACAGGTTTGTACTATCTTTCATTACAGCCTCAAAAAAATAGTAGAAAAGAAACTAAGACAAGATAACTCTTTATTCACTAAATGTCTAATATTAACTAAAATGTGTAAGTAGTGTCATCTAAGTTTTTAATTCCGTCTGATTATTTCACAGTATTAATTCGTATATTGTTTCAAGCTCAGCTCGGAAAAATAAATCCTCTGCATTCACTTCCTTTTTCAAAACATGTCATGAACGGTCCTGGTTGTGTAGGTGGAAGAGCGTGGTGCAGATTTTTTCAGCAACCTCGTATTCAAAGAGGTGTCTGCCCACCACAGCGGCCTATACACTTGCGTGGCCTCCAACTCGGCGGCCAAAGTAAACTACACCGCCGAGCTGGTGGTAAAAGGTAAAGTCGCCATACCAGCTATACCAATACCACGCACCACGCACCACGCACTGAGCACTGCTTGCACAAAGCACCAATTGTCATTATTTTGTCAAGTACGCTGATTCCTTTGCACCGGGTCACCCGTCCAATTAGATTTAAATAAATACTTAGTTTAACTGTCATTACAAAATTGTAACGAAATCTCTTCACTGCTCGAAATTTTGCAACGCTCACAAAGCGCTATAAACTTTACGAAGTGCAAACTATTTTATGAACAAAATGAGATGTCTTTTTCTAAGCTAATTTATTATATCTCAAGTTGTAGATCATTTAAAGTTTTGAACTTACCTTTGCAAATTTTCAAGCAATAAAGATTTTTATTTTCTCTGTAAGCACAGTTTTTATTTCTGCACAGATTGACCATGTTGTAAAATCTATGTAATTTTTGTTTTGCTCAGCGTTGGATTACAGATGGCTTGAGGAAAGGGTAATTAAATTACTTAAACTTTCACAATATTCTACACAGACGAAAATAAGCGATGAAACGAAGACGTTTTTTGATTAAAATCATGAATATTTACCTGCTATTCACAGCTTGTATTAATAAATCAGTAGATAGATAAGTCATCAGTATGCAAACATTAATATTTGATCAGTGAGGTCAGACAAGAGCTTCGGCCAGGCGAAAGGCAATGAACAAACACCTCAATACTGCAAGCAGCATTGAATGATTAATGAGTTTCGTTCAACTGAATCATAATGCGAGTGGATTTAGGAATAATTGTATGAGAGCATACCGGAAATCGTATTAAATATAATTTGAACTCTAATGGATGGCTGGAATTAAGGACAAAATATTTTACTAGATGGAACATAAAACACCTCCGTTGGGGGATTACCCCTTATAATTTTAATTGGAGATCCAACTTCTTAATGAATAAATTTCAGACCTCTGACTCAGGTTAAATAGTAATGTGTATGTTTTACCTTTTTTCAATTCTATAAATTAAGCTGATGGGATCAGGTAACTATGTAGACTTAAGCAGCTAACGCATCAATAGAGTGTGACTGAATTAATTTTAAAAGTTTTTTTTTAACCTTCAAGTGTTAATGACACTGTTAAAATATCCCTAACTTTGTCGTTTCTTAGCTGAAAACAATAACACAGCACGTCTTATTTTTGCACGCTGCAGTGTCTCCTAAATGGGCACTGGAACCTAAGGACGAGGCCGTGCTGGCTGGTGAAGCACTGGCATTGCACTGTCAGACCACGGGCTCCCCCGCACCTCAAGTCACTTGGATGAAACAGAGAGGTAGATATTACTTTTATGTCCAAGTACATAAGTACATCATATAAATACGTCTACACTCTTCGTATGAGCTAGTGGCCAACTTCGGTGTCGGAGTTATTAGGCCGCCCGAAGGCTTACATCTACACTTAATCTACATTATAATAATAAATTAAAATATAATATTATGAGAAAAAATTAGAGATCCCTAGGATGATTGCAATATTGTAATAGGGAATCAAAAATTTGCTTTTAATGGTCATTATTTGGTCAGTTAATTGACAGATAATTTTAGAAAAGACCTCTTGATTTATATGAATTACTTTACATTGAAAATAAATAAATATACCGTTGTGTTTGTGTATTTCACGATTAACGGTCCATCTAGCAGTTCCATTAAAAAAATAAGGCCAGCAGCCTTATGAGGGACTGTACTGGTAAGTGCCTGCCTATTTTTATTTACGTACCTACATACTCAATTATGGTTCTGCGTAAAATAACCATATTCAAGTAAGCAAGTACACACAAATGAAGTTGAGGGCGGGTCAGCTCACATTTAATATTATACCAGTGACCTGACCCGGCTTCACATGGGTAGCACTAATTATCTATATCCAGATGACTTCTGGTGGAGGATAAAAGAATAATAAAAGTTCTGTCTGACGCTAACAAACTTCACAGGATTACCCGCTGGGCTAATGTACATTGACTGCCTGAAAGAAAATTAAAACTAAAATCGGCCCAGCCGTTTTGGAGACCATAGAGACATAATATACATTGCCAATTGTCTAAGTTGTCTTGTGATTTATATTTCTTGGTTACCTTGGTCCTAAATATAAATTTTCGTAACAGGCTCATCAACAACAGACTACGTGCCGCTTGTGAACTTGGGCGGGCGGTTCCAGTTCCTGTCCAACGGAACGCTGTGGATAGAGTCAACTCTACCCTATGATGAAGGGCACTACATGTGCAAATCAGAGAACGGAGTGGGTGCTGCACTAAGTAAAACTATTTTAGTGTCTGTAAATGGTGAGAAGTTTGTACTTGCATATCTTTATAAAAACTACTTAAGTAAGTACCAAGTTTTAAATCTGATTGCACCAAATGACCAAACATATATTTTTTAGAGCCAGCTCGTTTCGAGACGACCTCACACAACATGACTGCCAGACGAGACGCGCCCGCCACCTTGGCGTGCGAGGTTCGAGGGGACTCACCGATCCAAGTGAACTGGGCGCATAACATGAACCATTTAGATCTAAATACTTATAGGTAAGAAAAGCATTACGTAAAAGTTAGCATGAACTAAGAACGAGCAAAATAATGGCAAAGTTCAAGTCAGCACAATTCTTGAGAGCAAAGAACATTTTCCTCGAACTTTTAAATTTTCCTTCCAGGTTAAGCGTATCTGAACAAAAGACTGATAGTGGTTTAAGGTCTCAGCTGTACATCAGCCGCGCCGATCGACAAGACTCCGGTGTGTACAAATGCCAAGCCGTCAATGCGTATGGTCACAGCGATCATTACATCTACCTTTCCGTCCAAGGTAAAGTGAACAAGATGGAATTTGTAAAGTAGACTAGGGGATTCTTCCTTCTAACGGTATTATTGGGGTTCCAGAGAAACCAGACACACCTCACTCTCTCACCGTAACAGAGATTCTTTCTCGTGCCGTCCGTTTATCTTGGAGCCAGGGCTTCGACGGCAACAGCCCTTTGATGGGCTACACGCTCCAGCATTGTGCGTTATCGGCGCAGGGGGCGCTTCGAGCTGATCAATGGGACCAAGCGCATACTGTCAATGTGTCTGTGCTAGCACCGGCTCATTCACATGTTACGTGAGTACAGCCCTTTTTTTTTGTCGGTGTGAAAATGCTTTACGCATGTCCTTCAGCTCGGGGAGAGTTAGAAGGGATTTTGGACTCCACCAGCTAATAGCGGCGGCCTGCCGGCTAAAAACACACCGTGTTCCTTCACTCACCGTAATTCTCCATCGACTCATTCATCGCCTAATGAATGGCTCGCTGTAGTAGCACTTGATAAATGATCATGGGGTGCCGGTAGGATCAACCTTTGCAATGGCACTTTGTCGCCTTTTTAAGTAATTTATGATATCACATAATACGTAAACTCTTTCAGATTGACGAAGAAAGGTGACATCCATTACGAAGCCTTGCTTGGTAACCTAAAACCTCACACCGCATACATGATCAGAATCGCAGCTATCAATCAAATTGACAGAAGTGCTTTCACCGAACCCGTGGTCGTGAAGACACAGGAAGAAGGTAAGTTTACATCCCAGACATAAACAAATAAAAGAGGCCCATTATGACGTTATCATAAACTGCTGGTTTCCATAAAATGAACTAGCGTCTCATGCAGCCTTCAGTAAATACGTACTGATTGTTTTCAGCCCCTTCTGAGGCACCGAGCAACGTGCACGTGAATGCTGGCGGCGCCGGAGAGCTGCACGTGTCGTGGAAGCCGCCCCCGCGAGACTCCTGGCACGGGGAGCTGCTCGGCTACTCGGTGTCCTGCACCGAGCTAGGACGAGCTGATCCACAAGCTAGGAATGCTACCAGGTTCGTACGTCGCCTTACACTAGTCTCTATAGGTACGAGTACTAAGATTCAAAATATTTTTATTTTGATATGTTGCAATGATTTAACAGAACGTTGACTGTAAATGGCTGGTCAGCAACAGAGCTCAGCCTATCAGCTCTGAGGAAATTCACGCGATATGAAGTAAGAGTGAGGGCATTCAACGCGGTAGCTGCTGGCCCAGCGTCAGCTCCGGTCTCAGCGACTACGCTTGAAGGAGGTAATTTCACTTCAAACTTTCTCCATGTTAAATTCAATCATTATTTCTATAATCGTCTGTCTACGGTCTCGCCGCAAATTAATGGGACAGATGGGGGAAATCCTCTGTTTTAAATTGTTCTGTATTTTGTGATAATGTTTCAGTGCCAGAATCCCATCCCATGAGGGTATCCTGTTCTCCGTTGTCATCATCCGGTATAAAAATTTCGTGGAATCCACCTCCCATTGGCCAGCATGGAGGGCTTATACAGGGTTACAAAGTTATTTACTTGCCCATCAGTTCAGATCATGGTTAGTAGGTGTCTATGGAAAACTTGTGAAACTAATAATTATCTAGATAAAAATGTATTAGGGTATTTTGGCAATGCTTCCAAGTACACATGAAATTGAGAAGAAATTTTTCTTCAAACATAACGTAAAGAGGTTTTATCAATTTCAGCCGATGTAGGTGAAATCAAGCGAGTGACCAGCACCGATACGTACCTTCACACTCTGCGCAAGTACACCAACTATTCCGTCCAAGTACTTGCGTTCACAAACGCTGGCGATGGCAAGCGCAGTCCGCCTGTGTTCTGCATGACTGAAGAAGATGGTAAAAATATATTTTATAGACATTATTTTGTATCTCTGTAGAGTTTATAACGTAAAAACTAAGGTAATTTAATAGGTAATTAGAGAAAAAGAATATTAAAAAATTCTGACAGCACTGTAGTTTACCTACTTAGAGTATATACTCTAAGTAAGTATAGGTGTAGCTCGTATAATAAAAACCGTTAAGAATATATTTCCCTTTTAGTTCCATCTGCTCCCGAAAAGATCAAAGCACTAGCATACTCCAGTGACTCGGTTCTGGTCAGCTGGCTTGCGCCGGTAAACCCTAACGGCATCATTTCACATTACACCGTGTACTACAGGGAAGCGGGCAGGTAATAACAACAATCATTATAAATCCAGCTGGAGTGATTTGCGCAATAGCGCTCATTAGGGGAGTTCTATGTCAGACATCAGTTGGCTAGCTGCTATATGCATATGATGATCTGATGATGACGATTATTAATCCATGTCTAACAATTTTCTTTGATGATAAGCGGTTTTTTTGTCACTGATGATATTACTTTTTCAGTGCATTCATTTAGTTTATTTTTCAGATTAGGTAAACACCAGAGTTTCACCGTCTCGGCAGATAAGGTAGATCTTGAACTAATGTTTCAAGTGCGAAATCTAATGGAGAATCAGCTATATGAATTCTGGGTATCAGCTACAACTGGATCGGGAGAGGGAGAATCTACGCTTGTGGTGGGGCAAGGCCCTAGTTCTAGAAGTAAGTCCAGATAAGTGTAGGCGCGGTGCTATGAATTTGCAAGCAAATTTTTTCTTTACATCAAAGTTTCTTTGCCATTTTAGGGTTCCGTACCCAACGATTAAAAACGGGACCCTATTAATAAGACTCCACTGTCCATATTCTGTCTGTATGTCTGTCTGTCATCAGGTTGCATAGCATGAACCATGATAGCTATAGAGTTGAAATTTTCACAGATGATGTATTTCTGTTGCCGCTCTAACAACAAATACTAAAAACAGAATAAAATAATTATTTGTGGTGCTCCCATATAACGGTACGCAAAATACCTTTCGCGCGCGAGTCCAACTCGCACTGAGCCGGTTTTTTTTTTAGTTTTCTGTCCTGAATTATAGTGATATTAATCTCACTTTTCAGTACCAGCACGTATAGCCTCCTTCGGAGGAAGAGTGGTGGCGGGGCGAGGACGGCCCGCACTGCTCGCGTGCACTTGCGTCGGTTCTCCTACACCCAGGTCTCGTTGGACGCACGCGCGGGCTCCAGTCACGCATCATCAGTTCTACCAGGTTACGCATCGAGGCCATCTTCATATTAAAGGTAAGAAGTTCTCTTAATGTGTGTGTGACGTTCAGTAGTTCAGCTTCCATGGACTCTGAAAGACTAACGAACTATATTAATATTTGCAGAGGTAAACGAACAATCTTCTGGCAACTTTACGTGCACAGCTAGCAACACAATCGGCGAGGATTCCATTGTGTACGTGGTGGTAGCTATCATGCCGCCTGCTGCGCCACAGCTTTCACTACAATACACCACCACATCGAGCATCAAGCTGCATTGGCAGATGCCTGGAGATTCCACGGAACCTATCCTGGGTATGAAACTCCAAGGTTTTTTTATATCTATGTTAATTTATTATAAACATATTTATAACATAATCAATAGAGCGAATAAGGCCCTGGGATTCATCATGAGAGTCAGCTCGCAGTTTTCCAGTGTTAAGACTATAAAGGTATTGTAATTGCGCTTCTGTGCGTAGCCTCCTCGAGTATTGTTCACCTGTAAGGAGTCCGCAGTATGACATTTATATAAATAAGATTGAGTCTATTCAACGTAGGTTCCTTAAATATTTTCAATACAAATGTAAGTGTCACGATATCGACTACAACTCAAGATGTAAGAGGCATCACATGCTGCCCTTACAGGAGAGACGCCAAATAGCAAATATCGTCTACCTCAGTAAAATTGCACAGATTAGAATTGACACACCACAACTATTAGAAAATATAAAGTAAAAAAAAATCCAATAAGATCTGTTCGACATCCAACTTCCATTTAATTCCACTAAATACCGAGCTACTAGTCGAGCAGTAATTGCGTTCAATAATCTGGTTGACATTTCCGATCTCGATCTTTTCGTGACTAAATCGCCTGGAATTAAAAGGGTCCTATCAAGTCGCTGGTTTGGCATGCGTCCGTGAACTTTTATTATTATCAATATTTCTTGTGATTTGGTTTATTTCTTTTTTCTTCTCTAAGTACTAGGTATGTTCTTTTATTCTTAAGTCGTCTCTTTAAAATATATATTATGTTTTTACAAGTAAGCTTTTGATAGTTTCGATATGCGGAAACATTTATATAGTCAATAGTTGCATTAATAGTATATTGTTTAGATTTTATGTACGATCTGTTTTCCAAATAAATAAAAATAAATATAAAATAAATAAATAAATTACGATAAATTCGATAGAGGTATTTGTATACATACATACCTATCTATAAAATTTAGCGTTTTAATATAATAATAAATAAAACAGTAACTTAAACAGTCATCCCCTTTCATAAATTTCTTCGGTATCAGGTTACATCCTCAACTACAAGCAAGCGGCCGACGCGGATTGGCTGACGGTAGAACTGTCTCCTGAACAGACGTCCTACACGATGGACATGCTGAAATGCGGCACCACTTACAACGCCAAGATCCAGGCACGGAACAAGATCTCAACAGGACCATCTAGCGAAATACTAACTGCTACCACTAGAGGTGGACGTAAGTAAAAATATTGACAGTCGCAACATAATATTGTTAGCTTTATCAAAGCTCATCCCATATATTTATTTATATTACAGGTCCAAAGCCTCCAAAGCCCGAAGACCACGTCTACATGAATTCTACAGCAATCAAAATAAATTTCTATGCGTGGCGCGACGGTGGCTGTCCCATCCTGGGCTTCAGGGTGTCGTACCGGAGAGCCGGTTCTGAACATTGGATCAAGGTAAATACCGATCACCTTCGCCATAGGGACCTATTATTACTTAAGGTACTTATTCTGTTACTATACTGACTCAAAGCCCCTACCTAGATGGTGGAAACTACTTTGTTCAAGTTACTGTATCTTCTAGGTGGGAGATGGTCTCAGTGCAGCCAGTCACGTGGTGGGGGCGTTGGCGCCGGCCACGTGGTACGAGGTGGCCGTCCAGGCTGACAGCGACGCAGGCCCGGAGAGGGTGACTCTGCGGGCTGACACCCACACGCTTGCTGGAGGTATAACATAAAACATAACAATCACATACCTACTTAGCTTTAACCCATACTAGGACTCTCCTGTGTCGAGGGTATCAAGAACATGGTACTCATTGTTCTCCTACACCTAAACATGAAACAAATATATCAGGTAGGCAAACATGTTGGTCCCACAGCCGCAACCTCTCGCAATTGCACCAACGATGTCGTTGTCGAAAGTCTATGAAACATTATAAGCTTATGCACCTCCACAATGTCTACTCTTCAATAATCCTTCTATCCTATATGTCTGATATATACGTTTTCAGTATTCTTGAAGAGCTTGTCATGATTTTTTTCTAGGTTTTCGATGGCCTGCTTAACCATTTATTAGCATACCTTGTGGTCCAGGTCGCATCCCGCCAATGAAGCCATCATCGCCGCTATCAGGGGGCAGCCGGCCGGCGTCTCTGCGGACAGTGCTGGTGTCCTGCATCGCTAGTGCGCTGGTCATCTTCGTAACACTGGCCGCTATCATCTGCCTCATACATGGCAAGAAGAAGTAAGTTCAACTGTTGGTCAGCTAGGCTTATGTGCATCTATTGGTGCCGTCGATTTCAGTGACAAAATAATGCCAAAATATTTTAAGATTATGGTCACGCAAGTAGCTTAAATATTAATGCATGCATGATGCTTATCTTTGCTCCTATTTCATTCTATATAATTACCCCGACTACTAAGATATTTGCCTCTTGGGTTTTCGCCTCCTAGGTAGATCAGGCAGACCCGAACTAGCTACTTGGCTTATACGAACCCTAGATTTAACTGATTCCTTCTACCGTTTCCAGGTTCTTCTGCTTTTCAAGTGGAAACTACTTGCGGGACGATAGGAAACTAAGTGAGAGTAATGAAGCGGAGAGAGAAAAGCTTCGAGAAGGACAGAAGCTATACTCGTCTTCTTCTATCAATGGGAATGAGAAATCGAATGACGACTCTTCTGGTAAGTTGCGAAAAACATGCTAGGTAGGCTACATATAGGTAACTTAAGACATTGCAGGGATTAGCATATTATGTTATTATCATAATTCCCAACACTGAACGTCCGCGATTCCGCACCAAGTAACTCTAGCATATAAGGCTGAATATGTAAGTTTTTGTGTTGACGCTCACAACCTTTCTATTCAGCTTCGATTGTTACAATGTATGTGACATTTCCAGCAGAGCTGTATGAGATAAGTCCGTACGCCACATTCGGAGTGTCGGCGGCGCACTCGCTGCAGTTCCGTACGCTTGCGCGGCGAGACGATGACGCCGCGCCGCCGCATCGTCGCCGGCACAGAGCCTGCGACCACTATAGATACGGTAGGTGCATACATTGTTATGCCCCTATAAACCAGCTCTATATTCCAAAGCTCCTTAACACCTCAGTCCTGCCATGCATGCGGATCCAAAACGTAGACACAGAGTAGATATGTTTAGTCCACCAATCCAAAGTCGCTCAACGAGCCGCTTGGAGTTTTTTCGCATAGTCCGCAGAACGCTTGTAGTTTTGTCGCAAAGTCCGAAGAAACACCCTCAACGGAACTATCCGAAGGAGAATCAAAGATCTTTAAGGTCTATGCTAGAAGTTACCAGCCTATTGAAGTACGTGCATGAGATGACCTCTTGGCGTTCATAGGCTAAGGGCTTAAACTTACCTTAAGCAACACTTAGGTGCCATCAGGAGGACCATATGCATTTTTGATAACTTAAGATTTTATTTTGCTACGAACCTAAGAAAATAGAATGTAGAAAATATGCAGAGTGGTATGAGCTTCCCCCGGCAGATGAATCGAGCCTGTCTAAATGCTCGACAGTGGAGGCGCGGCACCGCATGCGCGCGGCCTGCGCCGGCGCCGGCGCGCCGCCCGCCTGGCGCGAGCGCGACCACACCGACTCCGACGACAACAGCGACAGCGCCGCCAACACTACCACTAAAGGTACCAACACTACACACACACAGCGGCACCTAACCAATAGCGCTGAACTAATCCTCCGCGCATATATCTCTCGCTCGCTCTCGCCTCTACGCCTCTCTCCGCTACGATACCTTACTTTTGATTTCTGCGCAATAACGGTCAGCGCTAGACTACCGTGTCGCTATTTGTACCTACCCAATATTCAATACTCAATACATTTGCTGTCTCATCTCACATGGTAGTAGACAGGTGTTACATAAAGCGTAAGTATCACACATGAACCCTATCTAAGCATAGTAGCTGAGATAGGTAGGCAGACCGAGCATTTGTCACACATGCAATATATCAAAAGAGAAAGAGATCAAAGGAGAATGCCGTCTGATGTATGGCGCTCGGTGCCAAGACTAAAGTGAGTGCGTCGAAAAAATCTCCAATAAGTTTTTAGTCGATTCACTGTCAAAATAATTAAAAATGAGGGTTATTGCCATAGTACCTAATACTTTACATCAATATAATTTGTTGCCATAGTAACGATATCATTGGTTGTTGCAGTCTGATGGCGGCGTGCAGCGGAAACCAAATCAACAAAATATTTTCTTACTTGATTATTATTATTATACCGTTGGTGTGTAAAACTAAAGAAAATGTTAATGTCATTCATCAAATATAATAAATTTTATGGGATACGTTCGATTTTGACGCAATGGGTACGGGTTCTCGGCATTCTCCTTTACGTAGGTAATAAATGTCAAGCAAGATAGTCAGGTAATTCTCAGTCAGGTCCTGTAGAACTTGGGCATTATGAAAAATTGTTATTTAAATAAAAAAACAAGTTATTTATGTACTAGAGATCCACCTGTGACTTCGCTAGATATACCCAGAAGAAAAGTTAGGCTTTCCTAGGTAGGTATTGTTATTTCAGTTTCAGGTCACAAACTATTCAACTAGTTAGGTACACACAGCGTCACGATCTGGTATACCCCTTTCAAGTATAAATTTAAACTGCTGCCGTGGAGGCTACCATATTCAAATGGCCAAAATCTTATACAAAAATATTTACACTTGGCTGGGGGATCGAACCAGCAATTTATTCACACCAGTTTATGAATAAGACGCTCTAACCAACTGAGCTATCGTAGCGGTAGGCAAATACGACGAAATTTTAAGTTACATTATACGTTTATTATTTTGTCTAGGTATGAATGGATGCGTCAGCTAGTAACTTTTTCATTTGTTTATTACGGTAGTGCGCAACTACTTAAAATTATTCTGTGCAGCACTGGACTATTGAGGGTAGTTGTGTATTAAATGATAGTTCAGAACAAAAGGTTACTTGTTTCGTCTTGGGTGTGTGTCATTGATTTTATTTATGAAAAATAATTGTGCATACATAACAGCCGAAAAATTGAGCTAAAGAGTGCGTTTTGCAAAATAACATTTCGGAACGCTACAACCCATCAAATGTAAGAGGAAATGGCAGAATAACATTAGGTAAGTGGTATGACAATTATAAGTAGGATTATCATAAACAATGTGCTTAGTAAACCTATTCCCTTTTATATTATATAAACATAGTCATACGTTTGTAATATTATGTTTTTATTTTCAGGTAATTGGTGATGGATGTCATCAATGGGACCAGGAGAAATTGTTGAAGTGAGTGGACGCATAATTGGCCAGTTTTGCAAGAAATAATGCTGTTAACAGTGCAAGCAGTGGATAAGCGTCCAGAAGGAACAGTGTATTTAGTTCATGATAACTGCGTGGTTCATCGTTCGCGAATTCTGACCAATTGGCTCGCTTCGCAGACGGGCATAATCACCACAGCATTGGTCATCCAAAAGTCCAGATTTAAATATGTAGAGAATGTGTGAGCATATGTGGGGTCAATTTGTCCTAATTGGGACACGAGTGAAGTGTTGTGCACCTGCAACAGGAGGTCCAAGAACTTATGTGTCGTAGTGGTTGTGGGCGGACTTTGGTTACCCAAATGAAAAGAAGGCTTTGACAAATTATTTTAAGTGAAAGACATCCATCCCATTCGGTATTAATAAATATTCAGATATATAATGTTTTCAATAATAGATAAAATACCAGAGTAAGTATTTGCGAGTGATCTAAATTGTTTATTGGATTTTATACGGCAAGTATAACCTGTTCCAATGTTAACATGTTTGTTCACTCGTTAATCTTATATGGGTAAATTAAGTATTATTCTACCATTTAAAACATTATTGAAAATTCTAAAAAATAAGTAATAACTATCTATATTGCGTTATGTTAAATGGCGTTTTAATAAATTTGTTATAACTTTTGAAAATTGTTTTATTATTTTACCTGAATTTAAATAACTAGGTAACTTACCTACTACACTTAAAACGTAGTCCATTGTGTTAGTAACGAAAATAAAAAAAAACAAAAATACATTTAGGCATTGAGGGATTTGAACCCAGTGCTCTTATAACGTATAGATTAATGTCGAGTGTTGTAACCGCCACTCCATCGTCTCATACAGATATATGGACGAAATTAAATATCCCTAAGCAAGGAGGAGAAGGTTTATAAAACACACATTTGTGCAAAAAGTTCGAGATGCACGACCGACACAGCGACGGTTTGAACCTACTAACGTTAACTAGGGGGGTTACCAGACTCTGACGCTGTCTGTACCATTAGGTAATATGAGTCGCACGTAATGTTTAGGAGGTTGACTCCTCGATGAGTTTAGGTACGTATAGCTAGCAGCACGTAAGTCTAGCGGTGAATGAAACTTCTGCGCATGGGTCTCTCGCTCTCTCTAGCATTTAGCTCCCTTACTTTTATATAGGTATCTAGATACCTTACTTTTGACTTCTGCACTAGAGTTTCGTGCCGTTACTTGTAAAGAGACACACACCAGTGCGTGATAACGTGATAAGGGTTTCGTTACGACTGGGTGAAACCAAACACGTTACTATTGTATACACTGTATCACGATACAGAAAACAAACTTTTTACAATGGTACAAATTTTACTTTATTTTTACAATTGAATTCAGACCAGATGGATTTGATAGGGTGTGGTGTATGGAGGTACTGTAGGCATGTGGTATCTACCTACTTCACTAAAAAACTAGAAAACTTACCTCTTGGTTCCCAACTAGCTTCTCGCCAACAATAACGATCGCGAAGGAAAGCACAGAGATGAGACATGCATGAGAGACATATGCACACACACACTCCAATCTGCATCACAGAACAAGACTGCACACCCAAACTAAAAACAATCACAAATCAGAACTAAGTTTATAGATCACTACATAATTCCCATTTACATGTCTTTGTTAATTATTTCACAAAATCAAATATATTTTCGCACACCCGTGTTTCAAACTTGAAAACTCCCGCAAAATAAATTCATTAAAATGACATTGACACAAGTGACAACCACTTCCCTTCACTTTTGAAAGTGACAACCGAATCTATGCTTCTTTGAGTTTTAGTGTTGGGCATGATTAGCAATCAGATACCAATCGATTTTTCCACCTTTCTCTGTGTCGGAACAATTATTAACATTGCTTATACTTAGTACCTACCTAGGAAGGTTGTATTTACGAACGAATCGCGTTTTCGCATTTTCGCTTGAACGGTTTATGTTGTACAGCAAACCCAAACACGAATAATTAGG
The DNA here is from genome assembly GCA_951804965.1 of Horisme vitalbata. Lineage (NCBI taxonomy): Eukaryota > Metazoa > Arthropoda > Insecta > Lepidoptera > Geometridae > Horisme > Horisme vitalbata. The sequence goes on from OX638090.1 coordinate 1,454,887, forward strand.
GATAAATTATTCTCCAGCTCGGAAGAACCCATTTTTGAGGCTCTATGTCCTTTCCTCTATAATCTAGGACCTACCTAGGTATTAATCACCTTTCAACTACTTGAGATGCAATTCGTTATTTTACCCAGGATCAGGTACGTCTCCTTGTGGGAGCGCGTATGGGAGCGGGCGAAGGAGCGCGCGCACCACCAGCAGGTAGAACTCAGGTACCTCCCCCGCTCACTCCTCACACGCCATGCCTTCACCCATTGCATTTAAAACTCACCACAGAAAAATAATTGTCAAAATAGCTGCTCGAATTATACCAAACCTTTCAAAATATATGAAGTTAATCGGACCTACGCAGCAGCTACTTTGATAACACAATCAGATTTGTTATTAAATTATTAGAAATGTTGTTATTGAAGATAGAATTAACACGGCACAGTAATTTTTGATAGCTTTTTTATCCTTATCGCAACTTAGTTTATTGATAACAATAAAGGTTAGTTAACAGTAGTTCATTTATTCCAACAAAACAAAAAATCTAACTTTTATATTTATTTTTCCATTTTTAACATTTTGACAGGGTGAGAATAAATAAAATAAATAAATAATTAGATAATTAATTAGAGCCTAGTGGGATGTACCCCAACTTAAGATCTGGAGGTCGTGGGTTCGAATCCCAGCCGTGCACCAATGGATTTTTCGTTTTGAAAAATTTATGTGCGCATTACTACGAGCTCGAAACGGTGAAGGAAAACATCGTGAGGAAACCGGCATGCCCTCGAACTAAAAAGTTCGAAAGGTATGTGCTAGGTTAGTGTTCCAATAAAAAGCGGCGATGGGCTTGCAACCTGTCACGTGGAATGCTAGCTGCTTGCAAAAAGTGGGCATGTCTCGAACGTAATGTTTGGACTTGCCTCTGACTACCCCCGTTAAGGTATCCTCAATAGATTTGCGTACTGAGCAAATATCTGAAAATACCTATAATGGGGAAAAAGTCGTGAAGATTTTTGATGGTTTTGTTTTTTTTGCCAATAATTAATAGTTATAGCTGTTAACTTAGTCGTAGTTATTATTTCTGTAACAGTTTACGTTGTGTTAATGACTCATAATCTTAAGATTACTACCTGTATATCTACATTATCTACCTACCTATACCTACCACTAGCGTTGATCTATGGCTGATTCCTATAAATTATAACAGATGACACTTCGTTTTCTCTTGAAAATCTGTCAAAAGTTAACGAAGCGTCTAATATTTGTCAGTTTTTCAAGGGAAAACAAAGCGTTATCGGTTACGGTTTATCATAGGAATCGGCTACTATAATGTAGTGTTTATTTTCGGCTCATCAAACTCAGTTACTTTTTTTCTAAAACCTCATGCATTGTCATCTCAGCAATAATCATGGCTTACTACGCTTCACCTGCTTCTATAAAGCCGATGAATTTTATGATTAATTTTTATCAATTTTATACTTAGTAAAGTACAATTATATGAGCTGCCAGCTTATACATTTCTCGCTTCAAATACAAATTAAAGGAAATAAATCTTTTTTAACAAAATTATTTGTCTCTGTTATGTAGCGGAGGCCCGACCGGAAGTGACGGGCTCTCGGGAAGCTTCGCTCCTGTCCCCGCTGATATCTCTTCTCTAATTGACAAGTACGAATAATTAATAATTTCAATAAGTATAAAATATCTCAATAATTAATGTAAAGCTATGCTGTTTTAGAAAACTGAAAACTTTCCTCATTGTTTGCTCTTATACTTCGTATAGGTAGGTATACCTACCCTAATTGTCGTTACTCCAATCTATCTATACAATATTTTCTATAATTTTTATCACGTTATGTACTATCATTAAGATTGTTCATAATTGTCTATGTGCGTCACAGTATTTAATTACAAAAATGACGTATTTTCAGATATCAACAAAGAAAAGAGCAGGAGCGTCGAGAATGCACCATTCATGTGTAGCATTAGCTTCAAATTGTTGTAAAGAGGCTAAAGAAAGTGGACTTTTGAACCTTTTAAGGAGCTGTTAGTGAGTTTATGCACATAATAAGGAATTATTATGTTAAGTATATACTTTAGCTCGTTTAAAAAATCATAATTTATTTTCATAAGAACACTAAATGACTGTGTTATATTAGGTAATGAGATGGCCTCTGCGATAACCCAAAATAGTTGAGTAGGTAAGAATCTAAATTATATTCACCACTTGCTAAAAAGTGTACTCCAATGGCTTAACTTCTACCTACACTAATGTAATTAGTGATTACGTCACATAATTAAATTAGTGTGATTTAACCGTAACTCTATTACAAGTTGCACAATACGGAAACGTTCATAGTTTTCGATTTTGAGCTCAATTTTAATTTACCTACGTATTTTGGAAATTACGCACCTGGTTTTGAATAGAAACTGATCGAACCACGTTGCAATGTGCAAGAAGAGTACACTTCTTGCACATTGCAATGTTTATTACTCAAAACAGAAAACGTGCCTTAAAATTGAGCTCAAAAACGTAAACTATGAAATTTTTCGAATTGTGCAACTCGTACTAGGGGTACAATTCTTTAAACCTGAATGTTATTTACAAAAAATAGCTATTTTAGGTAACTTTAATTGAAATGCTGAAAAAGCTTTGTCAGTTTTTATAAATTTTAAGAATTATTATTATGTCAAATAAAATTATAAAATAGTCTACCTACCTACTTAAGCATATTTTCTTACCGCATCTTATGTCATTATTAAAGGTAAGTGAAAAGTGTCAATCCAGTAGTTATGTCATGCAACACATTAAAATAATAAATATATTGCATTAAAATATGGTAACGTACTTATTATTATAATTATTTTTTCTGTAAAGTAAACAATAATAATAATAGGTTTAATGACCATAATTAAGTACCTATACTAAAGTCCAGGTGTTCAATTTGTAGCTAACTTATTTTATATGACTGTAGTTATTTTATATAAGTATTGGTAAATAATTTATATTATGGCTGTAATCAACTAACATTCGGGTTTTTATTCATAAAAACTGAATGCTATTTTTATTTAGCTACCTACCCACCCACATAACGAGAATGTCATCAATTTTAAACGTCCTAAGCACTAATTATCTCGTAATTAAGCAGAAATTGTAAATATGATTTATTGAAGTTTAAGAAGGTAGGTAAATAATTAATGAATGTTAAATGTTAATGTAAATTAATGGCTGTTCCAAACTGCAAAAGATACATATCAATATAATAGACTGCCAATAATTTTATATGTAAGTATTTAATTCATAATTCTTTTATTATTGTTGAATAATAATAGATTAGTAAATAATTTATACACTATTGTATAAAAGTCTTTCTATTTACAAGTTATGTAATAATAAAATATTATCAATATAGCATGAAAGGAACAAAATAAAGAATGTGTGTTGTGCATCAGCCTTTTATTTAATTCTTCTAATTTTCTTTTACTAAATGCTTAAAGTACCTAACAAACTGGATCGACTAAGAGCCTATGCACACGGCGTTTTTTATGCGCGCAGACGTCGCGCAGTTATCACGATTCAGTCGCAGTCACGATTCAGTTGTAAATAAGCACGCGTAATCTATGGGCATTAAGGCATTAATGTGAAAATATTCCGACATATTGACGTCATCTTGGTTACATTGACCAAGTTAAATTAGGTACCTACTGTGCATTGTGCAAGACAGAATTTAATTATTTATTTTCGTGACGTGATTTTTGACGTGAACATAGAACTAAATGATTTGTGAACCTGTTACCTGTTGCCACTAATAATGTCAAGTTTATAATATTTATTTTATTTTGTTTTTAGTACATTTTGTTATAGTGGCAACAAAAATACGTAAAAATACTTACGAAAGTCTTAGTAATAGAAAGGGTTTCCGTTTTTACCCTTTGAGTACGGATGGAACCCTAAAAGACACAAAATGCTTAAAATATTAGGTAAAATTTAAAAAATTTCAACTATTATCCTCCTACTTTCTACGTTAATACTACTAAGTTGTGCTATTGCTATGAACAGTAGACCTCGCGAGCACAAACGGTTTTGCATTATTTAATACTAGCTTCAGCTCGCGGCTTCGCTCGCGTGGTTCTGGATAAAAAGTAGCATAATTGTTTATCTAGGTCACAAACTAGGTATGTAAATTCCAAGTTTCATTCTAATCCATTCAGTAGTTTTAGCGTGAAAGAGTAACAAACATTCATTCATTTATCCATCCATACATCCATACTCAAAAACATTCGCATTTATAATATTATTAGGAAGGAAATAGGAAACTAGGAAGTAGAATAGTAGGATAGTAGGATTAGTAGGAAGTAGGATAGTAGTATATATATAAAAAAAAATTGTGAATATTTCAAGGGTCTACCTATTGCCGTTATTAATATTGAGCAAAAAGCGGCAAAAAAGTGGCAACAGAAATACTAGATGGACTCAAGTTGTTTTTATTGTTTCTTATTTAAAATAAAAAAAGTAGTCCCGCGCACATTCAGATAAATGCTTTGAATCCCTGAGTCATTTGCGCGGGGATAGGACCCGTGACGACATCAACGATATCGCGCTCGGTCAAATGGTTTTCTTCTTCATTCTATAGTCAATGAGTCAGTCTATCAAGCAAGCAAAATAACATGTTACATAAAAGCCGATGCAAAAAAGAAACGAATCTAAAGCCATTTTAGATTCGTTTCTTGGCTTGTACTTGCTTAAACAGATAGTACAGTTAGCATGAAGGCCAGTCATTTCAGACCGGACCATAAATGGAAGCGACTAAAAACACGTTATTTAAAAATATTATTGATAATGGAGTATTGAAATTATAAAGAATAACTTTTATTTATTAAAGCCGGAACACTTATTTAAATTAATATTAAATATTGATCGCAATACGCCCTACCGTATCGTATCATAGTTATTGAACGCACTCTCTTCTTCTTTTTCTTTACCTACCAACATTGTGCATCTCTCGTTATGCCAATGTCAACTGTCAAAAACAAAACTGTCACTAACAAAGCACGCGTTTATTGGTGGTGTTGCCATTTTTAGGCAAATTCTATTACTATTTTAAGTTTTACATAAAGAGACAATTCAGCTGTTATTGGTGACGTCCATATTTGAAATAAATGGTTTTCTTAAAGTAACCAGTATTTAATACGTAGTGACTTGTGACTTTAGAATAATTGAGTAACTGAGATAGTCCAAATCTATCCTAACCTAAAAGTATAAAATACTATTCAGTAAAATTCTCCGGATTTAATAAAAAAAACTATTGATTGCACATGATATCCTGCAATAAGGACTACCAATTAAGACATAGGTCATTTCTATTCGCGACACTTTATGTTCAGGTTGTATGAAATTGGCCGATCTTCTTTCAGGTCCAATTTTTTTCCAAATGCATAGTATTGAAAACAAGACCAGGTCGTATTTATTTCAAATAGAACAGCTTCAATAGGTGATTAGACTCGTATACACATTCATAAATATACAACATCTACCTACACCTAGTACTTGCCTCAGTTGCCTGTTTGGAAGATTTTATACATTGCTTAGCCTACTAATATTATAAATGTGAAAGTTTGTGACGATGGATGGATGGATGTTTGTTCCTCTCTCACGCAAAAACTTCATAGCGGATTTTGATGAAACTTGGAATAATGTACAAAGTTTGTGACGTGGATTAAGATATAGGCTACTTTTTTTAACAGCGAATCTTAGCAATAAAACAAATCTCATCAACAATAACAAATAAATAAATTATAACAAGGAATAGGCTAGATGCCTGAAAAATTCTAATTAGTTCGTAATATACATTATCAAAAAATATTGGACACGTATTTTTTCTTTTGTCAATTAAACTAAAAATGACAAAGATATAGTGCGTTGAAGTTCCGCGTGACGTCACAGGTAAGTACACTTTTTACATACAAGTGACGTCACGAGCCCCCACTCCCAAACTTTGACGCTCTCTAACCTTGTCGATTTCAATTGATTTTAAAAATAAAAAAAAGACGTGTGGCACTCGGGGACTGCCGCGGTAAAGCTATTGCATAGCATTTTGTATCAACTTATGCAATTATAATTATTTATTTATTTTATTTATGCAGTATTTCTTTTTCTTTGATATTAATTCAAGTTACACTTTTTGAGCGTGGTGACCGATAAGAAAATCATTTTTTTTTTCTTTTATTAAATAAACGAGCTTCGTAGAGTCGTACAATACGTCTAGTTGCACGCACACAAACACCGTGTCGAAGACTGCCGAAAAGAAACGACGTTAGACAATGCACGGCCTTCAAGCCACACCTCCGTGCCCGTCGGAGTGGGGAGCGTGAGGTTTTTTCGTTACGGAATTTCTGGATTTGGTCCCCGCGCTCAAGGCCCTCGATAGAAGCTATGCAATAGCTTAAAAAGACGTGTGGCACTCGGGGACTGCCGCGGTAAAGCTATTGCATATCATTTTGTATCAACTTATGCAATTATAATTATTTATTTATTTTATTTATGCAGTATTTCTTTTTCTTTGATATTAATTCAAGTTACACTTTTTGAGCGTGGTGACCGATAAGAAAACAATTTTTTTTCTTTTATTAAATAAAAATACGTCTAGTTGCACGCACACAAACACCGTGTTGAAGACTGCCGAAAAGAAACGACGTTAGACAATGCACGGCCTTCAAGCCACACCTCCGTGCCCGTCGGAGTGGGGAGCGTGAGGTTTTTTTACGTTACGGAATTTCTGGATTCGGTCCCCGCGCTCAAGGCCCTCGATAGAAGCTATGCAATAGCTTAAAAATTCGTGTCCTATATTTTTTGATATTCTAATTGAAAATGAAAAAAGGTTTATTTCAGCTAGAACAACAAAAATTGACGGACTAATTAGAATTATTATTTTTCTACCCAGGCATCATTCCTATTCGTAACAATAATCACCAAGCGCTTCAAGATAGCATGAAAGCAAATCAAGACTGATTTTGTTCTCTCTACTGTATTCGCGTGAGTGAGTATAGACGGCACTAGTGTGCAAGCGAGAGAACAGAATAAGCGCCGCCATTTATGATTCGTTTCTGTAATGAACCGGGTTAACCAAAGTCCAAAGTACCAAGCAAACAAGAACAAACAATGTACAACACACATCACTAGAAGTTTGAAAATAGTGTGCCCAGCGTTGTCGGTACGGATTTTTGGTACGTTTTTTAACTTTTTCGGGTCTTGGTGGATTTTTTGTGCATCATGTCTTCCGGACATTTTTTTTACCGTATCTACATTTTGTATAGGAAGATAAGTTAAATTTTATTCGGCTCACTCCATCCACTGGCCAATTTTAAATACCTGGTATTCCCTACTCACCTATTTAAATGAAACAGCGTATTTACAACGTATTGTATGTGTTTATTGTATGTAGGTAGATATGTTTAAAATGGGCTATCCTGGATTAATATTCAGCAGAGCTAAGCCTGTAAAGTAAAGTAAAAGTAAAAGTAATATTTATTGCTTGAAATACATGACGTACCTAAGGTGTTATATTAAATGTCATTAATATGGGTAACAATGTACCTACTCTTCCGTATTTACGGCGTGCAATATTTTAACAATGATTTAGTAGGTATTATGAACTATTAAAACGAAATGATTAATTAAAATAATAAAATAGCTACAATAATTGTTCAAAATAATAATAATTATGATAGTCAAAATTAAAATGTCATAAAAAATAAAATTATACAAATAAAAATAAAACCAAAACTTAGTCACAAAAGTGTTTGACATTTAGAAATTCGTTAATTGTATAATAACACTTATTTGTAAGAATAGTATTTAACTTACTCTGAAACATTGTTGTCGGTAATTCCCATATTGTTTTATTGTAAATAGAAGGAGCCATGCAAAAGATACTCTAGCGCATTAATGCGGTCTTTGAGGTTTGAACTCAGACTTTGATCTCTTCTATTGCGACTTAAGACATTAGCCTCTATTATAACATGTTTGCTCTGAACCAAGATTTACACGCCTTATCTTGGAAAATGATTTTCGTTGAGCTCCCGTTTTAACTTTGAAATCCATAGCTGATATTCTATTACAACAGTGATAGCAGGACACTCAAGAAATGGGATTATTATTTTGATACTTTCTTCATTTAGGTTTATCAGTTGTTATTGTTAAGGACATCGTAGTTCATAAAGCATCGTTAGATATCAGCAAACCATAAAATGCATCGCGCCAATGCAAAAAATGGCTTTTTTTTATATTGTCAATTTATAGAATTTGAGGTGTATGATTTGACGGGGTCATGTCGTCTGGCTATTTTACAGCCGGACGTCCCACACCCCTAAAGCCATCCCTAGGCCAGCACTCTCTTATTATTTATCCTACTCCATCGGTCATCACCTCACCTCGCAATGTGTCCTGCCCACCTCCATTTGATTTGCTTAAATAATGCGGTTTCCTACGTTTCAATGGTAATGCAGGAACGTGGTTAACCTGAGTCTATGGTGATCAGGGACTGATGATAGAGTAAGAAAGAAAATACTGTTGGATATAATTTTAACTGATTTAATTAAGATAATTTTAATTTGTATCTAATGAAATTACATATCGCACCTTTTAGACATATTTCGGACTCTATAGGCTTTGTGTTCGGATTCGGATATTTTTTCTGTTAGACCGCCCGCCCCGGCAACACTGAGCGCGCCTGGCCTGGGGGTAGAAAAAAGGGCTGCGTGTGTGTGCGACAATTTGGAAAATAATTATTTTCTCATAGAATTCTGTGCAACGAAGTCAATGAAATTATTGTTAATAATGTAATAAAGTCTTCTGAGTATTATCCTCAAGAGTTTGCGGTGTTAATTTTAAGAGAAACTGTGAAATCCGTATTGTTTTGGTGCCGTACACCTATATTGATTTATCTTGATAGCCACTGACCTGTTTTTCGTATTTGTAATGTGTAACCCGTAAATAATTGATAACATCATTAGGCTGGACCGTGCGGTGGTTATGAATGAATAATTTGGTTTCAACTCAACGGATTATTGAAATGATGATGGGTGCTTTTGGGGCTCCTTTCAATGTCCTCGGAATGATAATGTGAATCAACATAACTGCAGCAGCAAGTACATTTGTCAACTGGTATGCATTTAAAACGATGATGACGCCCATCGAGGAGAAGAAAGATGAAAAGGTGAGTAGCAACCTAACTCCTTACATACCAATATCAAAATAGGTTGGTATTTTTATTTTTTTAGTTTGTTAATAAGCGGTTACACATCCAAGTGGCGACCTGGCATGAGTTGCTTACGCTTATCTCCTATGAACAACTAAAACTCCTGCAGGTAGCAAATGTAAATGGACTCCCTTTTCCGCAATTGGACTCCAGTTGGTCCATTGTGCGTGTGGGAGATCTGGTTAAATACTTAGCCAGCCTAACTCCGCCCAGAAGTACAGAAGTTTCCTGGGGTCTTCGCAGGCTTCGCGGAGTGACCTTGGGGTTCCAACGATTTGTTCACGTTGTGATGCAACTCCCACGCATTCCAGGATTACGTGGGCTGCTGATTCTTCTTCGGTCAGACACCCTCTGCAGAGTGAGCTGTCTGTTTCTCTGATGTTGTAGAGGTGTTCGTTCAAAGGAGAGTGTCCCGTGAGGGTACCAACGATGGTGCGAAGATGTTGTATTTTGAGTGTTAACAGAGGATGGGTCAGGCGCGGTGAGGTGGCCGGTAGTGCTGCTCTGGACTGCCTGCAGTCAAAGTCTAAAGTCAAAGTCAAAAATTCATTTATTCAGTAGGAACTGTATAGTACACTTTGAAACATCATTTTTTTAATTTACCACCAATTCGTAATGAGACCAAACAGAGAAGAATTGGCAAAAAACTCTGCTTGGCTTATATTTTTTTAACGTCATTGTTTATTACATTGTTTTTGATTGAGTTGGAGGCAGTTTCATCCCAAGCTTTTTTGTCATCTAAATAATCAGATATTTTATAATAAGCTTTATTACATAGATTACGTTTAACAAAATTTTTAATTTATTTACAGATAGATTAATCACATAATTCGGGATTTTGTTAAATTAATTAATTTTTAACAAAATCCCAAATTTATAGTCTGTCGTCTGTGCCCAGCGTTCGTTGTGTTGGTTACGGGTGCACAGCAGCATCCATGTGCGTAGCTGAGAGAAGGGCAGAGGTAGGAATGGCGGTGGACCTTCTGTTTGGGTTTCCGATCCCCTCCTCGCTAGTCCATCTGCGGTTTCGTTGTCTTGTGATCCGCTATGTCCCTTTATCCACTGATGAGTTACATTGTTCTTTGTAGCGATACTCTCCAGGGCAAGGTGGCATTCGTAGACGAGCTTAGAGTTACAGCTGTGGCTCTCCAATGCTCTGAGTGTTGCTGCGCTGTCTGAGAGAATCTGAATGTTGTAGCTGTCAACCTCTCTTCGGTTGATTGCAGCAGCAGCAGCTTCGGCTATGGCCACACATTTGCATTGAAAAATAGAGCTGTGTGTGCCAAGCGTTAACGATATGTTGATATTGAGATCCAGAGAGTGTACGCCGGCTCTCTTACCCTGCTTGGTTTTCGAGCCATTGGTGTACACATGGACTTCATGGAGCCCTGATTGGTCGCTCCGGTTCTCGTGTAGTTGGATGCGGTAGTATTTCAGGTATGTTTGTTGTTTGGGGATCCGGTCGCATGGGGCAGATAGCAGGGGTTCATAGGCCATCGCTCTATTCAGAATGTGTGCGTGTGGGCTCCTGGTGTTTCCCCATAAGTTCTGGTGTTTTAATCTGATAGCAGACATCGTCGCTTCTTGTTGTATATACAGGTCAAGCGGGCCTAACCATAGAATTATTTCTAGAGCAGCCGTCGGTGTTGTTCTCATGCAACCAGTTGTAGCGGAGCATGCCAGTCTTTGGAAACGTTGTAACTTAGTGATGACGGTGCTTAGCTCGGTTCTAGTCCTTGTTATCTTAGGTGACAACCCCCATGTTTTCCCGAGCATTGTACTGCATTGGAAAAAGGTTGTACACACTCTTTGTAGTTTGTAGTCAAGATGCTTGTTCCATAGTAGTTTGTTGTCTAGTAGGACTCCAAGATATTTGACTTCATTTGTAAGTTTTATTTCAGCATTGAATAGTTTGGGAAGTCTAAGGTTGTTCACATTCCTTTTGTGTGTGAACAATATTAGTTCCGTTTTTGTTGGATTAACTGATAACCCGTGACCCGTGCTCCAGGTTTCAATTATCTTGAAAGCAGATTTTATGAGGTCACATTGTATGTTTTAGAAGCACCCGTTGGCTAGGATAGCAAGATCGTCTGCATATCCCACAATGAATAGGCCTCGGCCGTTCAGTTTACGGATGAGTTCGTCTACTACTATGTTCCAAAGCAGCGGCGAGAGAACTCCGCCCTGTGGGGAGCCTCTGGCTACAATGCCTCTGGTAGTTGTGTTGATTGTGACTTGTATTGCTCTATAATTCAGCATGTTGTTTATCCACTCAGCTAGTGTCGGAGAGACGCCATATCTTTCCAAGGCAAGGTTAATGCTAGTGAATGTTGTTTTGTCAAAGGCTCCGTCAATGTCTATGAAGGCTCCCAAGGTCGGTTGTTTTGAGGCTAATCCGTCTCCGATTCGAGATACTTAAAATCAGCACTACACAGTGTTGTGTAGTGCTGATTCTGTTGATTTGCCTTTTTTGTATGCGTGTTGGTGTGGGTGTAAGGGATTGCGTAGGAGAGTATTACCTCCTAATTCCTGGTCGCATAATCTCTCTAGGGTTTTAAGTAGAAACGACGTAAGGCTTATTGCTTTATTGCTTATACCGGGTACTTCCCGCTCTGTTTGCTTATCCGCCTTGACGAGTGCCCAGGAGTTGATGTTGACAGACTCGTTGTGTGCGGCCAGAATCTGGCGCAAGATGTTTTTTTGGGCAGAAGTCGCTGGGTTCAGAAGTTCATCCATTAACTTCTGCTCCAAATAGGTCCGTACACCGATGGCCTGCTCCGCTGTGAGGTCATGTTGGGGTTCGGTCATTACGGCGACACACAGTTCGTTGGCCCTGAAAGCCGCTGCGTAACTGACCCGTTGTTGGTTGGGTCCCGACTTGACGCGTTTACCGTCACCCGTAGGTGTGGTTGTGTCGTCCGATCGGGATCTTTTGGTAGCGGTTGTCGGCTGGTCAGCCGTAGTGGTGGCGAGGGGAGCTGCTGGCTTGCCTGCGCGTTTGCCCCTTGGCTTGGATCGGCGGCGGGGTCGGCTTCTTCCACTAGTCGCTGGCTCTGCCTCGGGCGCTGCTTGCAACCGCCTCCGGGTCGGCTTGACTGGAAGTCTCGCCAGATCGGGTCGACGACTTGACTCCTGGAAGGAGTTGTCGTCCCCCGTCAGCAGCCTTTTGCCTTGCCTGCGTCCTCACCTGGGGCTTCGCGCTGGCCTGCTGCGGCTTGCCTTTGCCCTTTTTCGGTTTCTTCCGAGGAGAAACAAGGGTCTAGTTGGGTTCGGTAGGCCGTTCGGATATGAAATGAATGAGATCCTTAAGTGCCGAAAGGTTGATGACGGTATCTTTCGACGCAGCCTCGAGGGGCGCGCCGTCAGCTACCGTCGGGAGAGGTTTTAGAGCCCGATGTGCTTGTGGAAGCAGCCTTATTCTCACGCCGCTTCGTCTCGGATGTTGCTTTGTGAAGAATTGGCGCGTTCGGCACAATCGTGCTCTTAGGAGGAGGAGCGCCTGAGGGCGCAACCCGGGAAGTGGTGGGCGCTTGGTTAGCAGCCTGTGTTGGGTTGTAAGGATTTATTTCTGAAGCCATGACGAGTGTTGTTTTATAATTCATTTTCGGAAATTCTCCACCCGCCACGGAGTCCTCAAACGGGGAAGTCGCGCGCTCTACGCGCGATCGCTAGAGTTATACCGAAGACATAGGACCCTCACCCTGCAGAATCTTCTTTTTCTTTTGGTGGCTCTCCACTACTGGAGGTCAGCTCTGCGAATTTTTCTCTGTCTTGAGCCAAGCGAAAGAGATGTTCAACGCCGGCTATCCTCGTCCACTCCCGGATGTTACGCAACCACGACTTTTTCCTTCTTCTAACGCGTCGTTTACTCCTTACTTTGCCCATCATAATAATTAGTTGGAGCAGTTGGTATCTTTCATTTCTTAATACATGACCAAGATACGCTACTTTTCTGCGCCTGATGGTCTGCAACAATTCCCGAGTTTTTCCGACACGTTGGAGAACCTTCACATTCGTAACTTTTTGCGTCCAGCTAATGCGTAACATCCTACGGTAGCACCACATCTCAAATGTTTCGAGACGCTTTTGGGTTTCTACTTTTAACAGTATCGGCCAGACGTAACAATGGAGCATCCTCACTCTGAGCTTCGTACATAGTTTACGGCTACACAAAACTTTCACCATTTTCTTGAATGTTGCTCGAGCAATTTCGATCCGGGTGCGAATTCCTTGATAGCTGTCCCATTCTTCATTCACCCAAGCACCGAGATATTTGTATTGCCGAACTCGCTCTAGATCTAGACCTGCAACTTTAATTTTAAGATTCTGGTCCATGTCGCCGGATGCAACCAACAATTTTGTCTTAGACACATTCATATTCAATCCTGCCCTAAAACTGCATTCGTGCACTCTATTCAAAATGAGTTGCAGATCCTCTTCTGTTGAGGCTATGAGCACGGTGTCATCAGCATATCTCAAATTATTAATAATTTTGCCGTTGATTGCGACACCGACTTCCAGATCTTCCAGAGCTTCTGATATTATCGCTTCTGAGTACAGGTTGAAGAGAAGAGGTGACAAAATGCATCCCTGTCGAACTCCCCGGCAAATGTCAACTCGATCAGTTTCCGAAAGTCCCACTCTTATAGTCGCTGTTTGGTTCCAGTACAGATTTTTTATGATTCTGAGATCTTTAACATCCAAGCTGATATTAATCAAATGCTTCATTAAAATCTCGTGTTTAACACGGTCGAAAGCTTTCTCGTAATCAATAAAGCACAAAATTACGTCTGTTTGCATATCTTTGCACTTCTGCACGAGAACATTTAAGCCCAAGAGTGCTTCTCGAGTTCCCATGCCGGAACGGAAACCAAACTGGCTCTCCCCGAGCTGTTCGTCACACTTCGGTCGTATTCTATTGTGAATAATATTCATATTCATATTCATATTCATTTATTTATTGCAGTCATAATAAAATAGTAAATAGTTAAAATAGTAATAGATAAAATAGTTTTAGTACGTGACTCATCAGACTAATAGTACGGTATTCAGAGCACTTTTTTGCTTTTGCCTTCTTAGGAAGTGTCACAAAGGTTGATGTCAACCAATCCTCAGGCAGAGTCCCTGAGTTGTATATTTGGTTAAGAGGGGCCTGGAGCTGCGTTTTCCCATACAAAACTTACTTTCGGTATAACTTTTTATTTAAGTAATTTATTACATCCAAATTTTGTACATACAATCTGATGGGATATATAAAGGTTTGAAATTAGTTTTTGTTATAAAACCATTAACCAATTAAAAGTTTAAGTGATTTGAATATTCGCTCGTTTTGCACACAAAAACATGTCATTTTTGGCATGTTAAAACACGTTATAATATACATTCTATTGGAAATCAATTTCCAACTTCGCCTATGTCCTCTACTTTGCTACAAAAAAATAAATATAAAATATTTGCAGCACAAATCAAATTATAACGAAACTAAGGGTTTGTACTGAAAAATAGGCAATTCCACTAACATTGCTTGCACACTCTCTTTCGCACGCGAGGGCGAACAACACAGAGGGGTACGGGGAACGTGGTAGCCCCTATGTGGTATGTACTTGCTTGCGACATACGTCTGTTAGTGATGTAAAAATGCGTGCCGAATGACGATATCAAATTTAATATTGGATTATTATTTATTTTTATATTGAATATTTATTGATTGTAAAATATCCAACGCTTTATGATCATATCTTATAAGCATTAACGGCGGAAATGCAGACTACTAATAATTGTTTATTATACGCAACAATAATTATATTATACTATAATTAGAATATTTTTTTTAATTTGACAGCTGTAAAACTTAAATCGACCATATCTCGAGAACTACTTATCTTAGACTTGCCTTTACTAGCTCAAATCATAGCTATTAAAAATACCTTAATTTTCGATGACAGCTGTCAAACTTAAAACGACCATATCTCGAGAACTACTCAACCTAGACTTGCCGTTACTAGCTCACATGATAACTATTGATAAGATCTTAATTTTCGATGACAGCTGTCAAACTTAAATCAACCATATCTCGAGAACTACTTATCTTAGACTTGCCTTTACTAGCTCAAATGATTGCTATTGACATAAACTTAATTTTCGATGACAGCTGTCAAACTTAAATCGACCATATCTCGAAAACTACTCATCCTAGACTTGCTTTTACTTGCTCAAATGATTGCTCTTGACACGAACTTAATTTTTGATGACAGCTGTCAAACTTAAATCGACCATATCTTGAGAACTACTTATCTTAGACTTGCCTTTACTAGTTCAAATGATAGCTATTAAAAATACCTTAATTTTCGATGACAGCTGTCAAACTTAAAACGACCATATCTCGAGAACTTCACATCCTATACTTGCCGTTACTAGCTCACATTAGCTATTGATAAGATCTTAATTTTCGATGACAGTTTTTAGTTTGACAGCTGGCATCGAAAATTAAGATTTTATTAGTAGCTATCATTTGAGCTAGTAACGGCAAGTCTAGGATGAGTAGTTCTCGAGATATGGCAATTTCAAGTTTGACATATGACATTGAAAATAAAGATCTTGTCAATACCTATCTTTTGAGCAAATAACGGCTAGTCTAGGATGTGTAGTTCCAGAGATCTAACCATTTACAGATGAATTTGTAGAATGAGTTTTGAGTGGAGCTTTGAGTTGAGTTTTGAGTTTGAGTTTTAGAGTGACGGTGACGGTGAAAATCTAAAATTATTATTCAAAATAGCTTTGAAGGTCATATTTTTTCTTTTTAACACGTTGACTGCGGGTATCGGACATAACGCTACGCAGAATACTCTGCGAAGATGCCCTTTGAAAACTGACTGAATAACATTTTTTTTCTTTTTAACATGTTGACTGCGGGCCTCAGTCATGACACAACTGATGACTTATAAAAACTGAAACAACATTTTTTTTCTTTTTAAAACGTTGAGTTGTGATAGAAATTTGTAGCAACAATTAACAGAAGTAAGTATAACAAAAAAGTCGCCACGCCGCAGCGCCGCCGGCCGGCCCCGCTGTGAAAAAACAACCTCAATACAACAAAACATAGTATTTAGTACTCCAATACTCATTCATTACATTAGTCACTTCAATAATATTGTTATCAGTCGTGCTCGTTAGACCGCTCGTCCGCTCCGCCTCTTGTGTAGCGCTGTCGCATTCATTTAGCGCCCTGTCTCACTCTAGATGAAATAGCAACAAAACAAAGCGGGTTAGGAGTCATCCCAACGCGAGAGTACGCCGAGCTTCCAGGGGACCCTTAAATAGAAGAGTTAAGGCGTCTATATATTAGTCTTCTAGAAGCTTGAGCACTTCTACGGGTATTTTCTCTGGGCCTAATGCTTTACCCACTTTAGCAGTTCTTAGTGCTTGTTTGACCTCAGATTTTATAATAGACGGGCCCGTATCATCGAAGTCTATATTCACAGAGCTTCTCGTGGTATCTTCAAACATATTAACAATGAACTCTCTCCAAGTTTTCATCTTGCTTTCTAAGTCAAGAATAAGCCGCCCCTGGTCGTCACACAATACGTTTGAACTGGACTTCGGAGACCGGCTAGATCTTTGATCTCTTTATGTAGATTGAAACTGTCATGCTTGCGGAGTAATTCCTCAATTCGATTGCATTTTTCCTCATAAAAAGAATCACGAGCCGTTCTTACTTTTTTAGTTATGAGCTTGTCCAGTTCTTTGTATTTTGCTTGATTATTTTTATGTGTTCTGGGTTCATTCATTAGCTGTATCAATCATTATCTGTAGGATCTCGGAGGTCATCGAATGCTGCTTCTTTATTTGACAGTGTGGTTAAGCAAATTCTGACAGATGTTGTGGACAGTGTTATTAAGTGCAGACCATGTTTCTACGGATGTTGACAGGTTAGCTAATTGACTATCTGCCCATTTGTTTATGGCATTTGAGACCTTCGATCTAATAGTCGGTTCTTGTAACATTTTTTACATCTATTCTGTTGTTAAATTTGACTCTAGGAATGCGTTTAAATTTGCAGTACCATGTTGCAACTACTGGGTTATGATCGGAATTGATGTCTGCTCCAGGATACGTTAAAACTTTTTTAATAGAATTCCGAAACCGTGAGTTCACCAAAATGAAATCTATTTGATTGCGAACCAAATGATTTGATGTATGTTGAGGCGATGTCCAGGTATACAAGCGTCGCGGGGGTAGTTTGAATAAGGTATTTGTTATGACGAGATCCTTTTCCTGACAAAATTCTATAAGAGCGTCGCCTCTTTCATAAAGTTAGTCACTGTTTTGGAGGTTTCCTTACTCATGAGTACTCCTACCCCATGATGATTGGATGACTGATCGTTGCCAGAGTAATAAAGAATTTTCCCCTCCACCGTTTCATATTTGTCTTGTCCAGACCATTTTGTCTCACGAAGCCCTAAAATATCTAGTTGAAGGCGATCCATCTCCATTATGATGTTAGAAAGTTTTTCAGGCTTCTTCATTCCTCTGACATTCCATGTTGCAATCCTTATCTTTTTTATCTGTGTCCCTCCGGAGATTGTTCGCACCCCTGTCCCAGTAAAGGGACGCCGGAGACTCGGGGCCATTCTTTGTGTTGTACTATTCATTTTGAGCTGAATTACTTGGGATGTAATTATGATTGTGGTATCCCGTTGCCTTCCATCATCGCAGTGTTGTGATCGTCGTGCCGTAGTGGCTGCGCTCACAAGTGTCTGGAGTAAGCCCTTTAAATTAATCTAGTTTTGTCCTTACACTAGTACTGAAATTGCTGCTTCTCAACTCCAGGTCACAATAACTACGCCTTTATGAGGCTTGCCTCTTCCGCTGGCCCTACCGATTTTGTTGCCTGAACATTTTCGCCGTTTCCACCGTTGAGGACTTCACCCGTAACCCTGGGAAAAGGGGTTTGCGTTATACCCCGCAAAACTGGGTCCCTGAGCGAACTTAGCCACCTCGCACTCCGACCTACTGAAGTGGAAGTGTTGCCCACCCCCGCGACGTGGACGCGCCGAACAGGAATTACCGCAGTGTAACATTAAGAAGGTGACTCTATGTTCCCTGTAGCCGGGTTAATGGCCTCGTATAATGCCCGAGACCAAAGGCGGACCCTGCAGAATGGACGAGACTAAACGTTGCGAAGAATGCCGCGGCTGCCTAAGGCCAAAGAGGAACCCGCACGCCCACCACGGGTTCCGCGCCTCGCCGTCTGCCCACCCACAGTTAGGGATCCTCGCCTACGACCCTCAGACGAGGCGTAACAGCCGATTGATCGCAAGTGGCTAGTTTGCACCCGCCCGTGTGAAGAGAAATCCAGACCGAAGAGCCGTGTTGATGGCAGCAGGCACAACCACCGGCCCACTGCGATCTCAGACTCCAGGCTTCCTTCATCCTCCGGTACGGGATCCCGCGCACGGCACAAACACGCGGCAGGCCATTACTGTCCAACATCCTGCTAGTCGCACGATGGTGAACCCTCCGAGACATGACCCGAAATCTCAGGAAGTATTCGTCTGGTGGTTTCAGTTACGTCTATTTCTGAGGGAATTAGACCAATAACAGGGAAGCAACCACGTGAAGGATAATCCACCAGACTTGCCTTAGGGATCGGCGACTGTTGCGCTACACTCTCCTAAGACCATTCGCACCTTACCCTTCTTGAAGAGATGAGTAAGGCAGGCTTGCATCTATGCTAGGCAAGTGTCTACTAACAGAAGCTAAAGCAGCAAAACAACAAGCTAGGCAAAGCAACTATTAAAGCATAGACATAAACCGGTAGGGGTTTATGTCTATGCTCCTGCAGGTAGCATCTTGGAAAAGCAAATGAAGTGAAGATTTCATTATTCAAAAAAACCAATCTGTGAATGCGAAATATGACAAATTAATTAAAGTTAGGGTCCATTATGTAGCTTGACACTTATGCGGGCCGGCATTAATCGACACAGCTGGGCGGTAATATCGAATAATATAGATGAATGTTCAAGAAAAGGCTGCTTGGCTTTCACTAGGAGGGCAGTCAGGAGAGGCATCAGCGGGCCGGCCGTCGTCGGCAAAGCTGGGTGATAAATCCGAATATAAGTAGCTGAATGTTCGCGAATCACAACCCCCTTGTCTTACATTTTAGTTCAGCTAAAAATGTGTGTGTGAATATAAACCGATTGGAGCAAAAATATACACTTACTATGATATTGTAAAAATCTCTTGTATCTCTTACTAGCAATAAATATATTGTAATTGAAAGTCAAATGTATGTAGTAGTTGCTACAGGTCTGCTGTTTCGTTCCACAAGCACTGCCGACCCAAATGAACTACCAAATCGACACCACAAGTCGAACAAGTGCAGTAATTACTTTGGGTCGGCTTTGTCAGTATTATTTCGTCGGCTTTGTTAGTTTTGGTCAGCATTCTTAAAACGCTATCTAATAGGTGCTCATCACCACTTTGGGTGAGTCTCATCCAAAGGGAGATAAATAACTGAGTGATATAACTGAGTGGGCACCTTCTCCAATAATTTTTTCATCTTTTATTTTTATTGTACTAATTTTATTTAGTGTGTGTTTTCTAACTCCTATGGATTTTTATAATTATCCGAAATAAAATAGTGTGGGTTGCAGATCCGTTGCGGGCTGGTGCAGGTGTCGGACGGCAAGTCCCGGCCGCGGGCGGCGCGGCTCGTGCTGACCATGGACGCCGTCACGGTGCAGCACGAGGCGCCGCCCTGCACGCCCGCACTACATCACTCCGTGCCGCACACCAGGGTATCACTATTTATTTATTTACTAAATTAAAAACCAACAGCTTATTATAAAAGACTAACCATAGTTTATACAATAGAAAGCCAGCGAAAGATTGTCACGTATAGTTTTTACACTAGGTACAAGGCATTTTGGCGAAAATTTATATTGTGTTATTAATTATGAGCAGGAGACGCTCAACTTATCGCATTTTACGAACTACACTGTTATCTTAAATTGGAATCGTTAACGAGCTGCTCTGAAAAATTCTCTGCTCAGCTGCTCTCGTGCTGAGGAGGCGCTGGTACAGAACAGGTCTAAATCATAGTGCTTGCAAAATTATTAAGATGGTCTACCTCATAAAGTTATCTGCCTCATCATCAGCCTATAGCAGTCCACAGCTGGACATAGGCCTCTCCTAATGAGCACCATTGAGGTCTGTCCTATACAATTATATCTACCTCATAATAGTGGATGATTTTGATTGAATTTGAAATAAGAGTGAATTTATTGACTTTATTTACATATATAAATTGTTAAATAAATAACGACATTCTTTTACATTTAGAAATACAAAATTGGCATGTCAAACTTTTACAATATGAATTCTTACTTTATATTGTAAAATTTGTCAATTTTATTTTAGTTGATCTTATTATTTGTACATGAATTTATAAGCTCTTGAAAGGAGGCAGCAGCTTTCCCACAGACAATGCATCATCCTGGTAAAAATAACCCTTGTATTATTTGTGGTTGCAGGAGCGCATGGTCCAACTGACCCGGCAGAAGGTGGGCGGGCTGGGGCTCAGCATCAAGGGCGGCGCCGAGCACAAGCTGCCCATCCTCATCTCCAAGATATACAAGGACCAGGCCGCCGACCAGACGGGGCAGCTCTTTGTGGGAGATGCTGTCATTAAAGGTTGCTTTTCGTTGAATTGCTTATGTAGCATGGCTTTGGTGTTTGAAGAAACTTAGTTTAGCAACACTTCTAGGTAGACTAGGAAAATGCTTTTACTAGTTCTATAAGGATAGCTATACACATAAGCAAGCCGGCATAAATCGACACAGCCAGGCGGAAAATCGAATATATGTAGATGAATGTTCGTGAAAAGGCCGCTCGTCTTTGACTAGGTAGGCAGCATCAGCGGGCCGGCACTCATCGGCACAGCCGGGCGGTAAAACCGCATGTATGTAGTTGAATATTTGGTAATCATAACCGGTCGGCTCAAGGTTTGGTTCAGCTAAGAATATGTATATGGAGTCGAACGTAAATGGTATGTAGATGTTACGGGTCGGCTTTTTTGTTCCTCAAGTACTGCCCAATCGAATGACGTATCGACCCGAATGAACTACCCAATCGGCTCAAGACGAATAAGTGCAGTAATTACCTCGGGTCGACTTTGTTGTTCGACAAATATATCAACTCAATTTTATGGTGAATGATGTTTCAATGAAATTGTATGGAAAACTTTTTTTTTGTATTTTCGCGAAAACTTACGATTTGATTTAGTAAGTTACTTTGGGAAACGTGTTCTTGTTGGGAAATAGAGTCGATTGAGACCAACTTGTTTTTTTTGGCAAATGTCATTTTCTGGGTTAAATGTACCTATTTTCAAAAATCCAAAAATGCCATTAATTTTTCCTTCAAAATAAACCATATTGTTTTCTCGGAACAAAACCTTCTAACTACAAAAAAAGGTAGCTGCCCTTAACGAGGTAACATTTTGCCCCAACCTATATAATACCCTAGCTATATAAATGGTCAATAAATTAATCTGAATCTGAAGCTAAGGCGTAGCGGCCAAAGTACTAGCGATTTCAAATCAATTTAATTTGTATTGCAGAAAAGGACATAGGGTACCTTTTGATCCAGAAAAAAGTACTGTTCCCAAGGGCAACAACCAAAAAATTTAACAAAATGTATATTAAAGCGAGCGAAGCTGCGGTCAAAAGCTAAAACAGGTAATAATTAAAGCAATTAGCCCTCTAGTCTAGGCCATAAAGTACAGTATTATATATAAAACTTGCAAATATTAGCTCGACACATTAGCTGATTAAATTATAGCGCTCTATCACGCAAAAATACTGTAGTATTAACGCACGTAAACGGGTCAGTGAGGGGAATTCGGAACACACTAATATAAAAAAAAATCATTTAAAGGTTCTGCAAAACAGAATAAAAGCGTTTAATATCATTTAACACGTTGACATTTTTTAAATTAGATCAATTGTTGCATACAGGAATAAATCTTGATTTTAAGCAATTCATCGGGATTTAAATGATCGCGATTTCAAATTTAATTGATTTGAAATCACGAGCTTATGATGATCGGTCGAGTCGATAAGTTCGAATTTATGTACCTACCTAATTAGCTAAAATAACATCATCATCATCATCATAATGTACACAGACTGAGTCAAACGAGGTAACCGCTAAACCATTTTTGAGAATTCGATTATGTAACCGGCAAACTATGTTAACCTAACCAAACTAATCTTCGTTGCACAACTTCAGTCTGTTCATTGACTTACGGTTTTAAATCGGCTCTAATTAGCAAGTTACTTTTGGTATACGGCTTAGGCACATTGAACCTTAACAATCCTTGAATGAGGCATGGTTTATTGATGCAAATGGCGTGCGTCTATTTAGGTCAGTTGTCGCGTGACGCCACTGATTCTAGAATCAGTTGTAAGCGAATTATTGCGGTGTCTATGTAATACAAGTGGACATTGATCGTGTGGACTTTATGTTAATGTTACTGGTATCACATTGTGTCTCGTATGGCGTTGAGATGCCACAATAATCTATTGTTCGTATTGTTTGTAAATGAATAGGGTTGACGGGTATTCAGTTACTTGGCTCGGTGGCCAGATCATAATCCTGGCTTCCTAACTAATATTATAAATGTGAATTTGTTGGTTTACTATATTAAAAGAGAAAAGAAAGAACATTGGGTATATTTGGGAAAATAACTTTCATAAAAACTTTTAACGCGTGGCCGCACGGCCGAAAGTTAAATCTCTACTAATATAATATTTATAAATGCGAAAGTTTGTGTATGAAAAGTAACTCACGTGTTGATCCAAGTCACAAACTATGTTTATTACAAGTTCCAAACACGTCTAGCCGTTACGGGGATGAGTGCTTACTAAGACACAAACTTTTGCATTTATAATCTTAGTGTGTATATATGTTATGGACAATGTGATTAATTGGTCATTATACATAATGACCGGGCATTATGAATAATGACCAATATGTGAGGGCAATGTGATAAGAACTATTGAATCAATCAAATTGCCCGGGCAATATACATAACGCCCATCACCTGTTGGGCAGAATAATAAAAGACACAATATTTAACTATTATTTTTATTTCAGACTTTAAATCAAAATTTAAAACACAAATTTCTTCCTTTTAGCGATGCCTTATTCATATTTCCCGGGCACTATGAATAATGCCCGCATTAATCACTTTGTCCATAACATATATATCCCAACAAATCAATTCAAACAAAAAACCTGGACTGGGTTCTGATTTCTTTATTAATTTAAAAATGCTTTTTTCAAAAAGTGATTAAATAGTACGAGAAAGTTATCTCGAAGAAAACATAGGTATGTTTTCCTCGAGATAACTTTCTATATATCGCTAAAAGCTATAGAAATAATGTAATATGTATACAAAATAGTCCTTTATCGTAGTGAACGGAGAGTACATAACTGCGTGCGCGCACGACGACGCCGTGACCATCCTCCGCAACGCGGGCGACATCGTGGTGCTCACCGTGAAGCACTACCGCGCCGCCACGCCCTTCCTGCAGAAACAAGGTACCAGCCCGCTCACAGACACTGTCTTTTAAATCTCTCTACAGTTTGACGAAATTTAAAAACTTTACGGTTCTTGTTGAAAAACTGCTACTACTCAATTGACGAATTTTGCAATGACAGGTTTGCAATACTTTGTTTCTATTACTTATAGGTATACTTGTTTGACATGACATATACTTATTGTAAAACTGATAATTTTAATTTAATTTTGCTAATTTTACATGTATTAATTTGCTGATTTTGTCATCTATTAATTTATTGACTTATTGTTCGTTTGGACATAGAACTTATTCAGCTAAGCAAAACAAGTAGGTAGGTATATCAATTTTGTTTATACTTTTTGACCCAGGGAGTTGCTCCCCTGGCTAATCTTATGACTGTTTTTAAGTTCATTGTTTTACCTGAAATCCACTTTGTGTACCTAGCTTAAGATTAGAATTAACTACCCTTTTTTTTGTAAAATATTTTCAACCCAATAATTTATTGTTTGAGAATAAATGAAATGAAACAGTCACAGCCCGGCCCTAGTACAGCGTACCTCATAGTCACAGCCCGGCCCTAGTACAGCGTACCTCATAGTCATAGCCCGGCCCTAGTACAGCGTACCTCATAGTCACAGCCCGGCCCTAGTACAGCGTACCTCATAGTCACAGCCCGGCCCTAGTACAGCGTACCTCATAGTCACAGCCCGGCCCTAGTACAGCGTACCTCATAGTCACAGCCCGGCCCTAGTACAGCGTACCTCATAGTCATAGCCCGGCCCTAGTACAGCGTACCTCATAGTCACAGCCCGGCCCTAGTACAGCGTACCTCATAGTCACAGCCCGGCCCTAGTACAGCGTACCTCATAGTCACAGCCCGGCCCTAGTACAGCGTACCTCATAGTCACAGCCCGGCCCTAGTACAGCGTACCTCATAGTCACAGCCCGGCAGCGGCACAACATCGCATGCGAGCAACGGTCCGGGGCACGAGCGCTACATTCAGCTAACTAGCTAAATGAAGCGCTCGTGATAAGCGTCTATGATAAGCCATATCACGGTTTAGTTCGGTGTTCCGAACATATCACCTTAGTTAATGTAGACGTGTGTTGCGTGCCAGTGGACGCGGCCTCCGACACCGACAGCAGCACGGGGGACGAGGCCGCGCCCGCGCTCAGCGCAGCTGACAACTGCAGCTCCGACCGGACCCTCCTCAACGGCTGGCAGGTGAGCCCGCGCCTGCTGCTCCCTCTGTGCTTGCTCCTCATTTATATTCTGCTTCTGCTGGTAGACGGATAGACAGCGTACATTTATGTTAATACCTACGAATTCAAATGTAATCTTCTAATACCATTTTATCATATTCCCACCGTGCCAGGGTTCGAAATTATCAAGATAATTTGATAATTATCGGATAATTATCCGCCAATAAAAACCATAATCAAGAAGATTTTTTTCTTGAAGGGAATTAGGGGAATCCCCACGGGCGGTACGTTGACGCTTCGTGCGTTCGGATAGACGCAAGCGCGTAAATATATATTCGAATACAGTTCACTTTTATGAGTGTAATGTTTTGTTATTATCAGTCGATAATTATCCATCTGTTATTATCATGATAATTATCACTTTTTTGTCGAACCCTGCATCATGCTGTCCCTTGATGATGTTTTACATAATATTGCTCAGCTCACCAGGCGGGCTTGTGCACTCACTAACGTGCCAATTATTTGTAGTAAGTTACGTACTTTTACTTTATAATGTTCCAAACCTAATTATATTTCTCATTGTGTACGTTTTTGTTTTCTTATGTGTTATTTAATAATAGTAATTTACATTGTTACGTGATTTTATCGAGAACCTAGTGTCTAAACCAACCCAACATAGGTTTTAAGACATTATTAATGGTTATTATATTATCCATTAAATAAATATCTTTATAAATCGAGCAACTTCAAAATTATTCTAGACACATTCATCATTCATTTTACAGTGTGTTTTAGTTATGTACGCTGTGTCTCGGCAAAATACTTGCCTAGTACCTGCACAGGGGGTACTCCTTTCTCCACCGTTCTCTTTCTTACTTTTTAGGTCCAATATTGCTTGCTTATAATCAATATTTCATCTACCAGTACCGTAAGCGTATCGTAAAATTTTTGCTAATGACAAA
Organism: Horisme vitalbata; assembly: GCA_951804965.1. Lineage (NCBI taxonomy): Eukaryota > Metazoa > Arthropoda > Insecta > Lepidoptera > Geometridae > Horisme > Horisme vitalbata. Next base: position 1,480,873 of record OX638090.1, read on the forward strand.
GCGTTATTTCTTGCTAGCTAGTTTTTGTTCGCTATGCCATCATCAGCCACAATTTTACTTTACGAAAAGAAGAATCGTGATCGTCCTCTGTTTCTCTCCTATTTTCATGCCCTTCTTTTCTTGGTCCGTTTGGTTACTACAAAGTTTGCGTTCACTATATTTTTGTATATTTTGATATCATAGTTTAACAAACTTTCCACTAGGGGCGCTGCTCCATGTTAACGCAATAACACAACACAACACGAAAAGCCTATATCAGTCCAATACTGGACATAGGCCTCCTCTAATAAGAAGGGGAATATGCCAATAATCCCCACCCTGGGAATGCGGGTTGGGGATCACAGGACACACTCCTTGCACCGCTGACCCTGCTGCCCGTCAGCGATCAGGGGCCATTTTCATACAAAAATTTAGTTAACTTGATTTTTGGTGTAAATGATGCTTTTCGCAGTTAAGGCACTGTACACATAATTGGTTCCGGAGAGAGAGTCTCCGTATCTCCCGGCGTGCAATAACTAGTGCGTATGTGCAGAGCGGCGGGTCGGAGGAGAGCGTGGGCGCGCGCTCGCGGCCGGCGTCGGGCGCTGGCGACGCGTCGCCGCAGCCGCAGCCGCAGTGGCGGGACGTCGTCTCCGGTATCACATCGCTACCCGACACTACACCACACGCTCTGGGAATGTCTATCACAATTGCTGCGTCCGATTCGTTTCTGTCTGAACTGACGGAGTGATACATTCCACAGATCTATGATTTAGTTTTGTCAAGCGCAAAACGCGATGCCGTTGGTTTGCACACTTACAGAAATTACGACGTTCACTAACGCACGTCAAAAAATCATTGAAAAAATTGTATCAAAGTGCCTTCGACTGTTCATGTTGGGTCGACACGCGACACGGCTCTGGATGCCATTTCTAGTAGTAAGTAGGTTGGCTTACTGTTCTCTACTACTAGTTTATAGGCAAAAGTTTGGAAAAACGATTTTGAATTTATATTAGTCTTTTATTACTCCTTCACGCCGTGTCTGAACCGATATGCACATAGATGTAGTTTTAGACTAGGAACATAATTGGGTTAGTTTAGTGCAGGATCCATGCGAGCGAAGTTGCCGGCGTGACGGAAGCTAGTCACATGATAACTGTCTCAACCTTGTTTATTATTTGTTTATTAATGCATGGATACTGAATACAATAGAAAATCTATTATATCTCTCATCACAATTTTTAAAGAAGGATCCATAGGCAATCTTTATTTTAGAAAATTTTTCATTTTCATTTTTCAAATCTTATTTTGCATTTTCTGATATCAAACATTTCCCTACAAAAGTATAACTTGCATTTTGCCAAGTTGTACACTAAAAACACAGACACCGTTGAAGAAAAACAAAATTGTAGCTATGGAACCCGCTTGAAAGTGTAAATAGCCTTTTGGTTGACACAAGATAGACGCAATTGAGAAACCACTTTACCCTACTAATGTTACTAATATCTTCAGCACCTTTTGATCCGGGTACCGTTAGCGAGCACGCGGGCGGAAACTAGTGATTAATGAGTGTCCAGAATACGACATAACGACCACGACCACTCTGTCTTCGAGTGTTACGACTAAGAAGAAGATTGACTCTGTTGGTGTTGTCTATGGTGTTGTCTATGAAATGACCTGAATATGGCCTGAGCATTTGGTGAGCTAAAGCGTTGTACGTTTCAGTTCCGCTGATGATGGGCTATGTCACAAGATACGTCCTAGGCACGGACAAGCTAAGGCCGGGAGCGTTTGAAGTAAGTTCATAGTCATAAGCCCCTTTCGTTTTACCTGTTCATATTGATGTCGATCTATTCAAGCGGTAGTAATCAATACGATTCACTTGAACTTGTTATATAATGTTTAGAGTTGATCTCGGTACACCGATCTTCTCTACTATAAGTGCGGGTTCTATAGTTGCTAAAATCGTTTTTTGTCGTAAAAGAATGACAACGTCTTAAATGGTTCAGTAGTGCGTACGCGTATACGTACGCGATATGTTCAGATAGGACTGTTCTGAAACATCAATTCGATTACCACTGAAATATTTGAGTAGCTCAAATAGTTAGTATTCGGACATAAAAATGGTCGCGACTCGCTCCCGGGCGTCTTAACTGTGCACACGGTAAGACGTCATTTCGTCGATCAGATTCGTCGTCCCTTTCGCAACGGTAACAAAGATACCATGCTCACTGACACACGGGAGAGGGGTCGCATTCCAGCGAAGTGCGCTGTTAAGTAGAACGGTTAGTTAAAGGTGCGGACAGATGATATGAATTTTAATTGCAATACAATATGCAATGCAACATTTCCGGTACAATTGAATGCGTTCGTGAACGCACTAAAAACAACTTAACGGTGGGCTCGAGGGTCCGCTGATTGTCGGTTCCTCGACGAACGCTTTAAGTGCGCACTTGAGTGCAGTATAATCTAAACGGTCATCTGTGATGTGTGCGCCGTGAACAATAGTAGATTGTTTCGGGCCAAAACCACCCATTATAACTCGGTCTTGTCATCCTCCCTCGCTACGCTCGGGAGTATAACAACCTCGTATATAATGGGATGGTTTAGTCCCTTGTAAAACACTCTACTTTTCACTTCGATTGCGAGAAAATAAAACAATTCAAAATTAGACAATTTTCAGAAATTTTATTAAAAATTAATCAACCTTCATAAAACATCACCAAGACGATTCTATTTTCAAAAAAAAAGATTGGCGGAGCACCAAGAAGTCGAGTTTTTATGTAAGAGAACGAATGCTTTGTACGGGCTGATGATTTTAGACAAAAATTAAAAAGAAAAAATACGTTTTAGCCCGAGGTATTAAACTCGAGTTTTAGGCCCGCTAATCTACACTAATATGATACACTTTTTGAGCAAGAGAAGTGAAAGTACCTTTACGTATTGACCTATTTTCATGGCATATTTAAAATCGAGCGCATCCATAACGAGCGCGCTAAAGACTGGTGTGAAGAGACGTTCGCAGTAGAAGCGTGCAGCGTGCACACAGGGTGCATTATAGTTGTGTTGCATTGTATTAGTATAGTGAGTGCACATTGTGTATGAGGCGAGAGTACTCGGCAGGTGCGCGGCGCGCGGGCGCACGAGACGAGCGGCGTCATCCACGCGCCCGACCCCGCCGCACTCTCGCACTGGCTCAAGAGCATCTCCGACAACATCGTGGGACTCACCAACTTACAGGTACCTATACCTACCTATGCAGGACTTGTCTCTCCACTGCTGGATACCTACCGAGTTGATGTAAAGAATCAGGTTAAACTACGATCATTAAATCTTGTACCGCTAGAGTTACTGAACATTATTAAAAGTAGGGGACCGGGTATCGAGCCTTGTGGTACTCCCGACTCATCGAATCAGCGATGAAAACTATATCTCCATGCATACCATTAGCTTAGCGACATCTCTGGACGTAGGATCTAAAACTACTGAGGTAGGTGAAGTAGGTTTTACGACACCATAGATGATGGCGAGAAGAATGCGTGATCTATACGATCGAAAGCTTCGCCGTAGTCCGTTTAGATTTCATCTATCACCTTAACGCCCGCTTGGCGATGTGATCCTGGGATATTTCTAAGTATTTTATTTTTGATTTATGTTTTTTTGAGATATATTCTGGAGCTATGTTATCGTAAAACCACCTCAATCGAGTGACGCTGGCATCCTCCGCAGATGAAGCTGCTGAACCGTCAGCTGGAGGCGGGCGAGCGCATCGAGTACATGGGCTGGGTGGTGGAGGGCGAGGTGCGCGCCGCCGCCTGCTGGCAGAGCTACGCGCCCAAGTTCCTCGTGCTGAAGGGCACCGACGTCATGCTGTTCGACCGACCGCCGGTACTGTACCGACTGTCTCACATGCAGCACATGCCCGCCGGTACTGTACCGACTGTCTCACATGCAGCACATGCCCGCCGGTACTGTACCGACTGTCTCACATGCAGCACATGCCCGCCGGTACTGTACCGACTGTCTCACATGCAGCACATGCCCGCCGGTACTGTACCGACTGTCTCACATGCAGCACATGCCCGCCGGTACTGTACCGACTGTCTCACACGCAGCACATGCCCGCCGGTACTGTACCGACTGTCTCACATGCAGCACATGCCCGCCGGTACTGTACCGACTGTCTCACATGCAGCACATGCCCGCCGGTACTGTACCGACTGTCTCACACGCAGCACATGCCCGCCGGTACTGTACCGACTGTCTCACATGCAGCACATGCCCGCCGGTACTGTACCGACTGTCTCACATGCAGCACATGCCCGCCGGTACTGTACCGACTGTCTCACACGCAGCACATGCCCGCCGGTACTGTACCGACTGTCTCACATGCAGCACATGCCCGCCGGTACTGTACCGACTGTCTCACATGCAGCACATGCCCGCCGGTACTGTACCGACTGTCTCACACGCAGCACATGCCCGCCGGTACTGTACCGACTGTCTCACACGCAGCACATGCCCGCCGGTACTGTACCGACTGTCTCACACGCAGCACATGCCCGCCGGTACTGTACCGACTGTCTCACACGCAGCACATGCCCGCCGGTACTGTACCGACTGTCTCACACGCAGCACATGCCCGCCGGTACTGTACCGACTGTCTCACACGCAGCACATGCCCGCCGGTACTGTACCGACTGTCTCACATTCAGCACATGGCCGGGTGGTGGAGGATCTAAAACAACAATATGACAGACATTATTGATAAAGTTCGAAGTATCATAGGGAATCATCATACAAATAGTGCAGACTTTATTCGGCTAGTCGGACCACATAGATTTCCAAACTTAAACAGATTAATATAGCAACTAGCAAGCCTGATATCTAATTGTTCTTGTTTGTGTTTACAGATGAACGTCGCGGATCTCGCTAAGTGCCCTGAAACGCTCAAAGTTTACCAAACTATGTTCCGGACCGTGAAAGAGAGCGAGACGGTCGACTGGAGACAGCATTGCTTCCTCGTTCAGGTAAAAGACTAGTTCTTCACTACATTGTATAAAACAAAGTCACTTCTGCGGTCTGTCTGTTCTATGTATGTTTAGATCTTTTTAATAGATAGAGTGATTCAAGAAGAAGGTTTATAAGTCTATACCATTGTGTTACTTAAGCTGTTGGTTTTCCTTTATAAATATAAATAAATATAATGTATAACTTGTACCCTTGCGAAGCCGGGGCGGGTCGCTGGTTATTAATAGACCAATGAGAACGTAAAGTTATGATTTGATCATAACGGGGCAATCGGTAAACTATAAAAAAAATGGACCCAGTATTTAACCCTGAGGGACCGCGATTAATGAGTTTTGAATGAGACCTTATAGAAAAACCGTTATTTTAATTAATATAATTTAATGGTACCGGTTGATCCAGTAACTGCAAAACCACATGATCAGTTTATCATCCAGACGATAGTTTTTCGAGCAGGAAATGGCTAATTAAACAATCAAAGGCACTGGAGAAGTCTAATAGCGCTTAACTTCGTTAAAATTCTTTGTATACAAATCATATAAATAATGAAAATCAGAAAAGTGGTGCAGCCTAACCCTATATAAATTGTTCGTATACCTATAGTTCGACCCACCGTATTGACTTTAAGTCTGCACAGATCTTAGTTTATATAAAGCGCTGTTTCGTAGTAAACAAACAACAACAACGATAGCTGTTCTGACACATATTGAAGCGCATCGCCCTGGTATCGGGCGGTACAGCTGGCGGGGCCGACGTAGGCAGGTTGTGGAGTGTCGCGAGTGTCGCGAGTGACTTGACGTGTGCGCAGGCCAGCGGCGGCGGCGTGGGCGGCGCGGGCGCCGGGCCGCGCTACTTCAGCGCAGAGACGCGCCAGGACCTGCTGCGGGTGGAGGCCGCCTGGACCGCCAACATCGTCAACTCCGTCATCAGGCTGGGGGTGAGTGTCTGCAGGCTGGCATCGAGCGGCGGCGGCGCGCCAGCGGGACGGCGGCGGCGTGGGCGGCGCGGCTACCTTGCGGTGCTTAATGTAATATGTTGTTTGTATGTTACAGAAGAAGACGTTCACGGTAGTACACATGGGGCGTGCGGCCGGACTCACGCTCGACTGGACGGCGGGCTTCGCGCTCAGCGAGGGCGTCGGCAACACGCCCGTGTGGACGTACAGGTGAGCCATCATGTACCACACGGACACAGTACACATGGCCTCACGCTCCACTGGAATTAAAATGCCCAAAAAGAGGTTGTGTCTCGTTTCCTCTCTTATCTTACACTGAAGAGGAAACGGGACAAAACCCCTTTTGGGAGAACACATCACACAGAATTTTGTTCAAATTGCGTATTCCCTTGTAGGAGTTAGAACGAGTGGTAAATACATGGGAAAAACAATAAAATGAACTTGTAAACAAAATGGCGTATACAAGTCCTAGTGTGCTCTGAGTCGACTGCAATACTATATTCGTTTTGCAGATTTTCCCAGCTGAGAGGGTCGAGTGACGACGGGAAGTCAAAGTTAAAACTACACTTTCAAGACTCCGAGACTAAAGTCATCGAGACAAAGGTAATTGACAGTTTTTTACTTTTTTACAAATGGTCAATAGATATTTAGTAAAAAATGTTAAATCATCCAAACATTGTACAATTTTTACTAACCGTTCTCGTCCTACTTCAAAGTTCTCTCCCATAGACTTCCAAACATCTCTGTCCCGAGTTACCTCCCACCACCTCTTTAGAAGGCATCGACCTCGTCCCGTCTACTTTGTAATATATCCAATCCATGTTTAGTTGCCGACTTGGTAACACTGTTTCTATAATCTCTCACTCACATTTGCAAAGAAAATGAACCTTTAAATACAACAAAGATTATAATCCAAGACAAGATGACGCCACATCAAAAATGCACAAACTCTGGATGAGATTTTACTAAAGCGTTTCAAGTTGTCGATCGAAGACGATGCACCGTCGTGCACAAACTATCATCTATGACTCTCGTCCATAGTTTGTGCATTTTTGATGTGGAGTCATCTGGTTTTGAGTTAGCTATTAACTACAACACCAGCATATTCAGTCATAGGCCTTCCCGTCTTATAGAAGGGAGATATGCCCATAATGCCCCCGCTGGGCATGGGCATGTGGGCAGGGGAGCGCAGGGTAAAGTTTCTCGCACCGCCGACGCTGATGCCCATCGGTGGGTCGGTTATTTAGGTGTGTTAGTGTCAGGCTGCGCTATGCCGCGATCAGCCGCCGCCAGAGCCTCGTTAGTTAGTTAGCAGGTGCAGCACGGGCAGGGTGCCTAGTGCGAGTTTACGTTTACGCAAATTAATATGGAATCGAGCGCCATCTAGTGAGAGACGCGTGGAACTAACTCCTTTCCATACAAATTTGCGTAACAATAATTTATCTAACATAACTCGCCTAGTGCGAGTTTTTTTTACCTGGGTAGGTGAGGTTGGCTTGGGTTCTGAAGATGCAGGTCAGAATCACTTACACCCCCAGTTATTAAGTGTTTTAGATGACGTCACACATAGTGTGCAATCCTCAGATTAAGGAAAAGAATTAGTAGAAATATTATTATTTCCTAATCCTCTGAAACATCAATTCATACGACTGATCTTTACTTTCTTATGTCTATATGATCAGCTAGAAAGGGATACATGCATATTTCAATGCGACTTGAAATTAGTTCAAATTGTAAATCGTACCTGGGCACTCTGATCTAGCTTTCTTAAAATGCTCCGATACGAAGTCGCAGCAATCGCAACGAGATAAAGTATGCATCCCTTTCTAGCTGATGATATTGGATATAAGAAAGTAGAGATCAGTCGTACGAGTTGTCGTTCAGAGCATGGGGAAAATTAAGATCTCTTCTATTCTTTTCCTTATTCTGAGGTGCAATCTCTTATACTCTCTTGGCGGTGTAAGGCGTTCCAACCCAAATCTCGGTTACCAAGCCAACCTCACCTGCCCGCGGTGCACCTGCTACTAACTAACTGACGGGGCTCCGGCGGCTGGTCGCGGCATGGAGCAGCCTGACACCGGTACAGTTGAATTCCCCGTCCGGCCACGTGTGCCATGGCCAGCGCTGGGGGTGGGTCCCGCTGGAGGGAGGGAGTGCAGGCTGGTGTCGTGGAATGTCGCGTAGTAGAGAGTGAGGTTGTTGCGCAGGAGCTGGAGTGTCAGATCCTGCAGAGCCTGTTGTTCTGCATGCACGCCTTCCTCACGGCCAAGGTCGCCTCCGTCGACCCCGCCTTCCTCGCCAACGTGCATCGCGACCACTGACCTCACCACACACACACATGAGGCTCACCTTGCCGCGCCAAACACACACTGAACGAACATTGTTGTGAGGTTCACTATTGTTGCGTCAGCTCCCTGCTGACATTGTTACGGACCTGAGTTGGGAACCGATCTTATCTCCATGCTGATAAGGTCGGTTTTACTGTTACCGATATTGCGTAGGGTATTATGCTGCGCGTTGTTTGTATGGGGGGAGTCGTCGAGATATTGTATACTACTACTTCAGGGTCGCAGTCTTCAAGTGAAAACTGACAGAAAGCATCCAAGCGTATTTGACATAAATAGACTTCAAAATGCCAAATTTTCATCTAAATCTTACGTCGCTTGAAAAGTGTTCAAAGTCAGCGCAATTGACAGCATTGGCGCGGACGCTTGTTTTCGACGTTTGTGGCTCTAGAGTATATAATATCTCAATGGGGGAAGTTGAAGAATTTGTCTTTTAGCATTTATTTCTTAGTCTATAATATTAATTTAATTCGTAACAAAATGTATTGAACCCGAATCTCGACATGATTGAAATTGACCATGAAATAGGAGGTGAATGCTCAATATTAAGTTTTAGGCCTACTTGTTAATAACCCGTACAGCGAATACGAAGACTTCCTTTAGATCTACTTTTGAATCTTATTATTATTATTGCTCTAGAAGTCGAAAGCTGAATGATTTTGATCTTCACGTTTTTTTCCTCGTATTTACTCGTGATCTTTGTCTAGGTGCTTTGATGATTTATAAATCTACGTGTATCGAATTCTAGATATTCCCGGCGAGCATGCCTTGTAAAATTGAACTTTATCTGTATAGACGCAAAGTTCAGAATTTATTACTAATGCCTATAAAACCAGTGTCCCAAATCGTAAGTCAATTTTAAAATTACGTCTTATAAAATAACGTTCAAAATCGTTTGTGAGAGGTATCTTGTTTATATTTTAGCATTTTCTGTACATTCCTTGTAAAAGCACTTGTATTTTCTATACCTCCCTTTGTCTTCCTTATTACATCTAGCTAGTCTATTTCTCGCTTGTAACGCGTTTTAAATCTTTTGGTGGGTACTGTCTTACAATCACTACATTTATACTTTACGACAATAAAAGTTCATGTTATTTTCGGAAAAGCCGCCATTTTGATCTTTCTCTCATGTTTTACTATAGTTAGAGAGAGAGCAACAGATAAGAACTAGGAAGAAATATTTTAATACTTACTAGATACTTAGTCCTAGGATAAGACCCCATTTTGTATTTTCTGTGCTTCGTTTTAAAATGCAGGCAGTACCCACCCAGTTTTGTTGTAAAAATGGATACAAAATACGACAAATAATAATTATAAAGTAGCTAATTCTAAGCACTTGGTTGTAAATTGGAGTGTGTCCGAAAGAATGAACGGAAGAATAAGTAAAGAGCTTATTTGTCATTCATTCATCACTCTGTACTGTTCTATACTCTGTGCAACAAAAATGGCGACACCGTACTCATTGCTGTATTGCAATTCGAAAATAACGTTACTTTGCTCTCTTGCATTATGTCAATTCTGTGTTATTAAAATGAAAAAAACAGATGAATTCTATTCAAATAAAAGTAGCAGAAATGTGAGTATTTTCCCTTTTGACTTGTACAGAGTGTAGCTGTTTCTATCATCCCATCTACGAGTGTTATTGTTAACTAGAAGACATTGAGAAATTCATTTTAGAAAAAGATTTGGAGAGTTTGGTGTTATTAATAAATGCATCCAGTATCGTTGATAGAGTACACGGTAGAGTAGTGATACCGAGAGGCTATTTTAGGACTGATATCGTAAGGGCCGGGGAGATAATGTTCGAATCGATAAACCAAGGAATAATGACGATTATTGCAATTTTTTGGGTCTGTGCAGGGTTCCCCTCCAGCGGTATCTAAAAATCAGTGGGTATAATTAAACCCTCTGCTTAAAAACATAGTGAATAAATACTAGCACAGACAAAAGAGGCACGTTTACCTCTTGTCTGTGATAATACTGAAGTATTTTGATTGCTATTATCAAGATGACTGGATCAGGTACACCCTGTACTGTTCGCAACCCGTAGAACAACGTTATAATTTTATTGAATTCGATAAAGTATGTGTGGTGAAAATAAATAGTATTGAACTAGAGTACGTTTGCGCTTGCTTCATATCATTAAACTAAGTGGAGAGTTATTTATACTGAGTGCTATGTCTAACTACTACGAAATTATTGAGAATTATATTGGTTTGTTGAAGTAAACTAAACATATTTTATCTTTGAATGTGAAGCAAATGTTGCTCTAAATATTTACATTTTTATCTAGATTTTATTGATATTAATAATTTGAAGATATTCTAAAATTTATTGAGGTATGAAATTTATTTTAGTGAAGCGTTGGTTTAGTGCTGAGATGACTTATGGGTTCAGATACACCGTCAGTTGTGACTGATGGTTGATCGTGTATTCGAATCTTTAAAGTACTTGTATTATCTTACTAAATTTAATTGTATTGTTACTTCACTATAAGGATTGTATTCTTTTGGAGGCTATGAATTTCTATAGAAACGTAGTTTATATTGTATACTTAGGAAATTAATTACTTTATCTAAATGGTTCTAATTTTTGCCGTTCATGGTACAGTCAATTTAAATTAAGACCGATTTTCTACTGACATTTTAAACTTGCACAATTTTATAACACCAATAAAATACATACCGGGGCATTTTTTATAAAATAAATGAGTTAAATAGCGAGAAAGCATTCGCTTTAGTATTTATTATTTATTCAAACAAAATGGCGGTTGCCACGGCCAAACAGAATACCCGTAGTTTTAAAATAACGCATTGAATCCCAGTAGAGAAACGGTTGCTTTGTTAGTGATGTCAATTCATGTAATTGTTAATGCAGGTAGCTATATCAAACAGTATTTTTAAACGTTATTTACTCCTAAGTGTAAATTAATTTTATTTTTATTTGATAGAGTTTATTTACAAATACCTATAATTATTAGTTTTAATTTACGTACGTTTACTGTTTGGCGGGAACATGGCGGGAATAACGAGAAATAGACACTGAACTTTTTGGACAATCTTTTGTAGACGTCTACAAAGTTCATTAGATTTTCTCTGATTAAAATATTTAGTTTGCTCGTTGCAATTTCAACTTGTTAGAGCTAACTCCTTCGCAATAACATCTATTTCCGCATACAATGTCAGAAATATTATATTAAAAGAAAATAATGTCCAAAGTAGAAAATGTAATCATAATCGAATCTTCTTAGTTGTGTATCAGATAGCTCTTATTGCAATTGTGTAAAGTATATATTCGTGTGCACGGTTATTATTGTGGTTGTGTTGAGGGAAAAGTTCCTAAGGCAATCGGTAGGTCCAATTATTTAGAAGCCGTCGATTTTACACGTTACTTTTGCGTCCCCTTTATCTAATGGTTATATTATTATGCCCCTATGTTGTATGGAAGATATCGCCTATAGTAGTGATAAGCGTGTACCATACGCCTTTTCATATCGTCATTGTTACAGTTGCCATAGCTCCTGTAATAATTTTATTTATATTTCATATTATCCATCGTATCTCTTGATTAGAGTAGCCCACAGCATGTCAGAAAGATTGCGCTTTTCTGCTTCAAACCTTAGAGCTTGTCTAGATGAAGCGATATACGCGCGACTCGACTCGCGAAACAGCTTCGTCTAGACAGGCTGTTCATATTTAGTAGTCATTTCTGTGGTTAGAATATTTAAAATCTCACTACCTATGTACTTGTTATCAATCCAAATACAATTATCATTATTATGATTTAAAAAAATCATTTATCATTTTAGATCTTTACTTAAGTAGGTACATTAAGAAATACAACCATTTTAGTTACCAATTTCCTCGTCGCAGTAGTATGGAACTTTTCTATCAATGCATGTAGTGTATCTATCAATTAAAGGAATCAGATCAATCGATTAGTCAATTTAGTGAATACTCAAGACTGAAACTGAATGTTGTGTCCGTCAGCGCTTGTTCCGTTGAGGCGGGCCACGGCCGACGTAACTCGCCTGTCGATCTGTGAAGGCTCTTCTGCACTTCATGTATCACTACGAAAACAGAATTCAAAATGGTTTCTTAGGGCTGTATTTGAAAATCTTGATTCTTTCTTTTCTAGAATATGAACCTTGCGACTTACATGTTCGTTTCTAGAATACGGACTTTGGGATTTTTATGTTCGTTTCTATAATATGGACCTTGGTACTTTTATGCCCGTTTCTAGAATACAGACCTTAGGACTTTTATGTTCGTTTCTAGAATATGGACTTTGGGGACTTTTATGTTATGTTCGTTTCTAGAATACGGACTTTGGGTGTTTTATGTTCGTTTCTATAATATGGACCTTGGTACTTTTATGCCCGTTTCTAGAATACAGACCTTAGGACTTTTATGTTCGTTTCTAGAATATGGACTTTGGGACTTTTATGTTATGTTCGTTTCTAGAATACGGACTTTGGGTGTTTTATGTTCGTTTCTAGAATACGGACCTTGGGACTTTTATGGCTGTTTCAGTTCTGTGTCCGCATTCAGAAATAATGAGCTCCATCTTTTAGGTGGTCGGCATGTGTACTTGCCACCAAAGTAAGACAAAGGTTAGTTGAATTGGGTAGTTAAATAAACAAATAAATAATGCAAGGATATTTCACACTCAAATACTTTCTTACGTTAAACATTTTGAAAACTTTTCCGTGATAAATGTTGTACTGTGGGCCGCGGCTCGACCATCGCACCGACATGAATCCATTGCATTTTGGTCTTTTGACTTTAGTTTGCAATTTTTCAAATGAAGATTTTTATACGGCATTTATAAATTCCCACAACCTTTTTGCGTGAACATTTAACGATTCGAAATATCAAATCAAACGAATCAGAATTTAATCACTAGCAGTCCCTTGAGTTGGCGGTCCAATTAGTTCAATTAGTTCGGAGTCCAGTTGGGCCTAATATTAATAACTAACCAACAAGGCTACCAAATATTGACTAAGCGACATTGGTAGGCATACCATTATAAGGGTAATGCTACTGTATACTATACCGTGTATCTATAAGGTTGTATGTAAATGTCGTGTTCAAATCATCGTGTCTCGCAATCGGACAATGAAAGTACTTAGGGCGAAGTGTAACCACGTTAGTTAGCAGTTACAGCTAGTTATTTATACCTATTGTTGATTAATGTAACTTGTATCCTATAGTAAAATATTAACTCGATTAATTGCTTGTTTTATTTGTGAGCCTTGATAAGTACACGTCTCAAGTCTGAAGTGTCGCCGCAAACGGGCCACACTCGACAGTGACTAACGCCGCGACGTGTGGCGGCTTCCGGCGTCAACGTGTGCGGCGACTCCATGTAAAATGTAAGGAAACTACAGGAAATATGCCAATAGCAGCGGTTTGTGGGTGTCTGTCGCGTGTGGCCCGTTTGCGCCGACCCTAAGAGCGTGTTCACATATTGCACAACATTCGTCCGTCCGACCGATAGCGGGAGCGAATAGCTATCGTGAGTCGTGACGTGACGATAGAATGCTCTAATAATAGTAGTGTGCGCGATGAGCGTATCTTTCATACATTTGCTACGACGAGAGCTATGGCTGTGTCGTCTATCGTCACGACGGAGTAACATAGAAATGTGAACAAACTGCGGCTCTTAGCACGTTAACTGCGAGGAGAGCGTGGATTCCACAGTGGTGTATTCAGCACTCAAAGCATTAATCAGTATGAAGATGAAAGATATAATTTTTTATTAAATACTATCTGCCCAACCGGACCATACTATCGGCTGCAATAAAGTTGACAGTCTGCGCGAGCTCTATAGCAATTTGTGCACACGGACTAGTATATATAAACCGATCTCAACGCTATTTAAGGGCTCGTGATGTCAAAATAACACTTCGATGGAAAATGATGATCAACGATGATGACAACAACGTCGCACTCAGAGCTGAGATCGGTCTTCCGTCAGCCTCAAATTCTGCCCAAATAATATTTCATGATATGTATTATATAAATCAAAATCGACTTCGGTACACACAATATTATCAGGTTGGTTTTTGGTTTTATAGAAATGCTCTTAAAATTATTTTCGGTGCCAATTTTTGTGTTCAAAAATATACCGGATGAAGATACCGGATTATCGTTACTGACTCAAATCTCATACCGCTAAACCTACTTAGGTTTTGAGATTTTACGGTAGAATAAAAGTTCTACCTTATCTGGATAAAAAGTGAGTTCCTGAGTTCGACAGTGATTCTCAAATATTTAGTGTCGTTGGTGGCCCTAGTGATAGCCAGTGACGAGCAACAGGATCATTTACGTTTAAAAAAGGTGAGTATCAATCAACTTACCTATTCGCATTTTAAATTAGTTATATCGTTTCCAGGTTCGACTAGGTGGCGCGGGATCATGATGATGACTACCCAGGGGGCGACAAAGATGGCTTTTCTATAATTGGGGATATGTAAATAAATAATGCCTAAGTTTTCTTTTACCAATCATTTTTGGTCAAAATACAGGGAACAAAACTTGTTTCTAGCAAAAAATTTAAAAATACGGTAAATTTAAATCGTCATATTTCACTTTTCTAAAACAAGCTTAATTCATTTGGTAAATTCTTCTCTGTTATAACATTGTCTACGGCTGCCTGCCCACGACCGATAAATCGGGGACTGATTTTTAGTAGGAGAAAAATGAAACGTACTGATTGCAATAGTGCAACGCACAGAAATACTATGCAGGAAAAATCGACCCGATTATCGGTCTTACAAAAAGTCTGACGTGGGCGGGCAGCTAACCGTATTCCGTTCTGAAAATACCTAGGTAGGCCTACCTACCTAGTACCTAGGTACCTAGACGAGCAGGAGCTTTGCTGTGGTAGTACCTATACTACCACAGCAAAGCTACCTACTTCTTCTCGTTAAATTAAAACTTCAGTTTTATTGTTAAATTTTATTCGAAGCTCCAAGGAACAAAGGTAACAGCTACACAAGTACTAAGCGTCAGCCACCACTAAATAAACATTTACAAATAAATGACAATACAAAACATACTTAGTACACAAATTGCGCACACCAAAAATTTGCTAAACTCACAAACAGTTGAGTTCACGTCCAAAAGCCGAACCGAGTCTGTAGCGACTCAGCAGCTCGAATGTGAGCTTCATCCCTATGGTAACAACTGAATTGCAAATGCAACTAAATTTGAGTGATAGGTATGATAATATAAAAGAAATAAATTATTGTGGTACAAATAGGACGCCCTCCGGCCAGGTGGGGTGACGATCTGCGAAAGGCTGCTGGTAGAAGCTGGAAGCGTCAAGCTCAGGACAGGGCGCAATGGCGCTCATTAGGGGAGGCCTATGTCCAGCAGTGGACTGCTATAGGCTGATGATGATGATGATGATGATGATGATGATGATGAAATAGGAAACCTATTTTGATATGAAAAACGATATGTCGCCGATCATAACAAACTCCAGGCTACATTACTTAGGTATATTGTGTAGACTTTGAAAGTATTGACGTAAAATCTGATAAGTAAACGCTTAGCGTCGATATAAATGTTACTTTGCCTAATTATCTACTTACAAGTAATCTAAAAATGATAAATAATGTTCTAGACAGAGCAGCACGTAACAAACATCGTCACAGAGTATAAAACGCAGAAGGTACACAAAGCAACTCCTACACACATAACATCAATATAATTTACCTATCTCTGGGTTGTAACAGAACGATCTAATTAATGGCTTTTATTGTACAGAGTATTTTGTGCGTTTCTATTATATGACTACTTTATTACAACTATATAATATAACGATTTATTTTAGTAACGATGGGCAAGATTTCAACCCAATTAACCAGAGGTTAAAATAAATATTTATTAAATATATGTTAACACGGAAAATAAGTAGGTGTATAAGATGGTTTTATCTAAAAAAATTTAAGCATTAACGTGATCTAGCCTCATCATTACAATGACAGTAAAATGTCTAATCTACGAAGGTCTTAGATGGTCTTAATTTTGTAAAATACAAATATAATTATATTCCTATCTACATGTTTCTGATACAACATAAATGTTGCCACAAGTATTTTTTAAATTATTTTTTGTTTTTTATTGTCATTAATTTGGTTGTTTATTCTAATTATATTAGAATATTGTCCATAAATTCCATTTTACTCAACAGTAATTAACGCAAGTACCTAGATAATACTTAACGTTTTGTTCCAACTGTGATTACGTTATATCAGGCGTGGTGATCGTCAAATACAAATAAAAGTATTTTATTAGTGAGTATCTACACATTCAGAATTAAGTATATTTATATAAAAATGTTTGCGACAATGAATGTCCAAGGTTGAGATGAGATTGGCTAGATACACAACTTTTACAGGACACACTAAACATTTATCCACAACCTTTATAATAACGACTATAACGATCGAGTACATCGAAAGTATTCTACGACATTCAATAGATTTTAAGCCCAATAGTTATAGCTATGGCTAGAGTTTTTCCTTTTTTAAGAAAGTTTTCGGAATCTGTTTTGTTCGAGTGTTCGGTCGAATTTGCAAACATTTGGCCAGGCAATTAGATTAATTATCCAAATGCCCGGCACTGAATGAGTAGTTCTGTTGTAATGTACTTATAGGAAAATGAATATTATTGTTCGTTGTTCTGTAGAATTTAACTTCAAATGATGAATAATGAATCTGCCATATTTTAGTCAATTTACCTGTATCTATTATACTATACGTACCTACCAGGAGCCAGCGACTCGAAGATATGCTCTGAACACGAAATAATTTCACCTAGTTTAGTTCTTAGTTTGAACAGCGTTTATATCTACAACAGTATACATAATTACATGTACATAAACACCATGTAAACCTACACCTTTATGTATAAACATTAAGAGCTGAACATGCATAGTTCATACGCATGCTCTATAAAGCCAATTACCAATGCATTTTGTTTTGTTATTTATAATTCATTATGTATAAAAGTATCAGACATCCTAAACTGTACTAGAAATTATAGCAAGCAACTATTAAATGAAAATCATACTCTCGATCAACCGGTATGGTGACCTTTTAAGTAACTATTTTTGAGACCTTTTTTGAGATCTTTTTTTGAGACTTTACAAAAATATCATTGACAAATGATTGCTTAGGATATGTAAACTTAACTTTAACAGTAGTAAACACAAGTGTTTTTTTATAAATGTATCTTAACACAATTAAACGAATCCATCCCATTTAAATATATCTTAAATTTTGTTTAGCTGTTTTATTTTGCACAGTCTATCCGTTGGTTTTGGAACTAATGTCGCGCTCTAACTTCAACCCAATCTCATGTGGCGAAGAAATACAAATAAAATATTATATTTTGCGATCACAATCATCATAAGTCCACAGAACGCTAAAGCGTAGAGCTACATAATGTTTAAATCTAACCTTAGCTTAGAATACTTCGTTAAATACGAATTAATTAATTTAATCAAGATTAATCATCATGATCAAAATACTGTAAACAAAATAATGTTAAGGTGTTTATAGTGAATATATTATTATAATATATATAATATAATATACAGAGTGATTTCTAAGCTTGAAAAACTCAAGATAAAGAAACTAAATCATTTTTACAAAAATAAGTAGTTTGACAGTTTATTTTTATGTAAAAAAATAATTTGCTCTACAAAGGTTCGAAGATTTATGTTATACCTTTCCTAGTACATAAAATATACCTAATAGGTATTTTTAAATCTATCAGAAAGCTCGAGTTGAAGAATAGGACTTATAGGAAGTCGACAACCATACTTTCATTAGCTAATATTTATATAATATGAATATCTATCTTACATCAAGTTATAATATGTAATTTTGAGCATAGCCTATGCTATAACTGCATTATTTTAACGTTTACCTAGATAAGAAACATCTACATACGAGTATAAAAGAGATATTTAAATAAAAATGCTTATAATACTGTATAAATATTTAACAACTATTAAAGCTATTCCTAATTTCACCTTTTTATGTATGTTTTGAAAACGCTACTCTATATTTTAATTCAAAACAAAATCTGCACAAATATGAAACATTTTGTATAATAACAAAGCCTAGATATTTTCTTACATGTACCCTATCTGTAAATATACTGTCAAAAATTATCGTTATATTATGTTACTCTTAATTTTATTTATAATTAAACAACATTTAA
Source organism: Horisme vitalbata (assembly GCA_951804965.1). Classification (NCBI taxonomy): domain Eukaryota; kingdom Metazoa; phylum Arthropoda; class Insecta; order Lepidoptera; family Geometridae; genus Horisme; species Horisme vitalbata. Next base: position 1,499,421 of record OX638090.1, read on the forward strand.
TTTTAATACAATTATTGTCAAACATTGCGTTTGTCATTGACACATTTTTATTGTCATATAAGTTCTAGTAGGTAACGGAATAAAATTGTAACTATTATATTATTTTCTAAAAGTCTATTATAGTTAACTTTCGATAGCCATAGTTTCCTTCAGTTTATTGTCAATTAGGAAGTAATTACAACGAGCGACATGCACTTTACTAGTACAATATCATTTAATTTCCACACAATTCTTTTCTACGTTCTACTATTCAATTAATGTTCTTAATATTTAATCTATAAAAGCACTTTTCTCTAAATCTACTAACACCAAACATCAAACAAACATTAATTTCTATATTTTCTCTAACGTCTAAAACACTAAATGGAAATAATAAGTTTATCACGAAAATGATAATCTAAAAGTTTAGCTAAAGCTTAAGAACCCTACTTCAGTTCAATAAGCGAGTTAAACGAGTTTCGCACTTTAAAAAAATGTAATAAGTACATTTAATATAAGTTTTTTAATAATAATATAATTTGAATTGATATAATATCTCGAGAAAAAGTATCGAGATATGAAAAGTAAAGTGAACCTTGTCGCAACGGGTAAAAGTTTAATACAATATCCATCTCAGCAGTTCATAAGTTTTATAAGAGTTTCGTATATCACAGCTTTACATAATTTACTTCACCTGGCTTTCGAGTGATTCGTAAAACTATTTAGCCACCCACATGCACAGCTGCAAAAGGATATTAACTTGGTAAACATAGCTAACTATTATCAATTTCACCATCCAATTAAATTCTCCCTACAAATATTTTTATTGATTATAAGTAGATATGATATATTTATTTATAGTAAAATTTATTATTGTCATTTTTCATTCTTATTATTTTCAATATAATTGGTATCTAAATATTAATATCCTTTTGTCGCAGTGCAAATTATATAATGTCATACTTACATATTTGTTTTATTGTCTTAATTTCAAACATTATTGTCTTCGTTATTATTATACAGTCCGTGTTAATATTTGTCTATGTCGACATCGAAAACAAATGCAAAGTGACTTGACAACTGCTTGCTCTTGCAAACAAGACATTCTGATAGTTAGTTAAAATTCTAACTTGACCCAATTTTGTTTCCTAAATATAGGTAGGTACACAAACTGACAAACTACGTTTTTACAAACACTTACAAAAGCGATGTAACTTTCAAATAGCCTGCCCATTGCCCAAGTTTGCCAAGTCACTTCAAAATGTCAAAATCTCATTTAAAATGTCAAAATTCTCCGATCTAAATCAAGATCCCGTATCATTAGTTCGTCTATATGTCTTCAGACTTGGCATGGTCGTCATTGTATTGTTCGATCTGCTTCTCGATCCAGGGGATGTATTTAGGCACGTACGCGTACACGCCGGGCAGGCGGGGGTGCGCGCACTTGATGCCCCAGGACACGATCCCCCCCACGTACCAGCGCGAGGGGTCGTCGGGGTCTTTGCAGAGGAGAGGGCCGCCAGAGTCACCCTGGAATATAAATATACGGTTTGTACTTCAAGTACGTCCGGTCATTCAAGTACGACAGGGATTTGATACATCCGAACCTTTTATTTTGATTTCCAGCTTTTACTTTTACTTTCCGTCATGTTAGATGCCGATATTTATTGATCTCGAAATTATTTAGGCCACTTTTAGGGATTTCGTTGTAGGGTTTTGTAACTTAATGTTTAATTTATCTGACTCGATTTTGTTTCAAGCTTTTACATAACTTTAAGCTTTTACATTACTTGAAATATAATATATTATTTATTCTACTATAATTCTTATTATCACGAGCGAAAATTTACAAAGTTCATTGTTCATTTATTTTCACCTACGTACACCAACATACACTTGATTTCTTATTTATTTAACACTTTATTGCACAAAAGCAAAGAATCGTGCAAAAGGAGGACTTAATGCTAAAGCATTTTCTGCCAGTCAACCTTTCCTGGTAGAAAAGCAAGGTTGGCGTGCTAACTAAACTAGGTACATACATAACGTTAAAAATATTAAAGAATTAACAGAAGGGAACAAAAAAAAAGACAAAAATTTAATACTACCTAAAATAAATTTGAATCTAAACAGTTTTTTGAAACTCATAAAATATGTATCTGTAAATGCAGTACAACATACATGTATTTATATTTAGTATATTAATGAATAAATATAAAAATACAAATATATATATAAATATATAAAAATAAATAAATAAATAAAAGTATTCTTCAAAGTCCTTTTATAAAGGACAATGCCGTCTGATGTATGGCGCTCGGTACCAATGCTAAAGTGATTGCGTCAAAACGAAACCTATTTTTATTGAAAGATATTATACTGTTATTCATGGAATACTAAGTATTTTTTTAAGATAAACGTAAACAAATTGTTTTTATTTGATATTAGTTTTAGAGTTTGTTTTTGTAAAAATGCTTTCCCGAGACCTTGTGTTCAGTTTTGTCTACATAATTATAAGTATTACACTATAAACATTTTAATATGATACTATATCTATAAGAAAAGGTTTATATACCTCACACACATAGGTAAAAGAGTGTTTTAACTTCTACTTCGTAGGTAGGACATTACATACATTACTACTGTGTTCTACTTTATATTATTTTCAAATAATGATAGTGACGAGAAAGTAGATAGGCATTTACATCATTATAATAGGTTTTAGTACTTACTGGTGAAGGTGAAATCCAAGCTAAGATCCAAGATCTTAACACATTCATCACAACCACGAAAAGGCCATGGATGCCTCTTCCAAACTATGCTGGTTTCGCGTCACCGGTTATTAGCAAACAGTTGATGCCCACGATTGTTTATCGTTCATTATTGTGATGATGTCTTATAAAATATCTATTTAAAGAATAAACACTGCCACACAATGCCACAGAACACTCTAGTAATACATAAAGATAGGAGATAGTTTAGTAGTACCACAAAAAAGTTTCTGATCCAACCTCTTTGATTATACAAAGTGAAAAAACCTCCAATGTTTTCAGTAAATTCTACTGTCTAAAATTAAAAGTGAGGGTGGTTGCAATGTCATGGCGCCGTGCGCCGGAAACCAAATAAACGAAAGAATTTTTTACGTGATTATTAATCGAGTCGGTCTGTAAGACTAAACGAAATGTTAATGTTATTTATAAAATATAGCCAATTTAATGGGATACGTTTGGTTTTGACGCAATTGGTACGGGTTATCGGCATTCTCCTTTAATAGTAAAAACAGACAATTACATTTTTGTGTACCTGCTGATAGAACGGCTTAGTCCCAGCAATGCCAAATCCATTGTTCTCTGAATTTAAAACTTCATACAGTTTGTCCCAAGGAAGTATAATAACAAATCGATATAAGTGCACGTACTTATACATAGCATGGCCTATCTTCAACACGACACACCACACTTCCTCATTCTTTATCCAAAATTGGCACGAAAGAATCCCGTTATGAAGAGGTTCGAGATTTCATACGACATTATATCGGATCCGAAGTACAAAAGAGTTGTTTATTGTTGTCAACTCATGGTTGAGGCCTTACGGCCCTGGCACACCACTGCCGTGGCGCGTCACTTGCCTTATAAAGTCAAACGTGGTCTATATACTTTATATCTACATCTTAAAATATTATCAAAAGCTGAAAAAAAACCACAAAATGCAAGATATCTAGTAATAATCAAACACTGCAAAGTATTAGCATTAAAAATCCGTTTATATGCTCTGAATTTAGGTATAAACTTAGAAGTAACAAAAGACCAGCAATAACGTCTTTCGCAGCACGCACCTCCTTCGCTCGCACAAGGATAACCTGGACCGTCGGTTCAACACAAAAGTTTGTTTACCACTATTCAAGGTATATTGATATCTATCGCTCAACGTCGCGACCGTAGCGCTGGCTGTAAGGCGCGTTAATTGCGTTGTGTGTAAGGACCTAAGGGGGAGGCCCTTATTGGATTACCTACTGAGCGAACAAATATTTGTATTCGATTGATGTTCTCGAAGGAACGTACAGGAAGATTGCGCGCGGAATGTGGGGTCAATTGCCGAGACGATGGAGTTCTACAAGCGAATAAGTTTTTTTTTGTTTCTTCGAATCTTATCTATTAAAGAACCAGTTCGGTACCTACATACACATAAATTATTACAAATTATTGTGTATTATGTGACACAGATAGGTAAAGAAATAGGATACATTCAAATAACTGCGAGACGTAATCGTAAAATTTTTAGTTTTTCAATGCGATTGAAAATCTTTCTGTACCTACGCTGGATTATTTCCTAGTCTAGAATCGCAGAAGAGAATCAGTAAGCACCACTTCCAGCAAAATGTATACAGCTCTATAGAGAGTAACTTATCATACATTTTGTTGGTTGCGCCGTCATGGTGTTACCTGACAAGCGTCCTTCCCGCCCTCCGGGTAGCCCGCGCAGATCATGCCCTCGGTGACGTTGAGGTCGCGGTGCTCCAGCCACTGGTTGCACAGGTCGCGGTTCAGAACGGGCACCTCCACCTCGTTCACTGCTGGCTCGTATTCTGACACTGATACAACAACACGATATTACTATTTAGATAGAATTGCTGATTCCTTACACAAAAATACAAGTAAAACGAACAAAGAAAAGTTTGTAACTCAGACATCAATCTGTGGTTTGTAAGTTGTTTGCACACTAAGAATGTACTCTGATCTTTCCACATCAGTCAAGAGCAAAAAAAACCCATGAAACAACGTAGAAAATAATCAATTTTCGTTACACAAAGTTGAAATTCAGCCCCTGAATCAATGCAGATTACATTGTAAGGATAGTAGACACAGCTTCAGGGCGTATATATCACAATAATGATAAAGTAGATCAGTATCAAAACTATCTTTACAACGGAAATCTATGGGCCGTGTTTCTACATAATCACTATACATAGTATAAAACAAAGTCGCTTCTCGCTGTCAGTCTATCCCTATGTGGTCTTTAAAACTACGCAACGGATTTTGATGCGTTTTTTTAGTAGATAGAGTGATTCAAGAGGAAGGTTTATTTGTATAATTTTCACCCGTGCGAAGTCAGGGCAGGTCGCTAGTATTATATAAAATAATAAGTAAGGAGTTCACTCACTGTCCTTATCGTCGCGCTTGCCCCAGCCGATGACGGTGCAGAGCGTGCCGGGGGCCAGCGCGCGCTCCGCCGGCGGCAGGCACACCGGCGACAGCTGCTCGTGGTACCGGACCCGGACCGCCAACTGACACACGGATACACGATACTCATACTCATATTCATACTCATTTATTTCACCATAGGAACATATATAGTACACTTTGTTATGTCAATTTTTAATATTAGGCGTAAAACAAAGAAATTACACCAAAAAAATTGAGTACGTAATGGCTGTAAGACAGACAAACCATAGTTGAAATCCGTTGTATTTTTTTCCACAACTAGGTATCCTACGTTCTAGGTATACATACATATCATAATCAAAAAAATTAAGCTGCTGTAAAAGGGCTTGGTCAATAATAAAAGATACATGGAAAAACAATTCAACTGAGACAGCTGATTTTCTTACTTCGTTTTCTACCATTTTCTACCATTACTTCAGGACTACTTGTATCTCACTCCCCAAAGAAGACGATCCACGTTTTTTAAGGCACAATAATTAGTTAATAATTTTCTCAATTTCTCATCATTCGTATGATCATTCATCTCAGTATGTCAACATTTATCTATCCTTCCCATTATAACTTCTCTTTATACCCAAAGGTTTGCTGTAAGAAAACTCTTTCAGGGTAAACGGTTCAGGTTCAGGGTAATAAATAATATTTTTTCATTTTCTTAGTGCTAAAATTAAAGTATACGGATTAAAATATTTAAATAGAGGTAATAATTTTTATAATATGCCCGAACTAGGAAGACCTGTATCTTTTGCGGAAAATAGTGCTAAAATAAAACTTATGTGAATGATTAAATCAAATCAATAAACTTAATATTAAACTAACAATTATTAAAAAATATTCTTAATGCTATTTAGGGCTAACTTTTGACATGCTTATGAATAAGTTTAGACGTAAGTAACCTTAGTAGGTAATGTAATCTATAACCTTGCCTAGAAGGCAAATTGTTGCATTCTAGTTAAAATTTTAGAAAAGCTATTGATTTGATTAATTCAGTGGCAGCCTCAGAGCACAACTTCAAATTGAAGAGGTCCTGTGTTAGTGATCATAAAGTAGTAATTTCGATAGATGCTACTTACTTGAAACAGTGCAATATCATTGTCGTGCGCGACGCCAATGTTGTAGAGTGGATGTGGCACGACACGTCGCACCTTCACCTTCTGTCCGTAGTATGCGTGCGAGCGGCGCCGCGAGATGCCCAGCTGAATGGTCCAGCCATTCACGTCCGAGTGGCTGCAAGGTAAAACATGTTAACCTCCTTAAAAAAGTGATCTTTGCTGGGGTTGATTCGACAGTGCCTGTTGGCTGTTTTTTTCTTTGAGAGTTGTTAACTAATCACTGTTGAAATACAATCACTTTTGCTTTAAACCTACACTTCTTAGACGAAATTTAGCAGTCCTTTTGAATAAGGTATCTAATGCTTCCCTGCAGATTATTATCAGCATCAGCCTTTAACAGTCTACTGCTACACTTTGGCCTCTCGTAATGAGTGAGCGTCATACGCCAGCTGTAGGACAACTTGAAGCACCATCTTCTACCAGAAACCTTTTGCAAATCATTCCTCCACCTGGCTGAAGACTTTATTATTCTGTTGAATAATCTCGTTGCGGATCATCCATAGCTCGCTGTGCGACTTCCTCCTTGAAGATGATGTAATATGGATAAACTTACTTCCCGACACAATGCGAGGCAGTCAGCACCCACTGGTCGGCCACCAGCACGCCTGCGCAATAGAAGACCTCCTCGGGCCCGCCGAGGATGGCTGCCAGGAAGGGCCAGTCACCAGGACTCGCTTCTACTCCTCCTACTATTCGCTTCTGAGCTCCTCCTATTGTTCGACGCTTTCCGCATTCTGTTAAAATTATAATAATGTGTCTAATTTTAATATTGTCTAATATTAAAATGTCCAGGATACTGAAAACACGTCCAGTTCGTCACGCCATCTCCGTCTGGGACGGCCACGCGGCCGCGTTACGCCCTGTGGAACCCACTCAGTGGCGTGTTTTCAGTATCCTGGCAAGCTGATTCCCAAGATCGGGATGTGTGGAAAGAGGGAAGGGAGGCCTTTGCCCTGCAGTGGGATCAGACAGGCTAATAAGATAAGATAAGATAAGATTAAAATGTCAAATATTTATTATAATCAGCATCTCACAGAATCCCAACTGAATCGCAGGAAGCGCAGGCGACAAAATTCTGACAAAATTCGCGGCCATCTAGACTAGATTATAATGGCCTATTAAAAGTTATACAAAACTCACGTTCAGGAAACAGGCCGACGAATGGAAAGTCTCTAAGGTAAAAGTCGTAGGTAAGGTAAGGTTCAAAGAAGCCTGATAAGCCTCGAAAGCCTATCGTTTTATCTACGTTCGCGAGATAATGTCTAACTAGCTCTTTATGTTTGTTTTCTCGCGTAAATTGTGTGAAACCCTTGAAAGTGGACGCAAAGTCAGCCCAAATTAAACGCAGGCCAAAAACAAGTTCTTTATTCATTTTCACCTTTACGACGAGCGGAACCTAAATTAAAATTTAAGCAACAAAAACCCTTTTCGGGGTTACGGTAAACGCGTTTTAGGGGGCCCAAGGTACAACCTACAAGCGATTGTTCCCACCTTTCTGCTAAACTATCTGCCTACCCTTGAATTAATAATGTTCTCCCTGTGAACGTTACTATTTTTATGTATTGTTCTGGTAAAATATGTTTACCTAATAACACCACCGAAGAAAACGCGAAAATTAAGCTAGAATGGGTTCGCTATGATTAGCAGTAGCTTGCGGAGACGTCTGGCGCAGGTTTCGGACCCTCACAAAAACGTAATTAAAGTTCCCACAGCCATCCACCGGACAGTCAAGGTGAACGGATTACAGACAAACTTTGTAACTTCTTGTCTAAGTACGACATTTGTCTAGATCTAACTTTATTATTGCAAATTCTTTGAATTTGTTCAGATTTAATAAAATTTCGCAAAATTTATTTCAATAATGGTGAGCTGTAACTAAATCTTTTCGTTTTCATTATTGTACACGACACGATCACAATTGATTTCTTCGAAAGAGATTTTATTATTACTATTTATGTCTCAGTGTGTACCAATATGTTATTGCGTATTTACATCCAATAATAGGGAGAAAAAAGTGGGAGGAGGGGGGTCGGGGAAGACTGGGGACAGGTTCTTTCAGGACAGGAAAAATGGAGTTTCAAATAATACAGTCTATGATTATTTGCTGTAGAGGTTTACATTTCGTCTTATTTTTGGATCAAAATATGATTATAAATAAGTTGATCATCTATAACTGAGGTAGTTACTGGTAGTGTTCATGTAATTGGGACTGAGCCTTTTTTTAAGCATAAAACTTATACTAGTTTTATAATAGTACTCGTGGGAAGAAATTTGTAGGAAGCACTGTAACACTATTACATACATCAATCAGTTTGCATGATGTTTTCAAAAGTATGTAAGTTAGTCACACCTGAGGATCGTACCAGTACCTTGATCGATAGTACCAGTGCGAGGGCTGACGAAGAATGATCACTCTCGCTTGACGAAGCGCAAGACAAACTGTCTGAGATAATAAATAAGCCCTTTACTTATTGTTCTCAGTTTGTGGTCTATATTTTGGTATGTAGAGACTTTGGCTATTCTGCTGTCCCAAACCTAAAGTGTAGTAATAGGAAAAACGCGATTTCGAGAAAATCGCCCTTGAAGTTTACAAACTAAAAAAAAATAACCAAATGAGGTTAATTGATAAAACATTTAACCCTCGGCATGCCTGGTAGGGTTTGTCAGACCCACTCCAGCAGTAAAACCGTTGAATTACGTTTACATTTGAATCTGTGCTTGAACACGCGCAGTAGCTGGCCGTTATTAACTAACGGCCCTAGATTACCGACGCACAGCACGCTTTCCTACCACTGCGCTCGGTAGCTACTAACCTTATCACATTCAAATCTTGGAAGCTGTTTTTGTGGATGAAGCTTCGTCGGATTCGATTCGTCGGAAATGGACGTGCCGCTGTCTACGTTTGCTTCACAGTCTTCAGGGAAAATTTGTAAAGAGTCGATAGTATTGGTAACAAAAACAGTGAAAAAATCTACTCCTGGTATATTGCGCAGATGCTACGTTTGACCCAATAAAAAAGGATTGCAAAACAAAATACATCTTTGTGAGACATGTAAAAGTCACTTACGTCTGGATCATGCTATTTTCCAATCTGCAACATGCTACCAAACAAAAAAATATTGATGGAGGTGATGAGGACTAATTATTTTATTATAAGTTTTACGTATATGGAAGTGTCTTATATAACCCAAAGTCTGATTGCGATCTCTTTAGTTTTCTTAAATAATTTATGTTTAATTTATTGTTCAAAAACGTTACTTGAGTTTAATTAGAAAAATAAGTAATAAAAGTAGTTGATTTTCAATATTTTTTCACTTAAAACACTAATAAGTATTCCTAAGTTTATTATAATAACAATTCGTATAAGTATTTACAAAAAGTTGTACCTGTAACAACAATTTGAAAATTCGGGTATGTGAGACCCACCAGGCATACCGTGTAACTTTTTGCCACCAGGCATGTCGAGGGTTAAAGCAAAGTCAAATTATACGTATAAATATATATATTTAAACATTATAACATTTTTTTTTTAAATACAGCCAATAATATTTTGAGGCCCTATTACTGCAAGCAATATTTTGTTTAAATCTAATAACCAGTTAGTATGCTATAAATTCTGCATTTTACAATATTTCCGAAGATTTTGCTGGCATTTTTAGCGACTCAAGTGCAGTATGGATGTGAAAATACTGCATTCGTTTGTTGTAATAAAATACTCAAGTTCGTCATGTGTAGTAAAAAAAAACTACCTCTATTTCAATAAAAGTGTGTAATTATTCAACTCAAATTTTACTTATCAAGTACACAAAAAATGTTTATCAAAACATTGTACTTATAACTATACCTATAGGAAACAAAACATGTTTAAAAGTAACAGTTTTTTTCGACAATTTGAGGTGTCTTGGATAAATTCGGTCATTGACATATTACTTTGGTCTTATCCAAATTCATGCCAAAATTTTCGCGAGGCGGATGCTAGGCCGTATAGCATCTGTTGCAGCTCCTCCAGCGACTCCGCCACTAGGACTGTGTCATCAGCGAATTCTAAGTGTGAGATGTGCTCGCCGTTTATCTTTTTGCCCATACCTTTCCAGTCCAGCGTCTTAAACATATCCTCCAACGCGCTTATGAACAGTTTCGGAGAAATGACATCTCCCTGTCTCCCTGCCACTTCTACGCAGTTGGACACAAATGCCTTCCACCAAGCTCGCGTTCCACGCCTTAGGAGTTCTCCTACAGTGAAGGATAGAGTTGAAGAGTTTCTGTAGCTCCTGCATAACAAGAGCTCCTAAAGCCTTCAGAAGTTCTGAAGTAACTCAGTCTTCACTCGGGGCTTTTACATTTTTAAGCTGTTTCAGGGCAATCAGGATCTCGTCTTGGCTGATTTACGGCAGGTCGTCGGTGTTTTGGCGGGTGAGGGTGGCTTTAGAATCGTGGTTGTTAAGTTGGGGGCAAGGAGCTCTAATATCTCCTCGATCTCAGATAATATCTCCGGCATTGATAAAACGGTTCGGCCAACGTGTGTTGTTAACTTCGTCAGGTGGCTCCTGCCAAGCTGCTAAGTGAATATTTAGGTTATTGCCTTTTCAATGAGGCGTGTGTTGGAGCTCCGAAGGTCAAACCGTATCATCTTCGCAATTCGCTTATTCAGGTCTGACCTCTTGGACGAAATCGCCCGAGTGGTTTCCCGTCTTTCTGTCATGAGGCAAAGAGTCTCACCCGAGAGATTGGACTTCTTGCCTTTAGGCTGCATTTGGCAGAATTTGATGCCCTCGTCCCTTAACGTTCTAACTACGTTTTGTAGGGTCTTATCAACGTCAACAATGGGTTTCACAGCAACGAATCTATCACCGAGACGCTTCTTAAACTTCTCGGTGCCCTACAACATACCTAGAGTTAAATTCGATCACTAAAGTTTGACTTTAATGTCTTTAAAATACTAGTACCAGTGCTATTGAGCCTTGATATTCTCGTAAAGTAACCAACTAAAACGCAGTTTTAGGGAATATTTATTAGTTTGGGGATTTTTTACTTAATGAATCGATGAAAGTTTTGCAATTTACTTTTCCGAAAATTATAAAAATTAAATACCTCTAAACTGTTTTATAGAAAAATTATTAATAATTATGACTAGATTTTGAAATGGAGTTTCCGAATATATATTTAACTCAAAATCGACCCAAAGTCTATTACTGCGGTTTAGGTTCGGGACGGCAGTATTGTTGTATGTTATGGCCATATCCCCCTTCTTATTGGGGGAGGCCTATTCATATTCATATCCATATTCATGTTGAGTGGTGGACTGAATAGGCTGGCGTTATTGTTGTTGTGGTGTGGCACACGAGGTAGAATCTAAATAATTTTATAAACCTATTATTATAGTAAAGATTTTTGTATGTGTAACATTGAATACTTGAGTTTCAATACGAGTGAATTAACACATTAACAAAAGTTTTTTTTTTTGCAACTTGATCACCATTCTGATATGTTTTGTGTTTTTGGCAAAAGTTTATCGTCGAAAAGTAAGCAGAAAAGTGATAAAATAAACCATTTTTTAAATAAATTACTAGACTATTGCATCTACGTCTGTGGGGCATATAGAGTTTATCTACAACATGTTTTATATTTATAATATATTACTTAGCAGTAATATATGTATATTGTATTACTTAGCAGGAATAAAGGTGGATACAATCCAGACAGCACTCAAAACAATGAAGTTTCATCTAGCTTTGGTGATAGCTAATGCACGAGACGGGAACACGCCGACTCGCATTATCCAGCCTCGTGAACGTTAAAGAGGATTTGCAATCCCATCACTCAAAAACATATATTCGGAAATACAATTTTGCTAATCCGAAATATGATGAAATCTGCGTTGATTCCATCATGTATTGTAGATTGAGTATTAGTATTGTACAAATAAATATGTAGTATGTTTTGGTGCTACTACGTCGTAGCTCTGTTGTCGCAGATGCAATCCTAGTGCTACGCCGTAGCTCGTAGACATCGTAGAGGAAGACTGTAGCAATCACGATCGTAGTTTATAGGTATTTGGGTCTTATTTATTATTTGTCAGAATTCCCTTGCGTATGATGTGAGTATAAACACTCATTTTATTTCTGAAATACGAATATATAGTATCGCTATCTACCTGCAAATTGGGTGTGCTTTATTTTTTTTTGCAGAGGTAGAACATAAAACATAATTGTTTATTTTAAACGTATCCAATATCAGTCATGTCAAATCGCCATAAATTTATCCCCGTGATTTCCAATGTCGCTTTATCTGAACCGAACCTTTTGTGGTTAGGAATTTAATAAAATTCTACATTAATCTTTACGAGCCCATCACTCAGCTAAAAATCGATGATATTTTAGAATATCAAATAATATTGAAAATTTGAAAGGTGAATAAAAGCGCTGCTTTTTCTGATTGTTTGTCCCGGACAAAGCAACCACAACTGATATTTAGGGCGTAGTGGCGCTCATTGGAGGAGGCCAGCAGTGGACTGCTATATGCTTATGATGACGATGATGATGATGATGATGATAGGAAACAAGATCAAACACGACACATATCTAGATATAGTAATAATGTACAAATGTCTGTTTCTGTAGCGAATGTAAATCCAGGGCACTGGTACTCGCAGCATCCATCGCGGGGAAATTATTGTACAAAGTAACGGATCGATAATACCTCCGTTTTTTAAATCGGTTGGAAAAAAACACGTGTGTGTGTCAAATAAAAAAACAGAACAACTGTAAAAATATCGTTTACTCAACGCAGCAACCCTTAATTTTATATTGGCAATTACAATTTTATGTGTCGTAAAGTGCCAACGAAATGAGATGGTGTGTGTTATGAATGTGCTTAAATTAATAAAAAGAATACAGATTATATATTTCGAATTTTTTTTTTTAATTGGCTTGAAATTTTAATTTTGCTGCTCATTTCTTTGAAGAAAGGTCACACAAATTTTCTTATGTAATTTTTCCCACTTATTAACTCAATGGTAGCCTACACTTTTACAACTTTCTTCAAACATTTGTAATGCTGAGAGACGGAAACAAGCTAATAATTTTTATACACTGTACAAAAAAACAATCTCCGTTTTTGATGTCATACACCAAATGTTTTATTGCAAAAAGTGAAATTTCCTCAAGTTTTCGTTGAAGTCTGGCCCAACGACACGTTGCTATGAGCTACAAACGATGAAGTCGCAAATGATGACCAGCCGTTACAGGTAATGAGACCACTGTGCAGTGAAACCACTGTGATATCATGTATACTGTGATGATATAAAGTTGGTTCTTGCTTCAGTTTTACTAGCGGACTTAACGACATAGCTTTGAGATTTTTATCTATTTCGCTTTCACTTTTAATTTTTTTTAAACGTTATGCGATTTATTGTAAAAATTAAAGGAGAATGCCGTCTGATGTATGGCGCTCGGTACCAAGACCAAAGTGAGTGCGTCAAAAAAATATCCAAAAAGTTTTTAGTCGATTCTACTGTCAAAATAATTAAAAATGAGGGTTATGGCCATAGTAACACTTTACATCAATGTTTATTGCCATAGCAACGTATATATCATTGGTTGTTGTAGTCTAATGGCGGCGTGCAACGAAACCAAATCAACAAAATATTTTTTTACTTGATTATTAATCGAGTCGGTGTGTAAAACTAAAGAAAATGTTAATGTCATTTATAAAATATATTAAATTTTATGGGATACGTTCGGTTTTGACGCAATTGGTACGGGTTCTCGGCATTCTCCTTTATAGGTTTATTTGAATTACCAGGGCAATTTGTTCGATGGCCCAGTCCGTCAGACCAGGCCTTAGGCGAGACCTGGTATAAAAAAACGAATAAGATGCAATCCATTAATCTACAATAAGGGTGATTTGAAAACTAGCTATTGTACCTAAAATCTTACCCCGAAAACGTCTGAAACCTCATCAGCAGCCCCATACACGTACACGTACAATAATAGTTTAGTTAATAGACGTTACTTTTATCAAGCGAAACGGGAATGCCGCTCTAGTTACTCATACAAGTGCAGAAGCTGAGAACTCCCAAACTAACAGCGCCATAAGCACTTCTTATCACCCTGAAAATGTCTAAAACCTCATCAAGCTCAGTAGATGTATATAAATGTCAAACGTACGTTGACCGCCTGTCCTAAGATTCATTGCGTAAGATGCACATTCAGCATTCATCCCGAGCACCTTATGTCTGGCTCATAAAATTCATTTTACTATTTGCCGCTTTTGAGAAGCACAAAGCCAGATCAATAGCAAAGGTTCTGGACGATTTTCACAGTAAAATATTTAGTAGCAAAATAATATAAAATATTTTGTTAATTGAAAAGCGATTTCTATGGTTTCGTATCTAAATGATTAAGCTCCTTTGAATAGAAGAGCTCGCAAGAACTCATAGCTTTGTAGCTTCTTTTTCATTTGATTTTGATTTATATCAGCAATTTTGATTGCGATAACCTTAGAAAAGTTCTCTTAATGGTAAAGTATATGTTTTCCACCTACTTTACTATTAAGAGTACAATCAGACGTTAATAAGTACGAAATCACGACATACACACGGGGAACACGTTGCCGTCGCGTCTGGGTTTCGGAGTCAGTCGCAATGTGTACCATCAGCCTTACAATTATCACTATCGTTTGAAAGTGGGAAGTGTTATGAAAGCCGAAATATGAGCGTCAAACTAATTCTTCATTCCAACGCTCACGTGACGTGAGGCGCTGGCCACATATAAATGGCGTTGGGCGAGGACACGGTGCGGACGTAGCGCGGAAATGGCTCGGACATGACGCATATATGAGGTGACACAGGTTAGTGTAGAGCAGTCTGTTGTCCGGCATCAATGTGTCAGCATGTCATCTTCATAAGAATAAATGCTCTTGTTCTCGTTTAATTAATTAATATACAGATGAATGACCGCGCCCGACGCCGTTTATATGTGGCCTACACCTGAGAGGCATTATTATCGGTGACTCGTAAAGCCTCATAACGAGCTGTTGGCACATCAATGACGATTTCTAATTATGTTTACAAATGTTTCCGCAACATGTGACATTGGCAATATTTCATAAGGCATTCAAATTCTTTTCAAATACAAATTATTCAGCCTATTAAATTATTAAATTATTTAGCCTATTCAGATGCTTATTTAGAAGTTTATATTCAGAAATTCAGTAGATACAAACTCGTGATTCAATTATTCCATTGCGTTCAATTGCGTACAAACAATTCCCATTGTGTTCCACGAGCTCGCGGTTTGTGACGCTGAAGAAACAGCTAGTTCATTACAACCATCATTTTATGTTTGTTTGACACTGTGACACAGCATCATATAGCCCCAATCCAAGCACAGCTTTTATTAAGGGAATCACTCATGCAAGGCTAATTTTAATACATACACATTTAATTATACATAGAATAAACCCAGATCCGAGGCAAATATTTGCAGAACATACCTACAAATGTTTGTCTCGCAGCGCCGTGCTACGGAGAGCACGTAAAGCCGGTCCCGGTAACCGTTGGAAGCAATCGTTAGAACATGTTGATAGGGCTGGCCACTAACCTATACGAGAAGAATAAGAAGCAGGAATCGAGCCGGCAACCTTCTGCGTCTCAAGCAGGCATTTGTCCACTGCACCACAAAGGTTGTCAATTACTATTTTTTTTGACGTGATAACGTCTTATAGAGCCGGCACGCACGAAAAAATGCGGCGTTACCTCGCTCTGAGGCGTTCCATGTAAGGCTTCAAGTGCAAGCGAGAGCGCGGAACGAGCGACAAAGAAGCACAATCGGCCTTTGCGTTCGGCAGCGTTCGAAATTTAAAAGTTGTAAAACAATTGCTCTTTGAAAAATGCTACCATTCCATCAGTATTTTCTTATGACGTTGTCACGTTCAACTATCGTCAGTAAACCGACTTTACAGACAACCAATTTTTTTTAATCAAACTTTTATTCAATAATTACCCTCCGCCGGTGGATATCCTCACGTGGTAAACTGTTTAAAAAGTAGCCTCTAAGTTAATGCTGGTCTAGCCATCCATTGCACCTACAGAAACAACAACAACATTATACTAAGTCAGACCACTGCTGGACAAAGGCCTCCCCGCATAAAAAGAGGGTTATGCCCATAATCCCTACACTGGACGTGGGGGTAAGAAATCGCAGGGAAAAGCTTCTCGCGCCCCCGCTGACGCGTTGCCCGTTGGCAGCCAGGGGGATAAGTCCTAATCGTGGAGGAGAAACAAATATTTCACATCACACAACTTACAACTTTTATTTTATAATATTAGTAAATAGGATAGTATTGCTTTTATTAATGCTGACCTACTAGGTTAGGACTGAACTATCTGTTTGGCTAAGGACATATTGAACTGAGAGAGTTAGAGTCGAGTTTGCGGTAAAATTATAGCAACGCAGATAGGTACAGCCGATCCCGAACTTTATCGAAAAGCTTTTCACAATTTACGTTATTTTGTTAAATGGAAATGTTTGTGGTTTATGGAGTTAATAAATCTATTACTTATTGATCGAAATTTTTCTCATTTTAGGTTAAAACATTTAAAAGTTTTTGTATTTTAAATAATCGGTTTAATTTTTGGCCTTTTTAAAACTAAGAATAACTTCTTAAACAAACAGATAAAGAAAATGCGATAGCAATAAAAACGTTGATGTAGCTTTGTTTGCGCTGTTCCAGCTCTTACTTAACGTAGTAAAAGCTATGGAGTTTTGCATAACTTTGATTTGAAATCCTTTAACGTATTAAGTTCTGGAAGACGAAGGGTTCAGAGCCCTCTCAACAGCAACCAAATACTAGCACTAAAGAATTTTCTTCCTAAAGTGTTGGTTGAAATAGGTATTTGCTTAGGACTAAGGCGTTGAAATAAAAAATAATTTGGAAACTCATTTCAATTCCCCAAAGGACTCTTACAACTGTCACAGAATCCCATTCATTATTCAATCTGTCATAAGGGCGGGTTCTAATTAAACATTTTCGTTTCAAATTATGCTAAATAAATTGCTCTTTGCTTGCCTTGAGTAGTTACCTACTGTGGACTGAACAGCAGCACTTATTATGTTATTGAATTATCAGAAGAATAAAATATAGCTGAACTGAGAACCAATTCCTTCGAAGGGTTCCGTAACCGAAAGGTACCCAACGGGACTCTTTTACTACGCCTTCGTCACTGTGCGTCTGTCTATCTGTCAGCGGGCTGTATCTCGTGAAACGTAATAGGTACAGAGTTTAAATTTTCACATTTTTTATTGTTCACGAGTTCAGTGTGTATTTCTATTTCCGCTATACCGAACAACAAATTAAAGAAAATTAAAATAACATAGAGAATATTATAGGTACGATGGTAAGGAACCCTTGGAGTGCGAGTCCGACTTGCGTGGTTTTTTTTAAATCCGTAAAAAGTTATAAGTGCATGACATTACCAAAAATATCTGGTCTTATCTGCAGAATGCTACATTAACCGTGTCAAACACGACATTTTCCTCAATTTAAAATTAATGTTAATAGCCGGAAAAACACCAAATTAAATTCTGTGGATTATAATCCCGAAAACAGGAATATTACATTTCTTTCTTTTCTCTTCCTCGTTTTCTTCCAAATCAAATAATAAAATAACACAGGCCGCTGTAGTACCTAAAGACAGTAGTACTTTATTATAATTATCATATTACTATAACCATATCAAGGAGACTTAAAATCTTCAATAAATTCATAGTTAGTAACGTACCTGTGCCAAACATGAACTGAGATCCTTTTAATGGCAGCAAAAGGCCTAGGCGTGTAAAGGTTGTGGATTACAATTGACTTGGAAATCGGACGTAAAAAAATATTTGCTTGCGACCTACGCACATGCAATCTAGTGCTGCCTTAATACCGTCAGGTTTTACATAATTGTAGTAGTATATAAGCTTATGTTGCTTGCTTTTGAAAACCTCTGTGGCACAGTGGGCAACGGCCCGCCTAAGACGTAGAAAATTCGTTTCCCGCCGCGAGACAAATGTTTAATTTATTTATAAATAAATGTCTCAGCTTTGGGTGTTTCTCTATGAATAATGTGTATTTACAAAAAAAAAAAAAATGTAGTATATCTGTGATGTATATCTGTATGTGTGTGTGTATATCTGTGTATCTCTCATAATACAAGCTCTGCTTAGTTTGGGGCTAGATGACGCTGTGTGACAATAGTCCAGCAATACTTATTTATGGTAGTGATGAGTATACAAAGTTACAAACCCTTCAAAATAGAAAGCTGCAATTGTTTTGCTATAGTGTAAATGAGAGACTGAAGAGAATCTTAATAAATAAGTTAGTGTAGCCTTTATTAACACCTCCTCCTTTTCGTGTTGATCTCATAAACTCTCTCTCTATTCCCATAAGGCATAAGGGGTTACCGTAAGGCATCAGAGGATATGTAGAACTAATTACCTCAAGAGTCAAAACTGATAGGTTTTTATAGGTTTGAGCGATTTCGAATCCACAATTTATGAAAACCACTGGGACCAACAGGTCGAGTGGGGTACCCGATCAAAGGGCTTAATTTGTAGTGGTCGAAACAGATTTTTATTTATTCATATAATGCACAGTTTTTGATTAATGATAAAACGTCAAAAAAATTACCATTCCCCCCCTCTCCTTTAACTCGGAAGTTTGTGAATTGATAAACCTGTTTTTTTTATATATATTATAGAAAGGTATCTAATACGGTATATATTTAACCTGTTTTTTTTATATTTTATAGAAAGATAACTATATCTATATTTTACAGGAAAATTATAGCGTGGTTTCTAACTTAAACAGTTTTTTCGAATTCTTTTAAAAAGGGAGGGGGGGGGGAGAGAAAAATAAATAGGGGGTTGGCTAGGTCGAGTATCATATGCAAAAGGCTTGATTTGAACAGCCTAACTTTTTTTTTAACAGGCTGCGTTTTGGAATTACGATGAAACACATCCAAAGTGAGAAACCTGATTGTTGTACATATACATAAATAATTAACAATGCAAGAAAATTGTAGTTTTGTAGAAAAATTAATAAATGTAAGAAAAATGGTGGTCAAGCTTTAAGGAGAGTTAAACGGTTAATAGGGTGTTATCTGAAAGGCCTTGAATTGCCTATTCTATTACAGGTTCTTATTTTTATATAAGACGTACAGTTTTTTTAAATTACGAACAAAACTTACTAATAACAAGAATACAACGGAATTGAGAACCTCCTCCTTTTTGAATTCGGTTAAAAATCTACTAGATATTTCGTTCACTAACTGTTTCAAATTATGGTGGTCAGCCGCGTGGATCTATAAAAAAAGCGAAGTATTGAAAGGGGTAGACAAAGTCCTACTTCTTCATACATCGAGTGTGAGTGAGAGAAACTATATATTTCTCTCACTAGAACTCACTTCTATACTACTCATGATATCCACGAGAATACAATATACTGAAAGTATGAATAAGACGTAATTGATGTCACCCGCGGTGGGCGAGTTAACTCGCACTTTACCGGTCTTGTTTTTTTTACAAACGGAAACTAGGCTGCAAATAGTACCAACAAACAAACTGCAATACCAGCATAAATCAGTCGCTAGACGAAGGACCCTTTAATAAGGGGGATATTATGCCCATATTGATGTATTGTGTAATTTTGTATTGATTAGTGTAAGAGGTTGCCTGCGACCGTTTTAATTAATCAAAATAAATGAAATAAAAAAAATGCATTAGGGTTATGTATAGAAGGGCTCAGCTAACTGCCCGTCAGCAGTCAGGGATGTTGTAACCGACTGCTAGAGCCCTGTTATAGAGACCACCGAAGATGGAAGTTGGAACCCCTTAGCTTTAACTAATGAGACATGATTTGAAATCAAATGTATTTTCGCATATAATGCACAGCTCGCTGTGAACGTGGCCAGCAAAAGACATTCCAACGTTTCAGCCGACGTTAGGGGTCAAAGTCAACATGATGCCGTAATCCGCGTACCTACAGCTACCTACCTACGTAGGTAGTAGGTGTAGGTATCCACGGTGTGCCGACTCAGGTTTACGTAATATCGTATTTACTCAGTACCTAAGCAAAGGTTCAGTGGTTTTTTTATCACGAAAATTATACTTGGTATTGTTGGTTTGTCAGGTGATGTTAGTAAATTGTAATGATAAGTATTGTGTATTTTGTAAAGTGCTCTGAATACTTTTCTAAACGTATGTTTATGCAGCTACAAGCTTGTTGTTGTTCATAAAAATAAAAATTTTCGTCAAAAGTTGTTTTGCACGCACCTATGTAGAATAAAAATAAGTTTTAAAATATTTACTGCTTTTTATAAAATGGATCAAAACTGAAAGAAAACAACCAAATTAATTGAATTACAAATAAACGATGCGATCTCACAAAGTAACAAATCCCGTAACCGCAATCGATCGCATTTCGTCTAATTGTAATTGCGTCCGCAGCTGCGGTGGCGGTCGCGGCTCACATTACGATTTGGAGCCCGAACACACGTCCCTCTGGCTAAGGGCTCAGCTACATGAAAACCTCATTTCTTTTTAAACATCATTTCTTATAAGCATAAAACATTATGCAGTTAAGTTTCTTGCTATTGTTTGGAAACACACCTTAGTGACTTCACACGTAACTTTAAGTAATTAGTCAAAACGACAAAACATTTTAGTAAAGCTCAATTATGTACATTCTAAAGGGATTTAGTTGAATGCTTCCTATCTCATTTCAACTTAAGTGAGTCAGTAAGATGAAAGGGCTTTTTGAACAGTTCACAAGTTTATCGACAGAATAGATAAAGATGAATGTATGTCCTGTGAGAGGCGCGTGCCATTAGCGCGTGGCCGTCGACCGCAGAACCATTCCATGACAATTGCTGACTCCAAACACTCTGCGGTCAGCTTATGTTTTAATTAAATTCGCACCCATTTTACAGAACGTTTCCATTTTTAATTCGCAAAGGATTAGAGTAAAATGCGGTTTGACAACAAATGCTGTAAAATTAGGATGGGTTCGTAGTCTTTTTAACTGTCTTCAAAAAAAGGAGGAGTTCTCAATTCGGTTGTATTTTTTTAATTTTTTTTTTATGTTTGTTACCTCATAACTCTGTCATTTATGAACCGATTTGGTAAATTCTTTTTTCGTTTGTCCATAAGCATCAACGAGGTCACACTTTTTGTATTATGCTATTGTATCAGCGAGTTTTTCTATGACTCACCATAGTTGTTGCAGATGAGCCGGACCCTGGCGAAGTCGGGCCTGAGTTCGTAGCCTTTTACGGGCTGTTTTTGTCGTTATTTATGTCGGAATCAACGAGGTGTGACTTTTTGTGTTCACTTTTCCACTTCTCGTACCTAGCCTTACAATAAAGAACCCTATAGAATCAGTACAATTATCTCGATGGCGACTACTACTACTTGCCACGACTAAACCACAGATAAGTTATTAGAGAGAGGAGTGAGGCTAAACGCTGCGCTCAATGCGGCTGTCACCAAAGATAGGGTTATTTCACGCCGCGGGGAGCCCAGGCCAGTATTGTGTTGGCCAGTATATTATTTTTTGCCATAACTACTTATTTCTTGAGTAGATACTTTAGTCATTAGTGTATAATTGTTTAATTAATTGTTGATAGGTTTTTGTATTTAATTGAGGTATAGGTATAAATTTTGTTGTCACAGTTTAGTATTTTTGCGTGCGTGATGTCGCCTAGGGCCTCTCTGAAAACCAGCGCTGCCCACGTCATTATTGGTGTGGCGCAGCAATAAGCTGAGAGAGGTCCTGTTTGACCCACACAGTACCTGCGGAGGTGGCTGATTGCTACAATGGCAATTGGCGGCGGGTGGGTTGGTAGGTATCTGTCCTGCATAGGTACCTGCCTATTTTTTATTTCAGTGTTGTGCCTGCCTGCCTATATGCCTTAGTTGTTAGTTGTTGTTATAATTATTGATTGTCAATGTTATTGTTTTTCTATTTTATGTTATGTTCATATGTGATTGTAAGCTGTGCATTTATGTTTTCCTGTGTTTCTGTGTGTGTTAAATAAAGATTTATTCTATTCTTTCTTGTATTCTACTCACCATAGCTGTTGCAGATGAGCCGGACCCTGGTGGAGTCGGGCCTGCACTCCCGCAGCTCGCGCAGCAGTCCGTTCTCTCCGCGCAGGAAGGTCCGGTACGAGTGCGCGGCGCCGTGATGCACCCGGCCACTCGACGCGCCTCCCACCGTTTGACTCTTGTTCACCCATCTGAACACAAGCGTACCTCTCACCACTTGCTTACGATACATTTTTTCTTTAGTTTCCATACTGGAGAAAGATTCTACGCGCTGATAGCATGAATTCTCTTCCGAAATTATTAATTCATGATGTTTAACTTCTTTGTCTCCCGCATCACAGTCGCTACTTTCATTATTTGCTTCTGAACTGGATTTGAAGTAATACTCACGAGTATCCGAGCATGGAGCAGAGCTTCAGCGCTGTATTTTCATCGAGGGTGGAAAGGCAGGCGGGAAACCAGGAGTGATTAGCTGCTCGGTAGACTTGCAGCTCGCCGGTTCCTATGTCACCATTGGCTTCGCTCAGTCTCACTGCACAAACGAAACACAAATGCTAAAAGCTGGACCTAAATCTACATGGCGTTTGTGTGGGAACTTCAAATGGTGATGACATTTACAGTGGCTAATATTTGATATTTAGCAAAAGTAGCCCTTGAAACTAAATTATATGATGCATATTGATCTAAACAATTCCAATTTCTATTCATAACACAAATTTCAAATTGTTTATCGCGTACATGTTGTTTACAGAGGTGGTTAACATGTTTTCGTTGGGGAATCCAGTGAATCCCCAACGAAAACATGTTAACATGTTAATATGTCTCTCATCTTTTCCCAGTGAAGTTGTAAGATGAGGAGAGTAAGACTTACAGCAGTTCCTCTCGTCCTGCCCCCACGGACAGTCTATCCGTCCATCGCACATGTGCGCCTGTGAGATGCAGCGCTGGTTGCCGCAGTGCACGTCGCCGCTCCTCTTGCAGACGCGGCAGTTGAGCTCGTCGGAGCGGTCGGCGCAGTCCACGTGCCCGTCGCAGCGCCAGTCGTGCGGGATGCACCGCTTCACGTCGCATTGGAAGCCACTCGGGCAAACTGCCACCGACGTTATGGACTTTACATTACAACATTCTCTACACCAATTTTTCAATGGATTGATCACATACTAGTAGTCATGTGATGCACTTTTTTACGTAAGACATAAGTTGGAAGAGAAATTATCTTTATTCGACGGATTGTTATGAGTATCAGTACTTAAACAGGCGCAAAACCTACTCGGAAGTTAGTAGCGTGATAGGCATAATTTGTGTCTACCTTTAAATGACATTTCTGTATATTATTTTGCTGCAGTGCAGTGCACAGGGAAATTCACCTACCACCCTACTCATGAGCTAAATTAAATATAAGCTATACCATTGTAATGTAAGACATCAAACATGAACAAATGACTTTCTTTCTATATGTTTGCCTGAACAAAAAAAGTATGTTTGGTGAACTGAAAAGTCTGCCTAAGTGTGCACACCTGGCTTGGCAGCTCGAAACCTAGCTTCCTTTACTTCCCGGTTGCCGAGACAAACGTCCGTATCCACTGATTCTGGGAAGATCTCGCACTGAAGGTAGTCGGGCATCGACAACCCGAACACTTCTAGGAAGAAGCCGCAGCGCCGCATCGTTTCTGAAGAAATTTTTTAATTATTATCGAGGACATTCTGTTACTCAAAAGTTGCTTTTCGGTTACAGAATTATGTATTATCAAAGTATTTTCCATCAATGGGACGCTGATTGTTATCGTAAAGATTCACATTTCACTAACTTAAAACATATTTACAGTTAATCTCCTATAGACTGACCTTGGCATAGGCTCCTGCAGGGCCTGACCATGTGCCCCAGCGGGCCACATTTAGGCACGAAGAGGGAGCAAAGGAACAGCGCTGTAAGCTCGTAGCAGCGGACGTCCACCACAGCGTCGTATATTTCTAAGTCCTGTCAACGAATATGATGTTTAGGTACCATCACTTATCCATCAGTTTGTAAATCCTCAACGTTTGCGAAGTTCAGAGTTTACCTCTTATAAAATTTTGGATTGAAGATAATCAAGTACAGATACATGGTTCTTTGATTTTGATCGGGTTCGGAAATAAAGTAGTTAACGGTCAAAAGGGTGCCTTGCGTCAGATGTCGGGACATACGGTCTGATAAAATTCTGATCGTCTGCTGGTGCTAGATATTGTCATGCCCGACGTTAATCCAACCAATAAAGATTAAGATAAAGATATTTATTTGCCAAAAAACATGTGTATAAAATGTAATAAATTATATAAAAGAAAAACAACATGCTTGACCGGTTGCGGTATGCAAAATTAGTAGTAGAGAGATGGCATGCAACATTAAAACTAACTACAATTTTTTATCATTGAGAAATTCGTCTTGACTATAATAACATTTTGAAATTAATAAAATTTGAATTTTCTTTATAAAATTTTATTCGTCCAGGTTCTTGTACAACTTAGGTAATTTGTTATATATTTTAGGAGCGACACTAACAACACTTTTTTGCATTAGTGCTGTTTTAACAGGATGTGATTGTAACCTAGTATTATCTCGTCTACTACCAATACTTTCTGATAGTGTGCTGCTGGGATAGATTCAGTCCGTGAGCATTGAATCTTAAACCTCACCTTTGAAATCATCCCAAATTTTAATCATTGCCGTATCACAAAGTTATAGGTCAAGAGCTGCAAGAGCATACTTACATACGTATACTTCGAATAAACACTGTGTTTTGGTTCGATTTGAGCCAGTCGAGCCTACAATCGTAGCAAATCAGTAAACAACATTGGTAGTAAATGCGCGTGTCTCGATATTTCACGATCCATTGTGGAGTGACAAAGATTGATGTCAGCCTTTCACTAATGACTATTGACGCCTTCCACGGCTACGCGGAATATTCATTAGAATTGTAAAGAAGTGAAACTCCGCTTTTATATTACACAACGATAAGAATTAGTCATATAATTTTAATTTATGTTTAAGTTTTATAAAACCTTTTTTTCCAGCGTTAACGCGATGGTGTTCATTAATATTTTGAACGTAAAAATATCTTTGTTATGACATATAAACAGACAAACGGATATTACAAAACAATAAAGATGATTGTCGCACTTTAGACAGAAACAATTACATGCGATTTTATGAATTTATGAATTAATTAATTTATTAATTAAATTATATCAGAATGAAAACTTTGTCAGTGTAACCCTACAATGTATTGATATTTAAGCAGTTGGCGTTCCTATTAATAAATAAATAAATAAATGCAAAGTGGGCAAGAGGGGCGAGGAACGCGAGTTTTACACGGAGCTGTTAGCGCTACTTTTATGTATGACTTCTTAGTCAGTTAGTCAGTTAGTTTCACTTCTATAAACATGTGGGTAATTGAATTACGCGACTTTGCAATAGACTGTATACAGAGCAATCGGAGCTAAAGAATTGGCAGCTTAATTAACAGCTACCTACTCTGAAATAATACCCTTCATTACAGTGGAACTGATCTCGCGGTACTTACATATTGGAAATCGATTTGCTTACGAGAGTTTATAAAACAAAGGTAGAAATGTGCGTAGCCTTTTCATTGAAACATGTAACTTTATATTGTGATACAAGGAATATTATTTTGAGAACATGTAATTTTTTCATGTAGGTACCAATTCTCGAACCAATAGCTCTCAGTATTTGACAAGTTGTGATACGATTACGGGGTTCCTTAATTTTTGGAACCGAAGTCAACTTCACTTGCTCGTGTTGCAACCTGCTTATTAACAAAAGGGGCTCTGGCGTCCAGTTGATTGCAGTATAGCGCAGCCTAACTACGGCACGGCTAAATCCCCTGACTGCCAATGGGCAGCAGCGTCGACGGTGCGAGAAGCTGTGCCCGGTAATCCCAAACCCAACGTGGGGATTATGGGCGTATCTCCCTTCTTCTTAGGGGAGGCCTATGTCCAGCAGTGGACTTATATATGCTGGTGTTGTGTTGTTCATACGATTACACTTATTTTTAAGTCTCCTAAATTATGTATGCATAATTCAGTTTCACACATCAGCGCGACACAAGATCAATATTCTAAATAATTAAAACTTAAATAGAGATAATGCGAAAGTCGATTGCGCAAGAGCTTCATTTGAATCAGTTGATTTGTGTGTTTAGACGAGAACCTAATCTTCCCTTTCGATGGGCGATCACGTACTTTTGATAAGTACATTGAACCATTCCATTTGTTCATCAGATTTCTGGTAAGTTGGCAGTTTCAAATCAATTAATAACATACTACCGTTTCACAGAAACACTGAGCCAATATTGCATTGCATAAATTATTAATTTTAATCATGTGAATTGAACATTGCCATAAGCGTTGCGCAAGATATTTCTCAGATACTAGGTACCTAGATAACACATTAATAACATAAATGTAAAATGTATGTGTGTGTGTCTGTATACATGAGAATGTATGTTTCCACTCAACTTCGTAACGGCGGAACCAATTTGAATGAATAAATAATAAATACCTAATGCTGGACACTATAAAACAGCATCATGTAGCCCCAAACTAAGCATAGTTTGTATTGCAGGAACCACATCACTGATTTATTATTATACTACCTGTATACATTTTTTTGTAAATAAATACATATTATTCATAGACAACACCCAAACCTGAGAAATATCTGCAAATAATGCAAACGTGAGAAATGTTCCATGGCGGGAATCGAACCCACAACCTTCTGCGTCTCAGGCGGACCTTCGCCCACTGCGCCATACAGGCCGTCAATGAAACTTGGAATATATATATAGTTTGTAAACTGGATTAACACATAGGCATTATAACGTTTTTATCCGGAGACCACGCGAGCGAAGCAGCGGACGGTAGATAGTCATCAAATAAAGACGTCTTTATAAAATATTTTCTGGCCAAAAAAACGGTTTGATTTTCCCTGTTTTACGTACGTTTTACGACAGCTATTGGTGAATTATATTGTGCTAGCTATTGGTGAATTATATTGTGCCCTGTTTGATCTTGGGCCCGAGAAGCCCTTCGTGTCGAGGTGTTAATTAGGTCAATTAGCCGAAGATGGCTAATGGAGTGGCGACGACCTTCACTTCCACGGCTTCAGATTCGGACTCGGCTAAGCCGATTTGTTTGGAAGCTTCCTGGTCGCCTTGATTTATGTCATTGAATAATTTGTCTAATTTCATCTCATATAATGAATAGGTATATTATTTAATCAAGTCAGTTCAAACTCTAATTTAAATAATACATTTTTCATATTCTGCGTTTATTTTTTTCTACAGCAGTACTTAAGCGAAATTTCGTAGTAAGCACTGTAAATTAATTGAAGTCTACGATCCGTCTACGATTATATTCAAACAAGGTGAGTCATTCCACTCATAGTAACGACATCAAACTTGTTACATTAATCCAACAACTTAAGATCACTACTTTATTAAGTTAAACACAAGTCAAAATGTACCGAACCACACTCTAATTAGTTTGTAAGTAGTTAGCAATGTAAACATTGCCTGAATTGAGGTGAAACTTTGTACAATTTACCTAAAGTACGTTTTAAACAGCGTGAAAACTTCGTGTCGTACAACTCCGAGCAGAATTATAAAATTCCATTTAATGGCATGTAAACATGTGCCACGGATTATGTGCCCAGTGGGCACTGCCCACACGTTTTTTATCAGAGAGAATGATCAGTGCCATATTTATGCTGTCGTTGACTATTTTTTTGACACAAAATTTGTGTACTCAATGTTTTTGGATTTAATTATTATATTTTAATGGGTGTGCCTCGCGTTTGACCTTATTTATTTTTCGACGTTTCGATCGTCTTGCAACGATCGTGGTCACGGATGACTCCTGATTTAGTTGCCAAGTGTAGTTGGTTGGCTTACCTACACAATTTATCCAGATGTATCCTAGGCCACTCGTTCCGAGCCCACCTGGGATGAACATTTTTGGGATACTATTTCATCTTAGTTTTAGTTCAAGCACAGGATACGTACCTACTCGTAATAGTACTATTAGGCTCAAGTACCTACTTTTGAGGGAAATTTTAAAACAGCATATTATTAGGCTTTATATATAGATATATATATATATGACGATCTGCGAAAGGCTGCTGGTAGAAGCTGGATGCGTCGAGCTCACGACAGGGTGCAATGACGCTCATTAGGGGAGGCCTATGTCCAGCAGTGGACTGCTATAGGCTGATGATGATAACATAGTTACAAATACAAGTATGAAGGTAGTCACTCACTTGTTGAGCATCCCTCTGTCCGAAGTGGCCGATGTAGTTGGGGAAGACGGTGTAGTTGTAGGAGACGCGGTGCTGGTGGCAGAAGCTGACGATGACGGGCAGGCAGACGCCCGGCGCCGGGTTGCGCCCGCCCGCCGGCTCGGGCGGCCCCGCCCATGGCACCGACACCGACCGGTTTACCACTTGCGATACGTACTGATCACGAACAGATACAATATTAATAATTATTTTTTGTATTTAAAGTGTTAGCCCCACACTTCAGGGAAAATCTAAGATTATTATATAACCCAAAAATTTCGACTCAGACGGGATTTGAACACGCGACCTTTCAAATAGCGCGTGAGTCGAAAGTTTTGGGATGTATAAAAATCTTACTATAAAGGAGAATGCCGCAGACGGCACCGAGTGCCATACATCAGAATGTATGGCACTCGGTACCAAGACTAAAGTGAGCGCGTCAAAAAATTATCCAATAAGTTTTTAGTCGATTCTACTGTCAAAATAATTAAAAATGAGGATTATTGCCATAGTAACACTTTACATCAATGTTTATTGCCATAGCAACGTATATATAATTGGTTGTTGTAGTCTAATGGCGGCGTGCAGCGGAAACCAAATCAACAAAATATTTTTTACTTGATTATTAATCGAGTCGGTGTGTAAAACTAAAGAAAATGTTAATGTCATTTATAAAATATAATAAATTTTATGGGATACGTTCGGTTTTGACGCAATTGGTACGGGTTCTCGGCATTCTCCTTTATGAAATGAAATGAAACTGTTATGAAAATGACTGACGACTGGCAATCAACGCACAGTCTAATGGCGTACGGCTTAGACTGGCGCTGATACTTGTTTGGAGGGTAGATTATGTACCTTGCAATAGTGTAGGGATTTTTGTATGATACCTGAAGATGGAAGCACATGGCCCACCTGATGTTTAGTGGTAAACATTACTTATCACGAAGCTCGTAGATCACGCTTTTTTAGAACTTGCCCTACGATGCAACACCCTGCGTCCATCAACTTCAGGCATGCAGGTGATGTACCTCTTGTGCCTGTAATTTTACCGGCACCCACACACTCCATACCGAAACACAGAAAAACTGAAATAGGCAAGGAGGTAGTACTTTCCCCGCAGTTACTACCTTCACAAAGAACTCTACTAAATGTGTACTTTTTAGTTTTAGTAATAGTACTAAAACTAAAAAGTACACATTGAGTACTGAAAACAAAATAGATATCGTGCTTCTCCCCTTTAGAACCACGTACTATTATTTAAGGATTTCCTGTAAAGGCTCCAATACTAGAGCAAGTCCTACAGTAGGTGCGCTGGTGTGTATTCAGCACTCAAAATCTTTAGATATTTATTAATGATCCCTAAAAATATTGTTTACATTTATCACTAATGTTCATCTGACCAAGAGATTACGTTGCCTAAAAAGAGCCAAAAATCTGCTAAATAAAACAAATTAAAGCTCTATCTGAACATGAACTTATTTCAAAAAAATTCCTCGTCGTCCCAACACGCCTGAAAAGGTACATTTTCTATTTAATTAGTGGCGCACCTTCCTTTGCCTAAGGTACCCGTTATTTGCAATTTAAGAGGAATGTTGCCAAACGTCCGAGTCAATTTTGTACTTTGTACAAACTAGGCTACCTGAATTTACATCGTTTTTATAGTGACAGTCTTTTGGCGAATGTACTTGTAGGTATCTCATTTCTAATATTAATATGTAGACTTAGAAGGTGCTTGGTAGGTAATAATAATATGCTATAAAAATATGAAATGTGATTCGATTAAACTATAATTACTTCATAAGATATTCTACAAGGCAAAATTTTAAGTACAAATTCCATTAACTTTGTCGGGCGAGTTTTACAAAATACATACGTGTGCACCGCTTTCCCGCCTGCAGATTCACATGCACATCAGAGAAAGAACAAGCAAAAAATAATAAGCAATTAATAAATGCGAGCCAAATAACCAAAGATCTGAGCTCTCCTCTGAGCTTTTCCACGGACACATTTTGTTTACTTTAAACATTGATATATACTGTTACTATCGACTTTAAAAACAGCTAATATGATGCTTAATTAAATTTAGATTTTATGAAGCATCTTTACCACATAATGAAAATTACCAATTCGACAAAGCCTCATTTCCCTTGAAAAGCCAAAAGCACGTGGAGCGTAGCTACTTTATGAACGCGAGCTACCATTTTGTAAGTTATTCAATTAATGCTAAAACCTACTTGTAGTATCTACAGCAGATTCGATTTTGTGTAATGTATTTATGTATGTCTATAAAAAATTGATTTATTATTGGTATGACTACTTTTAGTACCTTTCTCTCTAATGTGTTATATTATACGTTGTACCTGTGTGTTGATGAAGACATTATTATATTGAATAAAGCTTAAGATATACTCCTAGAATAAAGTTGTAGGTACCTTCTTTTTTCAACTGAAAAACATTGATATAATCATAAAAACACCAAAATTTAAAAGTATACTTTAACATACATTAAATTGTTATAATTTAAATAGTGATAAGACCGCACGAGTCGTTACGAATTAGTCTAAAGATATCATGTTGAATTCAATAATTTGTTAGAAACATTACGAAAATGTTTTCAAAAAGCCTTTGTGTAACATTCCCTCTCTTTAGAGACATAATAATTATGGAGATGACAGTGTACCGTCAGAAGAAACGTTATCTTTAGAAAATATACCATTTTAACTAATAATTTTCCAGGAAGAGTGATATTTGAAAGCGCTTTGATAGAATAATAATTTAAACTGACTCCAGTATTTAGAAAAAATATACTAACACAGAATACGCAGGAGGTGTATGAACAAAAAATGCCTAAAATATTAATTTAATTTTGAAGTTTATGGGGTACAGACTTGAATTTAATTGATTTTCAAGCCATTGTAGGTCCTAGCTGTACCTGCTTACAATAGCACTGAAGGAATATCTCGAGTTCATTTTGTACTCTAATTACTGAGCACGTGTTGAATGGACGCTGCAGTTATTTCAGAGGCCCTAATGCATAGAAATGTAAATAAAAGCTTCAAACTGAAATAATACAAGATTATTTCTTGAAAGATCCTTGAGTATTTTTCGAGCTTAATTTATAGTAAGATTTTCAAGGATTTTTTTATGAAAGCGAACATAAGCTAGATTAAACTTTTGTATAATGTAACGTTTATTGAATAAAAAGACAAAAAACCCATTAAAAACATAGGTATACTGTTGACATTTATAGACCGATGAAGATGATAGAGTACCTTGGTTACCTGCACCGCAGGATTGGCTCTGAAGTAGGCGAACAGCGCTCCCGTGATGGCCAGCAAGGCCAGAGCGTTGAGAGCCAGTTGCATCAGTCGGAACTTGTGTGGGGACGCCTCCGTCGTCGCGCCCTGGATGTCACGCAGCATCTGTAATGTTCTTATTTTTGACCTCTGTTTTCTTCTAATTCCCAGTGCTCTGTGTGCGCTAATAAGCTTCTGACCTGTACTTATTAATTAATATGTGGCACTAATAATAAAATTCCCATTGGTCTTATAAATGTGTAAATTTTCCCAGTAAGCCTAATAAGAAAGGCCATTCTACGACACTTGACGCGTCTACAAAAAAAATTGTACAAAATGTAGTATAACTGCACAAAAACCAGAAGATGATTATGATATTTTTGAGGTTATGGAAATCCATAATTAAACATTATGTGTTTAGCTTATAGAGTTTAATATCATAGGGGTCTCTCCCCGACTGTAATGATTACCCACAATCAGTTTTGCAGAAGAAATATGCTGTCACCGTGTTGAATGAACAGGTAATGCTGTTGCCCATAATCGCACGACTCTTCTATTCATCACGATATCCATTATGTTGTGTAGATAATCCCTTCGAAATCCTAGTAACGATGTAATACGTTTTTAATATCTTAAAAAATACACAGCGCATTTCCATCGAGTAGTTCTTTGAAGTCTCAGATCAACGTATTTGGGTTTCGCTTACATTTCCAAATAATATTTAATCGGATTTCCAACATAAAGCCTACAAAGTATTGTGAAAGGAAATCTTTTTTTTATGTGTGTATTCTTTCCAATGTCGTAACAGTAAGAGCCCTTCGAGACTGCAGACCTTCTATTGGCCGATAGTCTGGTCGGGTTGAACCGCTAGTGCATAATAGGCCGATAATTAATCGTTGCAATATGTGCTCTTGCAAACATCTTCATAATGAAGTTTTATGAGTCCGACCAAACTGTCAGCCGATAGAAAGTGTGCAGTCTGCGCTGGTACTAGCTCTTATGAAGAACTATCTCTAGAAGAAAGAGCCCTATCGTTACCTAAGCTAAGAGTTACCTACACAAGGGTTGGCAGTAGTAAGGTGATAGCATTCATCACTGCAATAACTGGGGGGTGATCGGCTAACTTTGTTGCAAACAGAAATGATTGTCACCGATCCTGTTTTTACAAACTTCGACATTTCATCCGTCGAAATTCAATGAACGTCAATTGACAAACTGTCACAGTTTGTTAAAACAGGATCGGTGTCAATCATTTCTGTTCGCAACAGAGTTAGCCGATCACCCGGCTGATCCGCCTGCTTAGCGTGAATATTAATATATATCCTTTCAAGAAGACTAGGAAATTAGTAGAAATAGGGGCAAACAAACAAAGTTATCTATTGTGAACACAGTTCTCAAATTGTATATTAATTTTATTGTATAATGCAACTGTGTCTCAACAGCAATGCACGAATAAATGGCATTCAACATTTGCTGCAGCATGAGATAATTTCTGACGCTGAAAGCTTCAGATTTCGCGGAAATTACTGGGATTTAACTTGTATACTTAGCAAGGCTTTGAATAGCATTCTACAGAAGTTTAAATGTTCCTTCTATTAGGGGCTTTAAGAATAAACTCACGTGTTAACATTTCTGTTAATTTATAAGATTAGTTTAGAACAATATTTCAACGCTACTACAGCTATGTAGGTATGTAGTGTGTAAAAAATAAGTGTAAAAAAATATGATACCGTTTAAAGTTCTTGCCCGTACATATCTTAAATAACTTATTTTTTACATAAAACTTCTAAACTCATTATTTTCTTGAACAATTATTAACGGTTTCAAAAGTGAATAAGTGTGGCAACAGCTTTGAAGTTTTGCGGCCTCGGAGAACAATGAACTTTCTTTGAAATTCATAACAATAATTATTTTAACGTTAAACAATGGATATTTTGCTTTGTTATACCGAGTGGGTAATGTAAATTTTCCGTGATAAATCCGACAGTTACGTAAGTAAAAAGATGAGTAGGTAGGTACCTTTTATGAATAAAGTAAATGATAAATGATATTTATTGTCTGTAAAATTAGGTCTAATTACATTGATCTTATAGCTATTTCTGCATTTCTAGTCCAGCCTACCAGGCTTGCAAACAAAATGGTTAAAAAAAACAAGAAAAAAGTATGTCCTTTAATGAATTTGTGTTTTTTGATAAACTTAAAATCAAAATACATAAGTAAAACCTAACAGACTAAGCTTTAGTTTATTACTTATAACATTTTATAAAAAGAAATGCATTTTTGTCTTTTGAAACAATTTTTTTTCCCTTTTTCGTTGGGTAGGAACATACTTTGGTAAATTGTAATGTAACGCTATGGTGCCTATATTATTTCATTAATACTTTATTTCATACGCATAATCAAAACAATTAGGCCCCTCTACGATGTAGGCTCATTCTTTTCATAGAAAGTAGTCTATAAGAACCCTCGCATATACTTAATTTCAATTGATTTTACCGTTTGAGCTCAAAGACTCGCAAAGTAAATTTATTTAGATTCGATAAAGTGTAATCAACATTAAATCGAAATTGTTTATCAGTCGGCCATCGGAGGAGCTTTAAACTCATTAGTTTGAAGTAAATCTGACTGGCTAATAGTCGAAATCTCTCAAACTTTGATGGATTTAAAACATAAAGTCTGGAATCAAAAATGTGTGGTCATTATTTATGTTTATTTTATTTTTATATTATTTGGTTGGCTGACACTCACTCTAGACTCCACTTCAATTCACTTCTTTATTAAATGGCTTCTGGGACAGTCCAGTATCAAGTATAATAATTGTTCATAATAATATGAGGCAACGTGGTACGGTTTATAAGTCCAGTCGTCCAGTCTTCAGTCAGGTCCTGTTTTCTGCTATAGAAATGGCGACTATTACAAAAAACGATCGGCGCACAATTTTCTTCATGAGAGGATTTCCGTTCAATCTTATTTTATTTAATTTCACTAATACTTGTGTCTTGTTACTAACGTATAACGGATAGAACACCATTAATAATAAACGACATACATTAGAAAAACACTAGAAAATAAAATACATGCATAATAATAATGACAATCGTCGTTCAAGATGAAAAAAATGGTGAAAAAAACTCTAGACGTCAATGACCCTCTAAAAGTCTAAATGAAAGTACTATCTCATGGTCACAAAAATATCACAGTATCTGTGTCCAATGTATGGCATAATATGTCATTTTTAAGCATATTTTCAACGGATACACGTGTAATCCTGACTTGCTGTAACTACCAAACCTATGCACAACACGGTATAGTTCTACATCCTACACACCAGTTTTTTTTCTAGGTTGTGTTTCGGGATTTATTCCTTAAAATATAAAATTTCGATATATACGGTTTCATTTAAAAATGCAAATTTGAAATGCTTTTAATTTAAATTACGGTCCAAGGGCAGTGGTACGACGACTGAGCTTCGGAGTGTGAAATTAAAGTGCAGCTACCTGCTACAGGCTGTTTGCACTCCGATCTCCGTCTCCACTGCTGAACTAAACGCTCTTTTCAATCGAACCTTTTGCTAGCGAAAGAAATTGGTCTACTTGCAGGCAATTGAAAACGTGAGGATATACAGATGATAAATAAACTTATCTTATCTTATCTTATAATATAGGTACTAGAAAATATTGTTTTTTTAAATAATTTTGAATATCATACATATAATATCATATGTTTTTGGAAATTATGTAGATACATATGAGGACCGTAAATTACAATCGATAAACACACATGAGTTAAGTAAGTTATGTTAGGCAAGATTTTCTTAAACGTGTCGACACTCCCGTTTTAAGATTCTGTTGAAAATTTTTCATTTGAAAATTTTATCGGTCAATCTCGACGAAATCTTGTGAGTTTCTGCTGTAAATGTATATTCTCTAATGCGAGACGCTTTTACCTAATATTAATATTGTAATTTAACTATGAAACAAAATCGTATTTTAAAATATTATAATGTCGATACGAGGAATAAACACGGCGGGCCGTAGTGAGACTGAAAATATTTTAATCATGAAACTGACGTAAATCACTCATATTGAAAAACGGGAATAGTCACGTACCGTTACATCGTCCCTCCGGGTATTTACTTAGCAAGATTTTTATTCAATTGAATTTCCAATTTTGAAAGCCTTTTAAATGATTGGATATGACATGAGATTGAATTAGGTACAAACAAAAGGCAAAGAATTAAAGTAATCGCAAAAAAAAATGCTACCAATATTCATACAGAAATGTTTTTATTTTTCTCAGTTTTATTTTCTCTCATGGAAAAATATTCAACTGAAACGTCGAACAAAATCAAGAGGTATAGCCTGTAAGGACGCATTGTATCAGGGGCAGAGTGAATGAGCAGTGCGCTGCCAGATACGAATATTTACTTTAATTCCCCCGTGTGAATTGGCTCGCAAATTGAATTTTTCACGCGAGGACGGAGCGCGACGTGGAACCCATTTCCGTTGCAGCCTTTTTCATGCTGCCATTGAAATACGAACGAGTTACTTTTAACGTTCCATAAATTGGAACAATCAAACAGTTTCATAAAACAGCTATGTTGTCGAACATTGATTTCGTTATAAGTACTTGCATGTGATTTGTTTTTAGTGAATTTACTTGCAAGTTATATTTATTTTAAAATTACTACCTAAGTGAGTTTTGTCTTTTAAACACAAAGATACCCATAGCGAGAAAATAAGAAGTTCTCTACTTTCAAAGTTTGTTTATTACATAAGCCCTGGAGCAGAACAGAATTATTGCGGCAAGCAGACCGTCATAATACCTTGGCAAGTGACCAACTCGCTAAGTACACACTAAAGCTACAAAGTAATACAACTTACCCGGTGGTGGAGCGACATGTTGCTACCGTTTTGAAACCGCACTATCGTCTGCAGCGACGCAGGCGTGGACGCACTTTTCGTTATCGCAGAGTTATTCGCGTCTTTCTCCGCTTGTTCCTTCATCATCAGCCCTCGAGCTATCTTCGCGTTCAGGCTTTTGTTTACATGTTGGTGAGGCAGCAGCGGCGCCTCCATCGATTTCGTCGTGTATGAGGGCGAAGACGTCTGGCTGAACGATTCCGAGGACACGTTCGAATCCTGTCGCACGCTGATGTTCGAGCCTGAGGACGGTGACCGTTTCATTCCGTTGGTCGGGGGCGGCGTGTAGGGGTTATCGGGCATTTTGATCGGGGGCCTTTTGGGGTTCTGGGGGTTCTTGTTGCAGTCGAGGCGGGGGGTCGGCGAGACAGGAGGCGCGGTTCTGCGGTTGCCATTCGGGTCGTTGGGCGGGGTGGTGACGGGTCGCGGTGGCGTGGGCGGCGGGACGCGGCGGGGCGGCTGCGGCGAGGAGCGGCGCGGCGGCGCGGGCGGCGGCACGGCCAGCGGCGCCGTGCGCTGCGGGACGGGCGGGGGCTGAGGCGGCATCACTGGCTGGATTATTAAAGGCGGCGGAGGCTGCAACAAATAAACATGGTCCCTTTTGATCTGATCAAACACAACCAAACTAGTCATCTACAAATCATTACAATCTGATTGCAAGATTACTTATATTCAAATAATTATTTTAATACAGTATAGATCTGACCAAGTAAATAAGGAATCAGAAGCAGTAGAGCTACAGCTATCAAAATTGACGATAAACTTCTTCATGGTTTACTTGGCAAGGGTTAAAGTTCAGTTGCTCATAATGCTTTAAATGGCATGATTGGTTTTCTCTGAACATGTCTACTCACAATGATTTTTCTTGGCGGCGCCGGTATCCTCGAGGGTGGACAGTAGGGCAGTGCGTCCGAGGGACAGTAGACGAAGCCCGAAGGTCGTTGTATCGGCGTGGTTCGCGCCTGTTGGGTTGCGCACGCGGCTGTGGAGTGCCGCCGGGGCGTCCCCGTGTTGGGCCGGAGCAGTTCCAGCAGCTTCTCACCAGGTGTCGCAGCCAGGCTGCCTGCGCGCCCTAGTCTGGTGGAGAATACAACAATTTTATCTGATGCCTAGACCGGTGAAGAGGACCTAACATTTTTTTGTCTCTTTTTCTGGTAGTATGGTGCTGTGCTCTCAAAATTCCCCAAAATATTTCTTGGGCCATGTAGACGTACCCATTACTCTATAATTATTGTGATAAACAGGGTAGATAAAGGTAGATTAGGTAGACTTGATTTTCAGTATCAAATTAATATATATGTGCGGGATCAAATGGTAGTAACCCATTTTTAGCGTGACGTTACCGAACCGGGCAAACGAACCCATAGGTGCTAGCCACATATAAATGTCATCGGGCGCGGACATGGCAATAAATTTTCATACAAAAAGAATGGAAATAAAGTACAATTTAGGACACACGGTATGTCGTTGCTCGGACGTGGTTATGACAAGTACCTAGCGAATTCCACCACTATGAGTTAATATCGATTAGCTATCAGTTGAGGTACTCAATAAGCGTTCAATAAATTTAGATAGGATTATATAAAAAAAAAACTTTGGATACCGTTCGATTTATGTTCATAGTGATACTTTTTACCATCTATCATATTTTTATACACTTCTAAACACAACTTTGAAGTTATATCTACATGATAACTTAAATACAACATTGACATCACACCACACTAATATTATAAATGTGAAAGTTTGTGTGTGTGTGTGTGTGTGAGTATGTTTGTGGTCACATCACTCCGTAACGGCTGAACAGATTTATATGAAACGTGGAATATACATAGTTTAGGACCTAGATTAACACCCATAGGCTACTTTTTTATCCCGGTATCATGCGAGCGACGCCGCAGGCTGAAGCTAGTTATACACAGTAACTTTAATGGTGTTCTACTGCTAATATTAATAACTAACAAACATTAGTGAATAAACACTTTGAAGAGTTTCCGGAACCAGCTGGCAGTCAAGGGAAATTACTATTCCACGTGTCAATCGCAAGGGAAATTACTATTCCACGTGTTAGTCTGACGGAAGGAGTATTCTAAAACTAGTACTCATATACATACACTTGCGAGGTTAATTTGCTGGATTCTGTGTTTATCTAGAATTGTGTATTTAAGATCTACTCTATCGTAAGAGTGGTGTCTATGCTTTTGGCCAATGTCAGCGCGTAGATAAGTAAGTACCTTAAGGAAACTTTATATATTCTTTACATAGTATTATTATTCTGTAACTAGATAATATAAGCTATGTTCAATAACTAACAACACGTAAGATATTGTTGTTTTTAATAAAAAACAAAGAGGAAGAAAAGTGGTCAACGATGGCATAAAAATGTGCAAAATGCTATTGGCTTTTATTTAATTTTAGGTAAGTATTTTGTTAAAAAAATAACTATCCAGGAACCTAGATAAATACTATTGGAATACAAATAACACAACAATATAGCGGAAATATATGCTTGAATTAGAAATTATTTTGGTACTACGTTTGTATGGGCAATTTGTCCGTCGGGGTCCCACAAAATGATTTTGTCATTAGCCAAATCATTACGATAAGCTTACTACAAAAATGGTTGTAATAAACAGCGATCGCCCTCCAGATGGAATGAAATGCGTGAAAAATATATTACAACTTGCTATTATAATTGCTTTCTTCGTGAATATCAGTGTCTGTGAAGTTTTAGAATGCGTTCAAGTGTCATCTTTATCATAATAAGGGTTGGGATATAATGTTCGGGAGACGGTGCGTGAAATGCCGTTATTAATCAACGTCATGTTTGTAACGAAGCGGCGCGTGACAAGTTCAGGCGTGCAGTTCAATTCAGTCTGTCACTTAGCCATACTTAGTGCTTCACAACTATGCGATTATTGACTTCAATAACTATCTCACGTGAGCGTGTGTTTGGGTATTTGTGTGTATGCCTTTTCCCACTCAACTTACCAGTAGCTGTAACAGCTGAACGGATTTTGATTACACTTGAAATAACCCACTTTTGACACTATTTTAAACATTAAGTTCCACAACAGCGAAGTGCGTGGAAGTGTAGTGTTTTCTTAACAATTCCTTCATTTATGTATTTTTATTACGATATATGTCGGTCAGCACTCTGGTTATTACAAATTAAAGTATTTGATAAATCAGTGGTGGCAGAGAATTGGTTACAGGATTAGTGAACGTCCTCTAGCAAGATGGGTCGACGATATTAGATAGACCGTGGTCGGCACGTGGTCTGACCTGGTTCAGACTAGGCAGGATCGAGGCGAGTGGTATAATCAAAAGAAGGCCTATACGCAGCAGTGGGTCGGAAACTGATAATGATGATGATGATATGTCGGTAGCCAATAAGTATGGTTTGGTGTGAGATCATTAAAAGAAAACAATTTAATAAAATGTTACAATCAAGCTTCATAAGTAATTTGGTAACATATTATTGTATAGTTCATGTCGATGTAAATTGTACCGAGCTGTAATCCTGAGATCAGCTGTTAGAAACTGTTCGGTAATCTGCGCCAAACTTGCAAGAGTCTTCTAATTGGACGCCGCGACTCTCATTTTGCGGTCTTGTTAAAAAGTTACGAGATACATGATAGGATATAAAAAACTGACATAACTTTCATGTGAACATTTTCAATAAAGCAACTGAAGGCAAAAAAATATGTAGGTATGATATACATTTTGCAATGATCATTTATTTGTATAAAAGCTTTTTCCCACAGTTTCGTTTCCATTATAAATAAATAAATATATGGGACATCTCGCACACG
The DNA here is from genome assembly GCA_951804965.1 of Horisme vitalbata. Lineage (NCBI taxonomy): Eukaryota > Metazoa > Arthropoda > Insecta > Lepidoptera > Geometridae > Horisme > Horisme vitalbata. The sequence goes on from OX638090.1 coordinate 1,540,183, forward strand.
GTCAGCTGATCCTAAACTGGGCAGCCTATGCAATGAGTATAAGAGACTGATAAACATACATAGATACTTATAAATCACCCAGACACAGAAAAAACATCTATGTTCACCACACAGATGTTTGTCCTGGGCGGGGATTGAACCCGCAACCTGCAGCTCAGAAGGCAGAGTTTTTACAAACTTAGCTATGAGGCCAGTCAAATAGAAAGTTATGTTGCCTCTTTCTTTCTTCTTCACCATCTCCATTCCACTTCAGGACAAGCAGACGCACGGCTCAGTACCTACCGTCCTTACTTAGTCGATACCTATTCGCACTAAGCGGTTTTCTTCTATTTTTATTATGCGAACTGCTAAGGATTGGAACTCTACCGGCCTTTGTCTCTCCTAATAACTATAATCCGGGACTCTTTAAGTCTTGAGTGAATATGCGTCTTCTGGACCTTCGTGCTCCATCTTAACCACAGGTGAGTTCGTAGTCAAGAAAAGGTCCATTCAATGTATAAAAAAACCTTATCTGTACCCCCAAAAACGTGTACGCGAAATGCAGAATTCGTAGATCGGTTATGTACCTAAATAACGCTTTGAGTGCAGAATAAGATAGCTGTGGATGTGTAGCAACCCAGTCTCATGGGCATGGCGCGTAGCGTCATACCGCTGCCCCCTGGAAGTTCAGACATGTATTATAAAAAACAGGAGATATATTTAAAAAAAACTTCAAAAAGCTCCACTAACTTTTTGAAAAAAAATAGAGGACTTTAAACAGAAGTCAGCCCCCCAAGTTTTTGAACGTTGAATTTTAAAAGTTATTATTTGAACAAATTTACCAAAATCTATAGGAATAAAAAAAATATTTTTCAAAGTCTAGAGCAGGTTCAGGTCATTGCATATGTATTCATATAAAATAACCACAACCTATTGCAACCCGTTTAGTGATTGTATTTCTAAAAATATCGTATTAAAGTAGAATACTACGAAATGTACTGAAGAATATGTCCAAGTTTCAAGCAAATCTCACCAAGCGTTCAAACGTTTTCCTATAAAAATTGTTAGACCTCGTTGCGCCCTCGTACAGAGGTAGATCTCTAACCATTTGTAGTTAAAAATATTATTAAAAAGTTTCATATCAATCACACGACGCATTTAAAAGTTCCCCATTGCACCCCACTTAAGAAAAGGTCCATAACCCATTTGTAGTGATAAGAAATAATTAAAAAGTTTCTATTCAAACTTCAACAAACTATGACACCCTCTTAAAGAGGTGGTTTCATACTGTCGTAAATGTCGTATTATAAGATACCTGCTTGCATTACAGAATATTTATGCCTAATATCATGTTTCAAACTTTGAAGAATATACTTAGTTTGATACAAAAAAAAATACCCCGTTTCACCTCCAGGGGTTAACTTTTCAAAAATATTATAATTTTAATTAATTAAAAAAAAAGCATTTCTTCTAAGTTTTAAAGAGATTCAAATAATGTATTAAATTCTTCCCCTAAGGACTTGACACCCCATTTCACCCCCTAATATAGTTGTTTTGGAAAACCCGGCACATTTTAAGGTATTCTGACAAAGTTTCAGATAAATCGCACCATGCGTTACAATTTTCCTATACAAACTTTAACATCACATTAGACCTCTGGTGTGGAAAATATTTTTTCAAAAACGATTTTTAATACAAACGGTTTTACCCCTTTTCAACTCCTTAGCCGTGGAATTTAGGGAATTTTAAAAAATATTAAGATTTCCTAGACTTAGAAAAGCATGTATTATTATTTTTAAAAGATTCTAACCATGCCTTAAAATTCTCCCCCAAAATCTTCAAGACCACATCCACCCCTAAAAGGGTAGTTTTGAAAAATTTAGTATCTGCTTATTTATTATTATTATATAAAATATTAAATTTACAGTATTATATTTATATTTAAAGTATTCTGATGAAGTTTTAAAGATATCGCATAACGCAATAAAATACAAACGTTTTTGAGAACTTCCACTTATACAGGAATATAATTATCTTAATATCGGATACCTAGTTAAACATGAATAAATAAATGTACTACTAAAGAGTAAAGAGTAAAACCCTTACTCAGCATTGGCAGCATTTGAGATCAAGCTCAGATGCTGCGCTGGTTTTCAGTTAGTTTCAAGTGAAGTCACGATTAAAAAACAAAACAAACCACTAAATATAGAAGCACTAGATTAAAACAAAGCTTATGTGAGTTACTTTTATCGGTTTGCCAACAGTTCCGCAATAAGTTCCAATCGGAAGGCTCCGAGTGCGGGTCTGCCGATACCTCATCGTTATGAAGCCGGCAAACTTGCCGGGCTCACGCCTACTGAACCAGAGCGATCCAATCTGATTTCTCTAGCAGACTTGATCAATTCTCTCTAAATTACTATTTTTGTGTCATACATATTTTCTATTTAGTGTTAACCATAAATTATTATTACGGACATTTCACTTTATTGTTGAAATTTGAAATTAATTTTTCTCATCTTGTAGACGCATTTTATGTTGTTATGTTACATATGTGTCGGGCTTTCGCCCGCGCCTTTGCTCGCGCGGTACCCGGAAAAAAGTAGCATGTATTTTATAAGTTTTTATTCAAGAAAATGTATTTTATGCTAGATCTAGAACTATGTACGTGCCAAATTTCAGCTCTATTAAAGGATGACGAACATTTCACATGTTCACAAAACTTTAGCTTATAAAATATATTAGTAGGAAGTACGAAGGGTTTTTAACGGAATACTACTGTTTATGATGTGCAATTTTATCAAATCAATGACAGTTCGGAAAATGTGTGATGGACTAGGTACATATTTAGTGCTAGTGGAGTCCTAAACTTTGCAGTTTTTCATCTCTGGCCCCCCGTTGCATCTCTTCGCAGAGATTTCATCATTTTAAGAAATCCCTTGATTGCATTATAAAATATATATTAAAAAAAAACGGGGTGTTCTATTATAGTACTTTCTTATTATGGCTATGCCTTGTTAGTTAAAAATTGCTATCTATCACCACCTGCTACAATTTTACTATAGTACTATTTTATTGACCTCTCAATACGACTAGCACCAGTCTGGATCAGTCGGTCTGAGCCTGCGTTCATCCGCAATCCACAGATCTACTATCACCAACGGCGATATTAGCGAGGGATAGACGAGACTTACTCGGGAGCTGTCGATACCTACTTGCTAGTTCTTCACGACGACTGTTCAATTGTCTTGTGTATATTGTGTAATATAGGTACGTTTCTCAATGTGTTCCCGACATATAAATAAATAAATTTTTATTTATTTTTTGAACACATCTTATTTATTTCTTGCAAAATAACATCTTCAAAATTATGGTTTGAATATTGGTACCAATATCCATACATTATATTGTATTGAAAATTATAAATTCAATACTATAAATAGGCTTTGAATCTATTGTAGAAAATGTATATTCTAGTAAATATCAGCGAGTAAATAATATAATAATATAATATAATATAATATAATATAATATAATATAATATAATATAATATAATATAATATAATATAATATAATATAATATAATATAATATAATATAATATAATATAATATAATATAATATAATATAATATAATATAATATAATATAATATAATATAATATAAACTTTATTTCAGGCTACAATAGAATAAATACAGATGGTGTTTTACTTATCCTACGGCCCATATAAATATATACCTTATAGACTAACATATATATTAATAAAACTATAATTAAAACACAAATTATTATTTGCCACGTAATATACACGACGTGGGTCGCGTGGTGTCCAATATTCTTCCACGGAATCGTCGGAACACGACACCCTTCGGCCAAAGCTCCTCCTTCATGTAGGTCGACAGATGTTCGGTCGGAACCCGCACCACAAAAGAGTTAAAGCTGACTCTGTGGCGGGACTCCAACCGCTCGACCCTCAGGTTGTCCTTGGTCTTTGCGCGCAAGTACTCCGCTACATCCTCCGCCTTCACGGAGTAATGCACGCGAGACACATAGAGCTGCGTCGTCGGTACCTCAGAGCGCAGCAGGAGCTTATGGCAGTTCGGTGCTGTACCGCACTTATTCTGACAGGAGAGCTTCTTCTTCTTCTTCCTTTCCACTTTGATGAAGCCCTCCTTGTCTTCCAGCCTCTTGATAGGCGCAGTCTTGCGAATATTTTCGCTTGTCCCCTTCGATGTTGGAGGTGTGGCAGGTCGGCTAGCCACTGCAGCTGCGTAGGCACGTTGAGGAGCAGGCAACGTGACACGTGTCGGCCTCTCCGCGGGTGATGAAACGGCGCGGGGGGCGGGGGCTCTCGACGACTCATGCGCAGCGACGACCGGTGACTCAACCGTGTCAGCGAATTCCGCTGAGGTGAAACTGCACACCGATGCATTCTGCGCACCGCGACGCAAGTTCACATTATTAGCGGCAATGACCGATGACCTACTTACTGAATTATTACTACTATTTTGTAATGATAATAATTCAGCACGTAGCGCACTGACGGCATCATCAGAAGCTGCCAACTTTACGTGTACCTCGGCCAGACTCGTCTTCAGGAACATGATGTCCTTCAGCAACCTGGTGACGTCAACGTGGTCGAATCCCACCGGTGGGAGCTTATGCAGCTCCTTTGCGACGAAATCCGGCACGTCATCAGGGTCCGTCTCCTTCAACAGGGTGATGATATCCTGGAGACTCCGTTCACCTCCATCCCTCCAACGTAGTAAAAGTTACACTCGATGCTCTGTGATGTACGCAGCATCGAGTGTAACTTTTACTCGCTGATCGGGACGCTGTAGTGTCTAGGACCTTTTTTGATGGTGTAGTCCAGCCCAGCCACCTTACCATCTTCTTTTTTTTATTGTTTCGGCACGGTAGTTAAGCTATATAACGAGCTTCACTTGCGTACTAATACAAAAGTTTGGTGAAAGCATTGATATATACTGTTACTATTGGGTGAAAGTATATGAATGAAAGGGTTTAACCTGGGTTTGTCTGCACCTAGCAAATGCCTTCAAGTCCGTAGTGGGCTGTTAGTCGGTTGTAGATATCCGGTGGGCAGCCCTGTAGCGAAGAGGTACAACGAACGAAACTCTTGCAGCTTTTAAGTCAGCTGTAAACCGTAAACCGTGTAGCCGTCAAAGGGTGACTTGGGTGGTTCTTTTTAGATTTTTCGAGTGAGAAGGCAACATCCCGTCTTACACTGGGAGGGGCTATTTCTGCTGAAGGGTACAACGCATTCAGCGGAGTCGGTTTAGACAAGCAGAGAATCCTACAAGTATCATTGACAGCGATATCCACTGACTTAGCAGACGCACTACGATGCCAAACTAGGCCGGCAAATTCGCCAGCCGAGTAACTGAATGCTAGACCGTAGTATGCAGCACGTGTGGATGCTCCCCAGCGTGTTGAGGTAAGGCAACGTAGAAGATTGTTCCTAGTGCCCACTTTCATCTTCGTTTTGTAGCAGTGGTCTTTGAGAGTAAAGGCTCGATTAAGACTTACAACTAAGTATTTCAGTGAAGTTAAGTGTTCAATGGGAACACTATCCCAAGAGATGTTAAGGGGCCGTCATAGTTACCTAGAAATGGTGGCGCAAAAAAAATCGAATCAAACTCGTAGGTATATTCAGCAAATTCGAAACGTGTTGAATTGGCGATAGCAAGGTCGGTATTTTTATGTTCTGGCTGACCTTTCACCATTCACCAGTACATTAAGCACAAAAAATAAAACACGCCGTAAAAGCGAACAGCCGAGCCGCGGTTATTATCTGTTATTCGCGACTGAAGTCACAGGAACGTCCTCACATGCCGTTCGACTGAAAGGAGAAATGATTTCACCAATCTGCAGCTGAATGGGTGATTCATGTCGTCTGCGTTCTGATAAAATTTTGCAGTCGAACAGTATTAGTATTAGTATTAATATATCTGTGTGGGTGTCAGTATATGAAATCATGTGTATAAGTAAACTACTTTTCAACTCTGCCCCTTTTTTTCGCTCAGTTGCGAACTCAAATGATTTGCACCGGAGCCGGACTTGTTTTTTCACTTAACTTCACTTCTTTATTAAATGGCTTCTGGGATAGTTTCCACAATTTCGCCAGTATCAAGTATAATTGTTCATAATAATATGAGGTAACGTAGTATGGTTTATAAGCCCAGTCACCCAGTCTTCAGTCAGGTCCTGTTTTCTGCTATAGCAATGGCGACTATAACAAAAAACGATCAGCGCACAATTTTCTTCATCAGAGAGTTTCCGTCCAAATCTACTTTATTCCATTTCACTAATACTTGTGTCTTATTAAAAACGTATAACGGTTAAAATACCATTAATAAAAATCGATATACATTAGAAAAACACTAGATAATAAAATTTAATAAAAATGACACAGCCGTCATTCAAGATGAAAAAAATGGTGTCCGACTTGTTTTTTCAAACTTTCACATTTAATCCGTCAAAATTCAAACAACGTCAATAGACAAACTGTAAAGGTTTGTGCTGAGGCACTGAGTTAGCGAATAGACCCTTTAGTGTTGGAATTTTCAGCCGCCTGTATGCCATTGCTGGGGCAACTTGGAAGAAGCACTAGAAATTAACTGATAGATAAAAAGACGATTATATACCTACTATGAGACCCACACTAGATAAATATCTGTATCGTGAGTATACGATACAGATATTTAATTATATGTAAAATCTAAGATATTTGGATATCACGTCATTCAAAAACGCGTATCTCAGTGAATACAGTATAGTTTTTCACTTTACTTTCATCGACGATAGTCTGAGGGCTTACCAAAGGTTTTTATAGTTTACGAAAATTTTATAAGTTTCGGTATCTTTCCATACATTTTCAGTACAACGCCTCTAGGGAAACGTGTATGAACTACGAAAATGTATGGAAAGATACCGAAACTTATAAAGTTTTCGTAAACTATAAAAACCTGTGGTAAGCCCTCTGGTAAGAGACAAGAAATGTAGATTATTACACAATCAATGAAACCATAGACTGCGCCAGTCTTTAACGAAAAGCGTTTAAAATGTCCATTAGGACAGGAACCTGATGGAAGATAAGGTTAATGGACGCAGTGGCCGCTATTGCTCGCTTAATAGGTTAAACTGTTGCCGAGTGAAGTCGCTTTGTCAGATGTCTATTGTAAAACTTTACTAAGCCCGAATTACTGGTGTATGAAAACTTTAATTTTCCAACTGATAGTTTATTATATTATTCAGGTCCGTGCCAAGTTGCGAAGTTGAAACTAAATACAATTTGTAGTATTAACGAGACACATATTTTCTTATCAAAATGTCCCCAAGCCTTTTCATCCGTTCTCGTCCGCGAAGTGGACCATCAGCTACTCAAGTTTTTTTTTTTTGTGTTTCTTGAAGAGAACCATTACCTATCAAAAAGCATTGCAACATAGATCACGTTTTTTGAAACGTGCTCTACGATGCAACGCCCTGCGTCCATCAACTTGAGGCATGATGATGATAAGCCTCTTGTGCCTGTAATTTCACCGGCACCCACACCCTTCAAACCGAAACACAGCACAGCTGCTCTGCCTTAATGCAGCTGTGCTGTGTAGGCATGGTGGCAGTACTTCCCCGGACGAGTCCCCCACAAAGAACTCTACTACTACTCAAGTATGAGAAGAGGGATAATCACCAACTTTTAATGAATTAATTTCGGCCAATTTCCTTTGGCTTATAGACTAACCAACTCTCGAGTTCCGCGGCAACTTGGCGAGTGGTTTGTGTTCATGTACGCTCCCGCGGATGTAAGAGATTGTAAGTGAATGTGAAAGGGTGTCCGTGGATTTTACGACAATTTGATTGATTGGACATGAGTATTGGTGCTTGGAAAGTTTGTCTTTGGTATTGTTTTATTTTAACGACTACATCGTTATACCAAGTTATCTATTACCTATCTACGTTATATGGCAGTGCCGGATCAATTGTGGGACACTGTTTGCATAATCTACAATATTTGTCTCGGGCTCTGTTTGGTTCCATAAAACAAGCTCTGCTTACTTTGGAGCTAAATGACGTCGAGTGTCCATGATTATTTATTAATTTATAATTAAGTAAAATAATTTATATTTTATTTTCTCGTGACATATTTCTTCGGAGTTATGTAAGGGGAGCCAGAACCAAGGTGAAGCATTGTTTTTAGTTAAATAAAATAAGTACACATTAACACCCTTATTATAATCAAATGTCATTTTATAACGCTCGATAAAATAAGCTTGTCCATGTTATTTAAATGTAAATAAATAGAGGTAACATTATATTTTAACGCCATTTTAGCTATCTGAGGTTTATAGAACTGTTATGAATTGGACGGTGACTACCTACAAAATATCCACCCACAAGTAAAACAACTTATTACAAATAACGATATTTACAAGTGATACAGATTATTTCCAGATAACTCCAAAGGAATTAATAAGCTTCCGAGTTAAGGCTTCAGTTTTCTACGACTGTTGTAGATCCTGATTTACTGCGAAGAGTGTTATGTCTCGTGTATGGAAAGAAGGTAGAAGATGGTTTCATTCCATGAACTGTATCATTTTCAAAGCCACGTTTATAACGAAAAGAAAAATGTTTTATTTTTACTTACTTGTTAAAAATGAAAATGTGTTAACATTTGCACTCAACGTTAAGTCAAGCTTAACTCAATGAGATGTTCTTAACTTGATGAGGCTTTTAAATTCTTGACAATTTCAGAAATTTGAAAAATAAATTACTTTATTTCTTTCTAACAACTTATAACGCTCGCGTGGTACCTAGAGAAACGTCGCTTATGTGTTAAACCAGGTTTTAAACTATCTATATTCGAAGTTTCATTCAAATCTGTTCAGCCGTTACGGAGTTGAGTTGGCACAAACATACTCACACACAAACTTTCGCATTGTACATAATGTCTGTGTGATTTAATCTGATATACTGCAGTGAGGCCTATGCCAGCAGTGGCTGGACATAGCCCTCACTGCAGCAGTTTGTACCAGTCCACTGACAGCTACAGGCTGATGATGATGATCATGATGATATTGTAGTGCAGTAAACAAGGGCAATTATAGTTTTATTTGCACAGTACTTAATTTGAAATTACATGGAGGTTGCATGAAAGATTTTTCGCAGTTAGTTTGGCACGGTTCCAACGAGAGCGAGTCAAAGGCTTTTACAGTCATGTGCATAAAAACCTATGTTGACATTGACCTCTTAGATGAAGAGGCTTTTGAGAGTTGTTCGGACGTGTTCCTTCCCTACGTGCTCGTTATGGCTACCCGAAGGATATAATTTTCTCTACTTGGTAGAGGTACTTTATGTTAGCATAAAAAGGAAAAATCAAATCTCTGAATAAAGAATAAGTAAGTTTTATAGTATTGTATAGTATTTGCGAAAGGCTGCTGGTAGAAGCTAGATTCACTCCTATCGGCTGTCAACTCTGTACTCACTTCTTTCACTCTCATATCCTCTTTCACACAATTCATCCATCTCCCTCTACTCGTACATCCAGTTACATTCATACTCATCATTCTTTTAGTCACATGGTTTCCATCCCTCCTCATCACATGCCCATACCATACTAGTCTTCCCCTCCTCACCTTATCTGCCACAGGTGCTACTTTCAAGCTTCCCCTGATATACTCGTTCTCAGTAGCATGAACTCTTCTTTCGTCCATCTTTTTCATTGCCCAACACTCTGATCCATACAATGCTACAGGTCTGATGACTGTCTTGTAGATTTTCCTCTTAAGTTAAGGGGCATTCGAGGGTCGCAAGTTGACCTGTCGCCATTTCATCCATCCCGCATTCATTGTATTTTTCACGGCCCGGTCAATATTGCCATCATTTTGGAAGAGCGAACCAAGGTATTTGTAAGCGGAGTAGACTAGTAGGGTTACACCATCCAAGGCAAACGGGGAGAAATTGGAGGAACACCAAAGTCACAGAAAAGGTGTTCGGTCTTGGTCCGGCTGATTTTTAGACCAACACTCTCCAATTTCTCCTGCCAGTTTACCAGTCTGCTCAGTACCTCAGCTGCATCTTCTCCGACAAGAACAATGTCGTCGGCGAACAGCATGCACCAAGGTGCTTCCTCCTGTATGTCTGACGTCAGAGCATCCATTACCAAGAGGAACAAAAAGGGGCTCAAGGCCGATCCCTGGTGCAAACCTACTGCCACATTGAACTCATCAGCATCAGCTTCGGACCGGACATTCGTACGCGCATTGCATTCACAAACCTCACATACTTCGCAGGCACTCTTTTCTCTTTCAAAGAGCACCACAGAACTTCATGGGGTACACGGTCATTAGCCTTCTCAAAGATCAATAAAGACCATGAAGGTTTTTATGTGCGAGTCGGTATTTTTCACACAACTGGCGTACAGAAAATATTGCATCAGTTGTTCCCATAAAACCAAAATGGTTCTGGATAATCTCACATTCCTCTCTCATTCTCTTTGCCATTACTTTCTCCCATATTTTCATAGTGTGTGACATGAGCTTTATTCCTCGATAGTTATTGCATTCCTGTACATCATCCTTGTTTTTAAATATGGGCACTGTGAACTACTGCACCATTCATCTGGGATCGACTCCTCATGCAACAGCTTATTGAAGAACAAAGCCAGCCATTTCCATCCGCTTTCAAAAACTTCCATTCTTCAGCTGGTATGCTGTCTGGGCCAACCGCTCTACCGTTTTTCATACTTTGTAGTGTCATTATTACTTCATCTATAGTCACCTGCTCTACTAGACCCAAGTTAACTGGTATGTTATGTTTTCTCCACTTCAGTCATTCTCTTAATTCATTAACTTTTCAAAATATCCTTTCCAACGCTCTTTTATTTCTTCATCATTCGTCAAAACTTTTCCTTTATCATCTTTTATGCATCTAATATGTGCAATATCTTTTGCATTCTTCTCTCTCGCTTTCGCTAGACGGTATAGATTTTTGTGTCCTTGAGGGGCTTTCAAGTGTTTTGTTCAGTTGATCATGTACCTTAGCCATTTTATTTCTATATATCAACACTAATAATATAAAGAGGAAAACTAATACTATAATGTTTGTAATGAATAAACTCAAAAACTACTGTGCCGATTTCAAAAATTGTTTCACCATTGGAAAGCTACATTCACCCTGAGTAAGATAGGCTATATTTATTACACGATCATCACAAATTCAAAATTAAATTAAGTTTTATGATTAATATTGACGATTTTTTTTTAACTCGACTTTTCTCTTGAACTCGAGGCTTGCATAGGCAAAAATGAGGTGGACGATGGCGCGAGCTTTCCCAGAAGATGCCTATAAACGATAAACACTAACCTTCCTTTGATGGAGTCGACGTCGTCTCCGTCCGATTGCAGCGCCATACCGCCCTGCGCCCACGTCACTGTCAGCCAATCTGCAACGAACGAACTCATATTTCATGATACCCTTAGCACAGTGTTACAATGGAATGAGGTCTAACAAGAACAAATTAGTTCTGGTCGCAACTTTGAGCAACCAAAGTATATTTAGTGCTGCATAAGCACAACATACCTGTGCCCACGCATGGTCTCAGATGTGCATTTTGCGGACGTTACGTCTGGACTCTGATTGTTTGTAGCGACTGGAGCGTCAGTCTGAATCAAATCATTGTACCTATAACATCTTAAGCATTAAATACTTTTAATTCAAGTCATTTTCGTGTTTTTAAAAAGACTTCACGCTTTCCCGTACAAGTCTAGTTAAGCAACTACAACACCAGCCTATTAAATTGCGCAGGACGTCATGTAGCCCCAAACAAAGCAGAGCTTGTATTATGGGAACTACATATACTACATATATACAGTTTTTAATGTAAATACATACATATCATACAAAAACTATTCAGTCCACTGATGGACATAGGCCTCCATAGTGCTAACCGTAATCCGCCGGCCGCCTGAGACCCGTTTGTTAGGCAGCAGGGTGCACCAATAGGTTCAGTAGGTGAGGTTGGCTTGGTTTACAAATATGAACGAGACTTTTATACATTTTTTTATTTTTTTTATTTAGTATGGGCCAGCTCTTGACTTTTCATTTTTATGCATTTTTAGAAAACTAGAGTACGCCCCGCGACGTTGTCCGTGAAGAGATCTTTCCCTCTATATCCTTTCGGGGGCAGAATTTCAGGAAGTTTTTTTTAGTGCACCCTTACACTATGCGTGGAATATACACTCTGAATTTCAAGTCTTATTAGTTTAGCTGTTCAAGGCCTAGAGGCTAATTTTTATACACCATTTATGTAACCTTTTTAACAAAATATTTACAATACTAAATCATATCAAAAATCAAATGAATAATTAAAACAACAACAACATATCCGACGGAGACTTCCGCCAGTAAAAAATATTCAGAATATTTTTCGTGACACAAAAACTGTTTTCCTTATCATTATATCCACGTGTAGTTGAGTTTACAAGCGCCTGTATAGGAGCCAAGAAGAAGATAAACCAATCTTATCCCTCGCATTTTGATTGAGTCTGAAGTTTGTACATTGTATACCCCTTAATAATATATAAAAGCTCCAGTCATTTGTTGTCACCTATTTCTCATGACACAGCTATGATCAAAGTTTTATAGATTTTGATGTTTTTAAAGTTTAAGTATTTATGATTAAAATTAATAATAATAATAACGGAACGCCGGGTTATATTTGTTGACATCACCATCCCACACGATGCTAATCTCGTGAAGGCCGAGAAGGAGAAGCTTAGCAAGTACCTTGACTTGGCACACGGGATTACCGCTATGTGGGATGTCGACTCAACAATTATCGTTCCGATAGTCGTTTCAGTGAACGGTCTGATAGCGAAGAGCCTTGACCAATACCTTAAAAGGCTCTCGCTAGGCAGCTGGATCAAGGGTCAGATACGGAAGGCGGCTCTCCTGGACTCGGCACGCATTGTGCGGAGGTTCCTCTCTCTGCAGCCCTAGCCACAGACCGTTTGAGCCTTGCCCCGCGGTCGGTGGCCTCTCGTTTTTATACATTTTTTACTATATTGTTTTTGATGTTATTCATGTATAAAGTAGATAATATTAGGTTTATAGTAAAAAATGTTTTTAACGAGTTTTAAAGTTTAATAAAGTGTCATAATAATAATGCTGGACGTTATCACACAGCATCATGTAGCCCCAAACTAAGCGGAGCTTGTTTTATGGGAATCACATGATTGATATACTACATATATACAATTTTTTTCGTAAATACATACATATCATACATTTAAAAAACCCAACTAAATTCCTTTAACTATTTGTTATTCTTTATGTAAAAGGGATTGTACTCTGAGTAAAAAATTTTTAGATAAAGCAAAATAATACTACGTTACAAATTGAACGACTTGATCAAGCAACACGACTATTTTAAATAGTTCTCTGACGACCTAAATCTACATAAAGGTTGTACATGATAGGAGAAGGACAGAGCACAATGGCGCTCTTTAGAGGACATTCAGCAGTGGACTGCTATAGGTTGATGATGATGACGATGACATAATAAATTCAGGTACTGCAGAATATGCGGTGAACGCTATCAAAAGATTCGTATCGAAGCTATGCTACCACTACAGACAGATTTTCACGGAAAGAGGTAATCTTATGGAATACTGACAAGTGCGATAGAGCGACAAGCGAATACAATAATAACCAAACCAGTATTATTGTTACGAAAGCACTTCTTTGTATATTGTATATTTTGTGCGAGAGATAGAGGTAAATAACTTGTATTCTAACCAAACATAAATCGTTTTCTGTAATTTAATTTAATCTGATAAAAGAAATAACCAGTGCGAAAATAAAAACCATGAAATATTCTGGGTTGTAAACGGATACCTCAGAATAAAGTCGATACAAAGGGAAATTTGAACAAAATTATAACATTATTCAAGGTTTCTTATGCAAATCATACAAATTTTTCCCAAAAAATTACCCAGTTCAAGTTTCTCCAAGATTTTCCTCTCACAATGGAAATACGAATTATTATGTAGGTGAATAGAAGTATCGATAACAAAGCGTATGCCTCAGACATTCCCTGTTAAGAATTTTGAATTATCACCATTTAATGTAGATCTCCGTACTTTGCCGGTCTCGAACAAAATCTTCATTTCCAGAGCTTCGTGGAAGTTTTTGTGAGATCTTTGTTAATTAGCCGCTATTTGATTCAACACACAAATCAGATAAAAGAATTTGTTTTAATTGCTCGTTGTGTTCAGGAAGTGTTCGATTGAACGAAGATTTTATGATTATGAATTTTATTCCCATTTTTCACTTCAACCGAAATCAATATCATAATCAACCTATAGCAGTACACTGCTAGACATGGGCCATTGCACCCTGTCCTCAGCTCGACGCATCCGCTTCTTTAAACAAACAGCCTTTCGCAGATCGTCATTTCACCTGGGCTGAGGGCGTCCTACACTACGTTTGCCGAGGCTCGGTCTCCTCCAACAGTTGTCGGTTCTTTGCCTTCAGCTTTCTAATTTTAGATATCAATAAGAAATTATTTTGTTTTATTGATGAAAATAACAGCATTTAAGACCACCATTATTAATTTAGAATTATTAATTTAGATTTAGTTATTAGTTGTAGCCGATGTCAGATGCGTGTGACTAAGTTTAAGTAATCATTACGAGAGCAACTCGCATCAAAAACCAAATCTGTTACTCCCCCACATAAATTCTCGTGCACAACCCGTTCTGATCCAAGCCTATAATATTATGCGGAGCCTTTTTGGTCGTATTTGAAGAGGGTCCGACAGACACCGTCACTTAACTTCATTTTTGTGAAGTTATGTAAAAACTTGCCACAATACTTGTGATTGCATTTCCTTATTCTGTCAATGTGATCGAGGCTCACCTTCTGTTATATGACTTTTCGCGAGTTACTTTAGAGCCTTCCCAGATGGTCGAATTGCACGCGCGGGTTGGTCGCGCGATTGACATGCGTATCCATTGTAACGTGGAATGTGACGTGGTTTCTTAAATTAGCGAGCAAAACGCCCATCTGGGAAGGCTCATTGGATGGCTGATAATATTGAAGACTGTTTGTCTTCCTTGAATTTAATTGAATAATTTTACACAGTTATAGAGATACAAGACACAAGATGTATCTTGTGTAATAAAATCTTGTATCATGTAAGATACAAGATTTTATTGACAAAAACATATTCAACAAGTCAAATGTGTACAATTATTCACGTACATGAGTAGGTAGTACCTAAATACAACATGTCATATAGGTACATTTAACAAGTACTTACATAACTACTTACGTAATTATCGCTCTATGAACTAGGCCGAGGACAGGGTGTTCTACTGTTCAGGTAATTCTAAGAATTCACCTATACTGTAGAACAACCCCTCCAATAGCCACGTCCTGATCATCTTTTTAAATATTGCGGTGGAAGTAGCATCTCTTACCGTCTCCGGCAGTCTATTATAAACCGAAGGGCCCATTACGTATACTGATTTTTCCGACTTACGTAGTTTGTGCGGTGGTGTGACTAGCCTATACTGGTGGTACTTATTGCTGCGGAGAGCGTGGCTAGCGTTAACACCACTATTATGATGAGTAAAGACAGCCACCTGGTAAACAAGCTTACTAGGTAATTAATGGTAATATTCTCAGTTCTTTGAAATACTCTCTGCATGATACATCGTCTGGAACGCCCACAATGGCGCGGACAGCCCTCTTTTGCATCACGAAGGCACGATCAGTGTCAGCGGCTCGCGCCCACAGCTCCGCACCATAAGTGAGTACTGAGTACGCTGTGGACGGTCGCAAAATAGCAGGAGCGCATCAAGTCGCGGGAGGCGGTGCTCGCCAGCCTACGTAATGCAAAACAGGCCCGACCAAGTTTCGCACAAATACCGTCAATGTGGGCGTCCCAGACGAGGGAGCTATCCAGCTGGAAACTAAGCAGCTTAGTTGATTGAACCTGCACCAATGAAGTCCGACCCGCGTTTATATTGAAAGCCGGTGGTGTTTTGTTTACTTACTGATTTGCAGCGTTCATACAACGCAAATAAACATGCCATGCCAACACCTTATTGCCAATGGGATTGCGTACATTCTGTCAGAAGTCATCTAGCCGAAAGGCAGCCACGAACTATTTGCCTGATTAATCCGCAGCCATAGAGTTGCTAGAAATAGCATCTCTATATTTTGTAATTTATTATTGAAATGTATCTCATTTCACTGAATTCTACATCCTACGCATTTATTCGCTACATTAGGTGTAAGTGATGTAAAAAATCACCCACGTATAGGTAAATGAAGCGTGATGCTGTCCATTTTCACTGACATACAAAAAATCTGCTACTACGTGTATATTGGCTCCTAACATTATAGAAAGCTCATTAATACTTTATTTTTTCCACGTAAAGAAAAATAAATAAGATGAGAACACATTTGGCGGCCTTATTGCCGAAAGCGAACTTATCCGTTATCGTATACGTGATAAATGTAGGATAAATGGTTGCAACTACCATTTTTGGAACTCAAGTCAGCCTTGCCAGCCCGTTGTACAAAATAACAATCCTCATTTACTAACTCAGTTGCATACCGAAATGGTCGGTACCGGTCCTTTATTTGCAAACTTTGACATTTCATCGGTCGAAATTCAAATAACGTCAATTGACAAATTGTCAAAGTTTGTAAAAACAGGACCGGTGCTTATCATTTCGGTGTGCAGCTGACTTAGTAAATGAGGCCTCTGGTCTCAGACAGTTATTCAGTGAAGCTTCTCAATAATTATACTAGATTAAACTGTTAAATATAAGGCACTACATCTTTCTAACGCTTAAATAATTCACGTTATCTATTAGTATTCACGACAAAGCCTCTTAAATTTCAGTCTAGTCCGTTAAGGCTGCACGACCCTCAGGTAATATACTGAGAGAAGCAAAATACTACAGAGCGATTTTAGAGTTACGTTTTCAGCAACAGTTTTTGTATAAGCTATATTTGGTAGGCCTCCCCTAATGAGCACCAATGCGCCCTGTCCTGAGCTCGACGCATCCACCATCCCTTCGTTAATCGTCACTTCACCTCGCCAGAGATTTTTCTACACTACGTTTGCCAAGCCGCATTCGTAGTACTGCGTAAATAGGTCCATAACTTGGTATTTCTTACTTGATTAATAGGGCGCATGCGAATATATATATATAAGTGATTAGAGTTAAAAAACAACAAAATGAGTGGCTACCTAAACCTAACTCCTCGCGTAATGGTGGGAGCAGCTATAGTGGGCATCGTTGGAGTTGCTGGCGTGCTTATATACGAACTGATTTACGCTGAAAAGAGAAGAACTATGTTGGTGAGCGAGGTTGCAAGATTGGATATGCAAGTATCTTCGATGGGTGCTGAGCTTGAGGCTATCAGAGAACTGCAGAGGGAAAATCAGAACCACCGACTGAAGTCCCGCTCGAAGCCACCACGGCTTAAACGTGAGAAGAAAGAGAAAGTGGTAGCACCTAGCGGGGATGCTGATGTCTTCGACGGCACGGAGCAGTGCTACGCATCTGATTCCAAATACTTCACCGACTACCAGTCGGTACTTGGCACAGACGCTGAACTGGACAGTGAAGAGTTCTACGACGTCCACACATATGACGAGGAAGATGACACTCTTCGGGAAGAGAAGAGAAACGGACATGCCACAAATCCTCTTGATGAGGAGTTGAAAATGGAGGATCTCAACATAACCGCTCAAGAAACAGATGTACCAAAATCACCAAAGAAAACGACATAGCTATCACTCGAATAAAGTCTGGCAACTCTGGTTATAGTTTAGTCGGGTAATGGAATAGCTCACATAGTTATAGTGGTAACATTGTTTACAAATAATTATGTATCGAGTGGGTTTATAAGGCTTATGAGATCTAGACAATAGGCCAATTTACATAGGATAGAAGTATAGCGGGCGTGTGAAAAAAACAGAATGTGACAATAATGCGTGCGAAATTAAATTTTAAAAATGGCTTTTATTAAATGTGTACAATTATTGAATATTTGAATTATAGAGACTTATACCAAATGTCATGTCATTTTATAACGGCTCGATGAAGTAAGCTTGTTTTTTTAATCCATTTTATATCCTACCAATATAATATCAAACTTGTATGATTATTTTTTCGCCATTTATGATCAAAGCAAAAACTCACCAGCAGTAGGGGCATTTTCAAACGTTCGTAAAATTTTCCAAGTCAAGTTCGTCAGGTTTTGTTTGATTTTATTTCCCTTTCGACGGAATTCTTGTATTTTAGAAGCATCTGATGAAGATTCTGAAGGATGCGACATTATAGCGCGTCACAACACGACACTATAATTCTAGCTCAATTGTCACTATAGGATTCAACTTTTACGTTTTAAAATAGGTAGCAGGTAGCATCACCTAGATGTTCCGCCGAGTTCTAGCAGAATGTCTAGGTGTAACAAATGTATAGCAATTTGAATTAGCGCAACTGATATATCAAACCTAGTGGGTTTGATAATAATGATGTGGCTAAGATAAATATAAATAATATTTAAATATATATACCTTATTTAAATATTAATCATGTGGTTCCCTTAATACAAACTCAGCTTAGTTTGGGGCTACATGATGCTGTATGATAGTCCAGCATTATTTATTTATTTAAATAAAAATAAGGTTTTATTTATATATGAACTCTATTACCTTATTGTACCTTACTGAGTTTGTATTAGAGTCTAGATCACGTTCCCTCTGATAACGTAGCAGGTGGGTCATTCAGGTGCTTGCATAAATCAGTGGGGTGGATCCGATAACCGGCCGGACATGAAGTGGTCGCGTAATGTGGAGTGAATAATGTGAACTTAGAGGATATAGAGATTGATGGAAGTGATTGTGGTGCGGGATAAAGGTTAAATTGATCATTTATGTATACATTCACCTGTATACCTAAACAGATCTAAGGAGATCGGTCTAATAGGACTAAAACATGAATATAATATTTATGTCACAGTTAAAACATGTTTGGGGTGTAAAGGGTTCCAACCCACATCTTCGGAACCCAAGCCTACCTCACTTGCACGTGGTGCACCCTGCTAACTAACAAATGGGGCTCTGACAGCCAGCTGATTGCAGCATAGCGCAGCCTAACATCGGCATAGCTGGCTGCCGACGGGCAACAGCGTCGGTTGTTCGAAAAGCTGTGCGCTGCGATCCCTAACCCGCATGCCCAGCGTGGGGATGATGGGCATTTATTAGGGGAGGCCTATGTCCAGCAGTGGACTGATATAGACTGGTGTGGTGTGGTGTGGTGTGGCAGACCATTATAATTAACTTGTACATTCTTACACCGTATGTTTGTTCCCTCTAAGCGGCGTAACACTTAAATAGATTTAGATTAAACTTGTGACATATATCGCTTGTAACCTGGATTAACACATGGTTACTTTTATTTTGGAACCACGTGAGCTGCGAGCGGAAGCCATTCATAAAAAAAACTATGTTTTTCTTTTGAATAAGCGTGACGAATGGGTCAAAAAATAATAGTTCTAATTAGTCCGACAGTTAGATCAACAAAAATACTGGACACGTATTTTTTTAATATATCGAATCAATAGAAATTGACGGAGATAAAGAACGTGACTCGTGACGTCACGCCTAGGTAAAAAATGTACTATATCGTGACGTCGTTAACTTTTGTTGAATCGACAAAAGAAAAAATACATGTCCATTATTTTTTGGATATGTAAATAACGGACTAATTAGAATTTTTCAGTCGTCTAGCCTATTGTAACCGCGTATAATAAAAGTTTTATTAGTAATAGTGCTTCATAAAGCTACTAACTAAGAACTTGTATAACAGGGAATAGTTAATGAAACGTCACACAAGGCAGACCAAGCCACAGCATACTACCTTTAGCATCTATAGGGAGCAGAAACAATGCACGACCCAGTTGTCAAACACTAATAGTACAGTGCACTCTCTATGTAGGTACTTAGGTACAGAAACTCTGTACTAATAAACAAGAAACAGTACGTATATTAACTGGTAAATACCTACTATACTTCATAGTGTAGCTAGTTGCCTTATTATAACATAACAAATATATAAACTAACTAGCTTCCGTCCGCGGCTTCGCTCGCGTAGTATCCGGATAAAAAGTAGCCTATCCAGGTCACAAACTAAGTATATTCGATGTTTCTGCCAAATCCGTTCAGCCGTTACAGACAGAGTGAAGCAACCACAAACATACTCACACACACACAAACTTTCGCATTTGTAATATTAGTGTGATCCGATTTATCGCTACCAGTGATCTTTAACAGGGCCATTTCCCAAAAGTTACCGGGATTTAATACGAGATGTTATTGATCATTATTGAACATTATTGAGGGTCTCAAGACTGTAATACACTAAAAATAGAAGAAGGTTAGTTAATATAATTATGAGTTTAATTATCTCAGTTATTAATATTTCTGTATTATGTAACACTTAGAAATTATCCCCCTTACTTATGAACGCTACTTAAAGTTAATCAATGCTCAAAGTTAGCTCTGTCACTGTTTGTCATTATCCAACGGATAGAGATGACAATAGTTTAAGTATCGTTTATCGTTTGAAAGATTTTCATAAGTAAGGCCATATATGTTTATCGTACAAGATTTGAAGATAAAGAATAAAACTACATTATTTCTCTCTCTTAAAGCGTTATCACGCGTTATTACAACTACAAATACAAAAATCTTTATTCATAATAAACAAGGTACAAACAACGGTAGAGCTGAGTCACGTGGGATAGCTAAGATCAGCTGTGTTACAGGCGACAGTGCCTGCCCATTAAATAATATTTATTTATTAGAAAAAGATAGAAAGGAAGACTAAAGTTAAATTTTGAAAGTATGTACATGGCAAAAAGTGTGGTAATAATCTAAAATAAATTTAATAAATGAGTTTGCATGTGTTTGTGTGTGTATGTGTTTGTTTCTCCCGGTCTCTTATGAGTCAGCTTATCACAGGGATAGCCCACGGTGAGAGGGTATTTAAGGGTGTAGTGTGGTATGAATTTAATATTGATTTTGCGAATGATTGATTTGTGAGTGACAAAGTAAGGTGAGAGAGCAGCGGGCAAAAACCATCGATAATTATACAGTTCAAAGTTGTCAATGTACAGTCAGCATCAGAAGTAGATGATGAGTTTCAGAATGTCAATACAGCTGATAGAAATTTGCGTCAGAATTAGATAGCACAAAAGTGTTCTATAAATAGGTGATTGAAAAATATACCAACAATAAGCTGATGACACTAACCACCACATGTACCGGATGACTTTAAGGTTCAAAAGTATCTGATGTAAAATAGTTTTATAAATATACTAGCTGCACCCCGCGGCTTCGCCCGCGTGGAAATGTATGTGTCAAAATGTGTTTCATTATTTACATAAAGGTTTATTTTTACCACGTTTTGCGCGGAATAAAAAGTACTAACATATTATTAATGCATTACCTAGCATAACCGTATACGTTCCGTTCTCGTTCCCACTCTCACTCCCTTTTTCGTTCCCGTTCCCGCTCCTGTTCACGTTGATCACCAATACAACAACCGGTTAAGTATGTATATAAATTTTAATAAACTTACTTAACTTGAGAAATGATTGGTTCCCCATTCAAACTTTCATCCCCTATCATACCCTGTTCAAGTTTTATTTTCGTAATGTACTTTTTAGGAATCAATTTTAATCAAAGTTCTTTAATAAAAATTGATTACCTTTAACCGCCTTATGGGTTGAAGTGCGAAAAATCCTGAAACAGGTCATTTATTTCTAGAGGAGAGATTCTGTGCAATATTTCAAGTCGATTGTTAAAGATTTTTTTTGTCCCCCATACAAACTTTGCCATCCCCGTTTACCACTTTTGAGGCTGTTTTTTTCAAAATTTGATTATCCTATGTTTATTCTGGCACCGAAACTATCTACGTAATAAATTTCATCTAAATTTGTTTAGTGGTTACGGAGATACGTGGTAACAAACATTCACACAGACTTTCGCATTTATAATATTCATCATCATCATCATTTCAACCTTTATCGTCCCACTGCTGGGCATAGGCCTTCCTTTGATTACGCCACTTGCCTCGATCCTGCGCTATTCTGTACCAGGTGACGCCGACGGTCTTTCTAATATCGTCAACCCATCTCGCTGGAGGACGGCCCCTATTCCTGAAACCAACTCTCGGCCATAATATTAAATAATAATAATAATAAAGTGTGTGATGTGATTTATAATATTAGTGTGATGTGATGTGATGTGATGTGATGAGATGTGATGTGATATTAGAATAGGATAGGATTAAGATTATTAGGATTAGGAATTAGGAATTAGAATGAATTATATTACTTTGCAATATTTTGGAAATAAAGACAGGTTCAAAAATATCTGACTATCTATCATAGCAAAAATAACTGATTATATTTTAACTGGCCTCTTCGCTCAGTTATTCTTATTTATTTTAAATAAAAACAAAAATAAAAATAGAAATAAAAATAAAAATAAAAGTAAAAATAAAAATAAAAATAAAAATAAAAATAAAAATAAAAATAAAAATAATTAAGAATTACTATCAACTGATCTAAAAGGCCCCTTAAAATAGATAGTCAGTTATTTTTGCTATGATAGATAGTCAGTTATTTTTGAACCTATATCTTTATTGCTAAAATATTACAAAGTAACATAATTCATATATCTGAAAAACTATTTTACATCAGATACTTTTGAACCTTAAAGTCATCAGCTACATGTGGTGGTTAGTGTCATCAGCTTATTGTTGGCATATTTTTTAATCACCTATTTATGGAACACTTTAGTGCTATCTAATTCTGACGCAAATTTCTATCAGCTGTATTGACATTCTGAAACTCATCATCTACTTTTGATGCTGACTGTACAGTTACTATAATTTATCTCAATGGCTAAATCACAGATTTTATGACAGTTATTAATAAATCAGTGACAGATTGGCCCCTAAGCATGGTTCAAGAATACGGGCCTTCTAAAGTTTAATTCAAATTCAAACTGCTTTTCGATATGAACTCCGCCTGTTCCATTTGTTGATTTATGATACCTTTGGAACTCTGCTGGAGCCGGCAAGACTAGCTTCGACACTATTCAATGGTTCCTTTGTGGATGAAATTGGTGAATTCAAATCACTTGAGTTCGCTGGTTGAAGCGTTGGTCAACAAAGAGTCAGACAGTGCCGTGGGAGCCTTTGAGAGCTAAGCTCCGACCAACTTCACTTTTTACATTAAATTCAAACGTTTTGCGAGTTCTTACATATTCTGGACTTTAGTATATTTCTAAAGCTCTTTGGTAAACTAACCTACTATGTTTATGCTTGTTGTTTATCTTGCTAAACATTTTATTGTATCAGGATAACTTTTGTTAGTTGAGCGTTAAGTACCTTCAAGTAAGCGATTTTTTACTTCACTGGACAGGTAAATCGGTGCCTAAATTAAACGGCTTAGTAAATAAGCAGAGTCGTTCTCCTCGTGATTTAGTCTGATGATGATTTTCTTCTTGTTGGCACTAAAATAAAATATGAAGATTTAAATCTTTTGCTACTACTGTATTTTTAGGTATAACCTTAGACAATAAGCTTCAACGGGGCGCTCACGTGGATGGATTGTAGAACAGCATTGCAGCATACGCAGTCAAAGGAATCCGACAACTTACTGACGTAGTAACGGCTAAACTGGTTTATTTCAGCTACTTCCACAGCATTATGCCGTACGGCATTTTGCGATGGAGGAATGCTGCAGATATCAACACCATATTTGTGTTGCAAAAGAGGGCTGTTTTTGCAATATATAATATGGGGCCCAGAGAGTCATTAGAACTAAGTTTACAGCAATAAATATTATGACAGTTCCGTGCCAATATATAAATTAAAACATAATGTATGTCCGAAACCATATTAATTTGCAAAAAAAAAATAGCGACAATCTTAATGTTAATACTAGAAATAAAGATAAACTATGAATTCCTACTGTAAGCCTCCATAAACTTAGCCAATCAAATCAAAAGGGCAAACTGTACGCTTTTTAACGAAATTCCAAATGACGTGAATAAAATTTATCTGTTAATAAATTCAAAAATGTTCTTATACGTAATATCCGTAATAAAGCTTATTATAAAATATATTATTATTTAGATGACCAAAAAAAAACTTGGCATGAAACTGCCTCCAACTCCCTCAAAAACAATGTGGTAGTTAAGAACAAAGATTGTAAAACAGACTTTAAAAAATATAAGTCAAGCAGAGTTTCTTTCCAATTCTTCTATGTTTAGTCGCATTACGAATTGCAGTAAATTAAATAAAAATACGATTCAAAGTGTACTTTATGTTCCTAATGAATGAACTTATTTTCATTTGATTGATTTGATGATGCTCTTACCGACAATTTCATAGGAAAATTAAGTACAAATCTGTTCCATTTTTTGATGTTGTTTGTCCCGCTTATCGCGCTCACACAAGGTTAAAGTGTGGGCGTGAAATGGTATGCTGTCATCTATTTTGATATTATAAACTTACATAATACCTCTGACGTTATTTAAATTATAATACCTACCTACGCCCACAGCTTCGCTCACTTGGTACTTGGTACTTGGTACACGGATAAACGAAGCCAAATATATTCCTGTTCTTAAAATACATTTTTGTGTAAACTTTCATGCGTTCAATGGTTTCGGTGAGAAGTAAGATAAAACATGTTGACATACCTATTTCACCAAAGTAAAGCGATAGTTTGCGAGGATAAACTAATGCTTTACTTTGGTTGAATAGGCATGGTGGTGTTCAATCATGATGGTCCCGTTAGATTGGTGCATAAGTCTAATTTATGCAAATTGTGTGTTTGTTACGCATAATTCATTTATTGTTTGTGAATCCAGGTAGGAGTAACATTCATATGGTATAAAATAAGTATGAATCACTCGAATAAGTACCTTATTACACAAAGATTAAGGATTAACGCTCGCGCTTTCACGCTTTAACTACGCACCGTCCATCAAGAAATGTTGCGTCCACAAATACAAATACTAATATAAATAGTTTATTCAATAAAAGTTATAAGAACTAGCTTAGTACTTTCTCCTGCGTTAGTTTAACACTGTGCAGTGTGCAGGTAAGCAGTAAGCAGTGAACACGTTGTCAGAGGTACACAAAAGGACATAGGGTATCTTTCTTCCAGAAAAAGACTATTCCCGAGGCATTGATAAATAACTTTACGCAAGCGAAGCTGCGGGTAAAAGCTAGTAGTAAATATAGCTGCCAAAAGAAACACCGCCATGCAAAGTCCGACCTCATTTATTTTTGGTGGAGCAAATGTACTGAAAATGCGCTCTTCATTCACACTGCCACGATCTAACATCGCGGCAGGACATCATCTTCTTAAACAAGCACATGGGCTTCCCCTATCGATATTTTTGTCCATGTGAACAAGCTCTTACATTAAAACCTACAGACGCAATAAAGACACTCAAATGATGTTGAAAACATACCAATACTGAGCTCCAACTTATCATTGTCAACGGTATCTTGAGACCGAGTGCTCGCGTCTCTAGTCGGTTGTCTCGTTCCCTCGCATGTGACAAATGATAATTTGTCTCACTCTAACAGCTAGATCGAAGTGTTTGCCGGAGCAATGGGCCAGAGAAAAGTGGTGTTTGCAATCACTATAGCTCTCGAGCTAGGTTTAATGGTTTGCTGTTTTTTAAGAATGCTTTCAAAAAGGTTTAAAATATATTCATTGTACAACGTAGTAACTACCTACAAAAGTAGATAGGTATGTATGTGTGTAATATGTCTTAAAAACTTAAGCTATGTCTCAAACAAAAATCAGGTTTTAATAATCTAGTCGCCTACGGTTTAGAATTATATTTCTGCAAAATTTTTGTTCAACCTAAATTTAAGTTAAACCTATTCAGTAGTTTTGGCGTGAAGGAGGAATAAACCTTTCACATGCCACATCTTTCTTAGAATCTTTCGCCTTTATTGATATTATTAAGTGGGATTAAACGAGATTGACTCGCTAACCTACTTAAATACCTAAACTACATAATAATAACTAAATGTACTTGTCTATCCTTTTAAACGTACACCATTAGATTTATACATTTTGGAACAGCACCTTAGCAATAAGCGGTATCGCCCTGAATACCGGTACCTGCATACGTTACCGACGTTACCTGTACCGTTAAACAAAGCGGTATCCACATTAATTAAAACAACCGTTCGTTATGTTGTGACAATGGTTCGTTTCAAACTGTTTACGGTACAATAAACAGAGCACTTTCAATGTATTTTACGCTTTTAATATTACTTATACTTAACTTTTTTATTTGTTTCCTATTATTATTGCCGTACATATTTATGGTTCCTACTTTAATTATATCGGTTTAATATCATAATAATTATGGAAAATATGACTGAAACCTATAATAATATGGAACTAGGCAATCAATACCCGTCCGAATGTCCGCTTGAAAGGCTAAGAGACACATTTTTGTATCAAATATCTTGGGTATGTCTTGGAAAAAAATAATAGAATAGGTATCAGTAATCATTGTGGTTTCGGGATTTTCATATTGTTGTTTCGTCGTCTTAATTCTTAATTCTTGATATAACAATCCAGGCACGCTAAACAATGTAAAGGGACATCAGAGAAAATAACGAGCATACCTCAGTTTAAAGAACCTAAGAGTGATTCTCGGTTAGTTATAGAAGTGACTTACAGACGGTACTTTGGGTAATCAATATTTGAACTTCAGTATGGCTTAGCTTATCGTAAATTTTTGTGACACAGTTTCCAATCACAATGAGCTAGTCCAGATGGGGCATACGCGCGAGTTGAATGGCGCGTAGCCAATCAGGCTTGCGTGTTGGAATGTGACGTGCATCCATATGATTGGCTACGCACAACTAAATAATTAAAGGAAATTATTTAGATATTATTTATAGGGTCTGGGTGTTTATGTATGATATGTATGTATTTACAAAAAAAAAATGTATATATGTAATATATCAATCATGTGGTTCCCATAATACAAGCTCTGCTTAGTTTGGGGCTACATGATGCTGTGTGATAGTGTCCAGCATTATTTATTTATTATTTTTTATTATTATTATTTTTTTATAATTTAAATCTGATTATGTTACTGAATAGTTATATGCTCTCAACAAAAAAAAGAACAAGAATACTAACAATCAGCCCACCGCCAAAGCACCATTTGATGTTTAGTAAGATGCGCCACGGGCCAGTAAGGTTTTTTTTATATGGTATTTGAAGATGGAACAAGCACATGGCCCACCTGATGTTTAGTGGTAACCATTACCTATCACAAAGCATTGC
Organism: Horisme vitalbata; assembly: GCA_951804965.1. Classification (NCBI taxonomy): domain Eukaryota; kingdom Metazoa; phylum Arthropoda; class Insecta; order Lepidoptera; family Geometridae; genus Horisme; species Horisme vitalbata. Next base: position 1,567,613 of record OX638090.1, read on the forward strand.
ATCGTAGATCACGTATTTTTCGTAACGTACCTTACGATACAATGCCCGACGTCCATCAACTTGAGGCGTGAAGATGATGAGCCTCTTGTGCCTGTAATTTCATTGGCACCCTTCAACCAATGCTGCTTCAAGGCAGAAATAGGCATGGTGGCAGTACTTCCCCGGACGAACCCTCCACAAAGACCGATAACGTACTACTGTACTATGTGTACTGTTGGCTTGGGTTCCAAAAACTAAGAACATAAACTTTTCCAAGTAAACACCTACAAAACAAAATACAGTCAACGATCGCTCTATCACGTTATTCCTCTTCGGAGAAAACCGTTTATACGTTAATTTGGAACATGTGCGTCCCACCGGCATCATGTTGGATAACGCAGCAGTGAGCAGTGAGCGGTGAGCAGTGAGCAGCGGGATGTGCTATCTATTCGTTGGCAGATCAATTAATTAGGAGATATCACGCGAGAACGAACTCTTAATTTACGATGGATTAGCTCCGAATAGGTACTGACTATGAGTGGTATGAGTCTAGTGAAACTTTTTAATCGGCGAGATGATGAGCCGGGTTGGGTGTGCTTGTTGCTGGTTACAAGATCCATACTTTCAAAGCACTTAGTGGAAACCACCGCCTCCCACCCTTATTTTTGTGTGAAACGTCTCCCCAAAATAAAATACCATCTCCAAGTGGGCCCCACAGATAAGGTTATTCAAAGTGGGCTTAGGCAAGTATATGGGCGCCATTCGTCCAAGACTCCGCGTTTTATGTCCTCCTCGACTCAAATTAATCAGGTTTGTCCAGGATATTACGGTCTTACTTCAGGAATGACCGTTAAACTAGAATTGCCGGTTGAATTTCAAATATATCGCAGATCGCTGGATGAGCACTGGGGCGTCTTTGGCTATAACTTTCTAGAAGGGCATTACTAATGACTAGTGAAATGCCCATGACTTTGTCCAAATAATAGTAGCCCCTTTTTAGGTTGGGTTTCAGGAAAACCTTTGCAACGTGCAATGGCATGCCCACCCAATTATTTTCTAGGACTCGTGCATTGATTGTTTCTAATTTTATGCGTTGATTTTGCAGAAATTAACATGGCAAATCAGAATGGCAAAATGATCACTTTTACTAAGATATGTAGTTCTAAATTTATTTAGTAACTGTCACTTTAATATTAGGATTATTTAGCACCAACAGAATGCGAAAGAAAGTTGTAAATCAAATGTGACGTCATATTAATCACATTTCGGATAGGTGTAACAAGATAATATATACCTATGCTATGCCTAAATAAAAAACATTTAAGTTAGGATTTCTAAAAAGTTAGTGTAGAAGAGAATTGCTACCAGAGACTGTCTGCTCATTGGACATGTATAATATTTAGAAGTTCAGTGAATAGCAAAATCACGGTACGTTCGATTGTTTTGCAACCGTTGTGGTTCTTTTAGATTATTTTCTAATAATACCTCTGTTAAACAATCTCCTTAGATGAAGAAAGTAAAAGACTTGTATGATTAAGATTCAAAGAGTTCTAATCCTTAGCAGTACGCTTAATAAAAGCAGAAGAAAACCGCTTCGTGCGAATAGGTAGTATATTAACTAATTAAGGATGGTCCTACCCGTGCGTTTGCTTGTCTTGAAGTAGAATTGAGATGGTGGGATAAATTCATGCAGATCCTGAGAGCACTCACCGAAATGTAGCTTATAGAAGATCGATTAGCAAGCAGCCTTACGGCGGTGTTCGAGACTTTGAATCTTCGTCTTCGAAAGGTACTGCTCACCAATGAGTCTGAAGGATCTTCGTTCAATCGAGCACAGCTTCATGACCTTTTGATCTGAAGTAATTATATAACACCCAAATTACCGTCACTTGAGCTATACCTCAGACTGACACGTGAAGACGTCCCTACCTCTTTTACCCCCCTAACGGGGCGGAGTGTTTCCCATTACTCCGCTCCTTAATTACGACTTGTCCCTCTAACTCAAACATGCGACGATCACTAGAATGTGGTCCAAATTGTTTAATTTTGTACTTGTGATGAAGTCTGTGCTGTAGTGCGTTTGTGGGTTGTTGCTGTGTTAAAAATAATTAAATAAAAAACAAATAAAGCGGCCTCACTTACTGACGATCCTAGACAAGTCCTATAGTCTTGGAATTTGGAGGGTATGATTGTTGCATAGTTTAAAGGGGCACAATTAAATTTATTTTTCACCCCTTAATAACTTGGCTCGCTTAAGGGTTGTGAGCTACTGGCGGACCACCGAACTAATTGCACCGGCAACGTAGCGTCCAATAGACATTATTGTGCAGACCCATACACTATGTTCACCGTCGTCTCATGTCAACATTAAATTTCACATCACAATTTTGTATCAAAATTTTCATCCCAGAAGTCACAATACCTTTTGCATTTGCCATCCTCATTTTTATCATAATTTCATGATTGAGGTCAGTCGAGTGTAAACCTATGTTGAAGAGAACCCTTCGGGTACCTCATTCCGGGGGTCAACCTCATATTGGAGGTCAGTATTTTATCCTTTGGCCCTCGCAGCTACACCCATATGCGGTTCAAATAACCATCTTGGTATTAAGTGGTTTCCGTTTTGGGTTGGCAGGGTCTTCAAATCACTTGAAAATATGAAATACATTTTCAAAATTAAACTAAGTATTTTCTATTTAGTTCTTCAATCATAGTTCAGCAGTGACCAACTGTGGGGTCGCAGAGGAGTTACATGGCATAAATGACAAAAAAATCAAAACATCGTATCGCTGAAGCTCGGATACGATCGGAGAGAAATGTCATTACTACTAAACGGTCACCCATCCAAACAATGCCAGGGATGGAATATTACCATTGAAAGAGTATTCTTTGTGAATGAAATCTATCGATTCAGGTCACCGAATATTTAAAATGTATAAAGTTATCATGAGATCCAACATGAAAAATATTCAGGTCACGTATTACAAGTCTGGTACTTGCGTTTCTCTAGGTTTTCTCTCCAATTTTATTACTTCATCTACAATCTCTCAATCAATATGGGAACGCTACATACATTGAGGTCGACACTTCAAGCCTGGCCGAAACGCTCGATAAAGCAGATATTGCCATATAATTTAAGCCGAATCATTATGAGGAAAATCCGATGCTTGCAATTCAGATTTTGCAAGACAGATCCACACTTATTTGATTTTTGCCGACCGGTTCGTGGCCGTATTATAGCGAGCGAATCATGTGTATCGCGCCTTACAAACGAAGTATTTTATCTAGTTTTTCCTCCAATCTGTGTGATGGATTTGGCCCCTGGAATCAACATATATTCAAAGTACCTACTTCTCTTTGACAAAAGTTTGATTGTGATTACCTGAATGTATACACTTTTTTGTTGTAAACATCTCTGAGAATTTCTGTTACTTATTGGGCTTAATATGTTATGTTCATTTATGTTATATGTAAATATGTTTATGTAAGTGTAAATTTTCTCTACTGGCCGAATAACAAATGTTATAAAAAATATAAAAAAATTGACGAATTGAGAACCTTCTCCTTATTGAAGTCGGTAAAAAAGAGAAGTAGGTTCCTCTGACCTAAGAATACAATGTACTTTGCATCAAATACCAGGTAGACCAGTATGCTTTAGTTCTTTCACTATTACCATGAAAAAGGATAACATCATTCACTAGCTCTCGCACTGAATATTTATCAGTTACACCTTAAGTATTTAATTGTAAACTTATACGTAATCAAAACTCAATCAAGATCAACTTATCCATTCAAAATAACTACAATTATTATTATGTTGGACAATGGAGTTAGAACAAATGAAAACCAAAGTCATGGTAAAGTTCACATTGTTAGACAGTCAGGTCAAGACCCACTCACTCACTCAATGGAGTACTTTCATTATATTATTAGACCTATTGTAGTAATATTAAGAAGAAACCTTATATCAATTGTTATAAGTTTGAAATAACAACAATTGATAACTAAAAAAGATCGTTGGTCAGACGAAAGGGCAAATTAATTTTGATTGACATTGTGTTAACTTATCAGAGACGATTTTTCATCATCATCATCAACCTATACCAGACCACTGCTGGACATAGGCCTCCCCTAATGAGAGCCCTGTCCTCAGCTCGATGCATCCAGCTTCTTCCAGCAGCCTTTCGCAGATCGTCACTACACCTCGTTTTAGGTCATCCTACACTACGTTTGCTAAACCATGGTCTCCACTCAAGGACTCGTTTACCCCAACGGCTATCGGTTCTGCTAATTCTCTGAGCTATGTCGACAACTTTAGTTTCTGTGAGATAGTATCTTTACGAATTCTATCCTTCAAAGGGGAATCCTTCTAAATTAGGCATGGTGACCAACATGAGATCCTACGAACCTCGCTAATGCTCGATGCAGCTCTCAACACAGCGGCATAGGACAGCTGCTTTCAAAGGCAGTTTCCGCTACGCAGCATCGAAGTGTTGGAACAACATCCCCCCGCCGATCAGGAACCTGAATAGTAGCTATGGGTTTAGAAAAAAACTTAAAATTTTTCTTGTTGACTGGCAGAAAAAGCAGGAAAACCTCGTGATGGATAAAAATGCTATATAGTATCATAAAGCTAATTATGTTTAGTACCTTCTTCTTTGAATGTGAAACCTGACGTACCTTATCATGTTTCTATGTAATTTTTTTTTATTTGTTTTGAAAGTTTTTATTATATTTTTTTTTCTTCTTATTTTACACACTATATTTCTTCTGTTTCTGTAGCTATTAGTTTACACGTCCTCTAAACAGAATTGGTCCTAACGGAAGATCAGCGTGGGTTGTTTGTTTACTTACAACTCGCATAATGCTGAGTTAGGGTCCATTTTGTAGCACATCATATACAATGTACTATCTTAATAATAACTATTATTATTCTATGTACCATGTACCAATGCCTTCCTAAGTGTTGATGTTGTTGCAAATAAATATTTTTTATTCTTATACATTATTCTTATTCAAAGAAACTCCTAGGATAGCTCATTTGCTCGCTGAGCGACTTTAAACTGGTGGCCGTACTGTGTGTCCACGTTTCGGCTTCGTATGTCATGACGGGTAGGAGACAATGATTGAAAACTTTCATTTTAGACTGTGTGATATAAGTGGCAAAAAAAAATATTGTTCATCTTCTGCCCACCCTGGTGGTAATTTTCCGGCCGTCCGAAGGCCGGCGGACTCATTCGTAGGACTGAGGATGCCGCTAAACGCCAATGCCACTAAACGGTTACCCATCCAAGTAGTGAAGAGTTGGAGTGTTACCAGAAAATTGATGTAAGCAAACCAACGAGCGCTTCCCAAATACAATTTCAGCATAAAATTTCAGTACCTATACCCCATGATGTTCGTTTGAAGAATTATGTTATTCTACTCGAATCCGTCAAATTTTCCAGTGTTTATTACAAAATTAATGTAAAATTTTACAAGTTATTCAATTTGATAAGCTGTCTACAATGTTGGTAACCGTACCTCGCGCAAAGTTCTGCGCTCGTGTTTAAGAAAGTCTGCTACTTAGTGGACGAATATTAAAAATATTCGGCGCTCTTGAACGCAATATTAAGATCCGATGACATAGAAAACAGGCTATTTACTGACAATTATAACTTCGAAAATCAAGGCTACTTAAGACACTTTACTTTATAACTTTAGTTATTTTTATTTTATTTTAGGGTCCTTAATTTTGGCGGACTGCGTAATACAGGGTAGACGACATTGCGAAAGTCACTGGGCAAACTTGGATTGGAGAGGCACAAAACAGAGGAGGCTGGCAAAATCTAAGGGAGGCCTATACCCAGGAATGGGGGTGACTCGGGCTGAGATGATGATGATGATAAAGAAGTCGAATAGTAAAATGAAAAATAAGGAAACGAACCGCGGTTTCAGATATTTGAACTATTTTTTGAACCCGTGAACTTATCCCTCAATTATAAATACTTTATTTTTATTTGTGAATAGTTACTATAATACAATAGGATTTTAATGTATTTTTTATTTAAAACTTTTTGACAAATTAATATTGTAGGCATACATCGATCAAAACAGAGTGAAATGGGCTCACGTAAGTTAGCGCTGAAAAATATGAACTGACTACCTGCTTTCTGTACAAAGCGGCCCCAAGTTTCGTTGTAAACCTCCAAAGTACTCTGGAAAAAGTTATCAACGATTCAAATTAACAATAGGGCCTCGGTTTGCAAAGTTTGACGTTAGATATACTCGAATGCCGGTTATTATTTCACAATACTTAGAAATTAATACCTTGTTTATGAACAAACAAATAGAGAATAATGAAACCATGATTTTGGTATCCTACTATCCTTTCTTCTAATTTTATGAAATATGTTTTTGAGTAAACTGTTAAATCTAGACTAAGAACAATAGATTATAGGATATCCGGATTTTATGAGGGAACCACGTAAGCGAAGCCACGGGCGGAATCTAGTGCATAATCAAGGCAAACAACAAAACTCCGTTGAGAAAGTTTTTTTTATTAATATTGCGATTTCTCTGTTTCTCGAAATAAATAAATTGTAATCAAAATGTAGATCGACTATGCAAATCAAAACAGTCTACGACGTAGATGTGCTACGAGATGCGTTGGATAGACATTTTCGTAGCACCGTAGGCCTAAAACTTGTTTTATGATGGTTAAACCGTTTCTGATATTTTTATGTACAACAAACATTTTGTAGTTTTTAGTTTGAAAAATATTATGTTTAAAATTTCAGATTGATTATTTAACTTTGGACGCTGTTATCTGGCCAGTTTTATTTATTTTACAGACCTTTTAAGGTATGAATATTATATAATTATAATACAATACATTCAAAATAACTTTTGTACCGCCAAATAAAAAAACAGAAATTCTTCTATGCAATAAGAAATACAATCTACAATTAAGTTCAAATTTCGTACAGTTGGGAAACTCTTTGTAAGTTTACGTTTGATGTATTAATCTTTTCAGTAATAAATCAGCGAGACACGAAACATTCTTAAATTAAACGAGAGCATTTTGTGTATCTTGATAAAAATTTAAAATCTTTTAAAAGTTCACGAAGATGGAGGATTAACAAATAAATAAACAATATTTATCTAAATCTAAAGAACTCCATTGAACTGACTGACAGACTGACTGAAACGAAAAGGAAGGAAAGTACCGACTGATTGACAGTTATCGCAACGAAATTTGGAGAATAATTATGTTCCTTGCATAATGTAAGGGATACTGATTAAGAGTTTGCTTAAATTCAGACCCAGAAAGAGTGCAGGAGGTAAACCTCTAAGTGGTCAAAGTCCGGGGCGCACACTAGTCAAATAAAATATCAATATAATTACGAGTAGGAAATATTTATATTCACAGTGTGACGAAGCGTATGTTACATATTATTTGAAGACATGCATTTGCTTCATCTTCATCTCTATGCGGACCCATCCTAGGAGACTAATGACCAAGAATTAACAAGCGAGAGGTCTAAATTATAAATAAGCATATATAGTATCAGCAAAATAACCTTCAGTTTTGAATTCCTTTTGCCGCGGGTTGCCATTACATCGCGCGTAATGTACAGACATGTCCAATATTACAAATTGGAAAACATATTGTCGCTTCCTCCCTGGCCTTCGGGCCGGAAATTCCAACGCCATTGAAAGTTCTTACATAATGAGAATACGAATTATTTCGCAAAACATTCTGCTGTGTTTCTACTCAATTAGGGTGAGATTTATATTAATTCCTTAACTGTTTCTGTTTACGTTTGCGAATATTACATTAAATACAGATATTTTTATTTGTATGGACCCTGGTCCGACGGACTTACTCTGTTTTGGGGCTCGTTTTAACAGCACCCAATGCTTGATTTCTTTTTTGCTTTTTCGATAGAATGTAAACAAGTTATGAATTATAATAACGACCCCTAGCAGGATGCGAATCCTCAATTTGACAGGATTATTTTGTGTTTAATGAATTAACTGTCACCAGACTGCGTTACCCGTATCTGGTGATTGTTTTGTTGATATCCTTTGAGCATAAAACCCTGAATTAATGGTCACAAAATTCTAGAAGCTGCACAGCTTGAAACTGTTCAGTTAGCAACAGAAGTATTTCTATATACCCTTGAAATTTTTCAAACCGCTTTAGTTTTTTTTTTATACTACTAAGTTAGCAAACAGGCACACGGTTCTCCTGATGGTAAGCGGTTTAAGTAGCCTATGGACGCCTGTCACATCAAGAGGTATTACATGCGGTATACGTTGCTGACCTTTTAAAAATGTTAACTCGCCCTCTTTGAAACGCTGCATATTATAGTCTCTCGGGAAAACCTCGGCAGGGAGACCATTCCACAGCTTGATTGTTCGCGGGAGGAAATTCCTCTGGAATCTCACAGTGTGAGAAGACATAGGTGGCAATGTATGTGGATGATACCTCAGCTGAATAATTAATTTTGAAACTTTGAAATTCCCGATGAAAATGTAGAGCTTGGTTAGCTTTGATTATTTATTTTAAATTTATATATGTCACATGAAATAATTTTAAAGTTTCAAAAATTAATTTAGTTATTAACTTAATTTTTTTTCTACTAACATACATTGGTGGAACCATCATATATTATATGTTATGTACATACCTTTGAAGGAGGCCATGATGTCGCGCGGCGGGTGAGTGTTCTGTTCTCATTTATTTCCCTCTGGTTTGTGGAGGCTCATCAGTTTCAGCGTTACCTACGCTCAGAAACACCTGCAAAAAAGAAAAAAAAATCATTTTCACCAAAGGAATAAACAGAAATAAAAATGCAAGTTAAACATAAGTTAAAAATACGTATAGCAGTTTATTAAAATTTAAATTAATAAAGACTTTAATTATATTATTTTTTTCTTTAATTATTTTCATTAAATTAAATCAGGTACTGAATTTATTAAGAGATAAAGTCCATTGTTACCATAACGTAAACTTGCTTTTAATAGCACCATAGACAATTTATCAGTAGATGTGACGAGAGCGCGGGATGTGCCGCTGACAGCTGTCAATCAACTCGTTTTAATATTCAAGATGGCGGACGTAGGGATGAAGTAACGGTTTCGTGTTACATTCGGAGTTTTACGGGTTATGACTTTCAAAATGAAAAGAAAGAAGTAACTACATAGTTCATTTAATGGCAGCCCCTGATGGATATTCTTGGGTTTTTGTATTAAGTTTATAGGTACATTAATTTTTTCAAGTCGAGGGTTTTTACATTATTTCATCATTTTTCAATTAGGTACTTATTATCCGTCGTGGGTTTTTCCATTTTTTTTTGTTTTAATGGTATTGTAGATAAAAAAAAACATTGCTGTAACGCAATAGGTTGCGGGTTCGATTCCCGCCGCGGGACAAATGTTTGCATGTTCTGCAGATATTTGTCTCGGGTCTGGGTGTTTTCTATGTATGATGTGTACGTATTTATAAATAAAGTATATATGTAATATATCAATCATGTGGTTCCCATAACACAAGCTCTGCTTACTTTTTGTAGTAATGAGAATGAATTCTCAGTTTCACCAAATGTTAAACAAGTTAAACCTAACATTAAAATAAAAGATGAAGATCTAAATCTTGTGGACAGTACTGTATTTTTAGGCATAATTTTAGATAATAAGCTTCAATGGGGCGCTCACATAGATGGGTTGTCGAACAGAATCAGTTCTGCAGCATAGGCAGTCAAAAGAATCCGTCAACTTAGTGACGTAGAAACGGCTAGACTAGTTTATTTCAGCTACTTCCATAGCATTATGTCGTACGGCATTTTGTTGTGGGGGAAAGCTGCAGATATCAACACCTTATTTGTGTTGCAGAAGAGGGCTGTTCGTGCAATTTATAATATGGGCCCCAGAGAATTACTTAGAACTAAGTTTAAAGAAATAAATGTTATGACAGTGCCGTGCCAATATATATATGAAAACTTAATGTATGTCCGAAAACATATTAACATGTTCAAGAAAAATAGCGACTATCATAATGTTAACACTAGAAATAAAGATAAACTAGCTGTTCCTACTGTAAGGCTCCATAAAGTTAGTCAATCTTTTAAAGGGATGTGTGTGCGATTTTTTAACAAAATCCCAAATGATGTGATTGATCTATCTGTAAATAAATTCAAAAATGTAGTTAAACGTAATCTATGTATTATAGCTTATTATAAAATATCTGATTATTTAGATGACAAAAAAGCTTGGGATGAAACTGCCTCCAACTCCATCAAAAACAATGTAATAGATATTAAGTACAATGACGTTAAAAAAATATAAGCCAAGCAGAGTTTCTTGCCAATTCTTCTCTGTTTAGTCACGTTACGAATTGGTGGTAAATTAAAAAAATAACGTTTCAAAGTGTACTATACAGTTCCTACTGAATAAATGAATTTTGACTTTGACTTTGACTTGTAGCATGCGCCAATTTGTCTGAGGCATAAATAGCTTTGCTTCGTTTCACAAGAATTTCCACTTAAAAAGTCATCAACGAGCTGCAGGGGTCGTGCACACAGTAACTTTATTTCCTTCCACTAGCTCGCCCACTGCGCCCCGAGCTCATCAATTGACAACAGAAAAAGTAAAAGTTGGCACCAAAAAGTACTGGCGTCCCATTTGCAACACGCCTTCATTTCCTGTGGCGTGTTTACCAGAATCGGCGGGAACGGTACAACGTTGATGGTATTCAAGTATTTTGGTTTTTGTGACCTATTTCGTTCGGTTTCGGTAAAGGTTTTCTTACGATGAATAGCGAATCAAATTATGTAATCTTGATATTGCGCAATAGTCTCGTTTTATATGTGCTCAACAGAATCAAAGTTCCTATTTTTAGTTCTCAGTTACCGATACAATCTGCCTCTGTGGTGCAGTGGCCGAAGGTCTGCCTGAGACGCAGAAGGTAGCGATTTCGATTCCTGCCGTGGGGCAATGTTTGCATAATTTGTAGATATTTATCTCAGGTCTGGGTATTTTCTATGTATGATAAGTATGTATGTATTTACATAAAACAATATGTCGTAGGTTGGGGCTACATGATGTTGTGTGATTGTGTCCAGCATTATAGTTATTTTATTTATTTATTTACATAGATCACCGTCGACCGATACTCCCGTAACCTCTTGTGGAAAGCCTGAGCATGAGCACCTTGTATGTACATATTATGTACCTACGCTCCTTCATAGAAGTGTGTTCACATAACCCTCCGTTTTCACGTGCTCTACAATAAACATAGACCATGTTATAGAACTAAGTCAAATGAATACACCTAGTGTGATTTAGCGTACCCACATACATATTAACCTGACAAGTTGTTCGTTTACGATTTGTCCAGAGTCATACATAAATATGTAGTCAAACAACTGTTTTATCCGTCTAATTCAAATAATAATAATAATAGTAATTGATAGCGAAGATCCTTGACCAATATCTTGAGAGGCAGCTGGATCAAGGGTCAGATACAAACAACTGCTCTTCTGGACTCGGCACGCATTTTGTGGTTCCTCTCTCTGCAGCCCTAGCCACCGACCGTTTGAGCCTTGCCCCGCGGTCAGTGGTCCACAGTTTTGGATAGACTTTTTACATTATTTTTGTACATAGTAGATTAATAATGTTTTAACGTTGTAGTAAAAAAATGTTTCTAATGAGTTTTTAGATGGATAAAGTGGCAGTGGTAATGTGTGAATCGTTTGGTTTTTTATATAATAAACATCATTGTCAATAACATTTAAAAATCATTGTCTCGTCTTATAACTCTGAATGAATAAATGAATGATTTAATGAATGAATGAACACTTTATTGAGTGTAATATAGAAAAAAACGATTACATTTAAAGATGGTAATATTTTATTAGAATTGTTTCGTGTCTAGGTGGATACGTATAGTTTGGACGACTTTATCGTCTGTCAGACCGATATGAGGAGCCATTGCTTAAAAATGCTTAGCGTGTGTCGGTCGTGATGATAAAATAAATTAATTTATTAAGAAACTTTACTTGCAAAAGTACCTACAGCGAGTAAAAATTGTGTGTAAATGAACCTGGTTGAATAACATAGGTACCCAAAATAGACAGACCTGCAAGATGGCATACCAGTCCCCCCGCTGGAGTAGGGTAGGACAGAAGTTAATTATTTCCATTGAATAAGTACGATTTTAGCAGTGTGAATGAAAGTGTTTTTATACATTTGCTCTTGTGATCTATCATAGTGTCGTTATCGTCAGACGACAATTATCATACGTTGGGAACACGCTCTAAGCCACAATAAACGACACGATATACTGAAGCAAGTTAATATCCTATTACGTCGCTATTGCGAACAAAGCCTCGTGTCTTGATGTAATCGGCTTTAATATCACGGATTCGGCTGATAGACCGCTAACAGGATTGCTAGCCTGTTACTATAGAGGGGGAATTATTGGGAAAATGGAATTATGGGGTACAACCCGGCCAACTAAGACCTATTACATACTGGTAGTTTCAGATACAGTATCATGTGGTACCATAATGTGCTCATCGTTCTTGTAAAGCATGACATAAAGAAAGTCATAGTGTATAGAGAGGGGCGAGGGGAGGTCAATGTTTATGTGACTGATGGGTGTCATGATTTATCAGGATGATATGTTAGAGTTAGCCCTATATTTCACCGGGACACCATGGCGGTGCAACCAGTCGCCGCTACCAACAAAATGTATGGTGGTGTTCGTTTGGTTGCGCAACCATACAGACACCACCATACATTTGTTGAGTATCTCTAGATAGAGCCATATACATTGTGTTGGTAGCCGGCGACTAGTTGCGAGTAGACTAGTTGTTTCGAGATAAATATAAATTACGCAAACTGATAAATGAGAAATATAATTACTACTATTTATTTACTGATATTTAGATTGACGATCTCTTTGGCGCAATAGCTAAATTTGCGGTTGCTGGTCTGGGTGCCATGGTAAGGTACAATAGTGTACTCATAGTTAACACCCACGACTCAAAATATAATCCTAGTTACCTTTCGTGTTAATCTATACGTCGCGGCCACTTATATAAGAATTAGGAAGCAATTTTTCATGTCATTTATTTTTTAAATATAAAATAACTAGTAGGGGCACATGTTCCGGAACTGGATGTTTTATTAAAACGCAGTTCCTCTGTTGTTCAAATTACAACTCTGATAGTTCAAATGAATTATTTTTTTATCAAATTAACACGAGTAAATGCTTTTCTTTGTTATTCAATCGTTTTACATTATAAAAATATACTCTGATATTAAGATTACGATGAGCCTACTATGTTCCACTGCTAGGCAAAGGCCTCCTTGCGATCCCTCCAGTCATTTCAATCTTGAGCTACTTCACTTATTTTTATATTTATTTACCATAATTTCCCTTTTCCTTATTATCTTTATTTGTTTCCAAAACATCTCAGGAAAATTAATAATCTTTTTAAACTAACTTAAGTTGTCACGTCCATTCGAAGTGTTTTTGCTCGCGATAGAAAAAGCAATAAAAGTTACTTGGAGCAGAAATCGCAATTTGCTTCCAAGTTTTAAGTCTTTTTTTCATCTTTCAACTCTGTAATTGGTTCTCCATGAGTCAGCCGTAGCTTTATGATAGAGGCTTTAGTTTATACACTCAAATAAAGTGGAATTATTTACTTCAAAAAGAAATAAGGCAAAATATTATTCCAGTTATTCTATAACTAGGCAAGTTGTGGTCTGGTCAGGTTCACTGTCCTCAACTATTATGTAGGTTACAGCTCTATATTTCAAGCAGATCTTGGAGGTATATTCCCACATTCAGTGTCAATCATCGGTGTAATTCTTATCCATGGCATGTGTGTGAAAAATAGAACAAACTCTATAATTCTACTATTGACTTGTTTTACTGCAGCATAAAGAAAATGAGGCGTTTACTGAGTTCCAAATTCTTTTGCTCTAGTTCTAATATAATCTAGGTGTAATTTGCAGTATCCAATCATATTATATGTACTTAATAAGCTTATTATGTAATACTTACTTATGTAATACTTTGTGGTTTATAATCTTTTTTTCACTTCTCTTGCTCAAAAAGTGTATCATAATAGTGTAGCTTAGCGGGCCTAAAACTCGAGTTTAATACCTCGGGCTAAAAAGTATTTTTTCTTTTTAATTTTTGTCTAAAATCATCAGCCCGTACAAAGCATTCGTTCTCTTACATAAAAACTCGACTTCTTGGTGCTCCGTCAATCTTTTTTTTGAAAATAGAACTGGTGATATTTTATGAAGGTTGATTAATTTTTAATAAAATTTCTGAAAATTGTCTAATTTTGAATGGTTTTATTTTCTCGCAATCGAAGTGAAAAGTAGAGTGTTTTACTCGGGCCAAAACCACCCATTATAACTCGGTCTTGTCATCCTCCCTCGCTACGCTCGGGAGTATAACAACCTCGTATATAATAGGATGGTTTAGTCCCTTGTAAAACAATCTACTATTACTTTATACCGTGCTCCACTACTATTTTGTTTTTTAAAAGTGAAGACTTATTATTAGCCTTTAGTTGTTTATGTGTCTTTTGATTATTTTAAAGCTTAATATTATGTTTTTATGTGCTGTTAGTCTTCCAAAAAATTATAAATAAATATAAATATAAATATTATAAATACATAAATAAATATTAAAGACTAAGGGCTATATTTCTATATGAGGACACCAAGGCAGCGCAACCAGTCGCTGCTTTCAATAAAATGTATGGTGGTGTTACCAGGTGAGTAACTATCTAAATAGAGCTGTATATATTTTGTTGGTAGCACCGACTGATAGCGCCGCCGCCCTGGTCAAATATAGCCCGGGGCGCCCCGCGACTCCGACCGCGTAGAGGATTTTATCCGCTGCATACCTACACTGTGCAAGAAAATTATGGTTAGTACTGTGCATGGATTGTCAGCCAACTTCATTATGTCAACCTTGATGGCGTCAGAAGTGAATGCCGGCGGAGAGGCAAGAGGTTGCAGATTTGATTTTATTTCGAGACTAATGTTTAATCATTTATTTAAAGAAATTTTACAGCATACAACAATAAATACAATACAAAATAGATATAGCCAGTTCTAGGTTTTCAGAGATGTATATTATATCAAACGTGTTTTTATTTTATTTACTATGGGCCAGCTCTTGACCTCGAGGCTTGCGTGGGCAAGGATGAGGTCGACGATGGGACGAGCTTTCCCAGACAGTGTTTGTGTGTTTATTATTTTAGTCATGTGATGCCATGTTTTCCGTACACTATTTTAAAGTTTAATAAATAAAGAATCATTACATAATTTCAAAACGACGCCGAAAAATACTACTGAACGATCGACCTTCTAGAGGCACCTTGGCAGACGCGCCGAAAATTAAATCAACCTCCAGGTGGTCGATTGACAGCCATATATTATAGAAAGAAGCAAAGAGCAGGCTAAGCCAAAAAAAAAACAAAAACTAAATTAGGATTAAACATCTACGAGTACTCATATAAAACATTTATACATGTGAATATAACATTACACTATTCCGCAGTTTAATAAAACGCCTCTTAAAAGTCGTCACATTCTTGTTTGACTGCACTCAAATTCAACTTTTCACGTCAACTTATTATTATGTGTTATGATACCAGTACGTACTAATAGTTCCTGATTTCTACGCCACAGAAGAGAATCCTAGTGCGAGAATAAGGCTATTATGTAACTGTCCTTACTTCTCCGTATGAGCTAGTTGACCAACTCTGGTGTCGTACATGGCTGAAAAACCGGGACCAATATTTTAACGTGTCTATGTAATAGTTGGGTATTATGTTCAGTTTTGAAAAGATAATTGAAAACAGTGTCATGTCGGTTACCATTATTTTTAAGGTAGTTGCCGACAGACATTTCAGACTCAGGCACAACAATAACAAGTTGTTGGAAACATTCCGTATTATTGCGTTTCAGTACGATTACCGTGCGTTTTAATATATACCGAACGTGCGCGGATGAGCTTACAGCCAACGCAGGCCGCTAGTGGCGGCTTCGTAAAATAATTTGTTATTTTTTTACACTTAATTTTTTTGAATTCTCAGCTTAATAATAAAGGTTACAACGCCGTGTACTGGTGCTGCGATATAACGCTGCGTTGTGTTGCTGTGAGGAGGTTATGCTGTCAAACTGAGCGCGTGGCTAACCGTTCGCGACGCTCTATCAGTGCGAAGTGCTCGGTAGCGTAGTATCAGTACGAGGCGCTCTAAGCGATACAATGCCACATCAGGCTGACATCACGCACATTTTATATTTGGCGAAGCCCTATGAGTATTCTTCCCGTTTTCCCTTAAGTCGAGAAAACTTCAGACTCTGTCAACAATAGGTATTTTTAGGGTGACGTTACCAAACCGGTCAAACGAATCCATATGGTGCCGCTTTGTGCGTACGTCCGTGCGTGTGTATACAAGCAACCGACTTAAAATTTGGTATAGATTTAAAATGCACTGCATGAATAAGATTGCCAGTAAAAAAATAAAAAAATATTTTCATTTTCATCCCCAAAAGGTCCAAAATAAGAAACTTCAAAGTTTCAAACTGGTGAAACCAATAGGTCGAGGTCGAATGGCATATCATATGAAAGGGGTCAACTAGTCCAGTTTAAAGTAGTTTTTATTTTTTTACATGTTGTTGCATGGTTTTCATTTAATGATCAAAACTGTGCAAAAAATGGCCATACCTCCCTGACCCCCCCCCCACAAACCCCCCCCCCCCCCCCCCCCACCCCCCACCCCTTAACTCTTAAGTTTGCGAAGTGAGAAACCTGAAATTTATACATAATATAGAAGTATATCCATATTTTACAGGAAAATTATAGCAAAGTCTCCAGCTAATATGGTTTTGTAGAAACCTCAAGAAATGTAAGGACAGCTGTGGTCAAGCTATAAAGCAAGTAACACGGTCAAATATGGTGCTACCTAAAAGGCCCTAATTTTCCCATTCTAACGCCGGTTTCTATTTCTCTATAGGACGTACAGATTTTAATTACGAAGAAACCTTACTAATTAGTATCGCACGCCATTGATGTCACCCGTGGTGGGCGAGTCAACTCGTACTTAACCGGTCTTGTTTTAATTGACACGGAAATCGCGGGAAATTTCTAATATAATTAATTTTTTCGATCATGAGGGATTCACACGAGGCGTTTTTAGGCGTTCTGCAAGTCAATAGTTGCATTGCTTGTAAAATTCAAATCGCCACCCCATTCGATAAAATTGCAGATTATTAGTTTTTGCATCAAATTATCGACCATAACATAAATTGTTGGATAAACCATTGTTCAAGAATAATAATTAAAAAAAAACTATTCGCAGCAGCGACTTATTATTTACATGATCAAATTGAGCGCATACGGCAGATCGCCTCACGGCCAAAAGTTGGATATAGTCTACTTCGAAACTTTTTTTTAGTCACCTGCAACCTTAGCGTATTACCATTTAAACAGTCGAGTATCACCGTACGGCAAAAAAGTGCTGCTCTAGTCACCCGTGTAAAGCCCGCACTACGGGCCATGGAAGACTAACCCTGCTATTGATGAAAGATGGGTAAATAGATACTTGAATTTTACTCGAGTATAATTACCATCATCATCATTTAAACCGTTATCGATCTACTGCTGGGCATAGGCCTACTTTTGATTATACCACTTGCCTCGATTCTGCGCTTTTCTGAACCAGAGACAAGTATCTGATGGAATACTAAATGTTTGACTTTTATGACCAGCGCCAACCAGCGGCCGGTATCATGGACATTTTTTTTACCAACGTAAATTCATATGTACTAAATGGTAACAAGATATAAATTTCAAAGCTCAAAGACCGACAACCGAACATAAAGTACGGTACGTACTTGAAGTAAAGTTTCGGTTTCTATACATCGGCTTTAATGTTATTTCAATCATCTGTATTTCGTTCTAGAGTTCACGATTTCAATTTGAGCCAAACTGTCAGAAGATTGTGTAAACAGAAACATAAGATTTTGAACAACCAATCAGACAGCACTTCACCTAAACAAACGGAGGCTTCTCGGGTACATCTTTAGGCTATCGCCTGAATAAATAACTTCAATTGGGACTATCCTCACTAGTCGTGCCATGCCGGAGTTTGCCAAGTTACCCTTCCAGTTAGGAAACTCTGGTTATTCTACGCTCTTTTTCGTGAACCAAGATCAGGAGCCAATCCATCTCTATGTCAATCTATGATCAAATCACGATCATGTTTAGTTTTGTACCATGAGCATTACCGAAAACTCTAGAAATCTCTTATCGTATGAGTTAGTGGTCAACTCTAATGCTCAACTCTAAGGTTCAACGCCGCCACAACAGCATGGCTTTATATAATATCTACCAGGGGTCATGTTTATATTAAGCTAATATTGAATAGATAATTTATTGATTATAACAACACAACATAACAACACCAGCCTATACCAGTCCACTGCTGGACATAGGCCTATCCTAATAAGTAAAAGTATATGTTCATAGTCCGAGCGGGGTGGTAATCACAGTGTACGCATTGATGTTAAAACCTCTATAAATTAAATATATGCGTCGACGGGCTTACAACAAGGGTCGTGTAAGCTAACGCTTGCAAAAACCGAACACGTAAATTACAGAAAAGTTATGTACCGAACTTAAGATAAGGACTTGTTTGTGGACTTGCCTCTGAAACCTCTTATAAGGTTTACTCAATTGTAATATAATAATGATATTCATAATGAAAAGAACCGTGATAATGTTATTTTTATTATTCCGATTATTAGATCATGTTTTTTTGTAACGTGCTCTATGATGCAACGCCCTTCGTTCATCAACTTGAGGCATGAAGATGATAAGCATCATGTGCCTGTAATTTCACACCCTTCAAACCGAAACACAGCTGCTTCACGGCAGAAATAGGCATAGTAGCAGTACTTCCCCAGACGAGCCCTCTACAAAGAACTCTACTACTACAAACAAAGTTCCCAAGGAAAGAAAGCTTCCAACCGCTTCTCTGTGCTTTGGAAGGCATACAAATCGAATGATCTCATTTGCCTGGGTGGAGAACCACTTAGATTCCAGAACACCAAAAATAACAACAGAAGCATAGAAGTCTATAAAAATGCATTCCTGACCTTCTAGCGTCGTAGCATCGAACACAATCGAATAAGCAAACAGCTTACACGTGGCTCCGGGACAAGGCCGGGCTCGAGACGAGGAAGTCGCGCAGTAAAAGCATGAATGTCACAACAATCTATGTACAATAAACCTATACGTCCACACCTACTCCCTCAGATAAACTATACATAGTAAAGTTTACTGTACATCATTTAAAAGCCTTAAACATAGCCATTTATTTAATTTATTAAATCAAGTCATTTTTAAAACGAAAAATCTCTGCTTGAGTCAATTTCACGTTGAAATTCGATTATTTAATAATGGTCTTATGAGTTCCAATAAAAGTAACTATAGGTTTGCAAAATATCCACGTGTAAAAAGTGGGCATGAAAGAAATTTGATGTTTGAAGTGGTTTTCACAAGTACATCGGAAGAAATCCTAAGCTTATGAAATAATAAACAAAAATTTATTATCCAAAATTTTCAAACCAGACAGGGCTAGAACCCCCAATTCGTCTAGGAAAAATATTAAATCTTGAACAGTACTAATTGTCCGTAAAGTTAATATCGGCCTTGTGGAGAAATGTGGCTTGTAGGCAATATTTGTGTTTCCTTGTTTGTCTTTATACACGTGCCGGCCCAAGAGGCACTGCTATGTAGCCTCTGGCTGATGGAAGTTTTTCGTATTTTTATTCAGTTTTAATTTTATTTAGAAACGAAAGTAATGAATATTTTTATTTATAAAAAAAGATAAAGCTCCTAAAAATATAAACGCCCATCCAACTTCGAATCTACTGAACGGGTTTGGATAAATATACATAGTTTAAGAATCAAACCGAGTTCCATCGCTCACCGTAGTGCACCATCATCGAACCATGTTATCCTGCAATTTAGGCTTTTATTTATTCGGTTACTACGCCGGAGAAGTAGCGGTAAGGCTATGGCGAGCCACCATCACCATCACCTTGACGGCAGCGCGCGTTTGCGGCCAACGGCTGAATGTCGTCGAGATGGTGCATGAATCCTAGCCATGATGGCGTGGTAATTAGAATGAGTAGTATTTTTTTTGTAATTCTTAACATAACAATTAAAACATTGTATTTTTAAGCACATGATGGCTCTTGTACACAAGCTTCCCCCCGCGGCTTCGTTCGTGTATTATCGGAATGTAAGTAGCTTAGTTTGTTAATCCAGGTACAGAACTACAAATATGTACAAAATTTTGACTCTATCCGTTCAGTAGTTTTAGTGTGAATGAAACATTTTACATACCTTTCACTCGTTTTAGTAGTTTTATTAGCAAGTATTGTATAAGTATGTATTATCCTGCTGTAATTCCTCAGTTTCCTGATATTCACGAAAAGAAATGGGCCTATATTTGTTGGCCGCCGCAGTTCTAGCTCTAAGTACTCCTTAGTAAAGCGTACTTAATCCGGTACCCACAAGCAATTCATCAGAATCGGTACAGTGCTATATGGCTCTATAAAGGTATTGTTCAGCGATTGCGCTCATAAATCAGTTTTATTGCGGCGGATATCAATTCGGTTTGTTTGCGCACTCGCCGGCTTTCAACAATATTTTCTTTGAGCTCGAATGTTTTTCAAATGAGGTGTTTCACTGAAGCGCTTATGATTATGTAGAGCATGTGCAGTAGGTTACATGGTTGTTCTTGAAGATCAACTAAGTTCTGGTTGGTTGGTCATTACTAACCAGGTATCTATAAATTTAGATTTGAGCTCTTGAGAATTGAATGCGTATTTTGGCAGGCGGGTTTTTAATGAGTACCAGTAAGTTACAAAGTAATAGTATTATAATAGTAATTTATTGCAATCATTTTACATTTTCAGGTCTTATGGTACTGTTAACTATATAAACTGTTAGGTTTAAACACAATGAGCCCTTGTTGTTCTTGTTAGTACATTGATAATTCCAAGTACCAATTTTCCAACTAAAATAAATGTAATTTAAACATTCGCCTTTTCATTGTTGTAGTTGAATTCATAAATATTTTGAACATTTATTGCTTTCACATGGTGTCAAATGGCATGTTACAGGTTATAAGTACTTTCAAGTTATAATAACGCATTGAACAACAAAATGTAATGTTACAAAGTGCCAACTCGGCCCGACCGCTGTAAAATCACTACCTGCCGTATTAATGTTCTAAGTTCCCGCTAACGCGCGAAGTCGGAAAGAACTCTGTATTTATCGTCCAAATACTCCGTTGTGTATGTGAAGAGTTCTGACTAATGGGGACCGTTTTTAATATTTTAACCGTTATCTAGCTTAAATAGGCAGGATTAGTAAAAGACATGGTAGAGTCAAATACGATAAAAGCCATGGTGTGAGTGTGATTTACACACATAAATATTATAAAAGCGAAGTATGTGTGTTTGTGTGAAAGTTTGTTTCCGTACAATAAGCTGCTAAAAAGCAGCCGAAACCCAAAAAAAAACCTGCTAAAAAGCAGACCGAAGAGGAGTTCAGTAGGATTTTTAACCGACTGAAGTCTTCGGTCGGGTTATGTTTTTAGGGGGTATGTATGTTTGTAATATTATTTGTCAGTCGCTGTAGCCCAAATGGATGGACGGATTTTAACAAATGAGGTGTCGTTAGATTCGTCTAGATCACGGGGGTGACATAGGTACATATTAAATGTACAAAAATCTAAAGTGGCGACTGTTTTCAGTTTACGATGAACTAAAAAGGTATTAAAAACTCCTTGATTTCCACAAATTAGTTGTCATTGGATTTGACTGCATCATTTATTTGACATGTAGATTTTTGAAGTGTCAAAAAAATCCAATATGGCGACTGAAAAAAGTGATTTTACGCTGAACTGAGATGGTATATTTTTATCTCAGAGCTTCCGAAGGCAGATGTTTTACAATAAAGATCACATCATACTAAAAATTATTTACTAATTTGAAATTCGAACTAACCTCCTCCTAACCTTGTCAGAAATACTTTGTTTGTGAAATATGTTGTTCCACAATGGATCAACAATAAGTTTATATACTTATACGATATGTGTATAGTTGTTGTTACAATCATATAGGTAATGTACACCTCCTACCTACCTACTTACCTAATTGTAGCTTAAAAAAACTACTGCCTAGCTTTTGTAATTGACGACCTCTTTGGCACAATGGACCAAAACCTAGCTGACAATGAAAATGTGATATGATTCCCGCTGCGGGACTAAAGCTTTCACTTTCTCCGAGTTCAGACTCATTAAACGGTGGTATAAGGACTCGTAGTTCCTGATATTCATATACAGGCGAAGTTCATGCTTGAATGCCTCGTACTGTCCTGCCTTATTTCTGCCCTGCTGTTAGTTTTTGCCTGCCAACGCTTCATTAGTGGGTAAATAATTCATAAACACCTACTACATACGGAATTAAATACCTATAGTAACAAAATCAAGATAATTCAAGGTTGAATCATCTAGATTCTATGAGAAGCCACATTTTCCCTCAAATTTTTTATGAAGATTTGAGTAGAATTCCATCGACCTCGGTACCATAAAAAAAACACGTACCTACCTATTACTACAACTATTTTACTGATTCGAAATTTGAACTAACCTTCTTGGAGGCTGCAGAGCTTCAGAGTGTTTTACTAAAAAGACCTTACCAAAAAGTATTTACTAATTCGAAATTCGAACTAATCTCCTCGGAGGCTGCGGATTTAAGCCTCCCCCATACAGCTGCGTTGTTATATTGAGCGGGGAATTCACTAGACGGACAACTCTGCGTGCAACTCTGCAGACATGCCCGCCGGAGCTCGCTACTTATAGGTCTGGGTAATGTTTGCTAGTGTAGGACCGTCGCAGTCGTCGTGCCCGTTGCTCGTCCGCGCGATCTCATTTTGTCTGCGCAGGCACAAGCCCGTACAGACATGTCCGCACATGAATGCTCATCGCGGACCATCTGCTTTCAGACCCGAGAGAGATAGCAATCAGTACAGAAGTTTTTTTAATGATTTATAGTATCGAACTGTGGAGTAGGTATTAAATTACAATTTGTTGAAATGATAATAAATTAATTTGGGAAGAACTGTAATTTTAGTAATTGTATAGGTCTCCTGGTTTATCAATTTCTCATTCTTGGAGCAAATCAATACGGCTATACTGATTTCTTTTTTTAAACCATTGTTTGAACCAAATTATTTTCTTTTTCTTTTGATCTAAGAGTATAATTGCGGCACAGGCAATTAAAATTTTTCTTCGTCTGGTTAACATTGTAACACGTGTAGCCTGTAACTAATGAGTCTGTGTAGTGTATTGTGACAGACATGCCCACACCTGCCCGCGGGAATGTCCGTCTAGTGAATTCCCCGCTTTAGACGTAATTTATGAACGCCGATGATAACGCGGCAGTGTGGGGGAATTTTTAATTTTGCAAGCAATTATAAAAAACTCTGTTTCTTATTAGTAGGTAGTCAAAACATTCTCTTCAGAAAATACATAATTCCGTTGTCATCTCACATTGGATGTATGTAGGTATCAACAATTATTTTTACTTATTAGTAAGAGGTAGTACATACTTTATGTTACAATTATGTAGATACATAATTACTGCCTGGCAAAAATGTTTAGAAACGGAACTAAAATTATTATGCACTGGCAACCCTTTTCATATTGTCAAGCACAAGTACATGTATCATCAGATAGTCATAATAATCTTGAATTTTGTATGTTTATTAATCAATTCCGGTGATTTCCCGTGGATAAAGTGTTAAAAATGAATAAAGCCATCCGGAGCAGTGCCAGAGAAAATTGATTTTTAAGGTTTACAAGTGATTTTTGTTGGAAAAAGAGGCCGGAATAATGTTGTCCGATCTCGACAATGTTTTACCGAGAATCGCTAAAATGACAGGTATTTAACTGTGATAAGATAATTTCTCCTGTAAAATAGATCTACACTCGAGAGCAATGAATCCGGGTCACTCAAAGAATCCAAAAAATCTCGGAAAGTAAGAATGCTAGGTTAATGCAATAAATTGTATTTAATAGACAATTTAATACTCCTTAAATGAAAGTTAAAAAAATATGAGTCACCATACATTTTATTTACACAAAATTACATAAAGAAAAAAAACTGCTGATCTCTCCTTAAAACAAAAATAGGAAACATGAAATTTTTGAACTTTATGACGATTTTCTTGAATTTCAATACTTCGTATTACCTCCTCGTGCTTCCATTACTGCGTTTACGCGGTTTGGCATGCTGTACACCAAGTTCCTTATACGATTTTGGGGAATATTCTCCCATTCCTCTGTGAGAGCAATTTTGAGCTCAGGAAGCGTGATTGGGGGAGGGTTTCGTTGTTTTACGCATCTCCCTAGCTCGTCCCAAGCATGCTCGATCGGGTTGATATCCGGGCTGCGCGCTGGCCACTCCATACAAGTAATGTTCATCTCTTGAAGGTAGTCATTCACAATCCTACCTGTATGAGGTCGGGCATTGTCATGCATAAATATAGCATCCTCACCCAAATTGACCATAAATGGACCAACGTGTTCGTTGAGGATTTCTTCCACATATCTTACGCTAGTTAAAGAGCCGTTTTCTATGATCACCAGCTCTGTGCGACTTTCAGAGGAAATTCCGGCCCACACAAGTACAGACCCACCACCGTAGGCTACTTTTTCTTCGATGCATGCTTGCTTGAATCTTTCCCCTGGTCTTCTATACACTCTGTGTTTTCCATCGTGCTTGTAGAGCATAAATTTTGTCTATTAAATACAATTTATTGCATTAACCTAGCATTCTTACTTTCCGAGATTTTTTGGATTCTTTGAGTGACCCGGATTCATTGCTCTCGAGGGTATTTAGGTTTCATTATACTAGTTTCAAGCCTTTGCGTTTAATAATATTGATAAATTATGAAGTGGCTATCTTGAGGTAATGTTTACAAAACAGAATAGAGTAACCTATCAACTTGATATTTTTACTAGTGTCGTTTTGTTAAGCAATCATGAGGTCGTTAAATCTTTGTTTCCTTATAGGTAAATCTGTCAGAATAGTGAGAAGGATCGTAAATGAGAATACAGTAAACAATGGAGAAGATTCGAATTTGGATGGTACTAACAGGGAAGATTACTTTCATATTATTATTGCACAAGCAAGGCTCAAAATTGGAAGTGAACAGGAATTATGAGGAGTTGAATATTTGAAGGATGATCTCATGGATTATTTTGTAAAATGTATTCTTTGTAAAAAAATGTATTATTTTTAAAGTTTAATTTGTCCAAATAAATGCAAAATTATGTTTGTATTCTTGTATGTTTCTTACTCCCTCACGCCGGATAGGATTTAGATGAAATTTAGTGAACTACTTTAGTGGATAATTGTTCAGAATTTGTGTCTGAAAAAGGCGTAAAATTATATAAAATATCAAGTATCAAAACTATTTAGAATAAAATTTTCGGGTGGCCATATAATAGCGACAGTGGCGCCTCCATTAAATTCTATATTTTTTGCCAGGCTATATATCATTGTTCATTTATTTGCATATGTATAATTGTTTTTGTTTATAAAACACACTATTTATCACACACGCGATTGAATTTTATAATAATTCCGTGTTTGTTATTATAAGTTATAACACAATAATTTATTTAATAATACATTTATCTAATTTTAATTGGTAATGTAAAATATAAAATTGAAGTTAAAATTATCATATATTGTTTAATATAAATATTATGATGAGGTAAATAAGACATTGAATCCAAAGGAAATATTGTTTGCTGGGAACTGGAGACGATCTTATCTCTGATATTTTTTCAGAAATTTCAAATTTTTTTTTTTTCAAAATTACACAATCATAAAAATACCCAATTGTTTTGACAACTCTCAAGCTTGCACTTTGAGTTGAGATCGGTTTATAAAATACGGCGTAGGTAGGCCTAGTAAAAACTTCCTGATTTCGCAGTCGGGTTCTTTGTTTTTTTTAATCAATATTTGTTTCTATTTATTATCCGGGTACCACGCGAACGAAGCCGCGAACGCAAGGCTAAATAAGTTAGTTTTTTTTTCTGTGATGTCTGATCCTAATGTACAATAACCAAAGTAAGTCGCCGAGTCGACCCGTTGGTCGTTACAGTTCACCGAATTGGTCAGCTATACTCAATTTATTGTCAAACTAAGAACATTAAGTTCAACTCCAGATGCTCACTGAACTTGACCCACTTGGAAGACCCAAGTTTACCTGCCCTGCTCTTGTGAGGAATATAAGAAAGAGATGGACGGCCTACTATAAAGGTTTTCAAACGACTTGTTTGGCAGATTTAGGACAAGGGACTGTGGTACCTTGAGGATTGTTAATGCGAGATAAACAAGTGTCGAAAGGGCTGAGAGAGAATAATTTACGTGTCCGAGTAACTCGTGGTTGGGAAGTTTGCTAAAGGACGTTAAATAACACCCAATGACTTTGTTCTGACCGACTAGGATTTCCTAACTATGTTTCGGTTGTCAGATATCATACCTACGTACGTCTACGGCAGATACTAGTACACGTTTATTGACATGCAGGTAGGCGAATACGAGACATGCAGGTGTATTTTAGCTAAACCGTGTTGGTCAGTCCAAATGCACCATATACATTACATTATTACACAGCTAGGATATTACCCACACTAGGATTTTCTTTTGCTCGTGGTTATCAGAAACCAGATCCAAAACAAATAACCGAAGACTTAGATTTAGATTTTTTATTTTTTTACCTTTTTTGTCACTATTTCTCTTATTAGATTTAAGCACTTATGTATTATTTATTTTTGAATATTTTGTGACCATAGTAAATGTTTCTTTATCTTTCGTCTTTAGCATTTAATCTTGTCGGAGGCCAATAACCA
This sequence comes from Horisme vitalbata, assembly GCA_951804965.1. Lineage (NCBI taxonomy): Eukaryota > Metazoa > Arthropoda > Insecta > Lepidoptera > Geometridae > Horisme > Horisme vitalbata. The sequence goes on from OX638090.1 coordinate 1,594,621, forward strand.
CTTCAGGTCTCTTCTTCTTCGTACGAGTTAGTGGCCAGCTCTGATTTTTTAATAAGGCTAAAAAGACCCGACAAAGGGAGGAGTATCTAAAAAGGCTGACTAAATATAACATAGAAATTAGGAAGGTTGAAAGGGAAGCCTGGAGAAAGCTCTGCGAGGTAGTAAAAAACTTAGCTCAAGGAACAGGACTTCACAAAGTGCTCTCCAAAGCCAAAACTAACCAAATCGGCCTTCTTAATAAAGAGGACGGCTCCTTCACTACAAATGAGAAGGAAACCTTAAAACTACTAGCCAAACCCCACTTTCCTGGCGCACAAAATATGGAACTGGGAAAAGCCACCTCTCATAAGCCTCGGAACGAGGACTGGAGTAGGGTGGCTAAAATTAGATCTAGCCAGTTTAAGTGGGCAGTTAATTCTTTCAAGCTCCACAAAGCGTGTGGGGAAGACGGTTTACTCCCTGTTCTCTTCCAGCAGGGAGTAAATATTCTGAGTCCATATCAGTAAAAAGTCCATACTGGGACGTTTTTTTTTCTTTTTCAGTAAGACTTTAGTCTTCAGGGCATGTCTCGCCTGGGGATTCATATCTGAGCAATGGACTTGTGTTAAAGTTATCTTTATACCAAAGACTGGAAAGAAGGACTACAGCCAGCCAAATTCCTGCAGACCAATTAGTCTCTTCTTCATTCTTCTTAAAGACGATAGGGAAGAGGTAGATAGATATATTAGAGATGTTGCACTAGTCACTTCTCTCATCCATCATAGCCAGCATGCTTGCTAGCCGGCGAAGCAAATCCACTGAATTTGCTCTGTGCAGTCTCATTGATAGGGTGGTAAAGACTATGGACAACAAGGAAATTGCACTCTGTCTGAATGCACAAAAATGGAAAATTATCGAAAGCACCTTCAATATCAAGATTCCTTGATATTGAAGATGCTTTCGATAATTTTCCAACCTCACTGCTGATAAATGGATTGATTAACAAGATTGTCGATCCAACAGTCACGCGGTGGATAGAAGAAATGCTCACTTACAGAAGAGCAATATCGCATTTGCATATCGATGCGCAGGGCTATGCAGATGACCTTGTGATCGTCCTGAGGGGGTTCTGCTAATCTACCAACTATAGCATCATGCAAAGAGGACTAAATACTGTTAGTGACTGGTGTGGCAAGAGCGATTAGTCAGAGTCAATCCAGAAAAGACAGTGATTGTGCCATTTACCAAAAAAAGAGGCCAGACAAACTTGTAAAGTCAATTCTTAATGGTAATACAATCAACTTTTTCACTGATGTAAAGTACCTTTCCGTTACCATCGACCATAAACTGACGTGGAACAACACCTAAGAAACGTCTTTCAAAAAGCTAAGATGGCCCTGGGAGTTAGTCAACTGATGGGGAATAACTGGGGCTTCAACCTCCGCATTTCCTTGTAGCCATATACTACCGTTGTGAGGCTAATTATCACATAGGCCTCTGTGATATGCTTTCAGTCGACAGTTATTAAAAAGTTAGGCAGTCTACAGAGGACCGCGTGCTTCATGGCTTCCGGAACCATGTCCACTTCCCTGGGCTGGCAGCTCGATGTAATGCTAGAGCTACCACCTCTTCATTTATTTCTGCTTAAAGAGGCAAAAGCCAGCATGTATAGGGCAAATACCCAGGTCAGAAGGAACTGACTATCTAATAAATTGAGATCATAACAGAGCTCAACAATGGAATCACACATACTAAGCATGACATCGGACGTCATGCTTCCACGGTATGTCTTTGAAATATACTACACCGCAGAAATGCCATCTAGAGAAGACTGGCTCAACAATCAGCTCCGCCAGGCCAGGTGCCTTAACTGGTACACGTACGGTTCCAAAATTGGGTTGGATGCGGGGTCTATGGAAAGCGACCAAAGTTTCGCATAAACATTAACTTGGATAAACACGCTTCCGTCTTCCAAGCAGAAGTTTTTGCCTTTCTCGAATGTGCATACATTAATCTGCAGAAACGGTACTCCAACCAACAATATATATAAATTCTGACAGTCAAGCAGCTCTCCTAGCCCTAGATTCGATGGTTATCATGTCCAAGCTAGATGACTGTCTTAAACGTTTAAATACTTTGAGTCTAAAAAACAGGGTGGTTCTAAGATGGGTTCTAAGTCAGGCTGGAGTACACGGCAATGATTGTCCTGATGAACTCGCAAGGGCCGGCTCAAACGGTATACAGTGGGTCCTGAACCGTTCTGTGGTATACCGAAAAGCCAAAAGAACCCTAACAGATTCCTGCTTCGGAGAGTCAAACAGATACTAGTATAACTAAGCATGACAAACAGTATACCAACCAAGTCTCAGCGCTAAGCAGAAACAACCTACGCATTATAGTCAGAGCTTCGACTGGACATTGTTGCCTTAACAAGCACATTTTTAAGTTAAGGCTTTGCGACACTCTAACCTGCAGGTTCTGCAAAGAGGCGGATGAATCACCCCTTCAGAGCAGATGTGTGGCCCACTAATGCATAAACGTAGCGCCATTCTCGGCAAATTCATCCCAGCGGAGCTACGAGAATTCACACCCAAAAAGGTCAGCAGTTGGGCTTAGTAGTGAACTCTGAACGCCCTGCCTCAAGGGGTGACTTAAAATACAAGTGGCGATCACAATAGGTGGTGATCATAGCCGCAGTGATATCAAAACCACGCAATCAATAATAATAATAATATTAGTGACCAGCTCTGGTGTCGGAGTTTTTAGGCCGCCCGAAGGCCTAAAAACTTTCAGGTCGCTGAGACAACGCAGTAAGTAACTTTTTAACGGGCTGACTCTTAGTCCATAACATTGCTGTGCTAAAAAATGGGCTCATAGTGTTATACCAATCATCCATGTTTTTAACCGACTTCAAACAAAGGAGGAATATTGTATGTTTTTTGTACCTAACATTATAACTGCAACAAATAAATGAATTTGAATGAATGAATCGAATCCAAACCTCATATATGAGGTTTGGATTCGATCCTCCCATCCAGGAGTTTTTCAAGATTCTCAGGATTCTCAGGATTAGACTAGACATGTCGCAAAAACCTTTAAATTTCGATACTGTTCTGACAGTACCTACTCGTGGAAGAAGTTCTGTTAATTATGTCTGTATTCCTGAGAGCCAGGCCCCTGTCTGGCTGCTCCACCATCGGAACAACGAGGTCGACAATTCGAAATAATCGCTAAGTTTGAACATCTGAAATCTACTACTGATCAGCTCTTCCTTTGATTTTCCCTTGCCGCTTCTCGGAAAACAACGTTTGAAACAAAATAATTAATAAATTCCCGCAGCTAAGTATTATTACCTTGATGAAAAGAAAAGCGCAGAAGCAACAAAGCCTTATTTTCCTAACGAGTATGTAATATTTTTTTATGTTGCTAAGAACTACGTTATTATCAATCTTGCAGATATTTTACTTATATAAAGAAAAAAAAAATCTAAATTACTATGAAAACCATATCAAATTACATTGTATTGCTTAATTTATGAAAAAAGCACAAAAATATGGACAAACGCTAAAGCGGCGAAAAGAAGAGATAATTTTTTACAATATTATAAAATTTGTGTTGTGAAAACATGTTTCTTTGATTGGTTGGTTTGTTTTTGTTTTTGCTCAGGTGGTGTATTGGTGGTCAAGTAAAATATTTACTGTAAGTTGAAAACGTATACAATTACCGAAACTTACGTTTGGACTTGCTTCTGAGGGTGACCACTCCCACATGCTTACTTATTCCTACTCCTCACACTATCGAAAATTCTGCCCAAAAATAAATTGAGAAACCACATTAAAGCACTCCCCACGGAGTAGAATTTTCATGTTTTTATTGGAATCCGGTCAAAATTTGTCGTTTTTCATAGTTCTTTGATCTCCGCAAAAGCAAATATTTTAAGAATTTTAGTTTAGTATGTAATTCTATAATTTACTTGTATAACTATGTATATTACCGCTGATATATATTTTTCACCTTGTTATTTAAGTATTTAACACTTGTTTTGCTTTTTTCCGGTAAACTTAAATTCCTTCTTCTTGTAAATTACTAAAAGTTTATATAATTAGATAATATTAAACACTATATACAATAATTATGTAGATAATATCTCACAAGTTTCGAAAATGCATGCAATGCTCTTCTTTCACTGCTCTTAGGAACTATTGTTTTAAGATTTTATTTATTATTTTGTTATTTTTATTGTGCGTTTCAATTTGTGAACCAAATAAAAAAAATGTCGACACAATTGTTTTGACACAATTTCTGCGAGTGCGCCGTCTATTTGTGAATTGTTGAATGTTTGAATAGCTACGAGGTGGCGTCATTTGTACCGCGGAACTTTCAATTAAATAACAAAGTTGCATTGTTAACGATTATTCATTTTACTCAAGAACTTAGGCCTGAAGTCGCGAGTTACTTCCAACGTAAAGTTTATATTGGCGGAATAATGAGCGAAGTTCCAAGCACCTAGATATGAAAAGGAAGTTACTTTGTACTTAGAATTATCGAAACTTTAGCAACACCCTTTACGTTCAATGTGATAAAGAGATACTTACCTGTGACGTTGCTGGGTTACCTAAGTGGCACAGTAGTTAGCCGGCAAGAAGTGCGGGTTTGATTCCCTCTTAGATACGTTTGGATAAAACTGTAAATGTTTGTAAGATTTTGGTACCAAAGTAGGTACTCTTAGTTTTTAATGCCAATGAAATTATTGCGATTGGATTGGGTTTTTATCGCTGTTATGCTGTCATATATTTTTATTGCGCTTTTTGTGTAATCAATAAGTAATAATAAACAAAATATTTAATGAAAGTACAATTATCTCTATTTATAGTAAAATGAACTAACGTAACGGTTAATAATAAGCTTACATACTTCGTAAGTTTATATTCGACAAAACTCATAATACATTCTGTATATAAAAAATAATGCTCAAAATTAGGTAAACTCAATTTTTTTTAACGGAAAAAGACAACTATACAGAAAGACAGAAAAATATTATTAACTGAAAATATTTTTTGTCCTAAAATAACGTTTATACGACACCGTGAATATTATTAATCTATTCACCCTTTTTATACTTGTGTATCACCTATTCGCAATACCGAAGTAACTATTAACCCTATCGTGAAAGAAACAAACGGTCGGTCTCGGCTCGGTTCCCCTGACAAATCAGTACTTCGTCAGTGTTTTTCCGATACTTTGCCGCTACGATTCTTCGATTTTTACAGCCGATCGTCATAATTTTTTTGTAGCAAGTATTACTTTGAAACTGTCTGATTAAAATTATAAATTTATAAATAAATAAATATTCAATGCTATTTTTTGATAAGCTCATCGCTTACCTGAAAGAGCCCGGAGAGACTGAGAAAAAACTGGTGATATATTAATTTGCTTGTTTGGCGCCGACTCAAAATTACTTAGGTATACATAAATTAGTTTACGAACTTCGTTATTAAAAGGTTAAATAAGAATTTTTTATTATTTTTTGCTTTCCAGTTTTTCGGCGGTTTCATTTTTGGTAAAAAAAGTTTTTATTTTATACCTTTTTGTGACTTTAACCTACTAGGAAATAAGAGTATTTTTTTTTATTACTTTTGAAATAGCTGCCTTCCTTAATAAATTTATTAACTTTTAAGTAATACACTACTCAGTATTAAAATCTGTGAGTGAACAATAAGTCACCCCAATTTTCCCACCCTTAGGGTAGATTTTTTCTAAATATTTAAATAGCCCACTTCAATGTATATTTCTATCCAATAAAAAAAGAGCGATCACAATCGGACTACTCTATAAAAAGTTATGCGTGGTCATACATTACAATCAGCGTGTAAATAATCAATAATCCCCTGTTTTCCTATCCTTAGGGTTGTATTTTTTTTTCTTAATTTATTTGGGACCAATTTCGAAGTATACCCTTTCCAATAAAAAAAGAATGATCAAAATCGGACTACTCTATAAAAAGTTATGCGTGGTCATACATAAAAAAAATATACGCGTCGACTTGAGAAGACCGTTTTTTTCGTTGGTTAAAAACCAATATTTGTTTTTGTTGTTTTTATAAATAAAAGATTTCGATGAATTGAGAACCTCCTCCTTTTTGGAAGTCAATTAAAAATGTCAAAATATTATATTGTAAGAAACATGTTATCTCATGTTAAAAAAATATGTAGGAATTCCCCGTGAAATACAGCATAAAGCAATTAGTAGAGGGCGTAAATATACTGTCTGTAGCTTACGAGCACAGCTGCTAATTTGTTTCGAGGTAATTGAAGTAATTTCGCGAAAGGCCTTAATGATTCGGTGTCCTGTCCCAGCAGCATTATAATATTGACGTCGAAGCTTTGCAGAGAATCTTGTGAAAAGACTAGACATGTCTAGATGAAGAATTTACGAAAGTAATCACTTATTTCATTCAGTTTAAAGAAAATTTATAAAAAATAAAGTGTATTTTTACTTTATTGGTTATTTAATTAAAAGATTGAATTCAATATTTTTTTTCCAAAATTTGTAGATTACAATTATTATACTATATGAAAAATATCTTTAGTTTTTGATAAAAATATTCAATATTTTAATCGATGTAAGATTAAAAAAAAATTGCTTGTAGATAGCTTAGCTTTTTATAGGAAAAACATATAATAAATTAAAGAATAATAATATTTTTTTACTAGATAAAGCTTTTTTAAGTCATGAAATACAAATCAGAATGCCAAAAACATAGCTAAACAAAAACACAATTAAGCTCATATCCCTGATATTTCAGATCGTCTAAAGCGAGCTAAATATCTCAAAGAAATCAAAAAATAAGACTTACCTGCTTGAAGGTTGACTTAGAAAAGTATAAAATGCAGTCGTATAGATGGTAGTCGGCGCACAGAGGCGCCGCGGCCTGGCCTGGCGGCCGCTGGCGACTGGGGCTGGCTGGCTGGCGGGATACGACCGGCCGCGCGCGCGTAGGCGTACGTCTGACGACCCGCCCGCCCTAGCCCCCCGCCCCGGCCCCGCGCACCCCGCGACACCTTGACGCTTATTAAAACCTAAAGGATTTTCGGTAGTTCGGTTGTCAGGCAACCAAAAAAATATTTGTTTTGGTTTGGGATTTTCCGAAGTCGATTCGTTATTTGATCATTGGGAATAATTTGCTTGCTTAGTGGAAGTGATTGCTAAAGTTGTTAGGATTTTAATGTAATTGGAGTATTCGGGAAAATAATAAAAGTACGTGGTGTACAAAATTAAAAAGCTTCCAATTTATCTTATCACATATTTTTTTGCGACACTTGTGCTCAATGCTGGTAACACAACTGCTATATGTGATAACGAAAGAACAAATTCTTCAGAGAGTAACTCGAAGATTTGAAACATGAAATATATTTTAAGTTGATTTAAATTTTTGGCTGTTCTCACTTCACTTCACTTCTTTATTAAATGGCTTCTGGGATAGTTATCCACAATTTCGCCAGTATCAAGTAAAATAATTGTTCATAATAATATGAGGCAACGTAGTACGGTTTATAAGTCCAGTCTTCGGTCTGGTCCTGTTTTCTGCTATAGCCATGGCGACTATAACAAAAAACGATCGACGCACAATTTTCTTCATCAGAGAATTCCTGTTCAATCTTCTTTTATTCCATTTCACTAATACTTGTGTCTTATAACTAACATTTATCGGTTATAATACCATGAATATTAAACGACATACATTAGAAAAACACTAGAAAATAAAATTTAATAAAATTGATAACCGTCGTTCAAGATGAAAAAAATAGTGTCCGGCTGTTCTCTATCAGCTTATAAGCTCTGACAGTTTTGATCCACTTCCGATAAATGGCCGATTCCTAATATACCGTAACCGATAACGCTTCGTTTTCTCCTGAAAATCTGCCGCTAACAGTTTGCCTACTGGCGACACAGCCTAAGCGAAGCGTCATGGGTTACGGTATAATATAAAAATCGACCAACCGTGTCGCCAACCACGCCATGAGTGCTGCAGTTTATCAATATCCACAGGAACAATATCCAATGAAGTCGGCCTGTGGATAATCATCATTATCCACAGGCCAACTTCACCCACTGCTGGGTATAGGCATCCCTTTGCATGTGCCAATTCTCACGGTTCAAAGCTCGTCTCATCCAGTATCGGCCCACGATGGATGCAATATCGACCGCCCATCTTGCTGCAAACATTAAAATAAATAATCACACATCACAAATAATATACAATAATACTATAAAATTAAATACGAAAGTTTGTATATGTGTGTGAGAGTATGTTTGTTCGCATTCAACTCCGTAACGGCTGAATAGATAGGAATTGAATTTGAAATATACATAAATTGTGGCCTAGCACATCGTCTACTTTTTATCCGGGTATCACGCGAGCCAGGCAGCTCGCGGAAGCTAGTTAATTATAAACTTAGACTGAAGGTACGCCATTAACACAATACACTAGGTACATACCGTCGTGTGGTATTGAAACTATGTCCACAAACATTCACAACTCGACCGGGAAGAAATATTTGAGATGCTTCCGAATCTGGGAATTTCAGAGGGCAAGGTCAACTTGCATCTTTGACTTTTCTTGAGGTCTTGACTTAGGTTTTTTAAATGTGTGTGTAAATATTTAACTTAGCTACTACTACTACTAAATATCTAACTTAGATCTCCGTTATTGTGATTACGATAAGTCTAACATGCCCTACTGCTGAGGTCTCGTTTTCAGAATTAGCCTCTAGCTCACGCGATAAGTTTGTTTTTAAATTCTTAAATAATTTATTCAGAACAAATACAATAAGAACAGATTACAATTGAACGATGAGACCACAAAAGTAAAAAAAAATGGCGTGGTAGCCTTAGCGCCCGCTTTCATGACATATTAAACTAATTTTCAAGTTTAAAGATACATAAGAAAAGATGTAAGTTTAGTAAAGTAAAAGTAAAAGCAAATTGAGTGTTATAGAAAGGACAGAACATATAGGTATATAAAAAAAATAAGAAGAGATTACTAGTTATAACGACCTCTGCGTTAGGCGAAGGTCCGCTTGAGACGCAAAAGGTTACGAGTGCAACTCCCGCCGCGAGACAAATGTTTGTATGACCTGCAAATATTGGTCTCAGATCTGGTTGTTTTGCTATGTATGATATGTAGGTATTTTTTAAAAAAGGTGTATTTAATTAGTTTATTAGTTATGTAGTATATACGCTCTGCTTAGTTTGGGGCTACATGATGCTGTGTGTGAGCCCAGTATTATTTTATGAGTAAAAGTGTAATGTATGAATAAATGTATCAAATCTTCACTAATCCCTTTAATATTTTCCACTATGCACTATAGTGTACATGTCAAACTCATTTAACACATCACACTCGTGGGCAAGGTCCGTGTAGTGTGAAGGTTTCCAATGTGTATTATGTATAAGGAAGTATTCAATAGTATCAGTGTCAAACAGTATCAGCTCACAGGCGGGTACTTCATGCCCGACATACCCGACAATTGCCCGATACATAATTATACACAATCGAATATTGGGATACATTGAATATTGATAAATGACTTTCATCATTGAATGATGTAGATTTACTAATTTAACAGAGACAAAAAATCGCCATGTTTACTAAAACTGACCTCGACTTGATTGACTGCGTTGATTTTAAATTTCCTAAATTATAATTTACTAGCTTTTTCCCGTGACTTCGTTCGTGTACAGTTTTTTTAAGTTATGAATTGTTGTTTGATAGATCAAACTTTCATCCATTGTTATGGGGTAACCACCCCTAAGGTGGAATTTCTAAAAATCCTTCCATAAAGGATGACTTAACTATACAACGTGAGTTTCAAGTTTCATGCTATCCCGAAAGGAGGTGGTTTAGACCGTTGTGGTCCACATGTTCTCAAAACCTCACCTAAAAATGCGATACCAAATTTACATAAAACCTTTTAAATTTTTGATGTGCATGGCAACCCCAACTGTAAGACGGAGCTACAATCCTTATCATCATCATCAAAATTATGGCTTAGCTTTGAAAGTATTTTTTTTTGTTGGTTACCATAAATTCACCGCATCCAATCTTTACGAGCTCACAGGCACCATGACTACGTTACTCTACGTTACGTGTCACGTTAGAGTAATTATCAGTTTCATGTCAGGCATGTGACACGACCCTTTGTCATTGGTCATTTTTCAAAAAAATGTGTCGAGGAATAACGTGAATTATAGCCATTATTGTCTTTTCTCTGGGTAGGGGAGCCTAGACTGAGAGAATGGTATAGCGCAAGCCCACTCCATCCAACATCTAAATCTCCTAGATACTATATCGTCCCGTCTTCATTATCATCTGACCGGGGGCCCGACCGCGCTATTTTCAAAAAACATCGGTGCGTTTCTAATTATGCTACGATTCAATAGCGCGGTACCAACTTTCGAAAACTTGGAACATAGTCGATGTTCCAAGTTTTCGAAAGTTGGTACCGCGCTAATGTTTAAACGCCAATGTAGCACCAACCAAAACCGAGTCGTAGCGTGAACGATCGTCGTTATGGATTTTATTTTAGTCTGTGCTCAGTCTGTGTAAAAACGAGTGTTGACTGGTTTTTCTAGCCGAATGCAACTCTAGTTTTGACCTACGTAGTATTGTACTCATTGGTTTCCGACAGTTTACCATGTCATGGCATCGAATGTCGGGAGAAAATTAGTTAATTTACGTAATTTGGAAACCACCACCGATAAAATGATTACATTTACAAAGTGTTCTTAATGCGTATTGCAATCCATAAGATAATAAATAATACATGGAACGAATTGGTGGCCAAAAAATGCACGACGAGCAAGACCGGGCGCTGGTAATGGTCTGTGTAGCCGGAGAACGATGGATGAGGATAGCGGAGGTCCGGGAAAGTGGCGTGTTGGAGAGGAAGCTTGCTGATGCTGATGCAGATGCTGATACTGATGCTGATGCAGATGCTAGATAGATTAGCCAACACCCCTGCAGTGCAGCCGCACACTGAAGTGATGTCACACCGTGCACCCTCTATTGGGGGTTTTGGATACTTCGATCGCTTTCATCAAACCAATTTGTTCTTATATTAAATACAATTTTAATAATAACTTTTATGAGATTATATTTTATTGAAGATACATTTTATTTTATTTTATTCTACACCCAGTAGTCACATAGTTTGTATTTAAGTAGCAAATTAGGTATTTTAGTAGTACCTACATAGGTTGGTACATTAGTTACCCAGACCCCACACAGATGTTTTTTCCTTTTTTAATTTATTGGATAATTAAATAATAGTTTGCGCCCGGAGCTTCACTTGCGTGGCACCCCGATAAAAAGTACCTAGCATATTGTTATTGTGCATATGTTACTCCGGGTTAAGAAGTACTTAATTATTGACGTCAAGGAGGAACGCACACTCACATGCTTACATTAACATTCCACTTTGCCGCTAATATTAGTAGAAATAACTCTAGGATAGGATAGTAGGCAGCTCATGCAAGCATTTGCCCTTCAGTCGAAATGAAATCTGTATATTTTGACTGAGATACAGATGTACCGTACCTAATTAGGTAGATACACCAATTTTATTAAGTGCCCGTTTTTTTAATATAGTTTGGTTACTAGTGCGCATGCCGCGTACTTAGCGGCAAACAGCGCGCATTTGTTATTTTTGCAGCAGGAACAGGGGCCTATTGCATTTTGAGTGTGTTGATTCTATGATTTTTGCGATCGTTTAAAAGGCATCCTTTTCATCGTTTATTGCATTTTAAAATAAATTTGAGTACGCGATATGCATTTTGCACTATTATTTCAAGAAAAAATATCTCAAAATTCTTCACAAAACTCATATTTATCTCATAGGATTACGATGCAGTTCAGAAAAAGTACCTCTGGTGCTACTGTATCAAAAACGCTTGTATGAGTGCTCTTACGATCACGCTGGCCTCAACATTCTGCCAAATAATTTAGCGCGATACGAAACCATGAAAATGTTGTGATACGATAAAAGTTTAACTGGGTTTCCGCTAAAATATTCCAGCCGCGAAAAGCTACGTTTCAAGTTTCTGACAAAAAATTAGCGCGGTACGAAAATTGAAAAAGCTGTGGTTCGATCATCATTTAGCCAAGGTTTAGCTGTTATAATTTAGCGCGGTCGGGCCCACGCATCCAGCTTCTACCAGCAACCTTTCTCAATTCGTCATATCTACTTCTAGGATACAAATTACCGTTTATCTGAATTTTTTTTGTAAACTTTGACCTCGAATTATTGATTTTTTTAATCGCTATTTCTCAGAAATGCCGATTCTAGTATAAGAATAATTTGACCCTATTTTTATGATAAAATTTACTTACTACTTACTTTAGCTTAAAAATTCTACGATCGATGAGGACTTTTACATTTCATTTATAATGGTGTTTCTAATATTCGTATAATTTTCAGCTCATACTCCTGTTAATAGAACTAACTTGACCGGGCTGTAAGTATTTTTATTTTTTTGGGTTAATAAATTAATTAACTCTATATATATAATAAATCGCAATTTGAAGCTTCAATTTACACTTTCAATTTTACGATTTAACCCAGTCAGTAAGTCTCTCTCATCTCTCTCTCTCATCAGGAATATATTATCGTAGTGGGTCTACGCCCACGCGTAACAGTGGTAGCGCTCGTAGTACACCTTATACAAACTCCTGAGCACGTGATCTATACGTTACTATCTGCGGTCTAGAAAAGCTACACTTTTGCTCAAACCTTTGAAAAAACATGAAAATTTTAAAAAAAACTGAAGCTTATTTATTAATATAAGCTAATTCATTAAAGCTTCAGTTTTTTTTGTTTGTTTTTTTGCTGAAATAGTAGATACCTACCAGTTGTGGATCTATCTTTTGGTTATTTGTTTGACACTGTTGAATGAACGTACTCGTATTACACATAAAATTGACGTAGAACGACATCTATTTCAATACGATATATTGAAAATATACTATTTGTACCGGTATTATTATCAGATGGTTTTGACACAAGTTTTCGTCTAATATTGATCATCCTAAAGATTTCACTGTCAGATTTATGACGGTAAACATTAACCTGCATTATATTCGATCAATAAAATAATTGCGAGAATACATTTCAAATTATCATATTCACATGTATACGAGAATTTTACGCGTAAAGGTTTTAACATGGAGTGCAATGAACTGCAACAACAACAGCCCGCCGTCAAAACATCGTAGTACGCTCGTAGCGGGTCTACGCCCACGCGTTGCCGCGTAGAGCTTCGTAGCTGAGTTATGCCCTTATTTTGAAGCGGGAGTTCAAGGACACGGTGTAATTTGTAATGTAATGTAATTCTGTGGTTTTACTCGCTTACAATACAAAACACAAAAAATATTACTATATCTATGTGCGTTATAGATTTTGAAACCATCCAACCGATGTGACCCAAGCCAGTTTCAGAAAGGCAATAATGCGAAGATGGTTTTTCACTTCTCTTGCTCAAAAAGTGTATCATAATAGTGTAGCTTAGCGGGCCTAAAACTCGAGTTTAATACCTCGGGCTATAAAGTATTTTTTCTTTTTAATTTTTGTCTAAAATCATCAGCCCGTACAAAGCATTCGTTCTCTTACATAAAAACTCGACTTCTTGGTGCTCCGTCAATCTTTTTTTTGGAAATAGAACCGTCTTGGTGATGTTTTATGAAGGTTGATTATTTTTTTATAAAATTTCTGAAAATTGTCTAATTTTGAATTGTTTTATTATCTCGAAGTGAATAGTATAGTGTTTTACTCGGGCCAAAATCGCCCATTATAACTGGGTCTTGTCATCCTCCCTCGCTACGCTCGGGAGTATAACAACCTCGTATATAATGTGATGGTTTAGTCCCTTGTAAAACAATCTACTATTATACCACTAACAAATTACAAACATTTTTATTTATTCAAATAATATTTGTATGTTTGTCCTGTATGCGTTCTAAAACCATTGATCAGATTGTAATCGCAAAACATTACAAGTATTGCCTTTTGTATATCGTCACTCCACCTTGCCAAAGGCAGTCCTACACTCCGTGCCCCGAGTCGCAGTTTCGACTCAAGAACTCGTTTATCCCAACTTTATTGACATAGATACTTATAATGTCTTGATAAAAGTTGTAAGCATTCTTAACAGTCATGTGGTTGTCATAATACAATCTCTGCTTAGTTGGTGTACATGATGATAGAGTCCAGCATTATTATTTATTTATATATATTGAAGTCATTGATAAATGATTTTCAACAATATTTTTATCAATTAAATGCGTTCCCCATCTAGTAATAACTAGAATAACTTTTTCAGGATAGTTTGTATTTCTGGGGTAATGTAAGGGGCTTTGTACACGCCATCAACTGCTAAAAAAACTAGACAAAAAAATAAAAGCCTTTATTAAGTAACAGATTTGAATGATTTTCAACAATAATTTTATCGATAGCATGCGTTCTCCATCTTGTAATAACTTAAATACTCTTATAATATAGGCGTACATACATATATTCAAAAACTCCCAGGTAAGTAATAATCATCTAAATTCACCATCCAAACGTTTGTACTAGCCATAACAATTTACTGAGACTGGAATCAAACCCACTACCACACTAGACAAAACTACTACCAACTGAGCAGGACAGTCAAACACACACAGTTTACCTTTTATATATCAGTGTTATTACTTTAACGAGTACAAAAGAACGGTAAGTTCACAAAGTAATCTTCGAAATTCACTAATGGCCGTGATCCCAGTTCAAAGAAAAGGAACAGAAACCTTCTTCGAAGAGAGCTGTGATAAAGTATTAAAAAGCTCACGAGCAGAGATTTTGTTTGTATAGAAGGCACCTACTGAGAATACGGCCTCTTTGAAAAAAAAGTATATGTCAAAACTGATAAACCGGTCAAAATCTATAATATTATAATGCGAAAGTTTGTGAGTATGGATGGATGTATGGATGAATGATTGTTACTCTTTCACGCAAAAACTACTGAACGAATTTAGATCGCGTCAAAGGGTCTTACTCCGCTGATCATATCAGAAGACCTTCGTACTAGTGCCTCCAGCAAAGTATTTGTTGTGACGGCCGCGCACCGCATCGCTGGCCAGGGTACGCTCGGCTATTCCGAAAGAAAACCGCATCATCAAGACTGTTCACCAGTGTTTTGGATCGCAGTGATATACAATACAGAGCAGCCCCAGGACCAATCGAGATTGCTGGACTTGCAAGGTTCATAAATCTGCCTTTTATCTAAGTGTTAGATAAACCTTGCAGGCGGTAGACACCGCAGTTCGCATTTTTTTGTGTTTCAACCAGCCCCCCCAGTTTTGGGTTCGCATCCCGCATCGTGTAATTCTTTCTAGCTTCATATTATTAATCATTTCTGGTCCTCCCAACTGAATTAATGTCCAATACTTTAACACATAGATTAACATATAGGCTACTTTTTAGAGATGCCACAGAATGAGATAATAATGTGAAATGTGAAATGTGTGTTCCCTTCGCGACAAAACTACTAAACGGATTGACAATTGAGCTATAATTTTGCTATTTGAAGTTTAAAACGAGTATTAACCTAAAGGTATATCCAGGTACCACGCGAGTGAAGCTGCAGGCTAGCCTTCTCTAACGAGTTCAGCAAAAACTCAACAGAAATTTGAAAATATTTCGCTTTCCCCTTAAGGCAACCGCTGCTTCGCCAAGCGCCATTCAGAAAGCCACTTTCACAGTTGAATTTGTACTCAATATTATGTCAGTGGCGTACCTTGGGAAATACCTATGTCCAGCAGTGGACTGCTATAGGTTGATGATGATAATGATGATTATGATTTTGTCTTTTGAACATCTTGTAATGGATTTCGCCAAAGTCTAAGTCAGGTAACTATCTGGTTCATATTAGTATTATATTAATAATTAATAATTATTGATTGCTACGTTCGCAGCCTTTTAGAATATTGCAGCCCAATATGGAATCCCTCATATGCAGTACACGTGAAAAGACTTGAAAGACTTCAAAAAAAAATCCTTTACCACCTTACATATGTGAACTGTCTTTGTCGCAATCTCCAGTCCTATGAATTTAAATTTGAACATTTTAATATGAGTACACTTGAGCGAAGGAGATATGTAGCGGATATTGTGTTTCTGCATAAGATAATTCATTGAAAAATAGACAGTCCATACATACTGGGAAAAATTCAATTTTCTGTTCCCCGTCCGTCTAGCCGTCTCCTCAACAGAAAAACTTTCAATCTTCCTCACTGTCACACTAACTATAGTCAGCACTCTCCTATTAACAGAATGTGTTCTTTTTACAACAAAGACTGTCACAACATAGATATTTTCTCCTCATCAGTCTCATCTTTAAAGAGACTGGTGCTACAACTCAATTAGGTGAATTTTTTTTTTTTTTTGTTTTGCTTCGTATTTTTTTTTTGTGTTAAATCACTGTAATAATTTTGAGAGCCAGTAATATTTTTTTATTGCATGCTGTGTTCACATCCAGAAGGTTATAACACAAACTCGATAAAAATTATGGTATTGTTAGTCTTAATTATGTAATATTAATAATAATAATAATAATCGTCGTCCGGGGATGAGGTATTCGCCACCCCCCCGGACACCAGCGCGTCGAGCGACGAGAGCAGGCCGCCGTCGCCTCCGCCGCCGCGACCACCTGTGCGGCGTGGGCGCCCCCCGCTGTCGGCCGGCTTGGGGTCTGCGGGACAGTCTGCCCCGCGCCCGACCCCCGCCACCACCAGCAATGTGCGCATTCGCATGAAGTGGACAGAACAAATAAATAGAAACGTCATGCGCGCATATTATAGGGCTACAGACGGAGGAACTAACCGCACCGCGTACATTGCCCGGATGCTGCCTCTGTTTCAGGTACTTGAACCAGCTGTAACTGTTACTGCACAACGGCTATCGGATCAGGTACGAGCCATCCAACGATTAAAATTGTTGGATGATTCGGTACTTGACCGGCTTCGCGCTGAAAGTGCTCAAGTAGCTGACCACTCGCAGCGGGTCCCGGCTGCCACGTCGACGGTTACGACAACTTCGATACCTGTGACGACGCAGCCGGACCCCGCTGCTGACGACGTCAACAACGAGAACACCAGCGTGACAAACCAGGTAAATGAGCAGTTGAGGAGGACTTTGGAGGATACGATTTTATCGTACCGGTCCGCACCTCTTGATGAAAGACCGCGTTTGCCACGCTTGCCCACTCACAGACGAAACTTGGCTATAATGGAGGCCTTGAATCCTTTGCTGGTTCCTTATCTAGAGACTAGCGAAGGTCTAGCCGATACCCATTCGATCCTTTACTGCGGAGCCGTGGCTGCGTGTCGTGTTGCTCGTGTCAAGTTCCCCAACTCTACGCGAGCACCACGACCTGTCAACCAAACTCCAGCTTGGCAAGTACGGATCGAACGGCGGATCGGTAAATTCAGGACCCTCATTGCAAAGCTAAGTTGCTTCAGAGGGGGCAATACCCGCCCTCGAGTGATGCGTTTTGTGACACAGGCCTTTTCTGGGACCGATATTCGGCCTCACGATTATATGGCCTGTGTCACAGAACGCATTGACTTTCTGAAGCAGAAAATCTCTGCATGGGCAAGCCGCATTCGTCGGTATCGAGAACGTGTGGACCGATATTGGCAGAATCGAAATTTCCAAAGTGACCAGAGGAAGGTGTACCGAAACTGGGAGAAACCTGACCAATGTGTGATGGACGGGCGTGTACCGGATGCGGATGCCATGAATAATTTCTGGCGCAGCATCTGGTCTGTGCCCATCCAACACACGGAGGGAGATTGGATGGATGTGGTGAGTAGAGAGTGTGAATCTATCGAAACCATGGGACCTGTAGAGATTAGCCCCATAGATGTCAGATTTGCAATCCGTTCGGCCCATAACTGGAAAAGTCCTGGACCGGACGGGTTGCATAACTTCTGGCTGAAGTGGTTTCGGTGTTCACACTCTGTACTCGCCACACAATTTCAAGAAGCCCTCGAGCTTGGGTCTCTCCCAAGTTTCATGACGACAGGAGTCACCTTCCTGCTCCACAAATCTGGTAGTACCGCGGAAGCAAAGAACTACAGACCCATCACGTGCTTACCTACCATTTACAAGCTCCTTACGTCCATTCTGAGCATAAAAATTAATGCGCACATAGTTGCAAATAATATTTTGGCTCCGGCTCAGAATGGATGTAGGGTTGGGTCCCGCGGTACTAAGGAGCTCCTCCTCATTGACATGACCATTAGCCAGCAGATCAGGCGCAGCAAGGGGAACCTCTCCGCTGCATGGATAGACTACAAAAAGGCGTATGATTCAGTGCCTCATACATGGCTGGGGAGGATCTTAGAGTTGTATAAAATTGATGCAACATTGAGATCCTTCTTAAGTACATGCATGAGACAGTGGATCACAGTTCTTCGTCATCCAGGTAGCGGACGGGATCCCTCTGCTCCGCAAGATCTGATTCGCATAGAGCGGGGTATTTTCCAGGGCGACAGTCTGAGTCCCCTATGGTTCTGCCTGGCACTGAATCCTCTTAGTACTCTGCTAAAGGATTCAGGGCTAGGCTATCGACTTCGGAGAGAGGGTGATATCGTTTCTCACCTGCTGTACATGGATGACCTCAAACTTTTTGCGCCAAGAAAACCAGAACTGCTGACTCTGTTGAATATCACACAGATATTCAGCAGTGCCATCAGCATGGAGTTCGGTGTCGAGAAGTGTGCGGTCATGCAAGTACGGCGGGGGAAAGTTGTAAATACTACAAACTTACAGCTTTCCGATACGATATCCCTCATATCTCTTTCCGATATCGAAACCTACAAATATCTCGGTATGTCAGAAGCGTTAGGTATAGTAGACAGAGACATAAAACAGTCGGTGAAGGAGCGATTCTTTTGCCGCCTTACTAAAGTACTCAATAGTCTTTTGTCGGGTGGTAACAAGGTTCGAGCCTTCAACGGCTGGGTTATGCCTCTGCTCATCTATACTTTTGGCATATTGAGATGGACTCAGACTGAACTTGACGCCCTTGACTGTAAGGTTCGTCAACTTCTTACGACACACAGAATGCGACATCCACGCTCGTCGGTAATGAGGATGTACATCCCGCGGAAATGTGGGGGCCGCGGCTTTTTAAATGCCAAGACCCTCCATAACCACGAGGTGTGCAAGCTCAGAGAATACTTCCTCCATGCCGACATTGAGATGCATCGTGATGTCGTAGCAGTTGACAAGAACCTTACCCCGCTCTCACTGGCTAAGGAGAACTGGCACAAACCTACGGTGCTGAGTGCCCTCGACCGCAAGGTGGTATGGGAGAGTAAGGAGCTGCACGGACGGTTCTATAAAGCCCTTACAGGGCCTGATGTAGACCTACTCGCATCCGTGAACTGGCTACGTTTCGGTGACCTCTTTGGGGAAACTGAAGGTTTTGTCTGTGCGATTATGGATGAGGTAATAAAGACGAACAACTACCGAAAGTATATCATGAAGGATGGAACCGTTGACATTTGCAGAGCTTGTCATCGTCCCGGTGAATCCCTCAGACATATACTTTCGGGTTGTTCGCACCTCGCTAACACTGAATACTTGCACAGACATAACCAAGTAGCAAAGATCATCCATCAGCAGCTTGCTCTCCAATACGACCTTGTCGGTCCAGAGGTTCCGTACTATAAGTACGCACCGGTACCGGTTCTCGAAAATGGTCGTGCTACGCTCTACTGGGACCGCTCTATCATCACGGACAGGACTATTCTTGCGAATAAACCTGATATCGTCTTGGTAGACCGGTCGGAACGCCGGGCGATACTTGTTGACATCACCATCCCGCATGACGCTAATCTCGTGAAGGCCGAGAAGGACAAGCTTAGCAAGTACCTTGACTTGGCACACGAGATTACCGCTATGTGGGATGTCGACTCAACAATTATCGTTCCGATAGTCGTTTCAGTGAACGGTCTGATAGCGAAGAGCCTTGACCAATATCTTAAGAGGCTCTCG
Organism: Horisme vitalbata; assembly: GCA_951804965.1. NCBI lineage: Eukaryota > Metazoa > Arthropoda > Insecta > Lepidoptera > Geometridae > Horisme > Horisme vitalbata. The sequence continues at coordinate 1,614,696 of OX638090.1, forward strand.
CTAGGCAGCTGGATCAAGGGTCAGATACAGAAGGCGGCTCTCCTGGACTCGGCACGCATTGTGCGGAGGTTCCTCTCTCTGCAGCCCTAGCCACCGACCGTTTGAGCCCTGCCCCGCGGTCGATGGTCTCCCGTTTTGATACATTTTTTACTATAATGTTTTTGATATTTATTTATGTACATAAGTAGTATTAAGTATAATAGTAAAAAATGTATTTTAGACGAGTTTACAATTAAATAAAGTGTCATAATAATAAAAAAAAAAAAAAAAAAAAAAAAAAAAAAAATGTCACCGCTCGTGTCACACGCTTTTTTTCGAAATAATTTTCTATTATTTGATTTTATAACTCTGCCGCAATAAAATAACGAAATTATAGAACTACATATTGAAATTGACCCATTGCATACATAAATTTACTTTTCACCGAACCTTTTCTTGAAAAAACAAGAAAAATTATTTGACAGCTTCGATAAACATGTCAGAGAAATGTTAACACGAAGAAAAGCAAAAATAGAAGCGGACAAACAAAACGCACGCCCAACACCACCTCTGCCTGCTCCGTCAAGCTCCGCGTCGTCGTCCGGGGATGAGGTATTCGCCACCCCCCCGGACACCAGCGCGTCGAGCGACGAGAGCAGACCGCCGTCGCCTTCGCCGCCGCGACCACCTGTGCGGCGTGGGCGGCCCCCGCTGCCGGCCGGCTTGGGGTCTGCGGGACAGTCTGCCCCGCGTCCGACCCCCGCCTCCACCAGCATTGTGCGACGCATGAAGTGGACAAATATACTTAATGAAAATGTCATGCGCGCATATTATAGGGCTACAGAGGGAGGAACCAACCGCACTGCGTACCTTGCCCGGATGCTGCCTCTGTTTCAGGTACTTGAACCAGCGGTCAACGTTACTGCACAACGGCTATCGGATCAGGTACGAGCCATCCAACGATTAAAATTGTTGGATGACTCGGTACTTGACCGGCTTCGCGCTGAAATCCAAAGTGATCAAGTAGCTGACCACTCGCAGCGGGTCCCGGCTGCCACGTCGCCGGTTACGGCAACTCCGATACCGGTAACGACGCAGCCGGACCCCGCTGCTGACGACGTCGACTACGAAATCACCAGCGTGACAAACCAGGTAAATGAGCAATTGAGGAGGACTTTGGAGGATGCGATTTTATCGTACCGGTCCGCACCTCTCGATGAAAGACCGCGTTTGCCTCGCTTGCCCACTCACAGACGAAACTTAGCTGTAATGGAGGCCTTGAATCCTTTGTTGGTCCCTTACCTAGAGACTAGCGAAGGACTAGCTGATACCCATTCGATCCTTTACTGCGGAGCCGTGGCGGCGTGTCGTGTTGCTCGTGTCAAGTTCCCAAACTCCACGCGAGCACCACGACCTGTCGACAAAATTCCAGCTTGGCAAGTACGGATCGAACGGCGAATTGGTAAATTCAGGACCCTCATTGCAAAGCTAAGTTGCTTCAGAGAGGGCAATACCCGCCCCCGAGTAATGCGTTTTGTGACACAGGCCTTTGCTGGGACTGATACTCGGCCCCAAGATTATATGGCATGTATCACAGAACGCATTGACTTTCTGAAGCAGAAAATCTCTGCTTGGGCGAGCCGCATCCGTAGGTATCGAAAACGTGTGGACCGATATTGGCAGAATCGAAACTTCCAAAGTGACCAGAGGAAGGTGTACCGAAACTGGGAGAAACCTGACCAATGTGTGATGGACGGGCGTGTACCGGATGCTGATACCATGAATAATTTCTGGCGCAACATCTGGTCTGTGCCCATCCAGCACACGGAGGGAGATTGGATGGATGTAGTGAGTAGAGAGTGTGAACCTATCGAAACTATGGGGGCTGTTGAGATTACCCCCATAGATGTCAGATTTGCAATCCGTTCGGCCCATAACTGGAAAAGTCCTGGACCGGATGGGTTGCATAACTTCTGGCTGAAGTGGTTCCGATGTTCACACTCTGTACTAGCCACACAATTTCAAGAAGCCCTCGAGCTTGGGTCTCTGCCAAGTTTTATGACGACTGGAGTCACCTTTCTGCTCCATAAATCTGGTAGTACCGCGGAAGCAAAGAACTACAGACCCATAACGTGCTTACCTACCATCTACAAGCTCCTTACGTCCATTCTGACCGTAAAAATTAATTTGCACATAGTTGCAAATAATATTTTGGCTCCTGCTCAGAATGGATGTAGGGTTGGGTCCCGCGGTACTAAGGAGCTCCTCCTCATTGACATGACCATTAGCCAGCAGATTAGGCGCAGCAAGGGGAACCTCTCCGCTGCATGGATAGACTACAAGAAGGCCTATGATTCGGTGCCTCATACATGGCTGGAGAGGATCTTAGAGTTGTATAAAATTGATGCAACTTTGAGATCCTTCTTAGGTACATGCATGAGACAGTGGATCACAGTTCTTCGTCATCCAGGTAGCGGACGGGATCCCTCTGCTCCGCAAGATCTGATTCGCATAGAGCGGGGTATTTTCCAGGGCGACAGTCTGAGTCCCCTATGGTTCTGCCTGGCACTGAATCCTCTTAGTACTCTGCTTAAGGATTCAGGGTTAGGCTATCGACTTCGGAGAGAGGGTGGTATCGTTTCTCACCTGTTGTACATGGATGACCTCAAACTTTTCGCGCCGCGAAAACCAGAGCTGCTAACTCTGTTGAATATCACACAGATATTCAGCAGTGCCATCAGCATGGAGTTCGGTGTCGAGAAGTGTGCGGTCATGCAAGTACAGCGGGGGAAAGTTGTAAATACTACAAACTTACAGCTTTCCAATACGATATCCCTCAGATCTCTTTCCGATATCGAAACCTACAAATATCTCGGTATGTCAGAAGCGTTAGGTATAGTAGACAGAGACATAAAACAGTCGGTGAAGGAGCGATTCTTTTGCCGCCTGACTAAAGTACTCAATAGTCTTTTGTCGGGTGGTAACAAGGTTCGAGCCTTCAACGGCTGGGTTATGCCTTTGCTCATCTATACTTTTGGCATATTGAAATGGACTCAGACTGAACTTGACGCCCTTGACTGTAAGGTTCGTCAACTTCTTACGACACACAGAATGCGACATCCACGCTCGTCGGTAATGAGGATGTACATCCCGCGGAAATGTGGGGGCCGCGGCTTTTTAAATGCCAAGACCCTCCATAACCGCGAGGTGTGCAAGCTCAGAGAATACTTCCTCCATGCCGACAGTGAGATGCATCGTGATGTCGTAGCAGTTGACAAGAACCTTACCCCGCTCTCACTGGCTAAGGAGAACTGGCACAAACCTACGGTGCTGAGTGCCCTCGAACGCAAGGTGGTATGGGAGAGTAAGGAGCTGCACGGACGGTTCTACAAAGCCCTTACAGGGCCTGATGTAGACCTACTCGCATCCGTGAACTGGCTACGTTTCGGTGACCTCTTTGGGGAAACTGAAGGTTTTGTCTGTGCGATTATGGATGAGGTAATAAAGACGAACAACTACCGAAAGTATATCATGAAGGATGGAACCGTTGACATTTGCAGAGCTTGTCATCGTCCCGGTGAATCCCTTAGACATATACTTTCGGGTTGTTCGCACCTCGCTAACACTGAATACTTGCACAGACATAACCAAGTAGCAAAGATCATCCATCAGCAGCTTGCTCTCCAATACGACCTTGTCGGTCCAGAGGTTCCGTACTATAAGTACGCACCGGTACCGGTTCTCGAAAATGGTCGTGCTACGCTCTACTGGGACCGCTCTATCATCACGGACAGGACTATTCTTGCGAATAAACCTGATATCGTCTTGGTAGACCGGTCGGAACGCCGGGCGATACTTGTTGACATCACCATCCCACATGACGCTAATCTCGTGAAGGCCGAGAAGGACAAGCTTAGCAAGTACCTTGACTTGGCACACGAGATTACCGCTATGTGGGATGTCGACTCAACAATTATCGTTCCGATGGTCGTTTCAGTGAACGGTCTGATAGCGAAGAGCCTTGACCAATACCTTAAGAGGCTCTCGCTAGGCAGCTGGATCAAGGGTCAGATACAGAAGGCGGCTCTCCTGGACTCGGCACGCATTGTGCGGAGGTTCCTCTCTCTGCAGCCCTAGCCACCGACCGTTTGAGCCTTGCCCCGCGGTCGGTGGTCCACCATTTTGGATATATTTTTTACTATAATGTTTTTTTTATATTATTTTTGTACATAGTAGATTAATAATGTTTTAAATTTTATAGTAAAAAATGTATTTTTTATGAGTTTTAAAATGAATAAAGTGTCATAATAATAATAAATAATGCGGGACGTAATCACACAGCATCACGTGGCCCAAACTAAGCAGAGCTTTTAGTATGGGAACCACATGATTGATATAATACACATATTTTTTTTTTTGTAAATACATACATATCATACATAGAAAACACCCAGACCCGAGACAAATATCTACAGAGCATGCAAACATTTGTCCCGCGGCGGGAATTGAACCCGCAACCTTCTGCGTCTCAGGCGGACCTTCGCCCACTGCGCCACAGAGGCCGTCATATTGATATAATATTGATTGTGTATAACCAGTTTTGTGGACCATAATAAAATATATATATATATATATATATATATTAGTGTTATGTGATGTAAAGTGCTCAAAAGCTTAAAGCTAAAAGCTTGCTCAGTGCTGTCTCTGTGAGATCGTAGATTCGACTTCCCGTCTGATGGATTACATTCTACTTTCATAGTTTTTTCGTTAAAAATCAGAAAATAATAATGAAGGAAACGAATGCATCGTTTCTTTCTTTAAAAAAAACATTTCCTAAATTTCCTATTAATTTGGCCTCGTTGAACTTCAATAATACAACGTTGATATTAAATATTTAAGGAGAGCGCATTTTTCATTTAAAAAAATGCAACAACTACCACTTCGTTCGCGTGGAGCATTGTAATGAAGTATTATAACGAAGGACTTTTCATACACAACTTCATCCCCCTTTTCTGGGGTGGAATTATCAAAAAAGCTGTAAATATTAATTTTCAATAGTCAGCCTAAATGCAAAACTTGAAGTTCCTAACTTTGAAACCAACTGTCATACAAACTTTTATTCCCTATTTTACCCACCAAAGGGTGGAATTTATAAAAATCCTTCCTTAGTGGATGCCTACACTATATAATTTATCTATATTCAAAATTTCATCTAGGACCAGCGATTTAGGCTGTCGTCAGTTTATCATAGTCCAGCATTATTAATTAATTAATTTATTATTTATATTTAGATAATAGAAACATTGGATTAATAACCAAATATACTTTGTCACTTTTAATAACCCCATGGTAATAGAAACCCAAGTCTATTACATCAACGTTTTACACAGAAAGATTAACTATAATTGGGGATTCGGGGAAAGTAATTTACCAATCAGTGATTGTTGGATGTACTCCTCAAATGCCCAATCTCATCGGGGATATCAGTCCGATAGGTTCCCTATTAGCCTCAGAGTTAGCAGCGGAATATTAGCCTCATCTTGTACCTACTGATTTTGTATGCAGCTAGGTGTTACAGCATTGAAAGTAGCCCTAAAGCGATTTAATGTTCATTTTTAAGGTTTTTAATTGTTAGTTGACACTTTCTGTCAGATAAGTTTATACATTTTTTTAAATAGTTATGTTATTTACTGAATTATCTGACAGTTAAAAAGCCCTTAAAAAGCCTTGCTACTCGATTAATTACTCGTCATTATAAATATAACAATATTGTTACCGTTAAAACAGATTAAAACACTTATTTTAGATGAACATGTTTTTACTAATTTGGCTAAATTGAACTTACTTCTGGACTATAATAAAACCACACCAAAAGTTATAATATATGCAACCAAAAATTAAAAAATATATTAGTTGCAAAATCAAAAGCTATTTCAAATTAGAGATTACTAAAACCCTTCATAATAATATATAACAATATATAAATAATGCTGGACATACAGAATCATGTGGCCCCAAACTAAACAGTGTTCGCATTATGGGAACCACATGACTTATATACTACTTATTTAATATTTTGTTTTGTAAATACTTACATAAACACCCAGATCTGAGAAAAATATCTGCAGATAATGCAAACATTTGTCCCGCGGCAGGGATCAAACCCGCAGCCTCCTTCGTCTCAGGCGCGCTTTTGCCCACTGCACCACAAAGTTCATGTCGTATGTACCGCGGCTAACCGCAGTAGATATGAATTCAGTTTAGTTTGGAATGAAATAATTATAGCAAATATAATACCATCTTCTACACTAAATCCCATCGCAAACAAAATCAGCGCTATTCAAATATCTCGGGGAGTTTATTCGGGATGATGACGTTAAATGTAATTACAACAATTCCTCGTCAAGATGTCTATCTGGAGCTGAACTCCGACCTTTCCTCGGGTAGATTAGAACCAGAGATGAAATTTACATCAGACTAATATTATAAATGCAAAAGTTAAGCGCTCGAGTAGTGGTTTACTTTGGTGTTCTTAATATTCCTTATTTATCTGTAAACCAGCGCAGCTCTGATGGAGCCTATGCTGAAAAAAGGTTATATTTTACCCGTTTTTCCATTGGTCTGTCTGCATTTAATTATTCTTAAAAATCGATGTCTTTTAATATTTCGTTTTATTATGTTATTTATTCAGCATCTACCAGCAGCCTTACGCAAATCGTCACTCGACCTGGCCGGAGGGCATCCTACACTACGTTTACCGGGCGTCGAGCTCCGAACAGGGTGCAATGCCGCTCATTAGGGGAGGCCTATGTCCAGCAGTGGACTGCTATAGGCTGATGATGATGCTGATGATGATGATGTTATTTATGTTACTGTGGTAAAATAAATAATAAATAATTCTCCCTCTCGCATGGCATTTAGGTCTGATTCATATTCATTTATATGCTTAAATGTACACAATAACGAAGTTTAAGATAGTAGGTAGCTTATATACATGCACGCTATTAGGGCACTGCAATTTTTTTTGTGCCTATTTTAACATTATATGAAATTAATTAAAGATGATGATGAATCATTAGTCAAGAACATAATAATTGATACTAAAAATAATGTAAGTAATCAAAGTAGAAATCATGTCAATAAAGGATATGTCAAATTAAAATAAAAAAAACGAATAAAAATTAATTTCAATGTCAATACTCACTTATTTCTATACTAAAATAACATGCTTATCTAAATGTCACTGGACATCATGATGCTTTGTCGGAAAGATATTGTTTAACAGGATAATAAAAATGTTCTAGTAAAAGTAGTTTTTAATTTAATACTCAATACTCAATATTTTGATTGTTTCCATAAGTAAGTAGGTATATTTCTTAACGCCTTGATGGTTCTTCGTAAGTGGCCAACTCTGGTGGGTCAAGTAATTAGGCTGCATGACGGCCTTGGGCATGGTTTGACTAAAGAGGTTGGATTTTTTTTGGTTTGACATCAAAATCTCAATTTTGATATGCTGCTAAAGTACCTACGTCAAAGTAAACTTCGCACATGAAGATTCTATGTGAACATCTTATCTTGGCAAAAACATTGAATTAGTACTGGTATTGTTATTTTATTCACCGCTCAGAAAGTAAAAAGCTCCTTTTATATGAATCACTACAAAGGTTTAAACAATGAAATTTTTAACACAGAAAATCTAACAAATATGTACACAAATACGCATGTTATATATCTAACGTTTTCCTGAAAAATCAAAGCAGAAACTGAGATAAATTAAGAGACGTACAAACGGGCAGGATGCATTTACAAGCGGGGCGGGTTGCCGCCAACTGCCAGGTACAGGTAACCGCACTGTCGGGGTTTGTTTATAACTAAGTTGTAGTCTGGCAAAAGCCAGATTTGAAGAACTTTGTGACTTAGATAAACACATATGGCTTGTATCACGGTACCACGCGAGCAAAGCCGCGGGCGGAGGCTAATTATTTATAATTTGAGGTGACGGAAAAAAAATCTGCCCAGGGGCCTGATTGTGACGATTCGATATTTTTGATTCTATTATATATATATCGCGGAAACTGCAAAACTGTATGAAAATTGACAGTTCTCTCTCGATATTTATCTAATAGAATCAAATATATCGAATCGTCAGAATTAGGCTCCTGGCGTTTCACATTCGGAATATCAGTGTCCTGGAGCTCTGACGAAGACACGCGTCGTAAGTGATGTCCAATGATCGGAACGCCCGGACCCGGAAGTGAGTGAATATCGCTATATGAAGAATAAAAACTATTATTTATTTAATGTAAAGTAAAAAAAACAATCTTTATTCATTTAGCACTTAAAGTACACTCTGATATTTATTAAAACATTTCGTTTAATACACAACATTGGCGAGTCAAATAAAAAAAAGTCAAGTCCAAGAATAGAAATTATTTTTTATTAAAAGTAAAGTAAAATAAAAATAATACTCATTATTCATTTAGCACTTAAAATACACTCTGATATTTATTTAACAATTTCGTTACAATACACATTGGCATGTCAAATTTTCTATAAAAAATTTAAAGTCTTGCTCTAGTATAGTTTCCTATAATTTAAACTAATTATTTATTACTACGTATGCAAATCAGAAAATGAACGACTCATGAATTCATGAAAAAAATCCTTAGAATTACACAGCTCGCTCAAAACCAATGTAAGCATAACCATTTTTTTACCATCAATTTTGCCATAATGAATTCATTCATTTAAATTCCTTTAAATTCATTCACTTAAATGGCAAAATTGATGGAAAAAAAAATGGTTATGCTTAAAATGGTTTTGAGCTGTGTAATTCTAAGGTTTTTTTTTATTATTAATATGTGTTTTTTATTTATTTACTCATATGCGAAAATGTATTGTGAATATCGAGTTTTGTACAAAAACCTTCTTAATAATGTTTTAACAAGTCTTGTCCTTGTGCTTACCTGTTTTCTGTTTAATGCGAGTCTTGGACTGCGGTGACGACGGTTTACGTTCTATTGTCCCAATCGAACGGCTTTAAGCTATGAAACTAATTAATACTAAGGACAGAGGTATTACGATGCTGTAGTTAAATTGCTAGAAATCTGTCGGAAGCGAAGAAGGGTTTCGAAAGCTTAGCCACTAAGCTGGATAGATTATATATACCTCATTTTTTCTATGTAGGCTCTATGGTCTTTAGCTGATAATTTTTTTTTCAACCACTAGATAATAACGCTTACTAAGATTCACAAACAATAAATTAATTATGATATTGAGCTTCATCATTATTGTAATCTCTATCTAAAGGTCCTGCCAAACCAAAACTATTTTCTCAAATGCGGATGTCACAGTTGTAGTGATAACCATTGGCTCTTTTGTATAGTGAGAACAATGTTTCTGTTTTTGACATTTATCACATCGTTTGATAAATTCCGAAACGTCGACTTCTAGACCTGGCCAAAAATAATATTTTTTAATATTATATAACATTCGTCTAATGCCCGCGTGGCCACTAGTGGGCAAAAGATGAAAGTCGTTTAGGATCACACGTTGATCATCTTTATCATTTATTCTCTCGACATCTTTCAAAATACACAATTGTGGGCCAGACCAATTATTCGTTTTCTGTACCTCTTTAATGACTTTTTCTATACAAATATTATTATTTTTATTAATATTTTTCTTCTATGTTACATTCCTTACAAAATCTTTCCAACTCTCTCACAAATTCGCCTGGCGATAGTTGCGATTGAGATGCTGGATTGATAAAAATTTTACATATAGACGGTACGTAACATAACACCTTACTTTCTTGTTTTATCTCATTTAAAGTACGATATCGTTTTAGGTCATGCGCGCCTTTAAAATGTAATTCGATAAATTGTTAGGTTTTTGTAACATTTCCACAAGTTTCGGGTGATCAAGCCGATCGTCATGTGAAACGTCTTGTTGTTGTGCCTGCTGTTGTTGCATCCTTGCTCTCTGTCCTCTCGTCATCACATTCATACTACACTCATTCATCTCCTTTAATTCCTCTGACGTAATACGCAAACGTGACATTGCGTCAGCTGCTGAATTATTTTTCCCTTTCACATACTCTACAACAAAATCATACTCCTCCAAAATTAGTCTAAACTACGTCAATCTACTGGATGGATCTCTCATACTGAATAACGCTAATAGAGGTTTATGGTCAGATTGAACTGTAAATCTACGTTCATAAAGTCCAAAATGTTTAACTGACCACACAATAGCTAACAACTCTTTCTCTATAGTTGGATATCTTTTCTCTGCCTTATTTAAACTTCTACTGGTGAATGCTACTGGCTTGCCATCACCATTACATAATACTGAACCAATTGCATACCCGGAAGCATCAGTTTGCAAAATAAATTCATTTGTTTCCGAAAAATCTGGATATTGTTATACGGGATGAGAAATAACACATTGTTTGAGTAAATCAAATGATTTAACCATTCTCCAATCAAATTTTATATTTTTCCTACATAAGTTATTCAATGGATGAGCCTTTTCTGCACAATTTGGAATGAATTTTCGGTAATAATTTACGAAAGCTACGAATCGTTTAATCTCATCTGTATTTGTGGGTATTGGGTTATTTTTTACTACTTCTATTTTATTAGGATCAGGTATTACACCCTCGGAAGTCACCACATGTCCTAAGAAAAGAAGTTTTTTTGCAAAAAATTGCATTTATTGGGATTTAGTTTAAGATTTACTTTCCGAAACCTTTCAAAAATATCCTGTAAATTTTTAATATGTGATGGTAAATCACGGCAAAACAAACCACATCATTTTTCGTACGTTAAACCCGTCATGGGTTTAACGTACGAGAAGCCATTGTCATCATACGTGAAAAAGAACTTGGACTTATCTTGAGCCCCTGGGGAAGTCGTGTCATTTGATATCTTCCCGAATCAAACGCTGTGTACTTACGACAGTCTGGGTGTAAGCAAACATTATAGTAACTTTGATATAAGTCTTAGTGCCAAAAGTACATATAACCCGATAACGAATTTAATATTTCCGTAATATTCGAAAGAGGAAACTTGTCATAGTGTATGCTGTTATTGATCTATAACTAAACGCCATTTTTTATTTCCATTACTGTCTGATTTTTTAGGAACGAGTAAAATAGGACTGGACCATTCACTTTGACATGGTTCTATAATTCCATCTTCTTTAAGCAAATTATCTATCTAATTATTTATTTCATTTTTCTGAGAATGAGGTAATCTATATGGTTTAGAATATATTGGTTGAGTACCTTGTTTTACTTCAATCGAATATTGGTAAATATCCGTAGTCATTAATCTATCTCCGTCTAAATAAAAAATGTCTGAATATTTCGCACAAATATTTTCTATATTTATTTGCTCTTCTCTATTCAAATGATTTAAATTCAATTTAGAAAATAACTGTTTTACACGGTCTGCATTCTTAGCTTTAGTATCAAACATACAAACGTCAAAATCTCTCAAGTTTTGAATATCAAGCTTTATCTGTGACAAACCGATATCATTGGTTGTTGTATTTAAAATACATATAGGTATCCTATTCAATGGAACTGCCAATGTACTTGCTACGAAAATACCTTCAGAAATTTCTTTCGTACATACCACACACTCCTCTGTCAAATTCGTACTAACATAATGAATCGATTCAGATCTAGCAGGTAATTTCATTAAGTGTTTGGAATTATATAGATTTAAAACAATTTCATTTCCATTCAAGCATAATGACAAAACATTCTTATTAAAATCAATGACCGATCTATACTTGCTTAAAAAGTCTTGGCCTATAATTCCATGTGCCTTACAAGGCAGTGAGTCGAAAACATAAAACCTATGACCAATTATTTGGCTATGAGTCGATAATTGTAAGTAAACATATCCTATTGCTTGTACCTTACCTCCGATTCCATTTATGATTATGTCCTCCTTACGAATTGGGATGTTGAACTCTAGCACGTATTGATGTTTTAAGGCTGAAATTGATGCGCCTGTATCGATTAGCCAACTAAATGAATAATCATTCTCCGCAAATAATTTAATGCAATAACTGCTGTCACTAGCCAAAATATTATATTCTTTAGTCTCGAAAAAACTGATTCTCAACAGAATAAATCTTTTCTGACGATGTACTCGGCTGCTGTTGATGCTGTTCGGTTATAAGTCGCATCTGTCCTCTAGGCGGATTGTTCATCCTATAATTGTTGTTAAATGACTTACACCGGTTATACGATGTGAAGGTACCTTTGAACGGCTGCGAGCTCGATGAAGCCCCTGCGTTGGGCTGCCAAACTCTGCCATTGCGCTGATTTTCACGGGACATCCCTATGCCGCGCTGCCGAAAACCACCTCTGTAGCCTCGAAAACCACTTTTATACGTACCCATATTATAGCCTCTGTGAGCGTTGAATACAGGCTGCCTGGAATTGTTTTTATAATTCGTATAATTGTTCCGCTTCATAGAAAAAAATTCACCAGGTGACGTCATTTATGACGTATCCTCATCAATTGAAAAAAAACAAAGTTAATCAACTTGCAATGCAATCCGGTTTCAATGACCGAGCTATAGTAATCTATACCATCAATTAATTGCCGCGTGTTTGAAACTTCATCCGACATAACAGGTAATAAGTTCAAAGCAACTTTCAGGTCAAATTCTATTTTTACACAATTATCTTAATCACTTAACGTAATCGAAATTATCTCTTCATATAAACTATTTATTTTCTTACAATATTCTAAAATACACTCTTCTTCTTCTTTATTTCTATTAATTTTATTTATGTTTTCTAAATAAGTATTATATTGATCAATAATCGTTTTACATTCATTAGCTTTTTTTCTTTAACGGTACCTTGTCTACGATAAGGTCCTATTTTTATTAAATATTTTCTAATCACTACAAGTTCATTATATTATTCCACTAAATATTCTGCCATTAATCTTCAAAATAAAATCTTATTACATAATATTAAAATACACATAGCTCTTGACATCTCATAATTTACCATAAAAAATAACAAAATAGACAATGGAGTGTGGTGACACTCCATTGTCTAATTAGTCCATTGATTAAGTCCGATCTCACGTTCTCCAATGTCAAACGTAGCTATCTATTTAACCTAAGGGTAAGGTACCTTCAAGTAGCTATCTATTTAATACCTATCTATCTACCACGCGCACTATCACTTTTCACAACACTGATCACACTTTGCTCTCGTCGATCTTCAAATCAGGATACAGCTGTTGCTGTCGACGACGCCGTTGAAGAAACGAGCCTCTGTTGGACATCTCGAACTGCTGTTGTGCCCATCTCAAATGACACTTCTTATATTGCTTGTATATGAAGTACACTGCAGCAAGCAGTAGCAGCGTGCAAACCACCATCATCAAAACGCTCATCATCGAAATATGATGTTTTATTTCTTCTATGTGTCCATTGTTAGAACCAGCCGCATTTTGGTTTAGGAACCGTTTTCTTCTCAATATTTGAACGACACATTTTAATTTATGATTAAAAGATTAAATTTAAGCCATTGTTCGATATCAATGTCTGGAGACACATTGCAACTCTTACACGATTCGCGTCACGCGCTCCAACATGGCAAGGGTCACCATGTAAGGATAGGAGTCGGAGGCGAGTGAAACGATAGAAATTCAGATGATGACTAACTTTAATTAGGATAAATTAATAACATATAACATATAGATTAGAACATAGAATAAGTAATACTAACTACATCTCACCTATGAAGGGTAGGATATGTAGGTACTGTAATCCGGGTCACAAACTATTCATATTCCAACTTTCATCCCAGGATGCAAAAACTACAGAAGAGATTAACTACTGTAGTTTTTTTAATAATGGATGGTTGACTAAACTGAAGGGTGTTCTAAAACAACGATAAAACAATCAAGCTTACAATACGATTATTTCAAATGATAATAATGGCACAACTAATAATAAACGTAAGTACGTCATACTGTATCCAAACAAATAATATTTACGTTATAAAGAGTAACTTGCGAAAAAACATGGCTGTTATACTGTTGTTAAAATATTTATGTTACAAAAGATAATTTTTATAGAATACATTAGAATGCGCTGAAATGCATTGCATTTTCCTTTGTGAGAATGTAAGGGCACGGAGCATGAAGTACGTAGCACGTAGCATGAAGCACGTAGCAACTCACACACATACACATTACACTCACATACATAAAATACACTATACTTACACTAATAAGACACTTAAGCTACGGGTAATCTACAATGGCTAACACGGACTGCTTAATACACACACACCAGCCTATATCAGTCCACTGCTGGACATAGGCCTCCCCTAATAAAGGGGGACCCAAAATCCCCACGCTGGGCTTAATAGAAGTAAAATACTAACTCGCACACATACACATTACACTCACATACATACAATACACTATACTTACACTAATAATACACCCAAACTACGGGTACACTACCATGGCTAGCACGGACTGCTTAGTTCTAATGTTATTTGTATACAAATGTATAGGACATACTTATTAGGATAGTATCTATTAAGTTTTCTTATTTTTGTTTTGTTTACGTTTTGGTTTATAGTCTCTAATTTTGTAACCTATACTAGCAATTATCTATGAACATATTAGAATAATGGCAACAACTTGACTTAAAACCTGGATAAAACGAGCCGAAGCAGAGAACCCTCGTGTCTACACACAAGTGAAAGCTTAGTTAGAGCGAGGAGTCGATGTACTAGACTCTACAAGGTTTACATTTATATCACAAAAATGTATAATTAGGATAAATGTCATTGTTTTCGTATACCTGTTATCTGTAAACCTTTCGGAAAATAAATACATTTTTTATTTTTATTTATTTATTTCCTAAACCTTTGTATCTTGGTCATTTTTTATACTATTATAAAAACATAAACATAGTATATATTGATTTTTATACCTACAAATCTGCATAATTAACAAAAAATTTGAATGATCCTCATGACGGAAACAGGATATCGTTCCATTACTTGTTTTTTGTATGGACACAGTCAGTGCCGTAAATAGCATTTTACGCGCCCGGTGCGAGAACTACAAAAACAGACGTAAAAAAAGTAGTCGGCGAGCGGAGCGAGCCGTAATTATTTTTATCATTTTAACTAGCGCTATTGTGTTGTGTGTGCGTAATTCGTCATTGTTGCAAACTTTATAGGATAGATTTAAAAATATTTCTGCGTCGTTAAGTACCATTCACAACCAAAGGTGGTAACGAAATCGGCGAGCCGAGCGAACCGCGAATTGTTTTTATGAAAGGTGAGCATACAATACATGAAAAAGAAAACTACGATTTATATCTGAATTTCAACCAACCTATATGTATTAAGTTATAATTATCAAAGAAGACTTGGTCCTGATCTGGTCATTTCTGCACCCCACAAGAAAAGACGACTCAATTTATATCTGGATATCAAACTAATAATTCATTAATATTACTTTTCATGACCCAAAACTTGGTCCTGGTCTGGTAACTCATTTCTGTGCCCCCCAGAAAAGAATATAAAGATTTATTTCCGGATATCAACCTAATAATTAAAACTTGGTTCTTGTCTGCTCATTTCTGCGCCCCTCAGAAAAGATAACAACGATTTATAACTGGGTATCAACCTAATAATTAAAACTTGGTCCTGGTCTGGACATTTTTGCGCCCCCCAGAAAGGAAAACTACGATTTATAACTGGATATCAACGAAATAATTAATTAATACTACCATGCAAGGTGTGCGTCCTGTGCCTGGGCACCGGTGGCATTTGTGATTATGATTATAAACTTGTTTCCGCTCGCAGTTTCTCCTCGTATAGGACTATCTCGTATGTATAGGCTCTGCCAAGGTTTGGATCAGTTAACCATGTACGAGATGTCCCGTTAAATTATTTATTATTTATTCACATATGTTACTTTTAATGTGCATCTGCGGTCAGAGGCTAGTTTAAGCACGTCTTCAATAAATTATGAGTTTCAAATGTCTCTAATTGAGTTTATGAATAAAATTATCTGAATTTCAGATGAAATTTCAGTATGATATCAGATGAATAATTAGGTTCTTAATTTTTAAAGTGTCAACCCATACCTATGGGAAGATCTAAGATTTAAATTTCGACCCAGGTGGGAAGGATGGGAAGGACGCGGATTCAAATCTCACCTGTTTCGAAATTTCCTGATATTACAAAATCTTAAAAGAATATTATATACGAGAATTCGAAGGTAAATCAAGTAATAGGACCGGTCCTATGAGGAGGCTGAACTAAATACTAGCAGGTTCGATTTCCGTTTCGTGACAATTGTTTGCATGATTTGCATATATATTTGTTCCAAGTCGGGCTGGTACCATGACATAGTGTACTCATAGTTTCTGATACCCACGACACAAGAGAGAATCATAGGTGGTTCAAATTTTTGCAAAACTTTATTATAATGTTGAATTACGTGTATATTATGTGTCTTACTTGAACTCATTAACTCACACGTAACTTACCTACTCAACTTGTTATTCATAAATTACAATAAATTCACACAAATTATTTAAATTCTTCAAGGTTAAATTGAGTGTTGCTGCACTATCGATAATGACTATTGATACCAGAAGAGTGATGATTCACACTATCGATAATATCGGTTTTATCGATACCGGATAATTAAATCGATAGTATCGATAGTATAAAATGATAATTATGTCAATACTAAATAAAGTATCAATACTTTCATGTACATTTATATTGATACTAAATATTATCGTATTATCGATTTATATAATATGCCTACATCCCGTTTGGTCAATATCCAATTTCATAAACCACAAAATATTATATCCGAAAGTTGCATTTCTTAACCTTTTTTGAGGTTACGATTACGGTTACCTATCGATAGAATCTCTTAACCCGCAGCAGCACTAGTTAATTTCATGGTCTCTTATTGATGTTTAACCAGTTGTTTTCTTACATTCTCTACAATTTTAAAGTTAGTTTAAAAGTAGTTATAAATTGAATAAAACCGAGAAAATGACAAAACATAGTTTTGGATAGTACTCGGAGTAGAAAGAATAAAAAAAAAAGGAAAGGTAGCATCCATTTCATTTAGTTCTAATTTTAGAACAACTATTAATGTACTAGCTGACCCGCTCGCAACTTCGTTTGCGTTGATACTCTTTTTTTTTACGTATGTCCTTTCATGTGAAATGTTTCCCAAGCCCGGTAATTTGACACGGAACCCTAAATATGAATAGAATAAAAAGGACCTACATATTACATTACCTAGCCCATAATGTAGTAATATGTAGGTACTGGTTCCCGTTCCCGCTCTCACTCCTTTTTTCGTTCCTGTTTCCGTTGGCAACTCGTCGCCAAGTTAACAGCCGGTATAGGTATGATGAATTTTTATATGCCTAACTCTTGATGTGATTGGTTACCCATGAAAACTTTCATCACATAGATCACCCTATATAAGTTTCATTTTCGCTACAAAAAGCAGCAAGTCCCACCCATGGTTCAGCGCTTTAGGCGTTTATTTATTTTCGTTATAGTCTCTGTGAAAAATCTCAAGTCTTTATGTAAAAAAAACTTGCTATCCCCGTGGTATTCAAATATCCAAGAACAAATGAATGAAATTGAAATTTTGAATTTTAATCCGATTTAAATATTATTGTTTATTTGACATTCAATTTTAAAGAGTATTATCTGGTATATATATATATACAGGTGTGTTATTATCGGCGATAATATAACATTCGTTATTGCGATAATGCGTCCCAATGCCTTGCACATAATGGAGAAGATAACAAGGTTACATTATCACATTTTTACGTACGTAGAATCAAAGTCTAGACCGTACACATTATTCTAGTTTTTATTTCACATCGATCGGTGCAATATTACCGAAGTTATAAGCGTCGGAACTTTACGTGGGTTTTTTAAATCTCGTCAGTGATCGCGAGTAGCGCGTGACGTCATCGCTCGGCGCGGCGGGCGTCCGTAGTATATTTTCGCTGCTAAGTTTTTTTTTCTCGTGCGCTCTGGTTATTTTTATTAATTTAAAATAATGCTGATTGATTGCGTATATTGTGTAAATTATTGGTTATTATTATAAATTATACTAAAATGGAAGAAGGATTTCAAAAAAACCAATGTAACAACCTTCCCATAGTTCACGGTCTGATGGTGGCAGAATGTTTTATAAAAAATAAAGAGATCATTAACCTTGGAATGGTTCAATAAACTGCGAGTCGCGTACCCTACATACGACAAACCTAATACATGTATCGGGGAGCCCCCCTTAATTAATTTTAATTTAATTTAATTATTTATTTTTTAAGTACCTAAATATATAAACAAAATATTCTGTGAATCTTTCAAGGGTCTACCTGTTGCCGTTATTACCATCGAGCAAAAAAACGACAAAAAAGTGGCAACAGAAATACATCATCGGTGAAAATTTCAACTGTCTAACTATCGCGGTTCTTGAGATACAGCCTGGTGACAGATAGACGGACGTATGTATGTATACAGACGGACAGCGAAGTCTTAGTACCTAATAGGGTTTCCTTTTTTACCCTTTGGGTACGGAACCCTAAAAAGCATTTTACTAGCATTAACAAAGTACCTACCTAGTCTACCTACTAGGTCCTTAGTTAGTGTTGCACATTGCAAGGTTAAGTACCTACTACTTAGTTAGTATTTCACATGGTATTTGAATAATTACAGCGACATGATCCTCAAAACAATATACTGTCGTTTTTGGCCCTAACGGGGGCTCTTCACATCGCATTTATCAATTTTATTCTGATTTTTGGACCCTTAGGAACGTAAAAAAACAACTTTTCGGGTTTTTTGTGGCCGTATTTTTACACTGAGGCACGACACAGTATTTATTAGATGGACTCAAGTTGTTTTTATTGTTTCTTATTTAAAATAAAGAAAGTAGTTCCGCACGCGACGGGCACATTCGGGTAAACTCTTTGAATCCCCGAGTCGCTCGCGTGGAGATAGGACACGTGACGTCATCAACGATATCGCGCTCCGTCCGCGGCTTAGACTAAAAATGTTAACTTTGCACTTTTATATCTCGGTCAGTTTTAGAGATAAAAAAATAATAAAAACACAGTTGTTCTCGTAATTTTTTGTAGAATTTTTTGACATATGTAACAAAAAATGGTTTTCTTCTTCATTGCGTTATCGCAGCAGTATGTAACTTTTAAGCCGTCCTAATACATAATGTACTAAAATTCTTCCGATCTCACACTACACGCAACTATCAAAGGCATTGAAAATGTAGACGCAAATATTGACATAATTGTGACCAATCACTTTATTCACCAACACATCTTTTTTTACTGCATGTGACGAATGTACTTTCAATGTTTGGAGTTTTAAAAATGTGATGAATTTACTTAGTGGCAAATGTACAACAACCCCTCTCCTATCTGTGAAACTACAGGTAAATGTCAGAATTTCATGAATCGGGGCTCTATACTCGATCAGAAAAACTTAAACATTTTCAATGTTTGTGCATGCGATATTGGAATATATTTGTTATATTGTCTGATATTATATATATATGTACCTATGCCCACGCACCTGTGTGTAGGAGCCTTTATGTGAGAACAACGTTTTTTGATTAAATTTGGAATGAGTTTTCAAACACGACAGTGTCAAAACAAAATGGCCTAACTTGTGTTACTAAGGAGTATTGATATCAACTTCGATGCAAATCATCCCTAAAATAACTTTCTACCCCTTTTTAACCCCGTTAGGCGATAAATTTCAATAATATACGAAACACGTCTTTCATCAATTTTGTTGAAGAATGTTTATAAAAAATTTTAAGTAGATTGGACCAAGGAATCACGTTGTTCCATACAAACTTTGCCCACGTTTTTGACCCCTTTAGGGATAGAATCTCGAAAAATTTTTGCTTATCGGATGCTTACGTTATACAAAGAACACGCCCTCCAAGTTTCAGGTCTCTACGATCAGCGGTTTTGGCTGTGCGTTGATCCGTCAGTCATTCAGGACAAAAGATTTTATAAGTATAGATTACTCTCCATTAAGGTATTTTTTTCAAAAACCTGGTATGCGGTCTTTTATTATTTAATATTTAAATTGTTCTGACGAAGTTTCAAGAAAATTACACCATGCGTTAAGATTTTCCCATACAAACTTTACCACCCCATTGCAACCCCCTCGAGGGCTATTTAAAATTTTCAATGACACCAATCTTCATTCATTATATGGAATAATACATGTCCCAGGTTTCAAGTTTCTAAGTTCAAAGAATACGATTTTTTCATACAAACATTTTTACCCCTTTTCACCCTCTTAGGGATTGAATTTCCAAAAACCGTTTCTTAGTGAGTGCTCACACACTTTAAAGAGTACCTGTACCAAATTTCAAACCTCTAGGCCCTGTAGTTTCTGAGATTTCGTGATGAGTGTGTCAGTGAGTGAGTGAGTGAGGATAGTTCTCGTTTATATATATAGACTAGCTGACCCGCTCTCAACTTTGTTTGCGTTTATACTCTTTTTTTACGTATGTCATTTAATCATCAAAATCTCAAGTCTTTAAGTAAAAAAAAACTTGCTATCCCCGTGGTATTCAAATATCCAAGAACAAATGAATGAAATTGAAATTTCAAATTCTAATCCGATTTAAATATGATTTTTTATTTGACATTCCAATTTTAAAGAGTATCGCATTGCACCAAGCTTTTAAGGCTCCCCCACACAGGAGTTTTATCATAGGAGATAATCGCATACGTTATTGCGAAAATGCGTCCCAATTCCTTGCACATAATTAGCATAATTAGCAGCATGTAACTTTTTACCCGTCCTAATACATAATGTACTAAAATTCTACAGATCTCCCTCTACGCGCAACTATTGAAAATGTAATTTAGAAATAAAGCACACGATAAAATTTGACTATGATATACTGACTAAAAAGTGAACGGACCGCAGAGTGGCTCAAGCTGTAGCTTAATTCAATCTCGAGATAGCATTTTTTCCGTTTCTTGAATAGCGAGCTCAAAAAAAGGAATTGGGAAATTCTCGATCCAGATAATTGTTGAATTTTGTCAATTTTTGGAAAATCTCAAAAAGTTATCAACCGATTTTGGAAATTCAAATTGCATTTTGCAATCTTTTTTTAATGCATGTGACGAATTTACTTTCAATGTATGGAGTTAAAAAATGTGACGAATTTACTTTGTGGCAAATGTACAACAACCCCTCTCAAATCTGTGAAACTAAAGGCAAATGTCAGAATTTCACGAATCTTGGCACTATAATCGATCAGAAAAACTTAAACATTTTCAATATTTGCGCATGCGATATATTCTGTTATATTGTCTGATATTATCGCCGATAATGACGTAGCTATGCCCACGCACCTGTGTGTGGGAACCTTGATGTGACAACAACGTTTTTTGAATAAATTTGAAATGAGTTTTCAAACACGACAGTGTCAAAATAAAATGGCTTATCATGTGTCACTAAGGAGTATTGATATCAACTTCGATGCAAATCACCCCTAAAATAACTTTCTACCCCTTTTTAGCCCCGTTAGGCGCTAAATTTCAATAATATACGAAACACGTCTATCTTCAATTTTGTTAAAGAATCCACATCCACCATCCACATCAGCCTATATCAGTCCACTGCTGGACATAGGCCTCCCCTAATAAAGGG
Source organism: Horisme vitalbata (assembly GCA_951804965.1). Taxonomy (NCBI): domain Eukaryota; kingdom Metazoa; phylum Arthropoda; class Insecta; order Lepidoptera; family Geometridae; genus Horisme; species Horisme vitalbata. Next base: position 1,636,444 of record OX638090.1, read on the forward strand.
GGATATACCCATAATCCCCACGCTGGGCATGCGGGTTGGGGATCGCAGGGCACAGCTTCTCGCACCACCGACGCTGCTGCCCGTCAGTGGCCAGGGGATTTAGCTGTGCCGATTGTTAAAGAATGTTTATGCAAAATTTGAAGTAGATTGGACCAAGGGATCACGTTGTTCCATATAAACTTTGCCCACGTTTTTCACCCCTTTAGGGGTAGAATCTCGGAAAATCCTTTCTTATCGGATGCGTACATCATACAAAGAACACGCCCTCCAAGTATCAGGTTTCTACAATCAGCGGTTTAGGCTGTGCGTTGATCCGTCAGTCATTCAGGACAAAGGATTTTATATGTATAGATTACCAATGACGAAGTTTCAAGAAAATCACACCACGCGTTATGATTTTCCCATACAAACTTTACCACCCCATTGCAACCCTCTGGAGGCCTATTTCAAATTTTCAATGACACCAATCTTCATTGATTGTATGGAATAATACATGTCCCAGGTTTCAAGTTTCTAAGTTCAAGGAATACGATTTTTTATACAAACATTTTGACCCCTTTTCACCCTCTTAGGGGTTGAATTTCCAAAAACTGTTTCTTAGTGAGCGCTCACACTCTTTAAAGACTACCTGTACCAAATTTCAAACCTCTAGGCCCTGTAGTTTCTGAGATTTCGTGATGAGTGTGTCAGTGAGTGAGTGAGGATAGTTATCTTTTATATATATAGATGTGTGCCAAAAAGCAGCCGAAATGGGATACCACTAGACTGAAATGGGATGGATAGTACTAAACACGTTTGCCATAGGCCAAAGGAAAAATGAGCTAAAAATAACTCCGGCAGTTATTTTACGCCCATGTTTCCTTGGCTTCCAAGGCGCTCACAACACGCGGCGGCCGCGCGACCTGCCCAGGCGCAGATAGCAAGACGAACTCCCTTGTACCCAAGGCATGGCTCCAAGTTCATATATTATTGTAAGTGTATACAACAAATTATGTTGTCTGTCTATATTATCATTGATGTCATATCATATTACCTGAAATAAACGTTAAATTCATCATCATCAACTACCTATAGAAGTCCACTGCTGAACATAGGTCTCCCCTAAAGAACTCCACGAAGAATGGTCTTAAGCCATCTGCATCCACCGATTACCTGCGTTTTATTATAATTTATTATTAGTATTTAAGCGCATATCAAATAAAACCACTGATGTTCAATTAATTTTCTTTTTAATAACCGTGATGTCCACACTCAGATACGGTGAGGTCTACTTAGATCCTCCAGCCTCTTTGTTCAGAGGCGCGCCGGTTTCAACGATGGCCACTTCTCGGTCGGTTTCCTTCGATATATCCTTTCCGAATATAATGTTGAGGACTAGATATCCATCGCTGGTCAGCTCGGCGGTCACATCCGCTGCGCTCGAGTTCACTGGCAGCGTGTATCTTTGGAAGAGCTGGCTTGCGAATACATTGCGATTATCGTTTGCCTCTCGCGTGCTCTGCACGATGATGAAGTCTCCCTTGACGACAACCTTCAGATCGTTCTTGGTGACGTCCTTTACTTGAAAAATCACTTGGAAATCCCCGTCGTCGGTGATTATTCTCGGGTTTGACCAAGCAGAATCAACTGTATTCATTATTCTTTTGTTAAGTTGCAGTCCTTGCCTGTCGGATGCTGGCAACGCCACGGCTGTCGCAATAAGAGCGAGAATCGCTAAGCAGCGCGGTGAGAACATGGTCGTGTGTGCACTGTACGTTGATGCAATACGAACTGAACCGGGTGCGAGCAGCGCAGACTATACAGTGTTTATTTAGCTGGGACAGTATGTCCAAAACTATAACACTGCCAAAACGACTTTTTTGCCACCATTTTATCTCGCTTATTTGTCTTTATACTAGTAGGCACCCCGCGACTTCAACCGCGTATAAGTCCTGCAATACCCTTTCAAGGGCTGTATTTCATAAAAACATTTCTTAAAACAACAACAACAACAACAACAATACCAGCCTATTCAGTCCACTGCTGAACATAGGCCTCCCCTATAAGAAGGGGGATATGCCCATAATACCCACGCTGGGCATGCGGATTGGGGATCGCAGGGCACAGCTTTTCGCACCACAGACGCTGCTGCCCGTCGGCGTCCAGGGGATTTAGCTGTGCCAGTGCTAGGCTGCGCTATGCCGCAATCAACCGGCCGCCAGAGCCCCGTTCGTTAGTTACCAGGGTGCACCACGTGCAGGTGAGGTTGGCTTGGCTTCCAGAGATGGAGGTTGGAACCCCTTACACCCCATCTTAGAACACCCCTTACTAGTACTATCCTTTGCTGTAAGATGGCCATTGAAATTACTTACTTTATCTCCGGGCATTTGGACAAAATTTCTTACAAGCCGTCTTTTGAAGACGTGCAATCCAAAACAAACGGTTTGGCTCTGATTTCCAGTCAACCATTCAGCTTCATTACAAAATTATATTATCTAGATTTTTTATTATAAATTATTGAGATATAAAAAAAAACAATACGAAAAATAAATAATAATTTTAAAATGTAGATTTATTTTTCGACGTAAAAGGCCAAGGTAAACCAAAGCTTATAAAGATTACTTATTTTATTTTGTTTCTCAAGGAAAACTTACAGCTAAGTACATGTACAGTAAATAAGTGAATAGTTTTTGACAGCCAATAAAGAGTTTTCTCACTTTTAGATGCTCGTGTGTGAGGTTAGGTTGAGTGACAAGCATCTGGACACTTTTTAAATATCCGCTTAGGCAAGTCGGACGTAGATGGTTTCTTAATGTTTAGAAATTTTCATTTTTCTTCTCAAAACACGCTTGGAGGTTTAGTTTTGTTCATACAAAGGGCACCAACAAAACTGAGTCCAATATTTAGTATTTTCACGTGTGGACTCCAATCCATTAGGTGAGCTGCCTTAAGCTCGTCGTAGACAATGGACACCTCCAATGCCGGACCTTTGAACCCAAGTAAACTTTAACTTTGATCTTGCGATGTATCCTCAGAGTTCAGACATTCTTTTAAATTCTCATCTTATTGAACTACCAAAGTAAAGAAACTTTTTCCTCTAATCGAACTTTGCGGAATAATACCTTTGTCACATCTTGTAGGTAATGTATTATGTTTGTAATTTTCCCATATTCATAGAACTAAAACACTAAAATAATTATTGGATCGATCTCAATTCAACAAATATACAATAACAACACATTACCAAGAAAATTTACTATTATTAATTTTTTTTTTATATTACCACATATTTAAGATCACAATGTCACTTCCCACTGCCTGTCTGTCCTTAAGTATGCTTATATCTTTAAAACTACGCAACGGATTTTTTAAATAGATAGAGTGATCAAAATCAAAATAAGTTTATTCAATAAGCACACTTTGAAACGTCAATTTTTTAAATTTGAATTTACACCAATTCATAACGTGACCAAACAGAGATGAATTGGCAAGAAACTCTACTAGGCTTATATTTTTGTAAAGTCTTGTTTTTTAAGTTTATTATTAACTCGTATGTAATACATTGTTTTTGAGGGAGTTGGAGACAGTTTTATCCCAAGCTTTTTTGTCATCTAAATAATCAGAAAATTTTATAATAAGCTTTATTACGGAGGTTACGTTTAACAACATTTTTGAATTTATTTACAGATAAATTAAGCATATCATTTGGGATTTTGTTAAAAAACCGTACGTTTTGCCCTTTAAATGATTGACTAACTTTATGGAGCCTAGTAAGAACAGCAAGTTTATTTTTATTTCTAGTGTTAACATTATGATTGTCGCCATATTGGAGCAACTCTGTTAAGTACCTAGGAATTACCCTAGATCGAAAATTAAACTGGACCGAACATTGCATAAAAACTCGTATCAAAGGACTAAAAGCCTTAAATGCCCTAAGTATACTTCTCAACTGTAAATCGTGTCTTAGTAGTACAACCAAGTTAAATATTTACCGTACCCTAGTTCGACCCTGCATTACACATGCCTGCCCAGTCTGGAGTAGTACGTGCAAAACAAACATTAAAAATTTCTAAGTGCTACAAAATAAGACTATAAAATATGCTTTAACCCCCCTTTTCGGACCAACCTAAATAAACTACACTTAAAAGTAGGACAACAAATATCTATAAACTATCTAAAACATTATATCTATACGCCAACCCGACCAACAATAATAAACAAATAAAATAAATTGTAAATCACGAAAGCATAATTTACCTTACTCCGAACAATACTGCAGATATAAATTACCCCATCACTTGTTCCTTGAGTGCAATGATGATGAATAGACGCACACACAGGCGCACGCGCTACTCATCGACCCGCTCGCTTACGCGCGCTGCACTCGCTCATATTATCTAGGGATATTAGATCGAGAGCGGCGTGCGCGACGACCACGGCTGGCGCTTGCGCTTGTGTGTGGCGACCGTAGCCATTGATGATCGTACCAAGTTACCAACCTAATGTTCATGTTGCTAGCTGACCTTTTGTCTTACTTTTATTTCTACCCTCCTGCTTTTATTTAATAGTAATCACCTTAATGTAGTGTGTCGTACCTAGTATCTACTAGTGATATTATAAACTCAAATAATTTGTGTCACAATCATAAATGTAATGCTCGTCGCAAAGCTTACATGAACCTTTTCGTACCTACTTAGTTTCTTAATAAGTTTAATTTCTTACGTTACCTATACCATAATAAACTAACTTGATTTTTAAGTTTTGATGAAACGTACCTATTTATTTACTGATTGTATATTTCTAGGAAAATTATTAACACTGGATTATGTACCTACCTATTAAGTATACTTATGAAATAAAGAACTATCAAAATTGAAAAATTTAAACTTGACTGTCGCATTTTTTTTATTCTATTATTATGTTTTTGGACATACATTAAGTTTTATATATATATATATATTGGCACGGCACTGTCATAGCATTTATTTCTTTAAACTTAGTTCTAAGTGATTCTCTGGGGCCCATATTATAAATTGCACGAACAGCCCTCTTCTGCAGCACAAATATGGTGTTGATATCTGCAGCCTTCCCCCACAGTAAAATTTGTTTTTGTTTTTTTTTTTTTTGACATTTATGTACATTTTCATTTAATAATGCATTTGCAGTTGTAGGAGAAGAGTTTAAGGATCTTGTGGTGGAGACTGTAAAAACGATTCAAATGCTTTGACAATATCATCATCTTTTTCAATTATGGTATTGCCAATATTTAATTTGTACTGCTTATTGTTTGACTTTTCCAGTCTCACTGTTATTTTCCAGGTGGTTTTAATTTTATTATTACTATTTTTAATCTTTGAACTAATATAATTTGCTTTAGCGGCACGACAAAATTTTAAAAAAAATATTAAGTAAAGTTTAACTTTATCTTTAAACTCTTCACTAAAATTATACTGTTTTTCACTGTAAAGCTCATACATTCTTTGTCTGCTTATGTGAATTCCTACTGTTGCCCACTCAAAAAATGTAGGACTGTCAGAGACCATGATCGATTTTGGTTGAAATATTGAGCTAAATTCTTTGATATAATTATTAAAAAAAGAATTATATAAATAATTTGAATTATTATTTTCATATGAAAAGGGTGATCTATTTAACAAATTAGATTTTAATTTTTCTAATCGATGCACAGTCACTGGTACAAAAGTTATTTGCCGTTTTACATTTTTCTTTATTTGATTTTCTATTTTAATTAAGTGACCAAGGTGGTCTGATTTTATGTTACTAATTACATCTTTACTTAGTATATTAACATTTGAATTTATAAAAAATATTGTCTATGTATTTGGCAGAAGTGTCAGTAATTCTAGCTGGCTCTATAAAGAGAGGTATTAGATTATATGATTTGAATAAACTTGTGATTTTAGTACTCAATGAATAAACTTCTAGAAAAATTATATTGAAGTCTCCGCATGTTATAATATTTTTGTTTGCTTTAGATATTTTGAACAATATTTCATCCATGACCTTTTCAAAAATATCATATGAGGCGGATGGTGGGCTGTACGCACTTATAACAATGAAACGCTCCAACTCTACGCATGCTATTTCAATTTGGCTTTCAACAGACAAATGGACAATGTCCTTACGTTCTTTAAATTGGATTTGTTTATTTAAAATGATTAATGAGCCGCCTCTTATAGCATGCGTTCTACAAAAAGAACTACCAACTTGGTGGTTACTAAATTGAACATGATCTCGAAGCTTTTTAGCCAATGTTGATTTAAGAAGAAAGCTGATATAATCAGCATTGTACCATACTTTTGTGATCGTCACTGGGTCAGTGAGTCGTGAGTCAGACACCCAGCGATTCACAACATTCAGATAGAAGTTTGATCGAGACGATACATTTTATTGAATAGACGAGCTTCGACACGGGGCTTGGATCTCACTCAGGCCTGGCGACACGTTATACGACTTCATCAATTTACTAATCTTAACACTTCCAGTCGAGGAAATCGAATTTTTTTTCATAATCCTTTGATCTGTGTAATATAATAATTATAAACTCACATGAGCAACACAAGAGTTAGCCACTAGATTACAACGTTAAAGTAAACAAGATTGTTTATATGTTTTTAGGCAAAGAGGTTCATCATCATCATCTACCTATAGTAGTCCACTGCTGGACATAGGCCTCCCCTAATGAGCGCCATTGAGTCCTGTCCTGAGCTCAACGCATCCAGCAGCCTTTCGCAGATCGTCACTCCACCTGGCCGGAGGGCGCCTACAGTTCGTTTGCCGAGCCGTGGTCTCCACTCAAGAACTGGTTTACCCCAGCGGTTATCGGTTCTTCGGCAGATATGGCCAGCCCACTATCATTTCAGCTTGCTGATTCTCTGAGCTATGTCAACCACTTTAGTTCTATGTCGGATATACTCATCACAGATTTAATCCTTCAGAGAAACTCCGAGCATGGCTCGTTCCATAGCTTGCTGAGCGACTTTAAACTGGTCGACTAGCCGTGTGAATGTACACGTTTCGGCTTCGTATGTCATGATTCATGACTGACTGAAACTGTGCACTGATTGAAAAAAATCGTTTTCAAACATTGCGGTATGGGTGACGAGAAAACTTGACGTAGTTTCAAATGCTGCCCAACCCAGCTGAATCCTCCTCTTGGCCTCCTTCTCGAAGTTTTTTTTACCCAACTGCAATAGAGGTTAAATCACAGGTAATTTGTTTAATTGACTGGCAGCGGAATCATCAATAAAATAAAATAATTAAGTAATTAAATTTAGAATCGTGTGGTGTGAGCCAGCGTGGGTGCAGGTCGGTACGGACGGCGTGGATTAAGTTTTAATCGGGCCCACAGTTGTATTCGCCAATTGAATGCATCACCAGACATATGAATATGCTAAGAAAAGACTGTCTTTTTCCGCTTGGAAAAGTTTTCCACTGTGCATTATATTGCGTCGACAAGTTCGCACGGGTCCGAAGCTGAAATTATTGTTATGACTTCATTGAGTTTTTATTGAACCAATACAGTACGGTCAGATTATCTTTGCAACTCGATGGCAAGCGAAGCCTCTTCTGGCTTCGATTTTATGTATTATATTATAATACGCCAAAAGTATATATTTTTTGAAATAATATAAACACTAAGCGCTGAGTTAACGTGACCGTGTTGTTGACTGTGTGTACGTTTAGTATGATAACGTAGTTTCCATGATTTTAACCTCTTGGATCGGCATCCATATTCTATTTGTCTTGAATCCCGGCAGATTCAAGACAAATAGAATACACAAAAATGACGGTTCAAAAATCAAATGTTTTTTAGTATTAATTCCTGCAAATAATATGTTTTATAGGAAATATCAGATTTTTGTTTTTCTGTCTGACGACAATTATAACAAGTAACGGGCGAAATGATGTACTAACAGTATTGAGACTTTTATGTACAGTCATAAAAAATCCAAATTTCATGGTCATATCTATGCTTTTATAGCTCTGCGATAAAGCGGTAAAGGGGGGTTATGTAACCCCCTCCACTGGGGCTGCGTTTTAAACCATGAAATTTTATAGGAAATGTTAATTTCAATCGGTAGGTTGGAAAACCCACTTTGTTTTTTACAACCACTTTATAAATTGTTTTATAAATCATCCGCACATTTCAATAGGTACTTAACAAAATAAGGCTACCCGCACACGTGCTGTCATAGGATATTGACTTTTTTATACTTTTAGTAAGTGAAAGGAAAGTGAAAGTGAAAATTTATTTATTCTGTACGAACATTACACTACACTTTGATTCGTATTTTTAGGGTGACGTTACCGAGACGGTGAAACGAACTTATGGTCACTTTTTGAGGTTTTTTCATGATAAATAAAAAACTATGCACGATATCAAAAAAATAAAAACGGATTTATATTGTTCAAATTAAGTCTTTTTATTTAATACCCCACTCGACCTTTGTTTTCTGTCTCTGCAGAGTGAGCGGAGCATGTCTATGAGAACAAAAATGATTGATTTATATGGACTCAATTTAAAAGTTATTGGTGTAATTCAACTTTTGCTCTACCCACGTGAAGCAGCAAGGACATTATATAAATTAGTTTATGATGTTATTTAGTAGTAAGTTATGTTTGTATCAATGGTTGTTTTCATGGAACTGACATAGTCAATCAATGACTCAAAGTCCCATTAAATAAAGAATTATAAAAAAAAGAATACAACAGAATTGAGAAACTCCTCCTTTTTTGAATTCGGTTATAAAACTACTAGACAATTCTTTCACTCACTGTTTTAAATTATAGTGGCCTGTTGGGTAGAAACAACTTCGAGAAGGAGGCCAAGAGGAGGAAGGATTCAACTGGGTTGGGCAGCATTTGGAAAACTACGTCGACTTTTCTCGTCACCCATACTGCAATGTTTGAAAACAAAAGTTTTCAATCAGTGCGTCCTACCCGTCATCACATACGGAGCCATGGAACGAGCTATGCTCGGGGTTTCTCTGAAGGACAAAATCCGTAACGAGTTTATCCGACATAGAACTAAAGTTGTCGACATAGCTCAGAGAATTAACAAGCTGTAGTGGCAGTGGGCTGGCCATGTCTTCCGAAGAACCGATAACCGTTGGGGTAAACGAGCCCTTGAGTGGAGACCGCGGCTCGGCAAACGTAGTGTAGGATGCCCTCCGGCCAGGTGGGATGACGATCTGCGAAAGGCTGCTGGTAGGTGCTGGATGCGTCGAGCTTAGGACAGGGCGCAAGGGCGCTCATTAGGGGAGGCCTATGTCCAGCAGTGGACTACTATAGGCTGATGATGATGATGATGACGATGAGAAAAAGTCCTACCCCTCTTCATACATCGAGTGTGAGTGAGAGAAACTATATATTTCCCTCACTAGAACTCCATAAGAAACTACGCATGATATCCACGAGAATACAATATTGAATTGGACGTAATTGACGTCACCCGCGGTGGGCGAGTTAACTCGCACTTTACCGGTCTTGTTTTTTAATTTACACCAATTCGTAACGCGACCAACCAGAGAAGAATTGGTAAGAAACTCTACTAGGCTTATATTTTTTTATAGTCAACATTTTTTAATTAATTTACAGATAAATGAATCACGTCATTTGGGATTTTGTTACAAAAAAGCATGGCTTTTAAATGATTGACTAACTTTATGGAGCCTTACAGTAGGAACAGCAAGTTTATTTTTAATTCTAGTGTTAACATTATGATTGTTGCAATTTTGTTTTGGTCATATAATCTGTTTTCGGACATACATTATTTTTTCATATATATATTGGCACCGCACTGTCATAGCATTTATTTCTTTAAACTTAGTTCTAAGTGATTCTCTGGGGCCATATTATAAATTGCACGAACAGCCCTCTTCTGCAGCACAAGTATGGTGTTAATGTCTCCAGCATTCCCCCACAATAAAATGCTATACGACATAATGCTGTGGAAGTAGCTGACATAAACCAGTCTAGCCGTTTCTACGTCAGTAAGTTGACGGATTCTTTCGACTGCGTATGCTGTACGACAATCCATCTATGTGAGCGCCTATTATCTAAAGTTATGCCTTAATATAATATAACTGTATTAGTTGTATCCACAAGATTTAAATTTTCATCCTCTATTTTAATGTTAGGTTTAATTTGTTTAACATTCGGTAAAATAAATCTTGTACATTTTGTTTTAGTCCCGTTGAGTAATAAATTATATACATCAAACCAGTTAACAATTTTTGCTATTGCATTGTTAACGTCGTCAAAATTGGTCTGCGCTTTACTTTAATGAACATAGAAATGTACTTAATAAACTGTACGAAAATATTGTAGCTATTTTGAGTAATGCGGCTGTGAGAAACTCAAAACGACACAAAAAGAATAGTAAAAGAAACATTGTGTGTGGCTGGAATGAGCATGTACGTGACGCTCATGATACAGCTAGGCTTAAGTTGAAAACTTGGGTATCCTGTAACCGACCTGTTTCTGGTTTGATATATGATCAAATGTACGAGTCTAGGAAGATCTTTAAGAGTCGTTTGAATTGGTGCCATAAAAATAGGACCAATTAAAAATTGATGTTTTGGCTTTAGCCAAAACATCAATCAATTTTTAATTGGTCCTATGTTTACACAGAACAGCTAAAGATTTTTGTGGGCGGATTTTTAATTGGTCCTGTGTTTACACAGAACAGCTAAAGATTTTTGTGGGCGGTCTAAGTTGGGCTGCTGACATCGCCAATATGTTGCGGGATTATTTTAGGGAGCACTACCCACTTGGTCCCTCTAGTGCGTCCTGTTCCGGGTCCGTATGTGTAAGTATGGAGCCGCTTGTTTGTTTTTCTACAGGGCAGGTGAGAGAGGTCTTTAAGACAATGAGCGGTGGCAAGTCCCCTGGACATGACGGACTAAGTGTTGAGCACTTGAGGAATACTGGAGTACATCTTCCCAATGTATTGTCCATGTTCTTCACAATGTGCATCAGTCATTCTCATTTACCACATGACTTGATGAAAACGATCGTGATGCCCATTATGAATAAGACTGGTGATATCTGTGATGCTAAAAACTACCGCCCAATCACACTGGCAACAACTATAGCTAAGATTCTGGATGGTTTGCTTGATTCCTATTTGGGTAAGCACTTTGATCTTCATGACGCTCAGTTCGGGTTTCGCCCTGGGCTGTCCACTGAAAGCGCGATTGTAAGTGTCAAGCATACCGTCCAGTATTATACCAATAGAAGGACGCCTGTGTCCGCCTGTTTCCTGTATCTCTCCAAAGCCTTCGGACCTTGTGTCATATGATGTGCTTTGGAGAAAGCTAGGAGACAGGGGTGTATCGGCGGAAATTCTTAGTGTTTAAATTTTGGTATGATAACCAGACTAATCACGTGAGGTGGGCAAATTCCTTCTCAGAAGCTTACAGATTGGAGAGTGTAGTTAGGCAAGGTAGTCTGACTTCTCCCAAGCTCTTCAATCTGTATGTTGATGCGTATGCGCATGCGTATCGGATGCCGGATGAACGGCGTTAACATTAATAACATCAGTTATTCTGATGATATGGTGCTGCTAAGCCCGACGGTTGGTGGACTTAGGGCTCTTCTTAAGGTTTGTGAGGATTATGCTGCTAAGCATGGCCTCATTTATGATGTAAATAAAACTGAATACATCGTCTTTGAGGTCGCCGGTAAATGTCCTGAAAATGTACCAATTATTACCCTTAATGGCATGAGCATAAACAGAGTTAAACCATTTAATTTCTAATCATCAAATCATCTAATCAGGCATTTTCTTACTGACGACCTCAAAGACGATGTAGACATTGAGAGGGAGCGCAGGGCATTGGCGGTCAGAGGCAATATGTTGGTCCGCAGATTCTCTCGTTGTACTGAACCAGTGAAGGTAACGCTGTTCAACACGTATTACCAGAGCCTCTACACGGGGAACCTGTGGGTTCGACATACCAAAAAATCGTTGGATATCCTGCGTATACAGTATAATAATATATTCAGGATGATGTTTGGGGCTGCCCAGATTCTGTAGTGCATCGGGAATGTTTGCCCACTCATACTGATGGCTTTCATGCCGTCATGCGCAAAAAAACGACATCCCCGATGAACAGAATTCGGAGCAGCTGCAACAGCATCCTGATGGCTGTAGCAGAGAACTGCATGTCTCCGCTTTGGAAATGTCTAGTGCAGAGAGTGACTAGTAATGGAATCTATTTCCAATATTAGTCACTTTTTCACCTTTTGCCTTTTCTTTTTGTGTTTTTTTAATATTTGTATATTTTTAATTTAATTTTTGCTTAATATGGATCTAGGTTGTCCGAATTAAAATATTTTTATTTTTATTTTTTAATACAGACCCTGGAAAACCCTTTCCAATTACGTCTATTTTCTGTATTCTGTCTGATAGGTAAGAAATGAGAAGGGCTAAAACTGATACCCTTGACACCATAGTGATCTAGTGATCTGATTAATGTTTCATGGTGTCCGCAGTCAAAGTCCTTATACAAATCACAAAAGATGCCTAAAGCATCATGTGAGTCCTCCCAGGCATCGTAAAAATGCGATACTAACTCAACACGGACATCAGTGGTTGATCTGCCCCGCGTAAATCCGAATTATTTGACATCTAGTAAGTTGTTAAAGTTAAAATGGCTTTGCAGCTGACTAAGAACAAGCTTTTCAAAAAGTTTACTTAATGTTGGGAGTAAGTACTGTCTAAAGTTAGTAGGGTTAGAACTACTACCAAATTTAAATAGAAGTGTTATTTTACAACGTTTCATTAGATTAGGGAACTCGCCACAGTCAATACTTTAACTATAAACGCTAGTTCTGGTGCGATAACGTCAATCAAAGATGTTACAACGCTAACAGAAATGCCCCAAAGATCCGTAGTTTTTTTGACATTAATCAGTTTGAACGTTTTAATAATATCACTACTGTAAGACGTTTAGAAGTAGCTCTGCCTTCTGAGCTGCAAATCGCGGGTTTGATTTCCGCTCAGGATCAGTGTGGTGAACCTGGATGTTTGTTCTGCGTCTAGGTGTTATAGAAGTATCTATGGTATACAAAGTGGTAATGGTCGCCATTGCCACTGAATGCGCGGACCGAGGTGTTATGTTAGTCACTTGAAATAGAGGTGCATACCAATCCAATAGACTCTTGGTATGCATTGAATAGAGCTTCTAGCGTGCACTTGGATACGAAGATCTGTTGTTCAGTTAATTATTTAAAAGATATTTTTTCGTAATCTAAGTTTTTATCGTACATATGTACACACAGTTAAAGCTAAAAATCCAGAGGCATTTATTTGAGTTCAATGCAAGTGTTCTCACTTTGTGGGCCATTTCATTAAAAGACAATGCCGTCTAATGTATAGCGCTCGGTACTAATGCTAAAGTGATTGCGTCAAAACGAAACCTAATTTTTTCGAAAGATACTATGTATTTTTTAAGATAAACGTCAACAATTTGTTTTTATATGATAATAGTTTTAGAGTTTGATTTAAAAAAAATGCTTTCCCGAGACCTTGTGTGTTCAGTTTTGTCTACATATTTATAAGTATTACATTATAAACATTTAACTATGATACTATATCTATAAGAAAAGGTTTATATACCTCACACAGATAGGCAAAAGGGTTTTTTAACTTCTACTTCGTAGGTAGGACATTACATACATTACTACTGTGTTGTATTTTATATTATTTTCAAATAATGATAGTGGCGAGAAATTAGATAGGCATTTACATCATTTACGATTATAATAGGTATTATTACTTACTGGTTAAGGTGAAATCCAAGCTAAAATCTAAGATCTTAACACATTCATGACAACCACAAAAAGGCCATGGATGCCTTTTCCAAACTATGCTGGTTTCGCGTCACCGGTTATTAGCAAACAGTTGATGCAACGATTGTTTATCGTACATTAATGTGATAATATCTAATAAAATATCTATTAACAGAATAAACACTGCTACACAATGCCACAGAACACGAGAGCTTAATAAATACGTAAAGATAGGAAATAGTTTTGTAGTACCACAAAAAAGTTTCTGATCCAACCTCTTTGATTATACAAAGTGAAAAAATCTCCAATATTTCAGTCGATTCTACTGTCTAATTAATTAAATGTGAGGGTTGTTGCAGTGTCATGGCGCCGTGCGCCGGAAACAAAATAAACGAAATATTTTTTTTACGAGTAACAGTTTAATCGAGTCGGTGTGTAAAATTAGAGAAAATGTTAATGTTATTTATAAAATAAAGGCAATTTTACCTATCTAAAGATAAAAGGCCCTATCCTAGTCAGGTCCAACCTTGGTTAGTTTTATTTCTAATTTGTCCTAACGTACCATAACGGCAGCTCTTGTAGGTAGTTGACCAAATCAGGACCCTTAGCGCAGTCGGTCGGGCAAATAGGCCCGTATTACAGAACACGCTTTGCGTCCGCGCCATGAGCGTAAAAGAACACTTTCCGCAAAAAATGAACTACAAGATATCCTGAAGGTTACGTCGTAAAAATATCCAAATATAACCAATTTCCCCTAGGCTCCTGCCACTTGAATTGCGACTCTAACTCCTTGATCATACAATTTATTTTGATCATACCGTAATATAAGAAAGCTCTGCAATACTATGTGGGTGAAATACGAACTTTAGAATAAAGTTCTAAGGTTGAAAATGTCTTATTCTGAATGCGGTATGGATATTATACATGGAAGTATTTGTCTCCTTAATGCATTGTGCCCAGTTTACAAGCGATGATTTTATTTAGACAGTGAAATGTGACCTTATGTCTTACAACAAAAATATTGTTTTTTATAGCTCAAAGTCCAAAGCGAAAGTTCAAATGATAAAAAAAGGGTGCTAACACGGTGACTTTTCAACGAAGAGAACGTCTATCCAAAAAATGCGATGTTACTGAAGGAACATCTAGTTTTAAAATAGACGGACAGCATAAACGAGTTCTTGAGTGGAGACCGCGGCTTGGCAAACGTAGGCACTATAGGACTCCCTCCGGCCAGATGGAGTAACGATTTGCGAAAGGCTGCTGGTAGAAGCTGGATGCGTCGAACTCAGGACAGGGCGCAATTCCGCTCATTAGGGGAGACCTATGTCCAGCAGTGGACTGCTATAGGCCGATGATGATGATGAAGATTGAGTTGGAGTGCAGGCGCGTTCGGTTTTAAATAAGAGAGAAAAACAATGTTAGCTACGATATAAAAACGATACGTTACAAAAAGATGGCGACGCACAAAATAAAGTAAAAGCAAATGGCCATAAAAGCGAGATATTGTCGAACGGTGACGGTGTTATAACAAAATACTTGTTTTACGACCAGCGCTGATGGGTTCCGTACATAATTCAGGTAATTTTAGTGCCTAATGGAACAAATTATTGTTACATGCTTATAAATATTTTTGTCTACGCAATGACGTGTGGTTTACTTCCTATTTCACTGCATTGATTAAATATCATCTACGGTTTTCAATACAACAACAACACCAGCCTATTCAGTCCACTGCTGGACATAGGCCTCCCCTATAAGAAGGGGGATATGCCCATAATACCCACGCTGGGCATGCGGGTTGGGGATCGCAGGGCACAACTTCTTGCACCCCCAACGTTGCTGCCTGTCGGCGGCCAGGGGATTTAGCTGTGCCAGTGTTAGGCTGCGCTATGCCGCAATCAGCCGGCCGCCAGAGCCCCGTTTGTTATACAGCAGGGTGCACTACGTGCTGATGAGGTTTGGTTTGGGTTCCGGAGATGGGGGTTTCAACCCCTTAGGTACACCCCATGGTTTTCAATAGGAGCCAAATTTTATCTTTAATCACATGTTGACTGGCGGTCAGTTTTGGCTTGTTTTGAGGTTCGTGTAGTGAATGAATTAACGATATCAATTAAAGCATGTTGAAACATGATACTCGTAGGTTTGTGATCAATTAGTATCGAGCATTCTAATAGATTGAGCTGCAGAGGCTTCTAACACTATCGTAACACTCTGGACCACATTTGATTTTATTGTCAATTTCAGATAATAACATTTTAAACATATAATATATTTTTTGTTACATAAGGCACCTAAATTTTTTTTAATATAAGGTAAAACGTTGAAAATGATAAACATTCCGTAAACAAAATCACAGGTGAGTTATTAGAATGGTAACGACGGGTCCCCGACCTTCCAGAGCCATTACGGGACCCCAAACGGCCGGCGTCGCCGTCGAACGGACAATAGCCGTGTTCGATACTTGAATAGGCGTATTACTTGATGCTACAGGGTGAAACCACCTTATAAATATATAAAATACAGTTTTTTCTGGACTTCTTCTTCTTCGTATGAGTTAGTGGCCAACTCTGATGTTGGAGTTTTTAGGCCGCCCGAAGGCCTCTGACATGGCTTAACGACTCTAAAAGGCCGGGACCAACATCTTAACGTACTTCCGAAGCACGGAAGCACACACACACACACACACACCAGCCTATATCAGTCCACTGCTGGACATAGGCCACCCCTAATAAAGGGGGATATGCCCGTAATACCCACGCTGGGCATGCGGGTTGGGGATCGCAGGGCACAGCTTTTCGCACCACTGACGCTGCTGCCCGTCAGTGGCCAGGGGATTTAGCTGTGCCGATGTAGGCTGTGCTATTCCGCAATCAGCCGCCGCCAGAGACTCGTTCGTTGTTTAGCAGGGTGCACCACGTGCAGGTGAGGTTGGCTTGGGTTCCGAAGATGGGGGTTGGAACCCCGTACACCCTAAAGCACGGAAGCGCTCAGATCACATGCATAAATGCCACTAAACGGTCACCCATCCAAGTAGTGTCCGGGCGGAGTGTTGCTTAACCAAGATAATCTTCCCAACGAGGTAAGCCACGCCATGAGCGCCTTAGACTGTGGAACCGTAATGGGCTCCGACCTCTATGTTCGTCATGCTAACTGCTTACTAACTAACTAATAATCGGGACTTCAGTCTAATATCGGCCTAGCTAGACTCCTTGACTGCCGACGGGCAGTAGCGTTGGTGGTATCAGAAACTGTGCTCTGCGATCCCTTACCCGACGAGGCATATGCCCAGCAATGGACTGATACTGTACCTACCCAAACAAATCCAGCTCAATTAGTTTTTTCAGAAGACAGAATTTAACTCCTTTTAATGCACATTGTACCGTGCTAATACTTAAGGTTTATGTTATTTCTATATTCTATATCTAGCACCAAATTTAAAGTTTATCTCTCTCGTTTTATTACCCTTTTATTTTTAATGCCTGCCTACCTTTTTATTTAGTTGTACAAAATAAACACATTTTTTTTATTTATCTTGATTTAAGCACTGCAATTTGTTTACTTTTGATTTGAAAACGAATACGTGTCGTACAATGGTGTCCCATTTGAATCTTTAGGTAGACCCTACGATGTTATTGATAAATTGATGCTTGTTTTTGCTATGAATATTCGTTCTTTGTAAAAATACATGTTAGATTCCTAGGCCACCCTGCAGAGGCGTGTATTGCATAACGGCGTGTTCTAGAGCTCGGACAGACTCTATTGAATTGACGGTCTTATGTTGAGATTTCGAGGGTGAAAAAGGTATATGATTTTATTTTTCATTAGCTTATTTGAAATTCTTTGCTTGTTTTATGTTCAAGAACGTTCACTCTTCTTGTTTGAGCCGCGAACTCTTGTTTCATAGTTAGGGTAAAAAATATGTCTGTCAAAAGTAGAGCCATGTTCGGCTTAGCTCGAGAGGTGTGGGTTCTATGCCCGATGCAGGACAAATGATACTATATTACCCGTAGTTTCGTATCCAACGACAGAAGGTTACACAAAATGTAATTATTTCTTCGGTGGTCCAGTCAGCCAGTTTAGGCCTTATGCGCCTTATGCCATTTCATCGAAAACAATACAATTCTGATAAGTACTTTCTTCTTTGTAGGTTGAAAAATAATACTCACATTTAACAAAAACCAGAAAAATATAAACTTTAAAGCTGCAATCAAACTGTATTCAAGTTGTGATTAAAACTATATTATCTGGAAGTATTCACAAGTGGCGGCAAGACAATCTTTAACTACTATTTGTCGCCAGCTTGCAGCTTTCGTCCTTCGGCCAAAGTGTTTGCTCGCTTTCAGCTTTGTAATGTGATAATGTTAATATCAAAATTGGTTAAAATGTAACATAGCATAGAGCCCACGGTAGGATTCTCCCCTTATCATCATCATCATCATCATCCTATAGCAGTCCACTGCTGGACATAGACCTCCCCAAATGAGCGACATTGCGCCCTGTCCTGGACTCGATGCATCCAGCTTCTGCCTGAAGCTTTCGCACATCCTCTCTCCAACTAGCCGGAGGGCGTCCTTCATTACATTCTAGGATTATCTCCTGTGTGGTGGGAAAGCAAGCAGATCCCAAATCCACAGATCATACAAATTATAGGTATTGGCTCACGCACCGCTAGTCCACCGAGGTCGTTAAAAAATAAATAAAAGACAAAAACAAAACAAAAAATATGTAATAAATATTATTTATACAGATGAATTACAATAATTAAATTGAATAGGTTCTTACTTCATTAACACAATTATTGTTATCATACGAAATAGTGACACACGTAAAATTTGACTTACCTCTTGAAGTAGTTACCTACTAAATGACAACGCTCGTATTTATAAATGCTAATAAACAGTAGCCCCTTCAATTAGCGACCGGGCAGAGAGTAGCTTCTCTCAGGCCTGTTATTCAAGTTTAATAATTAAGTATATTCTTCCATGACATCAGGATCATGTCTTCATGAACATATTTGAATTATATTCCTGAATAAGGGGCCTTAGAGAACTAAGAACAAATTAGTGAAGCTATGGCACGAGTGTTAATAACTCTTTCATAACCAGCTTAGTTTAATCGTTGATGCATAAAATAATAGTACAGCAAAATAATGTTTACCAAAGTAAAACCAAAAACGTTTAAAAACATTTATACAAAAACCTTGTTGGAATATTAGAAAGGAAGACCGTAAACTGCGGAATCCCATAAGCAGTGTTTGCAGAGCAGATGGACGGTATCTGAGCACACAGCGCTAAGTGCCACTGAATCTCCCGACACAGAGAACAATATAATATATAGGTACCTATTTACTTATTTTTATTGTTAGAGATCCCTTCCGGGAAAACATAATACGAAAAACTTGAATATTCGTCCGGGTGGAGATTTAAAATTATTTTTGTGCAATGTTTCTTAGTTACGAGAATGCATGTTGGTAATTATTTATTGTAAAAAAATATATGTGTGTTTATGTATCTTCACACCCTTTTAATTTCGACAAAGTTAGATACTAAATTGACGCATACCGAACCGAAATAATAATTTATTTTTATTTTTTATTTTATTTATTTATTTATTCAGATAAATATGATTTTACAAACATACTTGCTTAAATGGTCAAGTGATATTTTATTCAATTACATATTCAATACGTTTTACGTTGTGGTATACAAATCAAACGATTATTAGGATTTAGATACGATAAAATAAGTGACAGCACAATTTAAAAACTTAATCAAAGTGTACTGTAATGTTCGTACTGAATAAAGAAATTTTCACTTTTCACTTTATGTTCAGCGCTGGGAAAAAATGAGTACCGTAAAGTGAAATCGAAACTGGAGTAAAAAGATCTGAATTGTAGATAAAATTAATTGGCTCTGTTATCACGAACATTAAAACAGAGAGCGCAAAACTCAGTACGATCCTAATTAAAATGTTTCAGTGCTTTTAAATCTGCTTGCGGAAAAGTTGTGTACCGAAAAGCCTACCTACAAAATGTCAGCAAGTATGCTAAGTAGCTGCGCGACAGAAAGTTGCCCGTTGACAGTTAACAGTAAAAATGGTGGATCTCTGCGGTTACGCCCCTTGGAAACGACAGGAGGTTTGACGACATAGGTATGCGTTGGGATGTTTTTGATAGTAATGTAAATGTGAGTATACCTTATTTTCATAATTGTATAACGTTGAATTTTTGATCAGAAGAAATAATTTAGCTACATTGATGTGAAACGTTGTAAATTAAATTGTAAAATAAAATATTCTTCAATAAATGTATTTTTTTCTGCGAACCTAAGAATTCCTTTTCATTATAGCAAAGTATTATTAACCTTCGTGTCGGCTCAGCAGCTCGTAGTCCTAGATCTCTAGGAGCTTACGCCAACTACGCACGAGGCCGTCTTGCTCGTTAGCTGCAACTGTTAACTTATGAATTTTAAGGATACGACATTGTGAGATGCATAAATTCGCTTTGTATGAAGACAAATCATTTGGAAGATAGCAGGTAATATTCGAATCTTTGCTCAAGGGCGATAATGTGGCTGGGATATTTTACAAGCCATTACCATTGTTTCTTTTAGGGCGTTGTCTCCCTGTTGATTTGCGAGCGAGTTCAAAGCTTGCGTGTGTGCAAAGTGGAGCCCGCATCGCACAAGTGGCGTTAACGTTGCGTTCTCACATTATTTTGAATTCTCCAGTGTGATAAGGCCCTTACGCTGAGTATGTCATTGGAAGTGGCTTGAGTGCGAAAAACACAACTTACTACAAAGATTGCGATATTTCTGTTTGAAAAAAAATTGTAAATAATTATGGTTGTTATTTAGATAATAAGCTAAAATAGTCTCAATCAAAATTGCAGTGCCCTAACAGGGTGCATGTATATACTATTAAGCTACCTACTATGTAAGCTTTGTTATTTTTGTACATGTAAGCAAATAAATGAATATGATTATGAATATAAAAATGGAACAGCGCCCCACGCGGGAATTTTGTAAAACTTTGACATTTATAAAAACATAGTTAACGCAAACATGACGTAGTAAGGTATGTTTTTTGCACTCAAACCACAGTAATTAATTACACAGAGCACAGAGATGGTTTGTTTTATGATCTAACGTAGGATTGCTCACCCGGTTAAAGGTGAACTGCTAAGATGCACTCAGATCGGAGCTGTTCTGAGCCTCGCAAGGCACATCAATTAGTTGGTTTTCTAGTTATTCAATTCGATTTAATGTATTTATTTCAGATAGTAATCAATAATATTTTATTACAGTACACAAAGAAATAAAATCCCTTCCCTCTTTCCACACATCCCGATCTTGGGAATCCGCTTACCAGGATACCCAAAAAACGTCCAGTTCATCACGCCACCTCCGTGTGGGACGGCCACGCGGCCGCTTCACGCTCTGTGGAACCCACTCAGTGGCGACCTTAGCCCACAACGTCCGGCATGCGGCAAATATGTCCAGCGCAGTCCCATTTAAGTTTGGCGGACTTGTGAGTTACATCGCCGATTTTTGTCTGGGAGCGCAGTATGGTATTCCGGATGCGGCCGTGAGCTGGACGCCCAAAATACTGAGTTCCATCGGCGGTTGCCCGTCGGCAAACCTCTAACATCATTAGTTACTTTATTTTACGAATAAACTTAAGTCCAACAGTTTATCCAACAGTTTACTAAAAAAGGCCCTTTCTCATAACGAGACCTCAGCCAGCATCAGACGTGTTTTTATTAAATTTTTACTATCAAAATAAACATCATAAAGTTTAATATTCTTGGTCCATGGCTAATATTCAGATTTACTTTGAGGAAATTAAGGAAATCAAGGCCGAGCGCCCTAATTTGTTTTTATCGGACATTTCTTTTCATTTATTTTCCTTATATTTATTCATTTACTTTTCAGACAGTAAAATTAATATTGAAAATACAAAAGATAACGGAAGACAGGATTTCCGCTTTTAATACGAGAACATTCTTATCGCTAGATTATTTGATTTGATTGTTATTCCTAGGGAAAAAACACATTTTT
This sequence comes from Horisme vitalbata, assembly GCA_951804965.1. NCBI lineage: Eukaryota > Metazoa > Arthropoda > Insecta > Lepidoptera > Geometridae > Horisme > Horisme vitalbata. The sequence goes on from OX638090.1 coordinate 1,658,301, forward strand.
TTTACCTGAAAGAGCATTTGACCAAAAGTTTCAAGTTGTTTATGTGTGTTTTGAGTATTTGTTTGGGAAGAACTAGCGGAAATTATTTGACTTCGTCTTCGTACATTTTTAAATTTCAACCGCTAAACCCCTACGCACTCCCCGCTCGTGGCGGCATGGTGAGACGTCAATTGTCCATTAAATGGCCCGGCCTGGCCTCAACATGAATTCAGGTTAACAGAAACTTTTCCATAAGCACCGCTACACTATGCAGGGAACAAGAAATGTCCAACTATGACTTATTGTTGGGGTCCATCCTCTCCGAGATAAGTCAGTCTGGTCCTGTTGTTCTAATTTGACCAACACTCAGATACACCACTCTCAAGTGGTAGACAAATACTCAACGATACTCAACGGTTGGCTATGCTTCGGTTGTTCAGTCAACAACGAAATCATCATCGGCCTATAGCAGTCCACTGCTCTTCATACGCCGCTCCCAATCAGCGCCATTGCGCCCTATCCTGAGCTCGACGCATCCAGCTTCTACCAGAAGTCTTTCGCAAATCGACACTCCTCCTGGCTGGAGGGCCTCCTACACTACGTTTGCCGAGCCACCACGACTCAATAACACGTTTACCCCAACGATTATCAGTTCTTCAGCAGATAGGTATTACCAGCTGAGCATAGCTCATTCCAAAGCTCACTGAGCGACTTTAAACTGGTGGACTAGCCGTATTGTGAGCGTCCACGTTTCGACTCCGTATGTCATAACGGGTAGGACGCACTGATTTAAATCTTTCACTTTCAAACATTGCGGTATTGGTGACGAGAAAACTCGACGTAGCTTTCCAAATGCCTAACGCGGCTGAATCCTCCTCTTTTACTCCTCATAGTTGTTTCTACCTAACTACAGAATCTGCCCGAGGTAAGTGTACTCCGAAACAATTTCAAGAAGCTGTCTATTAAAGACGACAGGTCTCGTATCAATTCGGTCATTGACCATGACTTTGGTCTTGTCCAAATTCATGCCGAGACCTATCTTTCGCGAGTCAGCAACGAAATGATTTAACGAAGGCCATAATAGCGTTGAAAATCAGCGGGGTTATCGGCTAACTCTGTTGCAAATAGCAATGATTGACAGCGATCCTGTTTTAACAAACTGTGACAGTTTGTCAATTGATGTTCATTGAATTTCGACGGATGAAATGTCAAAGTTTGAAAAAACAAGATCGGTGTCAATCATTTCTATTTGCAACAGAGTTAGCCGATCATCCCACAGGGCTCAGTAAACATTGTTGCTACATGATTAGCCATATATTTATTGTTAGAAACACCAACGATCATTCGAACAGTACAATCTACATTACAGAACAGTACAATCTATAACAAATGTTTTTGGACAGTGTGACATTGCCATTACATTTACAAAATATTTTTACTTATATTTATTTAAGTCAATTTGAAAATACTTACGTCTTTAGGTAGGTAATAACTTGCATAAACATTTTTAATTGTATGATAGTTATTAAAGCGATTGAATTGTAGTTCTTTTTTACTTAGTTCAAGCCAATATTTGACAGGATTTGCCATTTTTGTTTAAGCCTCTGCAGTGAGAGTAGACTACACTGCTACACAAAGTAATTAAAAATATTTTCTTTCGTTTGCCGTAATAAATCCAGAAAGAAACAAACTGTTAATTTTAACCTGTTTCCATTTCAAACGAGAAAAACAAGCAAAGCTGCAATAATAGGATTCATTTGTACGGAACCCCGAGACTTACGCAGGGTGTTACACTTGGCTGCGTTTTTAATTATTTTACAACTAGAATTTGCCCGCGGCTCTGCTCACGTTAAAATTTATTTTTATTAAGAAACAAAACTTTTTCTGGATGAGCCGTCCTTTTCTGTACACCTGACAACGTGTATGCGAAATTTCATAATGATCTGCTAAATAGTTCGCAATAAAAATCAAACAAATAATCTCACGTTTTGCATTTATAATATTAGTAAGGATAAGGACAACTTGTAGGCATAGGCACATTTCTATTTGGCTTAATCTATGTTTTACACTTTTTATAGTATGGTTTGTAAAATTTACCAGTGACTGTTAAAACAGTAATTGATAGATATATAGATAAATAGAAATAACACTTTATTACATTTATTTATATGCATGCTATATTATATATAGATATTCATTTAATTAAATAATTAATTCAATATTTTGAGACAAACAATGCACAAAGTGAAGTGACACAGCGGCATAATCTGGGCTATGTATTTAATTGTTCTTTCTAATTTAGCTGTGATCGCTTCAGGTGTCGCCCTCGTCGTGATTCTTTAATTAAAACTTTGAACGATTTGTACTAATCTAATATTTTTACAGAAAAGTTGAGGAAACACAATATTTTTCATGGAATTTTCCATGTTTCTATTCGTACGGTTATATTCTGCGTAAAAAACGAGAAAACGAAGTTTTACAAGTCACTGTAAAAGTTAACCAGAAGAAGGTCGTTTATACCTTCTCTTGATTGCAACACTTGTAAACCAATTTTAAGAAGAAGAAGAAGAAGCTGTTGAGTGTTATGACAAAAACTCAAATCGATATAGGTATATCCGCAGTAGAACCCTTCAATTTAGCCGTACACAGAACAAAAACAAATTATGTGGAAATAATGCCATTGTGACTTAACTTCAAAAGCCGTACCTCTATCACGAGACTTATAGGAAGGCAATAGGCTCAAGGGGCCAGCCTGGGCGAGTGGACGCGACAGGCTGCCGTTCTCACCTTTACACGGGTGGACGGTCAGACGGTAGCCAATCAAACCATTTCTGGCACAGTATAGAGTCACTTAGTATGTCTATAACAACTTTATTTGACATTCTTTATTAAAATTGAGAGAGGGAAAAAAGGTGAAAGAAAATACACGCAAACGAAGTTGCATGTGGGTAACCTAGAAAGAAATGCCTAACCTATATTAATACGTATAATATGTATTTAGTATAGGTTAGAGGTCAACTTACATTGATTACAAAAAGTTTCCGAAACTGGCGTGATTTATTTAAATTGGCATAACTTTTTTATTTTTTATTCGATTGACATAAAATAAACACTAAGTGAAGCTTACCACAATATATTAGTGAAAACCACATTTAAATTGGATAAGCCGCTTCTGAGATTAGCGTGCACAAACGCACAGACAAACAGACAACAGACAAACAGACAAACAGACAAACAGACTAACAGACAAACAGATAATCACAAAAATTCTAAAAATCATTGTTTTGGGCCCTATTTGCGTTGGTGAAGGTCCCAATAATATTTTTTCTAATATATCTTAGATGTACAGACAGCGATCGGTTACATTTTTATAATATGTATAGAAGATATAGATAAGTGTTCCTATGGTCCAAAAAAAGTACCAAAGTTAGTCCCTGTTCCCCGCACTAGGACTGAAAGCCAGTAAAGTGAGGTCACAGTGATTCGCCATGGGCCTTCCCTCATAAACCATAGAGTTCTTAATGAAGGATAAATGGTCGTACATTATTCACTGTGCAAAACAACAAGAAGTAAATTTAAAAATTACAATAATTAAAGGTACTTAAACTAGAAACTAAACTAAAGATGCTTATTTTAATTGAAATAAAGATATAAATATAAATGGATAGTACCGTAAAATGATTTTAAAGGAGTTACGTCACTTTATTATGTTCTCTACGTCTTCCATATTCTGTGTCGTTCATCCCTGCTTTCCGGCCGGCCGTCGTCGCGGCCGCGGCTGTCATTCCACCGGCCATTCCACTGGCCGCCCGCTCCCGAGGGACGACCCTGATGGTCACTAAATGACCCATTCACGTTTATTTGCTTTGGTTTTGTTTTCTAATTGGATAAGGTTTTGAGAGCGTCTTTCTCATTAGGAAAATGAGTCTAATTACATTGAAAATCAAATCTCATTATGTGGATATGATGAAGGAAAATTACCTTCAGGTACTTTTTTTTACTTTCTTAATGTTTAAATTCAGATTTTGCTCTGGAAGGTGGTCTGGTAGGTAAAATTAATTTTCCTATTCCAAGTCTCAAATAGATATAATATTTATGGTATTCACGCCAACATAAACTTATAGCAGAAAATGGACATCCACAATAATTAAAATAATGTACTTTCATTCAGGGACTGAAAACGTTACGGTATAAAGGTATCAGTACCGTAAAAACGTAAGGATACCATTATCCGATAGAGGTTGGGCTATACCGTTATTTTACCGGTATTGAATTACGGTACCGAAAAAATATTAAGTCGAGCCGGTAAGGATGCAAGCGGGGTGGTGACGGTGGCTGGCGGGACGGGAGGGGGAGGCTCGCTTGGGGGCGCGCTGATCACCGAATGCTGTATTGACAGGAGTTATTCTTTAGGTTTTCGTATTCGTTCTGTTACGCACGCGCTCACGCACGCACATTACTTAGTTACTAAATGCTTTCATTTTTATACCTTCTATCTAACCTACTAGAAAATATTGCTACGTATTTTATTGCTTGTTACCTACGTAATAATGGGAAGAAAAAGAGTAAGTTCATCCCCAAAAAATAAAACTTAAAAACAGTTCATTTCATGTGTTGTCGCTTCAATGCTTAAATTCGTTGTATTTTTTTATGTGTGCGTTTTCGTTTATAAATAAGGCTACGCATACTTTTCACAATATTGTCCAATTATAAACACAAAATTATAGAAATTGGATTAGTAGTTTCAGTTAAAAATACAAAAATGTATGTATTGAGAAATCATTTTCTCGAAATTCTCCATAAAAAATGCCAATTCCCTAAGTAAGGAACTGATATTAAATGTTTATTATTATAGAAATATGTTTAAATTATTATGATCCGCCTTAAATGTGATTACAACAATTTCTAGCTATGGAAAGATACCAAAATTAGTAATAATCTAGCTTGAGTTAATTGAACTTTTTAGTATGTTAAATTTATGAGATGCCTACCTAATTGAAAATTGGGTTTAATTAATATAAGTATTTACTAAACTATGCATGGTTTTTTATTATTACTGATGTACTATTATTAATGTTTACAAGGTGGATATATTACTTTTATTTCACTGTCCATTTTATGTTGTCCTTTGAAAGATTCTACAATCTTTAACATGTGCCTGTATGCCATATTCCGCATGCATGGTCGTACAAATTGTAGCTCACTTGGCAGCATTTGACAGAAATGGTAGCTCCCTTTATCAATTTCATTTTCTTTGATACAATCAGTACATTCTGAATCATATTCAGTTTCTGGTTTTTCTTCTTCGGCATTATTATTGGACTCTAGTTAATAATAAAATTAGTAAAAATTAGTAAATAATAAAATAGTATTACTACTCGCCCATAGATGACAGAAAGAGTTATAATCGTATTCTAATTATTAAATAAACTTTTTTTTAAAGAGCTTTTAGGCAATTTAAGTAAACACGTGAGTTGAAAAGACACATATATTTTATCAATAATTTATATAAACAATTAATTTTCTTGGTCTAACACAAACCAAACATTCATTGGCTTAGTGTTGCTTAACAACGTCATCTTTTGTCAAGTAGCTTTAGTGTTGCTATGTCGGTAAAACAGTTTAGTTGTTGTTAAGCTGACAGCATCGAGTTATTATAAATAGAGGCAGAAACGTGTAAAAAGAGTATCTGCACCAAAACTTACTTACTTACTTAGACTTAAGGTCTAAATTAGTGCAAATTTGTCATTTTGAAGTTGATTTATGTCAAATACGCTTGGACGATTTTGGACAGTTTTCACTTGAAGACTGTGACTCTATAGTAGTAGTATATACTAACTCGATGTCTGATGGCCCTAGTTGCCAAAACAATAGTAATACTACTCGCCAATAGATGTCAGGAAGAGTCATTTTCGTATGCTGATGATATTATAGCAGCCTTTTTTTGGATAAAACAACATTTTCTATTAATAAAACCCAGCTAGATCGACTTATCGCCCCCAAAACCCCCTACATACAAAATTTTATGAAAATCGTTGGAGCCGTTTCCGAGATCCAGATTATATATATACACATATACAAGAATTGCTCGTTTAAAGGTATTAGATTTTCTATTAATAAAACCCAGCTAGATCGACTTATCGCCCCCAAAACCCCCTACATACAAAATTTTATGAAAATCGTTGGAGCCGTTTCCGAGATCCAGATTATATATATATACATATATACAAGCATTGCTCGTTTAAAGGTATTAGATATGCAACTTCATTTTGCAATACAAGCCGACATTGCCGAGTATAACCCTTGAAGATTCAGCAACTGATTCCTGAGGAGCTTTATTCGAACACGCGGAGCATATTGCGGTTAGATTGAGGAGACAGCAGTGGCAGCTACAGGACGAGGCGGGGGGAGGTGAGCGAGGGAAATAAGATGCACCTAAACATCAGAGCAAAGACGATATACGGCAATATTGCAGTAAAGTCAAAGCTGGATAAATAATTTTCAATGTAGCCGACTAGACATTAAATACTTACGACTATTCTGAAATATATTTCAGTAGGGCGATTGCTGCCAAATTGCCGGGCTACAATATTGCAATTATTGCACTTTGTGAGAGATTTAATCGGCACTTTGGTGGCTATACCATTGCAGCAAGAAATTGACAAAATTGCCCGTTTACGAGCATCTGTAAACAAAAACTAAACTGTTTTGCCGACACCGCAACACTAAAAGCTACTTGACAATAGATGTCGTTTTTAAGCAGCACTAAACCAAAGAGTGTTTGGTTAAGAAGGTTTTATAGGTACATGAAAAGGAGGTTTGACGGCAAAACGCTGTATAACAGAGGTTTTAGAAACTCACGTGTTACTTTACATGGGATTAATAGGGGAAAATTCAACTCTAATGCAAGATAATGGCCGAACTCACGCCACTGCACAAGTTCGACCATATTGCGAAGAGATTAAAACGCACCGTGAATTGGCCAGCACGCAGCCCGGATCTTATGAAGTATTAAGCTTGCAATACATGTTGGTGGAGCCTTGCCGAGCGAAGGCTAATACACCAACGTATAGATAGCATATTACCCTTGCCTTGCCATTGTTCGGTGTCGCTCGCCTAGCTGGCCAAGTAAAGGCAACCGCCAACGTGTATAGAGTTCATTTGGCGTGTAGGTATTGTCACAACTCGCAGTCGCTCGCGACCAGTCGTCTCACTTCGGAGCAGTGACGGTTTTTCTGCACAAATCAAAGGCGCTCGCATGCACCTGGCCAATTGCACAATGTGTGGGCAGCTTTCTTGGGGCAAGTCCACAAAACTCGTCTACATTGACCGTTTGCAATAGTTTGCATAGACTTGCCGAACGTCTAGACGGTAGCTCTTTTCATGTATCAATTTGCCTACGCTCGCATTGGCCTAAACTCGATCAAAATGTAAGTATAGCGGGCTTTAGGTAACTACTTAGTCAATGGAAATTATGAAGGAATGAAAGACAGAGCAATACTCGCGCCTCATAACAAAGATGTTGAAAAAAAATAATTATTATATAGTTGCCAAACTTCTACTATAGTAAGTATAGTAAATACAAAATCTACTAAAGCCATGACTCAATGAAAGATCCACCTGAAGGAGCAGTCAAAGTAACAACAAAACTTCTCAATAGTGTCAACAGAATAGTGTTCTCAATAGTGTTTAGACTTGCCATCACACGAACTAAAATTGAAAAAAATGCGTTGATAATGTTATCGCATAATTTAGACGTATCAGAAGGACTATGAAATGGTGTAATAGTAGATTGTTTTACAAGGGACTAAACCATCCCATTATATACGAGGTTGTTATACAACACCGAGGATGACAAGACCGAGTTATAATGGGTGGTTTTGGCCCGAGTAAAACACTCTACTTTTCACTTCGATTGCGAGAAAATAAAACAATTCAAAATTAGACAATTTTCAGTATTTAACCCGCAACGAAACAGTTCGCATTCTACCGTGAAGGGAAGAATCAACCTTCATAAAACATCACCAAGACGGTTCTATTTTCTAAAAAAAAAAGGTTGACGGAGCACCAAGAAGTCGAGTTTTTATGTAAGAGAACGAATGCTTTGTACGGGCTGATGATTTTAGACAATAATTAAAAAGAAAAAATACTTTTTAGCCCGAGGTATTAAACTCGAGTTTTAGGCCCGCTAAGCTACACTATTGATACACTTTTACGTACTTACGCTATGATACACTTTTTGAGCAAGAGAAGTGAATAACTTATTGTAACAAGTCTGTGCAATCAAATAATATAGGCAAAAATTGTTATTGGTAAACAATCTGGCAAAGAAGTATATATACAAAGGGTAACCCTTGACTCATCAAAAGGACAATTGAGATGCACCATTCAGCATCAACAATTTCCCGTTAGATCTGCATTTGCCATGACTGTCCACAAATCCCAAGGGCAAACATTGGAATTTGTTGGGGTTGACGTAAAGTGTAGTGGTCCAGGTCATGCATGGCATGATAAACGTAGCATTTTCTAACAAATCCCAAGGGCAAACATTCGAATTTGTTGAGGTTGACTTAAACTCCAGTCCGGTCCATGCATAAGCATGGAAAAAAAGTCAAAAGTAGTCATGGCAAAAGTCTACCTTCCAAATGAAAATCCTCGACAAACCCACAATATAGTATGGTAGGAAGTACTAGGATTTCATAATTAATATGATAAAAATATACTTACTAAATTGATTGATTAACTGTTAAATGTTACTGTTAACTATTAAAATGTTAAACTAAATGCACTTGTGATTTTTTATTGTGTAACCAGTTCATATTTTCTTATTAATGTGTCGGTAAGATGGAAAAAAAAAACATATTTTATCAATAAGTATTTCGTATTATAATTTACAAAAACACTGTTTAAAAAAAACCGAGCAAAGCTCAGTCGTCCAGGTACTGTAAACTGAAACTAGCCAAGGACGACAGAAGACGTGGTTATATAAAAGAATACCTTTATCCTTGGGGATTAGGTAGCGCTACCTCTTTATACCGTTTCGTATTTCAATACCTGATTTTTCGGTACCGTAATTTTTTTAGCTATTGAAATATTTAGGTATCCGGAATATAAAGGTATGACGACATACCGATAAATAAAGGTATCTTAATTTTTCGGTTATTCAGTCCCTGCTTTCATTATTGGCCGGTTTTACGCAGCCGGGTGTCTTTAAATATATTTAATTTGATTAATAAAGAAACGAATCTGATATTTTAAAATATCACAAAACATACTATTATTAATACATTCGTGAGTATTTTGTAAATCATTTAAGAATCTATCTAAAAATGTGGTCTGAAATAAGTCTTAAATAAGAACACTGTTCTCATTCCCCGACTCTATAAGCTTTCATCATCTAGCCCCTAGCTTACCCTGAGGCGACGGCGACGAGCAAAGGAGATCTACACAAGTCAGTACATGCCCTTTGTGCAGCTGGGGAGCAGTGCAGCCTCCAATCAGGACCGATGACTCGGCAATCCACAACATACAGCCTGCGGATGTTTGTCGCATCGGACTGTAAGCGACAACTACACGGAAACCTAAAAAATATTGAATGAAAATACAGGATTTACTAAAGCTACTTCCGTAAACTGTAGGTTTCATGGTATATTTATAGGTACAGCTACACCGGTATTTACACCGAACCGAGTCACTGTGACCCTGCTATACAGGCTCTCACGAGACCTAGTGCAGGGAACAGAGTTCTTGTAGGTACGATTTATTTTATTAAGATATAATTGTACTGACTAAGCTAATTTGTAAGTAACAAGCATTGTTAACAGATCAATAAAGAATTTTAATAATCATTATTATTTTATATCTATCATATACCTAAAGGAAAAAATCATATTTGGACTTGACCTCAGGGACAAGTCAATACACATAGTATTCTGAAGTGTTTACCATTAATCACAAAGATATGTAAATAGAACATCACAGTGGCTAGTATAGCAACGCTAATCGCTAGCAGTCCGCGCGGGGCTCACATTCCCCTATCCAGGGAATCGTCCACCGCATGTAAAATACGACAGCGCAGTCACCATGGGAGCTGGTCCCATTTGTTGCCCAGCGCAAACCCACTTTATTTAACGACCATTGCAACCCATTGTAACTAGCATATATTTCCTCGATTTATAGATTTACATTTATATATGAAATTCATTGGAAAATAATAATTTGGTGTGAGTTAATAATTAATTCTTGCACAATGTTTGTTCTGAAGTTAATTTGAAGGTCTTTCATGGCTGTTGGATGAGGTTGACAATATAATTACCTATATAATTTATTTATTTTAATAGTTCTAGAGATGTAAGTTCCACCTCCATATTTGGAACCTAAGTACCTCGCTGGAGTGGTGTACCCTACTAACAAACGGGGCTCTGGTGGCGGCTGATTGTGGCAGAGCACAGCCGTAACCGGCTAAATTCCTTGCCCGCCTACTGGCAGCAGTGTCAATGGTGCAAGAAGCTGTACACTGCGATATCCAACCCGCATGCCCAGCATGGGGATTATGGGCATGTACCCCTTCTTGTTAGGGAAGTCATTTCTCCATCAGTGGATTGATATATGCTAGTGTTTTTGTAGTTGTTATAATTGTAACCCACCAATTTAGTTACGCTACATCATGTATGTTGGTTAAAGCCGTTCTTTTGAACGCAATATAATTATTAATACCCCAATAAAATAAAATAAATGTTTTTTTTTATTTTCTAATCAGACAAACCGAACCAGCATATCTTTCTGCGTAAAAGCAGCAGCGCACTTATACAATTGAGATACAGGTCCGAGTAAATTTTAGATGCTATGGGTACATTGCATGTGTCTCAAGATTTTTAACCTATTTTGATGAAAATAACGAAACCTTGCCTGAACTGAATCGTTGGACACGAAATGAAAATCCTTCCAATCAGACATTACTCGAAGGTAAAGTCGAAAGCAAAGTACAGCGGCAATGATCTATCTTTTCGAAGCCCAGACAACTGTTACCGAACAAAAACAGAGTGAGGAAGATTTAAATTCAAGAGACAAACCTTCTCAACGCCGCCCTCAAGGACGGTAACGGAAAGCTTTTACAAATTGACCAAACGAGTTGGATACACGTTACAAGCTTTTACGGGTTAAGACGAACGACATTTCTAGTAGTTTTAGTAGCTGGCATTTTTCATACTACTAGTGGTATACACCACTAGAAAGTTCACGAAACTGGAAACGTCTTACTAATAAGACCAAAGACTCGCGTAGTTATTCCTGCTGATTGTAGTCTCATTACAATTTGTCTACACAAGTCATCGATAATCAAACTGTCACTATCATGAAACAAATAGTACATTTTGGGTTGCAAAACTCGATAGATTTCAGATTGAGCCTCGCAAACCATAAATAATCTAAAAAAGATTTTTCATTGCAGTTCCGTTGTTTTTCGACATGCTAAGTATGTATACTCTTGCCTTTTAAAACATAATTATTTTGTAATTTCTACGTGAGAAATATTATATGCAATTTTTTTTTATTTCCAGTAAATGATTACGTACGTTTATGATACGTATGAGTACGTATGTAAATCTGATAAGTCAAACCAAGCTTTTTTAATTAGTATATACTTAAAATTTCGCTATTAAATTACCTATCTATTTTGCCTTTATCTTTAAACACACTTTTACCTAGTAAATCCTCAGTCTTACAATTTTAAGGATTTCAAGCCCTTCCCTTTTGAATTTGAACAGCAAAACATAGACAACTGTCCATAGCCTTGACCCGCGGGCACTCGTTAGCCCCCGGCCGACGGCACCTCAGCTCTACACGAATAGTATAGATTCACAGTCACTGGCCCGTGCCACTGGTTCTTTTTGCCGTCTTCTATCTGCCTATATTGATTGGAAAACTTTGCTCTTTAAGTTCTCTCGTTGAAAATGAAACTTCTAACCCACACCACCTTATAAATTAGTGAATGACAATTGATGTGAGGATTCCTTTAATAATTGGTAAGCGGTAACGCTTCTTTATTCCCTAAACAAAGCGTCAAAAATAATGATTAATTGTTCTGAGGAATGTAGTACAAGGTTACATAATTCATTAAGAGATCTAATTAAACATTTTAGGATTAGTCGCTTGGAAGTTGTACCGATGTCATTAGAAACAGTTCTACATTTTTAGGGTTCCGTAAGCACAGGGTAAACCACGGGGCCCTATTATTAAGACTTCACTGTCCGTCTGTCTGTCTGTCACCAGGGTGTATCTCATGAACCGGGATAGTTAGACAGTTGAAATTTTCTCAGATGATATAACAAAAAATACAGATCAAATAAGGTGGGTTCACATACAAAAAAAGTTAATTTTTGCTGATTTTTGCTCGATATTAATAACAGCAATAGATAGACGCTTGAAGTGCGCGATTCCGACACGCCCTTGGCCAGTTATTTTCTTAACTTTGCCTAGAAGTGGCACAAGTCGATCTCCGTCATGACGGCTCATTTCCAGGCCTACAAGAGACGTATTGGATTTTGAAACTGGCATTTTTGAGGAAAACGCATGGCAAGATAATTAAGTATCAAATATATATTTTAATTTTTAGATAAGATTAGAAAAATATCATTATCTAAAACCAATCCTCTACGGTCAGATTGCAACTATGTACTTACGAAAGCAAAGCTATGATTGAGTAAATTAGGTATTTCATGTTAAGGCTCTATCTGATTTGCTTACACAATTACTGATGTTTGTAATAATTAAGTTCAAATCAATAGGAACTATATTTTTTCTCGAGCTTACAAAACCGAGACTTGGAAGATAACTTAAAATGGAAACCTCACCTGAAACAGTCACGTATTTGAAGCGGCTAGCCGCTTAGTTTCAAGCCTGATATATTCAAAGACGTTTGCGGGTATTTATCATTAACCTTGCAAAAGGTGTAATCTGGAATCAGGGCTATAAGCGCCTTCGAAGAACGCTGACGGCGAAGTCTGCGAGAGATGATAACTTTAAGTACCTACCATTTTGTTGTCAAGGTGATAAAGTACGAACCTACCGCAAATTGAGACTAACGTAATGAAGTCATCTGATAATCCAGAAATGAGTTCTGTCCATGTTGTGGCTTTTTTCATTTACAGTATTGACAAGAAATTTTCATCCAAAAAATAAAATATACTTAGGAAACTCTAAAAGTGGTTTCGATTAAAAAAGTGGTATTGAAGAAAAAAATGTTTCAGCTTGGCTTCCGTATCCTGTTTTTCCATTCGCAATTAAATATAAAAAACCATCATCATCATCATCATACTGTAGAATGACCTATATGAACTACTGAATACCTGTCAAATGACATATGAATATTGCAATTCCTGCATATCCTGCATATATATTTTATGATATATATTAATAGAACTAGCACATGGCCCACCTGATGTTAAGAATAAAGTATACGGACAGCCTGGAAACTTTCAGAACCCTCGAAGACTGCAGTCTTTCTATCAGCCGATCGTTTGGTCGGGTTCTTAATCATTATGAAGATGTATGCAAGTGCGCGTAGGTTAGGTACTACAACAATTCAGTATAAGCCGATTATGCACTAGCTGTTCAACCCGACCAAACCATCGTGCGATAGAAACTCTGCAGTGTGCAGAGGCTCATATATTGATATCAGTGCTAACTCTCTCTACACTAGTGTGAGGCAGCATCATGCTGAAATAGGACCTGTTTGACGAGTACACGGATGAGACTAATTAGCGCAACAAATCTTCCTGCTTACATGTTACACATTACATGGGTAGGCTACTTACTTTAATTTTATTATTTCTTATATTTACTCCTAAAAGATTTTTTGTTACCTAATTTTCCACTTTTTTGTGCTACCTACTTATTTCATTTTGATGTTTCTTTATGTGTCTCCTGTGTATGTTGTTTGTTGTGCTAAATAAATATTATTATATTCAATTCTACTTAAGTTGTAAGTATATCAACCACTTTAAATCCATATTTACATCTTAAAGTTAAGTTGCATCGCCATAAGCTCAGTAGCCTAGCCTAAGGTCACACTCATTATTCTCTACTCTATTGAAGAGTAGAATTGCGATCACCGATACAAAAGTTCTAGCATTTAGACCTAATAGACTCATGAAGGGGGTTAACGACCAATAAAATACAGTGTCAAATTATATAGATTACTGTCTGTAACTAGGTACGAATATTGCAAGTAATGAGCAATTCAAATCTTGATACCTGATATTTGTCGTTTGTTCTTTGCGAATATTAAGAAGTAATGGGTATCTAGTATTTACCAATGAAAAACATACGTGAAAAATCCTAGACATATTAGCAATCCATGTTTATCACACACAATTATTATTATTCAAGGAAATATGGGTAGCGCTGTAATGGCGACATTAAATGAACACACGGGTAGTGCTACGTGTCTGTATAATCATCATTAAAAAAAAAGACGTGTGGCACTCGGGGACTGCCGCGGTAAAGCTATTGCATAGCATTTTGTATCAACTTATGCAATTATAATTATTTATTTATTTTATTTATGCAGTATTTCTTTTTCTTTGATATTAATTCAAGTTACACTTTTTGAGCGTGGTGACCGATAAGAAAACATTTTTTTTTCTTTTATTAAATAAAAATACGTCTAGTTGCACGCACACAAACACCGTGTCGAAGACTGCCGAAAAGAAACGACGTTAGACAATGCACGGCCTTCAAGCCACCCCTCCGTGCCCGTCGGAGTGGGGAGCGTGAGGTTTTTTTTCGTTACGGTATTTCTGGATTCGGTCCCCGCGCTCAAGGCCCTCGATAGAAGCTATGCAATAGCTTAAAAATCCTAAAACCAAAGTCCATTATTCAAAAATTATTTTTTTCAAACTAACTAAATCACAAATAAGGTGATAAATGTTGAATCATGCTGTGTAAGGGCTACTTACCATTGCCAACATTGCGAAGCACGCGTATGGTACACAGCATGATTCATGTTTTTTATCTTAAATTTGATATAGTTTGTTCATTTATTGTCACCATTACAGCGACATACTGTATAAACTCAAATTCGATTAATGAAATTTGCGACCTGCGAACAGTACAATAACCAATACTAAGTATTATATGTTTTGTAACCCAACTATCTATCTAGAAACGTTGTCAACAATATTTCAATGTAATCCCCGAGGATTATGTACGCAGACTCCACGTGTTACCTCGCAGCCCTGCGCACGTGACACGTGCTGGAGCCATCGTCTTTAGGCTCAATAAGGATTTACAGGACGCGATACAACAACCATTGTATGACGTAATCACACTTCATAAACGTGGGATCATTCTGTTCTGTCTCTCTTGAACTAATTTTTATGCCACTTATAAATTTTCTTAAGGGTTTCTTCAGTAGATTTGAGTTCAGTAGAGTAAAATGATATTTATGAAAAGTCACTGGTTAATATTTTTAAGTTTTCGCTTTGTATATTCTTACATTTTGACAGTGTCATTAAAGAAGAGACATTTAACTAATACATGTTATTGCAACCGACTGTACGTAATTTGGAACGGCCACTAGTCACGTTTTATGAGTTTTTATTTAATTATCAGAAGTAAATAATAATTCATTAAAATTTTGGCCTGACTTTGGATTTCATTTCGTATAGCTTTAGTAAAAAGTTGCCGAGACCAATCTATGTACTATCTACAAGTATTTTATTACACAAATAAAGGACTTATAAAAAAGTAAATCTTTATTTAACTGCCAAATAAATGCGATAGAAGACTGGAGAGACACTTGTTTGTTTGCTTGATTCTTGCTTCTTCTATTCTAAATGCAATTCCCCTCAAGTAGTAATAAATAGAAGGTAATATGTAACACCCAAAACCCAAATTTAGGTATTAAGTATACTGAATACGGATAAATCCGAAACCAAAGTAAACTAAATATAATATATTTTTTTGCGAAATAAAATAGAAACCTCTGTTGAAGTTACTAAATAAACCTCAGAAAATCATATAAGTAGTAGGAGATATACAAATTAAATGGAAAAGTTTATTTTTGAGAGACGCATATTAAAAATGTAACTGCCAAAATAATCTCCATGAAAAATACCTGATATTTCCAAATGCATTCTTTATATCTGGTTTAGTTTCGGAATTCCTAGTACTGTTACAATTAAAAAAACACTGTTTAGCCTTGACTAACGCTAGGATTTTCTCCGGTGTCGTACTTCCACAACATCAGGCCACGTAACCGACAGATCATGTAAACATTTGTGCCTCTTGCGTTTCAGCCACAGTCTCTACAATTCACCGAAGTACGTAATTACGTGTTTCGTTTCTTGCGATTGGTACCCATAATCAAACGAAAACCGAAATTTCGGCACGAAGTTTGTAATGAAACAGTCCGAACGTTGCGAATCCTACTCTATTTCACAAAACATACGACCTCAATATTGGAATTGACAGTATGAAATACGACCAATCGTACGACACGAAACACGAAATTTCGTACTTCGGTGAATTGTAGTAGACCCCCAGTCCCTTGTGCCACCGCGGTCGTCGAAGGTATTGCATTAATGTTAATGTCCAGGGTAGCACCTGTGATCTTTCCACGCTGTCAAATCAGCTCCTTTTATCATTTTGCACGACACCGGCGCGTTCCTGTGGAGAAAATATGTTTACTGAAAGAAAACTCTTAATGGGCTTACGCTCGCCTCTGTATATATTTCGTGTCTCTTTGTATCTATTACTGCGGTGTACAATGAAAATACAGAATTACGTGAACAAAATTATCTGTAGCCAATCAACGGGAACATTTATATCAACATGCTACTTACTCCACATAATAAAAATATTGTGGCTCTTAAGAAAGTAGTAAAATTACATGACCTAACAGAATAACATTTACATCAATGCAATTATGACCTTAGCCCAAAAGAAAGGCTTCTTTATTCAGAAATAATGGTTAAAGCTGGTGGCAAATTTTTTATGCTGCCCTAAGACCGGGTCGTTCGAAAACATGATGAGATAGAACAAGGTCATCTTCGGAATGACATTCAAAAGGGTAACCTTTGAAATCTTGTACCAGATGTAGTTGTTGTAAGGACTATTTTTAAAACTTAAATATATACCTACCATATTTTCCTCCTGAGCATAGCTCGGGGCTGTATTTCTTTGATGCCATCTCCGTTATCGCAGAGGATTCGTGCAATGCTGTGTTGCTTCACCTCATGTAGTTGTGCTGCAAAGTCAAATTAATTCCTTGTGACGACACATCTCTCTTCAATAACAATATTCTGCTGTATTTATTACAGATATTTCAATGATAAGTCTATATCCAGTAGTGGACTGCTATTAGCCTGTTGATGACGACGATGTAAATTATGAAAGGAAACCATTTGCAAAATAATTTATGGTCAGCGACAATAGTTAATTAACAAAATATGTTTTAGAAATCATTATAATTTTAAAATTCCTCTTACTTTATGAATAAAGTTTTATGAAGAAACGAAAATCATGTCAGGCAAATTATCAAATTGCACGTGAAAGTTTAGTCAGAGCAGTTTGTTTGTTACAGAATTATATATAGTCTGTCTAATTTTGTCCATAGCCCAAACGCTTACATGCAATGACAGCTATATTGTTAATCAACATAAATCTTTAAATGGTTGGGCAGGTGGATTAAAAACAACAAGTTTCCTCACCTCTAGTCAATGCAGCTGGGAAACCTCCGTGCTCAAAGAAGAACTTGTCCGGTTTCCTCCACAGCAGCAGGTTCTGCACCATGATGCAGTAGAGAGTCGGTCCCACGTACGCGCCAGGCAACAGCTTCTCCACATAAATGGCCACCATCAGCTCTACGTCATTCACGCTGTTGTAGAGCCTACGGAGGCTTTCCACTTTCTATGTAGATTGAAGCTTGATTAGGTATTAGCAGGCAAAAAGAATTTTGAACATACTAAAGAAATTCTTTATCGAAACAATATTGAATCAACACTACTGACACTATAGACGAAAAAATGATTAAGATAAAAATTTCAAAGAGTTCGTAAGCGAGTATTTTAATAAGCGAGATGCTCACATCTTTGCTGATGGTATCCTCAAAGTCCTCCCACTTGTAAGCCACTTTCATTCCACAAAGCTTTCGGTAGTGGTTGTAAGGAGGCAAGCCGGCGTCACGGCCGCGTGACATGTCGATGGCAGGAAGATCTGACGCAGCTTGAAACTCGCCGAGTGCCCTCTCTGCAAACTGGGGAAAATGAATCGCCAATAAGATCGGTGGTGGAAGCAGGCACAATGGTCTTCTCTATTACATCTTCAATGTGATTTAATGATTCAAGATTCAAGATTCAAGATTTATTTATTCATACTATTTGGTACATGTCAATCCACCCCCAAGCTTGCTGAAAGCCTTTGGGTTTACTTTTACGAATACAGCTACCTGAAAGATTACCAAGGACGGCTCCTACAGCGCGCTTTTGTAAACGAAAAGCGCGCTCCCACTCCGCGGAGCGCCGCCACAGCTGGCTCCGTATAGCAGTACTGACTGAATCGTGGCAAAGTAGCAAGATCGTACCACCTCCCTTGGCAGGAAACCAGATAGCCGCCATAGCAAAGCACACACAGTGCTTCAAGTAAGTCAAGTACCGTAAGATCATTTCCAAGCGATGAGTGTCCGTATTTTTGCTAGTTTTCTCATCGTGGATCAAATTCAATGTTAAAATCTATGTGTGGCTAACATGTGTGTACTTGCTTCTTGATCATGGATATTTTACGCGGAACCCTAAATAAGAAAGTACCTAATAAAAATAGGCCGGCACCTATCAGTTAAAAGTTCAGTGCCACAGACTAGTATATGTACCACCAGTATCATACCTGCATAATATTTATAATTCATTTAAATTTACGCGTTCCATTTTAAATTTAGGTACCTATTAGGCAAATTAGTCTTAACTGGCAATTTTATGCACGCCACTATTGAATAAATTAATGTAAGATTACGTGTTCTACTTTCAAATTAGGTACATATCTGATAGATAATGGTATTATACCTGACTGTTTTATGCACGCCAAATAATGACTTTCAAAGGCTAATAGATACACTGGCTTACATTATTGCAATTTTCGTAGGGAACTCTTGTTATTTTGAAAATAAAATACAGCCTAAGTTTAAAGCTGATAATTTTTTTTCTATAGGTGAAGAAAATTTAATCTCGTTTACCTATGTAGGTTTTGATTTTATCCATAACAAACAAACAAACAAACATACATACAAAAACAGGAAGTGGACATGGCCAGCCCCGACACTGTGACCAAAAATGAGATTAACTTCTTCATGACGGATAAAAGGCACATATTGAGAGTGGTCTCCGTGATCAACAGGTTCAATACCTGATGTGATCACAGACTTGTCCGAGGCTCATTAATCTAAAGCTTGAAAGAAACCGTCTGATAAAGTCCACGCTGCGACGCAAACTACTCCAGATCATGGCAGGCACCGAGAATTTCCGAGTTTCAGAAGCTTCTCGGTGACAGATTTTTTGCTGTGGAACCCATCGATGACGAGGCTCTACTAAGCTTGATTGCGTGAACGCTTTAGCGTCCCTTAGGGACGAGGGCATCAAACTCTGAATAATGCAGCCCAAATCCAAACTCTCTGATGAGACTCCTCGGGTCATGACATAAAAACGGGAAACCACTCAGGCCACTTTGTCAGAGAGGTCAGACCTGAACAAGCGAATTGCGAAGATTATTCGGCGCCACCATCGGAGCTCCTATACACGCCTCATTGAAGAGGCAATAGAGCCAAACCGAGGTTACAAAGTATTTACTCAGCAGATTGGCAGGAGCCACCTGACGAAGTTAACAACACACGATGGCCGAACCGTACTGTCATAGCCGGAAATCAGAGATCGAGTACTTCTATGGCCGACTGTACACGACACATGCTCCTTGGCCCCAACGTAGCAACCACGACTCCACTCACCCTCACCCGCCACTACACCGACGAACTGCCAGAAATCAGCCCAGACAAGATCGTGTTGGCCCTGAGACAAAATGGAAAAGCCCCCGGTCCTCCTCCTCCTCCTCCTCCTCCTTTGTATGAGTTAGGCCCCGGTGAAGACGGAGTTACTTCAAAACTTCTGAAGGCTGGAGAAGCTCCTGTAGTGCAGGAGCTGCAGAACCTCTTCAACTCCATCCTTCACTGTAGAAGAACTCCTAAGCGTGGAACGAGAGCTTGATGGTTCTGTTTTTAAGAAGGGACACAAAACCCTTCTTAACAACTAGACCTATCGCGCTCCTGAGCTACGTCTATAAGCTGTTCTCAAGGGTTATTACGAATCGTCTCACCAGAAGACGAGTTCAAGCCACCGGAACAAGCCGGGTTTTGAGGAGGATATGGCACCATAGACCACATTCACACAGTGAGGCAGGTTATACAGAAGTCCCAAGAGTATAATCAGTGCCTGGCTTTTGTGGACGATGTGAGGCCAAGATGAGGATTCGGCTGGGTTGGGCAGCATTTGGAAAGCTACGTCGAGTTTTCGAGTTGAGTTTAAAACTCAACATTTTCACTTTATATTAGTATATATAGTATGTTATAATGTAGATAAAAACTGTACAACAAATAAAAACTGGTTTAAATAATAACTAGGAAAAAATTAGTTTTCGGCCTGTGTTTTTAATAAATCTCACATCAGGGTCGATGACGAGGTCAAAACCATCAGCTGGCTGGATGATAGAACCTTCAGTGAGGTCTCCTTCGGTGTTGTTCAACGGAAGGATGCCGCTGCGACCGCTGTCATCGACTGTTGTGCGACTGCCGACGTATCGCTTATTCCTGTACAGGCTATAAAAAAAGTACAATTAAATAAGACTATTTTCTTCCCTTTTAGATTTTATCATGTACATGACGTACATTAATTTTTCAGTCTTCTGGCAACATAGCCATATGAAGGGCATAGTTGCGTTATTTTCCTAAGTCCTAGAAGTGCTCTCTCGAAAATGCAACAATTGACAATCTAACCACTAGGTAGTGCCCTGAGACATGATATACAGCGTGTTCTGAAGCACTGAATCACTTTATTGTAAATGCGAATAAAGGTCAAGTAGACCAAGCAATAGATTCTAATCTTCAGTAGAAGATTTAGAATCCCCAATCTCTTACTCGTAAAGCGCTGGTTGGTAGGTGTGGAACCATCGAGAGGCGACGACGTATT
The DNA here is from genome assembly GCA_951804965.1 of Horisme vitalbata. Lineage (NCBI taxonomy): Eukaryota > Metazoa > Arthropoda > Insecta > Lepidoptera > Geometridae > Horisme > Horisme vitalbata. Next base: position 1,679,507 of record OX638090.1, read on the forward strand.
CCCTGTACACACCAGGCTGGTAGTCAGGGTCGAAATCGTTCACGTGTTTGTTTGTGGCATAGATGACACCTTCTGCTAGAGCATTCTTGAGACCTGTCACCATAAAATCATCAGTATTTATACTGAATTAAATTAAATTCGATATGAATAAATTGAATGAAAAGCCAGTGCTATTGCTGTTCCAAAAGCCATTAATTCCAAAGTACCAAGAAGTGCTTACCAAGAATGACTCCAACCAGCTCGTAGTAATATATGTACTGCCACTGAGCAATATTGATCTGTCGCGAAGTCTGGAACAGCTTCTCATCGTCCCAGCACGGGTTGATGATGGCGAGCTTTCTTGCTATTCGATTATGCTCACGGAAGAACCACATCGCAGTCAGGTAGATACCAGCGAGGAGATTTCCTTGGAATTCATCTCCTGTAATGATCATTTTTAAAATGCATATTTTGAGAAAAATCAATAAGCCATGAAATTGTCAAGCAATGCCAGGCAGACTAAAAGCTCACTGAACCACTAGGGTAAGAGTTAGGCAGCCGTGTAATTATAAACTGGAATCTGATAATCGGACGGACTCCAAAATCTATTGACTTACATTGTAGTTATGATAATATCAATCGCTAGGAAGTTACTTTTGCCATGGTAGTGGATGGTCGTAAGTTATTTAAGTGTGTTTTTTGCATTTCAGACATACCAAAGTTGTAACAAGCAGTTTCTAAAGGCAGTTTGTTCCCGAGACAAAAAGGGCTTTGGCCGGCTGGCACCTCCCTGTTACCCTCCATCCTGGACATTAAGAGTCCATCTTTTTTTTTCCTAATGGCATCGTTTCTCTCCATGTTGTTTCCATAAATTACTGATAGATCCAGCAGTGGTGTCACTCTGTTATACTGAAATCCCGAATAAAATGTCAACATTAATAAATCTCACTGGCTTACTTACAATAATGCTAGTCATATTATTATGGTTTTAAGCAGCCGACCGGCCGCATTACAGCATTTTTTTACTTACTCGTTCAGCGGGAAATGAGTTTGGAAGACAGCCGAAGTCCTGGTAAGTCTCGACCCTGGTGAGGTTCATACAGCGGATGCCAGTGCGGCGCAGGTAAGGGTCGTCCTTAGGCACAGGGATGGCGATGCACTGAGGGTTCACCATATTTCTCACCTGGTTGTTGATGCAGCAAGTACTTACGAATGCATAGCGAACTTAGGGAAAACAAAACGGTAAAGGTAAGTATCAAGTCCCAACAAAACTATTCTGTAGGTAAACGTGTTTGCTCTGTTTTGAAGTTTTTTCAGTCAAATGTTAACTGGTGTAGGCCATTTGTAGCTTTTATTACACTTAAGAAAAACTTTTTCATTAATCATTTAGTGATGAAGTATAAAATGTAATGCGAAGTATGCTGGGTATCTTACGTAGGTATACCAAGTCCACGTTATCAACAAATGAGAAGACAAAGACATGCGTCGATAGTATGGAGAAGTCGTGGTCTCTGAAGTACCCGTCGCCCAGCAGAGTGGTGCGGAGCACGCGAGCTGAAGGCAGTTCCGAACCATCTTCTGCAGGTCTTAACGTATTTCCTGAAAGGACCAGTAAAGACTTTAAGAAATCTTAGTATTATTATAAATTACAATGCTCCCGACTTTGGAGCGTGAGAAAGTTTTATTCAGAACCCAAAAATTAAATTACATTAACGCATTGAATGCTGAAAACACAAGGGCGCTCCTGCAAGAGCTCACACCCGAGGCCCGCAGTTAACGTGTTAATTAATAAAGAACTATTCTCAGAAACGCCTGACGAAAATATAACCCAGCCGGATATTTGATCGTCAAATGCCCCTATGATTTCCTCACACTGAAGTTATTAACCTTCCCTTTCAAGGCTTCTGAAGTCACTTGCTCGAACTGTTATGATTTCCGCAATAAATAAATAAATAAATAAATAAATAATGCTAGCCACTATCACACAGCATGATATGGCCCGAAACTAAGCAGAGCTTATATTAGGGGAACCACATGACTGACACTTTGTAAATACTTACATATTATACATAGAAAATATATTAATAGAATAGAATATAGGAGTGATTGAGAGTAGTGAGACTGAATCGGTGTTTATGATTGGCGATTTTAACGCGCATCCAGGTGAACTGTTTTTTAATGAGTTAAATATGTAGTTTTTGTACGGAGTGAAGCTGGCTCTGTGGTCAGTTACATTTATCATCAGATACACCGGAGAAATTCATAATAACTGCAGACCATGACTTGATCTTTGTTTAACTATCAGAGAGAAACGGGTAGACTAGTTTATTTCAGCTACTTTCATAGCATTATGTCGTACGGCATTTTATTGTAGGTGAATGCTGCAGATATCAACACCATATTTGTGTTGCAGAAGAGGGCTGTGCGTGCAGATAACTTAAGTAATGACGTATAACATAGAATATATATTGACAAGTTATATTTTAAGACTAGCTGTGTCCGCGACTTTGTCCACATGGAATAGTGACTTTGGGCCGCATATATTATACCTTTTGGTTAATGTGGAAACCTCATTTTTTAAGGAAGGAAGTATTTGTAAGGAATCCTCAAGTTTTTTTCCCAAGCACCGCTAACACAGAATACTAAATACACAGTCGTGACCACAGATTAATAATTTCTTATATGGACTATAGACTATGTAACAGATACCTCACATTTAATTTTTTGGATTATAAACATAGTCGTTTGAGTATATAAAAAATATCTACAGTAGGTAGTGCTTCTCTATAAACGATACTAGACGTATTGCTATCGGGGATCAAAGCATACAGGCTGCTAGAATTGCTAACATGAGACAGAGCCACATAAAGCTGACTGTGCGAAAAACAGCTAATACTTAGATCCTTTTAATATGTTGTTTTAGCAAAAGTCTATTCAGTAAGGAATAAAAAAGCTAAAACCCAAAAAAAAATGGATTGGAAGACTTTGTCTGTTATTTATGTTTGGCGCGAAAAATGCTTCACAGATTTTGATGAACTTTGTAAAATGACATAGCATGATCTTCAACTTACTAAATAGGCTACATTTTATTTCTCAACAATGTCTAAGAGCAAAATTATACACCAAAAAACTAATCGTTCGTCTACCCTTCATACATTCTGGCGGGCCTCCTTACCATACTTTCAAAACTCTTTGTTAGGATGTGACAGGTAACGCAGTTGGATAATTTTTGGACGTACAGCAACAACAACACCATCCTTTAACAGTCTACTGCATCAACACTAACAACAACACTTTATCAGTCCACTGCTGGACATAGGCCTCCCCCTAATAAGAAGGGGAATATGCCTATATTCCCCACGTTAGGCATGCTGGTTGGGGATCGCAGGGCACAGCTTCTCGCTTCACCGACGCTGCTGCCCGTCAGCCAGGGTATTTAGCTATGCCAGTCTTAGGCTGCGCTATGCCGCAATCAGCCGGCCACCAGAGCCCCGTTTGTTATATAGCAGGGTGCACCACGGGCAGGTGAGGTTGGCTTGAGTTCCGAAGATGGAAGTTGGACCCCTTATACCCCCGTGCCTGTCGATGGTCAAAGAATTCAGCTGTGCCGATGTTCCGCCAAAATGAGCCAGCTGCCAAAGCTACGTTTTTTGATAGGAGGGTGCATCATAGGCCGGTGCGGCTTGTTTGTTCCAAAGATGAAAGAAACAACAACTTTATTTGACATTCTTATTTATATTGAGAGGGAGAACAGGTGAAAGAAAATACACGCAAACAAAGTTGCACGCGGATCAGCTACAAAGTGCCAAACTGTACTTATATTATACATTATTATTTATACATATTTATTTAGTATAGGTTAGAGGTCAACTATAAAGTAAACACAATGTTAAGTGAAGCTTACCACAATATATTATTGAAAACCACATCTAAATTGGATAAGCCGTTTTTGAGATTAACGTGCACAAACGCACTGACAAACAGATAAACAGACAAAAAATCTAACAATCATTGTTTTGGGTCCTATTTGCGTTGGTGAAGGTCCCAATAATATTTTTTCTCATATATCTTCCATCTACAGACCGCGATCTGTTACATTTATATTATATGTATAGAAAATTAATATTTTAGGAACGGCTGCAAAAAGCAGTATTTTTAGAAAACATCCAAACCCAAGACAGATATTTTTATTTATCTTATGCGTATCAGTTTCAGAACGTACAAATACTTGTATCGTGGCGGAAATCGAACCCGCAACCTTCTGCGTCTCAGACGGACATTTACATTGGATAAATATCCATTGAATCCGGGGTGCTACTATGGGTATGAAATCAACGTGAATTATAAATTCCTATTTTTTGTGGCCAAGACGAGATACAACAAGATTTTCAAGAAGGAATTATAAGCGGGTTACAACCTGTCTAGTGGAATGTTAACTTTTTTTTTTATTGAAACCATAAATATTGTGTACATTTTTTTAAACTTTACATAATTGATTGCATAAGAAAGAAAAAAATAAATCTTAATCCAGTAAAATCAACCTTAAAAATACATTAAAATAATAAATGAACCTACTTATAGAATGGGCTAAGTTAAAATATGGCTATTGTTTTGTTATTTGTGGTAGTAAGAGGTTCGATCACAAAATATAAAAAGGGCATAAATAGCAAGGCAGTTGCAACAAGTTAACAGTAAATAACAATGTTGCTTACGGTATATGTATTTTTTTTACGTAAAGTAGATTAATCTCTAGTCCCCACACTAGGATTCCCTGTGTTGTGGGTGACTAGTCTCTTCCAGCATGTCATTGTATAACTATTGTAAACTGATAGTAAAAAGCCATATAATTTTTCAACTTGTCACTGTTGCCCACTCATGGTATCCTGAATAGATTGGCGCACTAAGTTTCCATAATGTGAGGGAAACTCAAATTTTGAATAGAATTATCGTCAGTACCTGGTCCAAACATGGGCGGCAGCAGCCTTGGCAGTGGGCTCAAGGTGGCACCTCGTGAAGGATACCTCGGGTTGGTGCAGGTGCCATCCACCCTCCGACCCTCATTTTTATTGCACTGGTCCACTCTTACTGTGCACAATCTGCAAACCATGGATTTGCGGGATAGAGTCCCGCCTCAGAACAAATGTTTACATGATCTGCATATATGTGTTCCAAGTTCATGTGTTGTGCTACAATAATGCTGGGCACAACGTTAAGTTCTGGTATAATGAGCTGTAACGACGCTGCTCAGTTTGCAAGACATGGATATAAAACAGAATCCAACCCATTTATTTTGTTGTCCCTTTTTCCATAGTTACTAAAATGCAATCCAGTGTAGAGTCTAATCTACAACCTTCATGTTCCACTTCGATTCTTTACTCCTAACAACTATGTTCAGATGAAGAAGCCTAAATGATTTGCTGGGCCTTCAAACTGCGCCGTCATACGGACGAACTCGCGCCTGCTCCACACCCTAACTTCAATGCAAGGCATGCCCCAACGCGTACGTCGCAGTGGTGATCATTCAGTTCATGTTGCACCCATTGGTCAAGCTCTTTTACCTTGCCAACCTGACGCTAATGGACTAATTTCTTTTGATGCTTAAGTTGAAAGCTGCTGCAAACTCAGCCGTGAATTGAGTAGGTATCATCGTTCTCGACCATAGTTTTTAGCGTTACGAAGTTCATATTCAGATCATAAATTCACAAACGGTAGCATTCAGACAACTAATAACAGGCCGTTTGTAGTGTTCGCTCCGTAAGCGTCGTTGATGTTGCGTGCCGTTTGCGTCGCACTGCAGTCTAAGGACTTAATCTAAATGTAACCTTAGTCGTTTTAAATAAACTCAATTCAATTCAATAATTGCTCGTATTTCCCATGGGTCCCTACTGACGAAAAAGATTCAAATGTGATGAAAACAAAACAACCACCAGTAAACAAATTATGTATTGAATTCAAATAAAACTTTATAAAATAAAATTCAAATTATCAAATTATTATTATTTCTTGAGGATTTTTTCTATGACCTCATCACCTCACCAGCCTATTCAGTCTAATGCTGGACATAGGCCTCCCCTATATGAAGGGGGATATGCCCACAATCCCTACGCTAGGCACAGCTTCTAGCACCGCCGAAGCTGCTGCTCGTCAGTGACCAGGGTATTTAGCTGTACCAGTGTTAGGCTGCGCAATCAGCCGGCCGCCGGAAACTCGTGTGTTACTAAGCAGGGTACACCACGGGCAGGTGAGGTTGTTTTGGGTTCCAAAAACTCCAAAGGAGCTTAGAACCCCTTACAGCTCTGCCTGTGATTGGTCATAGGCAAAATTACATTTAAAATGGCCTTTTCTATAGAACGGCAATTTCATAAATAAAGATGTTATATTATCAGATACACTATTGTTTTCTTTAAACAGATTCAAAATGTATAGTCGGTATTAAGTACTTTTATCCAACTATGGCCAAATCCAAAGGCATAGTAATGTTTATTGTGTGAACTATGTCTGACTTTTTAAGTTTAAGCCACACTGTAGGTCATAATATGCTCTCCTGATTTAGGAATTAGGAGGGATCGTTTAGACACCAAACTTTGGTTTTAAAATTTTGATGTTGACTCTTTTGGTGGTTGCCGCGCAACTGATTCTGATTTCTTAGTGGTCTATTTGTTTCGTCCACAAGCTAAATATTTAGAAACTTACGTTATCCCTTCAGTGATACTAGATAAATAGTTGCTTCGTTTAGCCGTCACAGGTCTTCCAAAGTACGCATCATACACAACCGGCCCGTCTTGAGGAGTGTCGTAGATCGGGGCGGTCATTGATTCTGAAGCCTCCAGCGCAGCCTCCAGCGCTTGATCCTCACTGAACTTGCTCCCAACATTAAAACACACTGTCGTAAGAACAATGAACAAAACACTAAGTGCATTAATGCCCATAATGAATTTTACTGTTGTTCAGGTGGTTGTTTTATCCTTTTTATAGAAACTATAATCAATTAATGGTTAAATAGCTAAACGTTAATATCATTAGTAACAGCATTTTAATTTATTGTAAGGTGTTCAAGTCACAATTACAGTTATTTATTAATTGGGCTGGCTAGAATAGATAAACTGAAGTGGGTTACGACCCACTTCCGTTTATTTACTTTACTAATACGTTAGATTACCTTGAATTTAACCATTGCTTTCTCCACTACACATCATATAATTTACGATGGAATTTTCAAGTGTTCAGTGTCACTTTAAAAAAGCGCATGCTTTAATTTTTTTTTATTTGACTGCCTCTGTTTTGAACACAAGCACGCATTCTTTTTCGCAATTCGCTCTTAACCATTTTACTGGTTAGAGTAGGACTTTTACGTCTGAGGTCACATTAAATATTTGGTTTACGATATCTTTTGTGCCTAAATTGAAGAGCAAAAAAAAATTTTTAATGCCGCAAACCTAATCAAAACTACTTTAACCAGAAAAGTGGTTAAAACGGACCTTTTTGTTGTTATTTTTTGTTTCATTTCTCTTGTTAGATTAAAGCACTTAACTATTCGTTTATTTTGTGACTCAAATATTTTTTTCTTTATGTTGTATCTTTATCATTAACTCGATGTTAGCAATTTTCTTTGTAATTATAATACTTTTTTGAGTATGCCTTTGGATTTTATCTCGTACGATTCAAGTAAAAAGTTGCTTTAAGACCAAACTATATAGCTACTTGACAACATAGATATGGAAAAAAATACAGTTATTCTATTTCACAAATAAAGTTTTTTAGGAAATCATTAATTGACTGCAAAATAAACGCGTTATTGCAATGGAGAGACTTATTTGTGTGCTTGCTTCTTCTACTAGTTTATAATGCAAATAAATTCAAGTAAATAGAAAATTCATATACATAAAGTAAATAGAAGGTAACATTTAACATCCAACATCCAAGTTCACAGGTAGTATACAGAATATAGGTAAATCCGAAACCAAAGCAGATACTGAAAAAAAAATTATTTGCGGAAAACATGTGCACCTAGAGTAGGGTGGAATATACAGTACGTTGAGAAAATAGAAAGCTCTTTTGCCGTTCCTACTTATTTAAATAAATAAATCTCAGATAAAGAAATTCATATAGTAGACGTACAAATTGTATAAAAAAGTTATTATTATGGTAGACCAACTTTTATCACCACATTAATTTTATTAGTTCTATAGATAAATTAAATTATACATGAAACCCTTTACGTAAAATAAAGTTTTGAAAACTTTATTATTATCTAGTAGAATTGATGAAAAATTTAACGATGCCAAAATAGCCTAGATCGAAAATGAGCAAATATTTCCTAAGGCAGTCTGCTTTTGTTTCGGATTGTTTCGTACTGTCCTAGTTAAAAAACATTGTATAGCCTTGGCCAACGCTAGGATTTTCTCCGCTGTCATGCTACCATAACACCAAGCCCCGTAACCTACAGATCATGCAAACATTTGTCCCGCAACCTCTTGCGTCCTTCACAGTCTCAGTCCCCTGCACCGCCGAGGTCGTCGAAGGTATTGCATTATTAATATTAATGCTCAGGGTAGCATCTATGATCTTTCCACGCCGTCAAGTCAGCTCCATTTATCTCTTGGCACGGCACCGGTGCGTTCCTGTAGAGACCAAATTATCAATAGCCAATCAACAGGAAAACTGATATCAACGTAGGTACTCGTACTACTTACACCACTTATAAGAGATAATAATTCTGTTGTTTAGAAAATAATAAATGGTGTACTTCAGTTTTGTTCTTAACAGAATGGAATTTACAAGGGCTCAAGAGCCAACAAATGACATAAGCTTTATGAGTCTTCTTTTTGCAGAGATAATGGTCAACACTACGAGTAGCTGTGATCGGAATGCCATTCAAAAGGATAACCGTAAAAATCTAAAAGTACCAGAACAACTGTACTATTTTAAGCCTTAAATATATACCATATTTTCCTTCTGAGCATAGCTCGGGGCTGTATTTCTTTGATGCCATCTCCGTTATCGCAGAGGATTCTCGCAATGCTGTGTTGCTTCACCTCATGTAGTTGTGCTGCAAAGTCAAATTATTTTTTTGTGACGACACATCTGTCTTCAATAATCATATTCTGGTGTATTTAGTGTATTTCAATGATATCCAGTAGTGGAATGCTATTATACTGATGATGGAGACGATGTAAATTATCAAAGGAAGCCATTTTCAAAATAATTTAAGGTCAGCGAAAATTTAAAGGCGAATAACAAAATATTATGTTTTAGAAATCGTTGTAATTTTAAAATTCCTCCTTATTCAAGACTTATGAATTGAACCACAACCATGCAAAGCAAATCTTCAAATTGGGCATGAAAGTTTAGTCAGAGGCTGTTACAGAATCATAGTACCTAGTCTACTTTTGAATCTCTAAATGACTGGGCAAGTGGATTAAAAACAATAAGTTAATTCACCACTAGTCAATGCAGCTGGGAAACCTCCGTGCTCAAAGAAGAACTTGTCCGATTTCCTCCACAGCAGCAGGTTCTGCACCATGATGCAGTAGAGAGTCGGTCCCACGTACGCGCCAGGCAACAGCTTCTCCACATAAATGGCCACCATCAGCTCGACATCATCCACGCTGTCGTAGAGTCTACGAAGGCTTTCCACTTTCTATGTAGATATTTGTTATTTTAAATAGGAGTAAATAAATAATTTCTATAGTAAGAGCATAGAGATCATCACTACTGACCCTATAAACAACGATTCATTCAAATAAAAGAATCTTTTAGAAAATAATGTATTATTTGAATTTAGTGGTAGAGCTCTTTGTGAAGGGCTTATCCTGGGAAATACTACTAAAATTCCTATATCTGCCGTGAAGCAGCATTGCTGTGTTCCGGTTTGAAAGGTATCGGTGTTGGTGAAATTACAGGCAAAAGAGGCACCTTCATGCCTCCAACTCATGAACACAATACATGCATCATTTATTTGCATAAATATATCTACAAAAGTTCTTAAGTCTAGTATTTTCCAATGATACCTCGTTCGGGCTTGCAAATATCAATAAAATATAAACTAACCGTACCATCGTAGGGCACGTTATAATCATGCGTGACCTCCAATGCAATGCTTTGAGTTTATTAAAACGAGATGCTCACATCTTTGCTGATCGTATCCTCAAAGTCCTGCCACTTGTAAGCCACTTTCATTCCACAAAGCTTTCGGTAGTGGTTGTAAGGAGGCAAGCCAGCGTCACGGCCGCGGGACATGTCGATAGCAGGAAGATCTGACGCAGCTTGAAACTCGCCGTTTACCCTCTCTGCTAACTGGTGAATAAGGTGCCAAGAAGATTGGTGGTGATAAAAGTACCGTAAGATAATCATCATCAGCCTATAGCAGTCCACTGCTGGATATAGACCTCCCCTAATGAGCTGCATTGCGCCCTGTCCTTCGAAAGATCCGATCATTATTTCCAAGCGATCGTGTCCGTATTTATATGAAGATTATCAAGTGGCATTTTTTGCAGAAATCAAGATGTGTCGAACATTCAGTAAATTAAAATAAAGAATTTATCTTAAATTTTAACAATATTACTATGAATAAGTAATTACTTTTCTGTGGTCCCTTAATATATAGACAACAATTTTGCATTCTAAACGTCAGAAAGGAAATACTAAATAAAACTGTTCTAAATGATGACAAGCCAGTTAACAAAGAAAAAATAAAATTTGAGTCTGCGTTTTTAACAAATCTCACATCTGGGTCGATGACGAGGTCAAAATTATCAGCTGGCTGGATGATGGAGCCTTCTGTGAGGTCTCCTTCGGTGTTGTTCAACGAGAGGATGCCGCTGCGACCGCTGTCATCAACTGTTGTGCGACTGCCGACGTATCGCTTATTCCTGTACAGGCTGTAAAAAAGTATTGTTAGGAGACACCAATATTTGGAAGCAACACTCTCTCCGTTCCTGATTCCTAAAAGTATAGTATTTCATTAAGACTTGTTAGCTTCTTTCTTTTGGATTTTGGATGATTAACGTACAGTCAGCATAAATACTTTAGGCATCAAAGCAATATGACTGGCCTAGTTTCGTTTTTCTTCCAAGCCAAACAAATAACACTTCAACCAGTAGGTAGAGCCCATCTGTCTGATACAGAATATGCAGCGTATTCTGAAACATCTACTTGTAAATGCGAATAAAGAAAAATAAAAAGTTAGTAGACCAAGCGATAAGACGTCAAATAAATGATTATGAGTTATGAAGACAATGTTTCAATAGAAGCTTAAGAATCCCTAATCTCTTACTCATAAAGCGCCGGTTGGTAGGTATGGAACCATCGAGAGGCGATAACGTATTCCCTGTACACACCAGGCTGGTAGTCAGGGTCGAAGTCGTTCACGTGTTTGTTTGTATCATAGATGATACCTTCTGCGAGAGCATTCTTGAGACCTGTCACCATAAGATCATCATTATGTAGACTTAATTCTATGAAAATAGTTATTAATAAATTTAATGAAAAGCCGGTGTTATGTGTTACTGCTATTCAATAAGCCATTAATTCCAAAGTACCAAGAAGTATTTGTGCTTACCAAGAAAGACTCCAACCAGTTCGTAGTAATATATGTACTGCCACTGAGCAATATTGATCTGTCGCGAAGTCTGGAACAGCTTCTCATCGTCCCAGCACGGGTTGATGATGGCGAGCTTTCTTGCTATTCGATTATGCTCACGGAAGAACCACATCGCTGTCAGGTAGATACCAGCGAGGAGATTTCCTTGGAATTCATCTCCTGTAATCATTATCCTTAATATACAATTTGTGCTAAAAATCTATAAGCCAAGAAATTGTTGAGCAACAGGCAGACTAAAAGCTCACTGAATCACTGCCTAGGGATAAATAGGTAGCTCTGGCAATTATGAACTGGAATCTGATAGGAATCTGAATAGAACGGGCTCCAAAATTTGTTAAAAAATTATTAAAGTAATAAAAAAAATGAAAAAGAGATGATAATATCAATAGTTTGATGACTTTTGCTATTGAAGTGCTTGTATGTTATCAAAGTAAAAAAGTGGTTAATTGCATTTCAGACTTACCGTAATTGTAACATACAGTTTCTAATGGTGGTTTGTTCTGAGGACAGAAGGGGCTTTGGCCTTCAGGCACCTCCCTATCACCTTCCATCCTGAACTTCAGGAGTCCACCTTCTCTTTGCCTAATGACATCGTTTCTCTCTTTGGTGTTTCCGTAAATAACTGACAGATCCAATAGTGGTGTCACTCTGTTATACTGAAATTTACGAATAGAATGATTTCAACTTTAATTTTAAAAATCTTACTCACAATCTTATACTAGTTTCACAATGAATATTTATGAAATAAAGCATCCGTTTTCAGAGTTTTGTTTTTTAGCGTAAGCCTCCCTTAGGCTCTTCCATGGCTTCCTATCTCGGGTTTTTCTCATCCACGATGTGTCTGCTATAGCTTTTAGATAATGCTTCCACAGTTAAAGAGATCTACCTCTTGATTGCTTCCCTTCTCTTGTAAGAGCCTACAAGAGCCCATTTGTGTATTCTACATCTGATAGTTTGACCTGGAGGGCAATTCTCAAGTCAGAGACATTGACTTCTACTAGACTTAGGTAGAGTGATCCGCCATTTTGTCTCTCGAAGCAGAAAAACAGTATTCTCGTGAAATCACCAACAGACAAAAGTCGACTCAAATTAAGAGACATGCAACGAGTGGTCCCGAGCACACGACATGGCTGGTCGTAGGATTTGTCGATGATATAGTTGATGAAAGCCGCCATATTTACATCGATGTTTCCAACATTGATATTTAATTTCGATATAACATTTTTTTTTATTAAAAATGGGTGTTAATCAATAGGTGGCGAAATAACCACCGAATACAACTTAGGCAAGAATTAACAATTACAGCAGACTAATTTAAAATGTATCTACGTTTTATTGTTGTTGGTACGTCCCACAAGAACTGACATAAACAAGGGCATAAGTCATGTTATGTGTAATAAACCGATATACCGAGGTATATATTTTCTTCTTATTTTTATTTAAGTTTATTAAAAGTGTAGGTAGGTAAGTAGGTATTTATGTAGGTATGTATTTGAATGATGCTTATCTAAGTTGTATTCAGTCATGTAGTAGGTACTGTAAAAACCCCCCCGTCCTATACTATACTAATAATTATAAAACCTGCCTAACTTAATAAGAGACCTAAGTACTACGAATAATAATTTTGTTACGGCCACGTGAATCGTCTAGTTTAGTAGTTAGAACCCTATGAAATGAACGTAGCAACTCAATGGATCTTTCAAGACATTTGAAACGATATTTATTCTAGCTTTCCTAATAGATTACTAATCCTAGGTCATTCTAACACCTAGTTTTGATGGAGAAGAATAACGCTGATTAGAATATGTAAAGAAGCTTTGGTTTTTAGGGAATAAAGTATTAGATATCCTAAAGAATATGAATAATGTACTTACTTTAATGTTTTTAGTTTGTAATAAAGATTGACAAAGAGTTTATTATATTCTTCCCACAGTGTAGCTTCAGTTTTTATCGACTTGTGAGTAGAATTATTTCTTTCATTCCGACTCTACATCAGGCATAGGATTGGAGCTCTACCTGCGCAACAACCAGTGAAACCTATTCTTCTCCGATAGATAAATCTCTTTCATTCTGACTCTGTTGACCGGCATGTGGTCATGAATAGTTTTATCTCTCTCATACTGAATCTAAATGGCAAAGGATGCGCTCCGCCCCGCGCAATCTGTGGGCCTCGTCACCAGACTGGACAGCCCCCCACCATAGTTTCATTTTGGAATTGGGAGCATGCCTCATTACTGGCTATTGTTTATATTATGGTAAGTCTTTTGCTATGCAAAGAAGTAAGGAGTGATCTGCAGCAAAATGCATCAAATCACAAAATGGTTAATAAAAACCTTTATTTCAGGTAAAATTAAGCAGCTATTTGTCTGCTGATACAATATAAAATATCCAAGAAATTCAATTCTTAAAATGTTAGATTTGCTAAATAATATAATGTTTCAATGATATATTTCATCAAGAGTCCCGTAGGATTGTCTAAAAGAACTGCATTTGCTTGTCTTTGTAGAGTAGCCTCATATTTTTGGCTGTAAATACCTCTTTCTTCTTAGTGAGGATTTATTGTGACGATAAAGACTGCTCATGCTAGTCATAGTAGGTTCAATAGCTTCAGTAGCTTAATCAAATATATCAGCAGTTACCTCTTAGGTACAATATTTAATGTGAATATAAAGAATCTCATTTCTTAGACAGTTTTATAAAGAATCATAGAACTGAACAGCTCATTCTTCCCGAAGAATCATTACTTTTGACAACGGTATCACGGTTAAGAATGGGTATCTTATATTGAATTTATATTTTAGATAACTAGCTTTTACCCGCTGTCTCACGGTAGAAAGGTATTTTGTTATCCCGTAGGAACAATAATCCTCCTCTGGATCAAAGTAGGTACTTCATGTCTTTCGTTTCTCAGACAATGTAAATGCTATGATAATTGGTAGAACTTGGCTCTGGATCTGGCTCCCGCTTAGTGGATCCTCTGTCTCACTATAAAACGCAGATCTAGTCTTTGCTGTAATACATTAATTAAACCCGCCGGACCTGCCTTTTATCATCAGTCCATTACTGCACCTATTTGTGCTCAACCCACCTACATTTCCATCCCTTAGGATGAGCAGAATTCCACATTCTAGTACTCACGATTACACATAACTATAGCCAGATTTTCCGCTCATTATCATTGTGTACACTCGCCAATTGACATGGAGAACATCAGCTCTCTTCGTTCCTTGTTTTCGAATTGAACATTCCATGGTTTTCATGCTGATTATTCCCTGAAAAGCCTCAAAAACATCCTCTCAATGAATTGCCGTAATTTTTTCTTTTTTCAGACCTCCCTGACTTCTCCTGTCACTCCCTATTTCTTCTTTTTTATTCATTATTATTTTTATCTAAACAAAAAGTATTTCGTTTGGAGTTTATTTAGATAAGTTTGCTTATATTTGAGAACGACGGAACGCTCTCCTGAGACCTGTTCCGTTACAGTACCTACTAAACCTACCTACCCTTCAAGCTCTTAGCTGATTAATAAACAAGGTAATATTTAGTACTAGAACAAGTTCTGCTTACTTTTGGCACTTTTAGGCTAAGATGTGTAAAAACGTCCGGCATTATCTACTTTTAAAGATTGACTCCGACTTAGTACCTACATACCTAGTAATAAGTATTTGTTTAATTAGTATTTGTATAATATTTTATCATGTCATTGGCATATTATGCAATGTGTACTTTTTATGTAATACCTATGTACCTACCTTCCTGTCTAAATACTGAGCTACGCCTACATCCATATATATAGGTATTTGTTTGCTTACAATAATGCGCGGCGATCGTGAGGTCGCCACCTCTGGTTTTCTCTGAAAAACAGCGTTGCTACGCACGCTGAGTAGCATTAAGCTGAGAGAAAACCTAATTTGGCTTACACTTCTCAGCATGGACAAAATTAGCTCCATAGCATGAGGCATGAGCATGAGCGTGTGTTTGTGTTTTTTTTTTACTGGTACTTAGATTTTCGTCAGTTCGAATATTCATTCAGAAACAGTATTACAATCGATACCTAATTATTATTCCTGATTAATTGATTAAATCTAAAGAATCGGCTTCAACGCTGAAATAATTTATTTTTTGGGCAATGTAAAGTTTTTACTACATTTATAAAAAATAAGTTTTTACCGACCACCGGCAACCCCCGCTTTGACTGACACTTGCTTGAGAGCTCGTAAACAAACAAACCAAGCATTTACGTTTCGTTTCAAGCTTATAAACTTGTCTTAGTACCTACCTAAAATAATCTTTTTTTTTTCTATCAGTAAGCCCCAATAGTTGCATTTTAAGCATACTGTGGCTAATATAAATAAAATACATTTCTATTTACTATTTTTGCATGGTTTTAAGCCTAAAATTATGATGTACGAATTCGGCCTATTTTACCCCAACTACTGTAAATTTACCCGCGTAAAACGAAACGTATTTTAGCCATGTCACGGAAATGTCGCAGCGACTTCAGTCGAGTGGCCGTAAGAATAGCTATTTTTATGAATCGTGACTTTAGAGTAGACACAAACCATCGACCCAAGTTGGGAGACTCATAGTCGATACGACTCTGTATCGAGTAAACCCGTGAATTGCCCTCCTGCCCTGAATAGAATCCTGAATGAATTCATCATTAAATCACACCAAGCTACTGCGCTTATTCACAATACTGTAAATCATATAATAGTTTTAGGCCACCCGAAATCATACAATAGCCACGTTTATATCATAGTAACTATTTTGACTAACTCGTTCAGCGGGAAGTGATTTAGGAAGACATCCGAAGTCCTGGTAGGTCTCAACCCTGGTGAGGTTCATACAGCGGATGCCGGTGCGGCGCAGGTAAGGGTCGTCCTTAGGCACAGGGATGGCTATGCACTGAGGGTTCGCCATGTTTCGCACCTGGTTGTTGATGCAGCAGTTGCTTACAAACGCGTAGCGAACTGAGAGAAAATAAAACGGTAAAGGTGAGGACTAACTTGTAATAGTAATTGATCCTATCAATTCCCAACAAAACTATTCTACAGGTAAACGTGTTTGTTCTGTTTTGAAGTTCATTCAATCAATGTCAACTGGTGGGTAGGCCCAGCGGTGGATAAAGATGTTTATTTACATGTGTATACAAGGTAACAAATAATATATATAAGAAACAACATGCTTGACCGGTTACGGTATGCAAAATAAGCAGAGAGATGTCTTTCTAGGGTGACGTTACCGAGACGGTGAAACGAACCCTTATGGTGCCGCTTTGTCCGTCCGTCCATCTGTCACACCCTCACACCTGATTATTTCAGGAACTACATAAGCTATCAACTTGAAAGGAGAATGCCAAAAACCCGTACCAATTGCGTCAAAACCAAACGTATCCCATAAAAATTACTATATTTTGTAAATAACATTAACATTTTCTTTAGTTTTACACACCGACGGGATTAATAATCAAGTCAAAAAATATTTCGTTGATTTGTTTTCCGCCGCACGCCGCCATTAGACTGCAACAACCAATTATATATATGTTGCTATGGCAACAAACATTGATGTAAAGTGTTACTATGGCAATTACCCTGATTTTTTTATTATTTTGACAGTATAATCGACTAAGAACTTATTGGAATTTTTTTGACGCACTCACTTTAGTCTTGGTACCGAGCGCCATACATCAGACGGCCTTCTCCTTTGGTATAGATTTAAAATGCACTAACTGAATAAGATTGCCAGTAAGAAAAAAATGTTTTCTACCCTAAAGGGTCATCATCATCATCATCATCATCAACCTATAGCAGTCCACTGCTGGACATAGGCCTCCCCTAATGAGCGCCATTGCGCCCTGTCCTGAGCTCGACGCATCCAGCTTCTACCAGCAGCCTTTCGCAGATCGTCACCCCACCTGGCCGGAGGGCGTCCTACACTACATTTGCCGAGCCGCGGTCTCCACTCAAGAACTCGTTTACCCCAACGGTTATCGGTTCTCCGGCAGATATGGCCAGCCCACTGCCACTTCAGCTTGCTAATTCTCTGAGCTATGTCGACAACTTTAGTTCTATGTCGGATAAACTCATTGCGGATTTTATCCTTCAGAGAAACCCCGAGCATAGCTCGTTCCATAGCTCGCTGAGCGACTTTAAACTGGTGGACTAGCCGTACTGTGAGAGTCCACTTTTCGGCTCCGTATGTCATGACGGGTAGGACGCACTGATTGAAAACTTTCGTTTCCAAACATTGCGGTATGGGTGACGAGAAAACTCGACGTAGTTTTCCAAATGCTGCCCAACCCAGCTGAATCCTCCTCTTGGCCTCCTTCTCGAAGTTGTTTCTACCCAACTGCAATATCTGACCGAGGTATGTATACTCCGAAACAACTTCAAGGTGTCCATTAACGACTACAGGACTCGGATCAATTCGGTCATTGACCATAACTTTGGTCTTGTCCAAATTCATGCCGAGACCTATCTTTCGCGAGGCTGATGCTAGGCCATCCAGCATCTGTTGCAGCTCCTCTAGCGACTCCGCCATTAGGACTATGTCATCAGCGAATCGCAAGTGTGAGATGTGCTCGCCGTTTATGTTTATGCCCATATCTTTCCAGTCCAGCGTCTTAAACATATCCTCCAACGCGCTTGTGAACAGTTTCGGAGATATGACATCTCCCTGTCTCACTCCGCGGCGCAGTTGGATGGGTTTAGACTGCTGGTCCTGTACTCAGATACTCATAGTGGCGGCTTTGTACAGACATCTCAACACTTCGATATAACGATAGTCCACTTGGCATCGCTGCAAGGATTCCAGGACAGCCCAGGTTTCTACAGAGTCAAAGGCGTTCTCATAGTCCACAAACGCCAGACACAGGGGCTGATTATACTCTTGGGACTTCTGTATAATCTGCCTCACTGTGTGAATATGGTCTATGGTGCCATACCCACCGCGAAACCCGGCCTGCTCCGGTGGCTGGAACTCATCGAGTCTTCTGGCGAGACGATTTGTAATAACCCTTGAGAACAGCTTATAGACGTGGCTCAGGAGCGAGATAGGTCTGTAGTTTTTAAAAAGGGTTTTATCTCCCTTCTTAAAAAACAGAACCACCAAGCTCTCGTTCCACGCCTTAGGAGTTCTCCGACAGTGAAGGACAGCGTTGAAGAGGTTCCGTAGCTCCTTCAGAAGTTCCGAAGTAACACCGTCTTCACCGGGGGCTTTTCCATTTTTTAGCTGTCTCAGGGCCAACACGACCTCGTCTTGGCTGATCTCCGGCAGGTCGTCGGTGTAGTGGCGGGTCCTAAATATAAAATAACAAAATTTCAAACTGGGACCAACAGGTCGAGTGGGGTGGAGTGGAGTGGGTATCATATCAAAAGCCTTAATTTGTACTGATCGAAAAAGTTTTTTATTTATTGATTAGTGATAAAAAACGTCAAAAAATGACTATTAACCCCTTAACTCTGAAGTTTGCGAAGTGATAAACCTGTTTTTTTTATACATTATAGAAATAAATCTATATTTTACAAGAAAATTATAGCGAAATCTGTAACTATAACAATTATTTCGAAATCTTCCTAAGTGGGGGGGATGAAAAATAAAAGGGGGGCTGGCTAGGTCGAGTGGGGTATCATATCAAAGGGCCTAAAGTGTACAGCACGAAACAGTTTTTTTTGCACCGTTTTGGATTTAAGATGAAAAACATCCAAAAAATTACCGTTCCCCCTTCTTATCTGCGAATTTTGCAAACAGTAAAATTATAGCGAAGTCTCTAACTTAATGAAAGGCTTCATTTGAACAGCTTCAAACCTTTTTTTTTATCATGCACCGTTTTGGATTTATGATGAAAAACATCCAAACAATACGGTCATTGTTTGGATGTTTTTCATCATACATTACATTACAGGTTTTTATTAGTTTTTTAAACTAGGAACAAAACTTACTAATAACAAGAATACAACGGAATTGAGAACTTCCTCCTTTTTTGAAGTCGGCTAAAAAACTACTAGATAATTCCTTTACTAACTGTTTAAAATTATGGTGGTCAGCCACGTGGTAGATGCAACTACCTATAAAAAAACTAAGTATGAAGAGGGGTAGAAAAAGTGCTCCTCTTCATACCTCGAGTGTGAGTGAGAGAAACTATATATTTCCGTCACTAGAACTCACTCATACTACTCATTATATCCACGAGAATACAATACTGAATGTATGAGTTGGACGTAATTAACGTCACCCGCGGTGGGCGAGTTAACTCGCACTTTACCGGTCTTTTTAACTTTAATTTTATTACACCTCAGAAATATGTTTTAATTAATCAAAAAGTAATCTTTCTAAATAAAAGAGAACTCCATTCACACACTGACTGACACACTCATGACGAAATTTCAGAACCTACAGGGTTTAGAGCTTTTAAATTCAGCACAAGTATTTTTTGTAGGGAGTAGGCGCTCGCTAAGAAACGAAAATTAAACCCCTAAAGTGGTTAAAAGGGGTAAAAACGTTTTATGAAAAATCGTATTCCTTAAACTTAGAAACTTAAAACCTAACATATGTATTATTCCATATAATTAATAAAGATTGGCATCATTAATAATTTGAAACACTCATCAAGGAGGGTCAAGGGGGTGTTAAAGTTTGTATGGAAAAATCTTAACGCGTGGTGTGATTTACTTGAAACTTCATCAGAACACTTTGAATATAAAATGATAAATGACCGCATACCAGGTTTTTAAAAGATACCTTACGGGAAGGTGAAATGGGGTGTCAAAGTTTTTTGAGGAGAATTTATTGTGGTTTAGAATCTCTTAAAACATATAGCAAACGCTTTTCAGAGTAATGTTGAAAATATTTAGGTTTTTTTTAAATACTATTTGAAGATGGAACAAGCACATGGCCCACCTGATGTTAAGTGGTAACCATTACCTATCACAAAGCATTGCATCGTAGTTTGACGACCTCTGTGGCGCAGTGGGCGAAGGCCCGCCTGTGATGCAGAAGGTTGCGGGTTCGATTCCCGCTGCGGGACAAATGTTTGCATGATCTGCAGATATTTGTCTCGGGTCTGGGTGTTTTCTATGTATGATTTGTATGTATTTACAAAAAAAAAATGTATCTATGTAGTATATCAATCATGTTGTTCCCATAACACAAGCTCTGCTTAGTTTGGGGCTACATGATGCTGTGTGATGACGTCCAGGATTATTTATTATTTATTTATTTATTAGATCAATTTTTTCTGGAACGTGCTCTTCGATGCAACGCCCTACGTCCATCAACTTGAGGCATGAAGATGATAAACTTCTTGTGCCTGTAATTTCACCATACCCTTCAAACCAAAACACAGCTCAGCTGCCAAATTTTCCAGTTTCTATTATTAATTCTATTCCTTGAAGTTCTAAATTTGAAACTTGGCTCAAGTATTGTCTAATTTAAGTAATATGAACCGATATGAAAAATTCAAAACTAAATGTTTAGGGGGTGTAATGGGGTCTGCAGAAACTTTTAAACACGTAGAGCGATCGGTTTAAAGCTATGGACAAATATTCTTTAACAACCCTTTAAACGGAGTGCAATGAGGTTTTATGGTAACTTTTTAACGCGTAGTTAGATCAGTTTGAAACTTTGTACCTACAAATATTTTTTTTAAACAGATCATTAAGAATCTACCCCTTCAAGGGGGCAATGGAGTGTTTTAAGGGATCTTTAAAAAGCACCGTTCAATTGGTTTGAAACTTTGTTTAAATTTTTTTACAATATTCTTCTCTATACATGGTTGTGGATCAGTTGATCCTCATTCTATCACATATAAACATTTTATGGGAACTTCTAAATGCGTGGTATGATTGGTTTGAAACTTTGTATGGAATATTATTCACTACAAATAGTTAATCATTTACCCCAAAACAGGGTGCAATAGGGTGTTATAAGATACAGCCCAGAGATCTGAAAATTGTTGATCCTCAACGTAATCGTTCCGAAACGAAATTAGGAAAGTGCGCCCCTACGATAAGGGGTTGATACGTTTGTATGAGAAGTCGTATTTTGAACTCACAAAGTTGAAACTTGCATAATTCCAAACTAATATTATAGATGGGAAAATATCTCCATCTGGTTTTCTGCCTAAAACGCTAAACAATTTTAATGAATTTTGGCAAAGGAAAAGAACATAGGCCACAATTTTGTTGCAAAAATAAATCTTGAAGAGAGTTAGGAAGGGGACGCAAGTTTGCATGGGGAATCATTTCTTAAGTTAAAAAGAAATAATGAAGATATTTTTATTGATACCTTTAACAAAGGTACATATAGAATTAAAAGATGACAAAATAAAACATTAATTCAATACGCCCTAGTTACAACTAAAAATTAGGATACGGCTCAGCATTGTGCGCCACGTACAAGTACGCAGTGCACTGATCTTCGGCCGGCTCCAACAGACAGTATATGATAGCTGTCGATCTAAATAATGTAAGTAAGTACTAAGTTAAATTAAAATTACAATGAATTAGGACAGAACTTAATACCCAATTATTAACGACAGTTGATAAGCAGCCAATCAGAACTGGGACATTGATTCAATACAAAAGTTTGTTTACCACTATTTTATTAAATTTGCGTGCTGGCATCAGATTGCCAGCAGGATGTCTTCACTGTCAAGCCACCTAAGAAGATATAAGTATACTTTTCAGTTTACATTCAAATGTTTGCTTGGAAACTGGTTGGCGTAAAGGAGGCGGGATATTATTCCAGCATTTTGTCGCTTGATAGTGAAAGCTACGTCTAAGTGCAGTTGTTCTATGTAGTTTAATAACAAGGAGGTATTATGAAGCTCTGGTTTGATATGTATGCAGAGAGGACGACCATACGAGCTTATTGTACAAGTACTCAGGATTTTTTTATTTTAATCAGATCATGCACAAGAGTCGCCAGATGGAATTATTCCGGAAATCCCCACCAAGCCGCCCCACTGGTGGGGCGGCTTGGTGGGGATTTCCGGAATAATTCGCCAGATGTAGATTTCTGCGCGAAGTCATATTTAATAAACCGGCTCTATTCATGTACGGTGATGCGTGTGTACGTGGGGGTATATTGAAACAGAAGCGACAGCACGCATTCTGGACTCTTTGAAGAAGTCGTTGGCTGGTTGAAAGTAATCGCGGACCAAACACCATATCACCGTAGTTTAATTTAGATAAAATAAGACTCTCAGTTAGCATTATACGAACATCTTCACGTTAAAGTAATCTGATATAATAATTTCAATCTGAACAAACTGTTTTTGATTAGGCTCTCAATGTGCCTTTCGAAACGAAGGTGATTATTGATTACGATACCCAAGTTTCTTGCCTCACTTACACGCTCTATGATTTGACCCAGAATACAGTCTTTAGGATTAGCGTAGGTAATATTAGCAACCTGCTTTTTTCATCCAGGCACTAAATATTGTGTTTTAGTGGGGCTTAATAAAAGAGCGTTTTTTTTTTGTCCAAATTAATATACGATCAAGGTCTTCGATATTTTTTTTTGTAGCTTCATTAACATCTATTGGCTTGAAGGCCAAGTAAATTTGGACGTCATCAGCGTATAAATGATATTTGGAGTTGACAATTTCTTACGTTATATTTGCTGTATAAATAATAAAGACCAAAGGACCTAGTATAGAACCTTGAGGCACTCCTCGAGTTACGGGTAGAGGTACAGAAAAACAACTCCTCTTTGACAACTTTCGCAATCTGGGTTCGCTGTGAGAGATAACTGCTAAACCATAAAACAGCTTGTCTATCAAGACCGTAGTAAGAAAGTTTAGATAGAAGTAATGGTATTTTAATGCAGTCAAACGCTCTTAAAAAATCTAATAGGGCCAAGATGGTTCCCATTCCTTCATCTTGACTTGTGATTATATTATCCGTGACGTCAAGAAGAGCCGTCACCGTACCTCTCTTTTTCCTAAAACCAGATTGCACATCTGGGAGAATGACATTATCTTCAAGATATCTAATAATTTGGCTATGTACCACCTTTTGCAAGATCTTAGATAAGCATGGTAGGATGCTTATAAGACGAAGGTCTTCTGTTTTTTAGGGATTGGTGTTATAAGTCGGAGTTAAAACCACGGAGGCTGGTAGGCAGTTCCAATGACCAAGCGACAACCATTGACTGTAGTAGAGGATAAGTTAGGGATATAAAAATACATCACACCTTTACTTTTATAACCGGCTATAGACTTAATGACGGGTCGCCAACGGGAACGGGGGCGGGAACGGGAATGGAAACGGGAGCGGGAGCGGGAACTTGAACATGTACGGATAGGTAGGTAACGTAAGGTACATAATATATATATATATATAATATATATAACACATATATAAGGTTCCGTGTATAATAATCATGTTCGGGAAACATTTATTGGACAGTAAGTACGTATACAGAAAGCGTATACACGCAAACGAAATTGCGGGCGGGTCAGCTAGT
The DNA here is from genome assembly GCA_951804965.1 of Horisme vitalbata. Taxonomy (NCBI): domain Eukaryota; kingdom Metazoa; phylum Arthropoda; class Insecta; order Lepidoptera; family Geometridae; genus Horisme; species Horisme vitalbata. The sequence continues at coordinate 1,703,559 of OX638090.1, forward strand.
GAAGTATAAAATGTAATGCGAAGTATGCTGGGTATCTTACGTAGGTATACCAAGTCCACGTTATCAACAAATGAGAAGACAAAGACATGAGTCGATAGTATGGAGAAGTCGTGGTCTCTGAAGTACCCGTCGCCCAGCAGAGTGGTGCGGAGCACGCGAGCTGAAGGCAGTTCCGAACCATCTTCTGCAGGTCTTAACGTATTTCCTGAAAGGATAAGTGACGTCTTTAAGATATTTTAGTATGATAATCATAAATTAGAATAGTTAAAGTCAAAATTCATAAAGAACTATTCCCAGAAATTCCTGACATAAATATTAACCAAGCCGGATATATGATGCATCGTCAAATGCCCTAATGATTTGCGCACACTGAAGTTATCAAGCTCCAGGTACAAGGCTTCCGAAATCACTTGGCCGAACCGACCTGGTATGACTTCCACAATCTCATGAAAGCCTACATTCATCCATTGATAAATTGAAAAAAAATAGAGAAAAGGAAGATAGTGCTCTGCGCTTCCATTGTCTCGTCTTGGCGGGGCACTGTACAGTGTACGTGCCCCCATATTAATTACATTACATTGAAAAAGTTATCCGATGATCAATTGACCATAGATAGCACTTACTTACATCTAATAACATGGTCAAACCGTAGATGTTGAAAGATAAATTTACAATATCATACTTAAAGAGAAAAGAGCAGCAGCGTCACTTTAAAATGAAGGACTGAATTCAAAATTCCCTATATAGTTACTCTATAGATAAACGTTTATCTACTACATAAGCACACACAACAGCGTTTTTATTTAATTTAACAGATTATGTTAAAATGTTCTCAAAAAGGCTTATTATGAAGAAGTTAATTAAATTAAAAGTTATAACTGTTTGCAAAGAGGCATATTTTAAGCATAATTTTTCAACCTCTGCCTCTGACAAGCCCTCACTTGCTATTCTGAATAGATTTGCGTACCGCGCAATAACAGAAAATTCGAAAATTCCTATCTATATTGAGGCAAAACTGATGATGATGTTAATTTTATTTTGAATAAATAATAATTTACTCTCAGTACCTGGTCCAAATATAGGCGGCAGCAGCCTTGGCAGTGGGCTCAACGTGGCGCCTCGTGAAGGATACCTCGGGTTGGTGCAGGTGCCATCCACCCTCCGACCCTCATTTTTATTGCACGGGTCCACTCTTACTGTGCACAATCTGCAAACCATGGAAATGCGGGTTAGATTCCCATCTCAGAATAAAAACTTGCATGATCTCAGATATGTGTTCCGAGTTTATATTTTGTGTTACAATAGATTTTACTAAAAAAATATTTCTTCATTTAGAACCTTAACTTAGGTAAGTACACTTTGAATCGTCAACTTTTTTTTCTTTACATCAATTCGTAACGCGACCAAACAAAGAATTGGCAAGGAACTCTGCTTAACTTATATATTTTTTTAAACTTTTATACATACAATTAATTTTCTTAATTATTCAATTCAATTCAATTCAATTTATTTATTTACTTTAATTAACACGGATAATAAGCCAATTACATTAATTAAAGAGCTAGAAAAGTCACAAAAAATACAATAAAATTAAATAAAATTATTAATTAATTATACGGCTTATTACAGAAATTACGTTTAACAACAACGTTTGTGATTTGATTTACAGATAAATTGTGTGTGCCCTTTAAAATATTGACTAACTTTATTTAGACTTACAGCAGTAGGAACAGCTAGTTTATCTTTATATCTAGTGTGAACATTATGATTGTCGCTATTTTTCTTAAACAATTTGATATTTTTTCGGGCATACATTAAGTTTTCATATATGTATTGGCACGGAACTATCATAATATTTATTTCTTTAAACTTAGTTGGAAGTGAAAGAAAGCAAGAAAGGAAAAAACATTTATTTCGACGAACAGTGATTCTGTAGGCCCCATATTATAAATTGCACGAACAGCCTTCTTCTAAAGCGCAAATATGGTGTTTCATTCCCCCACAAAAAAATAACTTGAGATATAATGCTGTGGGGAAGTAGTTGAAATAAAGCAGTCTAGTTGTTTCTACGTCAGTAAGTTGACGGATTTTTTTGACTGCGTATGCTGCAGAACAGTCTGTTCGACAACTCGTCTATGTGAGCGCCCCATTGAAGCTTATTATCTTAGATTATACCTAAAAATACAGTAGTATCCACAAGATTTTAATCTTCTTATTTAACGTTAGGCTTGATAATATCTCTAATAGAATAAATCTAATACATTTGGTTTCAGACAGGAGTACTATACTCATAGTTCCTGATACCCGCGATTATGGATAGAATCAACGTGCTATGTTTTGGTACACTAATTATCAGCAACAGGCTCTGTTCAGTTTGCAGGACTCGATAATCAAATCCATCTAATTTGGTGTCCTGAGGACTAGACCCCAAATATTTTTTTCCAAAATTGCTAACCGATCCAGTCTATGATCGAATCTGTGAGCTTCATCTTGAGATGCGCAAAATCTTATAAATTTGTTATCATCATCATCAGCCTTTAGCAGTACACTGCTAGACTAGGTCTCCCCTAATGAGCGCGATTGCGCCCTCCTCAGCTCGACATATCCATCCCAGTTAATTTATCTTAAAAGATACGAAAAAAAAAAAACATTGCACTGATTGTTGTTCTAGACCAGTTATAGCATAATTATGTAGTATAATTCGTTAATTATGTATAAATTAATTATATATAAATTAATTATGTGAGAAGATAATATGGTGTTTATTGTTCTATCAACTGCAGCAGATGCAACCAAGCCAGTCAATTAATGCAATTGGAAACTCGAACGTGTTAGCCGCTTTCATGGTCGGCTGATTCTGGCTGCGTTCCGGTGCAATTATTAAACATTATAGTGTTACAAAAGGAAACAGCTTTTTTTCGCAGCTCATACATAAATCATAAATATTAATTTATTGTCTGACACACTCTTTGTGCCAACAGAGTTGGTTTGATTATCTTTCCTAAAATCCAAAACTTTTCGCATTTATTTTGAAGTTCTTTGTGGAGGGCTCGTCCGGGGAAGTACTGCCACCATGTCTATTTCTGCCGTGAAGCAGTGTGCTGTAACGCGTTACGGTTTGAAGGGTGTGGGTGCCGAAGAAATTACAGGCACAAGATGCTTATCATCTTCATGCCTCTACTTAGAGTTGATGGACGCAGAGTTTTGCATCGTAGAGTACGTTCCATAAAAACGTGATCTACGATGCAATGCTTTGTGATAGGTAATAGTTACTAGGTGGGCCATGTGCTTATGGTTACTACTTAACATCAGGTGGGCCTTGTGCTTGTTCCATCTTCAAGTATCATTAAAAAAAGTAGGATATCAAAAAATTCTAGACGGATCAAGTGATTCGATTAGCAATACCTCAGCCTAAAGTCCATGAAGGTCAAATCTTCTCATTACCTGACTACGGCATGCGGCAATATCAACAGGAAACGTTAGGGAGGGACCCACCATAGTCACCAGGCTTGGCTTAAAAATGTCGATGTAGTCTCTCTTGGTGGTTGCTGCGTTACTGCCTGGTTGAACTGATTTCTTAGTAATTTGTTTTATATTTATAGAATACTAGCTGACCCGGCAGACTTCGTACTGCCAAATATTGCCCGTCAAAATGATTTGTAATGTTTGTTCCTACATATTTTATAGTCGGGGCAAAAAATTCACCTGAACAGAACCGTCACCCATATGAACTTTATACAATAGCAATAAAGCTTACTAATAGCAACGCGCTTAGTCGCGAGCGTCTGTCATTTATCTTGCTGTCGCGATTGTCGCCGTGTGTGCGGAGCTTTGAACAAAATGTATGAAAATTGTCCCCCGCTGCTTGTCGTAGCGTCTAATCGCTGACGTTTGTCGTCCAATATGCGCAGGCTGTAAACGCCCAGGGTCAAAAACAAATAATCTACTCAGCGCACGCACTTTCGTAGTGCACCTCAGGAATCTTATAAATAAAACCATGATCGGAGTGACAACAATACAGCAAATATTCGTTCGCATATACGCATCGACAATCAATAAAATAATAATTTCCACTTTTGAATGATTCAGATTTTTAATATCTGTACCTGAAAAAGAAATTTGACTTCATGCCGTTACTTTTACTAAAAAATGCACGTGGCACGAAAACTTTTCAATGAGCATGCAATGTAAAATGCTAGACGTGATTCAACTTTACAGCGACCGATGAAATTCAAAGATCTTATTGACGTGATCTACCTGAATATTATTGTAAGATTGTTAATTCTGATGAAAAATATATTGTAGTAATTGCATAATATTATAAATATGATTAATATCGATGTCAGAACATGCATTCACAGTTTCAAATTAACTTACAAAAAATATCAGCAATATTTGATAACGAACCAACGTAGTATTCTTGAATGTTCAAAAGACATTGAGCCTTGGAAAAAACTTGAATTTTCCTGAATTTTCGCTTATCCCAGCCTAAGTATAACCTCCTAAATATTTTTAATCAAGCCTATATTTAGAGAGACGTGTAACATCTTGGCACGTGTAATGATCAGGCATACTTGCTGGTAGGTATTCTACGGGTATATGTGTGTACGAGACAGCTTCACAATTACCCACCGAAGTACCGAACTCAGACTAAAGGGAAGGTCAACGACTCCATTTGAAGGTGAAAACAGGAAAGCTGGCTTGATTAGTGTAATTTTAAAATTGGGCGCATTATACAATAATAACGATTACAGGTACAAGATTGAAGAAATCGGCTACTTAAACTTAGGTATTTACTAATAAAAGCAATCAAAGGCGAACCTATTCATCCCCACCCTTATGAGTCAGCTAAGTGGAAATATCTTTTTTTATTTTTTATTTGGGGCCTTTTGGTCATTTTTTTATCTTCGTTTATTTGATTTATATACCATACCATGCTGAGGCTCTGCGTGTAAAATGTCCAGCTTAGGTAGATACAAAGACAGGTAAGTATATTTTTTAAAGATTTTTCATTCGTTTTCATTGAATAAGTACAAAAACTTTGTCATTTTCTATCGTCGCGTCGCATCTATACAATCTTTGATGGAAAGCAGCTCCACTCGAAGTCACGTCTTTCTCGCTAATGAGTTGGATCTGCAAGTTCAATTTCATTACTTTGCTCGGGTCACGTGGCATACATAATTTTTATAAGGGCACGGAAGGTCAGAGAATACTTTTTATGAAAAAGTATCGTTTATAGAACATATTTATTACATAATGCTACATTTTGCATATGTTTGTTAAACACGGGGTGCCTAATTATTGAATAAATAATTAAACTAACAATCGAAATTTCGTCATCACACGAATAAACTAATAAATATTTAATATTTAAATAATAAGGCCATATTATTAAAAGTAATTAAGTATCGTGTAAAAATGTAATAAATAATCTAATCGTAGGGGTGTTCCAACATTCAACTTCGGAACACAAGCCCACCTCACTGTCTGTGGTGAACTCTGCTATTAACATACGGGGCTCTGACGGCTGACACAGCTAAATTCCCTGGCCGCCGACGGGCAGCAGCGTCGGCACGGCAGCGGTGCGAAAATCTGTGTCCCTCGATGCCCCATACCATTCGTCAGGGATCGCAGGACCAGCGATATTATGAGCATATTATGAGCATATCCCCCTTATGATAGGCACAATATGGCAGTGAACTTCTATAGGCTGATAATGATCATGATGATTTGAATGTTAATAATAGAGTATAATGGAAAATTCTTAAATTTTAAAAAATATGTCCTTATAAGGTATAAAAAGGTACAATCGCCCCAGTCGAAACGTTAATAACTACAAAATAAATTTGATGAAAACATTATATTCCAAGCATTCATCAACATTAAAACTCATTTCCAAACCGCAAACGAACCTTCTAAAGAAAATAAACAAATATTTCACCTTATTACCCAAGAACGTTTGAAAGTTACCGCGGGAGAAATTCCATCAAATTGATAAGGATCTAGTTATTAAAAGGAGCGGCGCGTCGCGGCTTGGCCCGTTTCAATGGCGTCCAGTCAGCTGGCCACACACGCAGCGACGACCAGACTGGGGCCGAAGCACGAATATTTACACCAATGATAACGCGTTATATTGAATCTGCGCTTAATCATTGGCCAAAATTCACCATATACTGATACGACATCCTTAAACATTCGTTCTTGGGTGTCTGGAGCAGCTGTATGTCACAATGTCTGTGTATAAGTTTTTTTTAACAATTGTATCTGACCTCTCAGAACGAAACCGAGTAGGTACACTCGCGGTCTGAAAATGTTTATCAGTTTTCAAATTAGATTCTTTAGCACACTGTGTGCAGTAAAGTCTAACTATATCTAGGTACATATTACTTTTTAATAATTGTAGCATCGATTCTAACAAAAAGAGTATTCATGACGTTTTGATGATGAATCTCTTTACTTTATTTAAAAGTTGTCATAATTGCATTTTTTACAGTGACATTTATAAAAATTCTAGGATTTAATTAATAGAAATTGATTGAAAAACCATGGCAAGTTTATCCCTGCAACAAAGGGCTGAAATATAAATTTTCCATGAAGATGGCTTGAATATTAGTGCTATATCATGAGAACTTAATATAATCTCGATTCACCGTGAGATTTTGGATTCAGCGTTATAGCTTAGAAGGGCAAATAACTGACCATAGAAATAATTCAGGACGACGGCCGATACTAACCGCCGCGCAAATAACTGATATTGTTCGACATTACGAAGACCACGGCTTCACACAGACCAGTCATTTTCATTTTGCTGCTTTGTATGATGTGAGTCCTCGGACGATTCGACGAGCTTTGCACGGAAAAGGACTACACTACAGACATCATGCCATTAAAGTGGAACTCTAACCTCACCACAAAATTGCCCGACTGAATTTTGCGAGAGAATATCTTGATTTTGATTGGTCGAATGTTATATTTACCGACGAAAAAACTTTTAAATCCAGTCAAATTGGAAGATTGAGTTTATGGCGTTATAATCGAACTCGGTATGATGAGGCTCATGTCGTGCCTCAAAATGATTCTGGTCGCATAACAGTCAACATATGGGGATGGATGAGCCACGACGATGTCGGAGAACTGACGTTGTTAGAAAGTAGAGCTACTGCGAATAATTATGTGTCGCTTTTGGAAGAAGTGATGCTGCCTACTAGGCGCGTTGTGTATCCTGCAGTATAATTCCCACAAATTGATTACGTTCAGGATAATGCACCGATACACACGGCCCGGGCTACTATGGCGTGGTTCAACTTGCACCGTGACATTTGTCTCATTCAATGGCCTGCTCGGTCAGCAGATATGAACCCGATTGAAAATCTGTGGGGCATTATGGTTCAACGCTGGGACTGTCAGAACGAAAGAAACTCTGAAGCTCTCACGGGTTTGGGATGACATCAGGGGGACTGATTTATGCGCGCGCCTTGTCGCATCTATGCGAGATAGACTACGTGCCGTCATAGCTGCTGATGGAGGCTATACTAGTTATTAAAACAATGTTATAGTTTCCTTAACAATTATTTACAATTTCTACTTGATTATTTCTTCTTTTTTTAATTTTTAGTAACAAATTCGATCTCGCTTGGGTGAATCACTATTGGTTCTTCTATGCTCTATGCCTAATCTATGCTCTATACTCTATGCCTAATCAAATCACATCATATCATCGACCTAGTGGCATAGATTTGTGCATGCAATTACCAACCTTATGGTGGTAAATATTTTCAGACCGCGAGTGTACGTTTAAAATAATAAAAAGTAACAAAGTCGCTATTTACGTTTCTCTGTTTTAATACGATTTTAACTAGTAAGTATAGTTCTTTGTGGAGGGCTCATCTGGGGAAGTACTGCCACAATGCCTTTTTCGGTTTGAAGAGTGTGGGTGCCGGTGAAATAACAGGTACAAGAGGCTCATCATCTTCATGCCTCAAGTTGATGGACGCAGAACGTTGCATCGTAGAACATGTTCCGAAAAAACGTGATCTACCATTCAATGCTTTGTGATAGGTAATGGTTACCACTTAACATCAGGTGCGTCTACGCTTGTTCCATCTTCAACTACCATAAAAAATTGTACCCTTCCGAAGCCGGGGTGGGTCGCTAGTTTTGCATATACGTTGAGAAGGGATATTCCCTCCGCGAAGGATACGTTACGTTCCTTCCTACCTACGTTACGTATCGTACGTGGCACTGTCATATTTTCTTACCTATGTGACAAACTACCTAAATGATTTATGTGAAGCTAGGAGGGGAAGTTTTAATGATGTTGTCAGCTTGAGATATAATTCTGAAAGAGTTTTCCTATTCATAAGGCGACTCAAATAAAACATTTTTGATATTACAATAACAAAGAGCTAGTAAATAATAGCATTGATATAATATAATGGTAGGCAGTGAAAAAAATTATCTACTAGTACATACATGTAATTAAACCTGAATAAAAGCAAAATAAAATACGCTTAGAAGGGTAAAAGATTTTATGTTGACTAATATTTACCTACGTCTTTTTGGTACATAGACACCATCCGATACGATAAAGAATAATCGTTATTCTCGGATGTCTTTATGTAATTAAATGACTTATGATCCAGTATCCAATGTTTTATCGGCATCTCTAAAAAATTATCTGAAGACTTAATTAAAATAACAAACAGAGACAAATGTTTGTATGATCTGCAAATATTTCTTATTAAATCTTGGCGTTTCTTAAGCATAATAATCGTATACAAAATAAGTAAGAGCTTGTTTAATGTTGTTTTCGGCACAGGGTGGCTTTATGGGGCTTACAAACGTGTATAAATCTACCTTGGCCACCACCCCTGTTCATACTGAGTACTGAGGCACTGAGTTGTATACCTTTGTGATTTGTGTTTTTGTTTTATAATGTAACCTGTGTACAATGTCCCTGCCCTTTTGTGTCGAAATAAATGTTTTTTTTCTATTCTATTCTATTATATAAGGGTATCACATGACTAATTACGTGATCACCTATTGACCTACTAATTAATATACATTTTATTTTTTTATTCAAATAAAGTATAATAAGTATTTTTTTAATAAATAAATAACAAATCTAATATTATGTAACACAAAACGAAACGTAGACACTCACAGTAGGGCTAGTCCCCCTGTTTAAAGTCGCTCAGCGAGCTATGGAACGAGCAATGCTCGGAGCTTCTCTGAAGGATAGAATCCGCAACGAGACTAAGATGTTGACATAGCTCAGCGGATGAGCAAGCTGAAGTGGCAGTGGGCTGGCTATATCTGCCGGAGAACCGATAACAATGGGGTAAACGAGTTCTTGAGCGGAGACCGCGGCTCGGCAAACGTAGGTCGCCCTCCGGCAGGTGGAGTGACGATATTGATATCGAGTAACGAGGCTACTGGTAGAAGCTGGATGCGTCGAGCTCAGGACAGGGCGCAATGGCGCTCATTAGGGGAGGCCTATGTCCAGCAGTGGACTGCTATAGGCTGATGATGATGATGATATTCATTAGTTTATATACTTATAATTTATTTATTATTATTATGTGATACCCATAACACAAGCACGACTTACTTAGTGCTTTGTGATGTGTTCAAAACATCCGGCATCATTTATTCAATTATCTAAATAAGTTCCTTGAATATTGAAGTCGATATTTTAGCTACTTCTCATACTAAAATTTAGGTACATAGGTTGCTTTAGTTTTTTGCTGTGATACTTTAAAATGCCCTTCAAATAAAATAAGCAGGTAAAAAGATACTAAATCATAATACACTATTGCGCAAGCTGCTCTGAACCCCATCTATCTCCAGATTATAATCATGACCCAATATCGGATGATTTAAGGAACGCGTCTGCCGAACCCTATACGTTTTATCGACTTAACCCAGACCCTAGCAATAGGTACAAACTTATAGATAATACCCATACAGCCTTCCCATCTTGGAGAGCAAACATATTTATGTAAATAGAGGATGACATTTGGTATGTGGATTGTTCTACCGAAATCCATTGTGAGCCTAACAAAACATGCTGTAAGATTAACACAATCTTGTTTGTGAATGTTACACACTACAACTAACAATCACATCCCTTGCCTCACACTAGTTGCTCTCCTGGGCGTGGGTATCAGAAACTATGAGTAGGTTACTTATTATGAGTAGAGTACATATTCATTTTAAAACTTCTCATAAATATATTTTTTACTACAAAGTTTAAACATTATTAATCTGCTATGTACAAAAATAAAATACAAAACATTATAGTAAAAAATATATCCAAAATGGTGGATTGGTGAGTGGAGCCTTGCATCAACCGCGTTGCTAGGCTCAAGGCGGTCGGTGGCTAGGGGCTGCAGAGAGAGGAACCTCCTCACAATGCGTGCCGAGTCCAGGAGAGCCACCGCGTGTATCTGACGCTTGATCCAGCTGCCTAGCGAGAGCCTCTTAAGATATTGGTCAAGGTTCTTCGCTATCAGACCATTCATTTATTATTGTTATGAAACTTTATTTAATTGTAAACTAGTCAAAAATATTTTTTTTACTATAAACGGGAGTCAAACTGTCAATCTCTTGCATCTCAGCTGGCTATAGGACGCAGGGTATAGGTACCTGATAGTGCATACTTAGATATGGGACAGAACAATTATTTTGTTTAATCTCCAAATAAAATAATAAGTAATTGTATACTTAACTTCAAGTGGATTATCATCATCACCACACGAGTCTCACTTGACGTGCATCAAATATAGTTAGGTTGTTGTGTCCCGTCAGTTCATTACGCTGATGGATGGCGCCATTAGACATGACGAGAGCATAACGAGAGTTTGAACTGGCACTTAGGGCTGTATCGAAACCAATATGTCGTTTAGTAGTCTTGTGTTCGTGCTAGTGGGGAATGTATGGATGAGATATTCTACTATCCCATCAAAACATAAATGTAAAATCAGAGCAAAGTTCAATATTATGGTAATTATATGCCATGGTCGTTGACTTCAACAACAAAAGAATTATTATTAAGTATCTACTAAAGGTGGTTAAAAATGGCTCCAAATGGTTCGTGTAATATATAACACACGGTGATGCTCGCCAGTTCTGTTAGCTTGAAATTGGCTTTGACACGCGGCCGGTTTCTAGATGAGCAGTGCCACAAGCAATTTATGCCACTTTTTCCCAGTCGGGGCGCAATATCCTTTGTATAGTTGATCAAAGAGAATAGACATTCGAAGGCACGGTATACATGCTTACAATAAGTTGCACAACGGTCATCCATTAATAAATAAATAATGCTGAGCTTGTGTTATGGGAACCACATGACTGATATAGGTAGGTACAACTTAGGTACATTATATTTTTTTGTAAACATCTAGACCCGAGCCTTTACATAATTAGATGCAAACATTGTAAGAATAAAAATATTTATTATTGACAATATGGATATGACTGATTATTAATATTTATGATTATGATTATGTAAAGGGTGTCCAGCAAAATATAACAATGCGGATTTTTTTTTAAACGTTATTGTCCAAATGATGATTGTTTTTCTCAGTGAACTCTTGCAGTTCAACTCGTCGCGTAATCGCAAACGTAACACCGTTTGCGATTACGCGACGTCACTATCGTTGAGATCATGAACAATTGTATTATATACAGTAAGAGGTTTAATTTCTTTATGCATCGTTTTTTTGTTCCTGTGGAGGCCGCAATCTAAGTCTTATTGATTTACGTCAATTTCGAATAATTTCATTTTGAACTTGAGACACATGTTCTATCGTTGTTGCTGACGTTGATGGTCCAGGTTTAGTTCTATTGATCATTGTCCCTTCTTGCCGAAATCGACCAGATATGTTGCGTGCTCGGCGCATCACTTAGTCGTTCAATATCAAAATGAGTACAAAAAGCGCAACGCGCACGTACCACTGATTTATCGCACTTAAAATACTGCTCAACTGCAAACGCAAGGTATACTCCCCACCAATGACTTATGATGACTAAAAATTCCGCAAATCTTGCAATTCAAATGATACCCCTTCCTCCTATCTCACTCCCATAGTATTTCCATAATTGCAATTTAAAGTTGAAAATTTCCCGCTGGATACCCTTTATTACCTAATTACTGCCTCGTTATTACGTTATTTTTATTGTAATTTCTTAGTATTCATACACCTGAAAAGGCAGATTTTTGTAGAAATAGGTTAGCATTGAAGACCTTTGTTACAAAAAATCTTTGATTAAATAAATTTGATTCGATTTGTCCCGCTGCGGGAACCAATACTGCAACCTTCGGTGTCCTCAGGCGGACTTTCATCCACTGCACCACAGAGGTCGATCTGAGGCCTCATTTACTATCTCAGTTGTACACTGAAATGATCGGCATCGGACCTTTATTTGCAAACTTTGACATTTCATATGTCGAAATTCAAAGAACATCAATTGACAAACTGTCAACTTTTGTAAAAAGAGGACCGGTGCTTATCATTTCGGTGTGCCACTGAGTTAGTAAATGAGGCCTCTGGATTGAATTTGTTCCTAATACCACTGAATAAATAGTCAAAATAAAGTTAATTCAAAGGTGATAATACTAAGATGACGGCTGTACGAAGGCTGATAAAGTAAAAAATGTAAATACTAGAAAAGGAAAATATCACAAAGAATTTATTTATGCTAAACAGTTCGCCTTGATCCCCGAAGTAACAAGCAAAAGTAAACCTAAGCTCGAGAGTAAAAGGTTTGCAAATTGAAATTAAAGTGCTGACACACACAATACACCTTAGCGAAGTTTCAGTGAAATCACTTTCTGTAAATGCAAAGTAACAAGTTGGAGATTATGGAGACCAGCGAATCCCTTACTGAGGATTCTCGAGAGCTCGTGAAAAAAGCAAAATTCTCTCGAGATAAATTGTTTGTATTAAAAAAGTACCTACAACGAGGACACGCTTCAGAGATAAACATAATAAGTAACAAAGTTGCATTAAAACATTGACGTTTATCATATCACTAGCAAAATGGGTTTATGTTAAATTGACAAGGGGAGGCCTATGTCTAGCAGTGGCTGCTATTGTCTGATCATGATGATGATAATGATATAAAGATAGATATAATATAGATAAGTCTCAAAGGTAACGAAGATAACTAACTAATGTATACCTAGTAAAAGAGTCGATAGTGATGCTATCAGCCGCGCCTATACCGGTCTCCATTCGAAAGGACAATCACCTCCAGTCTGCGAAGAGTAAGGTCAAAACAGAGATTTTTACTGAGATATAAGAGGTTTTTATTTTCTTATGTAAATTAATCTTGACTCTCGTCGACCAATATCGCTGCGACCTCGTGCAGAATACTTTAGAGTCAGTATGAACATTGCTAAAATGAATAAGGTTATTTCAATAAAGATTGAAGCATCATTATTGATTAGGTAAATATGGATTAGATAAACAACGCAAAAAAACAATGCAAAATTTTGAAATCTTAATCTTGAAATATACCTACTGTTTAAACCTCCTTAATTAGGTTAAACTTATGTCCATTATGTACTTTCAAATTATTAGGCGATATTAGAACACTCAACATCGAGATTTACAGATTCATTTAAAACAAAGATCTTTTATATAATTTATAAGAAAATATATATATTCCAAATATATTGGTTACGTTGGATTTTTTTAATTCTGAATTTTGATAATTTAGCTGAATTCATCACAAATTGTGTCTTAAAGCGTTATTGAGGAAATAATAAAAATACTACCTCAATAACGCACGCACACGTCACAGCTGTAACATTAGTGAAACTCGCAAACCACAGTAGATTCTTTCTCAATTAGCAAAGCAGAAAGCGATCGGGGGAGCAATACAAACAAACAGTAGGCACAAGTAATTCCAGCGGTATCGGCGTAAATCGAATTCCGAGTGTCGTCGGTCCCAACTGCGCCAGTGGTTCTGCCCTTGAGACGCAATCACACGAGAAAGAGCAATGTACTATTATATTGAAGACTTGCAAATTTTCAATTCAAATTTTCAAATTTCATTTGAAACACGGCCATAATAATTAGGACACGAGTCGCTTATTTACAAATTATGTAGAACTTTTAACTTCGTTGTTCCGCGATGGTTTCTGAGGAGTATCTGCGTCGTTGATTTCTTAAGCAAAAGATGGACTGCGAGTCAATCCCGATATTGCTTTACGGGGAAGGAAAAACATGGTCGTTTTTCATTCGGTTGGGGTTTTTCTTGTGCGTTATTTTTCTTTTACAGATTTGTTTCTTTAGTGAAAGAGAGAGTACCTATACGTTTGCATTAATGAATTGCTTATTTTATTTTGCTCTTTCTCTGATTAGCATGAGAATGCTCAGCTGCAGGGTGCTGCTCATGTCCTAAAACATGAATTATATCTCTAGTTCTGTGTGACTGCGGGCCTGAAATGTTCAGCAGGAATGTGATGGCGAGTTCCCGCTTTTCATTTCTATTCGGTTATGAATGTGGATTGCGAGGATTTGTCTGTGGATTGTTGAGTATCACTGGCATTAAATTTGATCAGCTTGGTTTTCAATCTTGTTAAAAATACTTTATTACATCCGTTTTTCCAGTTTATAGGCTTACATTTAACCGAAATCTCACTTGTTGGAAGTGACTAAGCGGTCGACGATGAAGCACGTTTGCTTAGAAAAAACCTATTTATTTAACTTACGGTCTTATTTATCAGCTAGCCAAAAGAAGATTCTATAGTACCTCAGACATTTTAGTAGACAGTATAGCAGACACGCTACGCTAGTAATATGGTGTTAAGTAAAGAATTTAAAACGTTACTACAGAGACATAAATAAGCGAGCACCCATCATTAGACTCGTGTCTGTTGTACATGGTTGGCACGTAAAAGACGAGCAACACCTGTCTAATGAGCCCTTTAGTACTTTATGCACCATCTCATCAGCGTGGCTTGTGCGCTTATTACTCATTCATTCCCGGGCTGCAGACGAGACGATGGCGCTACTTTTTGTCGAAGTTACTACTCGACTTTTGCATCTAGTCTGATTCATACTTGGTCAAGATAAACACCCAATAGACACATACACGGTACTGAAACCATTAGTATTCTCTTCTGTTTTGTAAGTATCAGGAACTATGGTATCACAAGTCCACAACTCTTACCTATATATATATCTGCAGATTGTATAAACATTGGTCTCACTGCTGGAACCGATCCTGCATCTTGTAGCGTCACAGCTATTGCAAGAACGAGGACGTCATGGAAAGATTCCACGTGACAGTTTGGTTACTAATTGATATCGACAATGTTTAACCAGGCGTGACCTGATAACGGATTTACGTTATCATTATCCCCGTATCTAAAACTTTCTCTGTTATCAAAATACTGTCGTCATTTGAGGTGCAGCGAAGTGACAAATCTATAATCCGTTTTAATCCAGCTTCTCACTTGCAATTATCTTAAATTAAGTGAGGATTATATACGATAATAACTTTCAATGTTCAATGTCACTGAAGACGGCGTGAAAGCATTTCGAGTTCGTTACTCCAACATTCTGTTGTTCAGTCAGTAAAGGCGTAATCTTCATTACCTATGCACATCACCGACTGATATGTCATTAGCACCTAGCAGTAGAGCTCTTTGTGCAGGGCTCGTCTGGGGAAGTACTCTGTCGTGAAGCAGCATTGCAGTGTCTTGGTTTAAAGGGTGTGGGTGCCGGTCAAACTACAGGCTCAAGAGGCTTAACACCTTTACAGAACGTTGCATCGTAGTGCATGTTCCTGACACACGTGACCTGCGATGCAATACTTTATATAGATAGATTAGGAAGGCTATATAATTGGCATTTCCATAGCCGACAGACGACGGGCGATAAAAGTTCGAATGGAAAAATTTAGTACTGGCTTTGCCCGCCTGGGATTAGCCAGGGCTGCCAGTAAAATTATGAGCAATCAATTCTTCTTCTTCGTGTGAATCACACTAATATTATAAATGCGAAAGTTTGTGAGTATGTATGGATGAATGGATGAATTTTTGTTACTCTTTCACGCGAAAACTACTCAACGGATTTAGATGAAACTTGGAATATACATAATAAATAAATAATAAATAAATAATCCCGGACGTTATCACACAGCATCATGTAGCCCCAAACTAAGCAGAGCGCTTGTATTATGGGAACCACATGATTGATATACTACATAGATACATTTTTTTTTTTGTAAATACATACATATCATACATAGAAAACACCCAGACCCGAGACAAATATCTGCAGAACATGCAAACATTTGTCCCGCAGCGGGAATCGAACCCGCACCTTCTGCGTCACAGGCGGACCTTCGCCCACTGCGCCACAGAGGTCGTCAAGGCGTAAGCATGGAAGCAACTACAGTAATGGTTTTCAGAGGCGCCACCGTCCAAACCACAGCTGCAACAGTGATACGCATTATGTACCTAATAATACAATAAAAATAACTATCTACGACAATGAAAAAATAATCATAATCATTAACAAACGCATGAGAGGGATACATCATACGGAACTACAGAAGTTCCGTTCGCTATAGTTAATTCCTTAGAGTGCCATCCCTATCAGCGTAAATTATTATATAGTGTACTTAATATGCCACATGCAGGCTTGAAACTAAGCTCATTATCCCAACAAACTTTATTGCGCGTGTACCAGCGGCCTTATTACAATGGGTTAGGGTTAAATTTACATAAAAATATTGTATATGTATGTAAGAACTTGTTGCGTATTAAATCGAAGTTTGCCTGGCTGCTGCAGCTGCAGCAGGTACTATTTTAGCAATTTGATTATTCTAATATTATGAATATGTTGTTAAAAAATAGTTAAATATTTTGTTACTACCAAAATGGTTGGGCACGTTTCTTCTTAAAACTAAACTAAATGGGAATGTTTTACGGGAATGTGTCACAGATAACATAGTATGTACTACTATTAGTGTAGCTTAGTTTTGAGTTTAGGATGTACGTGTATTTCACTTCTATTATTTACTTAGGCAATTTGCGACGAGGTAATGACTACAGCAATTCTGTTATCAATGACGCCTCGTTTTTTTTTTTACAGTTTACAAGAATTTCATCTGATTTGATCAGATGAAATTCTTGTATCCAAAATAACCGGTTGTCGTTTAAACAATGATGAGTTACGATGGCTCAAAGCAGTTCATGAATGGTGGCCAAGAGATATGCCGGGGCCTTGAGGCAGGCTGCCCTGTGCCTGCCCACTATCGGAGGATATTTTGAAGGTAGTAGGTAGAGCAGTGGACTGGCTGGCAGAAGTTCGCCAGGAGTGGCGTCATGTAGACGGCCTTTACTCAGCAATAGGTGTTACCAGCTCAATAGTGGGTAAGTAGTTGACGTTTAACTGTCTGTTAGATTGTGCATATTGAGCATCTGGACTGGGCCTAATGATTCTTCCATAGCGATACGAGGTGAATCCCTATTATTTGTTTATACAACATTTTTTACTAAAACATTTGCACTATGGAGATAAACCTAAAGCAGGCCTCTTTCACTCCGCAGAATAGGTATAAATATATACCTACGCATCGCCGGCCCTCCTAGCGTGGTTCGTTAGTCGGTTGCCCGGAACGAACGTGTCCTTGAGCAGCCGCGGCATTTTAGTTTGTTTCTGTTAATGTACCTATATTTTTCGCCAAATGAAGGCAAAAAAAAACTGCATAGCATTTGGTTGCCTGAATATTATTAAGAAAATGTAAATAATACCAATAGTAGGTACAGAACTGAAAGTTTTTCTACCAAATAATGCGTTGTTTAGATATCAAAGTCTCCCGTATTTACTTAAGTAGGTAGGTACTTAGGCCCAGGTCACACATATCGGGCAAGGACAAGGCGCGGACATGGCGCGGACGTGGCACGGACGTGGCGAGGACATGGCACGGGCATGGCGCGGACATGGCTCGGACATGACGCAGAAATGACGTGACAGAGGCACAAGTGTAGTGCAGTCTGTTGTCCGTTATCGATGTGTCAGCATGTCATCCTCAGAAGACGAAGATGCTCTTGCTCTCGTGGATACAATTAATTAATATACAGATCAGGGCCCGTACAACCCCGATTTCGAGTTAGTTGCTTCGAAAGTGAAACCCCTTCATTGGGTTATACAGTTGACGGGATTACCCTTTCGTTTGGGTATTCTCCTTTCCCTTCTCCTTTATTCCTCCTTCATAACACAAGCGAAAGTGTAACCCGTTCCTTTTGGTTTTCAGTCGATAGGGTTACCCTCTTATGAGGTTAAACGAATGAATATAGTTACCTCATGATAGGTTTTTTTGAATGTTACACAATGTTTATCATTACGCCTGACACTGGGTGGGGGAATTTAGATTTTGACTCTTGATTTATGTCATCAATCATTAGGTATTAGTTCGGATCACTTTATTTGGTTGAAGGAAGAGCGTCACTGGATTAAAGAAAAGTTTTGAAAACATAAGGAAAGTGCTGTGTTTCAGTCAGTTTTCATTGGTCATCATCACAGAGTATGCGTTGTCATATACGAGACCCGCAGTCAACATATTAAAAAGAAAAAAAAAATGGTGTTTCAGTTTTCATAAGTCATCAGTTATGTCATGACTGAGGCCCGCAGCCAACATGTTAAAAAGAAAAAAATGTGTTTCAGTCAGTTTTCATAGGGCATCATCGCAGAGTACTCTGCGTAGCGTTATTTTTTATTTTTATTGTATTTATTAGGCAAAGCCAACAGTACATACACATAATGAGCATTTTATAAAGCGTTATGTCCGAGACCCGCAGTCAACGTGTTAAAAAGAAAAAATATGACCTTCAAAACTATTTTGAATAATAATTTTGGATGGTCACTGTCACTATCACACTCAACTCAACTCAAAGCTCCACTCGAAACTCATTCTACAAATTCATCTGTAAATGGTTATATTTCTGGAACTACTCATCCTAGACTAGCCGTTAATTGCTCAAAAGATAGCTATCGACAAGATCTTTATTTTTAATGACATATGTCAAACTTGAATTTGCCATATCTCGAGAAGTACTCATCCTAGACTTGCCATTACTAGCTCAAATGATAGCTACTAATAAAATCTTAATTTTCGATGACAGCTGTCAAACTAAAAACTGTCATCGAAAATTAAGATCTTAACAAATAGCTATCATGTGAGCTAGTAACGGCAAGTCTAGGATGAGTAGTTCTCGAGATATGGTCGATTTAAGTTTGACAGCTGTCATCGAAAATTAAATTCATGTCAATAGCAATCATTTGAGCTAGTAAAAGCAAGTCTAGGATGAGTAGTTCTCGAGATATGGTCTATTTAAGTTTGACAGCTGTCATCGAAAATTAAGGTCTTGTCAATAGCGATCATTTGAGCTAGTAAAGGCAAGTCTAAGATGAGTAGTTCTCGAGATATGGTCGATTTAAGTTTGACAGCTGTCATCGAAAATTAAATTCATGTCAATAGCAATCATTTGAGCTAGTAAAAGCAAGTCTAGGATGAGTAGTTCTCGAGATATGGTCAATTTAAGTTTGACAGCTGTCATCGAAAATTAAGGTCTTGTCAATAGCTATCATTTGAGCTAGTAAAGGCAAGTCTAAGATGAGTAGTTCTCGAGATATGGTCAATTTAAGTTTGACAGC
The DNA here is from genome assembly GCA_951804965.1 of Horisme vitalbata. Taxonomy (NCBI): domain Eukaryota; kingdom Metazoa; phylum Arthropoda; class Insecta; order Lepidoptera; family Geometridae; genus Horisme; species Horisme vitalbata. The sequence continues at coordinate 1,723,238 of OX638090.1, forward strand.
TGTCATCGAAAATTAAGTTCATGTCAATAGCAATCATTTGAGCTAGTAAAGGCAAGTCTAAGATAAGTAGTTCTCGAGATATGGTCGATTTAAGTTTGACAGCTGTCATCGAAAATTAAGGTCTTGTCAATAGCTATCATTTGAGCTAGTAAAGGCAAGTCTAAGATAAGTAGTTCTCGAGATATGGTCGATTTAAATTTGACAGCTGTCATCGAAAATTAAGTTCATGTCAATAGCAATCATTTGAGCTAGTAAAGGCAAGTCTAGGATAAGTAGTTCCCGAGATATGGTCAATTTAAGTTTGACAGCTGTCATCGAAAATTAAGGTCTTGTCAATAGCTATCATTTGAGCTAGTAAAGGCAAGTCTAAGATGAGTAGTTCTCGAGATATGGTCAATTTAAGTTTGACAGCTGTCATCGAAAATTAAGTTCATGTCAATAGCAATCATTTGAGCTAGTAAAGGCAAGTCTAAGATAAGTAGTTCTCGAGATATGGTTGATTTAAGTTTGACAGCTGTCATCGAAAATTAAGGTCTTGTCAATAGCTATCATTTGAGCTAGTAAAGGCAAGTCTAAGATAAGTAGTTCTCGAGATATGGTCGATTTAAATTTGACAGCTGTCATTGAAAATTAAGTTCATGTCAATAGCAATCATTTGAGCTAGTAAAGGCAAGTCTAGGATAAGTAGTTCCCGAGATATGGTCGATTTAAGTTTAACAGCTGTCATCGAAAATTAAGTTCATGTCAATAGCAATCATTTGAGCTAGTAAAAGCAAGTCTAAGATGAGTGGTTCTCGAGATATGGTCGATTTAAGTTTGACAGCTGTCATCGAAAATTAAGTTCATGTCAATAGCAATCATTTGAGCTAGTAAAGGCAAGTCTAAGATGAGTAGTTCCCGAGATATGGTCGATTTAAGTTTGACAGCTGTCATTGAAAATTAAGGACTTGTCAATAGCTATCATTTGAGCTAGTAAAGGCAAGTCTAAGATGAGTAGTTCTCGAGATATGGTCGATTTAAGTTTGACAACTGTCATCGAAAATTAAGTTCATGTGTGGGGTTGAATTGCTATTGACATGAACTTTATTTAATTTTTTTTATGTAATACCCATGTATTACATAAAAAAAATCTTAGTACCGGTTTAGTTTAATCTCTTTCCGATTTCCAGCCACAATTTATCTTGAACATTTCAGTTACAATAATCGGAACGACAATGATCATAAAGCGTTGCATTTACAATCAATTCACAAAATTCAATATTTAATTCGATATCGTCATTCGTAGTCCGGTCATTTTAGACATAAAAATAGTGATCAAATAAAGAAAATTCCGACAGAGCCAAATCTTCGTAGAGACCTTAGGTTTACCACAAGGAATAAAGTGTCAAAAGTCCCCATCAGTCCCATGTGAGCTTAGGGACTTATTCGGGGCCCAAGGTCAAAATTTTAGGTTTTTTGGATTTTTCTCGAAAACGGTAAGTTTTATCGAAAAGTATCTCAGAGCAAAGTTGTAGATCTTAAAATTCTCTATAAAAATGGTCCCCATATTTTTTTCTCTAAGACCCACTATTTCCCAGATATTGCGCTTATAAGAATCACGTTCTACATAATATGCACACATTTCCACACCACCTGTGAGGTAGTGTACTCGGCGCGTTTTTTTTAACGTGGTATCCCCGGTAGGCCTATTTCACGAACCTTTATGACGTTATTTTCAGGAACAATAATTATTTAATAGTATGAAGATTATTGATATGGGTTACTGAGTTTAACTGTCGTTCTAACTTTTTTTAATCTGACTCATACTCTTCATATTCAACTTCAACAATCATGTTTTCTTCAATTTCTTCTTGTTCTTCTTCTTCTCCTTCCTGTTGATGAACGCTAAATCATATGCGAAAAATGTTTCAATTTCATCCTCAAAAGTCTTAGTGACACTCATACGTTGAAATAATAATACTGGGTCTATTGGTACTTCTTCGTCGTGAACTTTCACAATGCTACTCACAGCTAAAAGAAGAAGTACATTATCTTTGCTTTTCAATTTTATATGATTGAAAGTTTGACCAGTCATTTTAGACATCGAGGCAATCCCAACTTCACGAGCTTTATGACAATTAATCTTATCGTCACCAACGACTCCTGAAGCAATAGATAAGATTTTGTTAATTTTGGGAAAAGGATCATGTGATGAAAACCAGTCAAGAAGTATTTTAATATCTTTAGCATCTTTCTTAACTCTCGAATCACTCGCATCTACATGTTGATAGGTCGTGTCCATTCGAACATTAGCAAGAACTTCCAACTCGTCACACACTGTGTTCATTGCATGCATTCCGTAAACCCATTTGCTTATTACACTTTCTTTTGTACTTCGTCCTCGAGAAATACCACCATCTGTTTTCATGGATTTCATCATTGATTGTTCGATAATCATATCTGTTGAAGTTCCACAACTGAGTTTATCAGAACGTCGAACAGTGAAAAATCCTTCAGTAAACCTTCGATAAACACTAGGATCAATTACCTCCTCTAATTGAAGCATATCCTGCAAGAATAAATGCCCCGATGCATGGAAATAAGGAAGCATTTCTTTAACGCAGTTCAAATGAGCTTGCGAATCTCCCATACGTTCAGCTCTTATAAATTCTTTTGCAATGGTCACCATCCGAAAATACTGTACCCATAATTGTGTAGTTGGTCCTCGTTTCTGATATTCCATTAACTTTTTATTAAATAAATCAAGTTAAAGTTCAGATATTTCCTTATCATTTTCAATGTCATATTATAAAAGAGTTTTATCGAGGATATTTTCCACTGTAATTATAAGATCTGCATCCATACCATCATAAATAGCTAGTTCTTTTAATATTGTTAATGCTAAAGTGAGCTGAAGTAACGTGTGAGCTCAAACTGCCCTCGCGTAAGCATGTCCATTAAGCATTTTCTCTAAAGACTTAGGAGCATAAATCTCAGAAAGCACTTCTTTTAAACCACTTCCTTGCATAATATAACCTATTGCGCCGAAAAATGACATTAACAAATGAAATCCTTCCAGCCTCACTATAATATTTGATAATTCCGATCCTTCAGGTGCAGCAGATACAATTTCGCGAGCTTTCGCAAATAGAGGTTGATCAAAAGTAATTATGCAAACTGTATGGTTGTGACGTTTAGCATCTTCTAAAGCACAAAGTAAAGTTGTGTATATCGTATTGTAAAAAAAGGTAATTTTACGTAACACGGGAATTCTCGACTTTTTTTTACTTTCTCTACTTTCACTTTTGAATAGCGATGTGTTTATCATTAAACACGTAATAAATTAATGTTCGATAGGTAGAATATTTCAAGCAGATTTCATGGAGGTATGATACTATAAATAGTTTTATAGTAAAATATAAAGTAATTATTAATTATATATTACAAGGGGGGCCCGGACCACCCACGATGGCCGACGGGGGGCGGGGCCCCGCAGATTTCCCATTTTCCATTTTCTTTTCGACGCAGATGAAGGGATAAAAGAGACACGAGTAGGCATTTTTGCTTGCTTGAGTACCTAAATATGTATATACGTGGCATATGTGTGTATACTATGTAGAACATGATTCTTACAAGCGCAATATCTGGGAAATAGTGGGTCTTAGAGAAAAAAATATGGGGACCATTTTTATAGAAAATTTTAAGATCTACAACTTTGCTCTGAGGTACTTTTCGATAAAACTTCAAAAAACCTAAAATTTTGACCTTGGGCCCCGAATAAGTCCCTAAGCTCACATGGGACTGATGGGGACTTTTGACACTTTATTCCTTGTGGTAAACCTAAGGCTCTACGAAGATTTGGCTCTGTCGGAATTTTCTTTATTTCAATTGTCTAAAATGACCGGACTATCGTCACGCATTTTTACATCACTAACAGACGTATGTCGCAAGCAAGTACATACTACGAACTGGCGGCCATCTGACGCTCATCTGGCGGCGATCGGGCGCGGGCGCCGAAAAGGCGCGTCATACGTCCGAGCAACGACATACTATGTGCCCTAAATTGTGCTTTATTTCCATGCATTTTGTATGAAATTTGAATGGAATAGGAAACCACCTGTGCCATGTCCGTGTCATGTCCGTGCCCGATGAATGTGACTACCGTCGGGCGCAGACATGGCACTGGCGGTTTCTTATTCCATTCAAATTTCATACAAAATGCATGGAAATAAAGTATAATTTAGGACACACGGTATGTCGTTGATCGGACGTGGTTATGACGCGAAGTCGTCGAGCTAAATTGTGCTTTATTTCCGTGCATTTTGTATTAAACTTGAATGGAATAGGAAAGCGCCCGCGCCATGCCCGCGCCATGCCCGCGCCAGGTCAGACATGTGAGGCCTGTGCCTTAGGTACAAGTCCTCTCTGTATTCTGTGCCTAAAGTAAAGTCCTAATTTATGAGACCTATAAGTCTAATTGTACCGACCTTCCTGCAAATAAATGTTTTATGATTATGATATCCTAACTCAAAGCTAATAACAACACCATAATTTCTGCCATTTTCGAGCCACTGCTGTGATTCATAATATATAATTTATATTTCAAACAACAATTCTAGAAAATATATTAAATATATACTTACAATAAAACTCGAGTTTATAACATTATGTATGTTATAATATAAATAACCTGGTATAAGTATACCTAAGAGAGTAAAAATATTCGAAACTTTTTCTATTTGCAGTAGATATCGTATCTACTGCAAATCCCCTGCAGAGTGGTAGATCAAGATATGTGGCCTGGGGGAGCCAATTACCGAGTGACACTCGAAATACGACCTGATTGCTGTAGGTATATACCGACGCCTAGGACGGACTCTAGTGACATGTACCTAGTTCATACTAACTAACTTTTGCCCGCTAGTCTACTCGAAAGTTTAATCTTTATCCGTACATAGCCACTACGGAGTTCAGTGGGAATACAAACACCCCTCTCTCGAGTGAGAAAGTATTCCCACTTAACCACGTTGTGAGTACAAATTTTCGGATTTATAATACATAAGTATCAATTTTCTTCTTCGTATGAACTAGTGGCTAATTCTGGCGTCGGAGTTATTAAGCCGCCCGAAGGCCTCCGACATGGCTTAACGACTCAAAAAGCCAGGACCAACATCACGTCCCTTCCGTAGTAAGGAAGCGCTTAGATCGAAATGCCACAAAACGGTCACCCATCCAAGTCGTGACCGCCGGAATCAGCATGACAGTTTCTTTCTGTTTGTTTTCGTGGCGTGGTCAAATTGTTCGATCTTTCTTCATCTCTAACATGTCTTTTGTTATCTCTACTTCTATACACATTTTATCTTTACAAACTCATCGATAAACCCTCATCATCATCTAATCATCAATAAAAACTTTTAGCATTCCAGTACTGGACGTAGTTACGCCACTGAACGCAATCCTCGGCTCTTCTCATCCACTGTCTGCCAGCTACATAACGCAAATCGCCACTCAATTTAGGCAGGGTCGAACGTCCAAGACTAGGCCTACCCAAACGCGGTCTCCACTCTTATTAGTCGAAAACCCTTCGTCTATCCCATAGACGAAGGATTTTCGAATCATAGAAAACATAAACAATAATTTAAAATTAAAAAAAAACCGACTTCAAAAACATTTATTGAACAAACTCTAAAACTAAAAAGTTAAAAATAATTGCTTATTTTTTCGTTCATCCACCTTTTTTCTATAAATTTATTCCTTACGATCTATGCGTTTACCACATAGGTAGATCTAGATACCTACCTGTTAGTTTTGGAGTCGGAGTCAGCTTTGTAGTACGACATTATAGCAACTACACCCCTCCCACCTCGGACATGCCCTCCTGCGCCGCTCACGCTATAGTTACCTATCTTGGCGTGCCTTGGCTGACACCGACATATAAATTTATAGAAAAAAGGTGGATGAACCAAAAAATAAGCAATTATTTTTAACTTTTTAGTTTTACAGTTTTTTCAATAAATGTGTTTGAAGTCGGTTTTTAAGCTATTGCATAGCTTCTATCGAGGGCCTTGAGCGCGGGGACCGAATCCAGAAATTCCGTAACGAAAAAAAACCTCACGCTCCCCACTCCGACGGGCACGGTTAAGTGTGGCTTGAAGGCCGTGCATTGTCTAACGTCGTTTCTTTTCGGCAGTCTTCATGAATTAAATTAGAGCCCATAAAATCTTATTCCCTATTTTTTCACCTTTAGAGTTGGTATTTTTTCTTCAAATTTTTATGGGACCAATCAAAAAGTATACCCTATACAAAAAACGAAGTTTTTTTTAAATCGGTTCTTATATGACGGAGTTGTGAGGTAACAAACATAAAAAAACTAATAAAATTTGTGCCCATAAAATTTTAATTCCCAGTTTTCTCACCCTTAGGGTTGGTATTTTTACTTTAAATTTATATGGAACCAATTGGAAAGTATACCCTACACAACGACAAAAGATTTTTCTAAATCGGTTCATAAATGACGGAGATATGAGGCAAGAAACATAAAAAAAAAATTCGAGCCCAATAAAGGTTCATTCCCAATTTTCTCACCCTTAGGGTTGGTATTTTTTCTTAATATTTATATGGAACCAATTGGAAAGTTTACCATCTCCAACGAAAAAAGGATTTTTTAAATCGGTTCATAAATGACAGAGTTATGAGCTAGCAAACATAAAAAACATACAACCGAATTGAGAACCTCCTTCTTTTTTTAAAGTCGATTAAAAAATACAAAGATACAAAAATCTTTATTCATAAAAAACAAGGTACAAACGGTGGTAGAGCTTTGTCACCTGTGGTAGCTAAAATCAGCTGTATTACAGGTGACGGTGCCTTCCCATTAAAAATATCTATTTATTAGAAGTTACAAAAAGAAGAATAAGGTTCAATCTTGAAAGTACATGAAAAAAGTTTGGTAATAATCCTAAATAAATTAAATAAATTAAAGTGGGGGTCTGCATGTGTGTTTGTGTGTGTGTGAGAGAGAGAGTGAGTGTATGTTTGTGTTTATGTGTGTGTGTGTGTGTGTGTGTGTGTGTGTGTGTGTGTGTGTGTAGTTCTTCTTGCTTATCTTCAAAGTTCTATTAGATGCCTTCATAATTGATAAACTCCAACACTAGAGTAACCTTTGGCTGACCTTCAAAACGGCAACGGGCAAGAACCCATATCCATAAAACGTGGAAAACTCAATAATTCATGTTGTTTCACGATAAAACATTAAAAGCCTTTTGTTTTGCGCCGCAGAGCTTTCTTGAGCTGCGGTCAATAAAAATATGAGGGTAGTAGGTACGTGAGGGGACTCGGCTGGAGAGCGGTCCGCGGAGGCTATGAGCTAAGCATATACATACAAGTGATTTTCAAAGGTAAACGCAACATAGACACAGTCTATTTACATTAAAAAGTGTGAGTGTTGCGTTGAATCATTAAAAAAAATATAATTGATATATTTTACTCATTAAACTAACGTGAATTAACTCAATAACGTCGCGTTCACTCACCCTGATGAAGACTCTCTTAACGAGTAAACCGATGTAACGGTACGTGAAAAAAAAATGTCTTGGCAAACGTAGTGCAGGAAGCCCTCCGACCAGATAGAACGATGATCTGTGAAAGACTGCTGGCAGAAACTGGATACATCAAGCTGGGGACAGGGTGCGATGTTTATGTCTAGCAGTGGACTGCTATAGGCCGATAATGATGGTGATCATATTTTTATGAAATGTATCAATTTTAGAAAACCGCTGCGCTAGTAGCCACCACAAAAGGTCAGTCCATTAGTAAGAATTCGACTGATGCAATATTTTATCCTATACGTAGTCATTTCTCCAAACTCTGGCTCAAGTTTAATAGGGTTTGAGTGTCTTTGTTGAGCTTCGAGGGATCTTTTCTCAGGAGAGCTTCTGAAGAATCACCAACATCTACCTCTTCCGTCTGGGAAACAAACAGCTTTGTACAATTAAAACTCGTTCGTAAAATCTACATTGAACATATTCTTAATAAGTTATGTCATAATTCATCATTGTCTTGTAAGTTATCACGTTTTAATGATATTCAAAAGGTCACAAATGCTACGTAATAGGTAATAATAGCATCAAATTATATTTGTGAAACTAAAACTTCCTTTACCAATCTACCTCTGAAGCGTGCTGAGGGCTTACCACAGGTTTTTAAGTTTACGAAAACTTTATAAGTTTCGGTATGTTTCCATACTTTTTCAGTACAGCGCCTCTAGGGAAACGTGCATAAACTACGAAAATGTATGGAAAGATACCGAAATTTATAAAGTTTTCGTAAACTATAAAAACCTGTGGTAAGCCCTCCGATTGACAAATCCTCCTGTATTGGCCATACGTTGCCATGTCCTGTGACCGTAACGTCCGTTTCCGTAACGGGAATCAAACGTATGTCACGTCTGAGTCACTTCGATCAACTCAGTCAGTTCGCTCATCGCTATAATATTCACAAGTTATTCCTACAAAAATCCCTCCAAATATTCATAACATAACTCCACTCTGGCGGAAAACATAACTATTATTGAATCCAGTAAATTCAGTATGCGTAGCGTGGTAACATCGTCCGTAATAGCTTTAATCGCTATGAGGAATATGCGCAGGCAATGTTGCCCGTTACAGGGGGGCAAGCGGTGTGAAATGACACATCGTGCGCGTCGTAGACTCGTGCCACTATTGAGAAGCTGACCCACCTCGCTCTTCGTGTCCTTTATTAATTTCACTATCTCAGGTTTCAGGTTTCAGGAGGTTTCTTTATTTTTTTCAGCCGTAGCCGTGGTGCCCTAGTGGGATGTACCCCGACATAAGATCTGTACGTCGTGGGTTCGAATCCCAGCCGTGCACCAATGGATTTTTCTTTTAGAAAAAATTATGTGCGCATTACGAGCTCGAAACGGTGAAGGAAAACATCGTGAGGAAACCGGCATGCCCTTGAACTAAAAAGTTCGAAAGGTATGTGCTAGGTTAGTGTTCCAATAAAAAAGCGGCGATGGGCTTGCAACCTGTCACGTGGAATGCTAGCTGCTTGCAAAAAGTGAGCATGTATCGAACGTAATGTTTGGACTTGACTCTGACTACCCCCGTTAAGGTATCCTCAATAGATTTGCGTACTGAGCAATATCTGAAGATATCCATAATGGGGAAAAAGTCGTGAAGATGTATTTCAATAAGTAGGAAGATGTACCTACATTACTTTCCTACTCTTAACTAGTAACATAGTTACGTAATTCTAATTAATTAATTGCATATAGTTATATGTTTATGGCGTATAGTTTGACATATTATGAATAAAGTGTTTATATCTGTTTATATCAGTTGCCTACTCAGATGATGAGCACATAATCTATACAAGCAAACTTTAAAATGTCATTGTCGAAAGTTGAGCAGACAAACTGTTTCAAAAAATCGCAAGAGTAAATAATGCTGGACACTTTTCAATTATTCAATAAAAATAAAAAAAACAATCGCGAAAAGGTTTCCCTGTTACGTCCTCGTCAAGGTGTTCCTGTGTACGTGTTACTGTGTGTTAGTGGGCGGTAAATGTATTTCTATTGTTGATTTTTTTGTGACTAATAAATAAAAATGATGGTTGACGCGACATCGTTGTTGGTGAACTCGAGGAAGAAATTTTCGACGTATTCATTAACAAAAACCAAGAACTGGACATACTTTTTAACTGGCTACTTGGTCCCATCCACACATAAATATCCAGTCACCGTCGAAATCACCAATAAAAATAGCAAACTCATTTTCACATTTTCCATAAAATTTTCCCGGTCAGTAGGCTTGGTCTGCACCATTCCGTTAATGCTCGTCATCCGGGAGCGTCAAGGGCTCCGCAAAAACCTTCGCCACATCAAGGGTTTTTACCCGCGAAGCCTGAAACGACACTCGAGCTTCTGATAGGACGTGAAATTACGTGACCAATATATTTAATGTCGCATAAGCAAGGTGGGATCGATCTTAACGTTATATTTTGTGAGAGGTTGAAATTGAAATTGGATATTGTGTACATAATAAAATGTCTTCACGACTTTTTATATGCCCACCTGCTTGGGTATTTTATGATCATAGGCCGTAAGGTCTACGCACTAGAATATTAATACTATAAGGTTTAAAATAATAGGTTGGTACAACCATATATAGGGTCTGCGCCGCCGTAGAATAAGGTTTTTTGTTAGGTACCTGAAGACGGAACAAGCACATGGCCCACCTGATATTTAGGTATAATAGGTGTATCAAAGAAAAATACAAACTATATACAGTTTGCAATAAAACATTAAGTATCTTAAATAAAAACTAAGAAATATTAAAGTGTGTAGTGGTCACCATTACCTATCACAAAGCATTGCATCGTAGTGGTCACACATATTTTGAACGTGCCTTGTTATGATGCCTTGCCCTGCGTTTATCAACTTGAAGCATGAAGGTGATAAACCTCTTGTGCCTGTTATTTCACTGACACCCACGCCCTTCAAACCCAAACATAGCAAAGCTTCACGGTAGAAATAGGCATAGTGTAGTACGTTTCCAAGAACGAGCCCTTCACAAAGCGTTGTACTACTAACTACGAGCCAACGAGGTTTATAATTAGACCGGTGGTTACACGACGTAGAATATTGAATATTATATTGATATTGTAGAATATTGTATGGTATAATAATGTTTTTTTTTTTTTCGAATTGCTTGACATATTATATATATATATATATATATAATATGTCAAGTATATATATATATTTATTTTTGATCATTTTTATTTTTATTTTTGTATTTTCTGACATTGCTTTTTATTTTATTTTTTTGACATCAAATTTTGACATTGTATAATTATTTTGGTTGGAAAATATTAGATAGCGATAATTTATTCATTTAATTCTCCTTAAATTTTTCGTTTAGCCGCAAGATTATGAATTATACTTGTTTTGTATGCCATGTGACATTTTAACTAAGTAGGTACAAACAAATTATTTTATATTTGCATGCCTTTAGTTGGTAAGACATTGTATGGGACTTCTACAAACAACTTTATACCACTGTAACCCGTGTTTGCAAATAAATATTTTGATTTTGATTTTTGATTTTGAATAAGAATCATACTTTAAGCTTTAAATTGATAGGTACCAGAGGGTCTACACCGTAGACCAAGGTCTACGAGGCTTATAATAATACCTTAGGATCTACGCCGTTTTTCCAGGGGGGTGGATTATTATAGATCTCAGTAGTTTGACCCCAGCGCAAGGTCTAGCATATCTCTAACAAAGTGTAAGAGAGCTCTAGGTAAATGCCTTGTGTTTGAGTTTTATAATTTAAAAATTACTGTATAAAACCAAATAAAATATCTATTAAAAACAAAATATTGTGAAATTTACTTAATATTAATACGAAGGACAAGAACACCTACAAACAAAAGATGATATATTTTTACGAAACGACAAAAGAGTTTTTAGATTTTGTGATGTAAAATTGGGTATTTTAAGGGGTTTCTTGGTATTTTAAAGAAGTTTTTTCTTTACCTTGAGCAATTTTCTTACTGAGTCAAAAATGAAAAAATAATTATTTCGTATTTATTGTATTATAATGTATACGTGCATTCCTACGAAGTCAGTCAGTATATTGTACAGTAGTAGGTACAGAAGCGTACAAACATATTGATCTTGCAACCGAGAGCCGTTATTGCACTAATCGCCTTAGATCGTAAGCATCTGTTTTGTTATTTTTTACGCTAAATAAATGAAAATTGAAACATGAAACTTGAAAAACTGAGGTTTGTGCTCTACACGACTCTGCAATAGTAGTAGATACATAATCATTTTACTTTATTACGATCCATTTAGGATACGATGTTCAACTTCTCTGTCTTTGTACTACCTACTCCATTGCCTTCGGCGCATATTACAAAATTAAAATCATTTAAAATATTGCGTAACCAAACCTGGATTTGATCATACGGTGTGTTGCTCGCACCGCAGCAGTAATGTTGTATTTGTTTGCGTTTGATAACACCATTGCGGAGTACCATAGTTAAGTTGCGATGCTCGATACTGACCTCGTTGAATCACCGCGTCGCAAACTGCACGACATCGCGCCATGTGCCTGTCTTTGTCACGTAGAAAATTTTAGCAAATACTTCAAAAATAAATTCTTAGTCCTCATCCAGTAGGAAGGATTACTACTATACCTAAGTCCGGCACTGGCCTTAGTACATCATGTCGCTACCTACGTAAGTACGCTACTGTAGGTAAGATGAATATGTGCAGAATACCGATACTAGCTCTTCCGCAGTTTCGAAAGCATTGGTTCTTTCCAGATATTGCTTTGGAGTATTTGGCTATTAAAAGTTGATAGGAGGATTCGATAGTAACAATTTCTATCGATGGGAGAGTCGCAAAAAGTGGGCATGTAGGTTACTGATTATAAAGCAAATGGCCCTTTTACAGGAGAGAGAAGTTGCTTGTGAGTGATCACTAAAATTGTATTGGACTTATTAAATTAACCCTTGAGTTCAGTCGGTCAGCTCGGGCCTTATGCGAGGTAAGTTATAATTCTTCAACTAAAGCACTAAAATTCAGATAAGTTTGTATAAAATATCTCCGAAAACCTTTAACCTCTGATTTGTCTGAATCCCCCACCACCGATACAAGACTTACCCCAAAACAATGAAGTTATAAATCACGTATTTTTTTATTTACCTCAAGCAGGTGAAGGGAATCTGATTACCAGCAAGCAGGTGCACCAGGGTCGTCAGTTCTGCATAAAGTCTAGTGAACTTTGCACTTTACTTACTAAGTAAAACTAAGTATAAAGTATGTTCCCATTTGCATTGCGTTACGATGGGGAATAAGAGAAGGGGTTTCTACCTCCGTCTTTGGAACCTAGACCAAATTTACCAGCCTGTGGTGCAGTCAACATAACGCACGCGACTCTGGCGGTCGGCTGATTGCAGCATAGCGCAGCCTAACACTGGCAGAATAGCTAAATATCCTGGCCCCGACAACGATGCGTGAAGCAGTGCCTGGCGATCCCCAACCCACATGCCCAGCGTGAGGATATGGGCATAGCCCCCTCCCTTTAAAGAGAGGCCTATGCCCAGCAATAAGCCGAAAATGGCTGAAAATGATGATGATAATTTATGATGAATAATCATAGTAAGTTACGTACACACAGCGTCACGATCTGGTATACCCCTTTCAAGTATAAATTTAAACTGCTGCCGTGGAGGCTACCATATTCAAATGGCCAAAATCTTATACAAAAATATTTATACTTGGCTGTGGGATCGAACCAGTAACTCATTCACACCAGTTTATGAATCAGACGCTTTAACCAACTGAGCTATCGTAGCGGTTGGCGATAATGGCGAAATTATAAGTTACAATATACGTTTATTATTTTGTCTAGGTATTCATGGATGCGTCAGCTAGTAACTTCATTTGTTTAACACGGTAGTGCGCAACTAATTATAATTATTTTGTGCAGCACTGGACTATTGAGGGTAGTTGTGTATTAAATGACAGTTCAGAACAAAAGGTTACTTGTTTCGTCTTGGGTGTGTGTCGTGTGTCATTGAATTTGTATGAAAAATGTTGCATATAAAAAAGCCAGTCCGAAAAATTGAGCTAAAGAGTGCGTTTTGCAAAATAAAACTTTTGGAACGCTACAACCCATCAAATAATCAATGTCAATATTAATCAATGTATGGAATTGGAAATGGCAGAATAACATTAGGTAAGTGGTATGAGAATTATTAGTAGGATTATCATAAACAATGTTCTTAGTAGACCTATTCCATTTTATATTATATAAACACATCTTATGCTTATAATATTATATTTTTATTTTCAGGTTATTGGCGATGGATGTCATCAATGAGCAAAGTTTTGCAAGAAATAATGCAGTCAACAGTGCAAGTTGCTTATCCAGAAGGAACGGTGTATTTAGTTTATGATAACTGCGCGGTTCATCGTTCGCGAATTCTGACCAATTGGCTCGCTTCTCAGACGGGCATTATCACCATATCATGGTCATCTAAAAGTCACGATTTAAATATGTGGAGAATGTGTGAGCATATGTGGGGTCAAATTGTCCTAACTGGGACACGAGTGAAGTGTTGTGCACCTGTAACAGGAGGTCATGAGAACCTAGGAACTGATGCGTCGTAGTGGTTTTGGTTGGACTTTGATTACCCAAGTGAAAAGAAGACTTCAACAAATAATTTAAAGTTTTGGACATCCATCCAATTCGGTATTAAAAAATATTTAAATACTATAAAATGTTTTCAATTATAGATAAAATACCAGACTAAGTATTTGCGAGTGATCTAAATTGTTTATTGGATTTTTATACGGCAAGTATAACCTGTTCCAATGTTAACATGTTTGTTCACTCGTTAATCTTATATGGGTAAATAAGTATTAATCTAATATTTAAAACATTATTGAAAATTCAAAAAAATAAGTTACTATCTATATTTTATTATGTTAAATGTGGTGTTTTAATAAATTTGTTATAACTTTTGAACATTTTTTTTATTTTTTAAGCTTAATTTTAATAATTAGGTAACTTACTACACTTACCGCGTAACGTAATCCATTGTTAGTAACAAAAATTTAAAAAAAAAAAACATTGGTAATGAGGGATTTGAACCCAGTACTCTTGTAACGTTTCGATTGATGTCGAGCGTTGTAACCGCCACTCCATTGTGTCGTATAGTAATATGATAGAAATTAAATATTCGTAGGCAAGGAGAAGTTTTATAAAACACATTTGTGCAAAAAGTTGAGATCCACGAATGACGCCGCGACGGTTTGAACCTACTAACATTAACTAGGGGGGTTACCAGACTCTGACGCTGTCTGTACCTATGTGAAGTCTGCTGAAACTAGGTAATTTGTTAAGACTTCTATAACCTCGGCTGATAAGCCTAATAAGCCCTAATTAACTCTAAGGTTGTTCACAACAACTTCTTATACACTTGAGATGAGTAGATTGCATGTTGCTGATTCGAAATAAAACTCAGCTTTGACTTCCGTCGGGGTGAGTTTTAATGCTGTTAGAAAATGCTCTTAGCATTAAGCCAACTTTTTTGTTACATTTATGGTACAATAAACTTTAAAAAAATAATAATAATAATTTAAGAGACAGCCCTGGCAGCTTACCTCAACGGGAGCATCAATCATACGAAGCAGTTCATCCTATCGAGCGTCAGCTCATTACGTAGCTGTACCCAAGCACAGCCAGTGTACCCTGAGGTATACACCAATTGCTGGTAGATAATGATATAATAGAATACCAATTGATTGGGATTACATAGCAATACTGGTATGCTAGGGTGTAGGCGTGTAGCTCAAACTTAAATATGGATGCATAAACGAAGGTTTAATTTTTCTATTAGGTCGGACACTACAATATTAGATTTAGGTGGATTTCTTTCTTTTTTATTAGTTTCTCACTATATAGTTTTAAGTTTAAGATTGTGTAAACTATTTAAAGCAATCGATGTTCTGTTTACATATTTGAAAACCTTAAAAGGCTTTTTGTTCTAAGTAGTATATATATCTTTTCATAAAATCAAGCATATTCGCTGTTAGTTTTGTTAGATATGGCAAAGGAAATGTCTTTATGAGCTTTTGATTTTTCGTATTGAAAAGTTGACCTAGAGTTAGCGACAGAGTTTCAAACCTTTGATAAGTTGTCTATCTAAGGCATATCACAGACTTTATGTAAATATACCCACGGGAATACGAATAGATACTCTGTTTCTATGTATAACTAACTGACCCGACAGACGTTGTCCTGTCTCAAAGAGGGTATCGAAGTTAAATAAATATTCAAAAAAGATACTGAAGGGGATCAATCAATAAGGATATCAAAGTGGAAAATGTTATCAAAGAAGATATCGATGTTAGAGAAGCAATTAAAGAGGAAATCGAAGTGGAAAAAGCAATCAATCTTACCCTTCCTACCCTTCCCCTACCCTACCCCTAACCCTACCCCTACCCTACCCTTACTCTACCCCTACCCCTACCCCAACCCTTACCCCTACTTTTGATATTAACGGGATAAAAATACTATTTCCGTCTTCTGGTTCTACGCTACCTCCCCACCAATTTTCAGTCAAATTGGTTCAGCCGTTCTTGAGTTATAAATAGTGTAACTAACTCGACTTTCTTATACATAAGTCACCCCAACTCTCTCTATACGATTGCATTAAAAATTTTAACCCTACGAGGTGGCGTCTGGGAAAACAATCATGCCAGTTAGTCAGTCAATCAGTCAGTGGTAGTTTAGCTATATACTTATTATATAATTTAAATAGAAGAAAGCTAAATCACCCTCCATTCCCTGGCGATGTGCTTACCAACGAATACCTATTTAGCTTTTAATTTTTATTAAGAAACAAAAATATAATTTGGTACTAATTAAAACCCACAGTTTTCTTGTTACTTTGGTTGTTTTGGTCTACTTTTGTAGAAAATGGAGAAAAAATTCACGGCTTCTCACTTAATTTACGCAATGTCTAAGATGGGGCTAATGTACGATTCACACCTGGGGGGCAATTCTCAAGCCAGAGACATTGACTTCTACTAGACTTAGGTAGAGTGATCTGCCATTTTGTCTCTCGAAGCAAAAAAACATTATTCTCGTGAAATCACAAACAGACAAAAGTCGACTCAAATTATGAGACATGCAACGAGTGGTCCTTGTCGTAGGATTTGTCGATGACAAAGTTGATAACAGCCGCCATATTTACGTTCATAAACATCGATGTTTCCAACATTAATATTTCATTTCGATCTAACATAAAAAAAAATTGGCTGTTAATGAATATGTGGCGAAATAACCACAGAGTACAACATAGGCAAGAATTAACAATGAGTAGATAGCAGACTAATTTGAAATATATCTACGTTTTATTGTTGTTGGTAAGTACCACAAGAACTGACATAAACCAGAACATGATAGGTCATGTTATGTGTAATAGTAATAAACCTATAAACCGAGGTATATATTTTCTTCATATTTTTATTTAAGCTTATTAGTAAGTGTAGGTAGGTAAGTAGGTATTTATGTAGGTATGTATTTGAATGATGTTTATCTAAGTTGTAAAAGTAAAGTAAAAGTAAAAGTAAAAGTAAAAGTAAAAGTAAAATTTATTGCATTAAATACATGTCATTATGGTACATAGGTGGTTTACGTTTAAATATGTCACAATGTATTTATACCTGTATGGTGTGCAATATTTAGGTGAGTACAAACATTAACAATACTATTATTACTTAGTTACAAATTACTTAACTAGTAGGCATCAAGTTAAAACAAAAAAATGCAAATAAAAAATTATTAAATGAAAGAAAAGATATTTTAGCTAGCCGTCACTATTTGCTATTATCCAAAAAATATTTGTCCGTAATAAAATCGTTTACTTTATAATAGCATTTTCTTTCCAAAGTGGACTTCAACTTTCTCTGAAACAATGAGCGTGGTAGTTCTCTAAGAGCTTTTGGTAATTTGTTATAAATGGAAGGTGCCATGCAAAAGACACTTTTACGCATTAAAGTAGTCTTTGGGTTTGGCTTACAGACTCTGTGTTGATCTCGTCGATTTCGAGGAATGGCATTGGAGAGCTGACAATATAAATCGGGATTATTTTTAACAAACATAGCCGTTTCGTAGATATACAAAGAAGGTAGAGTAAGGATACTATGTCGTGCAAAGTAAGGTTTACAGGAATCCATTACTTTTAGATGAAACATAGCTCGCAAACAGCGCTTTTGATACTTAAAAACCTTATCAAAGTCAGTAGAGTGTCCCCAAAACAATATGGCATACCTTAAGTTTGACGCTATCAGCCCGTGATACGTTATAAGAAGCGTCTCTATGTTAACTACATGGGATAGTTTGTACAAAATATAGACTCCACTATTAATTTTTTTACATAAGTATTCAATGTGTGGTTTCCAATTAAGTTTGTTGTCAATGTAAAGTCCTAGAAATTTGGTAGAGTCAATTTCATCTATTTTATTATTATTATATTGTATGTCAAGGCAAGAAAGTGCAGCAGTATCGCGTTGTCTGAAATGTACAAGTTTAGTTTTATTATTGTTTATTTTTAAGTTGTTATTGTCTAGCCATTTTATAATAGATGTTAAAGCTGAATTAATGTCACTTTCGTAGTTCTCAATATTGTTGCATGATATTGTTACTGTGCTCATATCATCTGCAAACAGTGCCATTGGTTGATTCGTTGCATTTGGCAGATCGTTAATATATATAATAAACAGCAATGGCCCTAAAACGCTGCCTTGTGGAACGCCATATTTCATAACACGTTCGTTTGAAACATATGTTTGCTCTAGTTTTGTATGAAAGTTAATATTTCTTATTTCTGTCAACTGTTTTCGGTTTTCTAGGTAAGACTTTATAAGTTGTAGAGAGATCCCTCTAACGCCATAGATTTCAAGTTTATTCAGTAGAATGTCATGTTTTACATAATCGAACGCTTGCGTCATGTCACAAAATATAGAGCATACAGGATTTCTTTTATCAACATTACGTGTCACACGGTCAAGAAAATCATAAATAGCCATATTTATAGTCTTTTTCTCACGAAAACCTTTTTGTTCTTTACAAAATATATTCTTCTTTTCGAAGAAATTTGACAGTTCTTTATGAAAATATCTTTCGAAAATCTTAGATAAAACGGGTATAAGGGATATTGGCCTATAGTTATCAATACATTCTTTACTTTGTTTTTTATGTAGAGGTCTAATGATAGACGTTTTTAGAGCCTCTGGAAATATTCCCGTGATAATACTTAAATTAATTATGTGGCTAAGGGGTTCGCATATACTTTGTGCAGAGATTTTTATTATTTTTGTAGATATTTCATCATATCCCACGCTATTAGTATTGTTGAGAGATATTATTATTTTGAGAATATCTAATGATAAACAAGGTCTAATAAAAATAGACTCTCTCAGATTATGATTAGTCAACAAAGAGCATTTGTTTGTATCCAAAGTTTTAATTGATATGATTTTGTCAATAAAATGATTATTAAATGCATTAACTATGTCAAGAGGATTCGTAATTATATTATTCCCTACAATTATTTTTTTGATTTTATGGTATAACTGTTTTGTGCCTTTTGAGTACTTTTAGCGCACAGCGCTGCTACGCTCGCGGAGCAGCATTAAGCTGAGAGGAAAACTAATTTGGCTTACACTTTTCAGCATAGACAAAATCAGCTCCATAGCATGAGGCATGAGCATGAGCGTGTATTTGTTTTTTTTTTCACTGGTTCTTAGATTTTAATGTGTGCCCCTCTAAATATTGGTATATCTATCTATTTTTCTATTCCTTCAGAATCAATTCCGCTCGAATATTCATTCAGAAACAGTATTACAATCGATACCTAATTATTATTCCTGATAAATCGATTAAATCTAGTGAATCTGCTTCAACGCTGAAATAATGTATTTTTTGGGCAATGTAAGGTTTTTACTACATTTATAAAAGATAAAGTTTTTACCGACCACCGGCAAACCCCACTTTGACTGGCACTTGCTTGACAGCGCGTAAACAAACAAACCAAGCATTTACGTTTCATTTCAAGCTTATAAACTTGTCTTAATACCTAAATAATTAATCTTTTTTTCTATCAATAAGCCTCAATAGTAGCATTTTAAAGCATACTATGGTTAATATAAATCAAATGCATTCTTTAATTACTATTTTTCCATGGTTTTAAGCTTAAATATATAATGTATGAAATCGGCCAATTAACTACTGTAAATTTACCCGCGTAAAACGAAACGTATTTTAGCCATGTCACGGAAATGTCGCAGCGACTTCAGTCGAGTGGCTGTAAGAATAGCTATTTTTATGAATTGTGACTCTAGAGTAGACACAAACCCTCGACCCAAGTTGGGAGACTCTTAGTCGATACGACTCTGTGTCGAGTAAACCCGTGAATTGCCCTCCTGACGCGCCTCATCGAAGCGCAGCGCAGCGCGTCGCATCCGACGCCGGCTTATAAAAAACACATCCCTAGACTGACAGACGCTTTGGGCTGAGACAGTAGTTGCGAGCAACCCCGAGTAGGCTCGAGCAGCCGCGAGCCTCCTCGAGCAGCCACGAGCAGCCGAGAGCAGCCGGTCGGCTTCAAAGCTGAGTAAATTCCATGCAAATATGGAACGTAACTGTGTTGTGGATGTTTCAATTTCCTCTAGCATGTATTAAAATGCGCTGCAGCGCGTCAGGTGTGAATTGTACATAACATCGCGCCACGCGTGCTACGCGATACATATCGACACAAGTCACATTTCACGGGACATTTCGTAAACCAACATTTCTTTCTCTTTGGGCACCTATTCAAATCATGACCGGACGATTATCACGAACACCCCGGTATAGTAAATGGGTACATAGGTAAACTAAGGAGGTAGAATAGAAAGGTAACAAGTGAACTTTTTAAATTCAAAAACTTCTTAATTTTGTTTGTGATGTTTGCCGTATGAGTAATCAATCAATATTCTATCGGATCGGAGCTTATCCATCACAGGGCGTAAACAATATGCTTCGTACTCATAACATTATAATATGAAAAAAAAAATAGCTGTTGTGTAATAATGTGATAATCTGAAAATCTGTTATAAAAATATAAAGCAGATAGATAATGAAGCAATTCAAATCGAAAAGGCTGCATTTTTCTAATCTTCAAATTAATTCTAACTTTAAAAACTCTAAAAAACACTGGAAATATTTAAAAACTAACATTTTGCCGGATAAAAATCAGTCTTCTTTCATTGCTTCTATCCAAGCTAGCATACTATGGTTGTAATCCAAATACTATCAAGTGGTTTGACAGTTACCTTAGCCAACGGAAACAGTGTGTGGAGTTGAGAATTAGTGATGATTCTACTGTCAGGTCAGCTCTTCAATCAGTATTTCGTAGAGTCCCCCAAGGATCAATACTTGGGCCTATCCTTTACAGTGCCGATATCATCAAAACCATCTCTCATTCTAAATTCCATCTCTATGCAGATGATCTTCAGCTATACTATTCATTCTTACCTTCTGATTGTCTACGTGCTGTTGATGAAATAAACTTCGATTTAGATCAGGTTTTTCCACTGGTCAGTTTCTAATTCTTTGGTATTAACCCCACAAAATAAAAATATCGAATGACTGGATCTAAAGCTGGCTTACTGAAACTTGACAACTACGATATTAGGGTAATGGTGGGTGGGGAGAGGGTTGAATGTGTGCCTGAGGCGAAGAGTTTAGGCCTTATCATTGAAGCTCAATTAAAGTTTGAAAACCAGGAGTCTGAGTGTGTGCGTAGCTGCTTCTATAGATTAAAAACTTTGTATAAATTACGGTAATTTTTAAGTGAAGAGGAGGTTATATTGTCAAAGTTAAATTACCGTGATGTGGTATTTGGTCCTTGTCTATTAACCAGAACTGAGAAGCTCCTGCAGCGAGTGCAAAACGCCTGCGCACGTTTTTGTTTTAAGATTCCCACACATGTCACACACTTTTTTTTTTTTTATCCTGGGGAAATCCTCATGGATACCATTCCATTACGGGGTAACAGAATGATTATGTCAGACTCCTACCGGCCAAAACCACCACGATGTTCCGTCCTAGTGCCTTATGCCAAAACCATGGGTGCTCTTTGTCACACCCTATCTCAACTCATCTAACTTATTAAAGATGAAAGGTCGAAGGGATCTACACCTTGCATGCCTTTAATTTGGTGTTGTCAATTACAAATCGCCTCCGTACCTTTTTAACCGATTCGAATGGACGAACGAGATTTCTCGCATTCCCAGGAGGTCCTGTTCCCTGGTCTTTGTGATAAAAAAACATAGAACTGTCAGCGTCCCGCTGCTGGAATACTTTACCTCCCCCGCTTCGTGCCATTAAATCATTGCATACCCTTAAAATTTCGCTCAAACAGGAACTCTATCTATACAGAAAAGCTCATAGTCAACCCGCAACCTAATAACCTTTCTATCCTTTTCTTTTGACTTTTCGGTTTTTAACTTCACTCACCTTTTAATTATTAATTTTTTTGCACCACAGGCAAATAAGTTTAACAAGAGTAATCGTTTCTAAGTTCATTGTATGGTCTAAGAATTAGATTTTTGCATGCGTTTGACAAAACTTTGAGAATTTTGAAAATTGACAGTGCTGCCAGCTTATTTTGATTGTTATATAATATAGTTTTATGTGTGAGTCATATTCTAGTATGATGTTCAGAACGTATGTGTAAGTATAATTATAATAATTATTATTTTCTCATGTATTATATAAAATCTTTTATTGATTTATTTCGTTTGTCTACGAGGTGTTTATATTATTGTTACGTGTACATATATTTATTTGTGAGTGCACGGTTCTTGTCGTATGACATACCTTAATGGTGCAGTCTGAAAACATGCGCTGTTACCCTACATCACATGTATGTTAGCAGCATTAAGCTGAGACGGTACCTGTTTGGTCGCAATAGGGAGGGGCTGTAATGATAGTGTGTGTATTTTTTTTTTTTTCTTTTTAACGTACTGCTTTTCACTGTATATTTTTTGTGTTTTTTTGTGTGTGTGCCTTCCTTTTTGTGTGTCAAATTAATTAATTTCTTCTTCTTCTTCTTCTGTTGTTATCAATTTTATTCGTGACCTGCTACCTATGCAGGTAGCATAGATAAAGTAGTACCTATACATACCAACATTGTCGAGAGTTGCGACACTTTTTTCCCTTCCGTCAAAGATATCTCTTCTGACGCTCGACAGGACGAATTCATCATCAGCAAATCGATAATTGTAGAACGTAGGTTACCTACGTACTTACTCTTTGAAAACATTCTTGGGTTGAAAATAAACATAATCCTGTCATGAAAATAACAAAACTGAGCTCTAGTAACCCAGAACCCAGGATATCAAAACATTGTATTAAAAAAGGTATTTGGAAAGCATAAAAATGACAGATAACACTATCTTTCAGCCAATTTAAAATAGAACGCGTAATCTTACATGAACTTATTGACAGGTGCTTGTCTACATTTTATGTCGTACCTTTTAGGGTTCCACGTAAATTAACCATATTCAAGTAAGCTAGTGTACATACAAACGTAGTTGAGGTCAGGTCAGCTGGTTTTCATACATGCAGCATATATGCAGCTCAATAAATTTATTTTAATTTTAAGATGTTTTTCATATTTTTACTTCGAGACCGTAAAAATGTTTGCAAATCTCAAGGTGAACCTCTCCCGTATTTACCCGGCATTAATTCACGGCCGCCGGGCAACTTTTTCAATAACCGTCCTCTGGGCCCTCGCCTCGCGTCCCGGGCAAGGCCTGGGCGTTGCGAGGAGCTGGGGCGTGGCGCCACTGACGGCTTTGGAACACCTTTGAAACAAGGCGATAGTTTGGCTCAGATCGCAATAATACCAGTATTTTTTACATTTAAAATAACGGTTTTGTTAGATATAAAATTACAAGCTCGCTTATTAGTATCGATATGAAAAAAAAAGGATCCAGCTTCTACCTCTACCTATATCTCTCGCAAATTGTCACTCCACCTTGCTGGAAGGCGTCCTAGTCTCCATAGTCGCCGCGGTTTCCACTCAATGGATCTAGCATCACAAAGAGCAAACGACCGGTACAAGAGGCACTGGAGAAGGCCGGGAATATGAAGCGCGAATGCAAGGTCCAGGCGTCGGAGAGTCTGCAGGTACTGTACGAGATAGTGCTTTCAGTGTCGGACTCTCGCTCCCGACACCGGCTTGCGCTGGAGCAGGAAAGGTCTCGAGCGGCCAAGGAATTGGTAAGAGCCGAGCGGGCTCATTCAAAGCAGCTGGCCCAAGTGAACCTCCTGCAGGCCACAAAGCTTGCGGAGGCTCACGAGGCTATCCTGCAAACACTTAAGACCGCAGAAGATATTCGTGGCTGGCTCAATTTCGAGCTGGATGGGCCGTTCAAAGGCATAGCCGCCATCCAAAGCGATCTGCGAACTTTTATAGTCAAAGTGAGCTCGGGAACGAGACCCCTGCCATCTATCCATGGTGAGTCCCGCCTGGCTCTAGAGCCTCAATCACCGCCTGCCGCGAACACGGCTGAGCCCGCCACTGTCAATAGTCTAGTGCAAACGGTCAACCGTCTCGCTCCAAAAGTGGATGAAGTCCAAGCACAACTACAGACCTTTAGACTGGCTATCGACGATCTGACGGCACACTTAGAGCGTGCGGAAAGAATACGCCCATCCAGTAGCCTCACTGCCGGTACGCACTTCGACGCAACCGACATGGAGTTCCTCACTTCTGGAATGAAGGAGGTTATCGCTCTGGTCAAGGAGAACTTACCTAGCACAAAACCTATACAGCCAGCCTTAGAAGCCACAACTCCCTCGCAGGACATTATTAATGCCCTGCACGCTATTAGGGAGGACATCGCGGTCATAAATGCCGACTCCTTTGCGAGGAAACAGCAAGGAGAAAATATCAACTTTGGGCTATTACAAGTCAGGGCTGAGGTTAGGGAATCCCTTGACGCAATGGTTGAGACCGTTGGCCCCGTAAGAACGGCAGTTGAGGAACTTCGACGGGACTTCAAGGGTCGATCACCGGACACACCTCCACCAGCAAGAGAGGTGTCGGGTCAACTGCAAGCGCCTCCCACGTCACATCGTGCACCATCATACGCGTACGCCGCGAGGCGTACTATGCTGGTGGAGTCTGATGATCCCAGTCAGTCCAGCAAAAATAGACAAATAAAATATATTTGTAAATCACGAAAGCATAATTTACCTTACTCCGAACAATATTGCCGATATAAATTACCCCATCACTTGTTCCTTGAGTGCAATGATGATTAATAGACGCACACACAGGCGCACGCCACGCGCTACTCATCGACCCGCTCGCTTGCGCGCGCCGCACTCGCTCTTATTATCTAGAAATATAGATCGAGAGCGGCGTGCGCAACGACCACGGCTGGCGCTTGCGCTTGTGTGTGGCGACCGTAGCCATCGATGATCGTACCAAGTTACCAACCTAATGTTCATGTTGCTAGCTGACCTTTTGTCTTACTTTTATTTCTACCCTCCTGCCAGGCCTCTTTCACTCCGCAGAATAGGTATAAAAATATACCTACGCATCGCCGGCCCTGCTAGCATGGTTCGTTACGTCGGTTGCCGCGTTCTGCCCGGAACGAAAGTGTCCTTGAGCAGCCGCGGCATTTTAGTTTGTTTTTGTTAATGTACCTATATTTTTCGCCAAATGAAGGCAAAAAAATACTGCATAGCATTTGGTTGCCTGAATAATAATAAGAAAATGTAAATAATACCAATAGTAGGTACAGAACTGAAAGTTTTTCTACCAAATAAGTAAGTAGGTAGGTACTTAGGTACAAGTTCTGTTTGAATTAGGGCTTGCATTCGAATATTCGAATATTCGAATAATTCGAATATTATTTTTGTTCGAATATTCGAATACTGATGTTTCAATATTCGAATATTCGATTTAAATTAATAACACCGAAATCGGAACTCAGATGTGCATGAAATGCCACTTAAGAGTTCGCGCAATATATCCATTCAAGACTATACAAGTTTACGTCGTCGTTCGCGTAAACAACATGTCGAACGACCCGATCCAAACCCAATAACTTTTATCGGGTTCGGAACACGGTTCGGATACACTCGGAAGTGTCGCGTAGTGCATTCGCGTAGGTGACGAGACTGTTCTGTCCATTCCTCTCTGTCGTTAACGTGAATGTTTATTTTCATGATTTTGTTAAAATAACAACCAACCTAGATTTATAAGACTGTTTTTAGAGTGACATTACCGAGCCAGTCAAACGAACCCTTTGCTGCTGCTTTGTCTGTCCGTCCGTCCTTGGCGTGGTTTACTTCGGTGTACGTAAGAGATCACCTTGGTTAAGCAACTCTCCGCGTGGTCATTACTTGGATGGATGACTGTTTAGGGACATTTAGATTTGACCACTTCCGTGCTTCGGAAAGCACGTTAAGATGTTGGTCCCCGCTTTTCAGTCCTTAAGCCATGTCTGAGGCCTTCGGGTGGCCTAAAATCTCCGACACTAGAATTGGCCAGTAGCTCATACGAAGAAGAAAATTTTAATTTGTGGTTGATTGTGCGTGTAAATCACCAATGTCTTGTTACGGTGACATACCTTTTTGTAATTTTTTTAAAATTAGTTCATGGATAAAACTCGTTTAAGAATAAAATAAGTTGATATTTTAAACTTCTTCATGAATATAACACTCAAAATAACAAAATAAAATGTGATTTTAATAAAATCATAGTGTTTTTCTATTATTCGAATAATATTCGAATAATTCGAATAGTACCCGAAAAAAAATCGAATATTCGAATATCAAAATTTTCGAATATTTGCAAGCCCTAGTTTGAATGCGGTACCTACCTACATAAATAAACGTAATATTATTATGTAGGTATTTTTTCATAGACAATTTTTGTGCCATTGGTAGGTATCTACCTACATAGTGCTGTAGTAAGTAGGTATTATGATTTTAATTATGTAGACTGAGAGCAAGATTAGAAACCCAAGCTAGGTAAATTTTTATTTGGTTTAACTTTAAGTAGGCAGTGTAGGTTATCTACTTAAAAACAGTCGGGTAGGTAGGTGTAGGAAGACAAATCGATTTGGTAAGTTACCTAAAGGTAGGTGTACTAACAACTAAAACTAGATACCTAGGTTACCTACAACCTACTAAAATGTCTCTTAAGATTTAGCATGATGTACCTACCTACCTTAAACAGTGATTATTCAGTTTTCGTACACAAGACACCTAAACACTTATGTAAGTGTTAAGGACCCATGTACCTACCTAGTAGGTATGCCTATTTTCTGAGTTCTTAATGCAGCCAGCCAGTGTAAAATAGTTTTCTGATCTAATACTAGGTAGGTAGATATTATTTGAATTATCATTGTTCCTAAAAAGAAATAGGTGGCTAGGTAACTGGATAGTAAAATGTTCAACAACAACAGCCTATTCAGTCCACTGCTGGACATAGGCCTCCCCTATAAGAAGGGGGATATGCCCATAATTCCCACGCTGGGCATGCGGGTTGAGGATCGCAGGATACAGTTTCTCGCACCACCGACGCTGCGGCCCGTCGGCGGCCAGGTTATTATTATTCGTCACAGAATAATTCTCAAGACAACCCTAACGTTACACGTGCCACGTCAGTAGAGATAGAGCTATACGATAGAAAGGGATGCAAGGTGTAGGTTAATATAACTGTTAGGCACTGAGTTCGTTGCGAGCTGAATAGCACTTTATTGCGTAGCAGCTAAAGTCGCTATTTATTTAAATGATTGCGCGGAGTGACGCTTCTGTCCCTTCTGTATTCTGTGCTCCTGCTTTTATCTAATAGTAATAACCGTAATGTAGTGTGTCGTACCTAGTATCTACTAGTGATATTATAAACTCTAATAGTATGTGTCACAATCATAAATGTAATGCTCGTCGCAAAGCTTACATGAAACTTTTCGTACCTACTTAATTTCTTAATAAGTTTAATTTCTTACGTTACCTTTACCAGAAACTAACTTGATTTAAAAGTTTTGATAAGCATAGATGCTTAAAAAACGTACCTATTTTACTGATTGTACATTTCTAGGAAAATTATTAACACTGGATTATGTATGTACCTACCTATTAAGTATACTTATGAAATAAAGAAATTTTAAAATTGAAAATTGAATTGAGTCAGTCCAGCGAAGACATTCTGACTAGCATTAACAAGGGGGTGGATGTGGCTCAGCTGGGGATCGCGGTCCATGGGATAAGGAAAGGACGCAATTGCAAGGTCTTTATCTCTGTAGAATCTGACCAGGAAAGGAGTGTGATGGGGTCTGCCATTCGCCAACTCAACGCGAGTTATACCGTTACGGAACCTCCACCAAGGCTCCCTCAACTTAGATTTGTTGGCGTGATGAATGACTTTACCAACGACAAAGTCGTTGAAGCCATTCGCCACCAAAACAGGGGAACACTGGGCTCTCACATAGAGGAGCATATCAGGGTGCTTAGAAGAACCAAGCATCCTTCCGAATACCTCAGCAACATCATCGCTGAGGTAAGTCCGGGGGTTTGGCAGACGTTGAAAGACCAGAGAGTGAAGCTGGGATACCAGGTGGTACTATGTGTTGATCAGACACCTATCCGGCAGTGTTTTTAAATGCCTCAGCTATGGGCACGAAGCTCGGAACTGCACTGGTAGGCTAGCCTGTGGCTACTGCGCCGAGGAGCATGACACCAGGTCTTGTCCGCGCAGTGGAGGACCTATCTGTGCCAACTAAAAAAAAAAACTACCCTACACCTACCCTACACCTACCCTACACCTACCCTACACCTACCCTACACCTACCCTACACCTACCCTACACCTACCCTACACCTACCCTACACCTACCCTACACCTACCCTACACCTACCCTACACCTACCCTACACCTACCCTACACCTACCCTACACCTACCCTACACCTACCCTACACCTACCCTACACCTACCCTACACCTACCCTACACCTACCCTACACCTACCCTACACCTACCCTACACCTACCCTACACCTACCCTACACCTACCCTACACCTACCCTACACCTACCCTACACCTACCCTACACCTACCCTACACCTACCCTACTACTACGTTTGAGCGCGAACAGGCTATGACTTATAGTTTCCGAGATAAATGGGGGGTGAGAACAACTCCAACCGCTCGGGTCTGTCGGTGGAGTAGAATAAAATTAAACATGTAACTGCCTCGTGTGCGTTACCCCAGCAGAATTTTTTCTTCTAGAATGAAGTGAGTTCCAGGAATAATTAGTGCATTACTTGCTGTAAATGTGCGTCAAGAAAAAAAAATTGTGCGTGCTGCCGTTTTGGAATAAACGCAAAAAAAGGTTTTCTGCTGGTGTAACGTTCTTCCAGCAGGAAGATTCTAAACGGATGATCCTAGAGAAAAATGAATGATATGGGCAGGTAGCTTATATTTGTGCATAAAAGTGCGCAAAAAATAAAATTTGTACGTCTTAAGGTTTTTGAGTTATTAACTTTCCTGCTGCGGTAACGTTTTGCAAAATCTTGGTTCTCGGAAACCATTGAATGTGCACACCTTTTCAACGCACAATTGTTGGTATAAACAAAAAAATAGTACGTTTAATGAAAATTAAACCCTGAAAATTTCAGCTCTCTACGTCCGGTATTGAGCTAGTTATAAACGATAGTCTGAAATAAGACCTAGACGCTGGTTTCTGACCTGTCATCCGACCAAATTCGAATGACCACTAAAAAGCGACCGTTTCATACATATTGATGTCCTGGATACACTCAAGTACAAAAGTTATTGATACTTTTGCCAACTATTTTAGGTTATAAGAGAACTGAAGTCAGTAGGTACCTATCTACCCACATACCTATCTTTTTGACCGACTACCTCGTAAGGAGGGTTATGTTTTTCGAGAATTGTATATCTAAATGATTTTTTAACGTAGATAGTTTGCTACCTAGCTAGGCAGAGACTTTCTATTATGAATAGACAGTAACTATGGAACAACTAGGTAGGTACGTTTATCAATATCTTTTTAGTTATTTTTAACTTAAACGTTATCTAGTTTTTTATAAGTAATTAGCTAATTAGGCAGTAGTTAGGAAGTAGGTCCTTATGTATAAGTATTATGTAGGCATTACTACGTCTTTACTATGTAGTTTACTAGCGCAGAGCTCATCACAAATACAATAAAATATTGTTTTGTTTTTTTTATTTTATTTAATAGTAATACCTAGGTACTAGGTAGGTATAGCTATTGATAGGTATATTACCTACTAAGGTTCCTACAAACTTACTAAAAAGTATTAGGTATACTTAGTTGATCATCTATTTTCATATTTAAGTAGTTACCTAATTACATACCTTTTAGACAAAATATTTTACCTACTTCCTGTTTTGACCTCGCGAGACCTCTCGAGTACCTATACCTATACCTACCTACCTAGTTACCTTCACAATCCATCGGCGGCAAAGACTGAGCTCTGTACCTATGGCTATAAAATGTATACCTAGTCTTGGGGTTTTTGAACATGAGGTAACCTACATGACCTTCACGTCTTTTTCTTCGTAAGAGCTAGTGGTCAACACTTATGTTGGATTTTTTAGGCCGCCCAAAGGCCCAAAGGCGCTTAACGACTGAAAAAGTCGGGACCAACATCTTAACATGCCTTCCGAAGCACGGAAGAGCTCAGATCTAAATGCCACTAAACGGTCTCCCCTCCAAGTAGTGTCCGGGCGGAGTGTTGCTTAACCAAGATGATCTGCGAAGACCATCGAAGTAAGCCACGCCATGAGCGCCTCTGACCTTCACTGTTATAAACTTATCAAATAAAATTGCATTTGTTCATAGGTTACATTTAGTGTTATTCATTTTAGCCTATATATATATATATATATAATAAAACTAAACAACCTGTATATATATGAATGGACAATAGCTATGGAACAACTAGGTAGGTACGTTTATCAATATATTTTTAGTTATTTTTAATTTAAACGTTATCTAGTTTTAGTTTTATATATATTCATATATATATTATATACTTAAGTGTTTTTCGACCCAGAGTAGGTAAATTTGACTGGAGAAAGTCTCTGCCTAGCTAGGTAGCAAACTATCTACGTTAAAAAATCATTTAGATATACAATTCTCAAAAAACATAACCCTCCTTACGAGGTAGTCGGTCAAAAAGATAGGTATGTGGGTAGATAGGTACCTACTGACTTCAGTTCTCTTATAACCTAAAACAGTTGGCAAAAGTATCAATAACTTTTGTACTTGAGTGTATCCAGGACCAATGCGTCTCGTAAGGAAAATTAAGAAGGTCATCAATATGTATGAAACGGTCGCTTTTTAGTGGTCATTCGAATTTGGTCGGATCACAGGTCAGAAACCAGCGTCTAGGTATTATTTCAGACTATCGTTTACAAATAGCTCAATACCAGACGTAGATAGCTGAAATTTTAAGGGTTTTAATTTTCATTAAAAGCACTATTTTTTTTGTTCATACCGACAATTGTGCGTTGAAAAGGTTTCTTGCATTTTAACGTCAAAGTTATGGCCTTATCCGATTTGATTTAATCGATATTATTCAAAAACGTATATATATACGTTATATATATATATATACATATATATAATATATATACACGCGTTTTTTAATTTCCCTAAAAATCGGTCGTGATTGTGATTTTTCGAATTTCCTACCTTTTAGTTGGGAGTTAGCTTCGGGTGTCTCTATTATCGAACTTATGAAAGGGTCTCAACTTATATATATTTATTCAACTTATATAAATAATATAATTTTAACTGTTTACTGCACTTAAAGAGGTTACTAACGCGTGCAGTACATAAACTAATAAACAATAAATAAAATCGTTTATTTCATTTTAAATCGTTCATTCACATAAGAAATATTAAAAGAGACAATATTCACAATGGCGGTTTTATAAGCACTCAAACTTGCCGGTATCCAGGTATGCCAAGATCATGGGAGTTATCAGAACTGGAACATCTTTACCGTAGAGATAGTCCAAGTGGCCGAAGGATTCATCAGAAACTATACACTTTGTGGCCTCGACCGACATCTTGGACATGAGGGTGTCGACATCTCTTTCATCGCTCACGTAGTCATTCTTGCTGTCGATCAAGATCCACTTCATGGTGATTTTATCCAAAGCGAAGGCTGGAGGCTTCAAACTTCCGTAATTCATCATGTTCCCCAAGGTACCATGATCGTATTTCGTGAAGCCGCCCTCAAAGATTTGTCCCCAGCGGATAAAATTCTTCAAAGACGTACCCCCGGGAAGATGGCCGGTCAACGTCTTCGTGGTATTTTCTGAAATTTGTTTATTATCATATCCAAGTACGGAATAATAGAGAGCTGAACAACCCTGGAAGGAGAGGTCAGTAGTTCCACATAAAAGTTTTACAAAAGGTTGATAGACACCGTCTTGTGGCAAGAATTCCCCTTTCAGACCAGCTTCTATTGGCAGCGTGAGTACTTTAGATAAAAGACCAGCAAGTTTGATGACAATAAAACGGCAGTTGTCTAGCCAAGCGGTTGGCGATAGTCCAAAACCAACACTGATCTTGTCATTGTATTCAGGCTTCTCAGAGCAGAGAACGAGGAGCAGAGTAACTCCTTGCGCATGTCCTACGTATGTGATCTGTTTCTTTCCAGTTTTTTCCAGTATGTAGTCTATTATAGCCGGCATGTCGTATAGCGCCATATCATCGAAACTAAAGTCCCAGTATTTTGAGTCTTTTTTAGAGTTGTATTCGTTATGTTCAAGGCTGTAGACTGTTCCACGAGAATTGGGGACCCAGACGTCACGGCATGCGTTCGCGTATTCGTAGCAATGGGAGCCCGCGGGACCTGGGATGATGCAGTCAGCTCCACTGAGGAACAGCCCGTGCATAAAGAGTATTGGCTCAGAACCGACCTGCTCTTTGCAGTTGGGTGAAGTCACTCTAAATAACGTCAGTATGTAGCCATCTTTTGTAGTCACCTTGTGGGTCTCAGACTCGTACCCATCATATTTCACCAGGCCTGTGAAGTTGAGGTCACGGCGTATGATGGCTTCTTTCGTATCACTTGCGGCTGAGAGCGCGAGGCCCCAAAAGTGAAGAAAAACAATTATAATAATCATGTCAGGAAATGTATTATAATTAAGAATAACGTTTATTTGAATTTAAATATATCTACTTCGGCAACCAACTTGGATCACGGAAAGGTTTTCATAAAATAAATTTTAGTTTCGTAACTCTTTAAATACTTGCGGGGTCAAATTATCTACTTATTATTGCAAATATTCCATGAATTATTTAATAAGTACATACTTACTTACACAGGTGCTAGTAATATTTTAACTGCGATAAAAATAAATTAAATGTTGTCGGTTTTAGAACAAAAATAATTCGATATGATTTAGATTAGGTACCTACTTATGAACCAACGCAACACAACTATAAAAAAATTGGTAGAATACATAAATTAAATCGGTAGGTATGATCACAATTATTTAGCTCCGAGGTAAAATCATGTGTGGATAAAACAATGATTGATGCTTAAGACATAATGGAGACCACCACGTGTCTGAGTTATAGGCAAATGGCCGGCTGATCAGCATGGTTTGATTCTCACTACGGCACAAAATATACATAATTGCATGATTTGCAGATATTTGTACCGGGTAGGTATGGCTGCTGTGGTATTCATATTTCTATACGGGACTTAACAGTACCTAACAATTTGATCATTAAATAGTTTACACAGCTGAACCAATAGGGGTGTAGATAGGTGAGAAACGAATAAGCAGACTTTACTTTATTATCAGCTTCAGTAATAATGAAAAGTTTTTGATGTACGAGTAGTTACCTACTTCTCTACATCATATAATCTAGATAAAGAATTACCTACAATATTGTGCAGGTTGGTAGTACTTACGTGATAATGTCACGATAATTAAAATGATGGATTCCAAAAGCATCAATATTGGTGAACATTAGGTACCTACTCTATGTCAGCATTTTTTTACTAACGTTTCTAATGTTGTGAAATTCAAATCGATTAACGAATTTGGTTTTAATAGTAATTATCAATACAGGTACTACCAAAATAAATCCTAGGAAGGTACCGGTATCTTTTAATATTTTACCGATGCTTTAGATGCTGATGCGTTTTTCGACTCACTAATTAGTTAGGATAACATAAATATTTTTTCTGCACAGACAATTACAGCACAGAGAACATCTAATAATAAAGTAGTTAGGTAGTTAAAGTAGATAGTAGTCTTGTAACTACCTACCTACCTTATTATTAGATGTTCTCTGTGCTGTAATTTATGCAATAGAATTATTTAGGCAGAATAACAGACCACAAATGTGACAGTAAAAATAATAATACAGAGAATGAATAACTAAGAGGAAGCTAGGTATGTAAAGCAGCGCTGATTTTCACATAGGACCTGAAACCTCCTGACCAAAGTCACAGCCCAAGTGCAAACATTACGTATCGGCTTATTTGTTGTCACGATTAGGGCTTGCAAATATTCGAAAATTTTGATATTCGAATATTCGATTTTTTTTCGGGTACTATTCGAATTATTCGAATATTATTCGAATAATAGAAAAACACTATGATTTTATTAAAATCACATTTTATTTTGTTATTTTGAGTGTTATATTCATGAAGAAGTTTAAAATATCAACTTATTTTATTCTTAAACGAGTTTTATCCATGAACTAATTTTAAAAAAATTACAAAAAGGTATGTCACCGTAACAAGACATTGGTGATTTACACGCACAATCAACCACAAATTAAAATTTTCTTCTTCGTATGAGCTACTGGCCAATTCTAGTGTCGGAGATTTTAGGCCACCCGAAGGCCTCAGACATGGCTTAAGGACTGAAAAGCGGGGACCAACATCTTAACGTGCTTTCCGAAGCACGGAAGTGGTCAAATCTAAATGTCCCTAAACAGTCATCCATCCAAGTAATGACCACGCGGAGAGTTGCTTAACCAAGGTGATCTCTTACGTACACCGAAGTAAACCACGCCAAGGACGGACGGACAGACAAAGCAGCAGCAAAGGGTTCGTTTGACTGGCTCGGTAATGTCACTCTAAAAACAGTCTTATAAATCTAGGTTGGTTGTTATTTTAACAAAATCATGAAAATAAACATTCACGTTAACGACAGAGAGGAATGGACAGAACAGTCTCGTCACCTACGCGAATGCACTACGCGACACTTCCGAGTGTATCCGAACCGTGTTCCGAACCCGATAAAAGTTATTGGGTTTGGATCGGGTCGTTCGACATGTTGTTTACGCGAACGACGACGTAAACTTGTATAGTCTTGAATGGATATATTGCGCGAACTCTTAAGTGGCATTTCATGCACATCTGAGTTCCGATTTCGGTGTTATTAATTTAAATCGAATATTCGAATATTGAAACATCAGTATTCGAATATTCGAACAAAAATAATATTCGAATTATTCGAATATTCGAATATTCGAATGCAAGCCCTAGTCACGATGCAGAAACCCCTAAATAATATGACTCATGTAATTAAATTTGGGACAATCGGTCATCTTACAAGTAGCGGCACGAAACTCTAGCTCTGACCGTTATTGCGCAGAAGTCTACAGTATCGTATTGCAGGTATCGTATCTGAGCTAGAGGCGAGAGAGAGCGAGAGAGCCATGCGCAGACGTTTCGTTCAGCCGCTAGCTGTAGGTTCATATGTTTGCGACTTATGTACCTACCTACCTAAAACTATAGACGAATAATTTTCCCTACAACATAATGATTATTCATTGCGCCCTGTCAGCTCGACGCATCCAGCTTCTACCAGCAGCCTTTCGTAAATCGTCACTCCACCTGACCGCAGGGCGTCCTACACACACCTACAACCTACAAATTAATACAACGCGTTGCAATGGCGCTCATTAGGGGAGGCTTATGTCCAGCAGCGGACTGCTATACGCTGAAGATGTTGATGATGACGTCCTACCGCACCTAGTCTCGTTCTTATAAATAGCAGCTCGTTACTGCCCACCACCTGCGGAACTTTAATTCCAATTCTTTTTAGCGATTTTTTTTTATGAATCGCTAAAAAGAATTGTGTTCTTAATTTAGAATGTAAAATTATCCTTTAATTTGATCCTGGATGTAATGTCCAGGGTTAATAAACTAATAATAGGGTTAACATAGGTAGCACTGTACTAATGCAACTTTACAACCAGGTACCTACCTACTCTACCACTATCCACTACCACGTGAGTGCAGCCGAGAGCAGAACGTACATTGAGTAGGTACTAGGTAGGTAGTATTTATTTTTTATTGCTATATATTATATTATATATTTACCTATGAATCACGAGGCCAACAAGGCGATCAGTGATAGTTGAATTTTTTTCATCGTGTTAGGTAGAGCATCTTTATGAAAAGAGAATATAAAAATAATAATAAAATAATAACAGTAATGTGGCTTACAAAAACTAGTTGTAAGTAGGATGGTAGACCTACTTAGATTGGTTATTTAAAGCTACTAATGCTTTTTTATTTCACAAACACAATGTGTGTTCATGGTAAGCATGGACAAAAGTAGGCCTGGTTGGTACCTACCACGGGTTAATTGGAAGATGCATTAGAGCCTGTCCATACCTATACTATAAATACTTAATTTAAGTCTACTAAGCCTTAAGCCTTAACACGTACCTAATTACTTAATATATAGGACTGGTAACAGATGAATAAACTGTCGAAAGTCTTCTGTTGACATTTACACGGCAAATTAGCAAATAACCGGTAGCTTACGTAAAACTAAGTAAAAAAAATAATTATTAATATCGATATAATAATGGTATTCCGCCTTTCGTAGGATAAGCTCTACCAAAGTAAGTAAATACAAAATAGTAAGGTACCAATTCCATTTGGAGTTCAGATCTAAGTAAACGTTAGGTTAACAGTAGGTTCGTTGCAATCATGAATATCATCATATCCAAGTTCCGATTCTATCATAGGTTTGTCACTACAGGCATCCGAAACAAACGCCTAACTAAAAATGGAAAATCCGAAAAATCACAATCACATCAACTGTTGATTTCTTGGAATTAAAGTTCCGCAGGTGGTGGGCAGTAACGAGCTGCTATTTATAAGAACGAGACTAGGTGCGGTAGGACGTCATCATCAACATCTTCAGCGTATAGCAGTCCGCTGCTGGACATAAGCCTCCCCTAATGAGCGCCATTGCAACGCGTTGTATTAATTTGTAGGTTGTAGGTGTGTGTAGGACGCCCTGCGGTCAGGTGGAGTGACGATTTACGAAAGGCTGCTGGTAGAAGCTGGATGCGTCGAGCTGACAGGGCGCAATGAATAATCATTATGTTGTAGGGAAAATTATTCGTCTATAGTTTTAGGTAGGTAGGTACATAAGTCGCAAACATATGAACCTACAGCTAGCGGCTGAACGAAACGTCTGCGCATGGCTCTCTCGCTCTCTCTCGCCTCTAGCTCAGATACGATACCTGCAATACGATACTGCAGACTTCTGCGCAATAACGGTCAGAGCTAGAGTTTCGTGCCGCTACTTGTAAGATGACCGATTGTCCCAAATTTAATTACATGAGTCATATTATTTAGGGGTTTCTGCATCAGTTGAAAAAAAATCAACTATCACTGATCGCCTTGTTGGCCTCGTGATTCATAGGTAAATATATAATATAATATATAGCAATAAAAAATAAATACTACCTACCTAGTACCTACTCAATGTACGTTCTGCTCTCGGCTGCACTCACGTGGTAGTGGATAGTGGTAGAGTAGGTAGGTACCTGGTTGTAAAGTTGCATTAGTACAGTGCTACCTATGTTAACCCTATTATTAGTTTATTAACCCTGGACATTACATCCAGGATCAAATTAAAGGATAATTTTACATTCTAAATTAAGAACACAATTCTTTTTAGCGATTCATAAAAAAAAATCGTGAACCTATTTAGTATCACTAATACCTAAACTAGACTGAGCCTGTTATATATGATAAACTAGTTCCTTTCCATGTTACAAAGTATATTTGTAACGGTAAAAGTTTTGTCAGTTATTCCAATAATTTAACAACTACCCGCAAGGACTCACTCAATAGAACTCGCAAAGCTAGCTAATACTAAAACGAACATGAAGCCGTCTACACACATCCAATTTTATCTACCTGAGGTCTACTTCGATTGCCCCATAGAAAGCTATTCACCTTTTTCCGTCCACTGACTTTCTGAAATTTTGGCGATTAATTTTTTTGTATATGTCGTCGCTCCATGTGGTCGCACCAGAAGATAAGATTACATAATTAATTAACAGGGTATCACTTAGTTGTATTGGCAATTTTTTTTTCCGAATCCTGAGCAGATAATAGATGTGTAAGTAGTCGAAGAAGTATATATAAAGTGATTCGGAGCATAAATGTGTTTTATGAAAACCTTGACGTGACTTGGACTTCATGTATTACCAAACATCTTACAATTAATCCAATAATGAAGTTTCTTGTAGTTGTTCTTATTCACTTTTGGGGCTTCGGGCTGTCAGCCGCAAACACACGAAAGAAGCCATCATTCGCCGTGACCTCAACTTCACAGATCTGGTGAAATATGATGGGTACGAGTCTGAGACCCACAAGGTGACTACAAAAGATGGCTACATACTGACGTTATTCAAAGTGACTTCACCCAACTGCAAAGAGATGGTCGGTTCTGAGCCAATACTCTTTATGCACGGGCTGTTCCTCAGTGGAGCTGACTGCATCATCCCAGGTCCCACGGGCTCCCATTGCTACGAATACGCGAACGCATGCCGTGACGTCTGGGTCCCCAATTCTCGTGGAACAGTCTACAGCCGTGAACATGTCAGATACAACCCTAACAGAAGCCCGAAATACTGGGACTTTAGTTGCGATGATATGGCGCTGTACGATATGCCGGCTATAATAGACTACATACTGGAACAAACTGGGAAGAAACAGATCGCATACATAGGGCATTCACAAGGAGCTACCCAACTTCTCACCCTCTGTGCTGAGAAACCTGAATACA
The DNA here is from genome assembly GCA_951804965.1 of Horisme vitalbata. Lineage (NCBI taxonomy): Eukaryota > Metazoa > Arthropoda > Insecta > Lepidoptera > Geometridae > Horisme > Horisme vitalbata. The sequence continues at coordinate 1,761,960 of OX638090.1, forward strand.
ACGACAAGATCAGTGTTGGATTTGGTCTATCGACAACCACTTGGCTAGATCATTGCCGATATAATACCTACCATTAAAATTGCGGGGTTTCTATCTAAAAAACTTACCGTACCTATTGAGGTTGGTCTAAAAGGGGAATTTCTTCTATTAGACGGTGTCTATCAACCTTTTGTAAAACTTTTATGCGGAACAATGAACTTATCCTACCCGGGCTGTTCAGCTCTCTTTTTCTCAATACTTGAAAATAACAATTACCAAATTACAGAAGATACCATGAAGGTGTTGACCGGCCATCTTCCTGTAGGTACATCTTTGAAGAACTTCAACCGTTGGGGACAGATCTTGGTAAAGGTTTCAGCAAATACAATCATGGTATTTTGTGAAACTTGATAAATTACGGACGTTTAAAGCCTCCAGCGTTCGCTTTGGATAAACTCACCATCAAATGCATCTTGATCGACAGCAAGAATGACTACGTGAGCGATGAAAGAGATGTCGACACCCTTATGTCCAAGATTTTTGTCGAGGCCACGAAGTGTATCGTTTCTGATGAATCCTTCGGCGAATTGGACTATCTTTACGATAAAAATGTTCCAGTTTTGATAACCCCAATGATCTTGGCATACCTGGATACTGACAAGTTTAACTGCTTATAAAACTAGTGGTTCATGCTAAACTGAATTTATCTGTACTACCTAGAAAAAGAATTGTTAGATAAATTACTGATACTTAAGTTATATTTAACATGTTTTAAAATGACAAAAAAACCTAAATTCGAATTTTAATTCATATTCATACAAAAAATCGATACCTAGTGCGTACCTATGTTCCCTCTGGTCTGAATGTACCTTCTTATTCCATTTCAGTACCTAGTATTATCAATCCGATACCGAAATAAACTGAAGGAAAGTACTCGGTACTCAGTATTAGTTATGTGGTTGCCATAATGTGTGTGTGTGTGCTGTGTGATATGGTGTGTGTGCTGTGTGATATGATATGTCCAAGTCAAATCATACAAACATTTGTCTCGAGGCGGGAATCGAGCCCGCAACCTTCCTTAAGCATCTTAGGCGGGCCTTCGCACGGTGCTCCACTGAGGTTATCGAACGATACATTTGTGTTGTGAAGAGTACAGAGTACTTTAGTAGCGCCTTCTATCTCTATCAGTCCTACCGCACCCAGCGTCGTCCTAATAAATAGCGGCTCGTTACTGCCCGCCAACCTACGGAACTTTAACTCCAAGAATTTCCCTAAGAATCGGCCGTGATTGTGATTTTTTGGATTTCCCAACTTTTAGTTGGGTGTTTGGTTCGGGTGTCTCTATTGTCGAACTTATGACAAGGTCTGAACTTGGTTGGAGCCATCGTAGTTCTCATGATTGACTAGGAACCTACAGTTCGTTTTATAATGTCGTTCTACGGCCTCGGTGGCGCAGTGGGCCAAGGCCCGCCTGAGTTGCAGTAAATTGCGGGATCGATTCCAGCCGCGAGACAAATGTTTGTGTGATCTGCAAATATATGTCTCGGGTCTGGGTGTTTTCAATGTTACCTAGTAAGTCTTATAAATCTATACCTACATAATAAAAGTGAACTCCATTCACTGACTGACTGACTGACTAACTGACACTCATCACGAAATCTCAGAAACTACAGGGTTTGAACACACTACACTACAGGTTTGAAATTTGGCACAGGTACACGTTTATGGGTGTAGGCGCTCACTAGAAAACTTTTTGAAATTTTTGAAAATTCACACCCCATGGGGTGAAAAGGTTACAACCGGTTGTATGAAAAAGTGGTAAAACCGAATGTATGAAAAAATACTCTGTATACAATGGAGTCATGCCCTCGATTTTTAAGAAAATAATAACTGCGTATTTAATTTCTTAGAAATAGAATAAAGAAATAGAATTATTTATTTGACACGACACAACAATCAAAACCAAAATATATATTAGAAAATGGATAGGTACCTATTAACCTACCATTATAGTAACTTAAAATAAATTAATATCAAATGGCGAACAGTAAAAAAATAACTTGCACTTATAGCATTGTCTAATAAGACAGCTGAACCTACTCGCCCACACACCACTATGCATTAGGTACCTATCATGATCAAATTGAATTAGAGTACAGTTGCCGTGCCAAAAAGGTGACAACTCAGCATTTATTGAGCAGGTAAACAAACTAATGAAGCGCACCTACCTACTCAACGCTGGTATTCTGTTGCCACAACAAAGTCACAGACGTCAGACCCTCACTAACTCTCAATATGTATTAACAAAACACAAGATGTTAGTGCTTTTGATTTTAAAACAGACTACATAAATACTCCTTTAAAATAAAGAATACGTACGAAGTTTATTATTTATTTTATTATCATAAATATATTAGGTGTTCTTCAAAAATATTTTACTATAGACGAAAATGGACCCGAATGATTTTTCAAAAAAAATTACATCCTGTACCAATGGATTCTGTTGCTGATTAGGATCAATCTTTGCAAATAAATGTGTTACTGAAAATGAATGGAAATAGCAAATTTTCACAATTTTATATTTTTACACGGAAGAAAATTCGCCTCTTTCAAAGATCTTTCTTTTTAAAAGATCTTTCTTAGAATGGATTTATCAAATAGTGAACGATTTCATTTGATGAGGTTTTTAATAGTAGCGTTTTGCCCTCTTTACCCTCTTTACACTTGGAAAAAATGTAATATAAGTATAAATACAGATTGTAATTTTTTTTGAAAAATCATTCGGGTCCATTTAAAAGATTCACATGTTTTTTTTCTTAAAAATCGAGGGCATGTTTCATCATGGGCAGTCGTTTCACGACTTTTCACTAACTCTCGTGGTTTCGGACATGGCCATCTGTGACATGGCCATCACCGCCCTTCTCAATAAACCACTCTGTATACCTAAATTTAACCACCTAGCAAATACCTATATTTTGCTGATTAAACTTTGAACATAGAATTTAAGACCTCTGTAAACAACATGTATGCGATAAAATATTTGATTTGATTTGATAAGGTAGCCTATTTTTTATTCTTTTTAAGAGCATAATAAGAGACACGGATGGAACATTCATTAATACGCATCTTTATCTAATGTAATTACTAATTGACTTATTTTAAAAATTATGCGATATATTTAAAACTATTTTTTTTTGTAAACTTGTAAAGTCATAGCTACGATAAGGGGTCCGTCAGAGGGCGGGTATTAGCGCATCAGTATCGACTCTGGTGATACAGGTGTCCGTCCAAGGGCGGCTTTCACCACTTTCCATCAGGAGGCCCGCCTATCCGACTGCCTGCATTGGCATAAAACAAAATCTCTACCTTCATTAGCTCATTGATCTGACTATTGGTACAAATCTTAGAATTACTGCTGTGCTATTAGGTAACCTAACTCGAATCCTAAAACCTAAGTATGTAGGTAAGGTACCTATTGGTTAAGACAATGGTAGATACATCTTCTAAGAAATATCTACATGTAGATGTCTAGTAGGTAGCTACATACTAGCTCAAAAGAACTAGTTCAAAATAATTTTTTTGGTTCACTCACACGCACACACAGCGCCCGGCACTGTTAGTGTCGCCGCACGTGGCTACAGAGGGCTTACCACAGGATTTGATAGTTTACGAAAACTTTATAAGTTTCGGTATCTTTCCATACATTTTCGTAGTTCATGACGTTTCCCAGAAAGGCGCTGTACTGAAATTGTATGGAAAGATACCGAAACTTATAAAGTTTTCGTAAACTATAAAAACCTGTGGTAAGCCCTCTGGCTAGGTCACGCAATCAGTCAGTGTAGGCAGACAATACGTCAATTGTACCTAGGTATTACCTAGTAGCAGTGTAGTAGTTTTTACATTTTATCTTCGAGGTGGATTAAATTAAATCTGCCTACTATTATATCAACGTGATAAAAATACCTACAAACAATAACAACACCTGCTGGACATAGGCCTAACACCTCCCCTTACAAGAAAGAGGATATGCCCAAAATCCACACGCTGGGTCAAAAGTAGGTACCAACAGTAATGTACCTTTGCACATCACTGAGCGCATTGTCGGCCTCGTGATAAGTAGGTTTCATGAGGCTTAACATATTGACACAAATAAATGCACTTTCCACCAAACGACCTCGCTTTTTTTTTTTTAACTAGGGGAAATCCTAATGGATACCATTCCATTACGGGGTAACAGAATGATTATGCCGGACTCCTACCGGCCAAAACGACCACGATGTTCCGTCCTAGTGCCTTATGCCAAAACCATGGGTGCTCTTGCAGATTCTTCCACAGATTTAGCAGCATCAGCCCGCATTGTACCAAGCACGCGTAAGCACCGCGTACACCACCTCAGGACGTCATTTTTCAGCGACGGATGTCCCCGTTTCCGCCGCCGACGCCCCATTTATGGAGGTTGAAGAAGGGCATTAAAGAGCCTTCTTCTACGCCCAGGTCTCTTCTTGCGGATCGGCAGGTCTGAAGTTATCTCTCTCTCCCGTTCCGCAGACTCCTTCTGTGACATTACTTGATCACAGAAGGTTAACATCTCGTTCCATGACCTTTCGCTCTCCAACATTAGCTTAATTAATGTATGAAGGGAGAGGTCGTTTCCCATTACTGCAACAAGATCACGGCGCTCACTTTCCCAGGCTGGACATGCCTCAAGCGTGTGTTGCGCCGTGTCCACATCACAGCTACAATGATGGCACGCAGTTGTCAGTTCCCTTCCGGCTGTACGACACAAATACTTGCCAAAGCATCCATGCCCTGTCAGTACCTGTACCAATCGAAAGGAAAGTGACCCGTGTTCCCTATCCAACCATTTTTCGAGAACTGGTTGAACAGCCTCCACTGTCCAGCTGCCAGCCCTGGGTTGGGCACCAAACGACCTCCCAAGCCAAGTCCACCAAGCCCGCAAGCGTCAGACTGTTGACACTGTTGTCTGTCCATCTGGTAACACCGACCAGGTGCGGATAAAGGGGTGGGTGGGGGTGCACTTGCCCCCCAATACTTTCAAATCGTTTGTAACCGAGGTTACATAGAACGATTAACACATCGTCTTGTGAAATTACTCCTTATATAATTTTTTTTTAAATACTTAAATATTCTACGTAGAAAACACCCAAACCTAAAAAAAATCGGCAAACATTAGTCCCACGGCGGGAATCGAACCCGTAACCTTCTGCGTCTCAGGCGGACCTTCGCCCGCTGCGCCACAAAGCCCGTTAACTCGTACTGGGCCAGTTTTATAGATACTTCTGTATCTTGGTCATTTTTGATACTATTATTATAACAAAAACTGCAAAAATTTCGCGGCTCGCTTCATTCACCGACTTCGTTTTCGTCTTTTACTGTTGCAAAGTGCCTAAATAAGTACATTGTTATTTTAGTATTCATGTCTTGTTTGTTAAAGATAAAAATTTGCGGGTTACCCCGACTCGGCTAGCCACTTGTTTATTGGAAGTGCCTAACTATGGACTAAATAATAACTAATATCCATAATGGACAAAAATTCCATCGCAACCAAAAAAGTTGGCAGCCCTAGTCAAGCCAAGCCCTTCGGGACCCCCCTAAACGAAATCCTGTATCCGCGCCTGACACCGACTGACAGATAAGATAACTAATTAACAAGTTGTACCTATTGGTAACAAAATCTAAATCCTAGTTATTAAGATAACAGATGCTAAGCTACATAATCCGACAGAATTTAAGTAGGTATATAAAGTGATTGGAAACTTTAAATTTGTTTAATTTTTTATTAGAACCTTACTGAGGTCACATCGTGTGTTCTTTATCCGTATTCAAATAAATGCAAGCCCGCATCACTAAAATTCCTTTACGTAATCTATTATGAAGTACCTTGTAGTTGTTCTTCTGCACTTTTGGGGCTTCGAGCTGTCAGCCGCAAGCAACACGAAAGAAGCCATCATTCGCCGTGACCTCAACTTCACAGACCTGGTGAAATATGATGGGTACGAGTCTGAGACCCACAAGGTGACTACAAAAGATGGCTACATACTGACGTTATTCAGAGTCACTTCACCCAACTGCAAAGAGCAGGTCGGTTCTGAGCCAATACTCTTTATGCACGGGCTGTTCCTCAGTGGAGCTGACTGCGTCATCCCAGGTCCCGCGGGCTCCCATTGCTACGAATACGCGAACGCATGCCGTGACGTCTGGGTCCCCAATTCTCGTGGAACAGTCTACAGCCGTGAACATGTCAGATACAACCCTAACAGAAGCCCGAAATACTGGGACTTTAGTTTCGATGATATGGCGCTGTACGACATGCCGGCTATAATAGACTACATACTGGAACAAACTGGGAAGAAACAGATCGCATTCATAGGACATGCGCAGGGAGTTAGTCTGCTCCTCGTTCTCTGCTCTGAGAAGCCTGAATACAATAAAAAGATCAGTGTTGGGTTCGGACTATCGACAACCGCTTGGCTAGATCACTGCCGTTTTATCGTCATTAAAATTGCTGGTCTTCTATCTAAAACCCTCACTTTGCCTATAAAAGCTGTTCTGAACGGAGAATTCCTGCCACTAGACGGTGTCTATCAACCTTTTGTAAAACTTTTATGTGGAACTACTGACCTTTCCTACCCGGGCTGTTCAGCTCTCTACTTTTCCGTACTTGGATATAACAATTTCCAAATCTCAGAAGATACCATGAAGGTGTTGACCGGCCATCTTCCCGGGGGTACGTCTTTCAAGAACTTTATCCGCTGGGGACAGATCTTTGATGGCGGCTTTACCAAATACGATTATGGTACCTTGGGGAACATGATGAATTACGGACGTCTGAAGCCTCCAGCGTTTGCTGTGAATAAAATCACCATGAAGTGGTTCTTCATCGGAAGCAAAAACGACTACGTGAGCAATGAAAGAGATGTCGACACCCTCATGTCCAAGATGTCTGTCGAGGCCACGAAGTGTATCGTTTCCGATAGATCCTTCGGCCACTTGGACTATGTTTACGGTAAAGATGTTCCAAAGTTGATAACTCCAATGTTCTTGTCATACCTAGATACCGGCAAGTTTGAGTGCTTATAAAAATAAAGTCAACAGCTCGCCCATCACTCCCTATGAAATCATCGCGACCATGATAATTACAAAGAAAATATAAATTATAATTTCTTTATTTTTGTAGTTTAAAATGTTACCTACTTTAACATATAGATGATAGATTGAATATAATTCATTCTGTTTAAATGAATCTCTGATCGTCCCGGTCCGGACACCTTCCTAATAACTAGCTACCTACTTAGACGTTCATACTTCATAGATCAGATGGGGTAGGTACATGTAGGTATTATCTATTATCTAGAGATCTACACCGTCCCTCTATATAACCACTCCCCTTTGTGGAACATTATTGATACATAAATTTATTCAGCCTATTTAATCCACTGCTGGACATAAGCCTTCCCTATAAGAATGGAGTTATGTCCATAATCCCCACACTGGGTATGCGGGTTGGGGATCGCAGGGCACAACTTCTCGCACCACTGACGCTGCTGCCCGTCGGCGGCCAGGGAATTTAACTGTGCCAGTGTTAGGCTGCGCTATGCCGCAATCAGCCGGCGCGGCCGCCAGAGCCCCGTTTGTTAGTTAGCAGGGTGCACCACGTGCAGGTGAAGTTGGCTTGGGTTCCGGAAAGGGTTGGAACCCCTTACACCCCCTCTAGGTACATAACTAAATTACGCTAAGGCACTAATATTTGTTTACCAACAATTTTAAGTGAAACGCTTTCAAAGCGAAGCAATAATACGAAATACACCCTAGGAAGATACCGGTTCATCTCTATGTATTAGCACTGTATTTGTAAAAAAATATCGGTAGGTAGGTTACCGACCTAATTACTTACCCAGGCAGGTACCGGTATCTTCCTACCTTCGGAACGATACGATAGGGTATATTAGATATTCGATATAATAGTAATAATAATAAATATAAACAAGCTGGACACTATCACATCTATCATGTAGCTATCATGTAGCTCCAAAATAAGCTAAGCTATACTAGGTACTAATTTTTGATTTAAATTACTAATATATATTTTTTTAAATACATACATAATATTATTATACATGGGAAAAGACTAGAGGAATATCTGCAGATAGATAAAGCATTTGTCTCGCGGCGGGGCTCAATCTCGCAACCTTCTGCATCTCAGACGGGCCTTTGGCCACTGCGTCACAGAGGTCGCCTTTGAGGAACTTTGCCTTGTTCTCTAGCTGGCACAGAACTGGACGTTGGCGTCGCTAGAGATGTCCATACCTAAGATCCCAATACTCTTGCTAATGGACAAAGGTGTATTGTTGAATTGCGGAGCTACACAGTAGCGGGTTTTTTTGGTGGTGAACGCGCAAACCTGTGTCTTTGTGGGGTTGAACTGAACCAGGTTAAGATCTCCCCAGTCCGAAACTCGGCTTAATATTCCTGTCGTGGATTGTAATATGTACTTGGATTTATGTCTTTGACAGGGCAACACTTTATAAAAGCTAGCCACACTAAACTTGACGGATGCCCACGGCGCCCCCTGTAGTCTTTTGTACTGTAACAATCTAGCAAGATGGCTGTAAAGTAAATCTACGTTTCGTGATGATAACCTAAATTAAAAATATGAAATAATGTAATCTCATGCGCAAGAACCTTAAAATAAACAGACTGTGATGTAATGGACTGAACGTGTTTGATTCCACTACATAATATGGCGACCGTGTGGAAAACCGCATGAAGATTAAAGAAGATAAAATTACCAAATCGTCATCCATGGTGTGGTGTCGTATGATGTGAAACCTCAAGAGAATATTATACCGAATTTGTCCTCCGTGGTGTTGTGCGAATATTACCTCGTTTATCTATGAAAACGATCGAGGCTACGATTGTAAAAAGTTTTTTATTGGAAGATACAATCTGATCGCACGACATGGCGACTGCGGTGGCTATTAAAGAAATTCGGGAACGGGATCAACTACGGAGGATTTTCAACAGATGCGTCACGAGCGTAGAAGCACATTTGGACAAAAAGGATTATGCTAAAGTGATTATCGATGTTGAATATTTTCAAGACAAAATTACAAGGTTGCAACAATTGGATAAAAATATACAAGATAGATTACTAGAGTCAGAAGATTTTACCGAGGAGAAATATGCGGCAGAGGTGGACAAAGCGGAAACGTACCAATACAGATGGTGTACCATAAGGAACTTGACCCAGACGAGTGTATCTTCCAAGCTTAATACTTTCGATGAGAAGACACATGATAATAAACCAGTTAGAAACTTCAAATTACCACGTATAGAGTTCAAGAAATTTGATGATGATTTAAAGAATTGGTTAGGATTTTGGGGTCAGTTCAACAAGATTCACGAAGATACTACCATGTGCAAAGAGGACAAGTTTCAATATTTATTACAAGCGGTGAAGGAAGGAACCAGCGCGAGGGGACTTGTGGAGAGCTTTCCGCCTTCAGCAGAAAACTACGATAAAGCCATTGAACAACTGAAGGCTAGGTTCGGGCGTGAAGATCTTCTCATCCAAGTGTATGTTAGACAATTACTTAGTCTGGTCCTCAACCACAACAAAAACCAGGTATCAGTTAGAGACTTGTACGACAAATTAACAACATATTTGCAATCATTAGAATCTTTAGGTATAGTTAAACAAAAATATGAAACCATTTTGTATCCGCTAGTAGAGTCTGCTATCCCTGAAAACTTGTTAGTGGCCTGGAACAGGTCATGTTCAGACCAATCTACCGATCAACTTGCTAACTTATTAAAATTCATTAGGTCTGAAGTAGACACAGAGGAGCGTATCAAGTTGGCCAATCTTCAATTGTGCGTTTGAGCCATTCGGGACCCTCCCACCACCGGCTTTCCAAAAGTTTTCCTGCGTTACATCCACGTGATGGTAGGTCGGCAGGATTATATTCACCGGGTAGATGGTGCCAATCATTACGGTTTGTATTCTTACATATTTCTTCCACTCTGTTGGATACAAACTGTTTCCATTGAGCTTGTCTTCTAATCCATGTTAAGACAACAGCCGAATCCGTCCAACAATAGACCTTTACGTTTTTGCATTGGGCCAATAAATCAGATTCTATGACTTCTTTGTACAATCGGGATGCAATAAGAGCACCCATAAGCTCTAATCGCGGAAGAGTCATTTTCTTGTTAGCTGGAGCCACTCTACTTTTTGCCAAAATAAGTTGTACATGTACCTTCTCTTTGTGTTCAGTTCTTAGAAAAACACAACCAGCATAGGCTGCCTGGCAAGCATCACTGAATATGTGTAGACTCGTCTCACATTCTTCGATAGGCACAGTTGATATTCGTCGTGGAAACTGGCATTGACTGATCAAGTGAGCTGTTTTCAACCAACTCTTAAATTCTTCAGCTAAAACTGTGGGTATTTCCTGGTCCCATTCTATGTTGTTCTCCCAGATCCTTTGCATAACAAGTTTAGGTATCAGTGTTGCAGGGCAAACTAATCCCAGTGGATCAAACACATGTTGAGCCACAGAGATTACGTACCTCTTTGTTATTTTCTCTGGTGGAGTCTTTTTTATGTCTACATTACATTGTATGGTATCTTGTAATGTGTTCCAGGTCATTCCCAGTACTGAAGTTGCAACTGTGTCGTCGATTCCTCGAGGAGCAGTCACCCATCCACGTAAAACAAACTTAGCTCTTGCCATTATGGCCTTTGCTTCTGAAATGAAGGTGTTCAACTCATCAACAGTATCAAAACTCGTTACACAGTTATCAACATAAAATGTCTGTTTCAATTTAGTAGCTGTATTCTCATAGATCCATGAACATTTATCCAAGTGGTAATTTATTGTTGCATTCAACAAAAACGGACTACAAGTAATTCCAAAAACTACTCTTTTATGTCTGTATGTCACTATTTTATCACAGGTCTCTATATATAGCACCATTCAGCCATGGACTAATGTATTTTTCGAAGTACAATCGTATTGTCAGACTTGTAGCTTGGATTTTACGCATGAGTTGTAAAGTAAGAAGAAAGTTCAATGTTCAGCAAGTAGATATAACCAATGATGAATATATAAATGCTGAGAAATCATTGATAAGGCTGTTACAAAAAGAAAACTTTACCCAAGGAAAACTACCAAAGAATTTAAACACAATGGTGAACGACGAAGGAATTATGAAAGTAAGGACAAGATTAGAGCTGAGTCAGGAAGATAAGAATTTCGTTAATCCAGTTTTGTTACCTGCAAGGAATGAGATCGTACAACGACTTGTACGACAGAGACACGAAAAACTTAATCACGCAGGGACACAGCTCTTGTTGTCAAATCTTAGAAATGATTTCTGGATCTTGAACATAAGACGTCTTTGCAAAAGTACTGTGTCGAGATGTGTCGTATGTAAAAGGGACAAGAGTAAACATTATGATGTTCCTGAAGCGCCGTTGCCTGCAGCTAGGATAGAAGCAACTGCAGTATTTCAGGTGACTGGAATTGATCTTGCTGGTCCGCTATATCTTCGGAATCAAGAAAAATGCTGGATAGTACTGTTCACTTGCGCTACGTACAGAGCAGTCCATCTTGAGTTAGTAGAGTCTTTGTCAACAAACAGCTTTCTGATGGCTCTGCGTCGTTTTATAGCTCGAAGAGGTCGCATGGATGTTATCTATACTGATTGTGGTAGTAATTTTCAGGGTTCAGCAAATCTGCTGAAAGTATTTAATTGGACAGAAGTGGAAGCTGCAACTGCCGCTATTCCTCCACCTATTAAATGGCGATTCTCGCCACCAAGAGCTCCGTGGTGGGGAGGATGGTGGGAGAGACTCATAAAGGTAGTGAAGGAAATGCTACGAAGAATTTTGGGTAAGCAGTCTGTAACATGGATAGAGTTATCCACTCTACTCTGCGACTGTGAGTCTGTTATCAATAACCGACCTTTGACATATGTAGCAATCTATGACGAAGCCTTGAAACCACTTACTCCTATGATGTTTTTACATGCTCTACCTTCTAGTGAAACGCCTGATTTGGACCAATTAGATTCAAAAAGTCTTGGTATTCGTTATCAGTATCTAGCCAAACTAAGAGTCGATTTTCGACAGCGTTTTAGAAACGAATATCTAGCTCTAATTTGTAGTAAAGACAGGTGTAAGCCCAATCTCCCTAAAGTCAATGACATTGTACTCATCGAAACCGATTCCAAAAGATTGTATTGGCCATTAGGAATCATTAAGGAATTGTTAACAGGTGCTGATGGAAACAGCAGAGTCGCAAGAGTGCAGACTGCCACCGGTGAGTGGATAACAGCGTGTCAAAGGCTCTATCCGCTAGAGTTGACAGCGGTCACTGACGAGTGGCGTAGAGCGACAAACGAGGGAGGTAAGCCTGAGGCTAGCTCAAGCAGCAGAGATGTCGGTCTGGGAGTGACTTGGAATTGGGACTTGGCTGACGATGATCACGCACCTTCTGCGACTACTAGGCACGGTAGATTGGTCAAAATACCGCATAGGTTTCTGGAATAATGGTACACGTAGGTTGATTTGTCCGAATGACATGCCTTTTGCTAAATTTATAGACTACTTAATTTTATGAATGATGAACAGTTATTATATGTGACGTTTTTATGTAGGTATGTGAACAATAGTTGACATGTTAGAATATTAATAACAATATACTTTTATAATCAGAGCTATGTAATGTAATCAGAAATTGACAATAAAGAACAACTATGGTGGTATGTACCTATAATTTGTTATAATATCATTTGATGTGATATAAGTATTGAATAATAATTTTAATGATAATGGCACATTAATACCTATAATTTTTATTATAGGTGATTAGGTCGTATTCCATTTAATGACTCTATTTTGAATTTGAATTTCCATTACATTAATTAAGTTTTATTGCATGAATGTATTGAAATACTTTTGTATTAGTTTATTGTGACTCATAATTATTTTATTATATTTATACCTATGTACTTTGACTTAACCTTTTAGCTAGGTATAAAGAAACTTGTATTTGTTTTGGATTCGATACATTCTGTATTATGTACATTTTTTATTTAAGTATAGTTTTGTATAACTATTGTTATTTAGCTCTCTTTTCTCTTGCCGGGGGAGGATGTCGTGGATTGTAATATGTACTTGGATTTATGTCTTTGACAGGGCAACACTTTATAAAAGCTAGCCACACTAAACTTGACGGATGCCCACGGCGCCCCCTGTAGTCTTTTGTACTGTAACAATCTAGCAAGATGGCTGTAAAGTAAATCTACGTTTCGTGATGATAACCTAAATTAAAAATGTGAAATAATGTAATCTCATGCGCAAGAACCTTAAAATAAACAGACTGTGATGTAATGGACTGAACGTGTTTGATTCCACTACAATTCCCTCTATTTCAGACACAAGTTGACTACGGCTTTCCTCTATGGTTGTACGAGGGATATTAGAACGGCCCGTGTAAAATGAGTTACCTGTGCTATTCGGCGGTTTAACAATTATGAATACAGTCAATAGATAACTATATCTATATACATATAATAATAAAAATGTAACGGATCGCTGTCTGTACATTGAAGTTTTATGAGAAAAAATATTATTGGGACTTATTTCCCTATTCTATTAGGTACAGGTTATTATTTATAAATAAGACGTACAGTTTTTGAAATTACTAATAACAAGAATACAATGGAATTCAGAACCTCTTCCTTTTTTGAAGCTGGATAAAAAACTACTAGATAATTCCTAAATTATGGTGGTCACGTGGATACAACTACCTATAAAAAAGCTAAGTATGAAGAGGGGCAGAAAAAGTCCTACCCCTCTTCATACATCGAGTGTGAGTGAGAGAAACTATATATTTCCCTCACTAGAACTCACTACTATACTACTCGTGATATCCTCGAGAATACATAATACAATAAACAGCCGGCCGCCAAAGCCACGTTTTTTTACCAAGGGTCCAACTTTCACATGGTTGACGGGCAGCAGCGTCGGTGGTGAGAGAAGCTGTGATCCCCAACTCGCATGTCCAACGTGTGTATTATGAGCATATCCCCCTTCTTATTCAGCCTTGTCCAGCCTATATTAGTCCAGCAGTGGACTAATACAGGCTGGTGTTATTGTTAGTGTTGATGCAGTCGACTGTTAAAGCCTGGTATGGTTGTTGTTGTACTTAAATTATAAGAAAAACATATAGAAGATCGGTCAGTTTCATACAACCTGTGACCTGAGACCTGACCATAAAATGTTGCGTCTAGAAATGACCAATCTCCTAATAATTGATAGTTCTTACTGCAGGATATCATGTTTTTTTTTTATTAAAGCCGGTGAATTTTTTGGGTATTTTTTTATGAATGATGGGTTACGATCGATTAGGACACTGGTGCCATTAAACAAAAACCAACCAAACGCGTAGTTTGTTAGTGGCAGTTTTGTTTTAGACGGTTGACATTGTGACGTGAGATGCTGAATATGGATGAGAGTGCGTTCAAAAACCATGATACGTTATGATAGGGCGTATTGCGATCAATATTTATTATTAATTTACTAAGTATTCCGGCTATAATAAATATAGTTATTAGTTATAATTTCAATACTCCATTATGAAGAATATTTTTACATAATGCATATTTTTATTCACTGCTATTTATAAACAGGTCTGAAATGACCAGCCTTCTTTCCTTGTAAAAGTAGGTAATGTAGTTATCAGAATCTGGCAGAATCAAAAGCATAGATTAAGTATATATATAGACTAGAGGTTGGGTGGTGCGCGAGCTGCACGCAGCTCGCGGTTTTGACGTGCATTATAAAGCTATAAGACAGGATTTTGAAGTGAAAAAAGCAATCAAAGAGGATATCGAAGTTGTAGAAGCAATCAAAAAAGTTAACTGATGTGGAAGAAACAATCAAAAAGGATAACCAAGAGGAAGATGCTATAAGAGATGATATTGATGTCAAAGGAGCAATCAAAGACAATATCAAAGTGGTAAATGCTACATAAGAGGACTTCGATGTAAAAGAAGCAATCGAAATCGAAATCGAAATCGAAATCGAAATCGAAATCGAAATCGAAATCGAAATCGAAATCGAAATCGAAATCGAAATCGAAATCGAAATCGAAATCGAAATCGAAATCGAAATCGAAATCGAAATCGAAATCGAAATCGAAATCGAAATCGAAATCGAAATCGAAATCGAAATCGAAATCGAAATCGAAATCGAAATCGAAATCGAAATCGAAATCGAAATCGAAATCGAAATCGAAATCGAAATCGAAATCGAAATCGAAATCGAAATCGAAATCGAAATCGAAATCGAAATCGAAATCGAAATCGAAATCGAAATCGAAATCGAAATCGAAATCGAAATCGAAATCGAAATCGAAATCGAAATCGAAATCGAAATCGAAATCGAAATCGAAATCGAAATCGAAATCGAAATCGAAATCGAAATCGAAATCGAAATCGAAATCGAAATCGAAATCGAAATCGAAATCAAAATCGAAATCGAAATTGAAATCGACTACCACTACCCTACCACTACCCTACCACTACCCTACCACTACCCAACCACTACCCCACCACTACCTCACCACTACCCCACCACTACCCCCCACTACCCCACCACTACCCCACCACTACCCCACCACTACCCTACCACTAC
Organism: Horisme vitalbata; assembly: GCA_951804965.1. NCBI lineage: Eukaryota > Metazoa > Arthropoda > Insecta > Lepidoptera > Geometridae > Horisme > Horisme vitalbata. The sequence continues at coordinate 1,777,666 of OX638090.1, forward strand.
CCTACCACTACCCCACCACTACCCCACCACTACCCCACCACTACCCCACCACTACCCCACCACTACCCCACCACTACCCTACCACTACCCTACCACTACCCCACCACTACCCCACCACTACCCCACCATTACCCCACCACTACCCCACCACTACACCACCACTACCCCACCACTACCCTACACCTACTCAACACCTACCCAACACCTACCCAACACCTACCCAACACCTACCCTACAACTACACAACACCTACCCAACACCTACCCTACAACTACCCTACACCTATCCTACACCTACACTTCACTCAATATCTATACGATTCCATCTGGGAGAACAACCGTGTGATCGACGAAAAGAAAAAAAAAATTTGTATGAAGGGGTGAAAATTTTGTATGGGACAATTTTTTTTTGTATGGAACCCTAATTTTTTTTTTCGGATCCTTACATAAAAATAAACCCTGAGCAACATTAGTTTTAGCGCGAACCATCTACGACCTATAGTTTCCGAGATACATGGGGGGTGGGGGTGAAAGGGGGTGAAAAGTGGAAATGTCAGATTTTTCCTGAGGTCGCCCCCACTCCCTCTATACGAATCCACCAAAAATTTTAACCCTCCGAGGTTGCATCTGGGAGAACAATCATGTCAATCAGTCAGTCAGTCAGTCAGTGAGTGAGTGAGTGGTAATCGAGCTATATATATTATAACTAGAGGTTGGGTGGTGCGCGAGCTGCACGCAGCTCGCGGTTAATGTTTTAATTCGTAAAGCTATCAGAGAGGGTTTCGAAGAGGAAGAAGCAATCAAAGAAGATATCGATGTAGGAGACGCAATCAAAGAGAATATCGAAGAGGAAGAAGCAATCAACGATGATATCGAATAATAAGAAGCAATCAAAGCGGATAACGAAGTGTAAGACGTAATCAAAGAAGATATCGATGTAAAAGAAATAATCAAAGAAGATATCGTTTTGGGAGAAGCAATCAATGTGGATATCAAAATCGATGATGCTATAAAAGAGAATATTGATGTAAAACAAGCAATACAAGAAGATATTGATCTATAAGAAGCAATCCAGAAAGATGTCGAAGTGGAAGAAACAATCAAAGAAGATATCGTGTGAGAGAAGCAATCAAAGAGAATATCGAAAATAAAAAAGCAATGGAAGATAATATTGAAGTGGATTTAGCAGTCAATGAGGATATCGAAGTGAACGAAGCCATAAAAGACTACAACAGAGTAGAAGAAACAATCAAACAGGATATTGTAGGGGAATAAGCAAGCTAAGCAAAAAAATTAACATAACATTTCATAAAAGTTTTGCATGTCTATCTCTCACCGATGCAAGCGATTTAAAATTTTGCACAAAACACAAATCGAATATAGAAAATCAAGAAATCATAGGATATCAAAAAAAGCCAAAAAAAGACAAAAAAGACAAAAAAAGACAAATAAGACTAATAAGACAAAAAAGACAAAAAAGACAAAAAAGACAAAAAAGACAAAAAAGACAAAAAAGACAAAAAAGACAAAAAAGACAAAAAAGACAAAAAAGACAAAAAAGACAAAAAAGACAAAAAAGACAAAAAAGACAAAAAAGACAAAAAAGACAAAAAAGACAAAAAAGACAAAAAAGACAAAAAAGACAAAAAAGACAAAAAAGACAAAAAAGACAAAAAAGACAAAAAAGACAAAAAAGACAAAAAAGACAAAAAGACAAAAAAGACAAAAAAGACAAAAAAGACAAAAAAGACAAAAAAGACAAAAAAGACAAAAAGACGAAAAAGACGAAAAAGACGAAATAGATGAAAAATACGAAATAGACGAAATAGACAAAAAAGACAAAATAGACAAAATAGACAAAATAGACAAAATAGACAAAATAGACAAAATAGACAAAATAGACAAAATAGACAAAATAGACAAAATAGACAAAATAGACAAAATAGACAAAATAGACAAAATAGACAAAATAGACAAAATAGACAAAATAGACAAAATAGACAAAATAGACAAAATAGACAAAATAGACAAAATAGACAAAATAGACAAAATAGACAAAATAGACAAAATAGACAAAATAGACAAAATAGACAAAATAGACAAAAAAGACAAAATAGACAAAATAGACAAAATAGACAAAATAGACAAAATAGACAAAATAGACAAAATAGACAAAATAGACAAAATAGACAAAATAGACAAAATAGACAAAATAGACAAAATAGACAAAATAGACAAAAATAGACAAAACAGACAAAATATAAAAAAAAGACAAAATAGACAAAATATACAAAATAGACAAAATATACAAAAAAGACAATATATAAAAAATAGACAAAATAGACAAAATAGACAAAATAGACAAAATAGACGAAATAGAAAAAATAGACAAAATAGACAAAATAGACAAAAAGGACAAAAAGGATAAAAGGGACAAAAAGGACAAAAATGACAAAAAAGACTTAAAAGACTTAAAAGACAAAAGACACCACACCCCTACCACTAAACACTTCACTAAATATCTATACGATTCCATCTGGGAGAACAACCGTGTGATCGACGAAAAGAAAAAAAAAATTGTATGAAGGGGTGAAAATTTTGTATGGGATAATTTTTTTTTTGTATGGGACCCGAATTTTTTTTGTCGGATCCTTTTATTAAAATGCACCCTTAACAACATTAGTTTGAGCGCGAACCCTCTACGACCTATAGTTTAGGAGATACATGGGGGGTGGGGGTGAAAGGGGGTGAAAAGGGGAAATGTCAGATTTTTCCTGAGGTCGCCCCCACTCCCTCTATACGAATCCACCAAAAATTTCAACCCTACGAGGTGGCATCTGGGAGAACAATCATGTCAATCAGTCAGTCAGTCAGTGAGTGAGTGAGTGGTAATCGAGCTATATATAATATAACTAGAGGTTGGGTGGTGCGCGAGCTGCACGCAGCTCGCGGTTTTGGCGTGCATTATAAAGCTATAAGACAAGATTTTGAAGTGAAAGAAGCAATCAAAGAGGATATCGAAGTTGAAGAAGCAATCAAAAAAGTTAACTGATGTGGAAGAAATAATCAAAAAGGATAACCAAGAGGATGATGATAAGAAGATATCAACGTGGTAAATGCTATATAAGAGGATTTCGATGTAAAAGAAACAATCAAATCAAAATCGAAATCATGAAATCGAAATCGAAATCGAAATCGAAATAGAAATCGAAATCGAAATCGAAATAGAAATCGAAATCGAAATCGAAATCGAAAGAAAAAGAAAACTAATGAAAGAGGATATCAATGTGAAAGAAGCAATAAAAGAGAATATTGAAGAGAAAGAAGCAATCAAAGAAGATATCGATGTGGGAGAAGCAATCAAAGATATTATCGAAGAGGAAGAAGAAGTCAACAATGATATCGAAGAGAAAGATGCAATCAAAGCGGATAGCGAAGTGAAAGATGTTATCAAAGACGATATCGATGTAAAAGAAGCAATCAAAGAAGATTTCGTTGTGGGATAAGCAATCAATGAGGATATCAAAATTGAAGATGCTATTAAAGAGGATATTGATGTTAAACAAGCAATCAAAGAAGATATTGATCTGGAAGAGGCAATCCATAAGGATGTCGAAGTAGAAGAAACAATCAGAAGAAAATATCCATGAGATATCCATGAGAATATCCATGTTAAAAAAGCAATCGAAGATAATATTGAAGTGGATTTAGCAGTCAATGAGGATATCGAAGTGAACGAAGCTATAAAAGACTACATCAGAGTAGAAGAAACAATCAAACAAGATATTGTAGTGATATAAGCAAGCTAAGCAAAAAAAAATAACAACATTTCATAAAAGTTTTGCATTTCTTTCTCTAACCGTTAAGGAGATACAAGCGATTTAAAATTTTGTACGAAATATTTTTTTTTTGGATTTCGAATATAGAAAATCAAAGAGGATATCGACAAAGACAAAAACGACAATGAGGACAATAACAACATTAAAGACAAAAAAAGACAAAAAAGACAAAAAAGACAAAAAATATAAAAAAGACAAATAAGACAAAAAATATAAAAAAGACAAAAAAGACAAAAAAGACAAAAAAGACATAAAAGACATAAAAGACAAAAAAGACAAAAAAGACAAAAAAGACAAAAAAGACAAAAAAGACAAAAAAGACAAAAAAGACAAAAAAGACAAAAAAGACAAAAAATATAAAAAAGACAAATAAGACAAAAAATATAAAAAAGACAAAAAAGACAAAAAAGACAAAAAAGACAAAAAAGACATAAAAGACATAAAAGACAAAAAAGACAAAAAAGACAAAAAAGACAAAAAAGACAAAAAAGACAAAAAAGACATAAAAGACAAAAAAGACAAAAAAGACAAAAAAGACAAAAAAGACAAAAAAGACAAAAAAGACAAAAAAGACAAAAAAGACAAAAAATATAAAAAAGACAAATAAGACAAAAAATATAAAAAAGACAAAAAAGACAAAAAAGACAAAAAAGACATAAAAGACATAAAAGACAAAAAAGACAAAAAAGACAAAAAAGACAAAAAAGACAAAAAAGACAAAAAAGACAAAAAAGACAAAAAAGACGAAAAAGACGAAAAAGACGAAAAAGACATAAAAGACGAAAAAGACGAAAAAGACGAAAAATAGACAAAATAGACAAATTAGACAAAATAGACAAAATAGACAAAATAGACAAAATAGACAAAATAGACAAAATAGACAAAATAGACAAATTAGACAAAATAGACAAAATAGACAAAATAGACAAAATAGACAAAATAGACAAAATAGACAAAATAGACAAAATAGACAAAATAGACAAAATAGACAAAATAGACAAAATAGACAAAATAGACAAAATAGACAAAATAGACAAAATAGACAAAATAGACAAAATAGACAAAATAGACAAAATAGACAAAATAGACAAAATAGACAAAATAGACAAAATAGACAAAATAGACAAAATAGACAAAATAGACAAAATAGACAAAATAGACAAAATAGACAAAATAGACAAAATAGACAAAATAGACAAAATAGACAAAATAGACAAAATAGACAAAATAGACAAAATAGACAAAATAGACAAAATAGACAAAATAGACAAAACAGACAAAATAGACAAAAAGGATAAAAGGGACAAAAAAGACTTAAAAGACAAAACACCACACCCCTACCCCTAAACACTTCACTAAATATCTATAAGATTCCATCTGGGAGAACAACCGTGTGATCGACGAAAAGAAAAAAAAAATTGTATGAAGGGGTGAAAATTTTGTATGGGATAATTTTTTTTTTGTATGGAACCCTAATTTTTTTTTCGGATTCTTTTATAAAAAAGCACCCTGAGCAATATTAGTTTGAGCGCGAACCCTCTACGACCTATAGTTTCCGAGATACATATGGGGTGGGGGTGAAAGGGGGTGAAAAGTGGAAATGTCAGATTTTTCCTGAGGTCGCCCCCACTCCCTCTATACGATTCCGCCAAAAATTTCAACCCTACGAGGTGGCATCTGGGAGAACAATCATGTCAATCAGTCAGTGAGTGAGTGGTAATCGAGCTATATATAATACTAGAGGTTGGGTGGTGCGCGAGCTGCACGCAGCTCGCGGTTTTGGTGTTGCATTGAAGAGCTATCAAAGAGGATTTTGAAGTGTAAGAAGCAATTAAAAAAGTTATCCAAGTAGAAGAAGCAATCGATGAGGATTTAGAAGTGAAAAAAGCAATCTCAGAGGACATTGAAATAGAAGATGCTAAAATTGAGGATATTGATGTAAGAGAAGCAATCAAAAAGAATATCGATGGTAAAGAATCAATCAAAGAGCATATCTAAGAGGATGATGCTATAACAGAGGATATTGATGAAAGAGAAATCGAAGACAAAAATCGAAATTGAAATCGAAATCGAAATCGAAATCGAAATCGAAATCGAAATCGAAATCGAAATCGAAATCGAAATCGAAATCGAAATCGAAATCGAAATCGAAATCGAAATCGAAATCGAAATCGAAATCGAAATCGAAATCGAAATCGAAATCGAAATCGAAATCGAAATCGAAATCGAAATCGAAATCGAAATCGAAATCGAAATCGAAATCGAAATCGAAATCGAAATCGAAATCGAAATCGAAATCGAAATCGAAATCGAAATCGAAATCGAAATCGAAATCGAAATCGAAATCGAAATCGAAATCGAAATCGAAATCGAAATCGAAATCGAAATCGAAATCGAAATCGAAATCGAAATCGAAATCGAAATCGAAATCGAAATCGAAATCGAAATCGAAATCGAAATCGAAATCGAAATCGAAATCGAAATCGAAATCGAAATCGAAATCGAAATCGAAATCGAAATCGAAATCGAAATCGAAATCGAAATCGAAATCGAAATCGAAATCGACCAACAACTACCCTACACCTACCCTACACCTATCCTACACCTATCCTACAACTACCCTACAACTAACCTACAACTACCCTACACCTACCCTACACCTATCCTACACCTATCCTACAACTACCCTACAACTACCCTACAACTACCCTACAACTACCCTACAACTACCCTACAACTACCCTACAACTACCCTTCACCTAACCTACAACTACCCTACAACTACCCTACAACTACCCTACAACTACCCTACAACTACCCTACAACTACCCTACAACTACCCTACAACTACCCTACACCTACACCTTCACCTAACCTACACTAAATATCTATACGATTCCACCAAACATCGACACATGTCATTAAAGTAAAGAAAAAAAAGTTTTGTATGAAGGGGTGAAAATTTTGTATGGGATAATTTTTTTTTGTATGGAACCCTAATTTTTTTTTTCGGATCTTTGTATTAAAAAGCACCCTGAGCAATATTAGTTTGAGCGCGAACCCTCTACGACCTATAGTTTCCGAGATACATGGGGGGTGGGGGTGAAAGGGGGTGAAAAGTGGAAATGTCAGATTTTTCCTGAGGTCGCCCCCACTCCCTCTATACAAATCCACCAAAAATTTTAACCCTACGAGGTGGCATCTGGGAGAACAATCATGTCAATCAGTGAATCAGTCAGTGAGTCAGTCAGTGGTAATCGAGCTATATATAGTATAACTAGAGGTTGGGTGGTGCGCGAGCTGCACGCAGCTCGCGGTTTATGTTTTAATTCGGAAAGCTATCATAGAGGGTTTCGAAGAGGAAGAAGCAATCAAAGAAGATATCGATGTGGGAGAAGCAATCAAAGAGAATATCGAAGAGGAAGAAGCAATTAAAAAAGATATTGATGTGGGAGAAGCAATCAAAGAGAATATCGAAGTGAAAGTAGCAATCAAAGAAGATATCGATGTGGGAGAAGCAAGTAAAGAGAATATCGAAGAAGAAGAAGAAGAAGCAATCAACGATGATATCGATGTAAAAGAAGCAATCAAAAAGGATATCGTAGTGGCAAAGCAATCAAGGAGGATTTCAAAGTGAAAGATAATATTAATGAGAATATCAAAGTGAAGCAGTAACAAAGATGTTTCAATAAGGATATCGAAGAAGGAGAAGCAATCGATGAGGATTTAGAAGTGCAAGAAGCAATCAAAGAGCAAATCGAAGTTGTAGAAGCAATCAAAAAATTTAACTGATGTGAAAGAAACAATGGAAAAGGATAACCAAGAAGATGATGAAAACAGAGGATAATGATGTAATAGAAGCAATCAAGGACGATATTGAAGAGGAAGAAGCAATCAAAGAGGATATCGAAGAGGAAGAAGAAATCAAACAGGATATCGTTGGTGAAAACGAAAACGAAAACGAAAACAAAAACGAAAGAAAGAAACAATCGAAAAGGATAACCAAGAAGATGATGAAAACAGAGGATAATGATGTAATAGAAGCAATCAAGGACGATATTGATGAGGAAGAAGCAATCAAAGCGGATAGCGAAGTGAAAGATGTTATCAAAGACTATTTTGATGTAAAAGAAGCAATCAAAGAAGTTATCGTTATGGGAGAAGCAATCAATGTAGATAACAAAATCGAAGATGCTTTAAAAGAGGATATTGATGTAACACAAGCAATGAAAGATGATATTGATCTGGAAGAAGCAATCCAGAAGGATGTCGAAGTGGAAGAAGCAATCCAGAAGGATGTCGAAGTGGAAGAAGAAATCCAGAAGGATGTCAAAGTGGAAGAAACAATCAAAGGGGTTATCGTGGGAGAGAAGCAATTGAAGAGAATATCGAATGTAAAAAAGCAATCAAAGATAACATTGAAGTAGACTTAGCAATCAATGAGGATATCGAAGTGAACGATGCAATAAAAGACTACACCAGAGTAGAAGAAACAATCACAGAGGATATTGTAGTGAAATAAGCAAGCTAAGCGAAAAAAAAAATATTCCGTAAAAGTTTTGCATGTCTATCTCTAACCGTTACGGAGATACAAGCGATTAAAAATCGAATATAGAAAATCAATTAGGATCGACAAAGACAAAAAAGACAAAAAAGACAAAAAAGACAAAAAAGACAAAAAAGACAAAAAAGACAAAAAAGACAAAAAAGACAAAAAAGACAAAAAAGACAAAAAAGACAAAAAAGACAAAAAAGACAAAAAAGACAAAAAAGACAAAAAAGACAAAAAAGACAAAAAAGACAAAAAAGACAAAAAAGACAAAAAAGACAAAAAAGACAAAAAAGACAAAAAAGACAAAAAAGACAAAAAAGACAAAAAAGACAAAAAAGACAAAAAAGACAAAAAAGACAAAAAAGACAAAAAAGACAAAAAAGACAAAAAAGACAAAAAAGACAAAAAAGACAAAAAAGACAAAAAAGACAAAAAAGACAAAAAAGACAAAAAAGACAAAAAAGACAAAAAAGACAAAAAAGACAAAAAAGACAAAAAAGACAAAAAAGACAAAAAAGACAAAAAAGACAAAAAAGACAAAAAAGACAAAAAAGACAAAAAAGACAAAAAAGACAAAAAAGACAAAAAAGATAAAAAAGACAAAAAAGACAAAAAAGAAATCGAAATCGAAATCGATCAACAACTACCCTACAACTACCCTACCCCTACGCTACAACTACCCTACACCTACCCTACAACTACCCTACACCTACCCTACACCTACCCTACAACTACCCTACACCTACCCTACACCTACCCTACACCTACCCTACACCTACCCTACAACTACCCTACACCTACCCTACAACTACCCTACACCTACCCTACAACTACCCTACACCTACACCTTCACCTAACCTAGACTAAATATCCATACGATTCCACCAAACATCGACACATGTCATTAAATTAAAGAAAAAAAATGAAGTATTGTGTAATGAATTGTATGAAGGGGTGAAAATTTTGTATGGGATAATTTTTTTTTTGTATGGAACCCTAATTTTTTTTTTCGGATTCTTATATTAAAAAGCACCCTGAGCAATATTAGTTTGAGCGCCAACCCTCTACGACCTATGGTTTCCGAGATACATATGGGGTGGGGGTGAAAGGGGGTGAAAAGGGGAAATGTCAGATTTTTCCTGAGGTCGCCCCCACTCCCTCTATACGAATCCACCAAAAATTTCCACCCTACGAGGTTGCATCTGGGAGAACAATCATGTCAGTGAGTGAGTGAGTGAGTGAGTGAGTGAATCAGTGGTAATCGAGCTATATATAGTATAACCAGAGGTTGGGTGGTGCGCGAGCTGCACGCAGCTCGCGGTTTATGTTTTAAATTATAAAGCAATCAGAGAGGGTTTCGAAAGGGAAGAAGCAAACAACGATGATATCGAAGAGAAAGATGCAATCAAAGCGGATAGCGAAGTGAAAGATGTTATCAAATACTATTTTGATGTAAAAGAAGCAATCAAAAAAAGTTATCGTTATGGGAGAAGCAATCAATGTAGATATCAAAATTGAAGATGCTTTAAAAGAGGATATTGATGTAACACAAGCAATTAAAGATGATATTGATCTGGAAGAAGCAATCCAGAAGGATGTCGAATTGGAAGAAGCAATCCAGAAGGATGTCAAAGTGGAAGAAACAATCAAAGGGGTTATCGTGGGAGAGAAGCAATTGAAGAGAATATCGAAGGTAAAAAAGCAATCAAAGATAATATTGAAGTGGATTTAGCAATCAATGAGGATATCGAAGTGAACGATACAATAAAAGACTACACCAGAGTAGAAGAAACAATCACAGAGGATATTGTAGTGAAATAAGCAAGCTAAGAAAAAAAAAAATACATATATTCCATAAAAGTTTTGCATGCCTATCTCTAACCGTTACGGAGATACAAGCGATTAAAAATTTTGTACGAAATAATTTTTTTTGGATCGAATATAGAAAATCAAATAGGATATCGACAAAGACAAAAAAGACAAAATAGACAAAAAAGACAAAAAAGACAAAAAAGACAAAAAAGACAAAAAAGACAAAAAAGACAAAAAAGACAAAAAAGACAAAAAAGACAAAAAAGACAAAAAAGACAAAAAAGACAAAAAAGACAAAAAAGACAAAAAAGACAAAAAAGACAAAAAAGACAAAAAAGACAAAAAAGACAAAAAAGACAAAAAAGACAAAAAAGACAAAAAAGACAAAAAAGACAAAAAAGACAAAAAAGACAAAAAAGACAAAAAAGACAAAAAAGACAAAAAAGACAAAAAAGACAAAAAAGACAAAAAAGACAAAAAAGACAAAAAAGACAAAAAAGACAAAAAAGACAAAAAAGACAAAAAAGACAAAAAAGACAAAAAAGACAAAAAAGACAAAAAAGACAAAAAAGACAAAAAAGACAAAAAAGACAAAAAAGACAAAAAAGACAAAAAAGACAAAAAAGACAAAAAAGACAAAAAAGACAAAAAAGACAAAAAAGACAAAAAAGACAAAAAAGACAAAAAAGACAAAAAAGACAAAAAAGACAAAAAAGACAAAAAAGACAAAAAAGACAAAAAAGACAAAAAAGACAAAAAAGACAAAAAACACAAAAAACACAAAAAAGTCAGAAAAGTCAGAAAAGTCAGAAAAGACAGAAAAGACAAAAAAGACAAAAAAGACAAAAAAGACAAAAAAGACAAAAAAGACAAATAAGACAAAAAAGACAATAAAGACTACTTCCCTACCCTACCTACCCAATTCCTACCCTACACCAACACTTCACTAAATATCTATACGATTACACCTGGGAGAACAACCGTGTGATCGACGAAAAGAAAAAAAAAATTTTGTATGAGGGGGTGAAAATTTTGTATGGGATAATTAATTTTTTGTATGGGACCCCACTTTTTTTTGTCGGATCCTTTTATTAAAATGCACCCTTAACAACATTAGTTTGAGCGCGAACCCTCTACGACCTATAGTTTCCGAGATACATGGGGGGTGGGGGTGAAAGGGGGTGAAAAGGGGAAATGTCAGATTTTTCCTGAGGTCGCCCCCACTCCCTCTATACGAATCCACCAAAAATTTCAACCCTACGAGGTTGCATCTGGGAGAACAATCATGTCAATCAGTGAGTGAGTGAGTGAGTGGTAATCGAGCTATATATAATATAATAACTAGAGGTTGGGTGGTGCGCGAGCTGCACGCAGCTCGCGGTTTTGGCTTTCATTGTAAATGTATGAGACAGGATTATGAAGTGAAAAAAACAATTAATAAGGATATCGAAGAAGGAGAAGCAATCGATGAGGATTTAGAAGTGGAAGAAGCAATCAAAGAGCAAATCGAAGTTGTAGAAGCAATCAAAAAAGTTAACTGATGTGAAAGAAACAATGGAAAAGGATAACCAAGAAGATGATGAAAACAGAGGATAATGATGTAATAGAAGCAATCAAGAACGATATTGAAGAGGAAGACGCAATCAAAGAGGATATCGAAGAGGAAGAAGAAATCAAACAGGATATCGTTGGTGAAAACGAAAACGAAAACGAAAACGAAAACAAAAACGAAAGAAAGAAACAATCGAAAAGGATAACCAAGAAGATGATGAAAACAGAGGATAATGATGTAATAGAAGCAATCAAGGACGATATTGAAGAGGAAGAAGCAATCAAAGCGGATAGCGAAGTGAAAGATGTTATCAAAGACTATTTTGATGTAAAAGAAGCAATCAAAGAAGTTATCGTAATGGGAGAAGCAATCAATGTAGATAACAAAATCGAAGATGCTTTAAAAGAGGATATTGATGTAACACAAGCAATGAAAGATGATATTGATCTGGAAGAAGCAATCCAGAAGGATGTCGAAGTGGAAGAAGCAATCCAGAAGGATGTCGAAGTGGAAGAAGCAATCCAGAAGGATGTCAAAGTGGAAGAAACAATCAAAGGGGTTATCGTGGGAGAGAAGAAATTGAAGAGAATATCGAATGTAAAAAAGCAATCAAAGATAACATTGAAGTAGATTTAGCAATCAATGAGGATATCGAAGTGAACGATGCAATAAAAGACTACACCAGAGAAGAAGAAACAATCACAGAGGATATTGTAGTGAAATAAGCAAGCTAAGCGAAAAAAAAAATATATATTCCGTAAAAGTTTTGCATGTCTATCTCTAACCGTTACACGCGATACAAGCGATTAAAAATCGAATATAGAAAATCAATTAGGATCGACAAAGACAAAAAAGACAAAAAAGACAAAAAAGACAAAAAAGACATAAAAGACAAAAAAGACAAAAAAGACAAAAAAGACAAAAAGAAAAAAAAGACAAAATAGACAAAAATGACAAAAAAGACAAAAAAGACAAAAAAGACAAAAAAGACAAAAAAGACAAAAAAGACAAAAAAGACAAAAAAGACAAAAAAGACAAAAAACTAACGAGACTTAAAAGACAAAAGACACCACACCCCTACCCCTAAACACTTCACTAAATATCTATACGATTCCATCTGGGAGAACAACCGTGTGATCGACGAAAAGAAAAAAAAAATTGTATGAAGGGGTGAAAATTTTGTATGGGATAATTTTTTTTTTGTATGGGACCCCAATTTTTTTTGTCGGATCCTTTTATTAAAATGCACCCTTAACAACATTAGTTTGAGCGCGAACCCTCTACTACCTATAGTTTCCGATATACATGGGGGGTGGGGGTGAAAGGGGATGAAAAGTGGAAATGTCAGATTTTTCCTGAGGTCGCCCCCACTCCTTCTATACGAATCCACCAAAAATTTCAACCCTACGAGGTGGCATCTGGGAGAACAATCATGTCAATCAGTCAGTCAGTCAGTCAGTGAGTCAGTCAGTGGTAATCGAGCTATATATAATATAACTAGAGGTTGGGTGGTGCGCGAGCTGCACGCAGCTCGCGGTTTATGTTTTAATTCGTAAAGCTATCAGAGAGGAAGAAGCATTCAAAGAAGATATCGATGTGGGAGAAGCAATTAACGATGATATCAAAGAAGAAGAAGCAATCGAAATCGAAATTGAAATCGAAATCGAAATCGAAATCGAAATCGAAATCGAAATCGAAATCGAAATCGAAATCGAAATCGAAATCGAAATCGAAATCGAAATCGAAATCGAAATCGAAATCGAAATCGAAATCGAAATCGAAATCGAAATCGAAATCGAAATCGAAATCGAAATCGAAATCGAAATCGAAATCGAAATCGAAATCGAAATCGAAATCGAAATCGAAATCGAAATCGAAATCGAAATCGAAATCGAAATCGAAATCGAAATCGAAATCGAAATCGAAATCGAAATCGAAATCGAAATCGAAATCGAAATCGAAATCGAAATCGAAATCGAAATCGAAATCGAAATCGAAATCGAAATCGAAATCGAAATCGAAATCGAAATCGAAATCGAAATCGAAATCGAAATCGAAATCGAAATCGAAATCGAAATCGAAATCGAAATCGAAATCGAAATCGAAATCGAAATCGAAATCGAAATCGAAATCGAAATCGAAATCGAAATCGAAATCGAAATCGAAATCGAAATCGAAATCGAAATCGAAATCGAAATCGAAATCGAAATCGAAATCGAAATCGAAATCGAAATCGAAATCGAAATCGAAATCGAAATCGAAATCGAAATCGAAATCGAAATCGAAATCGAAATCGAAATCGAAACCGAAACCGAAACCGAAACCGAAACCGAAACGAAACCGAAACCGAAACCGAAACCGAAACCGAAACCGAAACCGAAACCGAAACCGAAACCGAAACCGAAACCGAAACCGAAACAGAAATCAAAATCGAAACCGAAACCGAAACCGAAACTAAAACCGAAACCGAAACCGAAACCAAAATCGAAATCAAAATCGAAAAAGAAAATTTACCCTACACCTACACTACACCTACACTACACCTACTCTACACCTACGCTACACCTACCCTACAACTACCCTACACCTATTCTACAACTACCCTACAACTACCCTACACCTACCCTACACCTACCCTACAACTACTCTACAACTACCCTACAACTACCCTACAACTACCCTACACCTACCCTACAACTACCCTACAACTACCCTACAACTACCCTACAACTACCCTACACCTACCCTACACCTACCCTACACCTACCCTACAACTACCCTACAACTACCCTACAACTACCCTACACCTACCCTACAACTACCCTACGACTACCCAACAACTACCCTACACCAACCCTACACCTACCCTACAACTACCCTACGACTACCCAACAACTACCCTACACCAACCCTACACCTACCCTACAACTACCCTACAACTACCCTACAACTACCCTACGCCTACCCTACAACTACCCTACGACTACCCAACAACTACCCTACAACAACCCTACACCTACACCTTCACCTTACCTACACTAAATATCTATACGATTCCACCAAACATCGACACATGTCATTAAAGTAAAGAAAAAAAAGTTTTGTATGAAGGGGTGAAAATTTTGTATGGGATAAATTTTTTTTTGTATGGGACCCCAATTTTTTTTGTCGGATCCTTAAATTAAAAAACACCCTGAGTATTATTAGTTTGAGCGCGAACCCTCTACGACCTATAGTTTCCGAGATACATGGGGGGTGGGGGTGAAAGGGGGTGAAAAGTGGAAATGTCAGATTTTTCCTGAGGTCGCCCCCACTCCCTCTACACGAATCCACCAAAAATTTTAACCCTACGAGGTGGCATCTGGGAGAACAATCATGTCAATCAGTGAATCAGTCAGTGAGTCAGTCAGTGGTAATCGAGCTATATATAGTATATACTAGAGGTTGGGTGGTGCGCGAGCTGCACGCAGCTCGCGGTTTTGGCGTGCATTGTAAAGCTATAAGACAGGATTTAGAAGTGAAAGAAACAATTAAAAATGATATTGAAGTAGGAGGAGCAATCAATGAAGATTTAGAAGAGGAAGAAGCAATCAAAGAAGATATCGATGTGGGAGAAGCAATTAACGATGATATCAAAGAAGAAGAAGCAATCGAAATCGAAATCGAAATAAAAATCGACCAACAACTACCCTACACCTACCCTACAACTACCCTACACCTACCTTTCACCTATTTTACAACTACCCTACAACTACCCTACACCTACCCTACAACTACCCTACACCTACCCTACACCTACCCTACACCTACCCTACAACTACCCTACAACTACCCTACACCTACCCTACAACTACCCTACAACTATCCTACAACTACCCTACAACTACCCTACACCTACCCTACACCTTCCCTACAACTACCCTACAACTACCCTACACCTACCCTACAACTACCCTACAATTACCCTACACCTACCCTACACCTACCATACACCTACCCTACAACTACCCTACAACTACCCTACAACTATCCTACACCTACCCTACAACTACCCTACAACTACCCTACACCTACCCTACAACTACCCTACACCTACCCTACACCTACCCTACAACTACCCTACAACTACCCTACACCTACCCTACAACTACCCTACAACTACCCTACACCTACACCCTACACCTACCCTACAACTACCCTACAACTACCCTACACCTACCCTACAACTACCCTACAACTACCCTACACCTACCCTACACCTACCCTACAACTACCCTACAACTACCCTACACCTACCCTACAACTACCCTACACCTACCCTACAACTACCCTACACCTACACCTTCACCTAACCTAGACTAAATATCTATACGATTCCACCAAACATCGACACATGTCATTAAATTAAAGAAAAAAAAAATTGTATGAAGGGGTGAAAATTTTGTATGGGATAATTTTTTTTTTGTATGGAACCCTAATTTTTTTTTTCGGATTCTTATATTAAAAAGCACTCTGAGCAATATTAGTTTGAGCGCCAACCCTCTACGACCTATAGTTTCCGAGATACATATGGGGTGGGGGTGAAAAGGGGTGAAAAGGGGAAATGTCAGATTTTTCCTGAGGTCGCCCCCACTCCCTCTATACGAATCCACCAAAAATTTCAACCCTACGAGGTTGCATCTGGGAGAACAATCATGTCAGTGAGTGAGTGAGTGAGTCAGTGGTAATCGAGCTATATATAATATAACTAGAGGTTGGGTGGTGCGCGAGCTGCACGCAGCTCGCGGTTTTGGCGTGCATTGTAAAGCTATAAGACAGGATTTTGAAGTAAAAGGAGCAATTAAAAAGGATATCGAAGTAGGAGAAGCAATCGATGAGGATTTAGAAGTGGACGAAGCAATCAAAGAGAATATCGAAGTTGTAGAAGCAATCAAAAAAGTTAACTGATGTGAAAGAAACCGAAAAGGATAACCACGAGGATGATACTATAACAGAGGATGTTTATGTAAGAGAAGCAATCAAGGACGGTATTGAAAAGGAAAAAGCAATCAACAAGGATATCGAAAAGAAAGAAGAAATCAAACAGGATATCGTTGGTGAAAACAAAATCGAAATCGAAATCGGAATCAAAAACGAAAACCAACACCTACCCTACACCTATCCTACACCTACCCTACACCTACCCTACACCTACCCTACACCTACCCTACACCTACCCTACACCTACTGTACACCTACCCTACAACTACCCTACACCTACCCTACAACTACCCTACAACTACCCTACACCTACCCTACAACTACCCTACAACTACCCTACACCTACCCAACACCTTCCTAACACCTACCCTACCCCTACACCTATACTTCACTAAATATCTATACGATTCCATCTGGGAGAACAACCGTGACATCGACGAAAAGAAAAAAAAAGTTTTGTATGAGGGGGTGAAAAATTTGTATGGGATAATTTTTTTTTGTATGGAACCCTAATTTTTTTTTACGGATTCTTATGTTAAAAAAAACCCTGAGCAACATTAGTTTGAGCGCGAACCCTCTACGACCTATAGTTTCCGAGATACATGGGGGGTGGGGGTGAAAGGGGGTGAAAAGAGGAAATGTCAGATTTTTCCTGAGGTCGCCCCCACTCCCTCTATACGAATCCACCAAAAATTTTAACCCTACGAGGTGGCATCTGGGAGAACAATCATGTCAATCAGTCAGTGAGTGAGTGAGTGAGTGAGTGGTAATCGAGCTATATATAGTATAATAACTAGAGGTTGGGTGGTGCGCGAGCTGCACGCAGCTCGCGGTTTATGTTTTGTTGGAAGAAGCAATCAAAAAAGTTATTGTTGTGGGAGAAGCAATCAAAAAAGTTATTGTTGTGGGAGAAGCAATCAAAGAAGATATCGATGTGGAAAAAGCAATCAAAGAGAATATTGAAGAGAAAGAAGCAATCAACGATGATATCGAAGAGAAAGATGCCATCAAAGCAGATAGCGAAGTGAAAGATGTTATTAAAGAAGATATCGATGTAAAAGAAGCAATCAAAGAGGATATTTAAGAGGATGATGCTTTAACAGAGGATATTGATGTAAGAGAAGGAATCAAAGAGAATATTGATGTAAAAGAAGCAAATCGAAATCGAAATCGAAATCGAAATCGAAATCGAAATCGAAATCGAAATCGAAATCGAAATCGAAATCGAAATCGAAATCGAAATCGAAATCGAAATCGAAATCGAAATCGAAATCGAAATCGAAATCGAAATCGAAATCGAAATCGAAATCGAAATCGAAATCGAAATCGAAATCGAAATCGAAATCGAAACCGAAACCGAAACCGAAACCGAAACCGAAACCGAAACCGAAACCGAAACCGAAACCGAAACCGAAACCGAAACCGAAACCGAAACCGAAACCGAAACCGAAATCGAAATCGAAATCGAAATCGAAATCGAAATCGAACTACTCTACTTACACCTACCCTACAACTACTCTACAGCTACGCTACAACTACCCTACACCTACCATACACCTACCCTATACCTACCCTACAACTACCCTACACCTACCCTACACCTACACTACAACTACCCTACAACTACCCTACACCTACCCTACAACTACTCTACAGCTACGCTACAACTACCCTACACCTACCCTACACCTATCATACACCTACCCTACAACTACCCTACAACTACCCTACACCTACCCTACACCTACCCTACAACTACCCTACAACTACCCTACACCTACCCTACAACTACCCTACAATTACCCTACACCTACCCTACACCTACCCTACAACTACCCTACAACTACCCTACAACTACCCTACATCTATCCTACACCTACCCTACACCTACACTACAACTACCCTACAACTACCCTACAACTACCCTATAACTACCCTACACCTACACCTTCACCTAACCTACACTAATAAATATCTATACGATTCCACCAAACATCGACACATGTCATTAAAGTAAAGAAAAAACAGTTTTGTATGAAGGGGTGAAAATTTTGTATGGGATACATTTTTTTTTGTATGGAACCCTAAATTTTTTTTTCGGATTTTTATATTAAAAAGCACCCTGAGCAATATTAGTTTGAACGCGAACCCTCTACGACCTATAGTTTCCGAGATACATGGGGGTTTGGGGTGAAAGGGGGTGAAAAGTGGAAATGTCAGATTTTTCCTGAGGTCGCCCCCACTCCCTCTATACGAATCCACCAAAAATTTTAACCCTACGAGGTTGCTTCTGGGAGAACAATCATGTCAATCAGTGAATCAGTCAGTGAGTCAGTCAGTGGTAATCGAGCTATATATAGTATAACTAGAGGTTGGGTGGTGCGCGAGCTGCACGCAGCTCGCGGTTTTGGCGTGCATTGTAAAGCTATAAGACAGGATTTTAAAGTGAAGGAAGCAATTAAAAAGGATATCGAAGTGGGAGAAGCAATCGATGAGTATTTAGAAGTGGACGAAGCAATCAAAGGGGATATCGAAGTTGAAGAAGCAAGCTATCAGAGAGGGTTTCGAAGAGGAAGAAGCAATCAAAGGGGATATCGAAGTTGAAGAAGCAAGCTATCAGAGAGGGTTTCGAAGAGGAAGAAGCAATCAAAGAAGATATCGATGTGGGAGAAGCAATTAACGATGATATCAAAGTAGAAGAAGCAATCGAAATCGAAATCGAAATCGAAATCGAAATCGAAATCGAAATCGAAATCGAAATCGAAATCGAAACCGAAACCGAAACCGAAACCGAAACCGAAACCGAAACCGAAACCGAAACCGAAACCGAAACCGAAACCGAAACCGAAACCGAAACCGAAACCGAAACCGAAACCGAAAACGAAAACGAAAACTAAAACTAAAACTAAAACTAAAACTAAAACTAAAACTAAAACTAAAACTAAAACTAAAACTAAAACTAAAACTAAAACTAAAACTAAAACTAAAACTAAAACTAAAACTAAAACTAAAACTAAAACTAAAACTAAAACTAAAACTAAAACTAAAACTAAAACTAAAACTAAAACTAAAACTAAAACTAAAACTAAAACTAAAACTAAAACTAAAACTAAAACTAAAACTAAAACTAAAACTAAAACTAAAACTAAAACTAAAACTAAAACTAAAACTAAAACTAAAACTAAAACTAAAACTAAAACTAAAACTAAAACTAAAACTAAAACTAAAACTAAAACTAAAACTAAAACTAAAACTAAAACTAAAACTAAAACTAAAACTAAAACTAAAACTAAAACTAAAACTAAAACTAAAACTAAAACTAAAACTAAAACTAAAACTAAAACTAAAACTAAAACTAAAACTAAAACTAAAACTAAAACTAAAACTAAAACTAAAACTAAAACTAAAACTAAAACTAAAACTAAAACTAAAACTAAAACTAAAACTAAAACTAAAACTAAAACTAAAACTAAAACTAAAACTAAAACTAAAACTAAAACTAAAACTAAAACTAAAACTAAAACTAAAACTAAAACTAAAACTAAAACTAAAACTAAAACTAAAACTAAAACTAAAACTAAAACTAAAACTAAAACTAAAACTAAAACTAAAACTAAAACTAAAACTAAAACTAAAACTAAAACTAAAACCAAAACCAACACCTACCCTACAACTACCCTACAACTACCCTACAACTACCCTACACCTACCCTACAACTACCCTACAACTACCGTACACCTACCCTACAACTACCCTACACTTACACTTCAACTACCCTACAACTACCCTACACCTACCCTGCACCTACCCTACAACTACCCTACACTTACACTACAACTACCCTACAACTACCCTACACCTACCCTACACCTACCCTACAACTACCCTACAACTACCCTACACCTACCCTACAACTATCCAAACCCGACCCCTACCCCTACACCTACACTTCACTAAACATCTATACAATTCTATCTGGGAGAACAACCGTGTGATCGACGAAATGAAAAAAAAGATTTGTATGAGGGGGTGAAAATTTTGTATGGGATAATATTTTTTTTGTATGGAACCCTAATTTTTTTTTACGGATCCTTATATTAAAATAAACCCTGAGCAACATTAGTTTGAGCGCAAACCCTCTACGACCTATAGTTTCCGAGATACATGGGGGGTGGGGGTGAAAGGGGGTGAAAAGGGGAAATGTCAGATTTTTCCTGAGGTCGCCCCCACTCCCTCTATACGAATCCACCAAAAATTTTAACCCTACAAGGTGGCATCTGGGAGAACAATCATGTCAATCAGTCAGTGAGTGAGTGAGTGAGTGAGTGGTAATCGAGCTATATATATTATAATAACTAGAGGTTGGGTGGTGCGCGAGCTGCACGCAGCTCGCGGTTTATGTTTTAAATTGTAAAGCAATCAGAGAGGGTTTCGAAGAGGAAGAAGTAATCAACGATGATATCGAAAAGAAAGATGCCATCAAAGCGGATAGCAATCGCAATCGAAATCGAAATCGAAATCGAAATCGAAATCGAAATCGAAATCGAAATCGAAATCGAAATCGAAATCGAAATCGAAATCGAAATCGAAATCGAAATCGAAATCGAAATCGAAATCGAAATCGAAATCGAAATCGAAATCGAAATCGAAATCGAAATCGAAATCGAAATCGAAATCGAAATCGAAATCGAAATCGAAATCGAAATCGAAATCGAAATCGAAATCGAAATCGAAATCGAAATCGAAATCGAAATCGAAATCGAAATCGAAATCGAAATCGAAATCGAAATCGAAATCGAAATCGAAATCGAAATCGAAATCGAAATCGAAACCGAAACCGAAACCGAAACCGAAACCGAAACCGAAATCGAAATCCAACAACTACCCTACACCTACCCTACAACTACCCTACACCTACCCTACAACTACCCTACACCTACCCTACAACTACCCTACACCTACCCTACAACTACCTTACACCTACCCTACAACTACCCCACAACTACCCTACACCTACCCTACACCTACCCTACAACTACCCTACAACTACCCTACAACTACCCTACAGCTACTCTACAACTACCCTACAACTACCCTACACCTAGTACCCTACAGCTACTCTACAGCTACGCCACAACTACCCTACACCTAACCTACACCTACCATACACCTACCCTACAACTACCCTACAACTACCCTACAACTACCCTACACCTAGCCTAAAACTACCCTACAACTACCCTACACCTACCCTACACCTACCCTACACCTACCCTACAACTACCCTACAACTACCCTACACCTACCCTACAACTACCCTACAACTACCCTACAACTTCCCTACAACTACCCTTAAACTACCCTACACCTACACCTTCACCTAACCTACACTAAATATCTATACGATTCCACAAAACAAAAGAAAAAAAAAATTTTGTATGAGGGGGTGAAAATTTTGTATGGGACTATTTTTTTTTTGTATGGAACCCTAATTTTTTTTTTCGAATCCTTACATAAAAATAAACCCTGAGCAACATTAGTTTGAGCGCGAACCCTCTACGACCTATAGTTTCCGAGATACATGGGGGGTGGGGGTGAAAGGGGGTGAAAAGGGGAAATGTCAGATTTTTCCTGAGGTCGCCCCCACTCCCTCTATACGAATCCACCAAAAATTTCAACCCTACGAGGTGGCATCTGGGAGAACAATCATGTCAATGAGTCAGTCAGTCAGTGAGTGAGTGGTAATCGAGCTATATATAATATAACTAGAGGTTGGGTGGTGCGCGAGCTGCACGCAGCTCGCGGTTTTGGCGTAAATTTTGTAAAGCTATAAGACAGGATTTTGACGTGAAAGAAGCAATTAAAAAGGATATCGAAGTAGGAGAAGCAATCAAAAAAGTTAACTGATGTGAAAGAAACAATCGAAAAGGATAACCAAGAAGATGATGCTTTAACAGAGGATATTGAAGAAGAAGAAGCAATCAAAGAGGATATCGAAGTGCAAGAAGAAATCAAACAGGATATCAATGGTGAAAACAAAATCAAAATCGACCAACAACTACCCGACACCTACCCTACACCTACTCTACAACTACTCTACAACTACTCTACAAATACCCTACACCTACCCTACACCTACCCTACAACTACCCTACAACTACCCTACACCTACCCTACAACTACCCTACACCTACCCTACATCTATTCTACAACTACCCTACACCTACCCTACACCTACCCTACAACTACCCTACAACTACCCTAAACCTACCCTACACCTACCCTACAACTACCCTACACCTACCCTACAACTACCCTACACCTACCCTACACCTACTCTACACCTACCCTACAACTACCCTACAACTACCCTACAACTACCCTACACCTACCCTACAACTACCCTACAACTACCCTACAACTACCCTACACCTACACCTTCACCTAACCTACACTAAATATCTATACGATTCCACCAAACATCGACACATCTGAATAAAGAATAAAAAGTTTTGTATGAAGGGGTGAACATTTTGTATGGGATATTTTTTTTTTGTATGGAACCCTAATTTTTTTTTTTCGGATCCTTACATTAAAATAAACCCTGAGCAACATTAGTTTGAGCGCAAACCGTCTACGACCTATAGTTTCCGAGATACATAGGCGATGGGGGTGAAAGGGGGTGAAAAGGGGAAATGTCAGATTTTTCCTGAAGTCACCCCCTATCCCTCTATACGAATCCACCAAAAATTTCAACCCTACAAGGTGGCATCTGGGAGAACAATCATGTCAATGAGTCAGTGAGTGAGTGAGTGAGTGGTAATCGAGCTTCGAGCTATATATAATATAATAACTAGAGGTTGGGTGGTGCGCGAGCTGCACGCAGCTCGCGGTTTATGTTTTCAATTGTAAAGCAATCAGAGAGGGTTTCGAAGAGGAAGAAGTTATCAACGATGATATCGAAAAGAAATATGCCATCAAAGCGGATAGCAATCGCAATCGCAATCGCAATCGCAATCGCAATCGCAATCGCAATCGCAATCGCAATCGCAATCGCAATCGCAATCAAAATCGAAATCGAAATCGAAATCGAAATCGAAATCGAAACCAAAATCGGAAACGAAATCGACCAACAACTACCCTACAACTACCCTACATCTACCCTACAACTACTCTACACCTACCCTACAACTACCCTACACCTACCCTACAACTACCCTACAACTACCCTACACCTACCCTACACCTACCCTACCCTACACCTACCCTACACCTACCCTACAACTACTCTACACCTACCCTACAACTACCCTACAACTACCCTACACCTACCCTACAACTACCCTACAACTACCCTACACCTACACCTTCACCTAACCTACACTAAATATCTATACGATTCCACCAAACATCGACCACATGTCTTTAAAGTAAAGAAAAAAAAAATTTGTATGAAGGGGTGAAAATTTTGTATGGGATAATTTTTTTCTTGTATGGAACCCTAATTTTTTTTTTCGGATCCTTATATTAAAAAGCTCCCTGAGCAATATTAGTTTGCGCGCGAACCCTCTACGACCTATAGTTTCCGAGATACATGGGGGGTGGGGGTGAAAGGGGGTGAAAAGGGGAAATGTCAGATTTTTCCTAAGGTCGCCCCCACTCCCTCTATACGAATCCACCAAAAATTTCAACCCTACGAGGTGGCATCTGGGAGAACAATCATGTCAATCAGTGAATCAGTCAGTGAGTCAGTCAGTGGTAATCGAGCTATATATAGTATAATTTATAGTTTGCGTGACCACCCTAGTCTTTCTCATTTCAACTGCAGGGTTGCCACATAATTAAAATTTCCATAGATTTGGGTAAAATATACTGATAATACGCCCTCCGGCCAGGTGGTAACGATCTGCGAAATGCTGCTGGTAGAAGCTGGATGCATCGAGCTCAGGACAGGGTCTCAGGCGCTCATTAGGGGAGGCCTATGTCCAGCAATGGACTGCTATAGGCTGATGATGATAATGGGTAAAATATAAATCTAACAAGAAAGTAATGTCATGCAGGTAAAGTATCAATCTATCAATTAATACTGCAGGTAAAGTATTAATCTATCAATTTTTTCATTTACACGAAATTTTTTTTCATTTATAATCTACCTTCACTAACAAGTTTTAATGACTTTTGATAATATGTAAGGGAAGGAAGGATGTTTAGCAAATTTGATTGAATGCACCTACCTATATAATTTTTAAATCAAATCAAATCAAATTATATTTATTTGCATAAAAGTATGGTAATTACAAAGGAAAATCTTAAAGGCTATGTGGATCGCATACTTATACTTCATTGCAGAAGCGTGCAAATATTAAATTGTTATATGTATATATGTCATTAATTATCATTAATATCATTAATTGTCATTAATATCGGTTAATTTTAATTAACAATAATTAAGTTGACAATCGAGATTACTTAATAAATATATGTCAAAATGAAAACTAACCATTCAAATGAAGAAATAAAAATAGTAAATTATTATTTAGTTTTAATAAATTCGTTTGATCGTATAAAAGCATTTATCTACAAGCCATTTGTGAAGTCTTATTTTAATAAAGCTAAGTGTCAAATCTTTCATGTCTTCGGGGAGACTATTGAATATTTTAACGGACATGAATAAAGATATCTTTTGCATTGATTTTTTACAGAACGGCAAAAATATCCTATTATTTATTTGTGTCCTAAGTTGTCGTTCACGCATGTCTTTATGTTTCTTGTATACGCTTTCAAAATTCCTACATACTAAAAAGAATATAATTATAGGAAATATATTTATATTTCTCCAAAACTTCAACATTTAGAAAATATGCTTTCGATTCTGCAATCATATTTTCTAAATTCCCTACTTTTTTATAAAACGCCAACTTTTTTCCCCAAGAGCTCGCAGTTTTCCGCGTATCTTCTAATAGCTTAGCAGTCCAACGCAAATTTTTTCCGCAGCCTTCGTGGTGTGTATGATGGTGATTTACCCTAAAAACAGTAATCAAAAATTAATTTTGGTATTTAAACATAACAAATGTAATCTGTAGAAAATACGTACATAAAAGGCTAGCAATCTTACTAATATAATAAAGGCGAAAGGTATTGAATATTGTTTATTTCTCCCTCACGCAAAATTTAGATACAAATACAATACAATACAATAAATTTATTGCTTTTACAAGGTCTTCATCGTTCTGGCTGGGAAATATAACAAGCTATTAATGCTGCTGCTGATGATAATGATGAAACATATGAATTGAGGCATGGAACATATTGGTCTTCTTCTTCTTCGTATGAAGTAGTGGCCAACTCTGATGTCGGAATTTTTAGGCCACCCGAAAGCCTCCGACATGGCTAACAACTGAAAAAGCCGGGAAGAACATCTTAACGTGCCTTCCGAAGGGCGAAAGCGCTCAGATCTAAATGCCATCCAGATCACCCATATAAGTAGTGTCCGGGCGGAGTGTTGCTTAACCAAGATGAACTGCGAAGATCACCGGAGTAAATTACATGGTGTTAAATTGCATTGTGTTACAGGTTCTAGGTAAGGTATCTCACATAAACCCTGTCTAAGGGTAAATTTAGCAATATGGTTATAATTTAGTAGGCAGACCGAGGCTTTGTAGGTAGTTAACTAGGTGTACCTATATAACAAATTGTCATTGCACATTATGTAGAGCTACACCAAGAATAACATTATAGGCTATTTTTTATCCAGGTACCATGCGTGCGAAGCCGTGGGCAGAAGCTAGTATAAAATCTTAGTGAAAACTTTTTGAAAACTGGAGCTAACATTAAAGTGTTTCTTTCCTGTCAGCCAAAGTCCATTGTAAATAAATAAATAATGCGGGACGTAATCACACAACATCATGTAGCCCCAAACAGAACATGCAAACACTTGCCCCGCAGTGGGAATAGAAGCCACAACTAGCTAATTAAATTTGCGGGTACTTCGGAGAAGGCAAGCAGTATCTTGGGTTTCACTTACCCGGTTTTGATAAAATATAGCTTAGGCTTTTTGATACTTACTTACTGTGGCAGATTTAAATAATTGGGGGCATATAGGTGAATTGTCAAAAAATGCTGTCAGTTGTGACTGACGAATCTCGAATCCGTTTTAAATCTGAATGATCCGTTGATTTAACGTAGCCTCTGGTTCTCTAGTCTGAAATAAAAAAAAACAGTTTTAAACCAAGACAAAAATGAACGAATTCTACCATTGCAGGTATGATAATAATAATAATAATAATAACAATAACCTAACATTTAATAGCACAACATATAAAAAAATAATGAATCCTTTGGTTTTCGTGGTCTATTTTCCTATACATTCATTAAGACCTCGGTTAGTCAAGGTTGACCAAATATAGCACATTGCTTTTAAACGATAAAATCAGTATCAAAATAGACTTAAGTTTTTTATACTTACGCAGATTCACATAACTGGAGACATACAGGTGTATTTTCAGTTACCATCCATTGAATTACGTGGCCCTTTGGTTTTTTATCCTGAAATTAAAACGTCATCTTTAAACCGGGCTATGCAAATAATAATGAACCAAAGAAATTATATAATTTAAAGTTCTAATAAAAAATGAAACGACTTTCCTGTATATGTAATGAACTAATGGGTTGGGGAAGGGCAGGGAGGGAGTGAGGACTCTCCCTCTAAAAGGGGGAATCTCACAGTTTCTGAGAAAATAATAATTAAGTTTTGAGGTTAACGAGACAAAAAAAATTAAACAATATACGTCAAAACACACTTCCGGGAGAGGGACCTATGACCTACGATCAGTTTAAAAACAGTTTCAAATCATAAAAATGGATATTTGATTCGACGACCTCGTCGGCCCTGAGTGTCGCTTCGTCCACTCGTCCTCGCGGGCTAGCTCCACTCAGGATCTTCCACGCGAATTTCTGGTTCCACATTTTTATATCCAATCTACGCATAGGGACCACAAGACTACGTGGCATCGGGGTGATCTGCGTCAGTTCTGTGATATATCTAGAACTTTTGCTACTCAAGTTGGGGTGTCCTAGAACCTACTGCTGCGGGAAGAATTTCCAGGTGGTTGTAAAAAATCTAATAACCGACTGTCTATTCAATGTATTACATTAACAACGAGGAATATCATTGTCAATGTCGAATTACCAAAAAATACCACAGAGGCCATAAATAAAAAGAAGAAGATCATATTTTTGATATTCAGTGATGAAAAAAAATTGCCCGCAGTGTCATCAAGTTTGACGAAAATAAGTAAAAAATTTGAATTTTCAAATAATCATATCTCAAAAACTATTTGGTTCCGCACTACGCCATTTTAGATTTAGGCTTCCTAGATATAGACCTATCTGTGACAAAAGTTTCAGCCGCCTAGCTCACTACAAATAAATGAAAGTTTGGCCAAAAATTAATGTGCAGTGGGCAAAATTCATTTCAAATGCCGGCAACACCAAACAAAACAAAACAAAATTGAATTTCACTTTTTGGCTTATTTTCTTACAGATTTTTTCTCTAAATGTTGTTATTTATTGTGGAAGTCTAGTTATCAATCCATTTTTGAATA
This sequence comes from Horisme vitalbata, assembly GCA_951804965.1. NCBI lineage: Eukaryota > Metazoa > Arthropoda > Insecta > Lepidoptera > Geometridae > Horisme > Horisme vitalbata. Next base: position 1,806,004 of record OX638090.1, read on the forward strand.
AATACCTCGTCAAAAGTACGATACTTACGAATGAAAAGACAAATCCGGAATGTTTTGATCACTGCCACTTTTGCACCAAAATACACTACACCGATCCATTTTGATAGAGAAATCCATAACATTCATTTGTTATTATTGATTTACAATAGATGAAACATAATTTTTCCAGGTAATAATTTAGTTTCAAGCAAGTTTTTCACAAAATCTTCCGAAACTGCTGCTAGCTGCCAAAGTTTGTTTAGCGCAATGTTGCGCTAAACAACGAAAAAACCGGCACGCGATAAGGGACAGCAAATCTATAGTGCGGTCTCCCTTATTTGCATGAAGCACGCATAAGTAGTTCTCTTTCTTGAAAGAATGAGATGAATTATCTCGTCGTCTATAGCTTTCTCTGTCTAGGATCATAGATTAAGTACCTGTAGATATATTATAGTGAGCGTGGCCACCAGAGTCTTCTCATTTCAACTGCAGGGTTGCCAGATAATTAAAATTTCCATAGATTTGGGTAAAATATACTGATAATACGCCCTCCGGCCAGGTGGTAACGATCTGCGAAATGCTGCTGGTAGAAGCTGGATGCGTCGAGCTCAGGGCAGGGACTCAGGCGCTCATTAGGGGAGGCCTATGTCCAGCAGTGGACTGCTATAGGCTGATGATGATAATGGGTAAAATATAAATCTAACAAGAAATTAATGTCATGCAGGTAAAGTATTAATCTTTCAATTAATACTGAATAAAAATAAAATTAATAATAGTAATAGTAATATAATAGTATTAATCTAATAATTAATACTTTACCTGCATCACGAAATTTTTTAAATTTATTATCTACCTTTACTAACAAGTTTTAATGACTTTTGGTTATATGTTAGGGAAGGAAGGATGTTTAGCAAATTTGATTGAATGCACCTACCTATATAATTTTCAAAACAAATCAAATCAAATTATATTTATTTGCATAAAAGTATGGTAATTACAAAGGAAAGGATCTTAAAGGCTATGTGGATCGCATACTTATACTTCATTACAGAAGCGTGCAAATATTAAATTTTTATATGTATATATGTCATTAATTATCATTAATTTCGGTTAATTTTAATTAACAATAATTAAGTTGACAATCAAGGTTACTTAATAAATATAATGTCAAAATGAAAACTAACAATTCTAAAAAAGAAATAAAAATAGTAAATTATTATTTAGTTTTAATAAATTCGTCGATCGTATAAAAACATTTATCTACAAGCCATTTGTAAAGTCTTATTTTAAAAAGGCTAAGTGTCAAATCTTTCATGTCTTCGGGGAGACTATTGAATATTTTAACGGACATGAATAAAGCATTCTTTTGCATTGATTTTTTACAGAACGGCAAAAATATCCAATTATTTATTTGTGTCCTAAGTTGTCGTTCACGCATGTCTTTATGTTTCTTGTATAAGCTTTCAAAATTCCTACATGCAAAAAAGAATAGAATTATAGGAAATATATTTTTATTTCTCCAAGACTTCAACATTTAGAAACTTATGCTTTCGATTCTGCAATCATATTTTCTAAATTCGCTACTCTTTTATTAAACGCCAACTTTTTTCCCCAAGAGCTCGCAGTTTTTCGCGTATCTTCTAATAGCTTAGCAGTCCAACGCAAATTTTTTCCGGAGCCTTCGTGGTGTGTATGATGGTGATTTACCCTAAAAACAGTAATCAAAAATTAATTTCGGCATTTTAACATAACAAATGTAATCTGTAGAAAATACGTACATAAAAGGCTCGCTATCCTACTAATATAATAAAGGCGAAAGGTATTGAGTATTGTTTATTTCTCCCTCACGCAAAATTTAGATACAAATACAATACAATACAATAAATTTATTGCTGTTACAAGGTGTTCATCGTTCTGGCTGGGAAATATAACAAGCTATTAATTCTGCTGCTAATGATGATGATAAAACATATGAATTGAGGCATGGAACATATTGGTCTTCTTCTTCTTCGTATGAAGTAGTGGCCAACTCTGATGTCAGAATTTTTAGGCCACCCGAAGGCCTCCGACATGGCTAACAACTGAAAAAGCCGGGAAGAACATCTTAACGTGCCTTCCGAAGGGCGGAAGCGCTCAGATCTAAATGCCATCCAGATCACCCATATAAGTAGTGTCCGTGCGGAGTGTTGCTTAACCAAGATGATCTGCGAAGATCACCGGAGTAAATTACATGGTGTTAAATTGCATTATGTTACAGGTTATAGGTAAGGTATCTCACATAAACCCTGGCTAAGGGTAAATTTAGCAATATGGTTATAGTAGGCAGACCGAGGCTTTGTAGGTAGTTAACTAGGTGTACCTATATAACAAATTGTCATTGCACATTATGTAAAGCTACACCAAGAATAACATTATAGGCTATTTTTTATCCAGGTACCATGCGTGCGAAGCCGCGGGCAGAAGCTAGTATAAAATCTTAGTGAAAACTTTTTGAAAACTGGAGCTAACATTAAAGTATTTCTTTCCTGTCAGCCAAATTCCATTGGAAATAAATAAATAAATAAATAATGCGGGACGTAATCACACAACATCATGTAACCCCAAACAGAACATGCAAACACTTGCCCCGCAGTGGGAGTTGAACACACAACTAGCTAATTAAATTTGCGGGTACTTCGGAGAAGGCAAGCAGTATCTTGGGTTTCACTTACCCGGTTTTGATAAAATATAGCTTAGGCTTTTTGATACTTACTTACTGTGGCAGATTTAAATAATTGGGGGCATATAGGTGTATTGTCAAAAAATGCTGTGAGTTGTGACTGACAAATCCCGAATCCGTTTGAAATCTGAATGATCCGTTGATTTAACGTTGCCTCTGGTTCTCTAGTCTGAAATAAAAAAAATAAAAAAAAAGACGTGTGGCACTCGGGGACTGCCGTGGTAAAGCTATTGCATAGACAATAGACAATAGACAAACATTTATTTACCACTTGGCACACAGTACATACAACAACAGAATTAAGAAAGTAGTTAAATAGCTGTAGTAATAGCTATACTAATAGCATAGCATTTTGTATCAACTTATGCAATTATAATTATTTATTTATTTTATTTATGCAGCATTTATTTTTCTTTGATATTAATTCAAGTGTTACTTTTTGAGCGTGGTGACAAACGAGCTTCGTAGAGTCGTACAATACGTCTAGTTGCACGCACACAAACACCGTGTCGAAGATTGCCGAAAAGAAACGACGTTAGACAATGCACGGCCTTCAAGCCACACCTCCGTGCCCGTCGGAGTGGGGAGCGTGAGGTTTTTTTTCGTTGTGGAATTTCTGGATTCGGTCCCCGCGCTCAAGGCCCTCAATAGAAGCTATGCAATAGCTTAAAACAGTTTTAAACCAAAACAAAAATGAACGAATTCTATCATTGTAGGTATGATAATAATAATAATAACAAGAACCTAACATTTAATAGCACACCATATATAAAAATAATGAATTCTTTGGTTTTCGTGGTCTTTTTTCCTATACATTCATTAAAACCTCGGTTCATAAAAATGGATATTTGATTCTGGTATTTGACCTCGTCGGCCCTGAGTGTCGCTTCGTCCACTCGTCCTCGCGAGCTAGCTTCACTCAGGATCTTCCACGCGAACTTCTGGTTCCACATTTTTTATATCCAATCTACGCATAGGGACCACAAGACTACGTTGCATTGGGGTGATCTGCGTCAGTTCTGTGATATATCTAGAACCTTTGCTACTCAAGTTGGGGTGTCCTAGAAACTACTGCTGCGGGAAGGATTTCCAGGTGGTTGTAAAAAGTCTAATAACCGACTATCTATTCCGGGAAAACAACGAGAAATATCATTGTCAATGTCCAATTACCAAAAAATACCACAGAGGCCATAAATAAAAAGAAGAAGACCATGTTTTTGCTATTCAGTGATGAAAAAAAATTTGCCCTCAGTGTCATCAAGTTTGACGAAATTAGGTAAAAAATTTGAATTTTCAAATAATCATATCTCAAAAACTATTTGTGTCCGCACTACGCCATTTTAGATTTAGGCTTCCTAGATATAGACCTATCTGAGACAAAAGTTCCAGCCGCCTAGATCACTACAAATAAATGAAAGTTGAGCCAAAAATTAATGTGCAGTGGGGAAAATTCATTTCAAATGCCGGCAGCACCAAACAAAACAAAACAAAATTGAATTTCACTTTTTGGCTTATTTTCTTACAGATTTCTGCTCTCAATGTCGTTGTTTATTGTGGAAGTCTAGTTAACAATCCATTTTTAAATAAATACCTCGTCAAAAGTACGATACTTACGAATGAAAAGACAAATCCGGAATGTTTTGCACCAAAATACACTACACCGATCCATTTTGATAGAGAAATCCATAAGATTAATTTGTTATTATTGATTTACAATAGATGAAACATAAATTTTCCAGGTAATAATTTAGTTTCAAGCAAGTTTTTCACAAAATCTTCGAAAACTGCTGCTAGCTGCCAAAGTTTGCTTAGCGCAATGTTGTTTAAACAACGAAAAAACCGGCACGCGATAAGGGACAGCAAATCATATAGTGCGGTCTCCCTTATTTGCATGAAGCACGCATATGTAGTTCTCTGTCTTGAAAGAATGCGATGAAGATAACTCGTCGTCTATTGCTTTCTCTGTCTAGGCAGATAGTCTTCCGATCCATTTTTTATTTCGTTTTTAGCTTTTTTATGCTTTAGGTACTTTGTACTGAATACACTTTTGCTAAAAAAAAAAGAAGCGTCTCTCACCGTAGTGCACCATCATCGAACCATTCATCGTCTGATGTAGGGCTCGGCGCAGCAGTAGCAATTGACATGACAGTCATGCTGGTAGACGCGGCGCTGCTATCGCAGAACTAATTTTTAACAAAATAAATATTTGGTTGTTATTTAGTTTTTATTTACTATAATTATGCTCTTCTGGTGTACGAGGTCTAATTCCGGACATTTTGCTGTACGAATCGCTCACAGATATCCATTAATTAAATATCCGGGGTCGAGTTGCACCCCATTTTTCAGTAGGACTTGAATCGTGGCGCGGCCTTCACTTCACTTCACTTCTTTATTAAATGGCTTCTGGGACAGTTATCCACAATTTCGCCAGTATCAAGTATAACAATTGTTCATAATAATATGAGGCAACGTAGTACGGTTTATAAGTCCAGTCGTCCAGTCTTCGGTCAGGTCCTGTTTTCTGCTATAGCCATGGCGACTATAACAAAAGACGATCGGCGCACAATTTTCTTCATCAGAGAATTCCCGTTCAATCTTCTTTTATTCCATTTCACTAATACTTGTGTCTTATAACTAACATTTATCGGTTATAATACCATGAAAAATAAACGACATACATCAGAAAAACACTAGAAAATAAAATTTAATAAAATTGACAACCGTCGTTCAAGATGAAAAAAATGGTGTCCGTGGCGCGGCCTTTACTGTACCTCCAAAAAAGTCCGCGCCATTTGCCGCGCCACGACTCAAGTCCGACGGCAAATGTCACAAACACAGTCACTTCTTTATTCAATGGCTTCTGAGACTGATTTCTACAATTTCGTCAGTACCTTATCAAAAGTTAGCTCGCTCTGTTGTTGTCTGTCAGTTCTGCCACTGTAGGACTCACTTGAAGTAAAAATATTTTTGTTTTGGGACAACATTTTTTTCATCATGAACGACGTCTCTGTCATTTTTATTAAATTTTATTTTCCAGTGTATTTCTAATTTTTATCGATTTTTATAAATGGTATTTTAACCGTTATACGTTAGTAATAGGACACAAGTATTAGTGAAATGGAATAAAGAAGATTTGGACGGAAACTCTCTGATGAAGAAAATTGTGCGCCGATCGTTTTTGTTATAGTCGCCATATAGCAGAAAACAGGACTGAAGACTGGATGACTGGACTTATAAACCGTACTAATTATGAACAATATTATACTTGATACTGGCGAAATTGTGGAAACTATCCCAGAAGCCATTTAATATAGAAGTGCAGAGGGCTTACCACAGGTTTTGATAGTTTCCGAAAACTTTATAAGTTTCGGTATCTTTCCATACATTTTCGTAGTTCATGCACGTTTCCCTAGAGGCGCTGTACTGAAAATGTTTGGGAAGATACCGAAACTTATAAAGTTTTCGTAAACTATAAAAACCTGTGGTAAGCCCTCAGTGAAGTGAAGTTATTGTTTTGTTTGTAGTGTTGCCGGATTAGCATTTTATATTGCTAAATCTAGCATATTTCCTGATCCATTAGCATCATTTAGCATATTCAATGATAAGCATTTTTTGAACGTTTTCCTATGTACTCAAAGCGTCAGCATTTGGAAAGTGTGTGTTTTTTGTAAGTGGGCGGTTTGAACCCACTAGTTACCATTAGTGGTATTAGGTTATTAGTGGTCGCACAGTGGTTCTGTTTGGAATAAGGTGGACACAGGGTCAAACGTTGGAATTAAGATACCTCGTAACAACCCTAACAACTTCTATTCTATAACAAATCTGTAAGTTGATCTGATGTATAGTTTCCGAGAAAATAAATATTTCATTATTTTTAGTATGGAGGAAAACATACTTTATTTTTTTTCTCGAAAAGGGTCTACTTGTTGCGTGTTTATTTAATGTAATGTATGGTAGCCCTGATGACATTACAACCCAAAAAAATAAAACGCGTGCCCATTCTGTCCCTTTCGCGAGTTATTAGTTAGTTAATGACGTTTCAAAGTGTACTATACAGTTCCTACTGAATAAATGATTTTTGACTTTGACTTTGACTTTGATTTGATATCAAATTCTTATTCTTATTTTTGTGGTATTCGTTTCAAATTTTTGACAGCATTGAATGCATTTTCATGCACGTGACTTTTTAAAAATATCTTTGCAATGAACTTTTTTTTCCAAAATCCACGATTTTATTATATTTTTGCTGAAGTATGCGTGTAAACTTTCTGAAGTCACAATCTTGTGATGATTTTTAAAATCATACAAAATGTTTGAACTGTTTTGTAAGAAGCAGGAGACCAAGTTGGAGCTCTGAGAAGAGCTGAGTAAGATGTGGGTAGTCCTCATAAGAACTGTTTGAGTTCTATATTATAGAAATAGACATAGACACAGACATCACTTCACAAATACATATAAAACTAAGAATTTACTAGTTCGAAAAAAACACTTATTATAAATAGGTAATGTGTGCAGCAGCAAATAGGCCCCGACTCAGCATTATGCCCACTGCGTTCTCAGAGGACGCTGTTTTTCTGCCGAGACTATTGTGTTCAGCCACAAGACCCTGTGAGAACGTACTCGTATGGTGTTAATAATAACGTAAGTTCCTAGTGTGGTATGGAGAGTAACCATTACATAATTTAAACAAAAAAAAAAGGATTGCATTACAAAATATTAATTATAATAAAATTTAATAATCACATATCCATAAATGGGTTGATTCCATAAATTATAAAGTGAATTAACTAAATGTATTAATTTAATTAAAATGCAATGAATTTCAATGACAAAATATGCCTTAAAATTAAATTGAACTTTTGATAAATGTAATCAGGGCGAGAAAAAAAAAGATAGATTATAAACTATATATCGTGTAAATATTAAATTAAATTTCAGTATGTAAATTAAATTAAAATGCAATAAATTTCAATAATAAAATATTCATTAAAATAAAATTGAATAGGAATTAAAAACACTCAGGGCAAATAAATAAAAAGACAGAGTCTAAAGAAATTAAAGAAGTAGTTGAGTTATGTATAGAATATTTAATCGAAATATGTGCAATAGAAATAACAAAGCTAGGCTTAGTATTAGTTAATTTATATTGGCCATATCGAAAACGAATGCCCGAATTATTTTACGAAACTTTAAACAAACTTTTGCAATTCTTACAGCTAAAATATAATAAAAAAGATGTAATAATTGGAGGAGACTTCAACGTAAATATATTAGATAGTATAATCTCTGCTACACTATTAAATCTCATGCACAGTTTTAACTTCTATCAGCATGTAAAAGAAGCAACTAGAATAAAAATATCGAAGGATAATATGAATAATAAATATTCTTGTATTGACCTTATACTTACAAACTTCCAAATTAAAAACATCAGTGTAAAAGTTAAAGAATACGGTTTTAGTGATCATAAGGGAGTATTAATTAGAATTCCAGCTAAAAAACTTACATTACAAAAAACCTGGTTGGTAGAAAAAATAATTTTAAATGATTGCAATATACAAAAATTTATTACAGAATTAAGGGACACAAATTTTAATCATGTTATAAACAATGGAAAAAATGCTAATGAAAATTACAATTCATTTAGTGAAATCATAAAAAATATAATTGAAAAGTGTATACCGAGAATAAAAATAAAAATAAAGATTAACAGTAAAAAGGCATGGTTAACTACTGGAATAAAAAAATCTTGTAAACAATATTAGTTTCACAAACCGATAATCCAATCCTTTCCACAAACTATAAACACTATAAAAAAATATTAAGAAAAACCGTCGTTACATAAAAAAAGCTTCAAAATATAAAAAAATGAAAATCTCTGAAAATATGGTCAAAACTATGTGGTACATTGTAAAAGAACAAACAAATACATTTCCTACAAAAAATAAAAAGAACATAAAACTAAAAGTGATCAACAAAACTACCGAGGATCCAGCTATTATTGCAAACACATTTAACAACTTCTTTTCGTCAGTTGGAGACAGCAAATCTATACAAGTACCAACTGGTCGAACAGTAATCTCGTCGACGAAAAACACAATGTTTTTACAGCCATTAACTGAACAAGAGACCTACAAAATTATCCGTAATTTAAGAAATAAAAGAAGTTTTGGCCATGACGAATTACCACCCGTACTTATAAAAAAGTGCGCCAAAGAATTAGCTTCCCCACTTACATTCTTAATAAATCAATCTTTTTTTGAAGGCATTGTCCCAGACCAATAAAATTGTCAGTAATCAAACCTCTCTATAAAAAATGAGACCATTCAGATAAAAATAACTACAGACCAATTGCATTATTACCAACATTTTCAAAAATATATGAGGGTGCCATGTCATCCCGTCTTTATTCATTCTGTGAAAAATATAAATACTTTAATGAAAATCAGAACGGCTTTAGGAAAAACCGCTCAACATCTCTAGCGGTGTATAAATACATAAACGAAATATTAAATATAATTAACGAGGAAAAGTATAAAATTATACAGAATAGGTATCAGAGGACCAGTTTATGATTGGTTTATATCATACCTTAAAAATCGTGTTCAGTATGTTAAAGTAGAACATCACGATTACGCAACGGGTAAAATTATAAAAGTAAAATCAGAATATATCGACGTTACATAGAGAATCTATGGGTATATATCTGACACACAATTATTTTATTTTTCTTTAGTCATTATTTATTATACAATTGGTCTCACAAGGTCTAGTGACTGTAGGAAGGTAGTGGCATGTAGTTGTGTGGCACACAACTACATGCCAGGACGACTGCTTACTTACTATTTAACTACTTTCTTAATTCTGTTGTTGTATGTACTGTGTGCCAAGTAGTAAATAAATGTTTGTCTATTGTCTATTGTCTATTTGTTACAAAATCTATACCACAAGGTAGTGTTCTAGGTTCCATCTTATTTCTCATATATATAAATGACTTACAAAAAATTATAGACAGTTCTTGCACCTTATTTGCCGATGACATATCAGTGATAATCCCATGTAAATCTGACATAAATATAAATAATCTCCTGGATAGCATCTTAGAAATAATAATAGAGTGGCTTGACGAACACAATCTCCAATTAAATTTCAAAAAAACGCAGCTCATGCAGTTCCACCCCTATCAGAAAGCACCGTTGAATATAAAATACTCATATGACAGTACTCCACTCGAATGCGTAAACACTTACACTCTTCTAGGAATCCAAATAGACTCTAACATAAACTGGAAAGAACACATTAAAAAGTAAATGCTAAGTTATCGAGATTTACCTACGCCTTATATGAATTAAAAAAAACTACCAACATAAAAACTGCCATCTGTGCATACTATGCTTACGCGCATGCTTGGCTACAGTATAGAATAATACTCTGGGGAAACAGCACAGATGCCCAAAAACTATTTGTATTACAAAAAAGATGCCTCCGCAATTTTTAATCTCGATCAAATTGAAAGTTGTGTGCCATATTTTATAAAACACAAAACTCTTACTCTCGTATCTCTATATATCTTAGAAGTATGTATAATAGTAAAAAAGAATATCCACCTGTTTCATCCCTATTCGCGACCGCAAAATCTGAGACCAAAAACCCGATTAGCCATTCCCTTTTCAAAACTAAAAATATTCCACACGGGTCCCCATGCAATGTCTATTAAAATATATAACAGAATCCCCCTAGAAATCCAAGCAGAAAACAAAATTAATACATTTAAATTATTATTAAAAAAATATTTACTGAAAAACTGCTTTTACTCGCTGCAAGAGTTCTTTGATTAGAAGATAATGTGTTAGAATTATTCAAAAATGCAATTTTAGTTACAATGTATTTTAGTTTGTAAGAATTTTTTATTATATTATGCCACCTAGCAAGATGCCTAAATTTTGCTATGCCCTAACAGGGTTCATGTTGAAACTATGCATATAGGCCTCCCCTAAAAAGGGGGATATACCCATATTCCCCACGCTGGGCATGCGGGTTGGGGATCGCAGGGCACAACTTCTCGCACCACTGACGATGCTGCCTGTCGGCAAAATTTCATGAATAAATTGTGAATAAAACGGCAACACTGATGAACACTTTGTTTGTTTTGTTTTGTCAGTTTGATACTCTGAGACTCTGAGTCTCGAATTTTTATATTTATTTTGTATTGTACATGCCACCAAAGGCACCAAATCTCTTTAGATCTTGTCTTGTTGTATAGATAATAATGCTACTCCTATAATACTTATCTCGCTTGCCGATACCTATACCTACGAACTGTTGATAGCAAACGAATGATTAAGTTTTACAAAAGCAAATCAAAACAAATAAACTAGTCAAGGATAAATCGTTGTTCTTAGCAACTTTATCTTGTGAGTAAACTCGCTGTTTGGATTGGACAATTTTTAAGTGAAAATGACACTCAGAAGATGGTTTGCGAGGTATGTTTTTTATTAACAATAATTCATGATAGATCAGCTAAAATACCTTTATAAAATAGAGTGCTAATCATCAATAAGTACCTATTTACTTCGTGCTAATTAATAACCATCCAGCTCCAGCCTTCACCAAAAGAAATAAATAATGCTGGACATTATCACACATAATCATGTAGTCCCTAACTAAGCAGAGTTTGTATTAATGGAACAACATGAATGATAAACTACTTATTTAAACTTTTCTTTTTGAAAATAAATACACTGTATGTTACATAGTATACCCGGACTTGAGAGAAATCTCTGCAGAACATGCAAACATTTGTTCTCCAGCAGGAATCAAACCTGCAACCTCCTGCATCTCAGGCAGGCCTTCTCCCACTGTTCCACAGAGGTTGACAAAATTCTGTAGATGCTTATTGATTGCAAGAGAAGATAAGTGCATTTAACATTCTGACATAAGCCTTCTATTTTATAATGACATTATTTAGAGCAAGCCCTGTCACCTCACTTCATCGGTAAAAGGTTGGGTTTAACAACTAAATTTATTCAGGGATGTCTCGGTTATAAGTCCCTCAGTACTAGAAGAGTGTGTAACCAAATGCCAACCCTCTGTAAAAAATTCCGTAACACAGTAGATGATTCCGATCATCCTATCTACCTATCATGGTTCATGAGATAAAGCCTGGTGACAAACAGACAGACAGTGGAGTCTTAGTAATAGGTTCCGGTTTGTACCCTTTGGGTATAGGACCCTAAAAATTAAGTAAAGTTAAGTTAAAAGTGTTATATTATCTTTAAATAAATTATAATTTCAATGTTTCAAATCTTCCAGATCGTTTATTCAACATTGTAGACTGGTCAGCTACACCACTTCTGTACCAGTAACTGAACAGAAATGGAGACAGAAGGATGAAAACCATAGAAGGTACAAGTTCGGTGTTGCAGCAGTACTGAGTTCAATTGTGGTAGGAGCAAGCAGTAATACTGGTAAGGGCAGTATGTAGAAAACCAAAACTAAAGTTAATAAAGAGAAACTGTCTTAGAAACCATTTTTGCTCTTTAAGGAGACCATTGTGGTATCTATCTAATAGATATAAAAAAATCATCTACAATTGTCACCAATTTTTTTCTACAATCAGTTTAATGATGTGTGTGATTCAATATCATTTCATTTTATCGAACAAAACAATTTTCACAACAGTGGTCAAATTCAGCCAAAACTGCAGCTTAGGACTCGCAACAAGAACAACTTGCTTTTAGATAAAAAGGACAATAAGAAGAAGGTGGATGTGAACAAACATCCAACAGCAGTAAAGGCTGAGAATGTTCTGGCTGAAACAGCAGGCACCAAGCTGCCAAACCTGCCAACGTACAGTGCCGAGGAGGTCAGCAAACATGATTCCAAGTTAGTCACATCAAAATATTTTACCTTCCACTGAGGCTCCACTTTCATTGTAACAGGGTAAAAAGCCTATGTGTTAATTCAGGTCTCAAAGTATGTATATTCCAAGTTTCATACAAATCCGTTCAGCTGTTAGTGAGTTTATTGGGAACAAACATACATTTCAAATTTGATTGCAATTTGGACTTTCTATAATTAGCTTATTAGACATAAAAAGTCAAAAGAGTATAAAAAATTGCCCTCCGCCATGCAGAATTTCAGCTCAAGCTGTGTAGTTGCTTTGGACTTGAAAAGCAACAAACATTACAGTCATGCCTTCATATCTCACATTCAAACTGTCAACTTCAGCTTTGCTCGAAGATGTTTGAATTGTTCATGCTAAAACTGCGGAACAGGATGAACTGAAAGTCAGCACATATATTGTAGATCAGGAATAAGATACTGGCTACATTATATCCAGGTGCCTGCAAGCATTACTGCGGGATGGGTAAGCAAGTATAATAATAAGTATTATAATGTAGGTATTATCAAGTTCAATAGTTCACCTTTGCTTTGATACCCTATCTGGCCTATCTTTTAGATAAAATGAACTGTGTTTAATAATGTAAACTTGCAGAAACAGTTTCTGGGTGACTTACAAGCATGGTGTGTATGACATCACAGAGTTCCTCCCCTCCCACCCCGGGGGGGAACAGATCTACCATGCAGCTGGACATAGCATAGAGCCCTTTTGGAGCGTGTATGGCATGCATAAGACAGAGGAGATTTATGAGCTGCTTGAGACTTACAGAATAGGTATGTATGTATGTATATATGTATCACTATGATTACGTCATGAGTCTGAAAATTTGAATAGAAAAACCATTATTTCGACACAAGTGGACAATGAAGAGAAAGCACTCTGGCTAGCATAGTAGTTATAATAGTTAATCTGGGGGGAATCATTCCAATCAATGAATCGAATACTTTATTCTGTTTTATACAATTGTATCTACACTAGGAAATGTCACATTTACAATTAACATTATAAAAATAAAATTCCTTATAAGCAAAATTTTTTACATAAATAAATCTTCTCCATAATATTGCTTGTGCTTCTCCCCCACTATTATCCGGTTGTGCCATCTCTGGTAAATCCGTGAGATAAAGAATCCATTGACTTTGCCTACAGAATTCCTACAAATTGACGCGCCATATTATTACAAGAGAGTGCGTAATGTATTAATCATATCGGCTAAATTATTTAATGATTGAGACGAATGGTGCCCGGTTTTTCGATTCATAACCAAGCCATATCTTTAATCGCAGCTGCTTGCTTCCGCGAGTTGGTTTTCGAGTCGAAATTCCCGACGTCGAGTCTCCTAGTGGCGTATTGTTGTAAAGAGAGTTTCACTTAGACTGCTCATTTTTACTAAACCTTCAGGTAACCTGAATGACGAGGATGTGGTGGACCACTCGGATGAGGAGATGTGGGTCGACGAGCCTTTCAGAGACAAGCGCCTCATAGTGAAGACGGCCAAGCCATTCAATGCGGAGACACCACCCAAGTACCTGATAGAGCACTTCGATACACCCAAGTACGTTTATACTCTTACAAACTGTAATGAGGTACAATTACAATATGTGTGAAGATTCGCTTCACTCACTTGTTCAATGTTTCAATTACTCACACTTATATTACACCCAGTATTAGTTTTATTCGCCTATTCATTTCATTGTGGCCTCGCATCTGTGCAAAGAAAAATTGTAGTCTCTACTTGCTGGCATAAGTCTAACAAGTGGATTTGAAATTACCTTTCTGATACGAAATTTTTCTAGGCTGCCATAGCATTTTCAAGTACTATTTAATTTATCGTTATATAGAAATTAAATAAACAAAAAGCATATCAATGAATTTGCAAATACGATAGGCTGAGTGATTTTTTTGTTCTGCAACAGTGCTATTCCAGTTTTCCTGTTTGAAGTTTGAATGTAATGAGTGCCATTGCGCACTGTTCTGAGCTCGACGCTAGTGGGGTGTAAGGAGTTCCAATCTCCATCGCCTACAACTCCGGTCTAAAGTTGTCTAAATCCAATACTTCCAGCGAGTTATTCTAGTGCCTGGTGTAGTGGGTCAGGTGCATCATTATCATCCGCAGACCGAGCCTGAGCACCCACTGCTGAGTACAGGTCTCCCGTTGCTGCTGCCACTCGCCATAGTCCTGCGCTAGCCTGATGCACTGCGGCCCGCGCTGACTACGTCGTCAACCCATCGTACCACTGGACGGCCGACACTTCTCTTCCCAGTCTGTTAATGTTTCGCACCACCTGCCACCATCACGTCTCGCCAGGCGTCCTGCCCAACTCCATTTGAGCTACATTAGCCGTATTCCGACATCGTTGACCTTGATGTTTCTTCTACCGGTTTAAGTAGTAGCCATGAGTTGCAGCGAGCTGTTCTACGTGCGGCAGCACATGGCGGTGCCGCTGCTGGAGGCGGGGCAGCACCGCGTGCGCGTGTGTGTGGGCGGCGCGCGGCACGAGCTGTCGCTGCAGCAGCTGCAGCAGCTGCCGCAGGCCAGCGTGCGCGCCGCGCTCATGTGCGCCGGCAACAGGCGCAGCGACATGCAGAATGTAAGTGTTGCTCTACGTGCGGCACGAGCTGTCGCTGCAGCAGCTGCAGCAGCTGCCGCAGGCCAGCGTGCGCGCCGCGCTCATGTGCGCCGGCAACAGGCGCAGCGACATGCAGAATGTAAGTGTTGCTCTACGTGCGGCACGAGCTGTCGCTGCAGCAGCTGCAGCAGCTGCCGCAGGCCAGCGTGCGCGCCGCGCTCATGTGCGCCGGCAACAGGCGCAGCGACATGCAGAATGTAAGTGTTGCTCTACGTGCGGCACGAGCTGTCGCTGCAGCAGCTGCAGCAGCTGCCGCAGGCCAGCGTGCGCGCCGCGCTCATGTGCGCCGGCAACAGGCGCAGCGACATGCAGAATGTAAGTGTTGCTCTACGTGCGGCACGAGCTGTCGCTGCAGCAGCTGCAGCAGCTGCCGCAGGCCAGCGTGCGCGCCGCGCTCATGTGCGCCGGCAACAGGCGCAGCGACATGCAGAATGTAAGTGTTGCTCTACGTGCGGCACGAGCTGTCGCTGCAGCAGCTGCAGCAGCTGCCGCAGGCCAGCGTGCGCGCCGCGCTCATGTGCGCCGGCAACAGGCGCAGCGACATGCAGAATGTAAGTGTTGCTCTACGTGCGGCACGAGCTGTCGCTGCAGCAGCTGCAGCAGCTGCCGCAGGCCAGCGTGCGCGCCGCGCTCATGTGCGCCGGCAACAGGCGCAGCGACATGCAGAATGTAAGTGTTGCTCTACGTGCGGCACGAGCTGTCGCTGCAGCAGCTGCAGCAGCTGCCGCAGGCCAGCGTGCGCGCCGCGCTCATGTGCGCCGGCAACAGGCGCAGCGACATGCAGAATGTAAGTGTTGCTCTACGTGCGGCACGAGCTGTCGCTGCAGCAGCTGCAGCAGCTGCCGCAGGCCAGCGTGCGCGCCGCGCTCATGTGCGCCGGCAACAGGCGCAGCGACATGCAGAATGTAAGTGTTGCTCTACGTGCGGCACGAGCTGTCGCTGCAGCAGCTGCAGCAGCTGCCGCAGGCCAGCGTGCGCGCCGCGCTCATGTGCGCCGGCAACAGGCGCAGCGACATGCAGAATGTAAGTGTTGCTCTACGTGCGGCACGAGCTGTCGCTGCAGCAGCTGCAGCAGCTGCCGCAGGCCAGCGTGCGCGCCGCGCTCATGTGCGCCGGCAACAGGCGCAGCGACATGCAGAATGTAAGTGTTGCTCTACGTGCGGCACGAGCTGTCGCTGCAGCAGCTGCAGCAGCTGCCGCAGGCCAGCGTGCGCGCCGCGCTCATGTGCGCCGGCAACAGGCGCAGCGACATGCAGAATGTAAGTGTTGCTCTACGTGCGGCACGAGCTGTCGCTGCAGCAGCTGCAGCAGCTGCCGCAGGCCAGCGTGCGCGCCGCGCTCATGTGCGCCGGCAACAGGCGCAGCGACATGCAGAATGTAAGTGTTGCTCTACGTGCGGCACGAGCTGTCGCTGCAGCAGCTGCAGCAGCTGCCGCAGGCCAGCGTGCGCGCCGCGCTCATGTGCGCCGGCAACAGGCGCAGCGACATGCAGAATGTAAGTGTTGCTCTACGTGCGGCACGAGCTGTCGCTGCAGCAGCTGCAGCAGCTGCCGCAGGCCAGCGTGCGCGCCGCGCTCATGTGCGCCGGCAACAGGCGCAGCGACATGCAGAATGTAAGTGTTGCTCTACGTGCGGCACGAGCTGTCGCTGCAGCAGCTGCAGCAGCTGCCGCAGGCCAGCGTGCGCGCCGCGCTCATGTGCGCCGGCAACAGGCGCAGCGACATGCAGAATGTAAGTGTTGCTCTACGTGCGGCACGAGCTGTCGCTGCAGCAGCTGCAGCAGCTGCCGCAGGCCAGCGTGCGCGCCGCGCTCATGTGCGCCGGCAACAGGCGCAGCGACATGCAGAATGTAAGTGTTGCTCTACGTGCGGCACGAGCTGTCGCTGCAGCAGCTGCAGCAGCTGCCGCAGGCCAGCGTGCGCGCCGCGCTCATGTGCGCCGGCAACAGGCGCAGCGAGATGCAGAATGTAAGTGTTGCTCTTCCTGCCCTCTTCCCGAATGCCATAATCAAAGGGAAGTCACACTATCTATCATATATATATCACTGAAACTTGGTTAAATGATAGCGTTCATGATAATGAGCTTTTTGACGACCGTTACATAGTTTGGAGTCGCGACCGTAACTATGATTTGACAAGTCAGGTTAAAGGCGGCGGTGTTATGATAGCTGTTCGCCGGGAACTCGTGGCTGAGTGTCAGGAGAAGTGGTCTTCGTCTGCCGAAGATTTATGGGTCACCCTCACATTGAAAAATCGTAATCCTAGATCAACCTATAAACTACATATCGGGGTGGTATACATTTGTAATGAAAACTTGGGTAATTCGATGTCTATGCAGCTATTTAACTTTGCTAAAAATCTAAGTACGATCACATTGGATAACCCGTTGGATAAAATTATTTTATTTGGTGATTTTAATATGCCCCTTGTTACATGGACTTTAGATAATGACGGGATTTCATTATCTCCGAGTAATCTAGGTTCGCATCAATTAGATTTAATAGATACTCTAAATACATGCAATTTATTGCAATATAATTCTATCTTGAATGATAGCCATGGCCGTCTATTAGATTTAATTTTCTCTAATAGTGATGTAATCGTAAAATCTTCCGATTTTCCCCTCATTCAGGAAGACCCTCACCATCGGGCTCTCGTAACTTCAGCAGAGTTTATTCAACTACACTCCATTAAGCCACGCCCTTACACTAGGTACTCCTATTCCAATGGAGATTATGATTCTATTTGTTCTAAACTTAACACCATCAATTGGCAATCAGAGTTTGGTAATAGGACTATTGAGGATGCGGTCTCCTTTTTGTACAGCACTATTTACAACCTACGTGATCTCCACATTACATCCAAATTAGTTACTCCAACTCGTAAGTATCCGTTATGGTACAAGCAGCCCCTTATAAAAATACTTCGTGAAAAAGCAAAATATCACAAGAAATTTAAAAGATACGGAAATTTGTATGATCGTGATTCGTTTAATTTACTACGTGAAAGAGCGCGTACCCTAGACATGTACAATACCTACATTAATAATATTGAAACTTCTATAAAACAAAATCCACGTGCATTCTGGTCGTATGTGAAAAGTAAAAACTATTCTAATACGTATCCTTCCGTTTTGAAGTACGGGAACCGTTCGTCCGACCAAGGTGATGAGATCTGCAACTTTTTTGGTGAATATTTCCATTCTACTTTCCTTAGTAATCCTCAGACTATTATCCAACCCACTCTATCTTGTGCACCTGACTTTGACTCCTCCACTGATATAAGTACGGTTGAAGTGCTCGAAGAAAATGTTTTAAAACTATTTAAATCTTTAGACCTCAGCAAATCAGCTGGTCCTGATAATATTCCGGCTATTCTGATCGTAAAATGTGCCAATAGTCTAGTTTTGCCCCTTACACTTTTATATCGTCGCTCCCTAACTGAAGGCACTGTCCCTATTATTTGGAAAACCGCTTTTATTACCCCTATACATAAGAAAGGTCCTAAAAATAGGGTAGAAAACTACAGACCGATATCTAAGTTGTGTTTATTTGCTAAGGTTTTGGAAAGGATCCTTTATGTACAACTATATTCCGCACTTAAGCACAACATTTCACTTCAACAACATGGCTTCTTAAGAGGTAGGTCAACCACTTCCAATCTCTTACTCTGTACTGAGTTTTTAACAAAGGTCATGTCTGAGCCTTCTCAAGTAGATATCATCTACACGGACTACTCTAAATGTTTTGATCGTATCGACCATTTGGCTCTTCTTGAGAAGCTTCAGAGAATAGGTATTAGGGGTGACTTGTTCAGGTGGTTCTCATCCTACGTTCGAAATCGATGCCAAACTGTCGTGCTTAGGGGCTACTCGTCAATGCCGATGAGCATTCCTTCAGGTGTCCCTCAAGGATCCTTATTAGGACCTTTGCTTTTTACGATTTTTATAAATGATATCGCTTCTTGCTTCATTCATTCTAAAATTCTTCTTTATGCAGATGACATGAAAATTCTACTTCTAATAAATAAACCCGATGATGCCTTACATCTTCAAGCTGATCTAAACAGATTCCAGAACTATTGCACGCTCAATAAATTAGATCTGAACATCTCCAAGTGCTACGTGTGCTCTTTCACTCGTAAGCCATCATCATTAACCTTTAATTACTTTTTCTACGACTTGCCTCTTACTAGGGTTAATAAAATTAAAGATTTAGGCATAACGTTTGATAATAAGTTGTTATTCAATGAACATCTTAATAATATAGTCAAAAAGGCATCTCGTGCACTCGGTTTTGTGCTTAGAATGTCATCGGAATTCTCTAGTATCAAAACATTCAAAATCCTCTACTGTGCATACGTACGTAGTCATTTGGAATATGCATCGCAAGTATGGAACCCTTGCTACGATGTTTACACATCGCGAATTGAATCCATACAAAAGAGATTTTTACGCTACCTACAATATCGAGCTAAAACCTTCTTACCCGATTATATTGCAAGATGTCGCAAATTCTATTTCCTTCCACTTTCCAATCGTAGGGATATAGCTGATTTGGTATATCTTTTAAATATTGCTAATGGTAATGTGGATTGCCCGGAGCTTCTAGAACATTTAGGATTGCGTACTAGCACAGCTGCATTGAGAAAACCAAACGTCCTATATGTCCCTATTGTCAGAACGAATTACAGACAAAATGCATTTTTGATCAGAGCAAGTTGCTCGTTCAACTCCTTGGCTAAAGCAAATATTGATTTAGATTTATTTAACACCACAACGAGTAAGCTTAAGCGCTTACTAAATGACAATTTCTTTAAACCAAAATAGTATAGCATATGAAGTTTATGTAATCTGTATTATTGTATTTTGTCGTCTACTTGCTATTTTTCATACCTATTTTTGTAAATTATTTGTGGAAACTTGTAATTGGCCATCAGGGTACATGTAGCAACGTATGTGTGGCTGCATGTATTTATCATTATACTATTGTGCTTATACTTAGCTGTAAGTTTTCCCAAAACTTTAAAAATAAAATAAAATAAGTCTAAGTCCGGCTGTGCTAAAAATGGCTTGACGCATCTAGCTTCTACAGGTAGTCTTTCAGATAGGCAGATCGTTACATCACCAGATCGAGCTAGATGATACTTGTACCAAATAGAACTGGTCAAGCTAGCACAAATGCTAGTGTTCATCGAGCATTTGTGTGTTGCAAAATAAAGTGCAAACGTTTTGATAAACATGTGTATATTTCAGGAAGTGAAGGAGAAGTCTGTGAAGGGCATCAGCTGGGGCGGCGGCGCCGTGGGCAGCGCCGTGTGGAGCGGCGTCTACCTGCGCGACGTGCTGCGCCTCTGCGGCCTCGACCTCGCCGACACAAGAGGGAAGCACGTCATCGTGAGTGCCGCCGCCACCTCCGGCACTCATTCATTACAACCGTTATACACCCACTGCTGGGCATAGCCCTTCTTTTGATCATGCCACTTGCCGCGATCCTGCGCTATTCTGAGCCGGCATTAATATGTAGAAAATGTCTGTCTATCGGATTCACTAGAGTTGATCGTAGAGTACAGTAGTTGTAGCAGTGAAGAGTGAATTTTCTTATTTCCTTGAAAGATCTGGGTGCTTACCACCGAGCCAAATCGAGAACGGGATTAGAATTGGATTTATGTCACTCGAAAGTCAAGATGGCGGAGCCACATCCTCAGATATATGTATTTTTTATTAGTGTATTGTAAATTTTTGACCTGTAAATAACGTGAGCAACACTCGAAAATTATTACCATTAATTATATTTTCTTTGTTTAGATAAATTTCGTAATATTTCATATTTTATTTAAAAATGATAACTAAACGTTATTATAATTATCCGACATTGAAAGGTGTCCCGCCAGATTTAACGTCAAGAGGGTAAGATTGCTGTTTGTCTTGCAAACGCACAGCAGCATATTTCAGTATTTATCTAAATTCGTACCTCGGAAATAAGTTTTTGTAATAGGTAGCAATTCCAGTGAATATTAATAACAGATAATTTGTATGTACCTACCTACTTAGATGATTATTTATTAATTTAGCGCACAAGCACATAGTTATGTACCAAAATAATGTTTGGTTTTGCCTGAGACTACCTCCTAATTTTTTTTACCTAGTTTTTTCAAACTTCATCATGATTAAAACGCTCGATCGCTAAAAAGTTACTTTCACAAAACTGTAAAAGCTCGATAGTAAACTCGATCAATTTCAAATTTATCGACGTCAACAGTGTCAAAAATAGACATGTCTATCCTAACCTCGATTCAAATTCCGCAAGTTGTCATTTTTTGTATGAGTACGAAGCAGGCTTTCAATACTACCAAATGACAGAAGTCAAATCCTAATCTCGTTCTCGATTTGGCTCGGTGGTAAGCACCCAGTTGTGAAAAGCTATAAGTAGCGTAAGAGCCTGTGTGAGCGTGGTACTGGTGTGCGTGCAGCTCCGCGGATGCGACGTGGATGCGAGCGGCGCGCAGTTCAGCACGTCCGTGCCGCTGCACACGGCGCTGGACGGCGTGCTGCTGGCCACGCACATGAACGGCGCGCCGCTGCCGCGCGACCACGGCGCGCCGCTGCGGGCCGTGGTGCCCGGCGCGCCCGCCGTGCGCAGCGTCAAGTGGCTCGGTAATGTGCACCTGTCGCACTCATCACATGCACGGCGCGCCGCTGCGGGCCTATGTCGCACTCATCACATGCACGGCGCGCCGCTGCGGGCCTATGTCGCACTCATCACATGCACGGCGCGCCGCTGCGGGCCTATGTCGCACTCATCACATGCACGGCGCGCCGCTGCGGGCCTATGTCGCACTCATCACATGCACGGCGCGCCGCTGCGGGCCTATGTCGCACTCATCACATGCACGGCGCGCCGCTGCGGGCCTATGTCGCACTCATCACATGCACGGCGCGCCGCTGCGGGCCTATGTCGCACTCATCACATGCACGGCGCGCCGCTGCACTGCGCCGGTCTCGAACCTCTCAAAATGTCTCTCCCCCTATTCCGCATGCTCTCAATCCCAGTCCTCTGGCTGCTGTCAAAACCTACGACGTAGTATCTAAAAGCGGCGATGATAACTATCACCTTATATATATCTTTTCAGTACGCTCCGCGCTCTCTCGCAGTAAGCACGCGCTTCGAACCTTTGCGCAGCGACCGACGTGATACGCACAACTTTCGCTTACTTCGCGGACTCGTAAACATAATCTACCTATCTATATTTCCACCATGATTAACTGTCGTGCCTGTCGATCTAACTCTTCTGACGGCGTTACTTGTTCAAGCTGTTCTGATGTTTATTGCTTTGCCTGTGCAAACATCAGTGAAAAAAACTACAGGAAGATGGGAGCAGCCCGCTTGGCTACCTTGCTCTGTGCAGCCTGCAAGATCAACACTTCTACTTGTACGCCATCACTGATCGCTTCGCCTGCTAGCCAACAGGGACCTCCCACGGCCACCTTGGATCTCGTACTACAAGAACTACGGGATGGGATGCGTGCTATCAATATTAAACTCGAGCAGCTTCCGATCCTAGTGCAAGAAGTAAAGGATCTGACGACCAGAACCAATGATGTGGAGAAAAGAATATCTACTCTCGAAGATAAATGCAGCGGTGATGATAGCTACCCTCAACTTCAAGAGAAACTATCCAAACTTACGGCTGACATCGCCGTGAAAGAGCAAAGAGAACGTATAAACAACGTTGAAATAAAGGGTGTCCCCCTGAAAAAATCTGAAAACCTAATACACATACTATCTAAAATTGGTGATGTAATTGGACACCCTGTCCTACCCTCCCAGATTAACTTTGTCACGAGATCGCGGTCGGTGTCCGACATCAAGCCTATAATTGTGGGATTCCTTAGCAGATATGACAAAGAGAACTTTGTTGCATCTGCCCGTGCACATAAGAACCTGGCTGCGGAGGATTTGGGCTTCCCGGGAGTATCGACTAGGGTTTTTGTGAATGACCATTTGACTCGCGAAAATAAACAACTACTATCCAAAACAAAAAAAATTGCTCTGGAGCTCAGAATCAAGTATGTCTGGGTGCAAAATTGTAAAATTTTAGTGAGAAAAAACGATACGTCCCCAATAATCCATGTACTTAGGGAGGAAGACCTTACGAAAATTAAGTGACTCTTTGTTGTTATGTGTTGTTTACATATAGTGTCAACTATTTATTTACTAAACTTGTATGCTATTTGCCGCTACTCTTGTAAATCTGAGCCATATAAACTTAACAATTCCCTCTGTTTACATAATTTTACCTACCTACCCGTTTTATTTTTACCTACCATGTCTAAAGTATTTTGCCCATACATCTTACTTACTTCTCAAAGTCATACTTACACCAATTTGTACCTAAATTGTAAAAGACATGCATGCCTAGGTAGCCAAACCGCCCGCTCCACACCAACTCAATATACTATCTATAGTAAACTCTTTTTAACGACAAGTATTATTCTAGCCAAAGTTTCGCCGAACATGCTTACTTACACCTACTGTTCTACCTACGAGTACATAACACATGCGGCTTCAAAACACAACATCTGCACAGAAACACTAGCACTGCTGTCTTGTTCGCTTACCCCTAACTCAATCTATCCTACAAATATTTTCATAAAAATCAACTCACCTTCCGGCCCGTCTATTGCTCGGCCGGAATGTGAATATGGTTTTTAGTATTTACTACCAAAATGTTAGGGGTTTGCGAACGAAGACAGTGGAGTTTAAAAGAAACATACAATTAAGTAACTACGATGTTGTTGTTTTGACTGAGACTTGGCTGCACGATGGCATTAGAACTGAGGAGCTTTTTAGCGACGTGTATACGGTGTGGCGGCGGGACCGGGACTGCGATGCGACGGGGCAGACGCGTGGGGGCGGGGTCCTCATAGCTGTCAAACGGGTTCTGGCTGCGCGCGCGCGCCCTGAATGGCACTCCACGGCAGAGGATACCTGGGTCTCAATAAATTTTGCGAAAAATAAAACTAAGCCTCCGCTAAGCCTACATCTATGCTGTTTATACCTGTGCGCACAAAACCAAGGTTTATCGTTCTCCTCTCAACTCTCTAATTTCACTGACAAAGTTTTATCTATCTCGACTCAACATCCGAATGATAAGATTCTAATACTGGGCGATTTCAATTTGAGTGACATACGCTGGAGCTGTTCCTCTGGCTATGCTTATCTATCACCTATGTATAACACTGCCAACTCGGATCATATAGAGTTGGTCGACATGTTAACTATAAATGACTTATGTCAATACAATCCCATATTAAATGGGCTTGGTCGAATATTGGATCTTGTTTTATGCAATGAAGAGGTATCGGTGTCATGCTGTTTGGATCCCTTGGTGAAGGAGGACAGTGTCTACCATCAAGCACTCATTTGTGAACCCCATTTCATTTACACGACAGCTCTAAAACTGCGCCCTAGACCTTTCTTCTGTTATAATAAGGGTGATTATCAAAGTTTATGTGATGAACTTGATACTTACGATTGGGACACGGCTATCTCGGAGGGTTCGGTAGATGACGCTGTTGAATTATTCAATAAGGTAGTATCCGAGCTTCGCGACAAGTATATTCCGCAAAAAAATGTCCGGCGCAAGCAGTATCCTCCATGGTATTCCTCGGCTTTATTACACATTATCAAGGAAAAGAATTATTATCACAGGAAAATTAAAATCTACGGAAATATGGCGGATAAAAGCTCTTTCAAAGTTTTGCGAGCACGAGTGAAGAGAGTTGAGCATGAGTGCTATCTAAACTACATTATGAGAGTCGAAAATTCTATTAAATCTAATCCAAAGGCATTCTGGTCTTACATTAAATCGAACAAGCAACATAATTCGTATCCCTCTTGCATGACCTATATGAACACAGACATAACTGAAGGCACCAACATCTGCAATGCCTTTGCTGATTTCTTTAATTCTAACTACCTTCCCCCCACATCCTCATGCACAACTTTATCTTCTTCTCCCTCCGATCATTTAGCTCAGGTGTCCACTACCGATTTAAGTACTATAGAAATATCTTCCCTACAAATTTTAAAACTCTTAAAGACTGTTGACTGCAACAAATCCGCCGGTCCAGATGGTCTCCATCCTATGTTATTTAAACGCTGCGCTAAGTCACTATGTTATCCCATCTGTTTACTTTTCTGCAGATCAATATCAGAAGGAACGGTGCCATCTATTTGGAAATCAGCGTCTGTTACTCCCATTCACAAAAAGGGACCTAAACGTGATATTTGCAATTACAGACCCATCTCTAAACTGTGTGTCCTAGCTAAAATTCTTGAGAAAATAGTTCATGAACAGCTTTACTCAGCTTTGAAGCATTCTTTCCTCCACCAGCAACATGGTTTTCTTAGAGGTAGGTCGACAACCACCAACCTTATAAGTTTCATAGATTTTGTTACTGATCATATGGAGTCGGGGAGTCAGGTCGATTCAATTTACACTGACTACAGTAAAGCTTTCGACCGTATTGACCATTCTATCTTACTCGACAAACTGTGCGCTGCTGGTATAAAGGGCAATTTACTTAGGTGGTTTGCCTCTTACGTAAATAGTCGCTGTCAGACGGTTGTCCTCAACGGATATTCGTCTGGGGTTTCGCCGATTCCTTCCGGCGTGCCCCAGGGTTCGATACTCGGCCCATTACTTTTTATCATATTTATCAACGATATCGGGTCATGTTTTACCTACTCCCAGTTTCTATTATTCGCCGACGATATGAAGATCTTCACCAAAATTGATAAATCATCTGACGTTTTGCTTCTCCAAAGTGACCTAGATCGCCTTCATAGGTACTGCACAGTCAACAAGCTCGACCTTAATATTAAAAAGTGCTTTTGCATCTCCTTTACTAGGTCACCCAACGTCTTAAATTACAACTATAGCATAAACGATCAAAATCTCGTAAGGACTGACTGCATAGTTGATCTCGGAGTAACCTTAGACTCAAAATTACTATTTGATAAGCATGTAGAAAAAATTACTTCTAAGGCAATGAAGATGCTAGGATTTCTGTTCCGGGTGACTAAGGACTTCAGTTCTCTTAAAACGATTAAAATTCTCTACTGCTCACTGGTCCGTAGTCACCTCGAATATGCTTCGCAGGTCTGGAATCCCCATTACAATAAGTATGTAGCTTTACTCGAAAAACTTCAGCGGAAATTCCTGAAATTCATTAACTACAAACATAGAATCGTTAATTCCGACTACATTGATAGCTGCAGACAGCATCACTTTCTACCACTTGAGTTGAGACGAGAAGCCGCTGACCTGTCACTACTGCTTAACATTATCTTAAGCATTGTGGACTCACCATCGCTCTTATCCAGAATAGGACTAACTGTTCCGCCCAGCCGGTCTTCGCGACGAAACTACCTTAAACTTCACGTCCCGTCCTGTGCCACTAATTATCGTAAGAACTCGTTCCTACCTCGGACCATGCATGTCTTTAACTCAACTTATTCTAAAAATGTTGACTTGTTCAATATCAAGCAAAATACTTTTAAAAAACTAATTAATTCCAGCTTCTTCAAATAAGGGAATATTATTATGATTAAAATTTACTTTTTATCCAATATTCAAAAATTGTTATGTATTTATTTATCCTAACTTCCTTTCTGTAACTACACCTTCTACTTGATTAGGTTGTGACGGCAGGCATATCGCTCAGTGTTCTCTTCTGTTTGTAAATTTAGTTATAACGTTTTATTAAATTAGGCACTCTTAACTAGGCTCTTTTTTTTCATCATTGTTTAATTATTTTAGCATCATACCAACTATGTATTCTATAAGCGGAAACTGTTCTAGCTTTATTTGTACTAGTTTCATGTATCTATTGTATAAGTAGTTTAAGCTTTTTGTTTCCCAAATAAATAAAAATAAAATAAAATAAAAATAAAATCACGGTCTCTACTCCTATCTACTAACCTGGAAAGCTCTGTTCGCGTAAAGCAAAATGTTTCATAAGAACACATGTGTGATTTGGGTTCCAACAGATTCTGTATAACTCACGACGTGATTGCACCGACAGAATCCATAACCGTATCGGATGAAGAGAGTCCTTCGCACTGGCACCAGAAGGACTACCGGTCGTTCAACGCGTCCCAGACGTGGGAGACGGCGGACTTCGCGGCCGCGCCGCCGGTGTACAGCCTGCCCGTCACCTCGGCCATCTGCGAGCCGGCAGACGGGGACACCGTCAGCGTCGTCGGCGGCTGCATCCAAGTGCGGGGTGAGGAGACACTCCTACAGTGAAACGTTCGTCCGTCACCAATTATAGACCGTTGTCAAAAAGATTTGTCCCAATACGCTCCCCTGTGGAACACCGTATGTTTTAGAAACATCCTCTCTTATGGTTATACATCTATATCCACGGTCGCCTTACTTTAAAAAAAAACTATAATGCTCAATGCTGAAACAACATCAAAACTTACACAACAAAGGATTTTGATTCTCAGTCTTAAGTTCGAGATAGGTGTCGTCACAAGCTGTGTCAATTTCAAAGCTCCGCATGCTATATTTCGTATAGAAAAATGGGTCTGTACGTACGTCGTTTTCGCGTTCCGCTCTTTATAGTCGCCTTAACGCAAACTTTGTAGTGAGGTATGATTCTCAGACTCCAGCCACCGACACAGATTGGTGTTGTTGGCTTTAGTTTTATGGTGGTGATAAACGTTCGGTATCGTCAGGCTACGCGTACTCCGGCGGCGGCGCGCGCGTGGAGCGAGTGGACGTGAGTGCGGACGGCGGCCGGAGCTGGCGCGAGGCCACGCTGCGGACCGACGCCGCGCCGCCGCCGCGGCACTACGCCTGGACGCTGTGGGCCGTCAGCGTGCCGGTGCACGCCCGCCAGCGCGAGGTACGTACCGACAGACGGACGGACCTAACATCTCATGCGGCTCTTGACATCTTGGTTGGACTGGAACTGCGACTGGGAATGGGAGTTGAAGAGTTCAACTTGTTTGGAATTTATGTTTGTAGTATAGTTTGAGTTAGTAGAGTGAATGATACAAGTCAGCTCAGTGTCATCTTTCATTTTTCAATATTGAGCCGTGACTACGGTGACTGATTAAAATTCTGCGCTGTAGTTAGTGGGCTCGAAGTTTCCTATCCTACTTCCAGCTAATATCATACAGGTGAATGTTTGTGAAATGTTTTCCCTCACGCCGAACTGCTGAACGGAATGAGCTGAATTTTGCACATATGATATTCTAGGCCTGTAAATATATGCTTCTTTTTATGCGTGTACCATGCGAGCGAGGCCGCGGGTGGAAGCTTACAAATTAGCCTCGCTGTTTCACATCTGCCAAGCGTTCCGCGACAGCTCAATATTGAAAATGGAAGATGACAAATGCCCACCTTAAAATGGCTTACCATTACTTAACAAATTATTGCATTGTAGGTCACGCGTGCCTCTAGACCTGTGTTCAGCAATTGAGGCATGAAGGTTTAATTTTTTTATGTTAATAATGATGGAACTAGCTCATGGTCCACCTGGTGTTAAGTGGTAACCGTTACTTATGTTTATGAGTTATGACAAAATATTGCTTCGTAGGTCACTTATGTTTAGAACATGCCCTTTGATGCAACGCCCTACGTCGACTTGAGGCATGGCGGTGTTAAACCTCATGTGCCTATAATAGCCCTTCACAAATAACTCTACTACTTCTAAAACGAGTTAATACAGTTGAAAATTATGGATAGGGTTGCTAGCTACATAGCAGATATTTCTGAAGTTGGTCTAAACAAGTCTTGTAATTTTAGGTGGAGCTATGGGTGAAAGCTACGGATAGTAACTTCAACACGCAACCAGAGAAATTCGAACACATTTGGAACATTCGAGGCATTCTGAGCAACGCTTATCATAAGATCAAAGTCAAATTACAACATTAAGTCACCTATTTTGACATTTTAGGGATGATATTCTACTAAGGGGAGATCATAATTCCCGGTTAGTGGGATATCATGCCAAGCTAGGTGGTAACCAACAACAACTAGGTGGTAGGTAAACTCAAAACATGTGAAATACGTACCATTTCTTTATTTGTTCTATATTATTTACATAAGCCTGCGTATACACCACGGCGATACTTCGTTCAATTATACTTCTAGGCTTTACTCAATATGGGATATATGTGCCCATTTATATACTTTTGGAAAATTATTTAAATACTCGTACATAGTACATTTTTCATGAACTAGGTATAGACATAGAAACAAATAATGTGATCAATTGCAGGAATACCTGATCTTAATTATATTTTGGTTTAAGTGGCAGATGCATGTATGTACATTTTAAATAATTAAATTATATATGTACCTACTGAACATTAACTGTAATCGCTTTTTTAATATAAATAAAAAATAGAATATGTAATTTGATTTCTACTTATTTTGATGCTTTTTTGTTGAAGTAGCTGATTGTTATTTAATAATAAAAACATTTAGAAATGTTAAAATAATTAGTTAGAGCTGTGAGTACTTTTACAAGATTTGGTGCATGTAGAGTCAACCAAAGTATATTAATAATGTTTAAACCTATAATACTCATCATCGCTTCTGCTTATGATTATCTGAATGGCTACAGTTATCAAATACTCATCATACCTTTTTCTCTGTAAACTTATGTAGGTATAATTCAAATGTACATATTCTAACTATGAAAATGATTATGATGTTATGATGATAGTAGGTAACTTATTGATTTACATTGAGAAAATAGTTATTAATTTGTTATGATATTTTTAGTATTTGTTATCTTATTTATAAATTAATAGTCTATTAAATAAAAATATATCGCAGATAAGTTATACACTTCTTTACATTTCAACACAGCTTCACATTTATAGACACTATCAGTCTTTGTATTTACATACAGATTAAATTATACAACCATTATATCATTAATATGATGTCAACTAACTATTATCTCAGTTTATCAATCTCCAAGCTCCAAAGAGCACAAACATGTTTACTCTAACAAGGTTTAAAGTAACAAGTAACTTCCTTAAAACATTACCTAAACTTGTATCTTCACAAATCCATACCAACAATGTACTATTTAAAAATAAATCTGAAGAACATTTAAAAGTGAATATAAAGGGTGAAGTATTACAGTTTCCGTACGTTTGGTTACGAGATAACTGCCGGTGTGACAAGTGCTTCCACTACTCAGCTAAAAGCCGAATCTTGGATTGGAGTTACTTTGACCCAGAGATCAGACCGAAAGAGGTCAGTGAAAAAGAAAAACACCTCGAAGTAACATGGCCTGATGGACACACATCTAAATACAAGTATGAATGGCTGAAATTCAGAAGTTTCACAGCTCAGAGCCAGAAAAATTACAATCAAACTATTTACAAGCCTAAGAAAGAGACGTGGCATGGAGTTGACTTCAAGGAAGTATGCAGCAAACATGACTATAACAAGATTCTACATTCAGAGGAAGCATTGTACACCTGGCTGCACAAACTATCTGTCTATGGAGTGGCTTTGATAGAAAATACACCCAATTCTGAAACAGCTTTGGATCCAATAGTAGAAAAAATTGGTTTTACTAAACGGACACATTATGGAGTGAAGTTTATAGTACAGAATGTACCAAACACAAGTAATGTTGCATACCTTTCTAGCAATTTGCAAATGCATACTGATTTGCCTTACTATGAATACTGCCCGGGTGTAAACTTGCTGCATTGCTTGGTGCAGACAGAAAGCCAGGGAGGCGAAAATCTCCTGTCCGATTGCCATTATGTGGCAAACTACATGAAGGAAAATCATCCCCAAGAGTATAAACTGCTAACTGAAGTGGAAGTCGAATGGAGCGATGTTGGAACACAGGACGGATTAGAATTCTTCAAGCTTTACCGTTCCCCTGTTATTGTTTTAGACAAGCTTGGCAATATAACTAGAATTAACTTCTCGATTCCACAGCGAGGAAGCAATTTCCCAGGCCCGATTGAACATGTTATACCCTGGTACAGAGCCCATAGCTTATTTTATGAGTTGAGTCATAAGTTCACAGCAAAGTTTAAGAATAAGGCAGGGAATATTCTTGTCTTTGATAACATCAGGTTACTTCATGGTCGAGCAGCTTATGAAGACTCTGGGAACAATGTGAGAAAACTGATTGGAGGGTACGTGGACTGGGACGAGATATATTCAAGGCTCAGGTGTCTTAAAGTGAAGTTGAATAATGATGATGGAGTATTATAGTGCATGTTTTATTAAATTCATATCAGTTTGTATTTTAGATCCCATTTTTAGACATGTGATGTTACCAAACCTGTCAAACAAACCCTTATGGTGCCGCTTTGTCCATCCGTCCATCACAGCTGATTAATTCAGGAACTACATAAGCTACCGACTTGAAATTTGGTGTAGATTTAAAATGCACTGACTGAATAAGATTATTAGTAGTAGGCAGTAAAAAAATATTTTCATTTTCATCCCCAAAAGGTCCAAAATTATAAACGTCAGCATTTCAAACTGGTGCTAATAGGTTGAGTGGCATATCATATGAAAGGGGTCAATTAGCCCACTTTTGCACAGTTTTTTTATTTTTAAGCTATTGCATAGCTTCTATCGAGGGCCTTGAGCGCGGGGACGGGACCGAAACCAGAAATTCCGTAACGAAAAAAAACCTCACGCTCCCCACTCCGATGGGCACGGAGGTGTGGGTTGAAGGCCGTGCATTGTCTTACGTCGTTTCTTTTTGGCAGTCTTCGACACGGTGTTTGTGTGCGTGCAACTAGACGTATTTTTATTTAATAAAAGAAAAAAAAATGTTTTCTTATCGGTCACCACGCTCAAAAAGTGTAACTTGAATTAATATCAAAGAAAAAGAAATACTGCATAAATAAAATAAATAAATAATTATAATTGCATAAGTTGATACAAAATGCTATGCAATAGCTTTACCGCGGCAGTCCCCGAGTGCCACACGTCTTTTTTTATAATGCTTGGTTTTCATTTTATGATCAAAATTGTCGAAAAAATTACCATAACCCCCCCCTAATCTCCAAAGTTTGCAAAACCATAAATCTGAAACTAATATATGTTAAAGAAGAATATCTATATATTTACATGAAAATTATAGCGAAGTCTCCACCTAAAACAGTTTTTGAGAAATCTTCCAAAATGAGAGGGTTAAAAAATAAAAGGGTGGGGTTGATTGGTCAAGTGGGGTATCAAATGTCTTGATTTTAACAGTTTAAAACAGTTTTTACTTTTTTGATATCATGCATAGTTTTTGGTTTAGGATGAAAAAAGTCCAAAAAGTTACCTTGACCCCAAAGTTTGCGAAGTGAAAAACCTGAAATTTATACATATTATAGAAGTATATCTATATTTTACAGGAAAATTATAGCAGTCTCCAGTTAATATGGTTTTGTAGAAACCTCAATAAATGTAATGACAGCTGTGGTCAAGCTATAAAGGAAGTTACACAGTCAAATATGGTGTTATCTGAAAGCTCCAATATGTCCATTCTAAAGCCGGTTTTTATTTTTCTATTGGACGTACATATTTTAATTACGAAGAACCTACTAATTAGTATCGCACGCCATTGACGTCACCCGCAGTGGGGAGTCAACTCGCACTTAACCAGTCTTGTTCTTGTAAATTAGGTACTGTGTTTATACTATACTATGTTTTAGAACTTAACTCCACATAGGTGTCTATATTATAACTCCTTACCGAGAAACTTCTCAAGGGAAGTATAGTATCTGATTCAGCATATTTACTTTCAACTTCTACTAGTGGAAAATCTTCTAAATCTGGATTGTTTGCCATCACAACTGCAGTAGACTCGTTGGTGTGAAGAAAAATGGAAAAGCTGCAGTCTTCAGGCAGGTTTCTGAACTTATTGCTTACCGTGGTCAGTTTCAAGCAGAAGGCGCGTAGATTTTGCTCTGTCTGGATCAAATAGGCATCCGATGTATCATCATACTGGAAGCTCTTGTCGAAATCAAAAACGAACTTGGCCAATGGTTGGTAACTATTGTCCGTGATCGCAAACTCAATGCGACTCAGCTGACCATTTCTCAAACACTCTGCTGCGCTCTTAATGCA
This sequence comes from Horisme vitalbata, assembly GCA_951804965.1. Classification (NCBI taxonomy): domain Eukaryota; kingdom Metazoa; phylum Arthropoda; class Insecta; order Lepidoptera; family Geometridae; genus Horisme; species Horisme vitalbata. Next base: position 1,839,367 of record OX638090.1, read on the forward strand.
CATATCAATGTACTGGTTGATTTCTGGATGGATGGAACGATAGACCACTACGCTGTACTTGCGTCTGGTTTCAAAAATGTTTGGAGGGTAAATTGAGGTGTAGTATAGGATGTTGTGGAACGCTACGGACAGGAATTCTTGAGTTATATCTACAAAACAACTATCCATTCTAACAGAATTCATGAAAAAGATTCAAAAAATGTAAACAAACAAACGAAGGCAGCATTTTTCTTCTTCTTCTTCTTTTTGGCGTTTTCAAGGGTCGGTTTTCCCCGAGTTTGCCAATGACAGTATTTTACTAGACTTAAAACAAAAATGCGAAGATCTGAGTAAAAGAAAATGTTCGGTTTAAAAAAGGGAGTCTCGAACAGAATTTATGATAAAAGTTGATCCATTTCTGTAACAAACACAACACAAATGACACACACAAATATATACTTAGATATACTTATTTATATAGACAAAATACGGTACTAAAAACTATATACATAACATATTTTCAGTTTTATTTTATTTACATGTATAAATTTACATAAAATTTTAATAAAGGGAGAAAATGCTAGGGACAATAGGAATTTGGAAGAGAGAGGACGCGGGATATTGGGGGGAGTGACATCATACAGAGATAGATGCAGTCTCGGACACGAGAATAGAATATGATCAACAGTACCTTCGTCCAAGCCACATTCGCACAGGGAGTGGTCCCTGATCCTTATTTTAGCTAGGTGAACTGGTGTGCACGCATGACCTAGGCGGAGTCTACAAATGGTTGAGGTGGTTATTTTGTCAGCTAATCGGAATTTAAAAAACCATGGTCGGGATGGTATCTCGGGTTGAATTTCGCCATAGTATTTGCCTTTCAAAGTCTTGGACGCGACCCACATGCGGGTCCACGAGATGGCCAAATGGGATTTTGGGACTAAACAAAGATCATGGGAGTAGATTTTTAAATGATCATGAGAACCTGTGTGAATTGCCTGTTTTGCGCAGGAATCGGCTGTTTCATTTCCAGGTATTCCAGAATGACCAGGGATCCATGCTAATGCAACATTTATTCCAAGTTCTTGGCATCTGAGTAACGATTCACTAATCTTGAAGATTATAGGGAAATTAGACTTCGAACGAAAAGGGTTGGATAGTATAGATTGGAGAGAGCTTTTAGAATCTGAAAATATTATTGAATTGTTTAGATTATGAGATTGAATGTACAAGATGCTTTCAAGAATGGCAATTGCCTCACCGGTAAAAACAGAAGTGACTGAAGGGCATTTATAAGTCAAAATTATTTTGGAGGAGGGGATCCAAACTGCTACCCCAACAGGGCTAGAATCATTTAGTTTGGATGCATCTGTATAAATAGAGCGCCATCCATTGTAATTATTACACATGCGATGAAAAAACTCATCTTTGGCATTAGTTGAGTCCTTTTTAATGCCAAAATCTAGAATTATATTAGGGACGAATATTAGGGATTCACAAGGAGAGGAAAAAAGAGGAAACAACTGGGATTGGACAACGGGGTGGGGTAGGTGGGAGTATTTCCTAAAGCTACGGATTAGACATGGTATTTTGTCCTGATTATCGTCAAGAAGAGGTTCTATTAATTGGAATAGGCAATTCAGGATCTGAAGAAGGAGGTGATTGGAAATTTGAATAAGTTTAAAGAAAAACCTGTCTGCTAGATACTGTCTTCGGAGGGAAAGTGGAGGCTCAACACACTCCACTTGCATAGCATTGATTGGGGAAGATTTCATAGCGCCTACGATTATTCTTAGGCACCTAGACTGAACTTTATCTAGGATACCCAGAGCCAATTTTGTACAAGGGTCTATAAGAAATGTTCCATAGTCGAGATGACTGCGCACAATGGCATTATAAAGAAGTTTCTGACAGTATGGGTGCGAGCCCCACCAAACTCCAGAAAGGGAACGGAGAACATTTATATTCTTTTCACATATATCTGAGATGTAATTACAATGAGGAATTCCTGATAGCCTCGAATCTAAATGTATACCTAAAAATTTAGAAGTAGGGAGTTGCCGGATTCTTTCACGGTCTATATAGAGATCAATTACAGGGGGATTACTTTTTTTAGAAAATATAACACAGCTACATTTAGAAGCTGAGAGGGACAGGCCGTGGTCTTTTAACCATTCATTAAGTAGAGTAAGAGCTGTGTTAAGATTTTCTTTAACGTCATTTATGGAGTTTGATCGAATATACAGAGCTAAGTCGTCTGCATATTGAAGGACCTGGCAAAGAGGACTGATGGAGTGGTGGTGGATGGAGTGGGTCATGAGTGTATAAACTGTATAATAATGGACTTAGCACGGAGCCCTGAGGCAGGCCCTTCCAAATACTGCGTGTAGGTAGAAATGATCCTAGGTGTTTAATTAAAATTTTCCTATCCATTAACAAGTTGCCAATATAACGTACGATCCTCCGAGGAATACTCAGCTGGTGAAGCTTGTTCCTGAGTACCGGGAGAAGGACGCCATCGTAGGCAGCTGCAATGTCTAGGAAAACCGCGGTTAATGATTCCTTCTTAGAGAACGCAATACGGATATCGGTGGTGATCATACTTAGACTGTCCATTTTTCCTATTCCTGACAACAGTGGTACAATCAGAGTCCCACCAGGGACTAGAAACTCTACATAATGAATGAGCCTGTTTTTTTATAGGGAAACAATTGTCTGCTATTTCTATGATAGTATTCCCTAACACAGAGTAAGCAGACAATGCATTGTCGGTGTTAACAGGAATAAGATTTACTGCTTTTGCGTTTAAGGAATTAGAGAAATTTTCCCATTTTTCTTTCAAATCTCCTGTGAGTCTATACTTAAGGCTAGGGTTAAAATTTTGTTGAGGGGTAATAGAATTATACAGGGTGATTATAATTGGGAAATGATCACTCCCATAGGAGAGTGGTAGGGTTTCCCATGAAAGTAGGGGAGAGAGAGAAGGGGAGCAGGCAGTTAAATCAACAGCACTCAATGGGTCTTGTGAAGGGAGGGCTCTACGGGTAATGGATCCGTCATTTACGACGCAAAGGTTGGCCATCATCTCAGCAATCAATCGACCAAACGTACTGCAGTGGCCGGAGCCCCAGGAGGTATGATGAGCATTGAAATCGCCAAGAAGGATGATGGGAGTAGGGACAGATGCAACTGCAAGAAGGATTTCCGGAATTAAGCAAGGTTTACCCTTGGGGATGTAGACTGAAATAAATGACATATTAAATACTCTAACTGCTACTAGATGAATGTCGATGGAGTGGGGGGGGGAGGGGAATTTGGGAAAAGGCCAGTGTGCGCCTGACAAGCAGGGCACTACCTGCTCGCCCGTCAGACCTGTCGTCTCGAAGACAGGAGAAGCCTGAGATTCGGAACGAATCCCCTGGCCTCAACCATGACTCAGAGACGGCAATGACTGAAGGGCAGAATTTATTAATTAAATGGAGAAGTTCAGACTTGCGTCTGTGAAGACTTCGCACGTTCCACTGGATAATAGACACTTGATCCATTATTGCCAGTTAATTTGAAGATCTGGGACAGTTTTTGGGCAACGTTGGACGGTAGAGATGAGTTGGTTGTTGAACACAACTCGATTAAAATGTTTAGAAGAGTTTCTATGAGGAAGCTCTGATGGTTGGAAGTGGACTCAGGGGTTTGAGATTGGGACAAAGCATGTCCATTAGGAATTGACGAGGATGGAGTGGAGATAATTTTTTGGTGGGATGTCTTGTCATAAGATTTAGCCAACGTCAACGGTCAAGTGCGAGTCGAACTCGCTCACGTAGGGCAACGTACAAGATATAAAGATTAATGTTTTGGAAGCTGTAAATGTAAACAAACAAACGAAGGCAGCATTCAGCAAGCAGGCGCCAGGAAAGTTCATTGGACACGTGACGTTGCCATGACAATTGTCAACGATTTAATGACATTGACATTTAAAATAAAACCGGTCAAGTGCGAGTCGAACTCGCTCACGTAGGGCAACGTACAAGATATAAAGATTAATGTTTTGGAAGCTGTAATATTGCCTCAGTATGAAACCTAAATTACGGAAAGACTTTTTACATATTTCTAAGATATGATTTCGAAAAGATAACTCTGGATCCATTCGAACACCAAGGTGTGCGTTACTCCAGCGGCATGTTGACTCGGATCAGGATGAAAATTACAGAAAAATTAGAGCACTATGTCCTGTAAATGTGCCCCAAAAATTAAGTTTGTGCCTATTAAGGTTTCAGAGTTATTCGAGAAAATAAGATGCCGCTGCAGTAACGCCTGAAAACGTTACTGCAACGGCATGGTTTTTACCTATTAGCCTTAGCCAAATTTAAAGTAGCTTAAGAAGATAGCTTATATTTGTGCATGTCACTGGCCAAACAGCGGCATTTGTGCGACCTGTGGTTTATGAGTTATTGCAGATGCTGCTGGAGTAACGTTTTGCAGATTTCCGGATCTTCGAATCGGCTGAATGCACAAGTATGATTTTTGCGAGCAAATGTACAAACAGACATAACCCGATCCATAGTGTTAGAGTTTATTTTATAGACATGCATCACAGGACTAACTGATTTGCTGTATGTGATTCAGATTCAGATTCTCTTTATTTGCGAAAAATGGGTATATAACAATAGGTGGTCGGTACTAAATTATGAACAGCCATGATCGGCATAAAAGCATGCAAAATTAAATTTTAAACAAATTATAAAAAAAAATATTACAAATCAAAAGAAATTAAATAATTTAGTCAAACTAATATAAATGCAGATAAAATAAAAAGGATTAAAATATACGTCAAACTAATATAAATGTTTAATTAAAAAAGATGAAATTAAATTCAAATAAAAAAAGTCAAACAATAATCACTAATAAAACTTGGCCAAACAATACTTATTAATACACAGATCCATAACAAAATTCAATTATAAATTATCAAATTTGTCAATTAATATTCATTTACATTATAATAAGCTTTCTGTATAAGTAGTTTTTTAAGTTTATTTTTAAAAAGAATAATTTGGTCAGCTTCTAAAATGTTTTTGGGCAAAAGGTAAAATATGCGAGGTGCCATGCAGAAAACACTGTTGTTAAGCAAAGCAGTATTATTTTTGGACAGCAAATTTTAAATCCCTGTCGTTTACTTTTAAAACTTATAAATAATTGCAAATGTGATGGTGCATTTGTCAATATTAAAAAATAATTTATTATAATCGCTCCATTTGAGGACACTATCAATGTCAGACTGCAGGCGTTCGCAGTCCGAGTCATTTTGGATCCGCAAAAATAATTTTAGATCATCTGCGAAAAGAAGACCTCATGCATGATCAAGAACTCAAGAGGGCCAAAATTACTACCTTGGCTAACTCCTGAGTTCGTGAAAAATGGGTCGGATTCGTATCCGCAGTATTCTACATACTGCATTCTTCCTCGCAGATAACTTTAGAAAAACCTTAGAAGATCCACGACAATACAACATAGGCCAGCCTTCTTCATTCTTATTTTCCATCGGCGAGCGGAGCGAGCCGCGAAATTTTTCAAGAAAATGTGTTATGATTACAATAAAAAGAAAACTACTAATTTTTATATATTTATAGGAAACTGCAAATGCAAAAGGCAGTAACGAAGTCGGCGAGCGAAGCGAGCCGTGAAATTTTTACACTAAAACCTCTGTATCTTGGTAATTTTTTAAACTATTATTAAAAAAACATAGTATTTATAAACATAGTATTTATTGGTTTTTATAGCTACAAATTTGTATAATTAACAAAAACCCGTGAATGATCCTCATATCGGAAACCGGATAACGTTTAATTACTTGTTTTTTGTATGGACACAGTCAGTGCCGTAAATAGCATTTTACGCGCCCGGTGTGAGCTTCTATAACGGTGCCCCAAAATTTTTTCTTAACCTTAATCTGCTTGACTTACCTAGGTTTGCCAACTTTTTCTGTATCCTACCACCCTTGGGACCTTACCTTTGTTAAGCATAGATACCAGACACAATAGAAGATCTAACTCGCTTTCCGGCATATGTGAAGTTAAGGTTGACTTCTCAGAGTTCTTTTTCTATTAAAGGTATATATATTATATGAAAAAGAAAACCACGATTTATAACTGAATTTCAACCATGCGTAAGGAAAATTAAGAAGGTCATCAATATGTATGAAACGGTCGCTTTTTAGTGGTCATTCGAATTTGGTCGGATCACAGGTCAGAAACCAGCGTCTAGGTCTTATTTCAGACTATTGTTTATACCTGGCTCAATACCGGACGTAGAGAGCTGAAATTTTCAGGGTTTAATTTTCATTAAACGCACAATTTTTTTTGTTCATACCACAATTGTGCATTGAAAAGGTTTCATCAGGCCTGGCCAACATTGGTCGGAGCGCGGGGAATACCTACTGGGGGTTACAACAACAGAACGAGATAAGAGAAGAGTGTTTCTTCTTCTTATCATGTTTCCTTTGATTTTTGGACTGATTGAACATAGATCAAGGAGGCTTAATACGGGAGTGCTCGCTTTTAACAAAAAAAGGCACACTTTTTACGGGAGTGCTCGCTTTTAGCAATAAAGTGTGCCTTTTTTTGTTAAAAGCGAGCACTCCCTTAGCTCCCGAGCGAGAGACACGCTACTTAGTGTCTATAAGACCAATGTGTATCATATGTGTGTATATATGTGTGTCATCTCCATGTGTAGGTGGAGGCAGGTACTACTATGTACCTACTTAAAAGGAAAACACCAATATTTCTACCTATGAATAGGGAGGAGTCCCTATGAATCTGGAGTGCATTTTATAATTCGTATGAAACCTTTTTTTTTAACTTGACTTTTGACAAAATGTCAAAATAGGTTTTGAAATATTTATTATTGCACAAATTTTGGATATTTCTTGTAAAAATGGTGATATTGTATGGTGAACAAGATAGCAGACGTAAAAATTACCCTGGAAGTGGTGTTTCTGTCCATAGGTAAGCCAAATTTCAGATAATTTCATCATTTCATCACTTTTTCATATTTTTGTTATTTTTGTAAATTATTCAAGTCTAAATGCCGTTATTACAACCTCTGCCCCTCTGTTTTGATTATATTTACATTTTATGTTTCTGCCGGCATTCTCTGATACATATTTTCATATTTTACAAACAAAGCAAAATAATTGTTGTAAATATTGTAGGGTGACCAAAACTACCAAAGTCTAAGGATCATAAATAAATTAGCTATATATATTATAAACATCGGACATAAATACCACCTAATTGACAGAAAATAAAGTAAATGGTTTTAATTCAGGTTTGTATTAATTTTATGGTTAGGCAATTTTTATAAAGAAATCTTTATTTAATAATTTACAATTAATAATATTATTTTGTTTGTTTTAGTTTTCCGACGCAAGAAGACGTATTGATTGCTTAGCTTGAAGAAGTCATGTTAGAAGGACATAAATAAAATAGTTTACCTCTACTTCAAATGTCAAGATTTTGTTAATTCCAGAAAACGCATAACGGATAAAATATGGCCATCAGTTTAAGGTTATGTTGTTACCTTTATAAACCTAAATTATATTTATTTTAGCGCATACAATAAAGTGTAGAAGGTATATGTCCAGCAGTGGACAGCTATAGGTTGATGATGATGAATAAAGTATTAAAGAATATAAGTATACCAATTTTTATACAAAAATGGAAAAGCAAAACCAAATATTAAATAATTAATTGAAAATTTTGGTTCAATGTGAACACTTACTAAATTCCATAAGGGCTGAATGGATTCAGATGAAACTATAACTAATATAATGCATAGTGATTTTTAGAATTTCAAATAATATAATAATAATAATAATAATGCGGGACGTAATCACACTGCATCTTGTATTATGTAACCTATAAAATAAATATTCATAGTGGGCTACTTCTTATCCAGGCACCAGGCGAGCAAAGGAATCCTAGTTTTTAATAAGACTAATTTGTCCGCTGCGGGACAATTGTTTGCATGTTCTGTAGATATTTGTCTCGGACTCTCGGGTCTGGGTGTTTTCTATGTATGATATGTATCAATTTAAAAAAAAACACTCGGGGACTGCCGCGGTAAAGCTATTGCATAGAATTTGTATCAACTTATGCAATTATAATTATTTATTTATATTGCATAGAATTTGTATCAACTTATGCAATTATAATTATTTATTTATTTTATTTATGCAGTATTTCTTTTTCTTTGATATTAATTCAAGTTACACTTTTTGAGCGTGGTGACCGATAAGAAAACAATTTTTTTTCTTTTATTAAATAAAAATACGTCTAGTTGCACGCACACAAACACCGTGTCGAAGACTGCCGAAAAGAAACGACGTTAGACAATGCACGGCCTTCAAGCCACACCTCCGTGCCCGTCGGAGTGGGGAGCGTGAGGATTTTTTTCGTTACGGAATTTCTGGATTCGGTCCCCACGCTCAAGGCCCTCGATAGAAGCTATGCAATAGCTTAAAAATGTAATATATCAATCATGTGGTTCCCATAATACAAGCTTTGCTTAGTTTGAGGCTACATGATGCAGTGTGATTAGTCCCGCATTAATCATTTATTTATTTATTTTATTTTAATCCAACAAATATTATCATTATATAGTGTTACTAGCTGACCCGCTCGCAACTTCGTTTGCGTTTATACTCTTTTTTACGTATGTCCTTTCATGTGAAATGTTTCCCAAGCCCGGTAATTTGACACGGAACCCTAAATATGAATGGAATAAAAAGTACCTACATATTACTACATTACCTACCCCGTAATGATATGTAGGTACCTATTCCCGTTCCCACTCTCACTCCTTTTTTCGTTCCTGTTTCCGTTGGCAACCCGTCGCCAAGTTTACAGCCGTTATAGGTATGATGAATTTTTATATGCCTAACTTTTGATATGATTGGTTACCCATCCAAACTTTCATCACATAAATCTTTAAGTTTTCGCTACAACAAGCAGCAAGTCTTTCTCCAAGGTCCCACCCATGGTTCAGCGCTTGGTGTTTATTCATTTTCGTTATAGTCTCTGTGAAAAATCTCAAGGCTTTATGTAAAAAAAACTTGCTATCCCCGTGGTATTCAAATAGCCAAGAACAAATTAATGAAATTTAAATTTCGAATTCTAACCCGATTTAAATATTATTTTTTATTTGACATTCCAATTTTAAAGAGTATCGCATTGCACCAAGCTTTTAAGGCTCCCCCACACAGGTGTGTTATTATCGGCCATAATATTGCATGCGTTAATGCGATAATACGTCCCAATTCCTTGCACATAATTGCGTTATCGCATATAATACATAATTAGGACGGCTACTAAAATTCTACAGATCTCACAGAACACGCGCCTATCAAAGGCATTGAAAATGTAATTAAGAAATAAATCACACGATAAAATTTGACTTTTTTGTACTGACTAAAAAGTGAACGGAGCGCAGAGTGGCTTCGCGCGTAAAGGCCCTTCTACTGCCTACAGTTTTTGTCCGTCTACCTCCTAAGATGGCTCAAGCTGTAGCTTAATTCAATCTCGAGTTATCATTTTTTCCGTTTCTTGAATAGCGAGCTCAAAAAAAGTAATTGGGAAAATCTCGATCCAGCAAAATCGTTGAATTTTGTCAAATTTTCCACATTTTGGAAATTCAAATTGCTTGAAGCCCTCCGGCAGATGCAAATATTGACATAATTATGACCGATCACTTTATTCACCTACACATTTTTTTATGCATGTGACGAATTTACTTTATGGCAAATGTACAACAACCCCTCTCAGATCTCAGATTTGCGAAACTACAGGCAACTCAGAATTTCATGAATCGGGGCACTAAACTCGATCAGAAAAACTTAAAGATTTTCAATATTTGCGGATGCGATATTGCGATATATTTTGTTATGTTGTCTGTTATTATCGCCGACAATAACGTACCTATGCACCTGTGTGTAGGAGCCTTTATGTGAGAACAATGTTTTTTGAACAAATTTGGAATGAGTTTTCAAACACGACAGTGTCAAAATAAAATGGCATAACATGTGTCACTAAGGAGTATTGATATCAACTTCGATGCAAACCACCTCCAAAATAACTTTCTAAACCTTTTCAACCCCATTAGGCGATAAATTTCAATAATATACGAAACACGTCTGTCATCAATTTTGTTAAAGAATGTTTATGCAAAATTTGAAGTGGATTGAACCAAGGAATCACGTTTTTCCATACAAACTTTGCCCACGTTTTTCACCCCTTTATGGGTAGATTCACGGAAAATCCTTTCTTATCGGAAACCTACGTCATACAAAGAACACGCCCTCCAAGTTTCAGGTCCCCACGATCAGCGGTTTAGGCTGTGCGTTGATCCGTCAGTCATTCAGGACAAAGGATTTTATAAGTATAGATTAGCCTCCATTAGGGTATTTTTTTCAAAAACCTGGTATGCAGTCTTTCATTATTTAATATTCAAAGTGTTCTGACGAAGTTTCAAGAAATTCACACCACGCGTTAAGATTTTCCCATACAAACTTTACCACCCCATTGCAACCCCCTCGAGGACTATTTCAAATTTTCAATGACACCAATCTTCATTGATTGTATGGAATATTACATGTCCCAGGTTTCAAGTTTCTAAGTTCAAGGAATATGATTTTTCATACAAACATTTTTACCCCTTTTCACCCTCTTAGGGGTTGAATTTCCCAAAATCGTTTCTTAGTGAGCGTCTACACCCTACAAAGAATACTTGTGCCAAGTTTCAGATCTCTAGACCCTGTGGTTTCTGAGATTTCGTGATGAGTGTGTCAGTGAGTGAGTGAGGATAGTTCTCTTTTATATATATAGATAACATCATTATTTTTCTTTTAGATGCCTGTTAAACATTGGAGATTATCAGTAATAAACCATTCAAAACGCTAAATACCATACAAGGTGATCCAGCTACATCAATGAATACAGAATTAGGCAGAATAAATATATTATCTCAGGAAATTATGACAAAGAATCGACTATTGTCTGTTAATATGTACGAGCATAAGGTTCGAAAGGTTTTATCGAATTAATCTATAAATAGTAGTAGTTATTTAAAAAAAAAAACGATAACAAGGTAGACTACATAGTAGTAGTCCACCATGTAAACCTGTTTTTTTTAAAGTAAATACTTTTATTATTATTATTTATATTATTAAAATTAAATTGCCACGAGCCTAAGAGCCTCTAGATCCTTCGCGTTTAAGCGTCTAAATACAAGTGAAAACTTAGAGTGAGGAGTCAAAGTTTTGACTCCACAAGGTTTATAAGCAAGGTGCAAGTTGATTATTAAGATTTTTTTCTTTCCTACAAATAAATATTTTAGTAGTAGGTAGTACTACTAATACTTTTAAAGAAAAAATCTTAATAATCAACTTGCAACCTTATAAACCTTGTGGAGTCAAAACTTTGACTCCTCACTTTAAGTTTCACTTGTATTTAAACGCGAGGGATTTTGGCTTCAGCTACTTACAAATGCTTTGGCACAGTAGCTATGTTTTTGCATCTAATTATAGTTTCCACTATTTTTGTTTAAACTAACCTAACTTAAATACCTAAAATAATACTAAACTTAACATAAAAGAGGTTAGATTTAAATATAACCCTTTTGAAGTCATTGTTGTATCTCTAAATAGTTATACAATTTTAAATGCTTAGATATATTTGAGTGTGTTAATAGGGGTGCTCCAAAAGTAATGATAATCAAAATAATACGTGGTGGTTAAAGTTACAATTTTTTTTTCTACATAGTCTCAAGTCAAAACATTTAGTTATAGTACATTGTTCACCGAGAGGAGAAAGTGACCGATTACCGTCGAGGGTGTCGTTTGAAGCCCGAGCCGTAGGCGAGGGCTTTAAAACACCCGAGATCGGGAATCGCACTTTCTCTCGAGTGATACATAGTGCTTTATATAACACCTACGAGGAAAATAAAAAACTAACTTGACTTTGACTTTGACTTTGACTTTGACTTTGACTTTGACTTTGACTTTGACTTTGACTTTGACTTTGACGTTGACTTTGACTTTGACTTTGACTTTGACTTTGACTTTGACTTTGACTTTGACTTTGACTTTGACTTTGACTTTGACTTTGACTTTGACTTTGACTTTGACTGACTTTGACTAGCCAGTGCTTTTTTTAAATAGTGGCCAGTGTCATTTTGCGAACTTGGAGATAAAAACTCACTGTAAAAACTTTTTGGCTTTTGATATTTAGGTTACCAGCGCATAGTCTTACCCAAAATTAAAAAAGAAAAACCATAAAAGAAATGGATTTTCATACACTTTTCTCTCCCGCTCAGATGCGTTTTCTCCCCGCATATTTGTTCGATATGCAATGACGTACTTTCTACCGTAAATTTGATAAAGTATCAAGGTACTTTCCGATCAGGTGTAGTATAAAATGTTTTTCTAAACCTAGGATTCCCTTAGAAAAAAAAAAGATCTTGACTCCCAAAATGCCTCGACGGCTGCCATCACTTCGCTGACATCTTCAAATTTCTGGCCTCGGAGATGTTCTTTGAGCCGGGGAAAGAGGTAGAAGTCACTGGGGGCTAGATCTGGCGAATAGAGTGGGTGTTCGAGCAGTTCGAACCCTGTTTCTTGAATGGCAGCCATCGCAACTGCGGCTTTGTGAGCCGGTGCGTTGTCTTGGTGAAACAGCACCCCAGCTCGCAGTTTGCCGCGCCTTTTTTCTTTAATGGCCTACCGTAATCTTCTTATATGGTCTGCGTAGTAAGAGCCCGTAATAGTAGCTCCCTTTTCCAAGTATTCGACCATAATAATTCCTTCAGCGTCCAAAAAAACGGACGCCATAACCTTTGCCGCCGAATTTTAGACATTGAATTTTTTCGGCGTCGGTCAGGAGGCTCGTTTCCAAGACATCGACTGCTTTTTAGTTTCCGTTTCACAAAATGGTGGACCCAAGTCTCGTCCATGGTTACGTAACGTGACAAAAAATTTCTTTATCGGCTTGGAACTTCTCGAGATTAACCCTTGAAATGTCAAGTCGTTTCTTTGCTCGTCTGTTAACATTCTCGGTACCCAACGCGCAGAGACCTTCTTCATGTGCAATTCATTGGTAAAAATTCTTTGAACGCTGCTATAAGAGATCCCTGTCATCTCAGCTACGTGCCTGATGGTCACTCTTCGATCTGCCATCACGATATCCTCTATCTTTTTGACATTGTCCTCAGTGGTGGACGTGGATGGGCGGCCTTCGCGATGTTCATCTTCCGTGGATGTTCTACCCAGCTTAAACTCCTTGGCCCAGCGTGCAACCGTGGAATATGGAGTGGCAGAGTCCCCCAATGTTTGCACCAAGTCGTTGTGTATGCCTTTGGTAGACATTTTTTCAGACAGAGATTTGATGACAGCTCTGATTTCGTTTTTCTCCATTTTGATGTTATCACTCCAGTTGTTAGTATTCAAATGAATGTATCTCCCTGGAATCATGGTCTATTTATACGGTTTTTTCACGCGCACCTAGTGGATGTTTGAGCAACCAAAAAAAATTTTTTTTGATTTTAATACGGTCTAGAAATACCTGATTATCATTACTTTTGGATCACCCCTCGTAATGTATGTATGCGAGTATGATATGCAGCTGCTTTGCCACGAACATGGCGCATAGCATCATGCACAATACCCGCAGTCAACATGCCAAGTCCAGGACTCAGCGTTTATGTCTGAGTAGCGAGTAAAACTTTGACTGATAATAATCGAGATTTTGTAAGTAGTTTATTGTTTTTTACTTGCATTCTCATTTATTTTTCATTGACTTGTCATAGCGTGATACACGGCTTAACTAGTAAACAGAGTACTACCTCTCCCTAAAGACACCGAAAACATGCCACGAGCCTCACGAGCTACGAGAGAGTCTACAATTAAATTGTAAACTTATTATTAAATTTGCTTTAAATTAAATTGTAGACTTATTCAAGTGGACTCATTACTTTAAAGGTTATAATTTAATACACGTTTTCTGTTGATTCTACATAAATCATTGCATTTTTGCTGATCTTGATTCAATTAGAATGTTTAATCGATGACTTTATTGAACGATCCATAAATACGCATAGCTTTCAATAAATAATTGACTATTTTATTATGATCCAAATTGACCTGAAAGTTAGTAAGTTAGCTAGGTGACTCGCAACTTAGTGTGAGAGCTTGTAGGTATCCTTATCTACCTAACTTAACTACGTAGTAGGTACTTTTAGAAAAGTTTATCTTTGACTCGTACATGGTGCGTGGGTCCATACCAAGTCACGCTGTGTTTTCTGCAGTCAAAGTGTTATGACTACTAAAAAAGTACCTAATAAAAATTTGTATCAATTCTAAAAGAAATTTAACTCAATACTAAGATATAATATTTTTATATTATACACAAAATAAACCAACAAAAACCAAATCAACAGTAGTTATTATATTAGTTATCATATTATTATCAATCAATTAACGTTAAAGTTGTTTTCAAACTCTCTTTACGAGGTTTATTCAACTACTTAAAACTATTTATTCCTTTGCAATTGTCAAGACCACTTCACCCAGTAGTGGTCCCATTTACATTTTGGTTACAATTTGATAATTCATTCATTTATAAGTATGTATATGGTCACATATTCACTATCTATATTTACTATTGTAACGATACGTTTAATTGAGGTGATGGTGGTCATGTTTTTATTTAATAAAAGCAAAATATTCACATGAATGCTGTCATTTTACTTTCAACCTTTCCTTTTATTCATAGCAATTAGACTACCTTGCAAAAATACTTTTATTTTTATTAGGGCCTATTGAATTAGGATTATTTCACTTAAATTATCTAGGTCCAAATAAAAAGCTAAGTTAACGATACTGCTATAGTTTTCTAGGTCCAAATAAAAAGCTAAGTGAACGATACTACTATAGTTTGAATATTCCCGCCTTTGACATTAGCGCCATCTATCATCTGGCCCCAATTCAAGTCAAAGCTAGAATAAAGCAGTCCCTTTTTTTTGTACTGTGTCGATATTCTTCTCCCCTGTGGAGTAATAGTGTTCTGTGGGTTTCATGCATTTTGACGTCAAAGTTATGGGGAGCCAATATTGCGCGGCCTGATTATTCACAGCCTGATTATCCATGTACACAATTGGCCATGGATGATCAGGCTGTACATGTTTTGCACGTGCTGATTTTTCACACCCATGGAATGCACAGCCTGATCATCCGTGCACACGCCATCGACGAGACTTAAGCTTCGTTTACAGTACTTACCCGAGGTGCCAAGAATAGACTAGGATAGTGCTATGTTCATGTTCACAATGCCAATGAGTATACGGTGCACTTTGGCTAGAACTAAATGTTTACCGATGTTTTTAATAATACAAACAAAAAGGCAAAACAAAACAAAAGGCACCAAGCGCAGTTATCAATTTCATTGGTCATTTCGTCAATCTAATTCATTACATAACATAAAATAGTAGATTAGATTGCAAAGTTACTATGCAAACCGGCTATACCTAAAGAAATTCGACAAAGCTGAAATGGCAGTGGGATGGCCATTCTGGCGAAGAACCGACAACCGTTTTGGTGTAAAAGAGTGGATAACTGCGTCTCAGCCAGCCCTCTTAGTAGACGCCCAGGTGGAGTGACGAAAGGTTGCTGGCAGAAATTGAATGCGATGAGCTGAGCACACGGCGTAATGGCGCGTACTAAGAGAGGCCAGCTCACATCGCTACTTCAAGGGCAAATGTACTTTTTAGTAGTGCAGAGCAGCAGTGCTAACAGGATTTAACCCGGCAGCAAAGCGGGCACCACTCAACTATATTTACGTATCACAAATACGTTATCTACAGCGTGAAGGCGGGGCATGGGCTGTAGGGTTGACCCTAAACTGCCTTTCGAAGAGGATCAAGGAGCTAGAGCATCTCTATGGTGTATGTTTTCGAAAGTGTGAATGAAGGTTCAGGAAGTTCTTTCGACACCAGAACATTGTAATATGAGTGATTTTTTGTGACACAAGCTTTCTTACCGTGGGGCTACATGCTATGTGAAAATGTCTAGTATTAGGTATAACTATATTCTGCCTGCAGCTATGGTAACATGTTGATGTTATCCTTGGTCTAGTGCTATAGACCTGTTTTTGTATGTAGGGGAAACAATCATACATCTCCACATTACAAAAATTTTTACCTTCATAAAATATGTAACAAAATTTCATTTTTTAATTTAATAATAAAAATGTATAATCTAATAATCTGTGAACTGTGAATCTATGAACAGTCTGATAACGAAGAGCCGCAACCAATATTTCTTGGGCTTTCGATTGGCAGCTTGATCAAAAGTCAAATACAAGAGGCGGCCCTCCTAGACTCTGCATGCCCTGTGAGGAGGATCCTCCCACTGCAGCCTTAGGCCCAGCAGTTCCGAGGCCAGCCTTTGATGGTTTCTTCCATTTTTTTCCGTTTCTTATTTCAACCCTTTCATGTTTATTTTTGCTAAAATTAGACCATGTCACAGAATACACCATGTGCTTCTCCTGTTACTTAGAATAGTTTTGCTTTATAAACAAACATTTGAATAGGTTATTTTGGATAATCTTAGAATATAAATCTACTTAAACATTACTTTCCTAACTATATCATTTTATCCTGTCTATACCTATGTATCATAATATAATGTTTATTGTTCATAAACTTAAACTTCTTTGTTGAGAACTTTCCGTTTGATAGGTATTACTTCTGTTTTTTTTTTATAGGTATCACTTATTTATTATGTTTATTAAATTAAGTATTCATTATATTATATAAAAATGCATCATCTTTCTGTTTAGATTTCTATAGTTTTCATACAATTTTATTCATTGTTATTGTAGTTTTGGCTTATTTTAAGTACACTACATTTTCTATGGAATTTTTTAAAATTTATTTGTAGGTACATTAATTTCTTTCTTTTTCATCATGTTCTTTTATAAATACTTTATTAATAACCTCTATATATAAAGTTTTAGTTTAAGTCTATATATTTAGTTTTTTCTAGTATGTACGTACGTCCGTTCGTGACGTCACCAAAAGGGTTCTAACGGAAGACCAGCGCTTGTTGTAGGTATTCGTCTACAACTATCAATATGCTGAGTTAGGGCCTTTTTGCAACAGAGATGTTATTAACATGTATTAAACTAACTGAACTTTTATCTTGTAAACTGTTGTTTCAAATAAACATTTTCTATTTCTATTTCTATTTCTATTTCTCCAATGTCCCAGCTAGGTCTATACTAAAATTCATTAAAATTATTGCAGCTCTTTAGGCATAAGAAACATAACTAACAGACAGATTGACAGATGCCTACGGCATTAAGCCCACCCTTGGTAACATTTTTTAAGTATGTGCAATAAAGTTTTCAAACAAACTTGTAACTAGATAACACCTGCGACTTGTAACTAGATACCGCCTGCGGCTTTGCTGCTACCAGTATAAAAAGCCTTTGTGTTAATACAGGTCACTAAACTAGGTATATTCCAGGTTTCATCCAAATCCGTTCATGTTGAGTGGGGACAAACATACTTACACACACTCACACAAACTTTCACAATGATAATATTAGTGTATAAAAAAAAACCTGTAATTATCGTTATGAAAAAAGAACCAAATTTTGTAAACTATTTTATTCTGCAAATCTTATGATTGATTTGGTAACTTACTTTGGGACAGGCGCGGATACAGGATTTCGTTTGGGGGGGGGGGGGGGGGGGGCAGGGGCAATTTTGGTGTTTGGCATTGCACTTACTTATCTTCCATCGGCGAGCGGAGCGACCCGCGAAAAAGTTATTTGCAGAGAATGTGCTATTATACCTAGGTATAATAATAATAATTATTATGATTACGAACAAAACATGATAAAGATAACTGCGATTTTTTATATTTTCATAGGAAATTGTAAATGCAAAAGTCAGTAATGAAGTCGGCGAGCGAATCGAGCCGCAATTTTTTTTCACCAAAACCTTTGTATATTGGTCATTTTTTATACTATAAAAACAAAAACATAGTATATATTGATTTTTATACCAACAAATCTGCATAATTAACCAAAAACTGTGGATGATCCTCATGACGGAAACAGGATATCGTTCCATTACTTGTTTTTTGTATGGACACAGTTAGTGCCGTAAATAGCATTTTACGCGCCCGGTGCGAGCTTCTATAATTGTAAAGTCTGGATACCAGACATAATAGAAAAAAATATCTCGCGTTCCAGCATATATGAAGTCAAAGTTGACTTCTCAGTGCATAGTCCCTTCACTTTTTATAGAAATAAAATCGGCGAGCGTAGCGAGCCGTAAAATTTTTTGTGCACAAAAGAAAAAATATAAAGAAAATGATGGCATTTTTAAACTACAACAACAGACGTAAAAAATGTAGTCGGCGAGCGCAGTGAGCCGCAATCTGTTTTTATCATTCTAACTAGCGCTATTGTGTTGTGTGTGCGTAATTCGTCATTTTTGCAAACTTTATAGGATTGATTTAAAAATATTTGTGCGTAGTTAAGTACCATTCACAACCATAAGATGGTAACGAAATCGGCGAGTAGAGCGAGCCGCGAAATTTTTCTATCAGAGGTAGGAAAACTACGATTTATACCTGAATTTCGACCAACCTATATGTATTAGGATAAAATTATCAACGAAGACTTGGTCCTGATCTGGTCATTTTTGCACCCCACAAGAAAAGACAACTCAATTTATAACTGGATATCAAAGTAATAGTAATTAATTAATACTACTTTTCATGACCCAAAACTTGGTCCTGGTCTGGTACCTAATTTCTGTGCCCCCCAGAAAAGAATATAAAGATTTATTTCCGGATATCAACCTAATAATTAAAACTTGGTTCTTGTCTGGTCATTTCTGCGCCCCTAAGAAAAGAAAAAACTACGATTTTATAACTGGGTATCAACCTATTAATTAAATCTTGGTCCTGGTCTGGTTATTTTTGCGCCCCCCAAAAAGAAAACTAAGATTCATAACTGGATATCAACGAAAAAATTAATGAATACCTACTACCATGCATGGTGCGCAATGTGCCGAGGCACCGGTGGCCTTATTTTCGGCACTGGATTATTGTTAAATTGTTAGTTATATGTTGTTTGTATATTATTGTTATATTGTTAGTTATTATTGGCAAATCATGAAAGTTGATAACTTGTTACAACAACTCCCTTATTTGAGGTTAGAAATTAGTAAACTATTTTCTGTTGTAAAATTGATTTATTTCGTCGAAAATTAGGTGTAGGGTTTCAAAATGTTGTCAGAAGATGTATATTCCATAAAGGCATCAGCCAATGCAATCATAAAGTGCTTTCCACTAGTAGTTCAAGAGCTAGAGGCAATTTTCAATTTTCACAAAAACTCGTCTAATTCATACATCGTGAATTTTTTCGGAAAAACAACTACCTACCGCACAAATAGGCACAAATTAGAACGCATTTGCTCACAAAAAATCATATTTGTGCGTTCAGCCGTTTCGAAGATCCGGAAATCTGCAAAACGTTACTCCAGCGGCATCTGCAATAACTCATAAACCACAGGTCGCACAAATGCCGCTGTTTGGCCAGTGCCATGCACAAAAGCTACTTTAAATTTGGCTTAGGCTAATGGGTAAAAACCATGCCGCTGCAGTAACGCATCTTATTTTCTCGAATAACTCTGGAACCTTAATAGGCACAAACTTAATTTTTGGGGAACATTTACAGGACATAGTGCTCTAATTTTTCTGTAAGTTTCATCCCGATCCGAGTCAACTTGCCGCTGGAGTAACACACACATTAGGTAATAGTTGGTTAGTTAACATATGACAATATGATGATCGTTCCAAATAAACCTATCTACATAATAAGTACCTTGTGAAATACTAACAATTTAAAAGTTTTAAAAAGTTCATATTATGTAGTGTATTTTGCCGGAGTTCAGGGGGGGGCATGTGATACAGGAGGGGGGGGGGGGAGGGGGGCAATGAACTTAGTAGAATGTCGTTTTTACGACTTATTTTATACTTGTTGAAGATTTTTATCGGTTGGTTATATGAAGCCACCGAAATTAGTCTGAAAGATTTAAGGAAGGAGTTTATACAGACTGATGTTGACCAATGTGAACGCCACAAAGACATGAGTGAATTTAGGGTGCACTCAGCCAGCTCGCGGGGACGCCTATGTGCGGCAGTGGAATCCCTGATTGGAGTATTCCCATAATCCCCACCAGGTCATGCCCACTGGTGGGGATTGTGAGAAGAAAATATCCACTCATAATCCCCACCGCGTCGACGATAATTGTGTGGTGGGGATCATGAGCATAATAAAATTTTGTTTTGTCAACACTTCAACATTTCAACACTTAACACTTGAACATTCCAACACTTCAACATTTTAAGACTAATACTTTCACACTTTAACATTTCAACACTGCAATACTTAATTGACTCAGGCGTGACTTTGCGGAAATCCATTACAAGATATTCTACAAGACAAAATATTTAGTACAAATTCCGCTAACTTTCTCTGACAAGTTCCACAAAATGCATACGCATGCACCGCCCTCCCGCCCGCAGATTCACATGCAAATCAGAGAAAGAACAAGCAAACATGCAATCATTAATAAATGCAACCGTCTACTTACTCTTGCACCAATAAAAACAACACGTTAAACTGTAATTAGCTTGGAGAAACGACACACACATAAATACACAAGAAACTCAACAGAAATTCGACAATGTTTCGCCTTCCCCATAAGGCATCCTCAGGAATGATCGACTCGCTGTCCACCAACGTCGACGTCGCTAAAAAACAACAACGACGCAGAACTCCGCAGACGTGTTGCTCCGTCGAGCGCTAAACAGAAAGTGAGTCAACCGCGCGACATCCCCACTTATATAGTATCGGGTCGAACTCCCCGCCCTCCTAGTGGCGCGATTGCGTCATCAACGTTGTTTTGCGTTGAAAAAATGCGCAATAACGGGGATCTGGGCAGAATATTGGTCTCGTTCAACAATGTAAATGTATCTAAATTATGTTTTATGATTTCTAAATTTTCCAAAACTGACATCCTGAAACCTTTGACACATGAATGTAAAATTTTGAATGTATTATTATCGTTTAAAGAGTATCCTGTATCCAATAAATGTTTTGCAAAATGTGATTCTTCTGGGTGATTATTTCTATAAGCCGCAATGTGTTCCTTATACCTAGTTTGAAAATTGCGTCCTGTCTGACCTACATAAACACCATTGCACTCGTCGCACGACAATTTGTAAATACCTGACTTTTTATGATTTTCACTATGTATAACATCATGAACAAAAAGTTAATGATGTTATACATAGTAATGAATTTGAACAATTGCAGTCAGACCCCACCAAAAACTATACAACAGAATTGAAAAATATTACTAAAAATACTACATTTACTTCACCTAACTCTTTAAAAAATGTTGTTCCAATGAATCCCAGATCTCCAATGATGTACGGCCTACCTAAAATTCATAAAGAGAACATTCCTATACGCCCAGTAGTTTCTTATATCGGAGCCCCAGCTTATGGTTTATCTAGACATTTAAACTATTTGTTAAAGTCAAAGTCAGGTTTTAGTCCTAAGTATGGTCTCAAAAACAGTTTAGATCTGATAGATAAAATCAAAGATGTCAGTTTGCCTCCAGGTGCCAAGCTAATGTCGTTGGACGTAGAAAGTCTATTTACAAACGTCCCAGTTGAGGAGTGCGTACAGATACTTGAAAATCTTTTTGAGAGGAAGAAGTTGCACCCTGGAGAGGCAGAAGAATTGATATCTTTGACGAAAATATGTATGGAACAGAATTATTTTCGGTTTGGTAATCAATATTTTAGACAAAAGGAAGGTTTGGCTATGGGTTCTCCACTTAGTCCTCTTATGGCAGATATTTTTATGGACAACTTTGAAAATAAGTTCATTATTGGGGAGCCTAATATTTTATATTACTACCGTTATGTTGATGATATAATCATATGCTGGAAGGGTACGATGCGTCAAATAGATATTTTTGTCAACAAACTAAATAGATTACATTCAAAAATTAAATTCACTTTAGAATTAGAGAAAAACAGGTCTATAAACTTTTTAGACTTAACTGTATCCCGTCTTAACAACTCTCATGATTTTCAGATCTATAGAAAGCCAACATACACGGATGTCACAATTCCTGCTACGTCTTGCCATCCTATTCAACACAAATTAGCAGCGTACCGTAGTTTTGTTCATAGGTTGATGTCCGTACCACTATCACAAAACAATTATAATAGGGAATTATCTATAATTTATCATATTGCTGAGAGCAATGGATACAAAAGAGACATGGTCGATGGTTTGATTAAGGCAAAACAACGAAAAATAGTATGTTCACTTTTGTATCCATTGCCACCAGAAAAACCAGATAGGTATAAAGGTAGTCTTTCTTATTTAGGCAGAGTCAGTGAAAGAGTTTCTGTTTAGCGCTCGATGGAGCAACACGTCTGCGGAGTTCTGCGTCGTTGTTGTTTTTTAGCGACGTCGACGTTGGTGGACAGCGAGTCGATCATTCCTGAGGATGCCTTATGGGGAAGGCGAAACATTGTCGAATTTCTGTTGAGTTTCTTGTGTATTTATGTGTGTGTCGTTTCTCCAAGCTAATTACAGTTTAACGTGTTGTTTTTATTGGTGGAAGAGTAAGTAGACGGTTGCATTTATTAATGATTGCATGTTTGCTTGTTCTTTCTCTGATTTGCATCTGAATCTGCGGGCGGGAGGGCGGTGCATGCGTATGCATTTTGTGGAACTTGTCAGAGAAATTTGTACTAAATATTTTGTCTTGTAGAATAACTGCAATACTTCAACACTTCAATATTTTTACATTTTAAGACAAATGCTTTCACACTTCAACATTTCAACACTAACATTTTAAGACTAACACTTCAGTATTTCAACATCTTTAACACTACGTCCCACGGCGGGAATTGAACCCACAACCTCATACACACGTTTAAATCATGCTTTTCTGAAGCTCATACAAACATTTGTCTCGCGGTGGGAATCGAACCCGTAACCTCATTACCTACGTTTAATTCATACCTATCTGAAGTTGAATCTTGGTGGGGATTATGAGTCAATATTTTTCTTCTGTTTCATTATCCCTACTAGTGGGCCAGACTTGGTGGGGAATAGGGAATGATCCACGACGGTGACGTAACCCCCCATCTAAAAAGTCCCATCGGACTTTTTCAGGCCTTAGTGGATTTTTTTAGATCATTAGGTCTACTGGACTTTTTAGGACTTTTTTGTACTTTATGAAAATAAAGATTAAGAATTAAATTAACCTACTAATAAAAATTCATGGCTCGCTTCGCTTGCCGATTTTTAAAACCTACCTTTATTTGCGTTACAATCCCTCAGATTACCCAGATAGGTTAGGTGTATAGGTATTGTAGTATTAGGTAGGTTTAACTCTAATTAGGTACCTGCCAAAAGGTGGCTGGTGGCTGGCTTCGCTCACCAACTTTGTTGATAATTAGAGTAACTTTCACCCACAGGTCTAAGGCTTGAGTGTTTTATAGAAATAATATGGTGATCAGGATCTGATGATGAGGCAGGAAAGAGAAATCAGGATGTTTTTTCTGATGACGAACTCGTTGAAAAATTAATCGACGAGATCGAAAAGAGACCTGGGAGTTTTTTACCAGCTCGATCGCATTTGCGTTTACGCAAATTTTATATGGAATCGAGGTAGTGCCATCTAGTGAGAAACGCGTGGCACTGACTCCTTTCCATAAAAATTTGAGTATACCCTGTTCTTTTTAATATAACGTGTGACGAATACTGAGATAATCATTTAAAAAAGAACAAATGGGACGAGGAAACTATGGAGCTAGTAGGTGTTGAAAAGTGGGGAGAAATGTCGGCAGAAGAAAATCTTTAGGAATTATGTTACAATGCAAAAAAGCATGGTTGGCATAAACTCTGGCCCACTGGACGGTGGGCATTATGACACTGACATAAAAATGTTAGGCTCACAATCCCCACCACAACAACGACGATCGCGCGGTGGGTTATATGAGTAGATTATTTCCTTGTCTCATAATCCCCACCAGTGGGCTGGTGGGCATTATGGGAATAACCCTTAATAGGAACCCTTGGTGCGCGAATTGAACTCGCACTTGGTAAGCTTTTTTTTCACGGTATTTATGTAGTTAAGCGTCTCCGCCCACGACCGATTTTTTGTAGGACAGTTAGGGAGGAGAACCTCATGGCAAACTCAAGTGTATACCAACGAGGTTGGATCGACGAATGAAGTAACGCCATAAGAGACAAAATGTTGGAATTGGATTGTACGTAATTATATAAGTATTTTATGTTCTATTACTTTTTTTTTGTAAAGTTCATAGTTTAGGAGTTAGGACACTTGCAAATATAAATTAAAATTATTTTTTCTGGATTCAGAAAGTAAGGCCTTTAGGATTTAAAGTTTGGAATTAGATTGTACGTAATGATATAAGTATTTTATGTTCTATTACTTTTTTTTGGTAAAATTCATAGTTTAGGAGTTAGGGCACTTTGAAATATGTATGAAAATTTCGTTTTCTGGATTCAGAAAGGCCTTAAGAGCAAAAATGGTTGGAGTTGGATTCTACGTATTGATATAAGTATTTTTTGTTCTATTACTTTTTTTGTTAAGATCATAGCTTAGGAGTTAAGGCACTTTCAAATATGTATGAAAATTTATTTTACTGGTTTCAGAAAGTAAGGCCTTTAGGGCTAAAATGGTTGGAATTGGATTATACGTAATGATATAAGTATTTTATGTTCTATTACTTTTTTTCGTAAAGTCCATAGTTTAGGAGTTAGGACACTTTCAAATATAAATGAAAATTTCTTTTTTCGATTCAGAAAGTAAGGCCTTTAGGGTTACAATGGTTGGAATTAGATTGTACGTAATGATATACGTATTTTACGTCAATTACTATTTTTCGTACAGTTCATAGTTTGGGAGTTAGGGCACTTTTAAATAAGTATGAAAATTTCAATTTCTGGATTCAGAAAGTATGGCTTTAAGAGCGAAAACGGTTGGAATTGGATTATACGTAATTATATAAGTATTTTATGTTCTATTACTTTTTTTCGTAAAGTCCATAGTTTAGGGGTTAGGACACTTTCAAATATAAATGAAAATTTATTTTTTCGATTCAGAAAGTAAGGCCTTTAGGGTTAAAATGGTTGGAATTAGATTGTACGTATTGATATAAGTATTTAATGTTCTATTACTTTTTTGCGTAAAGTTCATAGTTTTGGAGTTCGGACACTTTCAAATATCAATGAATTTTTTTTTCTGGATTCAGAAAGTAAGTCTAAGAGCAAATCTGGTTGGAATTGGATTCTATGTATTGATATAAGTATTTTATGTTCTATTACTATTTTTCTAAAAGTTTATAGTTTAGAGTTAGGACACTTCCAAATATAAATGAAAATTTATTTTTCTGTATTCAGAAAGTAAGGCCTTAAGAGTAAAAATGGTTGGAATTGGATTCTACGTATTGATATGAGTATTTTATGTACTAGCTGACCCGCTCGCAACTTCGTTTGCGTGTATACTAATTTTTTACGTATGTCCTTTCATGTGAAATGTTTCCCAAGCCTGGTGATTTGACACGGAATCCTAAATATGAATGGAATAAAAAGTAAATATACTACATATTACTACATTACCTACCCCGTAATGTAGTCATATGTAGAGTACCTGTTCCTGTTCCCACTCTCACTCTTTTTTCCGTTCCTGTTTCCGTTGGCGACCCGTCGCCAAGTTAACTGCCTGTATAGGTATGATGAATGAAGGACCCTATACACGACATGTCTGTCGCAGCATCGTCGTATATAGGGGCAGTCTATTCGTCCGGCGATCATCGCCAGGACGGTGTTGGTGCTGGCCCGCGTCCTTCGCACGAGGGATACACACCTCTTCCGCATAGTGGCGTAAAAACAATCGGTGTGTGCTTGCGAGAACATGCCGGAGGCGCTGCAGTAGCGGGGCAGCCCCAATACCGCTCTGAACGCGTTATTAAACTGGACGCGGAGGGAGCCATACGCCACTTGAGTGTACTTAGTCCATAGGCTGCATGTGTATATTTGCAAGTGCCCTAACTCCTAAACTATGAACTTTACGAAAAAATGTAATAGAACATAAAATACTTAATATCAATACGTATAATCTATTTTCAACCATTTTATCCCTAAAGGCCTTACTTTCTGAATCCAGAAAAAATAATTTTCTTATGTATTTGCAAGTGCCCTAACTCCTAAACTATGAACTTTACGAACAAAAGTAATAGAAAATAAAATACTTATATCAATACGTAGAATCCAATTCCAACCATTTTTGCTCATAAGGCCTTTCTGAATCCAGAAATCGAAATATTCATACATATTTCAAAGTGCCCTAACTCCTAAACTATGATCTTAACGAAAAAAAGTAATAGAACATAAAATACTTGTATCAATACGTACAATCCAATTCCAACCATTTTTGCTCTTAAGGCCTTTCTGAATCCAGAACAATACATTTTCATACATATTTGCGAGTGCCCTAACTCCTAAACTATGAACTTTACGAAAAAAAGTAATGGAATATAAAATACTTATATCAATACGTAGAATACAATTCGAACCATTTTAGCCCATAAGGCCTTACTTTCTAAATCCAGAAAAATAAAATTTCATTGATATTTAAAAGTGTCCTAACTCCTAAACTATGAACTTTACGCAAAAAAGTAATAGAACATAAAACACTTATATAACTACGTACAATCCAATTCCAACATTTGAGCTCTTAAGGCGTTACTTCATTCGTCAATCCAACCTAGTTGGTATACACTCTGTGCTCCCCTCCCTAACTGTCCTACAAAAAATCGGTCGTGGGCGTTGAGCCTACTACCTAGGTACTTCTATCTATACCTACCTACTGAGGGTTAAATTGGGTTATTAGGTAGGACTGATTAGGTACCTTTGAACTGTAGAATCAAACGAATTATTTTCTTAACTTATATTTTATTTATTTTTACTATAGTAGTGATATAAATAGCAGGTAAGGTACTTAACTTACATGCATGTATTTCATAACACGGTGTAGGTAAAGATGTAACCGATTAATCTAAACCCCTAAATCCTATTATTAGACATTGCATTCATATAAAAAAATCAACATAAAAAAGTCTAGAAATCAAAATAACAGAAGTTATTTATTTGTATAAACGAAGAATGAATTTATAAGTTTTAAAAATTATACAAAATATATGCGTAACTATACTAGCCCAACAGATATTGAAGAATAAGATCTAAGATGAGTCCCTAGAAAGAAAATAAACTACAGAAAGTTAAATAAACATATTATTATGAATTACATTAATGATTTTGTCTTAGTCAATAACAATACTCATAAATAATACAATAGAATCTCTATCATATAAAGATTGGGAATTTCATAATGGTAATGAAATTATTTTCATGGTAATCGTAAGTTGTACATGATCAACACACCCTTACTGATCAGTAAAGGGGCGAAAGTGTGAGTGGCAACATGGCTTGAACCCAAAAGCACACCTTACTACAAAATCTGTGTTACCTATATTTTTGTATGAAAATGACGTTTGTAAAACTTATAGTTAACAAGATATAGCGAACACTGTAGTAAGGGTGTAAGGGGTTCCAACCTCCTTCTACGGAACCCAAGCCAATCTCACCTGCCCATGGTGCATCCTGATAACAAACGGGTCTCTGGCAGCAGCTGACTGTGGCATAACGCACCGGCACAGCTACGTCCCTTGAAGGGTCAATGGGAAGCAGCATTGATGGTGCGAGAAGCTGTGCCCTGCGATCCTCAACCCGCATGCCCAGTGCAGGGATTATCGGCATATTCCCCTTCTTATAATGGGAGGCCTATGTCCAGCAGTGGACTGATTTAGGATGTTGTTGTTGTTGTTGTATGTTTTTTGCACTCAAGCCACCGATGAGCACCATGCTACCGCTCGGTGGCTTGGCTCATGAGTGGTGGGTCCAGATAATAAATCCAAGTGGAATATTGACACCGGCTATGTGGATAAGGCAATCCACAGAGCTTTCTTGTGTTCACTTAGCTGTAGCAGAGAAGAGTTTAAGAGCTCTGCATTGGTCTGTAATAAAAAAAGTATGAAGACAGTTAATGATAAAAAAGGAAATGGTGTACACAAGTGTACTTGACAGATAATGTAAAATTCAAAACAATGAGAGTAAAAATATAATTATTAGTATCATCATAATCTGGAAGTAAATGGAAATGTATGTTTGTTTGTTAAACTTTTACCTACTAAAATGTTTGTTTATAAATACAGTAAAATACTAGTTTACAACTAATTTATACATCATATTTTACCTCTTGTTCGTTGTCTGGTATAGCTTATTTACTTCTTATTTGATCAGTTACTAATTTATAAGGCACAGCACACAGCTGATGATCCTGCTGAAGATACAATCTGGAAAAGTATTTATTATCACAATTAATAAAACAGCCAATGTAATTTTTATTTGACCCTTCTGCGCAAGGAACTATTATTGATAAAATTGACATAAATAAGAATAATTTCATAACATTGTAAAGTGTAGTACTATGATGGATGACAAACAATAGATGGAAACTTGTGTCTGAAAGGACTTTAGAAAGCTAACAAAGATACGCCCATCTCTGTTCTAATGGAATAGAAATGAAATTCTTGGGCATGCCGATTTCCTCACGATGTTTTCCTTCACTGTTTCGAGGACATATTGATTCAGCAGATACTCAGACTGCAACAAAACAAGAACCTAGAAGTATTTTCCGTTTCTTCACTTAACTATTTCAAGCGGAATAAAATAAATGACGACTTACCGAAGAAAATTTTCTTTCTCAGGTTTGGGAAATTTAAAGATAATGGTTTGGGTCTTTGGTAATGCTGAACGCCCAGACATAAACAATTAAAATTCATTTCATTAGCTAAACACAACGAAAAACTTTTTCCGCCATGTTTGATTCATTGCTGCCAGGTGCCAGGGCCCTTGAGTCATAAGTTACGTTTCATTTCCTGAAATGTTACATTTTTGCTACAAAAGTTACATTATCGTCTTATATGACACTGATGTCGATTCTGTTGTGCATTTTTCTAAACTAAACTAATTTGACATTGCTAAAAGTGATATATCCCTTTCTTATAGGTGTAAATGATAAGGATAGCTATAACTTTAAAGCTGCCAAATTTAGTTAAGTTTAGAAAAGTGACCAACAAAATCGACACTAATGTCTGTTTTCCTGAACGAGCATAATGCCTGAAACTGTGATATTTGCCGATAGCTTCACAGAAATTAGCAATATTTATCAAAATTTCAAAATTTTTTCGTTGACATTAATCGAGAATTTCCCAAAAACTATTTTGTGCTCGCTATTCAAGAAACAGAAAATCATCTTGGGTGGTGGGCGGACGAAAACTGTAGGCAATAAAAGGGTCTTTAGGCACGCTCCGTTCACTTTGTCGTCAGTACGAAAATTAAAAATGAAATTTTAATGTGTGCTTAATTTCTAAATTACATTCTCAATGCCTTTGATAGTTCCACGTAGTGTGAAATCTGCAGTTTTATCTTATCTAATTACATGTTTTTAGGGTCGGTAGGCATTAGCGTATATATTCGGTCATTTTCCGAGGATCTGGGGGGGCCCCAAAAAAAATCTAACTATGACACATCGGAAGTTTTATTTTCATATTTTGACATTTAATCTACAGTCAAAAATGGAACGAATGGTACGAATCCATCACCTTGCTATTAGGCTTTGGTTCCTGAGATGCCATGGCCGATTGTCGTAAGCTGAACCGAACACCCAATGGAGTCGGAGAGTAAGAGCAATTAGTATCATAAATAACTTTACTTTACAGTGCGTAGCTGACTACGCATCAATCTTAATACCCCTAGGAAACAAAAGTAGCTAGTAGTTTAAGTATAGGTTTACAAAAGAAACATAATAAAGAAAACGCTTGCAATTTCCTCAACACCTAGGTAACTGTAACAGTATCGGTGAGAGGAGTTTGCCGCGTTTTTTTTGTAACAAAATAAAAACGCGATTGTATTTTAATTCGTCATTTCACAACCGAATTGGTGAGCGGAGCGAGCCTCGAATTTTTTCTTGCAAAGGTGAATACAAAATATAAAAAAGAAAACTACGATTTATATCTAAATATTAACCGTATTATTAATATGTACCTACTAACCATGCAAGACCCAAAACTTGGTCCTGCTCTGGTCATTTCTGCGCCCTGTGCCACAACCCTGCCCTATTTACGGCACTCAGTGAACCACCAGGCCAGGCGGCCGTCAATTGATTCAAGGCTACGATTTTAATTTTAACCTATCTAATATCTATTGACATTAATATTCACATACTTTCATAGTTCATACCTCATTACTTGTTCATACCTTCCGTTCATACTTGCTTATAGTTCATACTAGAGTTCTATGTTCATACTTCTTACTTCAAGATGTTTACTTCAATATTTCTAACAGCCGACCCCGCTGACAGCTGACAGCGACCCCGCGCCCCTTGCGAGCGCGGAATCGCTGCCTCAGTCGAATGGAACCTACCGCGCGCACCTTTGATCTGTGCCATTGTTATCTCGCGTATCTACCTGTGCTTATAACTTTCTACATTCCTGTTTCGTACCTATCTTAATTCTACTGTACCTACTTTACGCTTCTTCAATTCTGTATGTGTGTTCAATTCCTTCAATTCAGTAACCTGTGTTGTGGCTCTGGACATTAAATGCGAACTGGACTATCTATCTACGTGTTTCTACTTTTTCATCCTATCTGAACCAGTATCTGCCCACACCTACCACCCCAAAAAGTCAAAAGATACGAAAAATGTAAGAAATGTAGCCTTCTGGCAACGCTGGTTTGATCCAAAGAGAAGAGAGTTTTGAGTTTGATCGACCGATGTCACAGAAAAGAAATCGGATTTCATTTAAAAATGCTGCCAGGAGAAATAACATCTACTTATTATTTTATTCATCATCATCAATCATATCGGTAACATAAACAGCCCAAGATTAGGTGACACAGGCGATAGTAACAATATATATCAATGGACACAGGTGTGTCGCTGTTTCGAATTCGACTGTGCTTGGTTTTCTGCATTCAAAGAGTATAAAAGTATAAATATTTCTTCCTTTTGTTTCACTAACCCTTTCTTTGCAACATTTTTCCAACTTTTGTAAATTTTCATTTTATTTTGTGTAATATAATAACACTCTAGGATTCATAGAAAATCCTATTTGAAAAATGAGTGTAATACCCTATTTCATCTGGTAATTTGTTGTCGACTGACCTATTTACTCTAGCTAATCTAGTTTTTGTACACGCCATTTATTTCTATTTCTTGTATTGTACATATATGCCTATCTCCAAGCCTTTTCATTTGTCCAAATTTTTCACTAGCAGACATTACGTGTAAATGTTTACAGAAGGCATTGTCAATATTTTAATTGTTTTAAAAAGTTTTTTTTTTACAAACTCGTAAGCCAAGCTTGTAGATAGCCCTGACAGGTCTGTTTTGAAGTACAAATATTGATTCTGCCCCTGC
The DNA here is from genome assembly GCA_951804965.1 of Horisme vitalbata. NCBI lineage: Eukaryota > Metazoa > Arthropoda > Insecta > Lepidoptera > Geometridae > Horisme > Horisme vitalbata. Next base: position 1,871,074 of record OX638090.1, read on the forward strand.
AGCTCTGCCCCAGAGGAGTATGCCATATGTCATGAAGGTATGAATGTAGCTACGAGGTGAGCTGTGGCGGTATTTGTTAAAGCGCCTACACACAACCCTAAAATCAGAGGCAATATCGGGAGAGTGGTAGTGGGGATGAAATCTGCTACTACTCTACACACGTCCCTGCCAGTTAGTACGTAACCTACCCTGAAGCAAAGCGCTCGTCGATCCAAGATGCCGTCTACACTCTCAAAAAATCAAAAAATTGGCATCGCTCTGGCTGTTGCTACGGTGCGACCAAAACAAAAGAGGAAGACCTGGGTTAAGAGGTTGTTGATGAAACGCCATGAATTGAGTCACATGTTTCACATCAACGTGATGAGACATTTAGAACCAGCTGATTTTAAAAACTTTCAAAGTATTGATATTGAAAGTTTTATATGATATAAATACTCTTTATGTTTTTTGTCCCATATGTACTACAATTCCTTGTAGATATCAATTATTTTCGTTCAGACCTCTTGCTACTTCTCCTTCGCCATATCGCCGCACGAAATAAAAATTGATTTATAAAAACACGTCCAGTCGCCACTACAGTCGCACGCACACTGCGGTGAAATCGGTTTCGATTTCACTACACACGCACGGACAACGCTGCCTAGACGATAATCGTGAGCGCGCCCGAACCAATTTCTGAGTTAATAATAATAATAATAATACTTATCACTTTTTGGCTACTCACGAGGCGATCAATGGAGCTATCTAGGGCGCTCCCCACCACTCTCCCGATATTTTCTCTGATTTTAAGATCGTGTGTAGGCGCTTTTAGTTGACTTACTGTGTGGATAGCATATGCTGCAGAGCTAATTAAGTTTGTTAGAAAGGGTAGTAATGCGTGGTCCCCACTGAAGTTTTGAGTCGACAGTTAATCCCAAGAACACATAAAATACACTAGGCACAGATTTTTGTTCAAAGCGTCAAATAAAAACTCCTTGGCCTAGGTAATAGGCCTATTTTGTTTTAGGTAGACCAATAGTACGTACTCATATATCTTTTTGTACGTACTTAAACTATGTAGTTAGCTTCGACAAGGAAAACCTAAGTAGGTTTTAGATGGGGTTTGACTGACCAACTGACTTACTCAATGGTACTATTATTACATTAGTAGTCATAAGTAAGTAGTTATCTATATATACCCAGTACCTTATTGATTGTAGTCTAATTATAGGTAGGTAACCATGAATGATTTGATTATGCAGTGGCAAATTCAGGCGCAGATACAGTATTTCGTTTAAGGGTGGGCAATTTTTGTGTTTGGTAATTTTGACCTAGTTTCCAGAGTACTATGAATTAGGTAATAGCAAAAACATATTCCAACGAGCGGAGCGAATATAAATATGCTATAATGCTATATGAAAGGACAATGCTGTCTGATGTATGGCATTCGGTACCAATGCTTAAGCGATTGCGTCAAAATGAAACCTAATTTTTTCGATGGATATTGAACTGTAATTCATGGAATAGTAAGTATTTTGTAAGTTCACCAATTTATTTTTATTTGATATTAGTTTTAAAGTTTTTAGTGAAATTTGTCATTTTTGGTACTATCATAAAAACATATGATAGTTTTTATAGCTACAAATCTGAATAATTAACAAAAAACGTGAATTAATCTCTTGACGGACACCGGGTAACGTTCTATTACTTTTTTTTGTATGGACACAATCAGTTCATAATAGTATTTTACGCGCCCGGTGCAAGCTGCGATAGCTGCACCCCTTATTTTACAACAGACGTAAAATATGAAGTAGGTGAGCGGAGCGAACAGCAGTTTTTTAATTAATATAATCGCTGTTGTGTTATAATACGTCACTGTTGCAAGCTTTATAAGATGGATTTAAACATTTTAGTACGTAGTTATGTTCCATATAGAAGTTAAAGGCGGTAACGTAATCGGCGAGCAGAGCGAGCTGCGAATTTTTTTGATCTGATAATTTCTGCGCCCCCCAGGAAAGAAATCTACGATTTTTAACTGGATATCAACAAAAAAGTTAATGAATAATACCATGCATGGTCTACGCCCTGTGCCTAATTAGTGAACACATGACACTCTTGCGATCGTTCAATGTAACCTAAGTACATAAAAAGTACCTACTACCTTACAAAGTTTTGAAAAGGTCATAATATCATGTATGTGTTTCAGGCAATTACCCCTATTGCCGCCAAGTTTAAAAAATACCCAATATGGTAAGTGAGATAGGTAAGCTCGTAGGTACCTTATTATTATTAACATTATGTACCAATGTTTAATATACGTATTTATACCATATTCTTAGAAACTAGTTCAGAAAACTTCAGAAAACTTATAGGTAAGTTACTAAACTTTTTCAAAATAACATTTTTTTTTTGTACGTGATAATTATGTACCCTTCGAGTAAAATAAGTCGAAGTATGTACCCTACCTCTACTCTGTTAACCTAGAAAGAATGAATGAACTTCTAGAAGGAACGAATGCCCTCCCGGCATGTTTACAAACACAGGTTTTTTCCAAGGTGCTTATGTTGTTTGTTGTCCGTTTGTATACACCCTTACCAAACCTTCAATTTATTGTCTGTGGATATTCAATTGTCGTTGATATTTTAGTGATTTTTAATCTATGGAAGTTTTTTACTTGACGCTTTCAAACGAGCGATGGCTGCCCAAAAAGTTGACCAATCAGGAGCATGTGCATCAATAATCAGGCTGTGATTAATCAGGGCGTACATAATCGTCACGTGTTGATTTTTCACAGCCAGTTTTTGGTGGACATTTTGCATTGTTTTGTTTGTACATGGATGATCAGGCTGGGCATAATCAGGCCGCGCAATATCAGGACCCAAAGTTATGGTCTTATCCGATTTGATTTAATCGATATTATTCAAAAACGCTTGTATGTACCTTCTAGAAACTTTTTGTGGTTACAAAGGATAACAACAAGAAAAGGATAACAACAAGAACCGAACGCCGTTTACAATGAATTTTTGTGTATGTCCATTAAAGAGCTAGAATTTTTTTAAGGTTTTTCAAAAAAGCGAGATTACTTAAAAACTGTATGTATTTTTATTAATTTTACTTTGTCACAAATACGCACAAATTAAGAGCTACTCGTGCATGTATATTTTATAGGTGCACATTCAATGGTTTCCGAGAACCAAGATTTTGCAAAACGTTACCGCAGCAGGAAAGTTAATAACTCAAAAACCTTAAGACGCACAAATTTTATTTTTTGCGCACTTTTATGCATAAATATAAGCTACCTACCCATATCATTCATTTTTGTCTAGGATCATCCGTTTAGAATCTTACTGCTGGAAGAACGTTACTCCAGCAGAAAACGTATTATGCGTTTTATTCCAAAACGGCAGCACACACAAATTTTTTTTCTTGACGCAGATTTATAGCAAGTAATGCTCTAATTATTCCTGGAACTCACTTCATTCTAGAAGACAAAATTCTGCTGGGGTAACGCACACAAATTGCCCCCCCTTAAACTAAATCCTGTATCCGCACCTGCACTCTGCATAATATTGTAATTTCACAAGATTAATTGGAGCTGGGCTGAGAACAAACAAAATCCAATAGATTTCACATAATTTATTTATATTTTTAAATTAACAGTTCCTCTAGTATAACTCTAAATCAGCATCCTCCAAGTTTATTTTTCAGGAATTTGATCCAGGCCCTGAAAGTATTTAAAACTTGGGTTTATGGGATAAAGTACCTACATACTTTTAATGAAATGGTCATGACTAAGGAGATCTAAATTTTCAATGGAAACTTAATTCAGTATAGGGAATTTACAAGAAGCCTGTGCAACACACATTGAGATATTATTTATGCTAGAGCTACAAATGTGGAAAAAAGTGTCACCACCTAAACTTGATCGCTGACTTTTTTCATGAGACTTATGGTCTAAATTGGTGCAAATGTGAGATTTTGAAGTTTATTTATGTCAAATACGCTTGGACAATTTTTGTTAGTTTTTACTTGAAGACTATGACTATAGTAGCAGTGTATAATATCTCGATGGCAACACATTATTAACTGAGCTACTCACATTTACTTTGTAGGGGTTGCCTGTGAGCCTCATGTCTCGCTGGTATAAAGCACGGTCCCACCTATCATCCAAGGTGCGTCTGAAGTGCTAAAAATAAAAAGAGTCAATTATATTAAAAATAGTAAAGCTAAGCAAACTATGGAACAATTTGCCTGTTCCTGTGAGACATGCTAAGTCACTTTAAAACAGCAGCATTTAAAAATGAGGCCTACAAATTATATTTAGTAAGATCGCTCATATAAAACTTCATTTTATCCTTGTCTATACATAGTAGGTAGTAAGATTATATTTTAAGCATTGTAAGTATTTATTTATGTATCTTAGTTGTTTATGTAAGTATAAATTTTATTATTATCTTCAATATTTAAGTTCATATGATATAATATAGTATGTGTTTACCCATAGGTGCATATGTAAATTTATTGATTATTTATATTATGATATTGTAACACCGCTTCCCATCTTGTTCTAGACAATCCAGTCCATCCAAAGGTTGCCTGGAAAAGATCGCTTTTAGCGATAAGGCCACCCATAGTACAACCGCGGATTAGTATTAAAGTTTAATTAGAATATAAATATTTGTAATTATTTCTGGTGTACAATAAAAGAGTTATCTATCTATCTATCTATCTACATTTATATTCTGAAAAACCCTATAAATGTAATGAGATCGCTACGAAATAAGTTCTAACAGCATCAAGCAATGAGTTTAGTTAGCAAACCTTGAAACATTTGGATAGATGCACAGTTTGAAGGTGCTGCTAGGGTAGGAATCAGGTGTTACCTAATATTTTGTTTTCCTTAAACTTACGTTGCCAAGAACTAAATTGTGAATATGATATAGTCCCCAGCCCGGCAAGCCTAAACCGGCCATAACGATGCAAAAACTTGGAAGAATCTCGTACCACATTTTAAGACAAAATCAACGAAATTCACAATTTCTTTCACACGGCAAGTGTTTAGTTTACGTAAAAGTGTAAAACTAATGACAGTAAAATCAGTGTTGCCTAGTTTTCATTTCAAATTCTACCATAGTTCTTCCAACTGCATTAAAGACAGTATGAGCAGCGGTAAGTAGACGTAGTATTCATTTAGCTTTTTTTACTGACGTAGAAACGGCTAGACTGGTTTATTTCAGCTACTTCCACAGCAATGTTGTGGGGGAATGCAGCAGATATCAACACCATATTTGTTTTGCAGAAGAGGGCTGTTCGTGCAATTTATAATACGGGCCCCAGAGAATCACTTAGAACTATTTATAGATAATATGATGACAGTTCCATGCCAATACATAAATGAATACTTAATTTAATGTCCGAAAAAATATCAAATTGTTTAAGAAAAAAGCGACAATCATAATGTTAACACTAGAAATAAAGATAAACTAGCTGTTCCTACTGTAAGGCTGCATAAAGTTAATCAATCTTTTAAAGGGAAATGTGTACGATTTATTAACAAAATACCAAATGATATGCTTAATTTATCTGTAAAAAATTCAAAAACATTGTTAAACGTAACCTCTGTAATAAAGCTTATTATAAAATTTCTGATTAGATGACAAATAAGCTTGGGATGAAACTGTTTCCAACCTCCTCAAAAACAATGTAATAGTTAATAATAAACTTTGTAAAAAACAAGACTAATAAAATGTATACCAAGCAGAGTTTCTTGCCAATTCTTCTCTATTTGGTCGCGTTACGAATTGGTATAAATTTAAATAAAAAAAAGACGTTTCAAAGTGTAGGTACTGTAAGTACCTATGTGCTTATTGAATAAACTTATTTTTTTGATTTTGATTTCTTTAAGGCGGTAAGTTGCTATCTAGTGTATCTACATAACTTCGTGTCATGTCAGTTGGTACCTACTATTTACCAAACAATTTGTTCTTACTTCGGACATTAGCCTTCCATTAGGTTTTCCGTAGTCAAGTAAAAATACGTATGGAAAACTACCACAACTGCCTAACAAGGTATTGTTATTGAAACCTTGCAAGGTAAACAAAAACCTTGCTCGTAAATACATGTTCAGACCTACTGCTTGGGCATAAACCCAAATTTGTAAGATTTATGTTATCCACAGTAAAGGCGGAAGTCCTCGTACCTATGTGATGGTGATGATGATGAGGTAAGTTACATACGTTTCCAAGAACTGCATAATGTAGCCAATAAAGTCCAAGCCCAGGAAGACCCATTGCTGCAGTAATAATAGTTAACGTTGGAATTATTTGGAACCACATTATCTATTGATTCTCAGAATTTATTTCACCATCAAGAACATAGAGAAATTAAACGCTAATCAAGAATTAAAGTAAATTAAAACTGTGAATTGTCAATGCATGTCAATGGTACGTAGTGCGTAGAGGTTGGATTGGATTATCTCTATTATATGCAAAAAGAGTATTTATACTATGTCAATAAATAAATAATAATAAATAAATAATCCTGGACGTCATCACACAGCATCATGTAGCCCCAAACTAAGCAGAGCTTGTATTATGGGAGCAACATGATTGATATACTACAAAGATACATTTTTTTTGTAAATACATACATGTCATACGTAGAAAACAGGGAAAACACCAATGTATGCAAAGGAGATGCTATAGGTATATAGTCAGAGCTTGGCAAAGAGGTTGGATTTTTTTTCTTTTTCAGATAGAGGTACAAACAAGGATGGCTATATACGAATTATTTATGAGTGAGTGACATCCGTCAGTATATCGGTTTAGCTGTCCCTACTAGAAATCCCAGACATCCCATCTTTAGAATATTTTACATACCATATTGTAACACAAATATGGGTTTATAATAATATAATTTTATTAATAAACAAATACGAGATATTGACATCTTCAATGACAACTATAAAATATACAAAAATAAAGTGCTGGCATATTTCCGACAAGAACCCCCTACTTAAGGTAGTAAAGCGAACCTTAAATATATATATATATATATATATATATATATATATATATATATATATATTATTCACAACAGTATATACAATAACAAGTTCTTAGTTAATATTTCATAGTTATACCTACATATTTGACAAAATATGTATACCTACTTATTACTAAAATAAAATAGCCTAACAAAAATCCAGACCGTCACCACAGAGTAGAGTGCCCAGAATGCTGGCTGCATTGCGACGTTGGATAGCAAGGCTGATCCGTTGGCCCAAATAGAAACCACCATTCCGATCACGTGTGGTCTCGAATAAGCGCTCTGCCAAGAAATTTTACGACATTTTTACAACAAATTAGTTATCTTTGAAGGAAAATAAAAATCAAACCAGTTTTGCACATGGAACGTATTTAGTTTTATTTGTGTTCCCTCAACATGATATTAACTTTACGAGTACATTGCATCAAATAAACAGAGACGAAGACATTGCAATCTCTAGGTCCCTATCGATAATCGAAGTTGAGGTAGGCAGTGCATAGCACATCACTATTTTTGTTGCACACATGCACATTACACACATACTCGTGTACTATTGTTTTGGTCTCGCCATATGCTCGCGCTATGGTCTGCGCTCAGCCTTAGACAGACTTGACTATGGTCTGCGCTCAGCTTTACGGTGTTGAGTGGGAATTGTAAACATACTGACACCTATAGTTTCGCATTTATATTTTAGTAGATGTGATGTGATCACCGAGATTAGCATTGATCATCATCATTATGCTCCTCAAGCAGTACACAGCTGGATTTATGCCTCTTCTAATCATCGAGATACTTTAATATACATTGATACAATAATACAATACTGTTATCAATAATATAGGAAGGTTTCTTAAAAATAAGAGCCAGCAATGAAAGCCGAGATCATCTGAAAAATGAGAGAGACAAATCAGAATGTATTGAGTTGAAAAATTCTTGCTCTAAGGGTTTCGAACCTCCTTGGATTACTACCATCTATGATGCTGTTCTGAAGACTGGCAATAATGCGATAGTGTTGTGCTACGGTTGTACATGTACTCATTGGCGACGGACGGACTCGTCGGTAGGTACTAGTAATATTGTACATACTTTATTGAATAAGATGACGAGTATTAAAATGACTTCCCATGAACAAACATGTAGATTTCACATGTGCGCAAAAGTTCAATTATTATTTGAGTAAATCTTTGTAAAAAAGAAACATTTTATCTTATCTACGTCACGTTATATGAACGCTGGCGGTAAGCTGCGCAATAGGCGATTTATCGGTATTTATTCGTGAGCAATCATACCCCATCCAGCATTATTTTTACATGACGCGTACTATACCTAGTTGTTATGTATGTATGTATGTATGTATGTATGTATGTATTGTGTTCTAAAAGCGGATGCATACATAAAGTGATTCAAACTGTATAATTATAATATAAAAATAATAAAATTCTTTTATTTCAGGCACAGTGTCTGGTAGACCCATATCACAAAAATCACAAAAAATTTAAAAACATAACCTGATAAAAATAAAAACTTTGAAAAGATAAAACTTTAAATAAAAAAATATCTAATTATTACATAATAAATATAAACAATTGAGCCTAGAATACACCACTGTGTCAGAGCACGTCATTTTTTATTTCCACTGGATTTCCGTTCATATGAAAATGAACGGAAATCCAGTGTTTGTAGATTGGATTAGCCCTATATTTAGACACAGCCCCCTGAAGCACGTTGCCAGAACGACTTTAGCGACTCCAGAAAGCAGCTGCTCTATTTCTTATTATCGCAGCTATATAGTTTAAAAACTTCAATGTTACAACTAAGTGAAATATCAATGTGAGAAACATTGATGTTTACGAACGTTAAATCGATATTTTTTTAGATTTTTACAAAATTTCTATTTATTTAAGTGCCAAAATAAACTGTTTAGAAGCTTCGATATTAGAATGAAGTGAAATATCTACGTCGGGAACATTGATGCTTATGAACGATAACGTTAGAACGTTGATATTCCATTTAACAGAAGTAAGCTACCAAACATCATTTATTATGATGCGCACTTATAAATTAAGGAATCAGCTCCCGGTGTCTGTTTTTTTGATATTAGGGTATATGGGTGTTTTGATATTATTCTCGTAACATCGATGTTTTTGAGGACTTAACATCGATGTTTTCGTGGTAAACATCGATGTTTCTCTACTCGTTTGTACTAAAAGCTAGTTTTGTAGCGTAGGTAGGTACTAATAATCATTTTACGCCCTACACTTACCTACCCTATCATTACATTACAACAACAGTAGCATCCCCATCTCTAGTAGTCTGTGAACAACAGTGTCATCAAAAATGGCAGCGCTACCGATCGATGAATTCCCTGTCTGGGGATTAATGCCGAAAAAAGAAACGGGAGTTGTTTCGTTTCTCAACAAATATGAAGAATACGACGGAAGAGGCACGGTTATTGCCATTTTTGACTCCGGCGTGGACCCTGCGGCCGAGGGTCTCAAGGTAAGAAAGAAACTGTCTTGTCACGATTTGTTTGGTTACATTTTGCTAGTTTATTTGTTGATTCTGAATTATTTGTGTGTTTTCAGGTGACGAGCACGGGCGAGACTAAGGTGATAGAGAGATTTGATTGTAGCGGCAGCGGGGATGTGGACACGAGCACCATTGTAAAGAAGGATGCCGACGGCATCATCACCGGCCTCACGGGTCGGAAGCTGAAGGTACTGGTCTCTTCTCATTTCGGTTGTTGCTATGCGGTTATTCTTTTTAAAAATCATAATCTAGTTTTGAGGTCAGTACAAGGTCTTTAACAATCTGTATTTGGTTAACAAGTGGTTATTTTTATCAGCTGTTTGGTACCCAACAGTCTTAAAATTACCATCCGTTTTATTCGATATTCATTTAAAATTTGGATTGGACACAAAAAGTATGAAATAAATAAACTTACATGAAGAAATATCTGCCTTGTAAAATTTATCATGTTCAATGGCTTGATCTAATGCTTTTTTTCTGTTATTATTTATTAAGGGACTGTGAGACACAGTGTAACTATGGTCCCCTAAGGATCTCTATTTAAGTAGGTATTCAAATATCAATCAGCCTGAATGCCAACTTGTAGAGCAAAATAGCAGAGGTCCTAGTAATTAATAGAAGAGGCCAACAACATGCTCTGAAGACCTAATGCTTAAGAGTGCTGAAAACAACTGTTGAAATGCAGGTAGATGAGGTAGTGGAAAGTGATACCTTGGAGATGATATTGGTTTAGATTCCAGAATCATGGAAGAATCCAAGTGGGGTATGGCGTGTGGGTATCCTGTACCCGTACAGCCTGTACCCCACCAAAGTGAGGGATCGGATGATCGATCGCAGGAAGGAACACTTCTGGGATGTGGAACACAAGCCCATTTTCGCTGCGGCTAACAAGGAACTACAGGATTATGAGACTGATGTTGGTAAGTCTATGTGTAGAAAACTATAAGGCTAAAACAAGCTATTTGCTTCAGTTACTAGTGGTTGGTGACTTTTTATTATGATGACCTCTGTGGCACAGTGGACAAAGGCCGGCCTGAGTGGCAGTAGATTGCAGGTTCAATACCTGCCGAGAGACAAATGTTTGTACACTATGCAAATATTTGTCTTGAGTCTGGGTGTTTTCAATGTATAAATGTAAGTATTTACAAAAAAAGAAATCTATCTAGCTAGTGTATCAGTAATGTGGTTCTCATAATACAAGCTCTACTTAGTTTGGGCCTACCTGATGCTGTGTGTTAGGTCCATTGAAAATATGGTTGGCAGTTGGCAGAAATGGCTTATTTGGGCCAAGCCTAAATACGTTTGGATAGAAAATGTTTGAAAAGGTGCGGATGTAACTGTAATTGACAATTACATTTAATCCAGATATTATTTGAGAAACAAGTAATAAAAATAAGTAATCCCAATAGCTAACCCTTGGTATACTTTTATTTTCAAATATTCAAATAGATCAACTGTTGAACTGGTTTTAATGGCATTTGAAATATTTGTAGTTGAGATGTCTAGTATATGTTAAGGTAGGTAAGTATTGAATAATGTTGTGAAATATCTAAAACTTGTTTTGTGGCATTTTGTCTATAGGTATTTGAAAACATTGACCTAATATTATTGTCTAGTAAAAGACAAAGTCACTATATGCATTCTTGTATGTTTGTGTGATAATTCATCAAAACTATGTAATAAATTTTTACTATCAGTTAAAAAAAATGTTTTATTTGAAAATAAGGTTCCGGATAAAAAATAGCCTATTTGCTATTTTGTTTGTATATATTTGCAAAATTTCAGCTTAATCTGTTCAGTAGTTTTGGTGTGAAGGAGAGCTTTTTGCGTCCGACTTTAGAGCTACTACAAATGAAAAAATTTAAAATACACATCAAAATCAATAAGAATTTTAAAAAGGTTTGAAGTTGGGGCATCAGTTGCCCATGTTTAAATATATCAGGGTAAATACATTCCGTATTTCATTCATCTTACCACAAATATTCATATTGCATGTGGCCTCAAAAATAGGATAGAAAAGGATTGCGGTTCTCCGGGACACTGACAGCCCAAATGCCCCTTACACTGAAACTGGGACATTATTTTCCCATCCCTGACAGAACACTGACAGAACCCAGCCCGACCCAACACTGAAACTGGGACATTATTTTCCCATCCCTGACGGAACACTGACAGGACCCTGCCCGACCCGGATGTGTTGAGAATAGGAAGAAGAGAAGAATAGAAGAAGTTGTTATATATATTTATGTTACAGTTTCCAAGGCTACAACCCTGACTGCCGAGGAAAAGCTCCACAAAGAGGAGTTAGAAGCGAGGGTGGAGGTTCTGCAGAATGCTGAGAAGAAGTACACTGACCTGGGCCCCACATATGACTGCGTGCTGTTTTCTGATGCTGATCAGGTTTGGAGGTAAGGAAGATCATAAGTACCAAGGTCACAAGGTACATTCTATGTAACTATGTGAAATTGTGTATAATTATATCTTGTGTTGTGGGCGTCATAATCTACGTAATATCTACAGATCAGGCAAACATTTATCCTGCAGCAGGAATCGAACCTACAGTGCACTATGATAAAAACAATATAATAAATTTATGTATGATTATGCTAAGATGAAATGATTATATTTCAAGAAAACATGTGTACACAGCATGGGTAAATGACATAATAAGCAGTAGCATCTAACAAAGGTTGGCAGACATTATTTATTATTATTATTTAATTATAGACAAGCAGCTGATGCTGATGATTAAAACATAAGGTGAAAATTAAATTAATTTCAATTATAAATGTTCCTCAGGGCTTGCATAGACACAACAGAGGAAGGAGAGCTAGAGAAAGGTGTCTTACTAGGGGAGTACAGTGTGACACATGAACACTCTCATTTGACGGAATTCGACGAGATGACTATAAGTATCAATGTACATAATGAGGGGAACACTTTGGAGGTTGTCGGAATGTGCTGTGAGTACTTAGCCTTATACTATCATGCTGTAGTTTAGAAAGCGCCACGAATTCTTGTTATAGAAATAGTATTCCGAAATTTTTTAATCAAGAAGATAATAAATAGTAGTATTTATATAAAAATATCCGGGGCCCTGCTCTTTATCTGCTGCTAAAAAGAAGTCTTTCCCTCAAGCTTAAGCAAATCAAAATTGATTCTGCAGTTTGGCGATAAATCACAAAAAAAATTAAAACCTTGTATTTTCTTTCATGCAACAAACAGTGCATTCAGTCATTCATTTCATTTAAATTTTCATTTCCTTTCAATTCATTTCATTTCATTCATCACTTAATTAATTTAATCATCAACTCTTTCATGAATTCATTTCTTCATAATTCTATATCAATTCCTTCATTAATTTATTCATAAATTCCTTCATGAATTCATTTATTAATTCATTAATCAATTCCTTCCTTAACTCATTCATAAATTCCTTTATTTATTCATTAATCAATTCCTTAATGAATGAATTGATTCCTTCATTGATGTATTCCTTGGTGAATGAATGAATAGAATGTATGTGTGATCCTTAGCGACCCACGGCACGCACGTGGCGGCTATCGCCTCTGGCTACTTCCGTTCAGAGCCGGAGCGTAACGGCGTCGCGCCGGGCGCCAAGATCATCTCGCTCACGATCGGCGACAGCCGCCTCGGCTCCATGGAGACGGGCACGGCGCTGGTCCGAGCCTGCATCAAGGTCATGGAGTTGTCTAAGAAGATGAAGATAGATGTTATTAATATGAGCTACGGCGAACACGCGCACTGGTCTAATTCCGGGTATGTGCTGTTTTCATGCCTTTCATCAGTTTTATTCATACTCTTTAATTGCATTAATTAAGCTATTGCATAGCTTCTATCGAGGGCCTTTAGCGCGGGGACCGAATCCAGAAATTCCGTAACGAAAAAAAACCTCACGCTCCCCACTCCGACGGGCACGGAGGTGTGGCTTGAAGGCCGTGCATTGTCTAACGTCGTTTCTTTTCGGCAGTCTTCGACACGGTGTTTGTGTGCGTGCAACTAGACGTATTTTTATTTAATAAAATAAAAAAAAAATGTTTTCTTATCGGTCACCACGCTCAAAAAGTGTAACTTGAATTAATATCAAAGAAAAAGAAATACTGCATAAATACAATAAATAAATAATTAAAATTGCATAAGTTGATACAAAATGCTATGCAATAGCTTTACCGCGGCAGTCCCCGAGTGCCACACGTCTTTTTTTATGTTATTTACAATGTCAGATGTTTTAAAAGTTAAGTCAATAAATACATAATTCTGTTGTAGAGTAGATGTCAAAGTTAGTTTGTGATAAGTACGGTAAGATATTTTGTCGGTTCATCTTGAATTATAAGTATCCTAAACCGGAATGACAGGTAAAAAATTTAAAGTACTTATTTCATGCGAAACATTTTTTTCCCATCATGCTGAATTCTGTATGGTTATAGGTAGAGTCTTAAACTGGTAAATAGCTTACAGTACCGGTAAATACTGTACTAAATTGTCCCTAAGTTAAATATTATATTATGCTAAAGGCTCCTTAAAAATCATGAATCTTCTTTAGCCTATCCACTCCAGCGGGGTGATCGGCTAACTCTGTTGCAAACAGAAATGATTGACACCGATCCTGTCTTTACAAACTTTGACATTTATTCCGTCGAAATTCAATGAACATCAATTGCCAAACTGTCACAGTTTGTTAAAACAGAATCTGTGTCAATCATTTCCGTTTGCAACAGAGTTAGCCGATCACCCCGCTGAACACAGGCCTTGCACTTGATGTAAAGTGAACAAATTGGGTCCTCGATTATGGTTTTAATTTCAACAGTGTAGTAACATACAGCACTCTCAGTCATAGATTAGCGATGTGTCCCTTTATGTCGAGTTTCGTTACGTCGAGCTCGGTACACTATTATTATTTTTAACTTTGTTTCCTCTCGCTGATGTAATTTCGCTGAAGCTGAGATCGTTCAATCAATACCAGCTAGTAACCGTGCGTTCACAAACTGTGATACACATCAGTCGCTCGCTAGAAACTGTCATATAGTAGGGATTTAAGTAGCAAATGTGTAGGTATAGGGAGCGCCAGTTGAAGAGTAATGTTTGCAGGCGCGTGGGGTCGATCATCAGCTCGGTGGTGAACCGGTACGGCGTGTCGTGGGTAGTGTCGGCCGGCAACCACGGACCTGCGCTCTGCACCGTGGGCGCGCCGCCGGACATCGCGCACTCCGTGCTCATCGGTACGGACCTGGCGTGCCGTGAGGACCTGGCGTGCCGTGAGGACCTGGCGTGCCGTGAGGACCTGGCGTGCCGTGAGGACTCGCCGCGACGCTGCACCCCACTCACTCCGCGCGTGTCCCACAGGTGTCGGCGCGTACGTGTCCCCGGACATGATGACGGCGGCGTACTCCATGCGCACCAAGCTGTGCGGCGGCGCCTTCAGCTGGAGCTCGCGTGGGCCGGCCGCTGACGGCGCCGCCGGCGTGGCGCTGTGTGCGCCCGGCGGCGCCGTCGCCTCCGTCGCCAGGTAACTGTGCCTTCAGCTGGAGCTCCGTCGCCTCCGTCGCCAGGTAACTGTGCCTTCAGCTGGAGCTCCGTCGCCTCCGTCGCCAGGTAACTGTGCCTTCAGCTGGAGCTCCGTCGCCTCCGTCGCCAGGTAACTGTGCCTTCAGCTGGAGCTCCGTCGCCTCCGTCGCCAGGTAACTGTGCCTTCAGCTGGAGCTCCGTCGCCTCCGTCGCCAGGTAACTGTGCCTTCAGCTGGAGCTCCGTCGCCTCCGTCGCCAGGTAACTGTGCCTTCAGCTGGAGCTCCGTCGCCTCCGTCGCCAGGTAACTGTGCCTTCAGCTGGAGCTCCGTCGCCTCCGTCGCCAGGTAACTGTGCCTTCAGCTGGAGCTCCGTCGCCTCCGTCGCCAGGTAACTGTGCCTTCAGCTGGAGCTCCGTCGCCTCCGTCGCCAGGTAACTGTGCCTTCAGCTGGAGCTCCGTCGCCTCCGTCGCCAGGTAACTGTGCCTTCAGCTGGAGCTCCGTCGCCTCCGTCGCCAGGTAACTGTGCCTTCAGCTGGAGCTCCGTCGCCTCCGTCGCCAGGTAACTGTGCCTTCAGCTGGAGCTCCGTCGCCTCCGTCGCCAGGTAACTGTGCCTTCAGCTGGAGCTCCGTCGCCTCCGTCGCCAGGTAACTGTGCCTTCAGCTGGAGCTCCGTCGCCTCCGTCGCCAGGTAACTGTGCCTTCAGCTGGAGCTCCGTCGCCTCCGTCGCCAGGTAACTGTGCCTTCAGCTGGAGCTCCGTCGCCTCCGTCGCCAGGTAACTGTGCCTTCAGCTGGAGCTCCGTCGCCTCCGTCGCCAGGTAACTGTGCCTTCAGCTGGAGCTCCGTCGCCTCCGTCGCCAGGTAACTGTGCCTTCAGCTGGAGCTCCGTCGCCTCCGTCGCCAGGTAACTGTGCCTTCAGCTGGAGCTCCGTCGCCTCCGTCGCCAGGTAACTGTGCCTTCAGCTGGAGCTCCGTCGCCTCCGTCGCCAGGTAACTGTGCCTTCAGCTGGAGCTCCGTCGCCTCCGTCGCCAGGTAACTGTGCCTTCAGCTGGAGCTCCGTCGCCTCCGTCGCCAGGTAACTGTGCCTTCAGCTGGAGCTCCGTCGCCTCCGTCGCCAGGTAACTGTGCCTTCAGCTGGAGCTCCGTCGCCTCCGTCGCCAGGTAACTGTGCCTTCAGCTGGAGCTCCGTCGCCTCCGTCGCCAGGTAACTGTGCCTTCAGCTGGAGCTCCGTCGCCTCCGTCGCCAGGTAACTGTGCCTTCAGCTGGAGCTCCGTCGCCTCCGTCGCCAGGTAACTGTGCCTTCAGCTGGAGCTCCGTCGCCTCCGTCGCCAGGTAACTGTGCCTTCAGCTGGAGCTCCGTCGCCTCCGTCGCCAGGTAACTGTGCCTTCAGCTGGAGCTGTGGATGGGGCGAGCGGCTCCCAGGTAGCTTCCGCTCGCCTTTTGAAGGCGGCAATCGAAGTTTATTGAACAGCACCATTTAGATTGCGCCATTTGTTGCGAGCGACTTTTATGTAACTGTACTTCGGAACTTACAATATAATATTTCTGCTCTACAGGTTTACATTAAGAAATAGTCAATTAATGAACGGCACATCGATGGCGGCCCCGCACGTCGCCGGCGCAGTGGGTGAGTTGAAACAATCGTCACCGTCACGCTGAAACAACCTGAACAATGTATTTATTTATTTATTTATTTATTGGAAAACCAATAGCTAAAGATAATTTCCTTAATAAATGATTAGTAACAGAAAGCCGATTTCAGGTCTTCACTGGTAGCTATTTGTGATTAAAATGTGAACACAAAATAAAAAAACATAATTTTTATCTAAATACTGCGTGCTTCTTAAGCTGTAATAAAACAGGAAAGAAAACCATATAATAGGAAAATTGAGAAAATGGTAAAAAAAATATATGCATAGTTTACCCGGAAAAGAAGTTAAGGGATAGGCCCCTGATACAGAAGGAATTATGAATGCTGATACAGAAGGGATCCTACAACTTACTGAAATTGTTAACAACTCTGCTCGCTCGCACCATGTATGAATTCTGCCTGTAGTTAGAAGAGGCACCAGAGACTTAAAGAGGACGATTAAACCTAAGTACTCTGTGAGGGATGTTAATGCTTAATTTACTTAGTAGTTCAGGGCAATCGATATCATAAGATACAAATTTTAAAATAAATAAATAGTATGGAATATCACGCCGATTTTGCAAGGGCAGAAAATGAAATTCCTTACAGAGATCAATATACTTCCCAGAATGATATGGAATCCTTGTTCGAAAGCAAAAGTATTTTAAAAACTGCTTTTGAATAGCTTCAATACGATCGAAGTATTTATCGTAGTAAGGATTCCATATCTGAGAAGCATACTCCAGATGGCTAATGGCAGATGGCGAAGGTACAATACCGTATTTTCATGGTTTTTAAGTCCATGAAGTTCTTAAACAGTCGCATTATAAAACCTAACGATTTAGAAGCTTTACTGACTATTTAATCAACGTGAACATCGAAGAGTAATTTGGAGTCGTGATACACCCCAAGATCACGCATACTTTCAAGTTTAGAAAGAACTTGGCCATGTAAGGTATAATTTGTGGGAACAATTTTGAATTTTCGAGTGAAGGTCATAACAAAACATTTAGTGGGATTAAGCTCAAGCTTGTTGACACGACAGTAATTTTCAAAACGAATTAGATCTTCCTGAATGTAGAACATATCCAGATCAGATGATACAGTAGAATAAATTTTCATATCATCTGCGAAACACAGAAGATTAGAAGATCTAAAACAGGCATCTATATCACTTACACAAATGATAAAAAGTAGAGGACCTAGGAGAGATCCCTGAGGAACTCGGCTAGGAACAGGAACCCAACTAGATATATAATTATTGACAACGACAACCTGGGATCTGTCAATATAGGATGAAAACCACCTCAGCAAATCACCTCGTATACTGGACTTGGCAAGCTTGAATAATAAGGTATTATGATCTATTTTGTCAATAGCTTTGCTTTAATCGGTGTAAACAACATCGAATTGCTGACCGGAATCCATAGCTTCAGTAATATAGTCATTTAGAAGAATGAGATTCGAAACGGTAGATTCTTAGGAATCCATGCTGAAAAGGACTAAAAGAGTTCTTTAAAGCAGAGTAAACTTGATTATAAACTATTCGTTCAAAGATTTTGGCAACAATGCAAAGTTTAGATATGGGTCTGTAGTTGGTGACCTCAGTTTTAGAGCCCTTCAAATGTACTGGGGTTAAATGCAGATTTCCATAACTTGGGAACAGTATTTAAAGCAATAGACTTACTGAAATGAAGAGCAATAAGATAGGCCACTGAGGCAGCGCATCTTATAAGAAATTTAGATGAAATATTATCCGGACCTGGTGCTTTAGATGAATCAAATGTTTTTAATAGAATTTTTATCTCTGTAGTATTTATATCGATGCTACTGATATCAGAAGATGAATCAAAAGTTGACTGATCATTGGCAAATAAATCGTTTACAGTATTTGGTACATTAACTAAAGAAGTTAATCACTACCTACCTCAGCGTCCACTCCTGCTCCAACTTCCTCTGTCTCAGATGTAGCATCAACGCCCGTAAGTGCGTATAAACAAACAATTGAAATTAGAAAAGAAGATGTTCATAAAATCCTTAAGACGCTTGACTGTAATAAGTCAGCTGGGTCCGATGGACTTCACCCAGTCCTGATTAAAGAATGTGCTAGCAGTCTGATTACTCCAATCTGCTTATTATTTGACCGTTCTGTTAACGAGGGTATTGTTCCCAGTGTTTGGAAAACAGCATCAGTAACTCCAGTTCACAAGAAAGGGTCCAAACGTGAGGTCACCAATTATAGGCCCATCTCCAAACTCTGTATTCTCGCGAAAGTGATTGAAAGGCTTGTTCATAATCAAATTTACTCTGCGCACACCTTTCTTACACAACAACATGGGTTTCTCCGGGGTAAGTCCATAGTCAGTAACTTATTAGCGTCTACAGATGATATAACTAGAGACATGAGGTCTGGTGGTCAAGTGGACGTAATTTATACGGATTATAGTAAGGCTTTCGACAGAATTGACCACGTCATCCCACTAGCTAAATTGCAATCTGCGGGAATTTCGGGTGATTTACTCAGATGGTTCAGTTTTTATGTTGATGGACGTTGCCAGACAGTTGTCCTTAACGGATTCTCCTCTCATTCAATACCTTCTATTATCCCATCTGGTGTTCCACAAGGATCCATTCTTGGACCACTACTTTTTATAATTTTTGTGAATGACATCGATTTATGCTTTCGCAACTTAAATTTCTTTCTGTTTGCAGATGATATGAAAGTATATAAAAAAGTAAGCTCACTTAATGATTGCCTTTTACTGCAGCAGGATTTGAACCGGCTACAAAATTATTGTCATTTAAATAACTTGGACCTTAACGTGGCTAAGTGAAACTGCATTACCTTTACCCGATCTGTGTCTACTTTAGTATATGATTATAAAATTAACCAGCACCCATTAGAACATGTGGAGTATGTAAAAGATTGGTGTTACTCTGGACTCCAAATTTATATTAGACAAACATGTTGACATTATAACCAGTAAAGCTTCGAAGATGCTTGGTTTTATCTTTAGAACAACAAAAGATTTAAATCAGTTAAAGCGCTCAAGATACTATATTGCTCACTTGTTCGTTGTCAACTTGAATACGCCTCTCAGGCTTGAAATCCCTGCTATGCTGTGTATATTGATAAAATAGAGAGAATACAAAGAAAGTTTTTGAATTACTTTGACTACAAGCATAAATTAAGATTCCCGGACTATATAGCTAGCTGTAAACACCACCATCTGCTTCCTTTAGAACATAGTCGAGAGGTAGCTGATCTCACATTTCTTCTTAACCTGGTTAATAACAAAATCGACTGTAGTGACCTTCGGTCAAAGATCAAGTTTCAAGTTCCCCGCCGAGCTATCTTAAGGCGTAACTATCTTAAATCATGTACGGATGCAGGTGTGACCAATTATAGGGAAAATTCATATTTTAATCGTATGTGTAATGTATTTAATTCCACTCACTCGTCTACCCTCGACTTATTTAATACGTCACCTAATTTCTTTAAACTAAAGGCAAATGCATTTTTCGGCGATTAGAATTTAGGTAACTTTAGTTTCTTAACTGATTTCTTATATGCACAAGACTTGTTTTCACTCATTCTCATCTCAAGAATTAATTTACTTATGTTGTAAGTTTATATGGCTCATCATTACTAAATCTTCTTCTACTCCATACTTCTTCTTAATTCTTACTCTTAACATAGATAGATAGGTACATATAAATCCCTGCTGGGATGCATTATTTTGGTTTGTTTTTTCTTTGTAATACCAATCTATATGTGAAAACTGTTTAAGGCTTTCTTGTTCTAGTAATACCTTTATCTATAATCTTATTGTTTAGCTGTTAGTTTTCCTAATTAAATAAATAAATAATATAAACCTATCTACTTCTTAGAGAATGATAAATATTTTTCGTCGTATAAATAAACAGTAAGCGAAGCGAACCACGCAAAAGAGAGAAGGTAAACGAAGAGAACCGCGCTCAATATCAGATTTTAATGTTCCGTGAAGATCACAAATTACAGTACTCCAAGCGAGCGAAGCGAACCACGCAATTCGTACGCGTCATCTAATTTTACTTGTATTTTCAGCGGCCTTAATATCCGGTCTAAAAGTGAAGCAGTTACCATATTCGCCGTACTCAATAAAGCGATCACTGGAGAACTCCGCCACCTACCTCCCACACGTGGAGCCGTGGGCTCAGGGCGCCGGTCTGCTCAACATTGAAAAGGTAACCATTCACTCGACCTACAAGTTGTCATCTCAAATGTCTAGTAACTCTTTCTTCTTTGCACATTGTGGCATGGCTACGCGCATCATGTAATTTTGCGGTGGTATCGTGTAATGCGCGGGGCTGGCTAGCCAATAGGATACAACCTGCTCTGCTGCATACAAAATCTACGTCGACGATGTGGACCCGACACTATCAGCATTTTCATGATGAAAAACTATATCCCTTTACGAATTCAGGAATGGAAGGAAATAGAAGATACTGGTTTATCGGTATTGTCACCGCCCAGAAACCTTAAATATAGGTCTTGTAATTTTATAATTCTTAACAAGTTCTTAACTAATGGAACGTCCTTATTATTCGGAGAAGTTTCTCCTATTGCTTCCGTCTGCCGAATGAGAGCCTATAGTGTTCATTCGTGAGTGATGGCGGGCCTCGCCGAGGTGTGTCTGCTCCAAACGTTCTATTAGAGCGCATTGTGACAGTGTTGTTATTATTGTTCGTATGTGAGAGTGAGAGTGAGAGTTGTGCAGGCGTTCGAGCTGCTGTGCCAGTACCACGACGTGGTGGAGCGCGACGTGCAGTTCCAGGTGAGCTGCGGCCCGCACAACGGCAAGGGCATCCTGCTGCGACCCAAGCACAACGCCGCGCCCGAGGACATCGCCGTCTCCATCGAACCCTTCTTTCTGCTCGACCATCAGGACGCCGAGAGTGAGTTTTTCAATATTTTTATTTCGTGTAGCGGATTTATCTACTCTAATATGCGTAGAAGACATCGGTTAAAGCAAACACGTAAACAACAAACGTGTAACCGTTTTCTTAGGTTTGTGCTCGAATATGTGTAGAAAAAATTGGGTAAAGCGAATACGCAAACGATAGAAGCTTATCTGTCTTCTTAGGTTTTGTGATTTACTTTGTATTTTGTGATTACAAGTATCTATTCCCTTCTGTAAAATCTGTCAGGTGTAAAGGTAGCGAGTTGAAAGTTTCTTTCCTTATTTCAGTCGTAGGCTTGAAGGAAAATGAAATAGAAATGCACGATACAATAGTGAATGAAATGGATGTGGATGAAACGGATGTGAATGAAACGGGATCGAATAAAGTGCATGAAACGAAGATGGATGAAACGGAATTTTTAGAAGTGGATTGTGATTGTGGCGGTATGCTTCTCATTTACATTTTTTTTAGTTACTTTTTCAATACTTAAAGTCTTTTTTTGACCATAAATGAGCAGCCAAGTAGCCGGTCGTTCCGCCGATGGGGAATATTTAAACCGATACGACATGTACAGTTTACGTAAACTTGCACATTTTGTATTTTTGCATGTAGTGCACATTTTGTAGAATTCGAGTCAGTACGCGTTCCACCGCTGTGACGGGTATTCGTATCATTATCAATAAATCAGTTATCAGTTTATCAATCAATTATAATCAAACCATCATCTAAAGTTGTAGGGTAAATAACCCTACATCTTTATGGTCCTTCGAGCCGGATAAAGATGTAGGGTTATTTACCCTACAACTTTAGATGATGGTTTGATTATAATTGATTGATAAACTGATAACTGATTTATTGATAATGATACGAATACCCGTCACAGCGGTGGAACGCGTACTGACTCGAATTCTACAAAATGTGCACTACATGCAAAAATACAAAATGTGCAAGTTTACGTAAACTGTACATGCTCCCGAGGGAAAAGGATACAAAAGCACTTAAAAATTGATAATAAACTGATACACACAAAAAATAATAATAAAATGATATAAAACGAATGATAGTACTTAATAAAATTATGTAAACACAAAAAATTATAATAAATTCACACTAAAGTCTCTAATATTGTCCCGCTTAAGATATTTCATTCACTGCACAACACTTTCACCTTTAATAAATCGATTAATAAAAATAGGCGATGTGGCTGAATTAATTAAATTAGGATTACTACGCGCACTTTGATTCACTACAGTGTCATTGTCACTGGTGCTGGTGCTTGCTGGCGCTGGCGTAGCTCTCGAGAAGCGAACACTCATGTTCGTTGAGCGCTCACTGGAAGGTGCTACGGACGGAAGTCGCGCAGAGCGGCGGAGCCGCCATCGTCGCCATGCGAATAGCGCACAAGCGAGAAGCCCTGCGCCGACCACCAGATACAGGACGACGAATTGATGGACGTCATGATATGATAAATCTGATAGCGCTAGATTTGATTCATCTGATTTAATCTGCTCTACTCGTGCGCCAATGTTTTCCAGATCCTTCTGTATATTCTCTGAGTAATGCGGGGTGAGGGTCGCATTTATGGGAACTGATAAGTTGATAATGTTGTTGATCGGAGGAATCTCTATGTGTAGGATATCTGGATGAGTAATTAAATCATTCGCTTGCCTTTTGTGAGCAAATATTTCAAAACTTTCATCCTTGATGACGCATGCATCTCCGAGTGTCATAATGCCGGCCTTGCTGACTCGCTCGGCGATAACATGTTGCTCGCATATGATCCTTATTGTATGTGAATCACAACTATAATATAGATAGGTATTTAACTGATTCAATTCAGACCAGGTAGATGTACATTTTGTGGTGCTAGTCTTGCATTGATTAGATACTCTGTCCTTTATGCACAGACTGTCGTCTGACTTCATGTGTTGAGTCGGCCTTTGTAATGGGCAAAGTCGTGTTGATGAGTCATAGAGTAGGCAGTTTTGAATTTCATTTTCAGATAAGGTGATATACGAATCTCTTTGTATGTTTAATGCTATATGTTCTGCAATTGGTAAGATCATGATCATATTTTCTCCATGCTGGCGAGGAATAGGTATGAGTTTGTAAATCTCATAATTATCTCTGCTTACAAGAGGTATCTTAATCTCAAAAATGAAGTACTGCTTGGTCATTCTTGCTTTCACCTTTAGTAGGTGGTATATGCTTGGAAGATTGGTTCGAATATTGCTTATAGGGAGGGCTAAATCTTTTGAAAGCTGGCCATGATATTAAGTTCATCTCGGAGTTGCTCTGGTGTCAATAAATGAACATTCAATTTCCCATGGTGGATGTCGGTGACTGTATCGATCAGAGTCTCCTGGATGTTTTTCAAGTTCATGAATATGCTGTTGGCGATTATTGATGATAAGGCAAATTCATTTTTATTCGCCACTGCTTCAATTTTGTTTGCTAGAGTGTTCATATTTTTCTCAATGATAAGAAATTGCTGATTAAATATTTTGTGCTGGTTATTCATAGTCTGTTCTATCCTTTTCAATAAGTTATATTCTGCTTCGATAACAGACGTCTGATTTTTCCATAAACGAGCCAAATGTTGTTGATTACTTCTGATTAATTTAATGTCTTGCTCATATTTTTCTGCGAAATGTTCATCAAGTACTCCGAACAAACTATGCGCCAGGTATCCTACGCCATTGATAAGACCGCGACGGCGTCTGGTTGCGGTAGCGCGTGCCATTTGTTTACCGAGCAATAAGTTATTATAGTACTCTAATTCTTCGAATCCGTGACGTAACTGGAGTAAGACTATGTCACATTGAGTTTGTTTTGATGTGGGTGAACATATGCTTTCAAGATGATTTATATACTTGTCGAATAAGTGCAGTCCTTGCCAATACGGGTTCATATCATAATAAACGATAAGTTTCCATTCGTCTCGGACAAGATGCATGTTTGATAATTTATCGAAATATAGGCTCTGATTGCTATTGATATTTGATAGTTTGTAGTCACATTGAACGGGAGATAAAATCATCATTAACATCAGCGATATTAATCCCACAAAGTTACCCATTTTGGATAATTTACGTTTTGATTTTTTGCTCGATTGTTGTTGATCTTGATTGGGAGATACGTTTTGCTTTGACTGTTCAACCTTTGCTGATAGTGATGATTGATCAATTGGTAGCTTTGATAGTTTAATTATGGGCCTCTTAATAGTACCATTCTTTGTTTTTACAGTGACGACACGTACATAGCCATCCTTGCCAGGGTGAAGCTCTATGACTTTTCCCATAGCCCATTTTCCGGCTGGCAAGTTAGCATCGTGGATGATGACGATATCATCTTGTTTGATGTTTTCTTCTGCCCGCTGCCATTTGCTTCGATTTGATAGCTGACATAAATACTCTGATTGCCACCGTTTCCATATATCCTTAAAGATTTTCTGCACTAATTGCCATCTCGTGCGTTCATCTGTCTCGGTTTCTACAATGGTAAGTACGGGGCCGCTTGATAAAAAGTGAGATGGTGTTAGACAATTTATGTCGTCAGGATCTTCTCTCAATGCGCACAAGGGCCTGGCATTAAGACATCCTTCTATCTGTGCGAGAAGTGTTGATAACTCTTCGTAGGTCAGCTTCTGCTCCCCAATCACCCTACGAAAATGATGTTTTAGGCTCTTGACTGAACTTTCCCAGAGGCCTCCTGCGCTTGGCCAGGAAGGAGCGTTGAAATGCCACTGTATCTGCATTTCAGCTATGTCTGAGAAAAACTGATCATCTAATGTATTTTTCAGATCGATTATTTCCTGCTCTAGGCGTTTGTTGGCTCCGACGAAGTTGGTTCCGTTATCACTGTAGATATGTTGCGGGGCCCCTCGCCGGGCTGCCATGCGCCGGAGTGCTGATAGAAATGCTGATGAGCTAAGGTCAGATACCAGCTCTAAGTGTATGGCTTTCGTAACCATACAAACAAAGACTGCGACATAACCTTTCGTGGTTTTAATACCTCGACCTTTGTTTGCTTTCACGTCAATGTACCCTGTGAAGTCGACGCCAGTGTGATTGAAAGGGCGCGCCGGGTTACATCGTGCTGAAGGTAAGTCTCCCATGATTTGCTTTTGCTGGATAGGGTTATGCTTTCTACATGTCACACAGCTGTAAATGCGCTTCTTGACTGCTCTTACCCCTCCCATAATCCATACTTCCTGCCTAAGATGATTTAACGTCAATCGTGCTCCCCCGTGTAACATCGTTTTGTGGGCACTGTCGATCAACATGTCGGTGAAGTGGTGGTTATTGGGAATTATAAGGGGATGTTTCATACTTTCACTGATATTTGCATTTCGAATCCTGCCACCAACCCTTAATAGGCCCTCCTGATCAAGAAAAGGGCTGAACGGGAGAAGCTTGCTTGTTGATTTTAGTGGTGATTGTTGCTGTAACGTATTGATTTCGTCCGAAAACGATTCTTGCTGTACGAATTTAATTAATTTGAATTTTGCTGTTTTGATTTCGAGTGCTGTTAAATATGCAGGCTGGCGGTGGCGATTGAAACTCGATGCTAAACGTAATATCCACGCGAGTATGCGCGTCACGCGAGTGTAGCTACTGTGTTTGTTGATAAGCTCTCTTATGACGTCACCGTTATGACACGTTGTGGTGACGTTTGTTTGATATAATTTCTTCACTTCTTGATTTGTGTCATAAACTATGCTTTGATCGCCTTGTATTGAATGAGACGATAATATTGTGGGTCCGTTCCACCATGGGCCATAATCCCTAAGCTGTAAGGCAGTGATTCCACGGCTTGCTCAGTCGGCCGGGTTTTCCGCTGATTTTATGTACTGCCAATATTCTGACGGTATGATTTCTTTGATCTTTTGCACTCGATTTGACACAAATGGCTTCCAACGGTTTGGGTCACCGTTAATCCAACCTAAAACCGCTGTTGAGTCTGACCATCCATATGCTGTAATGGTGTGCTCTGATAAGTTTTGTTTGACAATTTTCATCAGATTTGATAGTAGGAGAGCTGCGCATAGCTCAAGTCTGGGCAGAGATACGCTTTTCTTCTTTGGCACTAATCTTGATTTTGCTGCGACGATCACAATTTTTGGTTGATCATTATGTTTAATTTTGCTGTAGATAACACATGCATACGCGCTCTCCGAAGCATCGCAGAATCCGTGTAGCTCTATGCTATCTTTTTCGTGAATCTCTAGCCACCTTTGAATCTTAAGATTATTGATCTCTCCAAGATCTTGCTTGATATTGGTCCATTCATTATTTATGGATTCGGGGATCTGTTCATCCCATTGGATGTTTTGTTGCCAAACTGATTGAAACAGAAGTTTAAGCTTTGTAGTTACTGGGCAGAGCCAACCCTGCGGATCGTACACAGTTGAAATTTCTGATAGAAGCGAGCGTTTGGTAGCTGGCTTTGATGATTTTGTGTTGATTTTCAGCTGGAACGTAAAAACGTCTTCGTGGGGATTCCATCGAAGTCCAAGCGCTTTGGTCGATTCTTGATGTTTAAAGTCGAATGCTGCTGAAATGATTTGATCGCTTTTTTCTTTATCTACTAATTCACTCTCATTCGATGACCACTTTCTGAGATTGAACCCCCCCAATTTCAAAAGGTCAATCATATCTGATTTGATTTGTTTTGCTGATTGGGAGCTGTGTGCTCCACTGATGAGATCATCCATGTAGAAGTCTCGCTCTAGAATTTTGGCTGCCTCTGGATACTTATGGCTTTCATCAATAGCTAATTGCTTAAGAGTCATTATAGCTAAGAAAGGAGCTGCCTTAGTCCCATAGGTAACTGTTAAGAGGGCGTATTCTTTTAACATTTGATCTTCTTCATCTCTCCATATAATTTTTTGATATTTTTGATCGTCTTCGTGGCAAAGAATTTGCCTAAACATTTTTTCGATGTCGGCGGTGAAAGCAATTTTGTATTGCCTCCATCTTAATATTAATGAGAAGAGATCGGCTTGTAGATTAGGTCCAGCATACATAAGGTCATTTAAGCTGTAACCTGATGATGTTTTGCATGACGCATTGAAGACGACACGTAATGCAGTAGTAGTGGACTCCGCGCGCTGCACACTATGATGCGGTAAGTAATAGCTGGGTATTGAATTACTTTCGCTTTGTCGCATGTGATTTAATTGCTTATACTCATTGATAAATTGTTTGTAATCTTTTGCTAAATTTGAATGTTTTTGGAACTTCTTTTCCAGTTGATAAAATTGTGCTACCGCTTTTTGCTTTGATTCACCCAGTTTTTCTTTGATTTCAGGCTTCAGGGGTAGTCTGACGACGTAGCGACCATCTTCCTGACGTTGAGTTTCTGTCTTATACTGCTGCAGACAGAGATGATCTTCCGTAGACATGTTTATGGCGGAGCTTTCTGCAATGTCTTCTATTTCCCAAAACTTAGTTATTTCGTCGATGTTATTAATAATGACATTGCACTGATATGATTTCATATTACCGCAAATAATCCATCCAAGGCGGCTTTGCTGTATTATTGGCATGTACTCACTTTCTCTAATGATACCCCCGAGGATGATATTCGAGTAAATCTCTGCGCCCAGTAAGATGTCCACGGATCGACTGATATTAAAATCTGGGTCTGCTAGTTGAATGCCTTCAAGGTTAGACCAATTAGGTTTTTGAAATGATCGGTTTGGTAAGTTGTTGATTAAATTTTTCATTATGAATACGTCTGTGCTAAAATTTGCTATTTGCTATTTGCTGTTGCTATTAATTGATTTTGCCGTGATAGTAATAACACCCTTGCAGTTATTTTCTTTAGTTCCAATTCCAAAAATAACACCCTTACAACGTTGTCGTGTCAACCCTAAACGTTGTGCGGCATTTTCGGTTATCAAAGACGTTTGGGAACCTTGATCGATCAAAGCTCTCATCATGATTTTTGTTCCATCTGCAGCCAATACATGGATCTGCGCTGTCGCTAAAATGATCTCTGCTATATTGTCTTGTGATACGTGTGTCACATTCTTATTGCGTGATGTACCGGGTTCCTCTACACGTGCATCATGTAAAAGTGTATTATGATTCCCCTTGCATTGCTGGCAACGTTTTTCAGAGAAACAAGCCTTACCGCGGTGATCGTAAAGACAATTTTCGCATAAATTAAGTTTTGATATAGTTTTCAACCTTTCAGCGGGTTTTTGTTCCATAAATGTTTTGCAATGGAACAATCCATGCTGACTGTTGCAGAGTGGGCATTTTTGTGTCGCAATGTAGAATGATTTTGCATTTGATAGATTATTATTAAATGATTTATAAAATTGCTTTTGATTTGATTTTGAGTTGTTAAAGTTTTTAATAGAATCCTGATGCGTAAAGTTTTTTGTTGATTTTGGTTGATCAGTCCGACTCCGACGTGACGCTTCTAATGCGGTAAATTTGGAGTCTAAAAACCGCAAGAAGTCTGATAGAACTGGGATCTCCTTGGGGTCCTGGACATACTCCACGTAGTCATTATGAGTCTCCGCGTCTAGTTTTTGTGATAGAAGATAGATGATTAGCGGATCCCAATGTGAAATATTGACCTTCAGATTTTTGATTGCGTTTAGACACTCGTTTGTCGTGTCATGAAGTTTTTTGATCGCTGCTGCTGATTGTTGTTGCATTGTAGGTATTGATAAAAGAATATTTAAATGAGAGTTGAGAATGAGTTTTTTATTGTTATATCTTTGATTTAAAATTTCCCAACAGGTGTCATAATTATCGTTGCTGATATTTAGATGTTGAATGAGCTTTTCTGCTGCACCCTTCACCTTGCTTTTAAGATATTGCATCTTTTGAGAGTTTGATAGTTTGTTGTGTTTTGAGAGTTTGTTAGAATTGTTCACATGGATGGTCTCTGTAAACAAGTCTTTAAAAGATGTCCACTGATGATAATTGCCGTTGAAGACTGGTATTTCCATCGTAGGTGTTGACTTCTCACGATGGCGAGCTGACCACATGCTGCTGTTAATCGTTTTCTTGATTTCGTTATACTTAGCTTCATATGCGTTATACGTCTCCTCGTATTCAGGGTTTTCACACAGAAGTTCGCTATCTATTTCCCAGTGCAAAGCGTCGACAACGGACCAACGATTTTGAATAGTCTGTAAGGCGTCTTCAAATTCCCATTTTTGTGAAAGCGACGTGATGCTTACGCTTTCTAATGCTCTGGACAATGCCTTAAAGTTGCTCTTTTGTTTCCTGAACATTTCGTCAAGTTTGGTAGTGTTACCTCCATCGTTCTTGCTTGCGGACGACGAGGCAGGCATACCTGTTTGATTTTGATTAATGTTTGGTGCGCGCTGCTGAACAGGCGGCGTCACCGATTTCGATCCTGCCGCTGCACTGGACGCTGGCCAGTCAAAAGAGCGACTTGCGAGCCCTGGACTAGCGGGCTTCAATAATGGCTTGTCTTCTGCTAGGTAGGGCTGAAGTTTACCTTGATACTCTCTAGCCATGTTCATGAATCCCTCATAGTAATTATCCCTAAAGTAGGCGTGATCGGACTCATGCTCACAGAGCCTTATATGATTATTTTCAAACTCTTTACAGTAAGCCTTAAGAGTTTCTAGCTTCTTCTTAGCATAAAATGGAGTTTTTCTTTCTGCTCCATCCTTCCCAAAATTTGTGGATAACTTTTCGACCTCATTGATGATCTGCTGCTGAGTTGCCAGTAAGTCTTCCATCGTGTACCTACTACTTGCAGTACGTTTGCTGATTGGGAGCTGTGTGGTGATTGAAGCGGTTGGCTACCTACTTGATTCAGCTGCTTCCCGAAGGCTTCAATACTACCTTACACGCAATCGATTTCTAGTTTGGCTCAACTAGCATCGACTGATGATGATGATGTTAATAATCCTTGATTGCACTTTCACAAAGACACAGAATACAGTACACAGTTCACATGAATAATTTAATTGATATTTTTGATAGTTAATGATAATTTGTTTGATAGTCACTTTGATTGTTAATGAACGTCTCACACGGAAAGTCACAGGAAACGCGCGATTACGTAACTTGGTCACTGCACCGCGTGGTCCTGAGTTTTAAGTCTTTACCGGGCGCGGGCTCAAAGTTCTCGAAGGACCATAAAGATGTAGGGTTATTTACCCTACAACTTTAGATGATGGTTTGATTATAATTGATTGATAAACTGATAACTGATTTATTGATAATGATACGAATACCCGTCACAGCGGTGGAACGCGTACTGACTCGAATTCTACAAAATGTGCACTACATGCAAAAATACAAAATGTGCAAGTTTACGTAAACTGTACACGACATGTGTCGAGCATGCGGTGTGCGTGTGTGCTATATGTCGCGGATGGCGTGTCCTCAGACCGCGGCGTGGCGGCGCGTCAGATCGCGTTCAGCGTGCGGCTGGGGCTGGCGTGCAGCCCGCCCGCCGCCTGGCTCAGCGCCGCCGCGCACCTCGACGTCATGAACGTGCCGCGCCCCACCGCGCTGCGGCTCGACGTCACGGCGCTGCCGCCCGGCCCGCACTTCACTAGGTGAGTGTGCCGCCCCTGCAGCCTGCAGCCCCTCACGTTCGACGTCTCATGGAGCTGGTTCCATAACACAAGTGTGATTGTGTTCCAGCCTGAACGCGTACGACACGTCTTGCGTGGAGAAGGGGCCCGTGTTCCGCATCCCCATCACGGTGCTGCAACCCCAGCCGCTGGACGAGAGTCGCGCCACTCCCTGCATCAGGGAGGCGGCAGTGCTCTTCAAGCCGGACACCATCAAGAGGCATATCATTATACGTGAGTAGATACTGTAATCATTTTATAAGTGTATATGGGGTTTAACAACAATTTGAAAAATAAAAAGACGTGTGGCACTCGGGGACTGCCGCGGTAAAACTATTGCATAGCATTTTGTATCAACTTATGCAATTTTAATTATTTATTTATTGTATTTATGCAGTATTTCTTTTTCTTTGATATTAATTCAAGTTACACTTTTTGAGCGTGGTGACCGATAAGAAAACAATTTTTTTTCTTTTATTAAATAAACGAGCTTCGTAGAGTCGTACAATACGTCTAGTTGCACGCACACAAACACCGTGTCGAAGACTGCCGAAAAGAAACGACGTTAGACAATGCACGGCCTTCAAGCCACACCTCCGTGCCCGTCGGAGTGGGGAGCGTGAGGTTTTTTTTCGTTACGGAATTTCTGGATTCGGTCCCCGCGCTCAAGGCCCTCGATAGAAGCTATGCAATAGCTTAAAAATAAAATTAAAAAATGTCAAATTTCTATATGTTGTTTAGGGGAAAATAACAAACCTAGATGTTACTTTAAGTGGCACACTCGCTAATAAATCAAACAGAAGAAAAACTCGGGCGCCAAGCGTTGAGCCAAGGAAACAGCTATCAAACAAAATCAATGTCTCGGATAACTAGTTACAGAGCACCAACCTTTAATCTCTCGGAAGGGGTGGCGTGGCCTAATAGTGCCTAAAGTGTTACATGAAATTTAGAATTTTGTCCGACGTAGAACTGTCCTATAATCACTGTGAATAAAACGATTTTTTAAAGTTTAAGTGTTTATTTTACGATCTTGGTTTAAGAATAAATTGTATCTTAAATCTAAATGAAGTTAAAGAGCTATCCTGTTATTATTGCATTTCATACCGAATAAACTTAAATTTTAAACATTTTTAATGAAACCTGAAGATAGGCGTCAAACCGAGTGAAGCCGGGACTCCAACCGAAGCTGCCGACGACCGGTCTCCATTTGTAAGAGGATAACAACGGTGAAAACAAAGGGATTTCACCGAGGGTTGAAATTTAAAGAATTTTTTAACTTTCTATACAAAAAGTTAGAGTGGAGGCAATGGCAAAAAGGCCTAACAAAAGGTAAAGAAAAAGGTAAAAGAAAAAGTAAAAAATAAAAGTAGAAGTAAAAAGTAAAAGTAGAAAGGGGATGTCCCAGTTGTGGGCAACTGAAACAAAAGAGGGCTTTGTTAGCCTCAGCATCATGGGATGATGACGTAGCGCTGGCGTAAATTATCAAATTACTCACCAATCCCCTTCTCAAAACAAACAACAACATTGTAAATGATTTATTCAATGGGCTTTTCCTGCAACAATATTAAATCACAAATGAAAACAAACCAAAAAATGCGCAATGGCGTCGTGAAAAGAACAAAGGAAAGGTTTTACTTACGATTGCCAACCGAAAATACAAAAATCCAAAATCCTGGGGGCAGGATTAAATGTCATCGTAAAAACGAAAGCATCCTGGGAATTAAAATAATCCTAATTACCACGATGTTATAAGCTGTAAAATATGACATGTCTAAACGACCAAAATCCGGAGAGAAAAGTGAGAGTGAAGGTCGCAGCAAAACGAAAGATTCTAAAATCTCAACAACACAAATGTCACTGTCAATCTTGACAGACACCTATAATGCAATTCTTTTTTGAATGAATGAACAGACAAAATCGAGAAACCAATTTTATTATTGTAATAATGTAATAGAATAGTCTAATGGTTGGGCTGATGACGTCATGATAAAAAAACTTGTTTGCTTATTTCAACCTTACTTGCTAAGTACTCCTTAGCCTCGCCGTATAGGCTTGGGCCGCCGCGCCGCGAAACCCTAGTTCAAATCGCCGTGGTGATTACGTCTTTTTGCATGTTTTTAATTTAAATTTATGTAATATGATCTGTATTCCGATGTCCATAAGGTTCATCTGCAGGCAGTTAGTTTTAAGCCTGGTTATTCGATTTCTTGTTGAAAGGATAAAGGAGCCCATCATTCGAGAGGCTGCCATTTAACTCTGCAGACAAGTTGTTGACAATATTGTTGATTTTTGTTGCGAATGCCTATTTTTTCAAAGTAGCATTCTATATTTTAATTTGTGCTAGCTGTTTTCCATAGGGCCTACGGAAACGCCCTGCAATACACGGTCACACATTTGCCCCACTGAATGGAAATAAGCTTTCACATACTTAGGAAATAGATATCTGAGATTCTAAGTTTTCTCCTCATATTCTGCCGGAAGCTGCCGGTTGTGTTTTGGATTGGAAGGGTTCCGTCGTCCACCTTGTAAAACCCTACTGGCGCCCTTAGTGTTAAATAAACACTTCCTAGTTTATGTTCATGTATGGGACATCAATGAAATGCTAGTTTTAACACGACACACGATTTATTGCATAACTAAAATGCTAAATTGATGGAAAGATGTTAATGAGCCGCGAGGACAATGTGGACTGGCTCGCGTAGCCGCGAGTCACTCGGATCCCACGACAGTAGGTGCATGGGAATGCAAAGGTTGCATTATTGTACGCTTGTACCGTACATGTTCCGGGGCGCGAGATGCGAGTGCGTGAAATGAGATGATTTTGTTAGTAAGCGAGTATGCACGTGATATAAGGTGATGAAACAATGTTTTGTTAGTAGACACAGTATGATACCGACATCAATCACGATTCGCTAATGAAACTTATTTTGCTAAAAGTGGGCGTTGTAGAATTGTCACACTTCACTTTATATTGTTGTTTTACGCTAGGCCTAAACGCACTTTCACTGTCATCACGCACACTAACCTTATTACCTAGATCACTACACCCATCACAAACACTGACACCAGACGAGACCGCTGCAGCACGGGCCGAGGGCACGGGCTGTGTGCCCGCTGTGGGCCGCGCCGTGCTGCTGCCCGCTCGCCACCAGGCAAGCACGCCGCACACTAACGCTGCTGCTGCTACCGTGTAGATAGCGACCTAGTGATGTACGTCATGAGTGGACATCTCATCCTCCCGCTCGTGATGATCTGCTGCTGCTTTCATCTCTGTTAAGCGTTTGTTGATACGCTCGATCGATCCCATGAAGCTGCTGTTACTCTCGTCGATATGGCTGATCGGTATTGTAAGATTTATGATGTTGTTGACGGGTGCGATCTCTATCGGAAGTAGGTCTGGCTCTATATTAAGCTGATTTGAATTTTGTTTGTGTGACATAATAGTGAATGACTCGCCCTTGATGACGCAGTCGTTTCTAAGTGCGATAATATTTACACCTGTTAATTGTTTCTGTGTAACTTGATACCCACAGATAAATCTTATGGTACATTGGCCGCAACAGGTGAGAATGAATGTGTTTACATTGATAAGCTCCGTCCAAGTAGATTGGCACGTGCTGATTGTTGTTTTACATTGATCTTTTTGGTGATCCTTGACACAAAGATTGTTTCCAGATGCCTTTTGGAACACCGGCTTCTTGCTTGCATAGACGCTGCTTTTCTTCGACAATTGTGCATTTTTGATATAGCTCACTCTCCGAAATCGGTAGATAGGTAACCTTTTGTAGGTTGATTGCTAAATAAGGTGATTTTGCTGTTATGTTCACGCTTGTATTTCCTACTTGTCGAGGTACTGAGTAGGTTTTGTAGAGTTGATAACTATCTCTGTTTACTAGCGGGATTTGTATCTCGAAGATGAAATATTGAGAAGTCATGCGAGCTCTAACTCTAAGGATTTTGTAGACATTTGATAGGTCTGCCTGGACCCGAAATTATGCTGAGTTCTTCGCGAAGCTGAGTTGGTGTAAGAAGATGGACGCTGAGTTCATGAGAATTTGTGATGGTGTCCAGCAAGGAGTCTTGAACGCTTTTGAGACTCGAGAAAATATTGTTGGCTATGATACTGGACATCATGAATTCATTGATCGTATCTATCTTTACAATCTGGTCGTTTAGTTTGACTGCTGCGTGTTCAAGTTCATTAAGATGTTTCGCGAATACCTCATGTTGCTTTTCCATTGAGGACTCAATTCTTTTCAGCAAGTTATTTTCAGCTTCTAATATAGAGGTCTGATTTTTCCACAGAAGGGCTAAATGTTTTTGGTCGCGCCTGAGTTTGGAAATATCTTTCTCGTATTGTTTTGCGAAGCGGCTGTCTAAAACACCGAACAAGCTGTTTGCGATGTTTCCCACGCCGTCGATAAGACCTCGTCTCGTGCGCGAGCGCTTATCGTTATGTTGTAGTACATGGTTGTTGTGCTCTAATTCTGAGAAGCCGTGACGTAGCTGGAGCATTATGATGTCACAATGGGATTTCCGTTCTTGGAACTTTGTGCATAATCCGTTTAAGTGTTTATAGTAGGCTGATAGTAATGTTGTGCCACTCCAGTACGGCTCCATGTTGTAGTAAACTATAAGTTTCCACTCGTCTTGAATGATCCGCATGTCCGAAACTTTGTCAAAGTAAATGCTATTGTTATTTTGGATTGCCGTGATGTTGTAAGTGCAGTTGACTGTAGCCGTGGCACTCAACAATGCTAAGAAGAAAAGCATCGTTATAAAGTTGATGCATGACGATACGAGGCTGACTTTTCTTCTAAGCTTCTGTATTGGCTCTGATGCTGAGCTGATCCTGATGTGTGACTGATTTTTTCGCCATTCACGGGTAGGATTAAGACTTTGGTTTGTGGAGGCGTCCAGAAGTCCTGAAGTCCTGATTGTTTTGCATTTTTGTTTTGAATTGTTCTTTTTGTGTTTATCAAAGGTGATTTTAGGGACATTTTGCCATGAGAAGTGGAAATATTTTCTTCTGCTTTCGAAGCAAGTCCCAAAGTTTTTGTTGATTCCTGATGACGGAAATCAAAACTGTCTTGCTCGTGAGACACATTTCGTTGGCGGTCTTCACTTAATGATGCTGATTTGGTACTGTATGTAACGGTTGGTAGGCAAAGTTCTTGTACTGACTCATTTGTCGAATCACGCCAAACGTATTTTTGGTAGCGTTGGTGGTCTACGTGAACTAAAATCTGCCTAAACATTGATGATGATGATGGGCTTCGATACATGATATTATTTAATCTGTGCCCGCGCGTAATCATTGCTGATTCATTAAATTCCACTTTGTGCATTCGACCTAATTCCTGGTATTCATGCATAAATGCTTTGTATGATTTTGCGACCTTATAATGTTTTTTAAACTTTCGTTCAAGTTGATTGAACTGAGCCAATATTTTTGGCCTTGATTTTCCTAGCTTTTCGTCTGCGTCGGGATGCAACGGTAGACGAACGACGTAAGGGCTTTCTGTTTGGTGCTTTGTCGTTTCTTTGTATAGCTGTAGGCACTGTGAGTCCTCTATGGATATGTTATTTTGATTGGCGTCGTCTTCAATTGGCCGAAACCTGCTAAGGTCACTTTCACCGGTCTGAACCACGTTGCAGTGGTATGACTTGGTGACATTTGCACTGCCACATAAAATCCATCCAAGTCGCGTCTGTTGAGCTATTGGCGTGGACGTGTTTTATGATACCTCCCATTATCACTTCTGAGTAAACATCTGCTCCTAGCAAGAGGTCTACCGAGCGACTTCTGTAGAACTCAGGATCTGCTAACTGAATATTCTCCAAATGAGGTCACATTGGTTTGGCGAATGTTTGATTAGGTAAATTGTTGACGAGATGTTTCATTACGAAAACTTCTGTGTTAAGTTCGTAATCACTGTGAAGAGATGATGTTATGTTGATTATCCCTTTACAAACCATTTATTTGGCTCCTACTCCAAAAATGATGCCCTTGCATCGCTTGCATAAAATTTATATGGGCGCGAACTAAATCCAGATACCCAAGCAGAGCATGTACCTTTATTTTTGAGACACCAAAGCACAAGTCCATGTCTTTCCGCGGTTCATTCAAATTTGCCGCCACTCGCTGCTGGAATGATCTGCCACCTCCACCATCCACCTCTGCGTGCTCTGATAACAGTTGAAACTTTTAGAAAAGCGCTCAGAACTTATCTCTTTAAAGATCAGTCTAGCTAGATAGGAATGCCCTGCATGCCTACATCATCACATCATGTAGGTATGTAGGTAATAAATCATGAATCTATTCAGGTTATAGCTTACCGTACGTTTATGCACTTCTTGCCTGGGAGAACATCTCTTTCCAACTTTCACCATGGTTTGCCTGGATCACTTTAAATCTAAAATTACGCTGCTCACTTCCCAAACACACTTAACACACTGGTTTTATACCCTAAGTATACTTTGTCCGTTGTTTGTGAGTAGTTTTTGCTCAAAATTTTAAATTTTTGTCTTGTGAAAACTATGCGTCCGATGGCAATTTGAGACGCCAACCCAAGCCACCAACAGCCAATCACAGTCGAGCAATCACCCCAGTCCACAGACCTATTCTTTATTTCACTTCACTACTTTAAATAATGGCTTCTGGGATAACTCTCCACAATTCCATAAACATCCTTTTCCTTCTTGTTTCTAAATTAAATAAATCAATACAGAAAATAAATAATACTTGACAATCCATTATACCATAGTGAAAATAAATTGTTACATGTACACTATAGCATGATATTATAACATTTATTATAAATTATTTTTCTTTAACTTAGCTAATTTTTATTAATTAATATAATATTAAATATTTGAATGTACCTTTTTATTTAAATTGTAATTAAATTTGAGATATAAGTATTGGTATCTATCTAATCCTATCTACGTAAAAATATGTAATATGTACCTAGCTATATAAATTAGTTCATGTAGTTTAGTTTTCACGTTCCCGATTTTCGTGTCTTCACACTTCGGCCTCGTCTGAAAACCAGCGCTGTGCCATTCCTGCCTTGGTATGGTGCAGCACATGCTGAGACGAGACCCATTCGACCCCACGCAATGCGAAATAATAGTGTTATTTTTTTATGTTTTTTTATAACTTTCAAGTGTGTTTTTTCTTTTTTTTCTTTTTGCTTGTTTTTTTTAATTTTATTCTTTGTATTTTGTGTATTACCAACTTTGTACCTACCTACTTATTTTGTATGCATTGTGGTTGTGGGCCGAATAAATTGATTTTCTTTCTTTCTTTCTTTCTTGCGTTTGATGCCTAAAAGTTGTGATGCATTTTCTGTTAACAAGGATGTTTGTGAACCTTGACCAATTAACGCGCGTAAAGTGTGCTTGGTTCCATCGGCCTTGGTTACGTTGACCAGCGCGGTTGCTAAAAGAATTTCCCCCGCCTCCCCCTGCAAAACATGTGTACTGCCGCTTTGCTGACTCTGCTGAGAACTTTCCGCTTCACACGGTTGTGAGGAAATACGAACTCTACCAGTTGAAGCGTTGTTGTGCAATAAGGTATTGTGCTCTCCTTCGCACTCACGGCATCGATTTGTGGAATAACACTCCTTATTGCGATGTGACTTAAGGCAGTTTTTGCATAAGGATAACTTGTCGACGGTTTTCTGTCTTATGTGAGGCTTCTTTTTGCAATTGTAAATTCCGTGGTCTCGTTCATATTACAAACTGCACATTTTGGTACTCCTAAGTTGGAAAGTTTGTTGTATGATGGTTGATTATTGTTGCTGGCGAACGATTTGAAGAAATGCGTCTTCTTTGGGGTCGACGGTTCCTGCTGTGCTGAGTTTTTGTGGGCTCAGTTTTGCGTTTCGATGCTTCTAGAGACGTAAACTTTATTTCGAGGAACTCTAGAAGATCCTTTAGAGTAGGTAAATCCCTGGGTTTTTTCAGTGATTCGATATAGCCAATGTGAGTGTCCGCATCCAATTTGTTGGTGATGAGGTAGACGATGATGGGGTCCCAGGAACTTATGTCGACTCCTAGGGCCTTTATCGCATTTAGGCACTCATTGCTGGTATCAAAAATCTTTTTTATGAAGGTAAGCTCGTTAGAGTATTCATGTGGCTGTTGAAGATCAGCTTGATGTTGTTGTAACGATGCTTGAGAATGTCCCAGCTTACCTCATAGTTGTCGGAGCTGATTGGTAAATGTTGAACCAATCTTTCAGCTTCGCCCTTCAACTTGCTTTTGAGGAACTGCATTTTTTGGGCGTTCGATAGAGACCGATTCCTGTGTATTGCCTCTTCAAACAAATCCTTGAAGGATACCCACTGCTGATAGTTCCCGAAGTAGGTAGGTATGTCCATCTGCGGCGTAGATTTTTCACTATGATGTTGAGACCACATTTTGTCATTGAGTGACTTTTTTATGTTATTGAACTGTAGTTCGTACCTACTATAGCTTTGCTCGTACTCGATGTTTTCTTCGTAGAGCTCGCTTTCGATTTCCCAATGTAGGGAATCAATGACAGACCATCGGGTCTGCACTGATTTTAAAGCATCTTCGAATTCCCACCTGCTGGCGATATCGTCGACGCTAATTGATTTGATCGTCCTGGAGAATGCCTTGAAATTGCTATGTTGTTTTCTTAGCATCTCGTCCAGCTTGCTGCTGGTTCCTTGCCCGCTGCTGCTGCGTGGAGCTTGGAATCCGGACGTTGGTGGCTGCTGCCATGTTTCTGGCGTTCCAGCCCGTGGCGATGCTTGCCCCCCAATAGCTAGGGGTGTAGCTGGGCGCAGAAGTTGTTTTTCCTCTGGATTTGTGTCAAAGGATAAGTATTGTTGTATGTATGCACGTGCGTCAATGTAAAAATCTGAAGTTCGTTTGTATGCGTCACCTACAAAATATTCATGCGAATTGTCATCGAATTCACTCAGCTTAATATGATGAGACTGAAACTCTTGCCAGTATGATTCAAGAGTGCTCAGCCTTTCTTAATATATGTGGTAGTTTTTCGATCAGCACCGTCCTTTTTGAAGTTTCGAAGTAGCTGATCCATAGCTTGGATAATTTGGCTTTGGTTTGCCAAAATATCTTCCATTGTTGTGGCCATGATAACTTGTTATTGGTATTGAAATGTTCTGACTCACCGAAGACTGCTGTCTCACCTACGGTTACAGTACGAGGCTGTCGCCTATGACAATCCAGACTGGGCACAATTCACTGAAATACCCGGATTCACTGAAAGTCCCGCCTTCGGAGGCTCGAAGGACCATTTGATGTATGGGACATCAATGAAATGCTAGTTTTAACACGACACACGATTTATTGCATAACTAAAATGCTAAATTGATGGAAAGATGTTAATGAGCCGCGAGGACAATGTGGACTGGCTCGCGTAGCCGCGAGTCACTCGGATCCCACGACAGTAGGTGCATGGGAATGCAAAGGTTGCATTATTGTACGCTTGTACCGTACAGTTCACATAATCTGAGTATTATTTGCCCACCTACTGTTAGTTCTGCGACCTGACCCGTAACATTATATCTATGGTAGGAAAAATTTAAACAAACTTTTGTATTCTTACAATGCGGAATTTCTAACAAAACTTACCAAAATCGAAAAGTAATACAAGTGTGGTGTTCTAAGCACTAGAATACTTGTGCAGCCGTGTCCTACGTTCATCGATTACTTCTAGTGCTTGACAAAATGACTATTTAAATTTGTATATTTTATTTTATGAGATCTAAAAAGCCTGTCTATAAGGTACGGGGTCCATATTTGCAAAAAATGTCCTTACATGTTAATGGTTGCCAAGATCATCGGTAAACAGACTTCCGAAACCGTGCGGAGTTGTCCAATACATATTTCCTTAGCACAGTGACCGTAAAGTGTATTAGTTTACTAGACATTCTCAAATAGTTACAAACATACAAATACAAATACAAATACAAATACAAATTATTTTTTTGTTCGAAACATAGGTTCCAAAAAAAATATGGTCTTAACACTTTGAGATCAGCCATGTTTCGCCGTACAGGCATACAAATGTCAGTTAATATCCATAACTTAACTTACTTTAGGATTTTCATATGTTGCGGGTATTATGAGTTCGGAATGATACACAATAATGAATAGTCCAGGAATTACGCAGGATTTCTTGCCCAGTCGTTGT
This sequence comes from Horisme vitalbata, assembly GCA_951804965.1. Classification (NCBI taxonomy): domain Eukaryota; kingdom Metazoa; phylum Arthropoda; class Insecta; order Lepidoptera; family Geometridae; genus Horisme; species Horisme vitalbata. The sequence goes on from OX638090.1 coordinate 1,912,510, forward strand.
ATAATACAGTTTTACAACGACAATTTGATTGATAATGGTAATCTCTCTTCTAGTATTAAGTCAATTTAAATTTGCTGTTTTGGGTGTGCTCTTGTCCTGATTGTTCTTCATCTTTTCTTTTCTCTCTACTTGTTTACTCATAATTTTTAATACCTACTTGCTTTATTTGGTGTTATTATGTTACATAAATAAGTACGATAAGAATTGATAAGATAACAAATAAGGATTTGTTTTGTTTTGGTCAGTGACCTGTTGTGGTCTGCATGCCTGGGCTACATTAATTTAATTTAATTTAACAATTTCTTTTTCGTCTAAGTGAATATTATAATGTAGCTGTTTGTTGTTCTAATAAATATTACAAAAAAAGTCTGCCGATCAAGCAAACGTTTGTTCCGCAGCGGCATTTGAACACTCAATCTCTCGACTGTGGGATTCATTCCTTACACCATGTTGTCAGCGGCATCTGTCGGTCCAACGGATGGTGTATCCTTAACCGCTATAGGGCCGCGTGTCGTGACCGCTATAGGGCCGCGCGTTGTGACCGATAAGGCCGCGTGTCGTGACCGCTATAGGGGCGCGCGTCGTGACCGCTATAAGGCCGCGTGTCGTGACCGCTACAGGGCCGCGCGTCGTGACCGCTATAAGGCCGCGTGTCGTGACCGCTATAGGGCCGCGCGTCGTGACCGCTATAGGCCCGCGTGTCGTGACCGCTATAGGCCCGCGTGTCGTGACCGCTATAGGGCCGCGCTTCGTGTCCGCTATAGGGCCGCGTGTCGTGACCGCTATAGGGCCGCGTGTCGTGACCGCTATAGGACCGCGGCGACCGTGCGACTGAACACGTCATGTCGTAGAGTGCTATAGGACCGCGTGTGTACAGCTCCTGCGGGCGCGACGTGGGGCGTGGTGCGACTGAGCACGTCATGTCGTAGAGTGCTATAGGACCGCGTGTGTACAGCTCCTGCGGGCTCGACGTGGGGCGTGGTGCGACTGAGCACGTCATGTCGTAGAGTGCTATAGGACCGCGTGTGTACAGCTCCTGCGGGCTCGACGTGGGGCGTGGTGCGACTGAGCACGTCATGTCGTAGAGTGCTATAGGACCGCGTGTGTACAGCTCCTGCGGGCGCGACGTGGGGCGTGGTGCGACTGAGCACGTCATGTCGTAGAGTGCTATAGGACCGCGTGTGTACAGCTCCTGCGGGCTCGACGTGGGGCGTGGTGCGACTGAGCACGTCATGTCGTAGAGTGCTATAGGACCGCGTGTGTACAGCTCCTGCGGGCGCGACGTGGGGCGTGGTGCGACTGAGCACGTCATGTCGTAGAGTGCTATAGGACCGCGTGTGTACAGCTCCTGCGGGCGCGACGTGGGGCGTGGTGCGACTGAGCACGTCATGTCGTAGAGTGCTATAGGACCGCGTGTGTACAGCTCCTGCGGGCGCGACGTGGGGCGTGGTGCGACTGAGCACGTCATGTCGTAGAGTGCTATAGGACCGCGTGTGTACAGCTCCTGCGGGCTCGACGTGGGGCGTGGTGCGACTGAGCACGTCATGTCGTAGAGTGCTATAGGACCGCGTGTGTACAGCTCCTGCGGGCGCGACGTGGGGCGTGGTGCGACTGAGCACGTCATGTCGTAGAGTGCTATAGGACCGCGTGTGTACAGCTCCTGCGGGCGCGACGTGGGGCGTGGTGCGACTGAGCACGTCATGTCGTAGAGTGCTATAGGACCGCGTGTGTACAGCTCCTGCGGGCGCGACGTGGGGCGTGGTGCGACTGAGCACGTCATGTCGTAGAGTGCTATAGGACCGCGTGTGTACAGCTCCTGCGGGCTCGACGTGGGGCGTGGTGCGACTGAGCACGTCATGTCGTAGAGTGCTATAGGACCGCGTGTGTACAGCTCCTGCGGGCGCGACGTGGGGCGTGGTGCGACTGAGCACGTCATGTCGTAGAGTGCTATAGGACCGCGTGTGTACAGCTCCTGCGGGCGCGACGTGGGGCGTGGTGCGACTGAGCACGTCATGTCGTAGAGTGCTATAAGACCGCGTGTGTATAGCTCCTGCGGGCGCGACGTGGGGCGTGGTGCGACTGAGCACGTCATGTCGTAGAGTGCTATAGGACCGCGTGTGTACAGCTCCTGCGGGCGCGACGTGGGGCGTGGTGCGACTGAGCACGTCATGTCGTAGAGTGCTATAGGACCGCGTGTGTACAGCTCCTGCGGGCGCGACGTGGGGCGTGGTGCGACTGAGCACGTCATGTCGTAGAGTGCTATAGGACCGCGTGTGTACAGCTCCTGCGGGCGCGACGTGGGGCGTGGTGCGACTGAGCACGGGCGAGCGCGCGCGCACCGGCCGCTTCCTCGTGCACGTCATGCAAGTGCTGCCGCAGAGGAGCTGCCGCTGCCACGAGACGCAGAAGCTGCTGTCGCTCACTGCCGACGCGCCCGCCGCGCTGCCCTTCCAGTGTGTCGTGAGTCTTACTCCTTTCACTCCAGAGCACTCCTGCTCGTCGTGTACTATTGTCGGAGCCGATATGGCTCGCCGCACGACATCTCGCCACTTCTCTCCATCGGTGGATATCCGGGTACAGTACTCACACCGGATCTATGTCCCTCTCAAGTAAGGTTCAGCAAAGGATTCGAGCAATACTAGTACAATCCGAGCCCAACATAGGAAGTAGTTCGCTAGGATTAGACGTGGAGGTTGTCGACCATCCATACGATTTGATGTGTTCGTTCCATCGCAATGGTTACCCTCCAGGGAGCCTTGCTCCGCCTGCGTGCGATGCACTCGCTCGCGTCTCGAGACGCTGCACTACAACTACTACAACAGATAGACGCCGCTTGGTGCAGACTTCCTGAACTATTGACACGTTGGTGTTGGTGTTCTGAGTGTGCCCTTTTTACAAACATGTATCAATGACTAAATAATGCGAATCTTTCGAATCTGAAGCGTTTGTGGAACACATTGAATACGAAAGTGTGTTTGGATGTTTGTGTTTGGTACTCCATCATGCCAAATCTAATGAACGGCTCCACTGGTGAACATTATTAGTTCAAAGAATAACATAGCATAGCAGCTATTTATCCGGATATGAATAATCGACAACAACCCCAGCCGATATCAGTCCACTGTCGATGTAGGCCTAGTATTTATACCCATTAAGAAGGGTCGGGGATCGCAGCGCACAGCGGCCACGCTGTCAGCAGCGCTACGCCACCGTCAGCACTATAGGACACTCAGCAGGTGCACCACATGTTATCAACGGCTGTGCCATTCTCAAAGTCCCATTCGTTAGTTAGTTGTACACCTGGCACCACGGCTCGGGAGATCGGCTCGGGATCCGAACATGGAGGTTGAAACCTCCACATTCCGGATAACATGCGGAAACTGTCGATACATTATGACAATACAGGGCGACACGTTTGAATGTTAACCTGTAGTATGTCTGCGAACAGGGCGACGTGACGCTGGAGGTGGCGATAGCCAAGTACTGGGCGAACATCGGCAACATGGAGGTGGACTACAGCATAGAGCTGTTCGGGCTGAAGGCGGAGTGCGGGCCCAAGATAGTACTCATCCCCAGTGACGGGCCCGCGCGCGTCCACCTCACGGCGCTGAGGACAGCCGACGTGCAGCCCAACGCGCAGCTCAAGTGCATCGAGCCCGCCTTCAAGTGAGCGCCTCCACTCTGTCGCCTCATTGTCCTAGCTCCTAGCATGAAGCACCTCTCGCTCCACAGTACTCAGATGTAGACTCTTTAATTCCCTAATTATCTTGATATCTATCGGACATCAATGATATTGAAGTTATGATTATTCAAATTTTCATAATATTGAGTTTGATACTTAATTCCATCCTGCACGGATTTAAAGGTGCAAACTAAAATAGTGAGCGTAATGCAGTAGGTTCAAACAGACCATACAACATTTTTAAAAATGAATTGTGCCCATTCAGATTTGCGCGTCCGGATCAGAATCGGTGCCCGCACGGTCGGCCGCCGCCCTCCGTGAGATTAAATACAAATAGAAGGGTAGAAATATAATTTATTGATCTAAATCTTTTTTTTTTTTACTTTAACGTTGGACCGCCATCTCACCTGTTGGTAACTGATGATGATCTAGGTATTTTCGTGACTTTTTTTGGTACCTGAAGATGAAACAAGCACATGGACCACCTGTTACTAAGTGTTCACCATTACTGATCACAAAGCATTGCATCGCAGGTCTTGCAAATGATTGCATAGTTTTGAAAATATCCTTTCGCTGTGCCTTATTATATCGATCACTACGAATCCCCGTTGTAGTCAATGTGCCCTTTCTAGTGAATATTAAACCTTGTTCCAGGCCAGTGGAGTCTAAAATAGCGCCTCTCACATCTCGAGACGTTATCCCGCCGAGCAGACAGATCTACCAACTGATAAATACGTACAACTTCCACATATCGAAAGCCACTGACGTGAGTTTACTCATGTTGTTTATTGAATCCAACTGTTGAGGATCGGGATTTCTTCCAGGATATTGTAATGAAACTCCCGAGGTCCAATAGAAAGTTATAATGATACGCAAATGCTTTACAGTAGTTTAGTTAAAATATAAGAATATGTAAAGTATGTGCGTCGTTTGCGTGGTTCGACAGCCAAGAGTTGGTCCGGCGCCCGGGAGGGGCGCTAAACCGGTACATGTCTATAGGAAGTATAAACACCTTCAAGTATCTTATACAAATATAACACTTTTTCGGCCGAAATTCTTCCTTCATAAAGGTCGACAGATTAGCAGTCGGGACCCGCACCACAAATTTTTTTATTGTAGCGTGACTCCAACTGTCTTAGCTTAGTCAACTCCATACCTCTTTTCTGTGGTTTCGGCTGACTAGTCAAAAATGGAAATTGCTTTATTCATCAAGAACTATAAAGTACATTTTGAATCGACATTTTAAAATTTACACCAATTTGAACTCTGATTGGCTCATATTTGTTTAGTCTTTTTTACAATCTCTCTTATTAATGATTATAGACTAATAGAATAATTTAGTGACTACAGCGTGAGAAAAGGTTGCCACATGACGCTATAAATCATATTTTTATGAGAGAAACCCCTTACAGCCCGGCTACTTATCGCCCTTCGGCTAAGATTTGTGTATTGCCTCTCTGTCTGCCAAATAAAAAGTATCTAAGGCATCTTATTTACACAGCGTAAATATTGTCCAAAGGGCGATATGTGGGATATATACCTCTGTATTCCGGATAGGAGTGTAAAATGAAGAAGGTAGATTTGAGTAAATGTTTGGTAGACGCGTGAAGTGAAACGTCTTCATGGTTTGGATGGCGTTTATTGTATGACGGTCGAATGAGTTCTGTCTCCTAAGTACACAATATCCTATGTGCAACTGTTACTTAATCTAAGGCTAGCTGCTGCGGTGTGCACTCACACCGCAGGAGACAGGAGAGCGTGGCCTTGTCCGACACCTTGCTCTATGGAATTCAATAATGTATTATTTTTGCAGGTATCTCCAATAGTGTCACTATTGTGCGACATGCTCTATGAATCAGAGTTCGAGTCCCAGATGTGGATGATCTACAACAGCTGCAAACAATTGATGGGCGTCGGGGACGCCTACCCTTCTAAGGTGAGTCCAGCTGTCGTTATGTCTCAAGGCCAGGGAACATGGCTCAGTATCATTCTATTCAATCTGCTCGTGGCCAGATATCTGCGCGGGGCGCAGCTGTTAGTGCAAGGGAGGTTTACCGAATAATCTACTTGCACTGACGAAATACCTATATAATTAAAACATCCAAACTAGATGGCAAACCTCAAAGATGAAACTTAATACATATCTTGGTATAGTTTATAATTAATGAATGTGGGTAGGTAAGTCAGCTGTTATAAATATTGAAGTAAGGAGTATGAACATAGAACGTTATTATGAACGAAAGGTATGGACAAGTAATGACGTATGTACTATGAATGTTTGTGAATATTAATGTAAATAGATATTATATAGGTTTATAATATATAAATTATAAGTTTATATTTTATAAGTAAAATAAATATAATAGGAAGTTATGGGGAGATCCCCACTGATGAGTGTGACGGTGTCGCTGATACCGGCGCTGTAGGCCCGTAGGTCGTGACTTGTAAGTATTTAGTATACGAAATAGATTGGAAGTGTCAGTTATCTGCCCGACGCCGACGTGCCGCGGCTCTATTTGTACCCGACTGAAGTCCTCGCCTCAGTGGGGTCATGTTTTTAGGCTGTATGTATGTTTGTAATATTATTTGTCGGTCGCTGTAGCTCAAGCGGCTGGACGGATTTTGACTGATGAGGTATCGTTGGATTCGTCTAGATCACGAGGGTGATATAGAGTATATGAAACGTCAAAAAATCCAATATGGCGACTGTAAGAAGCCATTTTCAATTTAATATGAACTGAAATGGTATCAAAAACTGATCAATTTCCAAATTTAGGTGTCATTAGATTGGATTGAACCATTAAATCGACATGTAGATTATATGAAATGTCAAAAAAAGCTTGCACTCGGAGTTTATGGAACCGACCGACCTCTGTGAACGAAAATACGGGCTTATGAACTTAAAAACTTCGTGTTCGTCTATGCAGGCGGGTTATTTGTTTTTAAAAATAATAACTTATTTGAATATCCGTTCCAGTATTCGGTGAAGCTTGAGAAAGGCGACTACGTGCTGCGTCTGAACGTGCGGCATGAGAACAAGGCGCTGCTCGAGAAGTTACAGGACATGCCCGTCGTCGTACAACAGCGCCTGCAGACGCCCATCACGCTGGACGCCTACTGCTCCCCCCACCAGGTACTGGACATGCCCGTCGTACAGCAGCGCCTGCAGACGCCCATCACGCTGGACGCCTACTGCTCCCCCCACCAGGTACTGGACATGCCCGTCGTACAGCAGCGCCTGCAGACGCCCATCACGCTGGACGCCTACTGCTCCCCCCACCAGGTACTGGACATGCCCGTCGTACAGCAGCGCCTGCAGACGCCCATCACGCTGGACGCCTACTGCTCCCCCCACCAGGTACTGGACATGCCCGTCGTACAGCAGCGCCTGCAGACGCCCATCACGCTGGACGCCTACTGCTCCCCCCACCAGGTACTGGACATGCCCGTCGTACAGCAGCGCCTGCAGACGCCCATCACGCTGGACGCCTACTGCTCCCCCCACCAGGTACTGGACATGCCCGTCGTACAGCAGCGCCTGCAGACGCCCATCACGCTGGACGCCTACTGCTCCCCCCACCAGGTACTGGACATGCCCGTCGTACAGCAGCGCCTGCAGACGCCCATCACGCTGGACGCCTACTGCTCCCCCCACCAGGTACTGGACATGCCCGTCGTACAGCAGCGCCTGCAGACGCCCATCACGCTGGACGCCTACTGCTCCCCCCACCAGGTACTGGACATGCCCGTCGTACAGCAGCGCCTGCAGACGCCCATCACGCTGGACGCCTACTGCTCCCCCCACCAGGTACTGGACATGCCCGTCGTACAGCAGCGCCTGCAGACGCCCATCACGCTGGACGCCTACTGCTCCCCCCACCAGGTACTGGACATGCCCGTCGTACAGCAGCGCCTGCAGACGCCCATCACGCTGGACGCCTACTGCTCCCCCCACCAGGTACTGGACATGCCCGTCGTACAGCAGCGCCTGCAGACGCCCATCACGCTGGACGCCTACTGCTCCCCCCACCAGGTACTGGACATGCCCGTCGTACAGCAGCGCCTGCAGACGCCCATCACGCTGGACGCCTACTGCTCCCCCCACCAGGTACTGGACATGCCCGTCGTACAGCAGCGCCTGCAGACGCCCATCACGCTGGACGCCTACTGCTCCCCCCACCAGGTACTGGACATGCCCGTCGTACAGCAGCGCCTGCAGACGCCCATCACGCTGGACGCCTACTGCTCCCCCCACCAGGTACTGGACATGCCCGTCGTACAGCAGCGCCTGCAGACGCCCATCACGCTGGACGCCTACTGCTCCCCCCACCAGGTACTGGACATGCCCGTCGTACAGCAGCGCCTGCAGACGCCCATCACGCTGGACGCCTACTGCTCCCCCCACCAGGTACTGGACATGCCCGTCGTACAGCAGCGCCTGCAGACGCCCATCACGCTGGACGCCTACTGCTCCCCCCACCAGGTACTGGACATGCCCGTCGTACAGCAGCGCCTGCAGACGCCCATCACGCTGGACGCCTACTGCTCCCCCCACCAGGTACTGGACATGCCCGTCGTACAGCAGCGCCTGCAGACGCCCATCACGCTGGACGCCTACTGCTCCCCCCACCAGGTACTGGACATGCCCGTCGTACAGCAGCGCCTGCAGACGCCCATCACGCTGGACGCCTACTGCTCCCCCCACCAGGTACTGGACATGCCCGTCGTACAGCAGCGCCTGCAGACGCCCATCACGCTGGACGCCTACTGCTCCCCCCACCAGGTACTGGACATGCCCGTCGTACAGCAGCGCCTGCAGACGCCCATCACGCTGGACGCCTACTGCTCCCCCCACCAGGTACTGGACATGCCCGTCGTACAGCAGCGCCTGCAGACGCCCTACGCATGCAGCGCACGGGACTCGAACCCGCGCCGCCGCTCCATCTCACCGCGGATGAGCAAGGCTGCGCACACGCAGGCGGCGGGCGCGACGCGTTTCAATGTATACATTTGTATGGAAGTGCTCCCGAAGGCGGCGCCGGTGAACCTGTGCACAGGTTGCCACGACTCCACTCCACAGATAACATACAAGATATACATTACGGGTAGATTACACCCTGAACATGCTTAGTAAATACGAACCTGGATATTTTGAAGTATGCAGGGTATCTGCCTCGCGCGCGGTTTTTGGCACATGATAATTCATTCAGATAAGCTGATGTTGGTCCCGGCTTCTGACACTAACTCATACGTAGTAATTGTAACTCTGGTGTCGGAGTTTTTATCCGACCTCCGACATGGCTTCACGACTGGTCCCTAGCGCATACGAAGGAAGCACCTGCGTTAGATATTATGTTTCATATCTAAATAGACCATAAAAACATCCCGCAAGTGGGATAGCTTTGAGGAGAATATGAATCGCGTTTTTCAACGGCAACACTAACCGACTGTGCTTGATTCGAAAATGTTAAATGCAGTTATGTTATTTATAGGTTTTTAAAGACAACTCCAGACCCGAAGGGTCAGCGCAGACAGAGAGGAGCGCAGCGGAGAGGATTTAATTAAGGCACTCGAAAATATACGTTAAAATTATTGAAATAAATTGCATATATGCTTGAACCTGTAGCTTCCGCGCGACCATTTTTGTCAGGTTTAAGCACTTTATTTCAATAATTTTAAAGTTGATTTTCGAGTGCGTTAATTAAATCCTCTGAGCTGCGCTCCTCTCTGTATGCGCTGACCCTGAAAGGTCGCGTGCACCAAACCCGTTATGTTGAGCAATGCTCGGGCGTCATTATTAATGAACGCGCTCTCATACTTTTACATACGTTTGATTCGATCGTCCGAGTTCAGCCGTCGAGGCCCGAGCATTGCTCGGCCGATAACAGGTTTGGTGTACCGTAATTCTAATCACCTTCCCACCCATATACCATTGAGATACACAACTTTTACAACTAGTGCTATATGAAGATCTCCATAGAAATAATATCTTGTAACTAGAATCGTTCTAGCACTGATAAAAATTGCATTACAATAGTTGTAGTGTGACTCACACCTGTTTCAAAATATCATGTAGTTATGTTTCATCGTCTCCCAGTGAATTCTACTAGCACCTACCTGAACAGCTCGGTACCAAAGGGCAAGGAAACAATGAAATAGTAGTATCAAAGGTTTATTGTTCACGAAAGAAGCCCCGACCAAATGCATGACATCGTTAGTTTATGACAGCGTTATCTATTATCCGACCAAATGTAGTCACGCCATCTATTGCTTTTCTTAGGTACTTGTCTCAATACATTACTATAACATAAGAGCTCCCGACATACCAGTATGCATCCTGCTAATGTTTAGCTGGGTCCGGATAGCGCGTTCCTGTATACGAGTGGTCGGAGTACGCTGTCCACGCGTACATTGGATACGCGTACAGTTAATGTGGACCGCCGCGACCCTGAAGGCGAGCTCAATCGATCCATAGCCACACATGGCACGCGAGCCCACACCGACTGACCACGGCTCGCGCCCCACGCCTTCCCCAAGCTGTACGCGTAGCTGCAACTACACACATGCCGTTCCAAGATACGCGTGCCAACGTACGCGCTATCCGTACCCAGCTTACATTTTAATCATAAGTATACAGATGTCCTTTTATTTCCATGCACTCATTTCAGAGCTCACATTACAATGCGGTAAATATTAAACGCATTCAACAAATTATACCCAGTAGTTTAATGTACCAGTAATATAGACCCCGGCATGGATCTAAAGGCTAACTAAGATAGCTTATTATTCCTCGTGTGTAATTGTGCGTCATATTAATGAATCTATATTTTTTCCTATCCATCGTTCGCTGCAACTGTTCATTAACGTTTTTATGTTTCCGCAGATAGGAAACTTATTATTAGCCTTCCTTAGCCTGTATGTTTAGTGAACATAATATCTATTTAATTAGTTATTTTACTAGCTGTTACTTTTCCTAAAATTTAAATAAATAGCTAAAAATAGTGGGTATAGTACACTGAATAAACAGACGTGTAAGGTAAAGAGTGCCGGTGCCTATATCCCTGTAGTAAATCATACCAAGATACTAATTTATAAGTTTTTAGATTTATTGAAATCAAAGGCAAGATTATACGGATAGTTACTGGACCCGATCACCAGGCTCGTATTCGTACACTATTAATTTAAATGCCCCTTCGTTGTCGTTTCTTCGTTTTTTGAGACAGATAATAAACAGGGTGCCTAATGCGAGTATTTTTACCAGCTCGATCGCGTTTACGTTTACGCAAATTTATATGGAAAGGAGTCAGTGCCACGCGTTTCTCGCTAGATGGAGCCACCTCAATTCCATATAAATTTGCGTAAACGTAAACGCGATCGATCTGGTGAAAAACTGCACTAAAAACGGCCCAGTACAGAAAACAGGCAACGACTGGCCAATGCGCATAGATGAGGTTTCTCGATTGCCTTCATAATCAGTTCATTGGGACTGAGTATGGACCGAGTGGAAATGAGCCGGCTAGATACTAGATACTAGTGTCCTGTTACATGTCTGCATTGTATTGATTATAACAGCACGTCGCTGCTATTAAATTAAACCTATGTTAAGATTACGCTGTCTTCTAGATATAGTAGATTTTTAATTGTTTTGCAGGCATTGATCGGCGGCAAGAAAATAAGTACAACCTCTCTCACGACCGGGTCGATGATGCCGATCTACTTCGCGACGATACCCAGCGAGAAGTGAGTACATTTGATGATATATTGTTGATGAGGGGTGGGGGGGGGGGAGGGGGATATGGGGATAGGTGATAGTTGATTTTCAAATGAAGTCTTCACTCACAAAGAGAATCAATTCACTTTTCAATATTTTACCCACTCAAATTGAATTATTTTATTATGCAAATGAATCAGATAAAGCATCATCTTTTTGGGTACTTCTGAGATTCGGCAGGCACTTTAAGTGTAAGTGCCTAAGCACACTAGGCCGCGATCGAACTTTGGAACTTCGCGTCGCATTCGTGGCGTACGTGGAAGCAGTTCGTAGTTGTTCGAGTGTACATCGAACACTGCAATTCTGCATATTTGTCTTACAAGGAAATACGTACAATTGCTAAATCGATCATTACTTCTATAGCCGCTGGAAAAGCGGCACGTACTCACTTAACCATTCAGAATCAAATCAAATGAAAAAATTTAATTGCAAAAAAAAATGTTTTTGTAGAAGTCCCATACAATGTTTTACCAACTAAATGAATGCACATCCTACTAATATTATAAATGCGAAAGTTTGTGAGTTGAATGCATGAATTTGTTCGGATTTCGATGAAACTTGGAATATACATTAACATTAACACATAGGCTACTTTTTATCCGGGTACCACGCGAGCGGAGCCGCGTGTGAAAGCTAGTATAATTATTTTAGTTCAATTGTCACAACAAGTGAAATTGTCAATCTTCCGGCTAAACGAATAATTAAAAAGAAAAACAAATGAATAACTATCGCTAAATAATATTTTCCAACTAAAATAATTATACAATTTCAAAATTTGATGTCAAAAAATAAAAACAATGAAAAAAAATAACAAAAATAAAAAAGGTAAAAATTAAACAAAAACGTATGTCAAGAAACAAGAAAAATCATTATTATACTACACGAGGATGTCAGTCTGCAAAAAAATCATTGATGTGGTAGTAGCTACGGCGTAACGGGGTAACTGGACTATATTATAATGATTTCTTCAGTAAAACCGTTTATTTTTGATGATATGCAAATACGATGTACTGAGTAGTTTGCTTGCAGATAGCGATACAATGGCGACGATTGAATTACACTGCAAAATCGAATGACATCTGCTTAAAAGTTTACGTGCGCACCGTAAGTGCAACGTGGACGTTTCATTTCAACTACCATCTACCAAAAACCATTAACCAATAACAGAAGCAAGAGCGAGGGTCATCATACAATCCCCTGCCGCTTGTTTCTTCACTAGTTTAAAAGGCTTATTAGACCACTCGGTATTCAATCTGTTTCAGTAAGACTGTCTTACTGACTAATCAGTCAAGCCTAAGACCGACTTAGTGACTAAAGGTCGTTTTACGCCGGGGCAACACTGGGTGGCATTGCTGCATGCCACAACGCCGCATGCCACATTATTCAAAAATGTACATGATGGCAAGAATCGTGCGGCATGACAGCACCTTGCGTCATGTTGCAGACTGTCGCAGCTTGTATCCGAACACGATGGAAAGCATTTAAAAAAATAGCACCATTCTTGAAAATTATCTAGACACGATGTTGCCTCCTCGCACAAATATACTGCTGCATGCTACATCATACGCATGATGTTACCGGTCGGCATGCTACGATGAGCCGCATACTACAATTTGTAGCATGCCTCACTGTATCACGATGTTGCTCTGGCGTAAAAGAGCCTCACTTTTATCATACTACGCTAAGTGTAAGGCAGTCTTGCTAAGACAGAGTGAACACGGCGTGCTCTAATAAGTTTTTAGTACGGTGTGGAGTGTCAGCGGGGAGGGTGCCATGCGTAATAAAAATGTTTTATTTTTATTTATTTATGATTGCATGCTCAGTTTTAAGCGAAATGTGTTGGATTTACATCTAAGTATTATGGTATTATTGACATCTTGTATTGTACCACATTTTATGCAATTCATTTAATTTTATTTTTCTCCAACATGCTTGGAAATTAGAGCATTTTTTTGACAATCTCCTTCGAGATAAATCGAAATTGCTGCACCGGCCCAATACATGCGAGCAGCGGCCGGCAAAAGTTGTATGAACATTCATATCGTGTTTAGCAACCAAATAAATTACTATAAAAACTCATATCTGCCGTGTTATTTAAAAATGGAACAATCTTTTACTCCGAAACATGGCAACCGAGGAGGTAACTAATCAAAGGGTTTATTTAAATTTCGTACTGGCTTGCAAATAGAATGATGTTTATTGAAAAATGTAGAAGTTCTGTCTAGGAACTATTTTGTTTTAATTTCCTTGCATTATTTGAGTGACGTACTATACGTACCTTGGCCACAACTAGGCATCGATGGAGTCACGTATGTGTGCACACATATACGCTGAGCTCTGCAGTAATGTAGTATTGTTTGTAGACTGAGTCGTGCGAGTGCGAGCGGGTTGCCGCTGTCGGGGTCGGTGACGTTCGCGAAGGACGAGCTGGGGCGGCGCGTGGACAGCGCGGCGCTGCACGTGACGCCGGAGCCGCGCCGCGCGCCGCCCCCCGCGCCCCCCGCACCCGCCGCGCCCGCGCCCCGCGACCAAACCTCCAAGCACGACGACTACATGGAAGCGCTCAAGGACTTCACCACCACATGGCTCGCCAAACTAGGTGACACTTCCTCCCGCCGACCTCTATCCTATTAACGCGTTCCGCTCGCGTAGTAGCGCCATCTGTTTAGCTATAACGAGCAACACAACGAAAAAGTGAGATGGAGAATAAGAGGAAGCGAGAGTGGAAGGGGGACCGCGCGGGCCCGATGTTGCACGATCGAAATGTTAGCGTCTCCCCGCGCGGAGCGAACTGAGCGGTGTTGATACTACTAATATTATAAATGTGAAATTTTGTGAGGATGGATGGATGGATGGACAGACGGACGGACGGATCGATGGATAAATGTTACACTTTTGAGCAGAAACTATTGATTAGATTTGAATGGAACTTAGAATATATAAAGTTTGTGACCTGAATTTATATCTGCCTGGAGTCCTAGTATACGAGTAGACTAACTGAATGTGATCCACCAGAGCTAATTAAATGTGACCTAACTACCTAAACTTGAACCAGGTACCTCATTTCTTAGATACAGAATAGGACCGGTATGACGTGGTTAACTCGACTAGTCACTATACACGATCGAGCAATGTCTGTCACCTCGCAGGCACCGCGGCACGCAATACAGACATCATTTTGAGGTCAAATGGACCTGCAGTCTATCGATCCCGATGACATTACATCCTGAATGAAATCTAATGTCATATTTAACAAAATCAGACACTTCATTGTCTAAACACCTTCAAAATGAAATTCGGCTTCTCAAGCTAACTATTTCGTGTTCGGAGCTAATACCGAGCCGGTGGATCCGTAACTCCGTATTTGCTTGCAGAAATATTCGTAGGAGCCTCATAATCCGTACAGAGTGTAAAGCCTGCAATACATATCGGTCGAGTGTTGCCGAGCGAAAGCCAAATACCAACGTATAGACAGCACATTTACCTTGCCTTGCCATCGCTCGGTGTCGCTCGCCTAGCTGGCCGAGTATAGGCAAGCGTCAACATGTATACAGGGTGCCTAGTGCGAGTTTTTTTACAAGCTCGATCGCGTTTGCGTTTACGGAAATTTGTATGGAAAGGAGTCAGTGCCACGCGTTTTTCACTAGATGGCGCTGCCTCGATTCCATATAAATTTGCGTAAACGCAAACGCGATCGAGCTGGTATAAAACTCGCACTAGGCACCCAGTTCATTTGGCGTGTCTTGTCACAACTCGCACGCTCCACTCGTCTCACTTCGGAGCCGTGTCGGTTTTTCTGCACAAATCAAATACGCTCGCCTGCGCTCGGCCAACCGCACAACGTGTGACCAGCTCTCTTGGGGCAGCCCCACATAACTCGACTACATTGGTCAATTGCAATAGTTAGCATCGACTTGTCGTACGTCTAGACGCTAGCACTTGTCTTGTATCGATTGGCGTTGTCGTAAGGGCGTATGGCATGGTCGGCGTGCTGAAGGCGAGGTTGTCGGCAGAGGGCGACAAGCTGGAGGCGGCGTACGAGGAGGCGCAAGAGAAGTTCCCCGGCCACCTCGCCGTGCACGTCGCCTATCTGCACGCCGTCGACCCCCCCGCCGACCACAACAAGTAAGCAACCTCTATCGATATCATCTATATTACAACCTGACCTATTTTGTTTCCTATTTTTTTATCCTTTATAGCACTTTACAAAAATAAATGTACGTGTGTATGTAAGGGGGATTCGGAACGGTACCGAGCCGGCGGGGAGCTGCCCGACGATGAAGTCTGGTTTGTTAAGGAGAGTGCCGCGACAGGAACCTAGGTAACCTAGCCTCCTGTCAACCTAGGGTTGTCGCCGTACATGTTTAAGTTAACACTGCGATACTACAACCTGCAGGTTCTGCAAATACGCGGATGAATCGCCCCGTCATCTGCTAGGAGAGTGTGGGCCGCTAATGTACAAACGTCGCAATATTCTGGGTGAATTATCTCTAATCCCAGAGAAGCTCCGAGAATTCACACCCATAAAATTCGTCCAGTCTCTGTCAGCAGTTGGGCTTGGTAATGAACAATGAACTCCCTGCCATAAGGGGTGACATAAAATAGAAGTGACGATCACAACACGCCTCCATGGCCGCAGTGATGTGAAAGCTAAGTAATCAATTATAATAATCGTAACGTAACGAAAAATGTTGCCCAATGACAGTGTTAATTTCAATCTATGGTTTCTCATTGGACAAAGTCTTCGTCCACGATACGAATATTTTTTCGTTAGTATTGTGATCGAGCGTTAGGTTGAACTTTTGGAATAAGCTGTGTACCGATTACACTGGAGCGGTCGCAACCTTTGGTCAGGCTTTTTCAGTAGTTTGACAGTTGATACTATAATTTGGGCATAAGCACTGCACTAGATCAAAAGAACTAGAAAGCATGCAAAAAGTGTAATAAAGAAACAATCCATGAATTCCCAAAAATAATGTTAGAGACAGTAATTTTGTTTGTGTGTACAGACTACCTAATGCAGAGGAAGAGCCCGATGTGACGACGGCGTGGTGCGAACAGTTGATTACGATATCTGAAAAGGTATGCATCATCAATATTACAGTAATAAAGCTGCTTTAATAAGCACATCTCTTTGTGTTATGTATTTTACCCCTCCCACCAAAACATACTCTGGCAGGGCATAGGCATACCCACCAAAATTGATCACATTGGTGCAAGTTTTTTTGTAAGAATACGTGATAGAATCAAAATGATATTATTGCTGAACCTTTGTATTGTTATTTTCTAGGCCGTGAAGGTTTGCTATTTTGCATAACTACATTCAGTGATTTTATATCTTCAAAAATGTTGAATAGTGCGAGCAAGAGGGAGGTTTGACCCTTATAGTCGCCTTAACTGACACCATACATTTTTAGCCAACATGCTACGCTCGCCAAACTGCAAACTTTGAATGAGTTTGATTTTATTTTGTCTTTTTCTTGGGCAGGTTATAAAGGCGATCGACCAGGAAAAACTTCTAGCTTATTTGGGAATGAAAAATGATACGAGAAGTGACGCCAGCAAAATAAAGCAGTAAGTACTCTTTAGTTGTGCATGACGCATTCTGACGGTCCTCTGTTACTGTAGTCACAGTCCCTTGTAAGACATATGTCTCTCCATATTTGGTTCTTAGCCATAATCATAACGCTTGATAGAAGGGTGATCGTATTTGCATATAACTAAATACTCAATATAACCCAACCATAAACGCCGTTACCGAAAACGGTTCGTTTGGCAGACAACATTTGAATAACAGGTGGAAATGGCTTAAATTCATTATTGTTTCTCCCATGGTCATGTTTCAAAAGTTTGGTAAGGCGAGTTTATATACACGCTGCCCAAACTAGGTCATAGATTCGTTACTCTATAATAATGACTGGCCAGTTCATAATCCAGAGAGTAGCGAGAGATTGAGTTCTTAAACTATCGTTAGGCTCACATCCAACAATGAAGTTCAAACTGAATCGATTACAAGCATAGGTTTTTAAATTCAACTCTGATTCAAGCTCCAATCCCTTCATGAGTACGACCGGGTTTTTATGCACAATTTTGTGACCGTAATCATTACGCGATCAATCGCTCATCGCTGGCATATAGTCGGGATGCATTCACAGAACGCCTATTAGTTATAGTGAGTCATTAGTCACTTAGCATTGCATGTGTCTGTAGGAGACTCCTCACTCAACCACCGACGAATCAAGACGTTCTCTAACTATGTAACACCGTGACTCCCAACCTTTGACAAGAAACCTACTTCATCACATACCAATAAAGCACATAAGCAATCTGTTCGTACTTCGATCGATATTCATCCTTCGATAGAACTCGTAGGCTGTCGCAATCCAGAGTCAGGGTTCAGGATAGTAAGATATGATTCATCCTCCAGAGAGCAACCCTCCAACCTTCCCATGGTCCTACAAACCGCGTGTGGTCATACGGCTCGTATCGCTAACGGACGCACCACTCGGGAGGCTCATCCATTTACAGGTTATCTACGCTTCTGTCGCGGCACTCCCCCCTTCTGGGGCATGCTACAAACAAATTCATCGCCGGCAGTTCCACCCCGCCTCATACCCCCCGCCCAAGGCGGGGAAAACATCCCCCCGTCCCAAAAGGAGTAGTCCTCGTTACTAGTATCGTAATGCCCTGCAGAGAGCAGGAGAAGCAGCGCGGGTACCTGATCGAGGCGCTGTGCCGGCGCGGCACCGCGCTCTGCCGACTGCACGCGCTCGCAGCCGCCTCCGCCAGGGACACGCTGCGACAAGCCATAGTCGACAACATGGCCGACCTGCTCAAGTACACCGACCTCACCGACACCAAGGTACTGTGCCGACTGCACGCGCTCGCAGCCGCCTCCGCCAGGGACACGCTGCGCCAAGCCATAGTCGACAACATGGCCGACCTGCTCAAGTACACCGACCTCACCGACACCAAGGTACTGTGCCGACTGCACGCGCTCGCAGCCGCCTCCGCCAGGGACACGCTGCGCCAAGCCATAGTCGACAACATGGCCGACCTGCTCAAGTACACCGACCTCACCGACACCAAGGTACTGTGCCGACTGCACGCGCTCGCAGCCGCCTCCGCCAGGGACACGCTGCGCCAAGCCATAGTCGACAACATGGCCGACCTGCTCAAGTACACCGACCTCACCGACACCAAGGTACTGTGCCGACTGCACGCGCTCGCAGCCGCCTCCGCCAGGGACACGCTGCGCCAAGCCATAGTCGACAACATGGCCGACCTGCTCAAGTACACCGACCTCACCGACACCAAGGTACTGTGCCGACTGCACGCGCTCGCAGCCGCCTCCGCCAGGGACACGCTGCGCCAAGCCATAGTCGACAACATGGCCGACCTGCTCAAGTACACCGACCTCACCGACACCAAGGTACTGTGCCGACTGCACGCGCTCGCAGCCGCCTCCGCCAGGGACACGCTGCGCCAAGCCATAGTCGACAACATGGCCGACCTGCTCAAGTACACCGACCTCACCGACACCAAGGTACTTCCGATGAAGGCGTTGAGTGAGCTGTGCTTCGATACACACTCACTATTGTACGGTCGGAAAACTGAGTCTAAAACGGCTGATATAAAACTTAGGAATGATGTAATTTCTTGAACAACGTATTATAGCAAAAAGTACCAGGATATCCTTTACAAAAAGGGGATATCCTAAAATCTGAATTACGAATTAACGAAAAAGGCATTCGGACGCTAGCGAGTTTGCCTTACCGAGAATTGTTTGTGCTTTTTTTTATTTTACTTGTAGATGGAACAAGCGCATGGTCCAACTGATGTTAAGCGGTAACCATCACCTATCACAAAGCATTGCATCGCAGATCACGTTTTATTGTAACATGCTCTACTATGCAACGCCCTGCGTCCATGAACTTGAGGCATGAAGATGATGAGCCTGTGGCTATAATGAGACCGGCAATGTAAGTGTAATGTATGCGCAGGCGATGTCGTACGGCACCTGGCACTGGTTCACGCTGGGGTCGTGGGGCCGCGCGCTGAAGCTGGTGTCGCGGCTGGCGGAGGAGCGGCCCTCGCGCGCGGCCGACGAGCGCGTGCTGCAAGCCGCGCGCCGCCTCGCCTACACGCACCTCGCCACCCATCTGCAGCGCGCGCTGCCCACCAAGTACCCCGCCAAGTACAGACCCTTCTAGTGCCTCGCTCCAACCACGCACCTCCACACGACCCTCACTCTCACGCCTCTACACTACTGTCACATTACACTAATTCATTATGCAGAACATCATCTAGCCCCAAACTAAAGAGCCTATGCGACCACACGGTATGTCTGCCTTAGTAAGACTGTCTTACTGACTGATTAGTCAAGCCTAAGACCGACTTTATTATTATCTTATTATACTACGCTCAGTGTAAAACAGTCTTACTAAGACGGACTGAATACCGCGTGATATTATAGACCTTTATGCAGAGCTTGTATTGTAAGAACTCCATAGCTGATAAACTACTTGTATATTTTTTTTTTGTAAATACTTGCGTAGAAAACACCCAGATCCGAGACAGATATCTGCAAAGCATGCAAACGTTCATCCGCACCCGGAATCGAACCCGCAATCGTGCCTGCGCCTGCGTCACAGAGGTTGTCGAATTTCTTTACAATTTTGCCAGTTCTCGCGAAGTGAGCCTAGTGTGACATTAATCTCTATTCTTGAGAATGAGGGCCCCGACGCCGCGCGAGGAGTAGCTACATAAGCTCAGCCTAAACCTCTCGAGCGCACGACCGCATCGGTCAACTCGGGCTGATAAGAGTATTTTTACCTTCTCGACTGCGTTTACTTTGATTTGTACGGAATGAATTATATTTCAACATATTTCGCACACCTGTTAGGCGATCGCGAATATTCAACCTGACGTATAACCGTAAGTGCAACGAAAAACTTTGACCAAAATAACAAAGGGTTATTTTAAATCTACGCTTTCCTATTGATCAAAATTGTATGTGTACGATACTTACACTATTTCGCTAGTCTTCATGATAGAACCTCCGGTGACATGATAATCTGCGTAAGCACTGACGCCTTCGAGTAGGTAAAATATTCGAACTTAACGCCCAGGATCTAGACGTTGTTGTAGGCCTTTCTGAAATCTAGATACGAAATCGATACACTACACTACTTGAATGCAAAATTTAAATAATTCACGTGTAGAGGTTTTCAAAGAAGAAATTTTAAAGATTTCAGAATGGCATAGGTTGACTTGATCCCGCTGGGTGTGCTTTTGCGGTGAGCGAAAAATATTAAAATATATCAGCGGCGTTGAAAAGTCGAATAAAATCGAGCTGTTACGTGTATAGGTTAGGTTGTAAAGTATTGTCCATTTATACATTCTGACTCAGGGTGAAAAATCCTCTGAAACTGTTTACATTTAGCTAAATACCTATTTAAGGGGTAATGCAGAATTGAACTAATCTTTTATGATAGTTTTTAATGTCTTGGGATCTTTTCTTATGACAAAAAAAGTACAAAATTGCTTGTATTATATATAAAAAATGAATGTATGCATCAATTATTGTTATGGCATTGTAGTTAAGATAATGTTGATAGGTATTGGAAAAATGCTTACTAGGAATAATGCTTACTTATGTATGTGTCAGTTTCATTATAAAAGGTTCCAAGACTGAATTTTAATGTTTGCATTGCCCCTTAAAATACAATGATATTTAATAAGAGATTTAATAAAAGGTGCGTTATATTTGTTATTCACTAGCTCTAAAGTTACAACAGGGTGCTATCATTTTGTGTGCTCAAAGTGTAATGTAGATTTTTTAACATGATTTTATAATTTTTTGTCGTGAAGTTATAATAACTTAATAGATGGCCTCCGATATGTAAAATGTATTTTTTGACATGATTGCGTTATTGTTAATGTCGTTGGCGGTAGGAATGCCGGTTGTTTGAACGATCTCGCCCAAAATCGCATCCTTGGCGAACGACAGATGGCACGTTATTGTCAATAACAATGTGTCGTGTATTCTAAAAAAAGCTCAGATAAATGCTTAAAAAAATGACTGAATTCCTTTGTACATAAGAAATAATGAACGCAAGCAAATCGATAACCGACCTTATGCTAATGGACATTACAGCTCAACTTCGTTGTATCAGGTCGAACAAGCAACAAATGGAACATTTATATAGTTTCCGTTAAGATCATTCAGATAACATTCGCGGTTTTGAAGTCCCGTTCGCTTTGGATGTAATCAATTTTCGTTATCTCCGAAGCATAGATAGTTTAATTTGCTTTCTGATTGTTAGATCAGTGTATCAGTGATACCTTGTGTTATCTATTATAAGGAATAAAAGGATCCTGCTAGAATCCTTTTCACGAAAGACACTGTCGTGTAAAAATTAACATTGAATGGAAATAAAATAGTCTCTCACTCAAATATAATGCAAATAACCTGTTCTGTCTCGAATTTCTTGATAAATATTAGGTGCTTACCTATGAAATTGGCGTTTTGTATGGAGAATTTCGAGAAAATTGATTTCTCCATACATACATTTTTGTATTTACCTATGAAATTGGCGTTTTGTATGGAGAATTTCGAGAAAATTGATTTCTCCATACATACATTTTTGTATTTACCTATGAAATTGGCGTTTTGTATGGAGAATTTCGTGAAAATTGATTTATCCATACATACATTTTTGTATTTACCTATGAAATTGGCGTTTTGTATGGAGAATTTCGTGAAAATTGATTTCTCCATACATTCATTTTTGTATTTTTTTCTGGAACTATACATCCTATTCTCCTAAAATTGTGTGTATGTGATTGGACAACATTGTGAAAAGTATGTGTAATCTTATTTAAAAAAGAAAACTATCACATAAAAAATACTACGAATTTAAGCATTGAAAGTGACAGCACGGGAAATGAACTGTTTTCAAGTTTAATTTCCTCAAAAATAGTATTTTATATAATTTTCAATCTTTACAATAATGTTACGTTCAGAAAATTAATTAATTTTGTATATGACTGTTGAGTTAAATAAAATATGTGCAAAATGAAATAGAAAGAAAAAACGCCAATTTCATAGGTAAGGACCTAATATTCTGCGTTTGTAAGTATGCTGGAGATTCGTCTTTAGTTCCGCTGATTGCCGCGGGACTTTTGTCGTGAAAGGACTCGTATATTCCGTGGTAAACCCCATGAAATGTTGTAGTAGTTTAGTTAATTAGTAATAGAACTAATTGAAACGTTTGTCTTTGTTAATTATCAAACTGTTGAAAAATCTCGACATGTTTGATGTTTTTGATTACGAACTATTATGCATTTTTGACGTGTATTTATTATGTGAGAGCTAAAATAACTGCCAAAACGGTCCTCTGATGAAATTCTTGTAACAATTATATACATTAATGGACTACAGAATTATTTGAACAGATACAGAGTTTGTATGGAGCTCAGAACTTTGCACAAACAAGCAATAAGATGCAGACAGCTTAGTACCATGTCACACTTTAAAGCGTTTGCTTGCTGACAACATACACGGTCGTCGAACGCAACTCGACTTTATAATGACATGGTTCTATCTAGGGCTCTATCTAAACTTAACTTATAGCTTGTGTCCGTCTTGATAACAATATTTTTGCTTTAACAAAGCAACATAAAGTCCAATATGATAGTGTTTTTTAACTTTTGTATAAATAAATATCTAGAAGTTTTATATGTAAGAGATTTAAATTCGCATAAATCTCTTGACTAGCTTAAGATGGACTTCTGCTAACGTCTTATATGTAATAGTGGGCTAGTGCCGGTATAGTTTAGCTTTGGCCCATCTGCATGTCTCACAGAAATTAAGTTTAACATCTGTGATAAAGTTTTACGAATAAATTTACATAATTTTCACCAAGTCAGTAAACTTTTTGCGGCTAGTTTGAAGTACACTCATTTTGAGAAGAGGCAAGAATTGGTAGAAACCGAATCTAAACTTTACCACGATACTAGAATTGTAAAGAATACAGTAGATAGGTAAATGCTATTTGTAAATATTTCTTATGAGAGTTGTTGAGGCGAGCTACGCAACTTCATCAGCACATTGTGTGCTGCTTGTAAAATAGAATTTGAACAAAAAATGTTATTGTGTAAAATTGTGAAGTCCTTGTCCCTCCTTGTCCCCCTTGAATAAGCACTTGTCCTATGCGGTATGCGATGAAATTTCTGCGTTGCGTCGACGCGTCGTCGATTTTGCGATACGTCGTCGCCGCACTAGCGTGTCCACATAAATGAACGATATCTATCATCTGTCCATATAATTATATCTTGGGTCAGACCGACGACACATTAGCACGGGAATGTAAGAAATATGCGCTCACCGTCCATATTACCGATCTTTCGTGACGACATGACAGACGGTAGCATTTATAATTTCATACATTTACGCTCGCTATCGGACTGACAGAATCGTATCGTGCGTGTACACGCTCTGACACTAAATGCTATCGTATACTTTCTTATTGTTATTTTGTACATTGTTTATTTACCTTTGAACCTTGACGAGTATTACCTACAATCGGTGTAAGATATGGCGCGAGTCGCTTTATGTAAACAGAGTTTTACTTGTGAATAAGAAGAATAAATTATAATGAACAATTCCTGTTTTTATTTCATGATAAAACCACTGAATTAAACTAATTAATCATTTGAATTTTTGGGAAGTAATATTCTGCAAGTAAAGGTACTTCCTACCTTGCCAGTTACCTACTAACGGCCGGTTCCTATATTATACTGTTACCGATCACGTCTCGTTTTCCCTTGAAAAACTGTCAAAAATTATTAACGAGGCGTCGAAAATATGACAGTTTTTCAAGGGAAAACGAGGCGTAATCGGTAACGGTATAATATAGGAACCGGCCATAAAGCAATACCTATGGTGGTACCACGATGGGTCCGTAACCTCTCTGTATTCTGTGCCGTAACGAAGAAACAAAATGAATACAAATGGTTGTTTTTGATGGCAGACATCGTCTGATGTCGGGACCAATGTTCGTAAAAAGACGTTTCCAACGTTCTAGCTTGGAACGTTGGACTCGATTGAACGAAGAGCCTTCAGACTCATTGGTGGTGTACGTTATCCCAGCGGAATTATGTGAATCATATTATTACGGCGTCATCATATTTATTATTACGGCGGTGCCGTAATAATAAAGTAATGCTCCAACTTCACGTACACTTCACTAGCGTAAACACGATCATTTTAAGCCTAGAAGCTAGATGCCTATCATTTAGCTTCTAGGCTTAAAATCAATGGTACTTCCACGTAGTCAGACCACGAGGAATTGTTTCCTCGTGGTCAAACTTTATTGATATTGCACCTTTTTAACACTCCACTCCACTCCAGCCTATATCAGTCCACTGCTGGACATAGGCCTCCCCTAATAAAGGGGGATTTTTTAACAACCTTTTTAACACGCTGTATGCATACAGTTTTAGTATATACAGTCATAGATAAATATAAAGTGGCCTGGCTTACTTCGGCGTTTATAGCAGATCATCTTGGTTAGCTACACTCTGTCCGGGGACTACTTGGATGGGTGACCGTTTAGTCGCATTTGAATCTGAGCGCTTTCCGTGCTTCGGAAGGCACGTAAAGATGTTGGTTCCGACTTTTTCAGTCGTTAAGCCATATCAGAGTCCTTCGAGCGGCCTGAAAACTCCAGCACCAGAGCTGGCTCACACGAAGAAGAAGACCTACGATACATTACAATTACCTACAATAATGAACATTTCATTTAACGAAGTAGGTTTAAAGTTACGTATAATGTGAATGACTTCAAAAATTAATCCTGTTAATAAGAGGCGGAGAGGAAACTCCGAAGTTCACAGTCAATGACATGGAAACTCTGCGACTTCCTTTGTAGGAACTTTCTTCACGGGAAATTCGTCTTATGTAAGTTAAATCTATAGTGGGTTGATTCAAGGTGGTACGGGGGCTAAATGACCTAACAAGAATTTGAAATAAGTAATGTTCATGTATTGATTATGGTGATCAAAGTGTCTTATCTATAATTGAATACCTACTTAGGTACTGAAGAAAAACTAATAAATAAACCTGCGTGATGATAACACATTGACTGCGGGCCTCGGACATGAAGCTACGCGCCATGCCTGAGGAGCAAGTCCTGCTTAATACGGTTGTGTGTAAAATAAAGGTACTGTCATGACATAACATGAGACAAGTTGTTTGATGTAGGTACACTACTTAATATTTAATATTTTAATTTTAACTACATACGATAACAAAAAACATAATTCTTAAAAGCCGTAGGTACGATGAGTTTCTAACAATAACAACATAGGTAGCTACTTACCTAAGTAAGTAGACTATACAGACCTTCGACGAATTCAATTATTAAATCTACCTAGCTACCTACCTACCCCTTTTACAAGGCTTGAGTACCTGACTCCGACCCAGGTATGTATTGAATTATTAAACACAAGCACGTCGTGGGACTGCACGGGATCGAGTTGTCCCTTCTTACGGATTTATGAGGGTAGGCAGCAAGTCCTGAATGATCTTGGCACAAAGTTGATTGGACGCGCGGGACAACTGGGTTCACAACTCATGGGAATGACCCGTCCCCGTTACATTTTATGAATACTGGCTACTCTTTTAGTAGTTTGTATAATTTATTAGACTTTAAAGCGATCGCTATCTTCTTTAAATTTAGCTTTAGATTCTTGATACCCTATTGCCAGCGTTACGGCAGCTAAAGATTTTATCTTCAAATGTTTCTCGCGAAAAGTGAAGCGAAATTCAAGCGAAGCCGCGGGCCGAAAACCATTTGATAGTAAACGTGTCCCTCTGGTGAAATAACTGAAAATGTTCCAGTGAATTTTCAGGAAATCTTCATGTTGAAGTCATAAGACCGCCGATCGAAGCTAAATGCGAGGCAGTTAGTGTTGATCGTGGATGTAACGGCTCCGACGCGCGACGCTCGGGAAATGATTAATTCTCTGGCGAGCTTGATAGTGGCGACGGCGGAAGCTAATTAGATGCCATTGAACTAGACTGGTTGTAATTGAACCTTGGCTGGGATGTCTTTGATGTTCTATCATCCTACTGAAAAGGGTTTAAACGACCTAAATAAATCTTTATGATCTTACCAGCAAAATATCTTACTCATTGATTTTTCCGTTTTTTTCCTTTCCTCGGACTTGTATTAATTTCCCTAGAACGTAAAAGAAACATTATTTAACACGGCTACCCAGTCCTTACAGGTTTCAGGGCAAGGCTCAGGGCATACTGTACAAATGTAACCCATATTAAACAAGTAGGTAGGTACACTAAAATACCCATTACATCATAAAGTTGTTTTGCGAATCACAAGTTTAGCGCTTTGCTGCCATAAAAGGTTATCACTCCGTTGCACTAGCTATAATGATTTATTCTTAAAAGGCCTTTTAAGATTCGCACCCCTGTAAAATCCCATTAGTTTCGAGTGCTAATTCGTTTTAGAAGCTCATTATGAAATCAGCACCCTATTTCGAATTCCACATAAAATAAAGTGACCCAACTTCATGCCATTCTAATTAACTAATTCGTCCATTTGGCTTTGGTCGGCAAGTCTTGGCTCTGAGCCGAATAAATTACTCGTATGATTTATGCTGCCTAATGCACATTATGAAAGATGTGGATTTGGTAAGTTAATTTATGGTAACTTATTTTAATCCTTTTCGCATAATTTTAAGTAAGACATATTGAATTATCAACATAAATATAATTGGTGTTCATTGCAAATTCTACGGTTTAGTCGAGTGATCGTTGGCAAAGAAAGACTACCTATTATACATGAGGTACATATATCAGGCCATCATTTTTAGAGTAGCTAGCTAGCTTCGATAACATCCTTACATTAAATTATGTAGAAGTGCTACGCAGCGGTGTCGCAAAGTCGAAGCAGTGCTAGGTATATCACAGGTTAACATAAATACAAAATCGGATTATTCCAATAATCCCACCCAAACCGCCCCACCCGTTGGGATAATTGGAATTTCCTTCCAATAATCCCCACCAGCTACGCCGTAGTCAGCTACGACGTGGTGGGGATATTGGGAAACATCCAATAAACCCCACCAAGGCTTATGGCAAATTTTTATCACTCTTATTCCTTTACTTGTATTAGGTATGTTGTTCACTGTAGTATATAACATAGGTACCAAGTAGAAAGGGCTGTTTACTAATGTTTATAGCAATATTAGATTTAAGAATAAAAATTAAAGACAATATAATCGATAAAGTCTTTGATATAACTTATATACGTAAATTTAAAATGATAATATAACATTAAGATTATTAAGATTGAAAAAATTATAAAATAACATAATTAATTTTTTTTAGGGTACATCTTCCTCCCTCAGGCCTTGACACAAGGTGTACCAGTGATGTATCACATAACTTTTATTTTATTCCCTCTATATATATTTTATTTTATTCTTCCTATTTATAAAACCTTGAGGTATAAATAAGTGAAGCACCTATTTATTCGTCAGCTATTCGAAACGGGATTAAATGCAAATTTGACATTATGCAAGCAGCAAATTGCAGATAATCCTACCTGCCACCGGCTGCACTGAAAAGTTCCGCTAGGTACCTACCTTCTTTAAATATCTGCTTTTCATAATTTTCGTTTGGCAGCATTTGAGGAGGTAGCTTTACCTAATTAAAAAGTTTCAGGACGTGTTCGGGACATTTCATTATGATATTTTTATCTTTTTGTTTTGTTCTTTTTAGCTGTTTTCTTTTCTTTTTGCTTCTCAGCTTTTGAGGACTCTTTTTGAAGGGCACTATAAATACTGCCGTCCGAGCACTAATAGGCCGTTAAGTGACATTTGTTCAAATTTGAGTTTTATCAGTTTTATGTACTGGGTGAAAGCGCTTTTTTTTCTCTATCAACCGGTATGGGTCATATTTTTCTATCATTTATAAGTAATGAGATTTGGAGACCACGTACACCGCTATCTACATTCGTTTTGGACTTTTTCAATTCTAAAATACGGTTAACTCATTTTACATTACTAATATAAGGCAAAACGTATGTAACGTTGTATTTCAAGCTTGTATTTAATCTGTTTGACAAGCTTAGAAAACGGCTACACGCACTTACCATTCTATTTGACCGTTACCTGGCTTAACAGGTGTTATAGTTTTTTATAACCTGCAGTTCCGACTACGTATCTACAACGTCTAAAAGACAGTTTTTATAATCATGCTAAACTTAAAAGCCGCTAGACATACTTAGACGTCTAGTCATTGGTCAGCTAACGTGAAACTGAAACAACTACAACTCTAAAAGACAGTGACTGTTTTTAAGTCATGAAAAGTATGAATGCAAGTTAGCAATAACTACAGTAAAAAACCGCAAAGCGACAGTTCAACGCTAAAAAGCGTCTATACGCCGAGCATTTCTGTGCGCCTTGCACCCCGCTTAGTCGTGTCTTGGACGCTGTAGAGGCAGGAAGTGCGGCGCGTTGGCGCGGATTCCCGCCAAAAATGGACTGGAAAGCGAGGTAAGGAAAAATATTTGATAAACTTAGATTTAATTTATATATTTTATTATTTTCTTAATCAATTTTGTAGAATAATTAAAAAATAACTTTTGTCGTTTTGTTTCTTACTGTTGAGTTCATAGTTTAAAATGTTTAACTTTAATTCTAGGTTTCAAAATTCAAGAATCAGAGCTATATTAGAAAAATGCAATGATGGATCTCAATTAAACGTGCACAAGAACAAAGAAAACCAGCCACCACCGCCTCATCAACTGCAATCTTCTACTGAGGTATGCAACGAAAAGCCATTATCCAGTGTAGCTAACATCCTAAAATATTCAACACCGGAAAAATTGGTTGACACAATAAATGCAGCAGAATATTCTATGACGCTGCCTGTTTTTCGAACATTTGATGAAACGAAAACTTCATATAATTATGGGCTAAATTTTTCTGAGCTGATTGCAACTATTGGTGCTGATTCACTCATGAATGAACAACTAGTAAATACCGAAGAAATGGCTTTGATCTGTAACGAAACTATGCCGCCATCTTGTAGCCTCACGGAAAACTGCGATTTGCCTTTCGTGTCAAATGACAACCATGATGTTTTGTCCCCAACACCGTTTATCAATTCACAGACGGGAGATTTCTCGTCCGATGATTCGGTAAAAGATAAAAATTATTGCCCGAGTGAATCTTCATCCGATGATGAAGATCACCTAAGCAACAAAAGATTCCGTCATAAACCAGTCATAAACTTAATTGCACCTCGACAAAAAATCAACACCATTCAGCCGGAAGCTGTTCTTTCACCTGATGCACCTGATATTATTACAGCGGTAACCGACTCTATCAATGAAAATCGAATCAGCTTACGAGAGAAAAAGTTGAAACAAAAGCAAAAAAAATTATTGAGCTATAACGTAAAGACTGCGTGTGATGAAAAATGCATGAAAAGATGTTCGGCTAAGTTTACATCAGATGCGCGTAAAGAAATCAACAAATCATACTGGGCTTTGTCGTGGAAAGAACGAAGAATATTTATACAAAATAGCACCGCGGTTGCAATACCTAAACGAAAAGTTACGTCCGAACCCAAAAGAGCTCCAAGAAGTACATTTAATCTAAAAAACGTTGATGGAACAAGCGTAGAAGTTTGCAAAATATTTTTTTTGACAACATTAGGATTTCATAGAAACAACGACACCATACTGTACAATTCGCTGAAAAAAAAAAAAGACGTGTGGCACTCGGGGACTGCCGCGGTAAAGCTATTGCATAGCATTTTGTATCAACTTATGCAATTATAATTATTTATTTATTTTATTTATGCAGTATTTCTTTTTCTTTGATATTAATTCAAGTTACACTTTTTGAGCGTGGTGACCGATAAGAAAACATTTTTTTTTCTTTTATTAAATAAACGAGCTTCGTAGAGTCGTACAATACGTCTAGTTGCACACACACAAACACCGTGTCGAAGACTGCCGAAAAGAAACGACGTTAGACAATGCAAGGCCTTCAAGCCACACCTCCGTGCCCGTCGGAGTGGGGAGCGTGAGGTTTTTTTTCGTTACGGAATTTCTGGATTCGGTCCCCGCGCTCAAGGCCCTCGATAGAAGCTATGCAATAGCTTAAAAATCAATTGACAAAAGAGGATTGCATACAAAGACACCACTGTTTGACCGGAAGCTGCTCACAGATCACGTAGAATCATTTCATCCCCTGGAGCCACATTATCGACGAGAACACGCTCCTCTTAGGCGCTATTTAGCACGTGATGTTACCGTCACTCTGATGCACAAAGACTTTTGTGAGAAACACCCATTGCAAAAGGTATCCTATGAACTTTACAGAAAGCATCTGAGAAGTATGAAAATATCATTTGCTAAGTTAGGAAATGAAGAGTGCGAAATTTGTGAAGCATATGAGTTACACGCCAAAAATACATCTCACGATCCAAAGAATGCTGTACTTGAAAACTGTGAAACTTGCGTTTCATATATGTGCCATAAAGAAAAATACAAACACGCACGCGAGTTGTACGAATCTCTTAAAAAAAATGAACAAACACCTGAAAGTATTTATTTCAGTGTCGATTTACAAAAAGTTATTATGTTACCTAGACTGGACAGTTTTAAGAGCATTATATTTTGCCACAGGTTAACATCGTTTAACTTATCATTCGCACCCTTGGGCAAAATCACAAACCAACACAAACCCCTAGCATGTGTATGGCATGATGGCACTAGCGGACGTCGACAAGAAGATATTATGAGCTGTTATTATCATTTTTTTATGCAGTACCGTGATGTTAAACACATAACTCTCTGGATGGATAACTGCAGTGCTCAAAATAAAAACTGGCTATTGTTTTCCCTAATGATATTTTTAATCAACAGTGACCAGATTGCAACGGAAACAATAACCTTCCAGTACTTTGAGCCTGGTCACACCTTTATGAGTTGCGATCAATTTCATCACCAGGTCGAAATTGCTATGAAAAGGAAAGGGAAGCTTTACGATTTTCAAGATTTCACAGATTGTGTTGCGTCTGCAAATAAATCGAGAGTAGATGTTAAAACGATGGAGCCAAACGATTTCTTCAGTTTTCAAAATTATGTGTCAGATAGACGCATACAATCGTCAATACCAAGAGTAAAAGATATAATACAGGTCTGTTTTCAAAGAAACAACTATGATATGCTTTATAAAAACGCTGTAAACGACGAGGATTATAAAGTTCTCCGATTCATGACCGACAAATATTTGAAAAATACTGATATTTTAAAACCATGTTTTAAAAGCGCACCTAAAGGTATAGATAAGGCAAGAAAAGACGGTATCGTGAATGCACTAAAAGACATCACTGCACCACACAAAATGCAATTCTGGCATGAAATGCCTGAAAGTTCCTAAAAGATAGTTACGTTTAGGATATTTAGTTAGATATTTACAGTTAATTAGGGTTACAATAAATGATAGGTAATAACTAATTTTTATTTAAGATATTTTCACAACTTTGAGACTGATTTTGCCTAACTAGTTTATATAAGTGTTACTACCTAGTCTACCTAGTGTTAGTGCTGTTGTCCTAGTAGTGTTAATACTTAGATATTAATGTAGCCTATTTTAGTAATTTAATTATGTGCTTAGTATCTAGGTATTTCATTTTTATATTTTAATAATGTTCATTTCAGATGTGCCATTTATTTTGTAAGATTGTTTTAAGAAACAATAATACTTAATTAACATGTTATAAAACAAATTTTATGAATGAAGATAAAAAAAAATATTGCTAGTTACTACGTACAAAAAGAAAATACGAACTGTTGTTCTACATAATGTTGTATGTTTCTTATAATTAACATAATTTTGTTTTTAAAATATGTTCAGCCTATTAGTATTTAATTAGGTACATAGTTTCTTATAAAAGTTTGCAGCTCATTAGGAAGTTAATAAAAGAAGACTGTTACAGAATAAAAGGTTTTGTTTTATTTAACCTCTGACTAATATATATTATGGTCAATGGTTTATGGTATTTAACCATTACTTTCTAATTTCAATATATATATTATAGAAAAAAGTTACGTTTAGCTGTTCAATTCACAATAATAGTATGACAATTAAGATAGTATTACCAACACTTAAAAACAGTTAGTATAGAATGTTTATCCCAAGACTGTTTTTAAGTCTAGAAAAATCAATAACAATAGGGTTACAAAACAGTAAATATACGGTTAAAGGACCATACAGGTTATTTAAAAAAATGATGTTCATTCGATTCTAAGTGACATACAATTCAAAAAAAAGGCTATGTGACGTCACTGTCTTTAAGT
Source organism: Horisme vitalbata (assembly GCA_951804965.1). Classification (NCBI taxonomy): domain Eukaryota; kingdom Metazoa; phylum Arthropoda; class Insecta; order Lepidoptera; family Geometridae; genus Horisme; species Horisme vitalbata. Next base: position 1,945,370 of record OX638090.1, read on the forward strand.
AACAAAATTGTTAATAAATGTGACTAGTTTTCAAACCGTCATGCAGTTTCAATAAAATACAACACTATAAAGCGACTGTATTTCAGCTAACCGTGTTTAAGTTTTGCAGATAGTCACATTTTGAAATTGATAACCTTAATTAAAACACAAAAAGTTAAATAAAAAATCACAAGATAAACTTGCGATCTAATGCAATATATATACTTCAAGCTTATAAAATACATCACATTTTGGTATTCCAATAAAAACTGTAAGTCTTCAAAAAATCTAGAAAATAACGTTTCTCACGTTTTTGCTCGTACCCAAAATTTTGGGTTTGTCACTTAGCGGCCTTTTAAAAATCGGACGGCAGAATAAATATAAGAGACATCTCACTCTTATGGTCAAATGATCCCAAACTAGACAGCGCGATACCTATCACGTTTATGCTCGCCACACAAATGTTTGTCCTGGGCGGGAATGGAACCTGCAGTGCAGAAGACAGGGCTACAATCAATTGAGCTATGATGACAGTCGCTTATTCATTTTTGGTTTGTAGCTTGTGGCAAGGAGGTCATCTTGTCATGAATATCAAGTCTCAATTATTATTTGAATATTTTACTTTAAAACTTGTTTTTCTCGATGAGTGGTTCAAAAACAAGTAAACAAATCGGTGAGTCACTCTGGCTTCAAATGTCTAAAAATAATAGATCTTAGGTAAGTACTCGTAAAATATCATTTTAAAATAAACGAAAACTCCTTCCTCCCACTTCACATCCTTAAACTATTTCTCCTGCCGGTGGATGGTGATTGTCCTGGTACTGACTGACATTAGGTACTCCAGTCTGCACTTAATGAATATGATACTAAGTTACGCTAATTAAACGTTTCTTTGTAGCGAAATAAAAGATTAAACTGGAATGGTATCTGTTACACTTTCTTCATTCTTAAGAAACTTTAACTAGTTAAAAACTTAGATAGTTAGTGTACATAGTAATTAGTGTACATAGTAGTGTCGATTTTTCTTTAGGGTTAAGGAAGGGGTTATTTTATTACCATAAAGCTTCCACCCGATTGCACGATATTGGTTCGAACCATTCGCATATTTATGCGAATCGAATACCTACTTGGTATGAGCTTATGTTATAATTTGTATTGAAATACGGTAAAGATTAGCTTCTTCTTGCAAAGGCAAGGTAAAATTTTGAAATTGTTAAATAACCACAAGAAAATACCTAGTTATAATTTGTATTGAAATACGGTAAAGATTAGCTACTTCTTGCAAAGGCAAGGTAAAATTTTGAAATAGTTAAATAAATACGAGAAAATAAAAAAAAGTTCAAAATAAGGCTTATTTTTAAGCTGAAACCTAAAATAGTCATCACAGAACTCGCTAGTCAATTCCAAGCTTTTTATTTCACCGAAACACTTAAAAACCCCTTCCAACAAAAAACTTGTATTAACTTAATGACATTTTCATTTAGACTTAAAATTAATGAACACTTTAACGCGTTATTGAGGTTGAAGCTAAATTAAAAATGGCGACGGAACCGTCGAGCAGGCAATTCGGGGACAGGAAGAAAATGTTTTTCATTAATTAATAAGATGGCGGCGACGCCGGTTACAGTGGCCACTTGCACTAGTAATCAAGCCTAGTGGTGGGACAAGTGATAAGCGAGAGCGGGAGATCAATCGCGCCCCTAGATTCGTGCCGAGGTCTATAGGTACCTGTTTAATAAGTATACCTATTAGGGGGCGTCCATTAATTACGTGAGGCATTTAGGGGAGGGAGGGGGTCGAGCCGAATCTCACCAAATCTCACGTGGGGGAGGGGGGGAGTCCCAGCAAATCTCACGTATTTTTTTTTCGTCAAGAAAAATAAATTAAACCCCGTCAATTCCAAAGCCGCGGGCAGTGCTAGGTTATAATATTAGTGTGATATGACATTTATTTGCATTAATAGTGTAATTTGATGTCATAATTTTAATTGAACTCTTTATTTTTAAAATCTTGCATATTTTTGTACGTTTTTACGCTGCGACGAAGGGCTAGATAGTATAAAATTTGACTTGTCTAAGTGCTTATTTTGTAAGCTTAAATAAATAAATAAAATGACCGCGAATCTTGGCACCTGCATAACTTTTAGCTTTTGAGACACACTTGATAGGAATCGGTAATTTCCTCGCCTCAGTATACAGTTTAGGTACTAAATAATTTTCTTTTGTTTTCACTGTTCTCGAAATCTTGAAATTTACTAATCTTAAAAAAACTAAGTAGTTTTTTTTTAAATAAATCTAACGCAATCAACTTATTATCATCAATTCACATTTTGAAACATCTCACGTGAGATTTTGGGGGGGAGGGAGGGGGTCGAGCAAAACCTTACGACATCTCACCAGGGGGGTGGAGGGGGTCGAAAAATCGCCAAAATCACCTCACGTAATTAATGGACGCCCCCTTACCTCGTGGCTGAAGCGCTCGTGGTGCCGATCATACTTGGATAGGTGACCGTTTAGTGATATATAGATCTGTGCGCTTCCGTGTTTCGAAAGGAACGCAAAACTGTTGGTCCTGGCTTTTCAGTTGTTAAAATATTTTTGAGGCCCTCGGGCAGCCTTAAAACTCTGACATCAGAGTTGGCCACTAACCAACGCTACGCGCCATGTTCGAGGCCCGTAGACAACGTGCTGGTGTATAACGCTTTGAATGCTAAAAACGCAACGAGGCGGCGCGCCTGCTGGACGTCGCCCTGTGTCGTCAACGTGTTAATAAAGGCACTTTGCCTGAATACTCAAACGCTTCTTACACAACGTTTGCCGCAGACAAACACAAAGATGCACACGACGTCGAACTTATAACACCCATTTTTTTGCTTCGGAGGAAGAGATAGATAGATGAACTCTTTGTTGCACTCAACACCAATTAAAAACCAAAAAATTACAAAAACAGAAATGAAATAGTCATGTAGGTACAATGGGCGGTTTTATCGCTTAAAGCGATTTCTTCCAGCCAACCAATAATGGAAAGAATATAATTAAAAGAATTGAGCGGTGGTGCTTATAATACAAAAAACTAATTACCTACCTATATTAGATATACTACATATTAAATATCAATTAAAATTTACCTATACTATTTAACAAAATTTTGAAAATAGCCTATTATAATAGACCAAGTATAAATTCAAAGCCAAAATTTACAATAAAATATTATATAGCTAAGTAGTTCATGTGAATTGATGAAGGTAAATATCTTTGACACGTTTCATAAAAGATTCCAATGAAGGAGCAAGGGGGGTGTACGGGGTTCCAACCCCCATCTTCGGAACCTAAGCCAACCTCACCTGCTCGTGGTGCACCCTACTAAACAACGAACGGGGCTCTGGCAGCCGGCTGATTGCGGCATAGCACAGCCTACATCGGCACATCTAAATCCCCTGGCCACTGACGGGCAGCAGCGTCGGTGATGCGAGAAGCTGTGCCCTGCGATCCTCAACCCGCATGCCCAGCGTGGGGATTATGGGTATATCCCCCTATAATAGGGGAGGCCTATGTCCAGCAGTGGACTGATATAGGCTGGTGTGGTGGCTGGTGTGTGTGTTCCAAAGCCGAACAGCCTGCACTGAAAATGTGTCTGTATAAAATGTACTATAATGTATATGTACTAACTATCATAATAACACATTTTTAACAGACTCATTTTCAGTGCAGGCTGTTCGGCTTTGGAACAGCTTATATAGACAAGAGAATACTATCTCATATACTATATATATATATATATATATATATTACTAGATATATAGATAGATATCTCATATACTATATATACTATATATATATATATATATATATATATATATATATATATATATATATATATAGTATATATAGTATATATATATGAGATATATATGAGATATCTATCTATATATCTAGTATATGAGATGGTATTCTCTTGTTCCATGGTGAAATAGTGTTACACATTAATAAAAATTGACGGAGATACGACGTCACACGGAACTTCAACGTACCATATCTTTGTAATTTTTTGTTTAATTTACAAAATAATAAAAAATACGTGTTCAATATTTTTTGATAATGTAAACGACGGACTAATTAGAATTTTTCATTCGTCATCCCTATTTTTAGCTAATTAGTAGATTTTGTGGACCTAGTTTATCTGAATTATACATTTTTTTATTGACCTTTGTTCTTTTAATTTTTGTATGTCCTACAACATCCAGATGGTAACAAAAGATATATGTAGTGTATGTAATGGACCTATGTACATTACATACACTACATATATCTTTTGTTCATAATATTAATATTTTTTTTATTTAATAAGATGTCTGATCTTTGTTAATTAAGCTATTTTATGTATAACGCCTTGGATATTTTTCTGTAATGTTATATATAATATGAATGAAAAAAATTAAATTGACATTTAAAATTGAACACTTTTTTTTTATGGTATATGAAGATGGAACAAGCACATGACCCACCTGAAGTTAAGTGGTAACCATTACCTATCACAAGGCATTACATCGTAGATCACGTTTTTTTGGAACGTGCTCTACGATGCAACGCCCTGCGTCCATCAACGTGAGGCATGAAGATGATAAGCCTCTTGTGCCTGTAATTTCACCGGCACCCACACCCTTCAAACCGCAACACAGCACAGCTGCTTCACGGCAGAAATAGACATGGTGGCAGTACGCACCCGGACGAGCCCTCCACAAAGAACTATACTACCTACTAATCGGTTTCGATTGATTCGATTAATATTAGGTTTCACTAGGTACTACACTTGTGTCTTGTCCCACATCCCACACTCCTCGACACGAAGCGCGCGACTGTTTCCACTCTAAAGTTTAATTAAACTATAAATGAATTCCCACCGTTGGGAGTGACCCTTTCTTTTATTGCTCTAGCACTTCTCAGTTTTGTGATGCGGATACAAAAACTCAATTGCGACATCGCTTTCATTCGTTTTACTTTACTTATGAATACCTATTATGTAGAAAACTGCTCAAATTTGGACAACTAAAAGATAAAAACGATTTTACTTGTACTAGCTGTCGCCCGTGGCCCCACTCGTGTACTGGGGTAAAAATAAGCCTACCTACTTTTTAATTAAAAAAATATTAACGGTGTATAAGTATTCCAAGTTTTATCCAATGCTGATCTGTTTACGGAGTTGAGTGGCGACAAGAACTCGCACAAACTTTCACATAATTTATTTTTGTGTGATTTATATTCAGAAAACATGGATTTTGGGTGAACGAGGATATTTTGTCACACCAACAACTGTTGTAGAATTCAGAATCTTGAATGGCAGTCATTAACCGGGGTAGGAAGACTATGACATCGTAAAATATGCAATACATGGTAGGTACCTTATGTTTATGAGTCCATCAGTAGACAGCTCATGTGCTAGGTACTAAGGTTGGTTTACTTCGGCTTAAAGGCATTTAGTAGTAGTAGAGCTCTTTGGGCTCATCCGGTGAAGTACCTACTACCATGCCAAATTCTGCCGTGAGGCAACATTGCTGTGATTCAGTATGAAGGGTGTGGGTTCCAGTCTGTACTGTGTACTGTATACATGAGGCCTGGCACCTTCATGCCTCAAGTTGATGGACGCCAGGGCATCGTAGAGCTCGTTTCTGACATGCATGACCGACAATGCTACGACGTGGTTGTTAGCGGGAATTTACTTGTTCCATCTTCAAGTAAGGTACAAGTAGCGGCACGAAACTCTAGCGCTGACCGTTATTGCGTAGAAGTCAAAAGTAACGTATCATACGGGAGCTAAAGGCGAGAGAGAGCCAGAGACCCATGTATCTATGTCCTTCTGAAGTTGGCTCCAAGTGTGTCCCTCTAAAGTAGGCTCCAAGTGGCGAAGTAGTTCCTATCTGGTTCGGATTGTACTAGTACAATACCGATCCTAGGATCGGTCGGATCGTTTGCTAAACCTAACTTTAGAGGGCATAAATCCATTGTGAGTATTGTACGTTTTCTTTCTTCTTATTATCCTAAAAAAACCTAGTGAATATAGGTTTAAATTGTATGAATAGTAATATTACGTTTTTTTTTGTACCTATTAGTAGAGCTCTTTGTGGGGGGCTCGTCCGGGTGCGTACTGCCACCATGCCTATTTCTGCCGTGAAGCAGCTGTGCGGTAACGTGTTTCAGTTTGAAGGGTGTGGGTGCCGGTGAAATTACAGGCACAAGAGGCGTATCATCTTCATGCCTCAAGTTGATATCCTCAAGTACTTTTTCCATCTTCAAATTCCATAAAAAAACTATTGCATGCATAGGTATGCATATACATACATATTATGTGAACACAGGCATACAAGTACATAAATGATGAGCGAAAGGAATCAATACAGCTCCACAAACTCAGGTATCATGGCAGTTGTTTCTGCTCGGATGAAACCTGAAACGCAAATGTAGCTGTAAACTACATTTTCAAGAACACTGCCGTTTTCTGGAGTAGGACAAAACGTTAGCTGGAGCTACCGTGCACTTGGTACACTTCCGAAGGATGCGATGCTCAGCGATACTGGCCCGTTTCTATGAATGACAGCAGATAATACGTATATACGTATTGTAGTCCCTACCCCTAGAGTGTATATAAAAATACGGAGCCAGAAGCTCGCGTGGGAGATCCTGAGTGGAGCTAGCCCGCGAGGGAAAATAGAGCTAAGGGGGGAGTTGGCGAGAGAAGCGAGCGACTGGCGACCTCCGTAGTAGAACGAAGGACGAGTGGACGAAGCGATACTCAGGTGCGACCTCGTGCGAGTTCTGGCGAGAGCCCACGCCGGAGTAAAATATCCATTTTATTTACATTTTAGTGATTTATATATAGTCTATGGACGTTTTGATGCTTTCAAACGAGTGATGAGTGATGGAGTGATGGCCTTCAAACCATACCTAACCAACAGATTTTGTAGTCACTCATTTTTCGGGAAATGGCTTTGATGGAAAATGAATTTTAGGGAAACTGACTTTATGGAAAAATACATTTCAGGAAATTGATTTGATGGAAAAAGAACGTTCAGTAAATTGATTTTATAGAAATCGAATTGTATGGAAAACAAACACGTGGTATATTAAATCAAATAGCAATCGTTACTGCGGTAAAATGTTTTGTTGGAATTAAATTATCTGTAAATTAAAAAAAAAATACAATTAAAAATGTGGCCTTTGGATAATGATGGAAATAGTGTTTATGGGCTATTGAAAAAAAAGTGAATCAATAAAAAGAGAAGCGTTTTCGGCATAATGAAATTCGAATCTTAGAGTAACTTAATTATTCATTCGAAAATACTAAATAGGTAACCCTAGCACACCATACATAGTCGCTAACAACCGCTTTTTCCGGACGTTTGCCTTACAATTTCTCACACGTAAATATTCCAGACACCTCTAATCCTAGTGTTTTCTAGTCTAGTGTTTGAACACTCGCTATTCGCTAAACCGGATTATGGTCTTGAGTACAATGTCATCGCATGAGTGCACACTCACAGTGTTGCGATTCTTTGAGTAATCGTTGCATTCGCTTAGACAAAGCTCGACAAAGAAGTTTTGTTTGTGTGAGCGAATTCAACAGCCAGATTTTTCAACCTTTTCGTATAATTACCTAACCTTCTTTTACTAGGTAAGGTTCAAGTTCGGAATAAGAAATCATAAAAAAATCTCTTTTGCTAGCATATGTTGTATGAAAAATACAATACAGCATAATTGTAATCTTATTCAGGTTTTGTTTACCATATTATCCAGAAAAAACGTCAATTTTGGGTTTACTCATAAAGCAATTTAATATAGCCAGATTTCGAAAACATTCATATTTTATTCTAATTTCAAAGATGAAAATATACCTGCAATGGCTTTCTCAGGTGCGTACGTGTTATTGACAATCCCGAATAGGTATTTTGTACTTAGCCTATGTCGTAACGTTTGTACGGCTCAGTAGTTACATAAAGTGCTACTTGGTCGCAAAACGTTAACTCAAGCCTTTACGCGCGCATTTTCATGAAAAACGGACGTAACGAGCTAAGTGTGAGTGGAGGTATTAAGATAGTTTTTTAGACCGACATAAAACAGAAAGCTATAAAAATAATCAGATGGATAGTATTTCAGTCGTGATAAAAAAGTTCAAAAATATTATTTCTCTGGAGCAATGTATGGTTACGCAGCGAACAAATTAACTAAAGTAAGCGATGGGAGCGTAGGTTTCTTATCTACATACTTTACTAGCAGGAAAACTAGTAAAAAGCGTCAAAAGAGCCGTTCGACAAAATCATGATCAGACCGCACTGATCATGATTTTTTTTTTTTTAGTCAGTGGTTCTTAAATCTTACTAGTATTTAACCTAACGGTAACGGTAACCGCGTTTGGCGTTATTGTCAGTAGATTTTGTCAATTCAAAAAAAGTCTAAAAAATATTTTTCTAAGTTCATTATACCATAACTAAGGCGTGAAAGCGTAACAAATAAACACGTTTACAAACTCAAATTCGATTTTATAACAGCTATACCTATATTAATTTATTTATGTATATAATATAATATAATTACCAATATTTGTTAATCCGATCTGATTGACTTCACTATAGATAAGCAAGCCAAGCAGAGTTTCTTGCCAATTCTTCTCTGTTTGGTCGCGTTGCGAATTGGTGTAGATTTAAAAAAAATATTATTCAAAGTGTACTTTAAAGATCCAATTGAATAAATAAATTTTCGTGTCATTTCATTTCAATAAATTAATATTTTACAAAATTCTGTAACGAAAATATAGGTAAATAAAAGTAACGTAACAACAATTGTATTATTATTAAATTGTCAAGAACAACAAAACCGTTTATACGTTTCTTGTAATACCACAGAATACAGAGAGAGGAGTAAATATATATATAGTAATACGGCTCAAACTGAACTATAAAAAAATCGTAAAAGTATACAAATAAAAGGTAGAAATGGCACAATGACTATCTGCTTCAAATAAAAGTTTCTGAAACTTTGTTCTTCAGAAAACATTACATGATACGGTTTACTTTTAGATAAAATAAAATTCGTGAAAAATACAGTTTAACAGCAGGCTGTGGACATAAAATTGTCGCTTTTAATTGTTTGTAGCGTACGTAATTGTCTAGTCTTGATAAATGTTGTAGTAGCTAATGAAAGACAGTATTGAATTGCAAAATACGGCTACGGTTCTCAAAATTCACCTGAAAAAGTGCCAGTCCCATTACGTTTATGAGACACAGTCGCCTTTATTCAAGCCTGTAACGTCAAGCCAGAGCTGACGGCCCAGTTAACCGAAATGTCAAGGAAAACTGGAGAAAATATATTTTTCTCTGGTTTCCTTTTGGGCTTGACTTTTTGCAATAGTAGCCAAAAGGTTTTCTAAGTTTAATACTCAGAGAAACGTTGTCTAACCTTATGATAAGAGCTTAGAACTATTGTTTTACAGTGCTGTTTGCGTTTCGCATAACATTTACTTAAATTTATTAATATTTAAACGTAAGTAGGTATTATAAACAGCAGCTAAATACTAGTTAGTACTTATTGTACTATTTTGCACATGACTTTGAGTTGACATTTTATTTATAATATTAATCTTTAAAGAAACCAGCGTATGGCCCACCTGATGTACGGTAAACATTACCTACGTTGCAATACGTCGTTTGCAACGTAGGTTTGGAACATGCCCTACGGATACAGCTCCATGCGTCCATCAACTAGAAGCAAGAAGATGTGGCTGTAGGTATCCGGCACCCACACCCGGTCACGACGAGCTCTCTACTAGGTACTGCCAAATTATTCTGCTATTCGGTTACTATTATTCAAATCGGGATTCGAGTCTTAGTAATCAAACAAATCGATTGTGTACTTACTCAGCTAGCTTTGCATAAGCTAACATGAGAATGTAGGTAGCTATCACTCTGAAGAAATCGTCAAGCTCGGGTTCCGCACAATCTAATACGGTTTTAGGACTCACTCGGATTATGTGGAGCCTCTAAAAATGAACGATTACGGTCGCCGGTCGCTGTCCCTCAAAACAGGTGTGATTTTACTGTAACTTGAGTTTCAATGAAAGCGTCTCAAATGTAAGTAGCGTTACTAGAAAGTCTTCTTGTTCTTTGTAATTAGGTAATTATTTTTTCTCAAACATGCTTGGAACTTTGAGCATTATTTTAACTACCGTCTTCGAGATAAATCGAAATTGCTGTACTGGCCAAATACCTACATGCGAGCAGCGGCCGGAAAAAGTTGTATGCAAATCAATAGCTGTCGTGTAATTTAAATGGAACGCTCTTTTACTCCCAAACATGACAACCAAGGAGGTTACTTACTCAAAGGTTTTATTTCAATTTCTAACCGGCTTGCAAATAGAAAGCTGTTTATTGAAAAAACAAAAAAACTTTGGCGCGTAAAATTATAGTAGTTCGTTGTTCATCAATAGATTTTTAAAAGTATTTACAAATAAATTGTTTTGCCTAGTACTTACTATATCAAAACCTTAGCTTAGTGAATATACTAGAACTAAATGGTGTTCACATAATGTTGACGTCACATGTTTTTTAGCTTTTGATTAGGCGTTTACTTCGGTAAATCATGGCAGAGAGAGGTTACATTGTTTTTTGTCAAATGGATATTTACCAATTGTGTAGAGATAGATTGGTGAAAAGAAATGTGTTCCTGTTGGGAAATAGAGTCGATTGAGACCAATTTTACTCCACCCTGTATAATGTACTGAAAGAGTATGTGTTGGTGGTTTTGTTTTATGATTTTGACCACTAACCAAATCGGATTGCAGCTAAATATTTAGTCATTTATCCTTAGGCTACCCTGTTTTTCATCGCAAAGTAAATCTCTACTCTACCACTATTAACATAGGTAGGTAGGCATACCTACTAGGTAACTTCAAACATTATTACACAATCCTACATCCGTTCAGTTTCTCTGCCAAGTTCAATAGTTAGATCATTTAGCGGAGGAAAGTAACTAAGTACCAACATAAACTCAGGTAACTACCATTTTTACTTGCGACGCACAACTTTCAGTTCATTAGCGCTACATTTAGCATGTCTAACGAGAGGTTACCAACTGAAGTGGCGATGGATACCCTCCATTATGTCATTGTCAAGAGCGTGAAACACAATGCAATTTAATATTTAAAGAAATAAATAAAAAAAGGAAAATAAAACTAAGAATAAAAATAAAGACAAGAAAGAAAATTATTTTTTTGTTATTATTGGTTATATAAAATTGGAGCTAATCAAGTTTCAAGTAGAGAGTAAGAGTGTTTAATTAAAAATGCGTGGAAAAACAATGTTAATATTGTTATTGTTGGCTGTCGCAAGATGCAATGCATTCTTAGACGAAGAAAATGGAATCGAAGCACGAGGAAAGAAAAAGAAAATAGCCCTATTTGGTAAGTAGGTACTTAACTTGTAACTACATTCTATTATTCTCCAAAACTGGCTGTGGTCTTTAAAAAACTAAGATGGTATTGAGAGATGATAATGATGATAAAACCTTTTTCTTTCTACCAATATGCTATTGATAGAAAGAAAGAGGTTTTACTTCTTTCATTTTTGAGAACCTAGTAGTTCCTTTGTTTTGTAGGCATGTTTCGGGCCAGGCCTACTAAATATCATAAATGTGTAATTAAATCGTACAACATTGGACCAATTTAATCAGATTTATAATCTAGAAATAAAGGAATAGCAGGTAACAATTTTAACATTTTAAGCTATTGCATAGCTTCTATCGAGGGCCTTGAGCGCGGGGACCGAATCCAGAAATTCCGTAACGAAAAAAAACCTCACGCTCCCCACTCCGACGGGCACGGAGGTGTGGCTTGAAGGCCGTGCATTGTCTAACGTCGTTTCTTTTCGGCAGTCTTCGACACGGTGTTTGTGTGCGTGCATGCATTGCATAGCATTTTGTACAAAATGCTATGCAATAGCTTTACCGCGGCAGTCCCCGAGTGCCACACGTCTTTTTTGATTTAAAAGTGGCTAGAGTGCGCCTGAAAGTAACGATTGTAGCAGGTAACATGGCAACACTGGAAAATGAAACGCACAACCCCGTACAAGTATCTACTTTATTTTAATGACTAGTTGGCGGTAGCGACTGCCTAATTAAGCAGGTTATTATTTTTAAGTTAAAATTGTGGGTATGAAATTGTGCTTGCAGAGAGCGCCATTTTAATTTTAAAGTATGCGTTTTAAAAATCGTTTCTGTGTCCGCATTGTCCTAAAATAATATTTTAAATAAATAATAATATTTAGGTAAGTACCTACCTACCTCCTACCTTCCACCTATGTACAGTTAGAGACAAAAGTGGGTTTAACAGTTTTCTAAATAATATATAAGGCGGGACACTATCAAACAGCATCCTGTACACAGCACATTTGTCCCGCGGTGGGAATCGAACCCGCAACCTTCAGCGTCTCAGGCGGGCCTTCGCGTACTGCGCTGCCGAGATTGTGAATTATAAAAAAAAAAATTACAGTATGTATTCCTTAATGTCCCCCATATTAGATCGGGGCTGGACATAAAAGCAACCAGTTAACTATTATACTGGTTGCATTGATGCGTTCGAGGTGTGGTGCTGGAGACGCATGCTTCGCACCCCCTGGACAGCTCCAAGGACAAACGTGTCCATACTCAAGGAACTCAAAATAACTACTAGACTATCTTCTATCTGCTTCCAACGAGTCCTTGAGTATTTTGGTCATATAGCCAGAAACCGCATTGTGATCACGGGCAAAATCAAGGGAAAGGGACCGCGGGGACGTGGTCCGATACGCTGGTCCTATCAGATCCGCACCATTTTTATGAAGCCTTGCATTGCGCTGACAACAGATCTCGGTGGCGTAACATCGTCCGTCAAAAATTATTCCAGGGATGGGGTCCCGAACCTCAGCATTGAGGAAAACGACCCGAGGAGGAAAGGTTGCCATGACGAGCGTTCCTGTAAATTGAGTTTTATTTGAAAAATGCTCACAAAAGATCTAAAAATAGACATATCCACATTATCCTGTCATGTCATCGATGAAAATAGAAAAAATTGAATTGTGTGGCTCCAGGGGCATCTTTAGGTTAATAATAAACCGGTGCCCCCAAAATCCCTGAGTGAATAGCTGAGCTTTGGAGTCAGAGGTACGTTGGACTATTAGTAACTCAGGGCCATCATCTAAGTGCGTCCTTCGTATACTTAATCAGGGCTAGAACGACAGTAGCAGCCTATTAATCAGTTCACTGCTTAACATACGACTCTCCTAATAAACAGGGAGATATAACCATAATCCTCACACTGAGCATGCGGGTTGGGGATTGTAGGAGATAGCTTTTTTATCGGTACTCAAAGATGGAACAAGCACATGGCCCACCTGATGTTAAGTCGTAGCCATTATCAATCACTAAGCATTGCATGTAGGTCACATTTTTTCTCTTTATTAGACTTGAAGTTAGAATAATCAAGACGGGTCCCCCCGGGCCCCCATACCCTGAACACATCCCTGCCCTCTGCAGCGTGCAGATCACTCAGCGGGGAGCCCCAGGCCCCCATACCCTGAACACATCCCTGCCCTATGCAGCGTGCAGATCACTCAGCGGGGAGCCCCGGGCCCCCATACCCTGAACACATCCCTGCCCTATGCAGCGTGCAGATCACTCAGCGGGGAGCCCCGGGCCCCCATACCCTGAACACATCCCTGCCCTATGCAGCGTGCAGATCACTCAGCGGGGAGCCCCGGGCCCCCATACCCTGAACACATCCCTGCCCTATGCAGCGTGCAGATCACTCAGCGGTAGCTGCGGGACAGGTGAAGTGGCATTCGATAATGGCTTTTCAATCGACGTTCACATTTGAATTTATTGAAAGAGCAACGAAGCGCGACCTATTTTAACAAATATATCTATAAAATATATTTTAAAATATGACGGCCTCTGTGACGCAGTGGGCGAAGGTCCACCTGAGGCGCAGAAGGTAGCGGGTTCGATTCTCGCTGCGGGACAAATGTTTGCATGTATGTCTGTAGATATTTGTCTCGGGTCTGGATATTTTCTAGGTATGATATGTATGTATTTAGAAAAAAAAATATATGTGTAGTATATCAATCATGTGGTTCCCATAATACAAGCTCTGCTTAGTTTGGGGCTACATGATGCTGTGTAATTACGTCCCGCGTTATTTAATTCTTTTCATATAACACGGAGCATAGTACCTAAACTTGAATGGATAATAATTGGCCTTCTTCATCAGCTAGCAGTTTAAGTAGGTATAATGTTGAATATCTTAGCAACGTACCTCAAGTTTAAATGGAAATATTAAAGTAAGTTCTAAAGTTCACCGACTTTAACAATTTTGAAAGGATGTGGAAAATTATTTCTGCATTTGTTTCTTAAGAATGTAAATTTATATTTCGTGATCACCATTTAGATCTAAAGTATAGAACTAGATCTTAAAAAACCACGATTTCTTTCCGTGTTCCGTGGTCAGAAACAGATCAACACAAGATCTAAGCGAAGGACACACTTTCCAGATCATAAAATTGTCCATATTGCGTTTCAAACCCCTCTGGTATAGTGGTCCCACGAAGTTCCCTTCTTTACTTATTTCTTCTTTATTAATGAATTTATTATACATATTTCTTTTCAGTATTCTTCGCGGATTTAGTAATAAAGAAGATCTTTATTCTGAAGCTCATCTACGCGTTCATTTTCTGGGTGGTTCTGCACAAGGCCGGCTACTTCCTCACCTGGTTCGCCAGCTACCTGAAGGAGAAGAAGCATGAGTTCCATGAGAGCCCTCATCATCATGATCACCACTACGACTACGGCCCGCCGCAATACGGCTATGGATCACAGTATGCCCCAGGCCCTTATAAGCGGAAGGCCCACTATTAATAGTGTCTAGTGAGAAATTTAACTGTTTAACTATTTATTTATTTATGTGTGTCCCATATTAAAACAATAATTTGAGTATACCTAAGCTCTATGTGTTTTCTTTAGATCCATGTCTTTTAATAATTAATTCCTCGATCAACAATCAAACTTATCACAATAAAAATATCATATAATCATGTCGTATCTACTTTACTTAAAAACTAAAATTCTGTCATCATCAAATACCTCAATATTTTAAAATTTCCTTGGTATATTTATTGCCACCACATACTTATTTTAAATCCACACTACACAAAGGTTAGCTGGTAGAGAATGCTTCCTAGCATTAAGTTTGCCTATGTACATTTATTTCTGTGCAATAAAGAATATTCTATCTATCTATAAAAAACAGTAAAACTAGTAAAAATAAAATACCATGAACTTATTCTTATATTCAAACGATCGTGATTTGCGGCTGAAACTTTCCCGCTTAAGTTTAAAATTGGAAACAATCGAGAGCAATCAAAACTTCGCAACTTTCACGTGCAGAAATGGATTCGGTTACCGAAGTACTTACTGTTATTGAACTATAATGTTGTCTGTACCACACTTACTACAATGATTATGGAACGATAGAAGATTTTTTATATTCCTAGATCTCCGAAAACGACCAAAACTAGACTTGTTCGCACACTAATCATACTTATCATACTTATACATAATATATCATAAATGCGAAAGTTTGTTAGTATGGATGTATGGACTAATGAATGAATGTTTGTTACCCTTTCATGCAAAAACTACTGAACGGATTTGTATGAAACTTGGAATATACATAGTTAGTGACCTGAATTAACACATAGGCTACTTTTTATCCGGTTACCACGCGAGCGAAGCCGCGGGTGGAAGCTAGCGTAAATATAAAAATACTAGCTTCCGCCCGCGGCTTTTCTATTCATCCATTCATCCATACATCCATACTCACTAACTTTGGAATTTATAATATTAATATAATATATAGTAGGACTAGTTTTCGACCGTAGACGAATAAACGCTTTTGAGATTTAGTGCTGTTGAAAAATGCTGCAAATTCCCTGGACAGCGAGAAGGCCAATATAACAATACTCAATAAACACAGAATATCAGCCAGACTAAGTATCTACCACCTGCCTTCAACGAGAACTTGAGTATTTTATAGTACGGAAAGTGGTGACAACGTAGAAAAAAATCTCATCACTGGAAAAAAGAAGGAGGAAAATACCTAGAGGCCGAAGTCCGACGCGCTGGTCGGATCAGATCCGGAAACTGTTTAACTGACTCAGTCAGTGTCACACCACGGCTTAATCTTGACGCACTTAGTCACTTACTTGACATAAGCATTAGGTAGATTTTATTATTTTATGTATCTAGGTACATTCACATTATCAAACCCATATTAACATTTTTATTTCGAATGTAAAAGTATTTACAGAAAGATTTTTCGTTTAACAAAATTGGATCAATGTTTGTTTTTCAATCATCCCAAAAAACTAAAATCAACTAAAATGATTCGAGAATGAAATGAGAAGCAAATGCAAATATTTATTTGAGTTAATAATAATCCTTTGCCTTGGATAGAAGTAAGCCGTAGGCAGAAGAAATTAAGTCAATTTCATTTAATATTTGTACAGACCTGAACCTTCGATCAAATAAAACCTCAACGCAAATACAAGCAAGATTCTTGTTATTAATGCCAAAATAAATGGTTCCAAATGTTAACTACGATAAGTTTAGTAAAACTACAATACTTAGAAACATAATGGAAAACTTTCAAATAAATAAACCGAATAAGTAAGTACTAATACCATAATAAAGTCGGGCGCAATGGCGCCCATTAAGCCTAAGCCAGGCAGTGGACTGCTTTATGCTGATGATGATGATAAAATTATCATGTTCCTATAGGACACAATAAGACTAGGTACCTACTTTTCGTTTAAATCAGAGGCTAATAACTTAATTAAGTATAATGGGATCTAGGCTTATCCTGACTCTAGGTTATTCTAATAGTTGCTACCTACCTACGAACCTGAAAAGAAAAATATTTTAGTCATAGTGTTAAAGACTCGGCTATAATTCTGATACATCTACCTCGAGCGAAAAGTTAATATAAGTCATTGTAGGTAGCTTCGATACGCGCGAACGCCTTACCCAATTTAAGACTTAACTGATAGTTCCCATATCAACAAGGATTAGACGTGGTAATAATATGGAATTTACGGAGTTCCAAGCTAATAAGTTCAACTTTCAAAGTTATGTGAATGGGATTTTCAGAGCTTATCCCGAGCTTGTTCTGAGTAACGTACCTACAGATGATTAATGCGGCTTATATTATGAGACCCACCTGTTCTATAATGATTAAAAATGATGCGAAACTATGATTGGGATATGATTTGATGTTCTGTTTATACTCTAATTCAAAAGAGATTAGAAAGTTTACTTATAAAGGTGAAAGTTTCGATGTGAAGATGACATTGCCTGATGTCTGTTTATCCTACACGTAATCCACAACGATTTATGCCCTATTCGTCCCGAATTTTCAGCCCACATGATTACTAAGTCTTTTGTTCGTCCCACACAATAATATTTGTCCATATTCGTCCGGCATTCCAAAATTAATGTAATTACTATCTGAACGAATTGAGCTGCTTCGTAAATAATGTTTGTTAGACCAGGAATATTATGTACCCGCAGGCAGAGAGAACCGTGGGAGGAAGCTGGTTAATGTTAATAATCATTTTATCTGTACTGTAGTAGAGCTTTTTGTGGAGGGCTCGTCAAGAGAAGTACTGCCACCATGCCTATTTCTGCCGTGAACCAGCTTTGCTGTGTTCCGGTTTGAAGGGTGTGGGTGCTGGTAAAATTACAGGCACATGAGGCTTATCATCTTCATGCCTCAAGTTGATGGACGCAGGGCCTTGCAATGTAGAGCACGTTCGAAAAAACGTGATCTATGATGCAATACGATTTGTGATGAGTAATGGTCACCACTTAACATCAGATGAGCCATGTGCTTACTCTATCTTCAAATATCTTAAAAAACCTACTAGATACCAATGGATTAATTTGAAACGACGTTACTTATAACACTGATAATACTTGTACGTACACAGTAAGGGTATAAGAGGTTCCGCCAACCTTCGGGATCCAAACCAGCTTCACCTACCCATTGTTGCACCCTGCTAACTAACAAACGGGGCTCTGCCAGCTGATTGCGGCACAGCGCAGCGTAACTACGGCACAGCTAAATTCCCTGACCGCGGTTGGGCAGCAGCGTTGGTAGTGCGAGAACCTTTGCCCTGCTGTCCCCAACCTGCATAACAAGCGTGGGGACTATTGGCATCCCTTTCTTATTAGGAGAGGTCTAAGTCCAGCAGTGGGCTGGCAGTGGCACTGGCAGCAGTGGCTGTATACTAGACCAACATTATTTTGTGCACATAGACAGAAGCGCGGTTGGAGGCTAGTGTAAATAATAATGATCTTTTTTGTACCAACATTAATGTATCTATGGTTTATTTTGAAACGTTGTTATTTATGACACCGATAATACGTGGATAATACAATGGGTATGTTATTTAGTACATAAGTAACATAAAGTAAATGCTTACCGAAACATAACACCACACATCACACCACACCAGCCTATATCTGTCCACTGCTGGACATAGGCCTCCCCTAATAAAGGGGGATATGCCCGTAATCCCCACGCTGGGCTTGCGGGTTGGGGATCGCAGCCCACAGCTTTTCGCACCACCGACGCTGTTGCCCGTCGGCAGCCAGGGTATTTAGCTATGCCGTTGTTAGGCTGCGCTATGCCGCAATCAGCCGGCCGCCAGAGCCCCGTTCGTTGTTTAGCAGGGTGCACCACGTGCAGGTGAGGTTGGCTTGGGTTCCGAAGATGGGGGTTGGAACCCCGTTCACCCCATTCATTCACCCCAATTCATTAAAATTGTATACGTAGTAAACAATTGTATACTATATACAATTTAAGTATACAATTTACAACGGTATACAATTTTAATGAAACTAACGTGAATTAACTCAACATAATTGAAAAACGGGAATTTTCTCGTACCGTTACATCGATGAAAAGTACTGTTAGATCGCTCACCCTGATGAACGCTCTCTGAATGAGTTGAAACGTGGTCTGAGCATACACCTATGAATTACAGTGTTTCAATATAAACAAGTCTAAGATTATACAGGGAACCATAATGGTCACTGTTTCATAAAAGGCAAATATACCTAAAATAGATTTTGACTAACGAAAGCAGAATGCGTTCTGTAATTTTTTTGAGGGTAGTTAATATGTCGGGTTATGTAAAAATTGTACTTTCTTTTTATTATCCCTACGTCTTCTGACGCAAGTGTCAATGATTGACGGGTTCCATCACAAGTCCTGCATTTACAATGAACCACCGGAGTCTCAATTCAACGCCTCAATTGAGTCTGCCCATTAATTTAAAATACTAAGTTGGTTTTAGTCGTTAGAACTTTCGTTTCTGAAGAACTTTGGACTAAATCGGTATAATTTTAGATGTTTTCCTCGATAACTTTTTGCCTACTTAATATTTAAAAGGTAAAAGGTACCTATATATTTTGTTAAAGTAATTCTAGTTAATAAATATCTAAGACCAAGCAGGTAACAGGTAACAGTTTAGGTCGATGCATAGAACCATCTTATAACCACACCAACTGAAAATACAGAACAAGTCAGACCAGCTTAGGCTACGGGAACCGCTTACCATCAGGAGGGCCGTACGCCTGTTTCCTAACTCAGTAGTATTAAAAAAATCCTAACTTTCTATGTGAAAAAAAGATTAATTGTTTGTTACGTTTTTCTTGCTTTCTTGTTTTAACTGCTCTAACAGTAGTCATTATGCTGAGTCGAGGCCCTTTTGCTGCTGTACCACGCGGTTAAGTGCGAGTTGACTCGCCCACCGCGGGTGACGTCAATGGCGTGCGATACTAATTAGTAAGGTTTCTTCGTAATTAAAATCTGGACGTCCTATAGAAAAATAGAAACCGGCTTTAGAATGGGAAAATTAGGGCCTTTCAAATAACACCATATTTGACCGTGGAACTTGCTTTATAGCTTGACCTTAGCTGTCCTTACATTTATTGAGGTTTCTACAAAACCATATTAGCTGGAGACTTTTCTATAATTTTTCTGTAATTTTTTGGACTTTTTCATTCTAAATCTAAAACTGTGAATGATATAAAAAAAACTGTTATATACTGTTTAAATCAAGCCTTTTCATTTGATACCCCACTCGACCTAGCAACCCTCCCATTTTGGCAGATTTCTCACAGTTTTTGGACAGTTTTGATCATAAACTGAAAACCATGCATAGTCTGAAAAAAAATAAAAAAAACTGCTTTAAACTGGGCTAATTGACCCCTTTCATATGTTATACCACTCGACCTAATGGCAATTATTGGAATAGTAAGTATTTTTTGAGGTACACACATCAGCCTGTATCAGTCCACTGCTGGACATAGGCCTCCCCTAATAAAGGGGGATATACCCATAATCCCCACGCTGGGCATGCGGGTTGGGGATCGCAGGGCACAGCTTCTTGCACCACCGACGCTGCTGCCCATCAGTGGCCAGGGCATTTAGCTGTGCCGATGTAGGCAGTGCTATGCCGCAATCAGCCGGCCGCCAGCCATTTTTTGCCCGCCATTTTTTGAGGTATACGTCAAAAAATCGTTTTTACATATATGATATTAGTATTAGTTTGTTTTTTTTTAAATGCTTTCCCGTGACCTTGCGTGTTCAGTTTTGTCTACATCATTATATGTATTACACTATAAACATTAAAACTTTGATACTATATCTATAACAACAGGATATATACCTCACACAGATAGGTAAAAGGGTGTTTTAACTTCTACTTCGTAGGTAGGACATTACATACATTACTAGTCTGTGTTCTACTTTATATTATTTTCAAATAATGATACTGACGAGAAAGTAGATTAAGGCAATCACATAATTTATGGTTATAATAGGTATTACTACTTACTGGTGAAGGTGAAATCCAAGCTAAGATCCGAGATCTTAACACATTCTTCACCACCACGAAATGGCCACGGATGCCTCTTCCAAACTATGCTGGTTTCGCGTCACCGGTTATTAGTAAACAGTTGATGCAACGATTGTTTATCGTAGTACATTATGAAATGTTGGCTAATAAATAATATCTGTTTCCAGAATAAACACTGCTACACAATTCCACAGAACACTCTAGCAAGAGCATTTATAAATAGGAGATAGTTTAGTAGTAACACAAATAAGTTTCTGATCCAACCTCTTTGATTATACAAAGTGAAAAAATCTCCAATAAGTTGAGGGTTGTTGCAGTGTCATGGGGTCGTGCGTTTGAAACCAACTCAACGAAATAATTTTTTACGTGATTATTAATTACGTCGGTGTTTAAAACTAAAGAAAATGTTAATGTTATTTATAAAATAAAAGCAATTTTATGGTATAGATACGTTTGGTTTTGACGCAATTGGTACGGGTTATCGGCATTCTCCTTTGACGTTTCTTATTTTGGACCTTTTGGGGATGAAAATGTAAATATATTTTTTTTTACTGGCAATCTTATTCAGTCATTGCATTTGTCGGTATCCTAAGTAGTTACTGAAATAATCAGGTGTGACAGACGGACGGACGGACGGACAAAGCGGCACCATAAGGGTTCGTTTGACCGGATCGGTAACGTCTACCTAAAAACTGTAAGTTCTGTATTGTGTATTGTATTATGTATTGTGTGTGGTAAGTGGTAAATAAATGATGTGTCTCTGTATATGTCTAGGTCTACGTTATCTTTTCGCCATAACTACTCAACATGTACTATCAGCGACAAGTCTACCTTAACAATTTTAAAACAGTTTCGCTTGCAAGCAGTTTAGCAAGCTGACTCCGTCTTTTTCTTGGTCCGCCTTTTGACCAATTGGAGATACAACATCTGTTTCTTATTGAGAAAGCCCTATATTTTTATGACTTTTCGAATTTAAGTAAAGCCTCTTGTTTACGTTTACTAGTGTTTAAAGTTTGACAAGGCGGGGCTAGCACCCAGTCGTACCCAGAAAATGCACAGAAAATGTACCCTTAAGATGGTAAGGTAGACTTGTAGCTGATACCTGCCTGTACCCCTGACATCGCATATGTACTTGTAGTCAGGAGTACCTTCAGCTAAAGGACAGAGGATACCTATCATCCAGAGAAAACTACTGTTCCGGAGGAATAGAAAAAAAAAACTTTTGAAATAAGTTTTAACGGGAGTGAACCCGCGGCTGCGGGTCAAAAGATAAAAGAATAACAACAATGCATCTACTAGCTCAAATAAAGTAACTAAAAATTTACTTATTTAGTTTATTTGTTACTTTTGTAATAGGTACATACTTAATACCACACCAAAATAATTGAGAGTGGGTTAAACTTAATGTATACCTAGAGTACATACATACTACGTAAATATCATCACATGTCGCTGTGACATCGCGCTGTCAACTTTTAAGGAAAATGTAAAAAAAACAGATATATATTTTTACTAGCTGACCCGCTCGCAACTTCGTTTGCGTTTATACTCTTTTTTTACGTATGTCCTTTCATGTGAAATGTTTCCCAAGCCCGGTAATTTGACACGGAACCTTAAATATGAATGGAATAATATGTACCTACATATTACTACATTACTTACCCCGTAATGTAGTATGTAGGTACCTGTTCCCGTTACCGCTCTCACTCCTTTTTTCGTTCCTGTTTCCGTTGGCAACCCGTTGCCAAGTTAACAGCCGGTATAGGTATGATGAATTTGTATATGCCTAACTCTTGATTATGATTGGTTACCCATGCAAACTTTCATCACATAAATCACCCTCTTTAAGTTTCATTTTCGCTACAAAAAGCAGCAAGTCCTTCTCCAAGGTCCCATGGGTGGGACCTCGATATGCTTCAGCCCTTTAGGTGTTTATTTATTTTCGTTATAGTCTCCATGAAAAATCTCAAGTCTATATGTAAAAAAAAAACTTGCTATCCCCGTGGTATTCAAATATCCAAGAACAAATGAATGAAATTGAAATTTCGAATTCTAATCCAATTTAAATAGTATTTATTATTTGACATTCCAATTTTAAATAGTATCGCATTGCACCAAGCTTTTAAGGCTCCCCCACACAGGTGTGTTATTATCGGTGATAATATTGCATGCGTTATTGCGATAATACGTTCCAATTCCTTGCACATAATTGCGTTATCGCAGCAGTATATAAGGTTTTTTTAACGTTTTTAGCCGTCCTAATACACAATGTACTAAAATTCTACTGATCTCACACTACGCGCAACTATCAAAGGCATTGTAAATGTAATTTAGAAATAAAGCACACGATAAAATTTTACCATAATGTACTGACGAAAAAGTGAACGGAGTGCAGAGTGGCTTTGCGCGTAAAGGCCCTTCTACTGCCTACAGTTTTTGTCCGTCTGCCTCCTAAGATGGCTCGAGTTGTAGCTTAATTCAATCTCGAGATATCATTTTTTCCGTTCCTTGAATAGCTAACTCAAAAAAAAGTAATTGGGAAATTCTCGATCATGAATATTGTTGAATTTTGACAAATTTGGGAAAATCTCAAAAAGTTACGATCCGATTTTGGAAATTTAAATTGCACTTTGAAGCCTTCCGGCAGAAGCAAATATTGACATAATTGTGACTGATCACTTTATTCACCTACACATCTTTTTTAATGCATGTGACGAATTTACTTTCAATGGAGTATGGAGTTTCAAAAATGTGACGAATTTACTTTGTGGCAAATGTACAACAACCCCTCTCGTATCTTTGAAACTATAGGCAAATGTCAGAATTTCATGAATCGGGGCACTATACTCGATCTGAAAAACTTAAACATTTTCAATATTTGCACATGCGATATTACGATATATTCTGTTATATTTGTCTGATATTATCGCCAATAATAACGTACCTATGCCCACACACCTGTGTGTAGGAGCCATTACGTGAGAACGTTTTTGAATAAATTTGGAATGAGTTTTCAAACACGACAGTGTCAAAATAAAATGGCATAACATGTGTCACTAAAGAGTATTGATATCAACTTCGATGCAAATCACCCCTAAAAAACTTTGTACCACTTTTTAACCCTGTTAGGCGATAAATTTCAATAATATACGAAACACGTTTTTCATCAATTTTGTTAAAGAATGTTTATGCAAAATTTGAAGTAGATTGGACCAAGGAATCACGTTGTTCCATACAAACTTTGCCCACGTTTTTCACCCCTTTAGGGGTAGAATCTCGGAAAATCCTTTCTTATCGAATGTCTACGTCATACAAAGAACACGCCCTCCAAGTTTCAGGTCTTTACGATCAGCGGTTTAGGCTGTGCGTTGATCCGCCAGTCATTCAGGACAAAGGATTTTATTAGTATAGATTACCCTCCATAAAGGTATTTTTTTCAAAAATCTGGTATGCGGTCTTTTATTATTTAATATTCAAAGTGTTCTGACGAAGTTTCAATAAAATCACACCACGCGTTAAGATTTTCCCATACAAACTTTACCACCCCATTGCAACCCCCTCGAGGACTATTTCAAATTTTGAATGACACCAATCTTCATTGATTGTATGGAATAATACATGTCCCAGGTTTCAAGTTTCTAAGTTCAAGGAATACGATTTTTCATACAAACATTTTTACCCCTTTTCACCCTCTTAGGGGTTGAATTTCCAAAAACCGTTTCTTAGTGAGCGCTCACACTCTTTAAAGGCTACCTGTACGAAATTTCAAACCTCTAGGTCCTGTAGTTTCTGAGATTTCGTGATGAGTGTGTCAGTGAGTGAGTGAGGATAGTTCTCTTTTATATATATAGACTAGCTGACCCGCTCGCAACTTCGTTTGCGTTTATACTCTTTTTTTACGTATGTCCTTTCATGTGAAATGTTTCCCAAGCCCGGTAATTTGATTCGGAACCCTAAATATGAATGGAATAAAAAGTACCTACATATAACTACATTACCTACCCCTTAATGTAGTAATATGTAAGTACCTGTTCCCGTTCCCGCTCTCACGTCCTTTTTTCGTTCCTGTTTCCGTTGGCAACCCGCCGCCAAGTTAACAGCCGGTATAGGTATGATGAATTTTTATATGCCTAACTCTTGATATGATTGGTTACCCATGCAAACTTTCATCACATAAATCACCCTATTTAAGTTTTATTTTCGCTACAAAAAGCAGCAAGTCCTTCTCCAAGGTCTCCAAGGTCCCACCCATGGTTCAGCGCTTTAGGTGTTTATTTATTTTCGTTAAAGTCTCTATGAAAAATCTCAAGTCTTTATGTAAAAAAACTTGCTATCCCCGTGTGCCCGTGTGTGTGTGTATTCAAATATCCAAGAACAAATGAATGAAATTGAAATTTCGAATTCTTATCCGATTTGATGTTATTTTTTATTTGACATTCCAATTTTAAAGAGTATCGCATTGCACCAAGCTTTCAAGGCTCCCCCACACAGGTGTGTTAATATCGCATGTGTTATTGCGATAATGCGTCCCAATTCTTTGCACATAAATGCGTTATCGCAGCAGTATGTAACTTTTTAGCCGTCATACATAGAACACATAATGTACAAAAATTCTACAGATCTCACACTACGCGCAACTATCAAAGGCATTGAAAATGTAATTTAGAAATAAAGCACACGATAATATTTGACTATAATGTACTGACGAAAAAGTGAACGGAGCGCAGAGTGGCTTTGCGCGTAAAGGCCCTTCTACTGCCTACAGTTTTTGTCCGTCTGCCTCCTAAGATGGCTCAAGCGGTAGCTTAATTCAATCTCGAGATATCATTTTTTCCGTTTCTTGAATAGCGAGCTTATAAAAGTAGTTGGGAAATTCTCGATCCAGAAAATTTTTGAATTTTGCCAAATTTAGGAAAATCTCAAAAAGTTACCACCTGATTTTGTAAATTCAAATTGCACTTTGAAGCCCTCCGGCAGACGAAAATATTGACATAACTTTGACCGATCACTTTATTCACCTTCACATCTTTTTTTATGCATGTGACGAATTTACTTTCAATGTATGGAGTTTCAAAAATGTGATGAATTCCCCCCTCATATCTGTGAAACTACAGGCAAATGTCAGAATTTCATGAATCGGGGCACTATACTCGATCAGAAAAACTTAAACATTTTCAATATTTGCGCATGCGATATTGCGATATATTCTGTTATATTGTCTGATATTATCGCCGATTCGTACCTATGCACCTGTGTGTAGGAGCCTTTTTGTGAGAACAACGTTTTTTGAATAAATTTGGAATGAGTTTTCAAACACGACAGTGTCAAAATAAAATGGCATAACATGTGTCACTAAGGAGTATTGATATCAACTTCGATGCAAATCACCCCTAAAATAACTTTCTACCCCTTTTTAACCACGTTAGGCGATAAATTTCTATAATATACGAAACAGATCTTACATCAATTTTGTTAAAGAATGTTTATGCAAAATTTGAAGTAGATTGGACCAAGGAATCACGTTGGTCCATACAAACTTTGCCCACGTTTTTCACCCCTTTAGGGGTAGAATCTTGAAAAATCCTTTCTTATCGGATGCTTACGTCATACAAAGAACACGCCCTCCAAGTTTCAAGTCTCTACGATCAGCGGTTTAGGCTGTGCGTTGATCCGTCAGTCATTCAGGACAAAGGATTTTATATGTATAGATTACCCTCCATTGAGGTATTTTTTTCAAAAACCTGGTATGCGGTCTTTTATTATTTAATATTCAAAGTGTTCTGAGGAAGTTTCAAGAAAATCACACCACGCGTTAAGATTTTCCCATACAAACTTTACCACCCCATTTCAACCCCCTCGAGGACTATTTTAAATTTTCAATGACACCAATCTTCATTGATTGTTTGGAATATTACATGTCCCAGGTATCAAGTTTCTAAGTTCAAGGAATACGATTTTTCATACAAACATTTTTACCCCTTTTCACCCTCTTAGGGGTTGAATTTCCCAAAATCGTTTCTTAGTGAGCGCCTACACCTTACAAAGAATACTTGTGCCAAATTTCAGATTTGTAGACCCTGTAGTTTCTGAGATTTCGTGATGAGTGTGTCAGTGAGTGAGTGAGGATAGTTCTCTTTTATATATATAGATTACTAGCTGACCCGCTCGCAACTTCGTTTGCGTTTATACTCTTTCTTTATGTATGTCCTTTCATGTGAAATGTATCCCAAGCCTGGTGATTTGAATAAAAAGTTCCTACATATTACTACATTACCTACCCCGTAATGTAATTATGAACCCGTCACCAAGTTAACAGCCGGTATAGGTATGATGAATTTTTATATGCCTAACTCTTGATATGATTGGTTACCCATGCAAACTTTCATCACATAAATCACCCTCTTTAAGTTTCATTTTCGCTACAAAAAGCAGCAAGTCCTTCTCCAAGGTCCCACCCATGGTTCAGCGCTTTAGGCGTTTATTTATTTTCGTTATAGTCTTTGTGACAAATCTCAAGTTTTTATGTAAAAAAAACTTGCTATCCCCGTGGTATTCAAAAATCCAATAACAAATGAATGAAATTAAAATTTTGAATTCTAATCCAATTTAATAGTAGATTGTTTAACAAGGGACTAAACCAACCCATTATATACGAGGTTGTTATACTCCCGAGCGCGTAGCGAGGGAGGATGACAAGACCGAGTTATAATGGGTGGTTTTGGCCCGAGTAAAACACTCTACTTTTCACTTCGATTGCGAGAAAATAAAACAATTCAAAATAAGACAATTTTCAGAAATGTTATCAAAAATTAATCAACCTTCATAAAACATCACCGAGACGGTTCTATTTTCAAAAAAAAAGATTGACGGAGCACCAAGAAGTCGAGTTTTTATGTAAGAGAACGAATGCTTTGTACAGGCTGATGATTTTAGACAAAAATTAAAAAGAAAAAATACTTTTTAGCCCGAGGTATTAAACTCGAGTTTTAGGCCCGCTAAGCTACACTATTATGATACACTTTTTGAGCAAGAGAAGTGAAAATAATATTTTTTATTTGACATTTCAATTTTAAAGAGTATTGCATTGCACCAAGCTTTTAAGGCTCCCCCACACAGGTGTGTTATTATCGGTTACCACCCGATTTTGGAAATTCAAATTGCTCTTTGAAGCCCTCTGACAGACGCAAATATTGACTTAATTGTGACCGATCACTTTATTCACCTACACATCTTTTTTAAATGCCTGTGACGAATTTACTTTCAATGTATGGAGTTTCAAAAATGTGACGAATTTACTTTGTGGCAAATGTACAACAACCCCTCTCATATCTGTGAAACTACAGGCAAATTTCAAAATTTCATGAATCGGGGCACTATACTCGATCAGAAAAACTTTAACATTTTCAATATTTGCGCATGCGATATTACGATATATTCTGTTATTATCTGATATTATCGCCGATAATAACGTACCTATGCACCTGTGTAGGAGCCTTTATGTGAGAACAACGTTTTTTGAATAAATTTGGAATGAGTTTTCAAACACGACAATGTCAAAATAAAATGGCATAACATGTGTCACTAAGGAGTATTGATATCAACTTCGATGCAAATCACCCCTAAAATAACTTTCTACCCCTTTTTAACCCCGTTAGGCGATAAATTTCAATAATATACGAAACACGTCTTTCACCAATTTTGTTAAAGAATGTTTATGCAAAATTTGAAGTAGATTGGACCAAGGAATCACGTTGGTCCATACAAACTTTGCCCACGTTTTTCACCCCTTTAGGGGTAGAATCTCGGAAAATCCTTTCTTATCGGATGCCTACGTCATATAAAGAACACGCCCTCCAAGTTTCAGGTCTCTACAATCAGCGTTTTAGGCTGTGCGTTGATCCGTCAGTCATTCAGGACAAAGGATTTTATATGTATAGATTACCCTCCATTATGGGTTTTTTTTCAAAAACCTGATATGCGGTCTTTTATTATTTAATATTCAAAGTGTTCTGACGAAGTTTCAAGAAAATCACACCACGCGTTAAGATTTTCCTATACAAACTTTACCACCCCATTGCAACCCCCTCGAGGCCTATTTCAAATTTTCAATGACACCAATCTTCATTGATTGTATGGAACAATACATGTCCCAGGTTTCAAGTTTCTAAGTTCAAGGAATACGATTTTTCATACAAACACTTTTACCCCTTTTCACCCTCTTAGGGGTTGAATTTCCAAAAACCGTTTCTTAGTGAGCGCTCACACTCCTTAAAGACTACCTGTACCAAATTTCATACCTCTAGGTCCTGTAGTTTCCGAGATTTCGTGATGAGTGTGTCAGTGAGTGAGTGAGGATAGTTCTCTTTTATATATATAGATTACGTGATCTTCGTGAAATTAATATCACAATCTGATCTGCAGCGGACGAAATAATGCAATTCCGTAGCAGCAGCGGCCGTGCAAAATGCGAAACTCATAATTCCTCTGGAGTGAGTCGCATTTCAGGTTTTTATTTAATTCCACCTCGTTTCGCACTCATTTCGCTCGTTACCGCGTTACCGCGGATTACAGGGTGTCTCATTAGTGAATGTTCAATCTAGCTGTAGTTTCTGACCGTGGAATGTAGCATAGTGTGTTATTTGCAAAATAAAATAATATGATTCTCTGTCAAACAACTTGTCTAATTTTTTTACACCTACCTTTTTTAAAAATATATTTCACTTATTCTGTCTTAAGAAAGAACGTTGTCACAATTTTGTCTTTTTAGTAATTACATAGGTAGCATTTATTCTACCTTAACTTAAATCAATTGGCCGTCATTCCGGCACACCTTGTACAATCACTGTACCTATTTGGTTTTTTAATAGCAATTAAATAGCAAAGTACCAACTGGGTTTAAGTTATTCCAGCTGAGTGAGAATCGCTACGATACTTTACTGTTACGAGTACTTAGGTATTTGAGGTTAAATCGATTGTAAATTTCACTATAAAATTCTTATATTGAGCTTTAAACTGAAATACTTCATGTGAAAACCACTTTGTTCGTTTTAACAGAATTTCGGTGGTCGCCGATATTATGAAAATGGGACTGATAAATAAAATTTCAAACCGAATACTTATTCGAATACTTATCGAACGAATTAAAAATGATTCCCGAACTCTGTAAATAGTGGCTTGTGTGTCTGGACTCCTCTGTTCAACGAGAGTCGTGTAATTTTTTTGGAGAAATCGTTTTAACTTTTTTCAAAGGATTTTCCGATTCCAATCTTTGTGTTTGAGATTATCTGAAAGTCCCATCTCTAAGGAATCTTTTGAAACTTGGAATATTTGCAAAGATTTACCTAGAATAAACAGATTAAACTCGAAATAAAGAAGTTTTAAGTTTGGGTGCGATTTAAGAAAACGACTGGTAAGAGCCTCATTAGAATATTCGATATGCCTATGCCTACATACTTATGCAAAACGCATACAGTAGTGAAATTAGTGAGCAACATAAAAATTTGAATGGTTTGAACGAGAAAGTTGAAAGAAAATGATTATTTTAACACGTAAATTAGTCACAGAGAGGGAAACTCGACACTGAATTGTTTGACTTCTGAAAACAAAGAAACTTTCTTCGTAACTTGGAATTTACAAGTGCGCTATCGGTAACAAACACTTATTTATTAACCAGAGTTCCAACCGAGAGGTTCGGTGGCCATGTTTTTACAAAATTGAAAATAAACATTATAATTCTTTTGAAAAACTCAAACTTTGCGTTTGAATTAGAACGGCCGTCAGGAAGAAATTTTCAAATTGCGATGAAACAAAACTCTGCGATTGTGAATACGTTTTACTTTTTTTTATTTTAATCTTGTACGACATTGAAATAAGTTTTTTTGCTAGACACATCTTTTTTATACCTTCATAAATTAACTTAATATCTCTGAAGTACTTTGAGGATGTTGAAGCGACTGTTGGTCCTGTCAATGCTGCTGGCGTGCTGCTACTGTGCGGAGAACGAGCTTCTGTCTGAGGAGACCAGAGCAAAGAAGAGTAAGAAGAAGCTGTTCCGTTTGATTGGTAAGTTATGAACTTTACTATTATGCATTGCTATGTACAAAATCGAATCTGGAAGATGAAGTGTAGGGAGCCCCCCCACCAGATGGACCATCGACATCGTCAAGATTACAGGCACGGAGAGGGCTCGAGAACGTTCTTCGTGGAAATCCTCGGAGGAGACCTATGTTCAGCAGTGGACTTCTATAGGTTGTTGTTCATGATGATTATGTATAAAATTTCACGAAATAAATAGTTCTTTCCTTTTTCGTATGACCTATTGACTAACTCATAATTCATTTATTTGCTTTAGGTATTGGTACAATAGTTCTTAATCATAACTAAGCGTCCCTAATACTTAGTCAATTAGAGACATGCAAATAATTTAAATAATAATAATAGTGGCAGTGGGCTGGTCATATCTGCCGAAGAACCGATAACCGTTGGGGTAAACGAGTTCTTGAGTGGAGACCGCGGCTCGGCAAACGTAGTGTAGGACGCCCTCCGGCCAGGTGGGGTGACGATCTGCGAAAGGCTGCTGGTAGAAGCTGGATGCGTCGAGCTCAGGACAGGGCGCAATGGCGCTCATTAGGGAAGGCCTATGTCCAGCAGTGGACTGCTATAGCCTGATGATGATGATGATGAAATATTTTTTAAGAGCGTCATGCAGACTTATAAATAGAATGATTAACTTTGGTGGCGGAGTTATAAGGACGCCCGAAGGCCTCCTTCACGGCTCAATAAATAGTAACACCCATTGCAAAGCAATAGCTGGTAAAATTTCTTTCAAAATACTAGGTTAGATTTGTTCGATCAGAAAGTTGGCACCGCTATAGCGGTGACTTAAGCGATATCAAGGTAGGCTCTTGTACAGGTACAGGGGCAAGGGGGGCAATCCAGTAAAGCGATCTACTTATGAACAACGTCCGAGTACTTACTAAAACTCATAATTTTGTTTTACCTATTAATACTAACTCAACTAAAGCCTCTTTAAATTTAATTTTGACTAAAATTAGAATTACTTACCGAAATAAGGAAATTAGGCGAGGTCGGCGGCTGCCTATCTAAACTCATCTAAATTAAATAAGCCCAGGTGTGGCTTAGTTCTAATTATTGCTATTTACAAATTTCGTCCCATTACCGAAATAAGCTGTGTTCTAAATAATTGAGTTTTAGCCTTATGATGCTAAAGGCTGTTATAGATACGATAGGTTATGTATATTACCATAATGAAGCTGTATTCAGACGGGATTTCATATATCCGTAAAACTTAATCAAGTTTAAGCACAATTAAGTTTCGTGCGTCTAATAAGCACTTAAGGGATTCGATATAAATGAACATTCCTAATTGGTCTTGACTCACTAATATAAATTACAGCGAACATGTTCCTAAAAAATAAATTAAATTAAAGAAAAACCTTTATATTGTTTGAAATAAAATAAACTGCCTCTCATTCTTCTGATTATTATTTTTTACCCCTATGATCGTAATTTTTGTTGTGCCTCAAAGACTCATTTCAAATATATGTAGTACCTACATAACTAGATAAGAATTAATGTTGATTATTCGATATAAATCAAAGTCATAATTTTCTTAGTATAAATCAAACTAAGAAAACTAAAGTTACAAAATAAATATATTATTATAATGATTTATCGAGCGAGTTTAAGCTTATCCAAATATTTATTTCTTTGTGAAAACATTAAAATTCATTTGAGAACACATAAGTAGTTTAGTTCGAGTTAAGTTTCTGAACTTTAAGTTAATCCACGCTAACCCAGCATACGTCACAGTCCTAAAAGCATAGCTAAGTCATTTTATTTTAATTGCCAATCAGTGCACTGTCTTGAGATATGAACACAACTTGTCAAAGTTATGACATGAAATGGTGTGCTATGGAAATAATAAATACAATTGTATTAATCTTATCTTATCTATATTTTATTAATCTTATCAATTGTATTAATCTTATCAATTGTATTAATCTTATCAATTGTATTAATCTTATTAAATAAGAAATAATGAAAATGTTAGAAGAAGAATAAAAGTACATATTATTCATTCAGATGTCAAGGAATTATAGGTACTAGCAATTAGTAGATAAATACACAAGTTGTAGAAGATGTGAGTAACCGTAAATTACTATTAGTTAAAGAAATAAGCTAAACCGTTATTTGTAAAATTATCAATTTAAGTTATCATTCAAATTAAATTTGACCACAAAGAAATTAAAATTTGTTAAAAAGGAGTAGACGGTATTTTAGACCGATTTAAAAAAAGGAGGTTCTCAATTTGTCGGTATGTTTTTTATGTAGGTATGTTTTATGATTAGTCGAAGACGAAGATTTACAAAATTACTTTTTTATTTCAAAGGCAATATTTTATAGATACACGATATTTATTTGCATAAGTAAGTGTAGGTCTTAGGACTATAGAAGTACACGAGTTATTTACCCTTTTCAGGCATCATTTATAGGTACTTTCCAGCTGGCATTGTCATCTCTTCTTAGAGAAGTCTTCAAATATTTTAGACACACCTATAGCGATTTGTGTATGTTTTATAGTAACTCGTAGCGCATTATTTGCTCTTGAAAAGCACCATTTGTTAAAATAGAACTGATTATGAAGACCACAGATTGCCACTGGAACTACTCTAATTCTGATTCTGTTACTGTAAATAAGTATTCATATAAGTAGGTATTTAAAGTCGGTTTTAGGTTTTTGTATAAAAATTAATATCTACTTGTTTTTGCTTCGATTCAGCCCAACAAATAAGAGTAGTCTGTAACTTTATGTTCCTCAGACGGAGTGAACTAACCACCTCATACTTATCTTATGGTTATGGCAGCCGTGGAACGTAACTTGGTGCACTCATTCCGCGTTAGCTTTGCCAAGAAATGCAGTACGTTGATAACTGCGCGCAGAATGTTGCACACATTACTCGGATATTTACATTCGAGCTTTTAGTTTTGCTAAATGTTGGCAAATGAGTCTATGTGCGAAGTTGGAAGTGCGCATAACACCTGAGTAAGTCTGTAAATGCTAGATTTCAAAGTTTATCAGCCACCTTGGATCATGGGTTGGCAATGCGGTCATTAATTCCATAATTCTTATGATATAGGAAGTCATATTTAAAAACGTGAAGTCCAGCGTAAAAATCTCAACCGATTTGTACCTATTTGAAAACACTTCAAAGTTCAAACTCCATTAAATATTTAGGTATTCAAGTAGAACCATAACTTAGGAAAACTTTAAAATATCAACTTTTTTAATTCACACCAATTCAACCAAACGAAGAGGAAACAGCAAAACTCTGTTTTGCTTATCTTTATTATTTTAAATATTCATTTATCTTTATTATTTTTATAAATGTTTGTAGGTTAGACTACAGTTTAGTTTTGAAATGCAGTCGTTTCAAGTATAAAATAAAAAATGTTATCTTTTCAATCTTAAGATACAAGTAGGTACTTCTAGTAAAAAGATATATCGTGGACCGGGCACAATACCTGTAAGATTTCATTACTCGGACATGATTTCTGTGGCCTTACAACTAGTACGGACAAGGGTCATTGTATGATCCACGAATTGGATATTGACAGAGCCTTATAAATAACATTACTTAGGTATAGGATCCTCTTTCGAAAAATATTATTTATGCCTTTGAAAACGTTTATGCTTGTTATATTTAATCGTAATAATCATCATCAACAGCCTAGGATAGGATGCAATGGCGCTCATTATGGGAGGTCTATGTCCAGCAGTGGACTGCAACAGGCTGATGAGGATAAAGTTGGCCCTTGTGCACCAAAACACACTATGGCAGAAGTTTTCTTCTAAACTATTAAATATACCCTATAAAGTGACTGAGTATACATAAAGAAGGAAACTTATTGATACTTTTCCATACATATTATAACTTAGCGAATTCTAACCATACAATTTATCTTGGTAGGTAGTTCATCATTTTTATTAACTCTTTTTATAGGTACTTTTTGTAAAAAGCATATAATATGTATTAATATACACTTTCTTTTCCAGCAATGTCTCTCGTATTCCTCTTCTCAAAAATGGCAATCTTCAAGGTAGCGACCTTCTTCTTCTTCATGGCTTTCTTCCAAAAACTCTTCGCTCTCGGAGGTGTTCTGCTCACGTACATGATGAGGAACCAGGCCCAGGCTGCGGGTCCTATGGCCCAGCCGATCAGCATGTACGGGCCGCCTTCGGAGTATAACACCCTGGGGTACAGCTATGGCCCCCCAGACCATGAGCCAGTTTTGAATGAAGGACCCAGTATACCAGACTTCGGTGGAGCTTTCAACTGGCTGTCGGGGAAGCAGTGACGTACGGGCCACATACAAATCTGACAAAAGATAAGCGATGCTTAGACTATTGCCATATCTCATTATCGTTATAGTGACAGGACTAACTTTAAGCATTGGTTGACTTTGAGTAGCGTTTATTAGTGAGAAAGCAAGTGTGTTTTTGCTGTAATATTGGTTAGTTTACTGATTAATCAACTGAATTAATAGTGACAAGTAGGATACAGGAAAATGGCAAGCAAAAATCAAGAAGTAGAGTTCTCAAGGGTATGGCAATTTATCCAAATAAAATTAATCATTATAAAATTTTAAGTTATTTTAATATTTTATTAACAATAAGTTTTTTATGTTCTTTGAAAGACTCATAATATATAAAGACGAGGCTTAATGCATTCTATAAACATATACACAAAAACTTTAAACATTATGAGGATCGTGATGTTTAATGTTTGCTGATTAAAATAAACAGCCCACCTCCACCCTCGCTTTAACCAAACTATAAAATGTTATTTCAAAACTCATCAAAAACTTACATTTAAGTTAATAATTCACTATTATTATAAATAAGAATATTATAAATAGAATAAGTTATTTCGTCAATTATTTATTTTAGTATAATCAATAAAAAAAACAATTATTCGCTTTTTTATTTTGAATTCTTAACATCCACGTAAGGTTCAATATACAAAAAACTTACCCCAGGAATCAAACGTGATATCTCCTTTATGTGTAATGTACACTACACCAACGGGTCCAATCTTAGGCATCTTCAAGCGAAGAGTAAATAGGCAAGCGTGCTACAACGTCGACCACATCATCAACTACCACTTGAAATGGCGGTCAAACTTAAGCATGCAAAAGAAACATATAATTCCCCATTTTTTTTGGCTAAATCACCCAAATTGTAAAGGGTGGCTAACTCTAAAACACTTTTATAAATCTTCATATCCGCACCCGATCCCTAATTCTCATATCATTAAGGGGATAACCTCGGCCCGCCAATATGCCGGGATTCTTGGGCCCTTATCGCCAGTTATGGGCCACTATGGCCCCTAAGAGCCTCGTACAAGCTTCTGGTCTACCCTTTATGGTTATGGCTCACTAATTTAGGTACATGCAGTTCCGTGGTACGAAGATATGAAGATATTAGGGATATTGATGAGGCATTTGGAGATATGAAAGTTGTTGATCTCTTTGTTAAGGTGCTACTCAGTGTAGGAAAGCATCGTGAGAAAACTGTCATGTTCTAGAACTATAATTATATTCGAAAGGCATGTGTTCGTTAGTGATCCAATAAAAGCAACGATGGTCTTGGAACCTGTCCTGTGGAATGCTGACTGCTGCCGAAAAGACGGCTTGTACCGATTTTTTGGACTTGCCTCTTACTATTTCATATAGCTGCCTCAATAGATTTGTATACTGAGTAATATTTGAAGATATCTATAGGATAAAGAGTATTTTTAGATTCATTAACAGCTAAAATCCACTGGCCGCCGACGGGTAGCAGCTTACTACCCAACCCGTATGCCATGCGTGGGAATTATGGTACATATTCCACTTTATTAGGAGAGGCCTAGTTCCTGCAGTGGACTGATATAGGCTAGTGTAGTGTGTAGTGCTGTAAGAATATAAGAAGACTTATAAGAATTTTCATGACTATAAACTAGCCTCCTATTAACAGAGGAAAACAAAGAAAAAGACAAGTATAATAAAAACTCATCTTTAGTTATGTAAAACATGATCCACAGACGCGGCACGCATACTTTGCATTCATTCATATTCAAACACATGCTAATCCTATTGTTTACTACTCGTAGACACAACTATGAGGAAAGAATAGTGGGCCGACTCAACGGTATGTCATTGTTCAACTTAATATATCGTTTTGTATCTGACTTACAACGAACAACCTAAAGGAATACCTCATCATCATCCACACCCTGCCTTCATGCACTTCTGGATATAGGCCTCCCGATATTTGTGCCATCACCACGGTTTCGGGCTAGTCACTTCATCCAGACAAAGTCAGACGAAGGAATATTCATTTCAGAGTCGTCATCATCGGCCTATAGCAGTCCTATAGCAGGCTGGATATAGGGCTCTTCTAATGAACGGCATTGCGCCCTGTCCTCAGCTCGACGCATCCAGCTTCTAACAGCAGCCTTTCGCAAATTGTCACTCCACCTGGCCTAAACACCTGGGTGGTGTCGATTTGATCGTCAAGCACATAACTGACCTGTTGTTAAGTGGTAACCAATACCTACTTAATACAAAGTATCACGCATGTTTGTAACATGCCCTATGATGCAAAGCTCTGCGTCAATCAACTTGAGGCGTGAAGGCGATAAGCCTCATGTGCCTGTTATTTCGCCGGCAAGTACACCATTTAAAGCGAACCACAGCCTGCTTCAAGGTAGTACGCACCTGGACGATGCGACGAGAGCTCCATTGTATGTATGTCAGTGGCTGATGGGCGAATGGAAACATAGTTCCCAGCTTTTCCGCATTTGGTTAAAAATTCCAACCCCAAGACATAGGTACTAACTTGCCTTATCCTGCAGTAGGAATCGAATTTACATTTATCGCCCTGTATCAGTCAAATTGTCTGATTTTTACTATATGAAGAGGTAACAGAAAACAGAATATATGTAGTACTTATATCTATCATGTGGTACCCATAATACAAGCTCTGCTTAGTTTGGAGCTGCATGATGCTGTGTGGTACGTCCAGCATTATTTATTTATTTTATACTTTATAGTCCTCGTTCGAATCATAGCTATTATTATACCTATATGTGTGAGTTAGTTTGTTACACTTTCACGCCTTAAAGGCTAAATGACTACAAAAAACAACACTCATAAGTCCTAACGAACTGTGCTAAAACGAAATAATATCTACGTATTGACAACAGATACAAATAATTATTTTATCTGTGGAGGATACCGAACCGACTCTAACTAGTATTTAGTATTTTTACCAACACCACGCATTTCATCTGACCCTCTGAAGTTCCTGTCCCTCGTCCAAACTTGCATATTTTCTAGCTTGCAAAATTCTTTCTGCTGGGTATTATGTAAATATGGTCACCCTGTACCTAGTTGCACAAATGATGCTATAAATTAGCCACCGTCTGTTCCTAGCGGTAAGCAAAACAAAGCTGCTACTTAGGAAACACACGGTGAGATATTGCGGACGTGACCCAAATATTAATAAAAGAAACAAACTCATATCATAACTATTTTTTGCCCATTATATATATTCCTCAGATATAGCTCCATATTGGACCATAGTTAGAGGCAAGTCCAATCATTAGTATTAACTGGTAGGATCACCTCACCCACGTGGCATTGCTTTGTGCGGAGAGTGATCTGACTATCAATTGACGTATCGTTGTAAATAAGTGTGTGTTATTTAGTATTTAGTGTTAATAAGCGTGTGTTATTTAGATCATTGTTTGAGATGAGGCACCCTCAGAAATTGATCAACTCGCTGTCCGCCTTCGGCATTCCGCAGACGTGTTACTTTGTGGAGCGCCAAGTAGAAAATCCTTATGAGGAAGGCGAAACATTGTCAAATTCCTGTTGGGTTTTTTGTGAGACTCGTCAGAGAAGAGAGAACGAAAACCGGAATTTCTACCCTACATCAAAGGAGTAACGGATAAAATTTCAAAAGTCCTACATAAATTTTCCGTAAAAACTATTTTCACTCCGTTCAAGAATATTACACACTACCCGCGCACCTAAGGATAATTTACCACTTGAAAAACCGGGAGTGTATAAGATTAATTGCAGTTATGGGAGTTCTTTAATCGGTCAAACGAAGCGTTATCGTACGCTTCGTCGTCGATCGTTTCGCCTGTCAAGTAAAAGAACATATCAGGGCGGTCAAAAACCTTGATGTTCAGAAGTCTGCCATAGCTGAACATCTGCTGGAATCAGGTTCAAATAACTGGATCAAACTACACATTTCTCAGGTAATCTCAACAGAACGCCACTATATACCAAGACTGGTTCAAGAGGCGATTGAGATTACAAAACATAGGAATTTCAATAGAGAAGATGGTTTTCAATTGTCTGGAGTCTGGAATCCTGTTGTTAGAATGTGTAGGAACCGAAAAAGTGATGTTTCAGAAGTGTGTCCTGATACAGTAAGTGTTGTGTGTCGTGATCGAGTTAGAAGTGACATTGAAACCAGTGGTAGTGGTGTCATTCGAAATAAAAGACTAGGAAAGAGGGTAGATAGATTCGTCTGCCAGTAACTACCCACTCGCACAGACTTCAGTTCCTCCCGTGATCATGGCGCATGCAACTGCGTCGAAATATCGGGAAACAACAGAACTCACAAATCATGGTAAATATCCCGTTGATATTCATAGTTATCGTCAGAGAAGGTTAGCAAAATTTGCACTAAATGTACAAACTATTTATCCTGGCACCACGCGAGTGATGCCGTGGGTTGAAGCTAGTTGTCTATAAAATGCTTTTTCGGGTGCACTAGGAAGAAGTTCCCCTATCAATATCGCGACGGTTCCGCTTTTAATATTAATCGTGTATTTTCATTTAGTTGGAAAACAGTGGGAAGTACTACAGGATGTCCCAGACCATCTAAACTAAAGGACTACCGTAAGGGGGTTATTATTCAGTAACATCGTTTATTCTAGGACTTATAAATGAGTAACTATACAATTTAGATTCTGTTCTTCTAAATGAAATCTTGAATTTAATAAAATTATTACATACCTACAGAAGCTTCTAGTTTGTGAAATGTGATCTACTGAACGAATTGAGGTGAAACTTTGCACGTATGTAGTCCTGGACTAGAGTTACCAATAGGCTACTTATTTTTCGGGTACCACGCAAGCAAGGTAGCGGAAGCTAGATTTTAATGAGTTTTTTTTATTAAACCAAATAAAAAACTACAAAAGCGACATGGAGTATCATGGGACATGGGGTTTCAAACGGCACACGATTCAAAGTGGTCTTTCATACATTAACATAATGAATATTATCGAATAAAAAAGATTTTGACAGGACGAAAATTAAAGCAAACTAGTCACCTTAACATCGGTCCTCTGTATTTATTGACAGTAGTAGATTCTTTTAGAAAATCTTCAGACATCAATGGGTAGTATTTTTCAAAATGTTAGGGGGCTATTAATTTAGGCAAAGGCTTGCGTTTTACCTTTTAATCAATAAGTAAGTTTAATATTCGTGAATGTTTAAAAAATAATATGTTAGTTGGCTTTAGCGACAGCATTTCTGGTACACCTTATTTATGCTCTTACCTATGAAGTGAAGTTTCCAAGTAGGATTTACTTGGCAAGTGATTGTTCAAGGAGTTTTCAAGTTTCTGCATTTTTAAATAAGCCAGATGGTTAGCGAGCAACTTGATCTAGTTCAACTAAGCAAACTAAGTTTTTACGAATTAAAAACTTATAACCGCAGAAGAAAGAAAAGTTTTTATTTCAAGCTTTTATTTGGTTTCACCTGCCTCGGTGTTTGTCTGTAATCAAATCTTATTTTCTTTAATTGACTTTCCAGTTTCTAAATGAGCTGTTTTTTGTGATACCTGAAGATGGAACTAGCACATGGCCCACGTGATCTTAAGTGGTAACCATTACCTATAATAAAGTATAAATTCGTAGGTCACAGATGTTTGGAGCCCTACGATGTAACACCCGTGCATCCACTTCAGGAATGAAGGTGTTGCGCCTGTTATTTCACCGGCACCTTCACATCAAAACAGCAATACTGCTTCACAGCAGAAATAGACATGATACTAGTGCTTCCCCGGATGAGCCCTTCACAAAAAACTCTACTACTTCTAAAAGCTGAAACTTTGCATGCATATGTAAATCAGATGACAGTGCCATATTTTTATGACATTGAGCTGATCTGATTATGGAGCTGAGGACTCTAAATGGGGATCTAAAGTTGGAGAAGGGCAGGCAAATGATAATAATCCATGGTCACATTCCACACATGTTTTCTTTCCATTCATTTCTATGAGCCGTCAACTCTGTCTTCACTCCTAGCCATGGAAACTCTTTAATAAAACAACAAGTTTATGGGTTACACCTCCTCCCCGGGCTCTCTCCGGCCTGGCTGAAAGGCAAGAAGGTAGAAGCTGGTGGATGCGTCGAGCTAAGGACAGGGCGCAATGGCGCTCATTAGGGGAGGCTATAGGATACAAATATAGGATAGGGGGGCTGCTATAGGCTGATGATTACTATGATCATGGGTTATACTTAATTGTACTCGTATAACGATATAAAATAAGTAGCTTTTTTAAATAATGTTTAATGTTTTAAATAATAAAACTAATAAATAATATTAAAAATAAATTTACGGGACATCTTACACACGGTCAACTGATCTCAAACTAGGCAGAGCCTGTACTCTTGGTACCAGAGACTGATACAGATACATACACTTATAAAACATCCAGGCACAGAACAAACATTCATGTTCAACACACAAATGTTTGTCCTGGGCGGGAATCGAACCCGCGACCTGCAGCTCATGAGGCAGAGTTACTACCGACTGAGTTATGAGGTATACGGGGTTCCAACCCCTATCTTCGGAACCCAAGCCAACCCCACCTGCCCGTGGTGCATCCTGATAAACAATGAACGGGGCTCTGGCGGCCGGCTGATTGCGGCATAGCACAGTCTACATCGGCTCAGCTAAATCGTCTGGCCACCGACGGGCAGCAGCGTCGGTGGTGCGAGAAACTGTGCCCTGCGATCCCCAACCCGCATGCCCAGCGTGGGGATTATGGGCATATCCCCCTTTATTAGAGGAGGCCTATGTCCAGCAGTGGACTGATATAGGCTGGTGTGGTGTGGTGGTGTGGTGAGCTATGAAACTAGTCAAAATGTTTCACTGTGGTATAGATTCAGTCATGTCTTTGTTCAAGTAATCCAAAATGTTGGGCAATATGACCAATGTAATTAACAAGTATTGCGAGCATTTTACTCAAGCAATACAAAAAAGGGAAACAAGAAAACATATTTCCATTATCCTCAGTTTAAATTTAAAAGGTTTTTCTCTTCTGCAGCGCCAGTTCTACCACATGGGGTTGAACGGCAATAATAAAATGACTATCGCCTTTGTCACATTCCTACAGCTGCACCCCTTTACACCCCTTTCCACGGAGAAGCCTGCGTTTTTCATAAAACGAACCCAATTACCAAGTCACGCTGGGAGGCGTGTGATAGGGAGGGGATGTGTGAGTTGTAAGTACTGAGGAGTGTTCCGTGTATACTACAACGTTTACAATTACAATTTACAAACGTTTACAAATTAAGTAGCTTGGTTGGCTTGGGTTCCGTGTAACTTTATTAGTATTTTCAAGAAAACTAAAATGTAACATCTAACATAAACATGTTAAAAATTGTTAAAAATCATGGAAACCCATGATTTAATTACCTATTTTTCCTTTCGGAATTAATGTTAGTCTGTATATGGAGGAACACATCAGAACTGATAGAGTAATTTGGTAAAAAATAAGTAACTAAATAGGTAAGTTAGGCCTGCTAATACTTAGATACCTGTAGATATAATAGGTAATACTAAACTAATACTAATAAAAACGCACGACTTCGTACAAGTTTTACAATAATACTTTTTACTTTGGGATTTTTTGGATATTTTATGAAAATGCCAGAATCCTTTTTTTATTATATTTTGTCAAATGCAGAATATATAATATGAAAATCGCATTGTTTGAGTCGTATTGTGTGATCGGCCATCGAACGATTCACATAAAAATAAAAATACTGTCACAAAAACGAATGTGTATCAGATAATATTTTTTTAATCAAATAATTTGCACAAGGCAGTAACTAACAATAGTTCATTGTAATAATTGCAACAGTCCTTGCATGAACTGAACCACACAATATTCCAGCCCGCAAACCTGTCTGACCGGAAGTTGCCCTGCAGTTGAACAAAACCTAATTATTAACGGTCGAGTCGAGCTGGACGTTCGCCAAGCTAATTGGATCCGGGGAAACTCCATAAATCAATTATGGCAAATTAAGATACCATGCGAAGATATTTCGTATATTATATGAAACTAATCCAACACAATCACCTAAGACGACTGCTCACAGACGATCTAGAGCAGTTAAGTTTGAGGAAAGACGTAGGATCTCTGTGTGTGGCTAGTGTTCTGAGGAGTTGTTTAGTCGGGTGCCTGCAGCTGTATTCCACAATTGCACCACACACCGCAAAACCAAATTTCATCCACACCACCTTGATGGTTGGCTCTCTACAACCGTTCGTTTTGCACGAACTTTTCTGCCACGTACGTGCAAGCTGTGGAACGAAATCCTTTCAGGTGGCCCGCCTGTTCCTCTGCCACCTTTGGCATAAAAACTGTAACCAAGCGGACTCATTAACTCACTAACTGTCTGACTCAACCACAGACCGATTCAACGCACAGCCTTAAATTTAAAAAGACAAATTTGGATGTGATTCATCGCTGAGCACACCTATTGGTATATGTCTGAGTAGTGGTGGTGGGTACGTCTAACTAGTAAAGCAATCACATCTCAAAGGTAATCTTTTGATCAATAGCGTAGCGATATAGCTACGCTTTGTCGCTGGCCAAAATTTGACAATACACTTACATAACAAATGGTGGACCCTAGAGAACCTCGGTCACGGTTTCACCAATAGCAAGTGGAACCCTGTAAATACAGACGATGGAAATCCCCTAAGCTGATCCTTATGTTAAAAAGGATAAGAAGCATTTGTGTTTTTACAATCGATATAAATTTAATCAAATCCATGCTCGGTTATTGGTTATTAAATCAGTAAGTGGAGATCTTCCAGTGCAAAGGAGTGGAAGAACGCATTTGGGTACACACATACAATATTATAATTTTGTTATGGTACCTACCTGAAAATGGAATAAGCACATGTCCCACCTGATGTTATGGTAGCTCTCTTCATGTACCATAAAAAAAGGCTTTGACACGCATTGCTTCGTTACGATAAACGGCAGCAAGCATGAAAGTTTATTTGCCACTTGTGAGCTTTGAATATAATTATCAACGAAATAAAGTTGTAATATCTGTACGTATAATAGACTGCTGTTCGTACACAACTACATTGTATGTAGAAATTACTTATCTTCGTTCATTACAGAAACGACTTTGAAGACTTAATTATACTTTGTTAACTTATCTTAGTAAAGGCACTTCATGTTTACGAGTTCTTTCATTTTATTGCCG
This sequence comes from Horisme vitalbata, assembly GCA_951804965.1. NCBI lineage: Eukaryota > Metazoa > Arthropoda > Insecta > Lepidoptera > Geometridae > Horisme > Horisme vitalbata. Next base: position 1,989,944 of record OX638090.1, read on the forward strand.
CTTGTAGACGTAGCTTTAGCAATAATAGTGTTGCGGCCCGCTTGTGTAGACGTAGCTTTAGGGATATTACATAGAGCTGCGGTCTGGATGGTATAGCTTTAGCAATAATATTATTATGATCACTCTAGTGAAGTGTAGATGTAGCTTTAGTAATAGTGCTGTGGTCTCGTTGATGTAGACGTAGGTATAGAAATAATATTATTATAATCACGCCAGTGTAGATTTAGCTTTAGCAATAATAGTGTTGCGGCCCCACTTGTGTTAACGTAGCTTCAGCGATAATACATAAAACTGAGGTCTCGATGGTGTAGACATAGCTTTAGCAATAATACCTAGTATTATGATCACGCTAGTGTAAACGCAAGTCTCCATGGTCGCTTGTAATAGTGCAGTGGTCTCGCTGGTGTAGACGTAGCTTTAGTTAAAGTGCTGTGGTCCCGCTGGTGTAGACGTAGCTTTACCAATTATAGTGCTGCGGTTGTACTACATCTCAGCGGACGTTTGAATTGTATTCACGTTGTTTCGAATGCTTTCTCCGTGATGGATGACCAGGGGTCACAGCTTTGGATAGACTAGCTAGTAAAGTCAAACCAATTTAAGAATCTTGCAGTCGGCAACATGATAACGTACAAATTATTATTTAAATACAACAGATATAAAATAGAAAATAAATAATTCTGCACATTTTGCCCCTTTTTTTTGACGGTGTGAAAATACGTAACGCATGTCCTCAAATTCAGCGAGAGTTAGAGGGGTCTGTCGGGCTCTCCGCCAGCGACTAGCTCTCGCTAGCTCGGCGGCCTGCCGACTAAAAATACACGGTGTTCCTTCACTCACCGCAGTGCTAGTGCATCGTTGAACCATTCATTCGAGCTGATGAAGGGCTCGATGCTGCAGTAGCACTTGACGGGGTCATGAGGTCCCGGTAGGATTCTACCACGGCCCAAGTTAAGGAGAGTTTGTAATTATAATTATCCGCATTATGTACCTTTAATGAAACCAACAACAAAGAAAACACCAGCTTTTATCGATCCACTGCTGAACATTGTACCTCTTCTAATAATAAGAAAACTAGCGTGGAGATCGACACGAGCACGATCTACGATCCTCAACCCCAAGTGGTACAGTGGTAGGATCGTGGAACACACCACTCAGCGGCGTCGGCAGCGGTGCGGTCAGACTATTTAGCTGTGCAGGTATTTCGCTGCGCTTTGTTGCAGGCAGCCAACGCCAGAGGCCCAAATTGTTTTCTAGCAGGGTGCATCACGGGCCGATGGGCTAGGCTTGGGTACCAAAGATGTAGAGTTAGGAGAGGAACAAACAATTATATAAATATATTTTTCATCCCCCCATCTCGGAAATAATATTTTTGCTCTTCGATATCTGAGTGCAAAAGCAGTTTTTATCCACTAGAGGATAAAGTAAATAGAATTTAGAATATCGTGTGCCCTAAGTTTGTGAATTCAAAACATCATTAAACCTATTTAATTCTATCTCCATGGTGCCGAATTTATCATACAACTTTTTTTAATTTGTGAAAAACTCAGACTCTTTGTGATTGTAAATTTTTTTATATTAGTAATTTCCTCTCTGAGGTGGGATTAAAAGTTACGCGTTGCACTCGACTGCAAAGATTTTTCACTTCGTGCTCTTATGATTCACTCGCTAACGCTCAGGATTCTTATTTTTTAGTCACTCGCTTTCTCGGTCATCAAAATTGAACACGCGGTTAAAAAGAAACTTTGCACTCTTTTACTTATAACAAATAACTATCTTGATTGAGCTGCATTATTTTCCCTGTGTATAACACATTTAGTTTTATTCATTTTTGCACTCGTGCCTATTTTAAACTATAACGGTTTTGTGAAAATACTTGTTATTTTCTACTATTTTTACGTATAATTCAATTTGAAATATGACACGACTCTGTTGCATTTCGGCATATGAATGTGAAAATACGCAGTTTTTTATTCGGAAAAGTAAATAAAAAAGATTTGTGTTATATTTGATTGGAAAAATTGAATGAATAATTCAGCTCGTTATTTATTACATCAATAGTCAGCCACTGATACCTAAATATTTGGACGTTCATCATCATCAGCCTATGCCTGTCCACCGCTGGACATAGGCCTCTCTTGAGCGCCACTGCGTTTTGTCCTCAACTCTACGCATTAATTCTACCACTAGCCTTCTACAGATCGACACTCCACCTGGCCGGAGGGGGTCCGAAGCTTCGTTTGTCAAGTTGCGGTCTCCGCTCAAAAACGTTTACCCCAACGTTTGTCGATTCATCGAGAATCATAACGAGTAAGCAGCAACATATACGAGTAAGCAAGGAGTGTTGCTCCAAGGTGATTGCTAAGAACATCGAAGCCACTCACGCCACGAACGTTTTTAACAATTTTAATTGAAAAAGCGTTTTAGTGATGTGTTTAAAAAATAAACTTTTATTTCAACGCGGGCATAGTCGCGGGCATTCTACTAGAGCCTATACCTAATTACGTCCCGAGTGCACATCGCATCGTTTAGCATAATTTACGAGTCCGATCACATTGGGGAGGTATTTAGCTGACGATTGATTATTGCTATTCAGTGTCAGCATTAATCATTGTAATTACATCATCAAATTACCTACATCGTGTTGTAATTACAATGCCGAGCCAGTCCAGCGGGGTGATCGGCTAACTCTGTCGCAAACAGAAATGATTGACACCGATTCTGTTTTACCAAACTGTGACAGTTTGTCAATTGACGTTCATTTAATTTCGACTGAAGAAATGTCAAAGTTTGTTAAAACAGGATCGGTGTCAATAATTTCTGTTTGCAACAGAGTTAGCCGATCACCCCGCTGATTTAGACGACTTCACTCGCGAGGTACCCGGATAAAGAGCCTATGTGTTAATCCAGGTCACAATCTTACAAAGATTCAAGTTTCATCAAAACCCGTTCCGTAGTTTTGGCGTGAAAGAGTAACAAACATCCACCTATCTTTTGAACTTTCAACATTTATAATAATTAGCAGGACATCATCATATAGCCCCAAACAAGGCAGACTGTATTTTTTTTTAAGTAACTTAAACGGTTTTTAGAAAAAAAAAACATTTTAATTACCTTTATGTACAGGATACATCAAAATTAAACATGTAAAGATTATAAAACTGTAATAATACTTACTTCAGCCCGTGGCTTCGCTTGCGCGGTATCTTAATAAATGTAGTCTTAGCGTCTTAACACACTATGCCGAAAATTACGCGACGTAAGTTCCGCAGCTGATTTGGACAAGTCCAGCTGTACGCCATAACGCAACATAATTTTGAGCATAATGTGTCATCTGTTATTCAAATAGCATTGCAGGCCCAACTTAATTACGGCTATAGTGTGTTTAGACACTTATTGTTAATTCAGGCATAGAACTACCTAGTGTGCAAATATCAGCTCAGTCCGTTCAGTCCTTTTACGTGGAGGAGGAAGATACTTCATATCTTCACAAACTTTCGTTTTTCTAATATCACTAGTTTAACCCCGCGACTTCGCTCGCGGTAAGTTTATTTTTCTATTCCTCGGTACTTTATTTTTTAAAGCTACCTTATGTCCTTTTCTGTACCTCTAACCACGTGTATGCGTAATTTTTTCAGTTTAGTCAGGTGAGTAGTTAAGGCACGAAAGCGTTACAAACAAACACTATCTTCACTTTGGCATTTTTTATATTAGTTAGTTAATTAGGCCTATTCTGACTAAAATCATTTGATATTCCTGCAATTTTGAAATTCATGAATTTAAAAAAGCAGTACGTAGACATGGGGATGGATGACTAGCTCGACTACAACCATGGAGCCTGCGGTGTGTATTATTTGTTGAAGCATACTCATGTGCCGTTTTGTGGAAATAATATATATTATGAAAATCTTCCCTAACCTATGTTCTGTAGTAGACATTATGCAGATCAAATATGGAATATAAGAAGATGACAGTCTGTACGCACACCCCATGTTTTTCAAACGCCGCTAGCATTTCATCTCCTGGGAAATCTCACTCCATTGTCAATTTGATCCTTGCTCAAGTAAGCCTTGAGGTCAAGAGCTTTCCCATAACATATCACTACAGTATTACAAGTAGGACTTTAAAAAACAAATATACCGACTTCTAATAAATCACTTCTTACTTCTTCCCTAAAGAATTTTGAGAATCGGTTCACAATTGACGGAGATATTGGTGATCACAGGGCGTAAATTACAAGTGAGGATGAGGTTGTTTGAGATTTCCGGGAAAAGTACCGATCCCTCAGAAATAAAATTTATATGGGACCATCTGTCAATTATTATACTCTTTTAAACAAAAAAAGATAGGCATGACGACTGAGTCAAATAATAATTCTAATTAGTCCGTCAGTTAGATCAACAAAAAATACTGGAAACGTATTTTTTTATTTATCGAATCAATAGAAATTGACGGAGATAAAGAACGTGAAAGTTCGGGAGTGGGGGCTCGTGACGTCACGCCTAGGTAAAAAAATGTACTATATCGTGACGTCGCGCGGAACTTTAACGCACTATATCTTTGTTATTTATTGTTTAACTGACAAAAGAAATATACGTGTCCAATATTTTTTGTATATGTAAATAACAGACTAATTAGAATTTTTCAGTCGTCTAGCCTATTGAGGGAGCTATCGGTGAAGATACATAAAAAAAGTCGAAAAAAAAGGTTCCGACAAATTGAGAACCTCCTCCTTTTTGAAGTCGGTTAAAAACAAAGTCGCTATGTCCCTTTAAAACTACGCAACGGATTTTGATGCAATTTTTTTAAATAGATAGAGTGATTCAAGAGGTAGTTATAAACGTATAAACCTTCTATATGTATAACTTGCACCCGTGCAAAACCGGGGCGAGTCACCAGTAAAAAATAAAAAGTGCTGAACCATTCTCGTCAAACATTGATACAAATTGACTATAAGAGTCAAGTGGATAATAATCCAGGAATTATCAGCCACGGGCGAATAATTTTAAAAGGGTGATAAATGTACCTAGTTGTTTTTGTAATACCTTCGGCAACTAAGCTATTTTTGTAATATCTTAGTAATAAGTAATCATTATTCCTTCCTTACATAATGGTTCTGGTTTCCTTGGCTGGCACATGACATATCTAATATATCACGTCATCAGTCTTCGATATCCGGGTGACAGGTCCACCCGATATGACAAATTATGGGAACTGAGAAGGGTACCGTGGGAACTAACCAACTTGTACCCAAATTTTCACTAAATGTATAATTTTTTTTTGGATTTCATAAGCGACGACTTCTGTGTTACTGAGGACGGCGCAATGGCGCTTATTAGGGGAGACCAGCAGTGGACTGCTATAATGCTGATGATGATGATGATGCTGAATAAAGTGTTCCTACAATACAAATATTGCCAAACATAAAATAACAAAAAAAAAATAGAACACAATGATTTTGAGTGTGCTTTAGGCAAATGGTATGTAATGGTAAAATGGTAAATGGTATACTCAGCACTAATCATAAAGACCACGGTCTACCCAGGGCTGGTTTTCATTATACCCCAGAGGTCAATCTCAGGTGATAGTCGAGAGTTACAGTAATGAATAGCTGGCAATAAAATCATTTTGAATAAATTAAGTACAAACAATAACAGTTCTTACTACGTACAAAAGGTTTACAAATTAATTAATTTGTTTCGGCACCGTAGTCGGCACCGCTGAGATTCGAATTCACAATCTCCGGATCCGAAGTCGGTGTTTATCTCACTGGGCCATAAGGGCTCTTAAATTATATAAAAACAGCTAGTATTCCATGGGTGTTCAACTTAGAAGTTGGTATTTCTAAGTAGGTAACTAAAGCTAAAAGTTCCTTTCTACTTTTTTTTATACTACTTGTAGATGGAAAATGCACATGTGTCAGGTGGAACTCTTAAGTGGTAACCATTACCTATCACAAAGCATTGCATCGTAGATCAAATTTTTCCGGAACGTGCTCTACGATGCAACGCCCTACGTCCATCAACTTGAGGCATGAAGATGATACGCCTCTTGTGTCTGTAATTTCACCGGCACCCATACCCTTCAAACCGAAATACAGTACAGCTGCTTCACGGCAGAAATAGGCATGGTGGCAGTACTTCCCCGGATGAGCCCTCCACAAAGAACTCAACGTAATGAAAAATAAAATCGTAAATGTTTTTCAATTCAACCATCACAACCCAGGCTTTATTCTGTGCCCCAGGCTATATCAGTCCACTGCTGGACATAGGCCTCCCCTAATAAAGGGGGATTTGCCCATAATCCCCACGCTGGGCATGAGGGTTAGGGATCGCAGAGCCCAACTTCTCGCACCAACGACGCTGCTGCCGGTCGGCGGCCAGGGGATTTAGAAGTGCCGGTGTTAGGCCGCCAGCAGCCGGCCGCCAGAGCCCCGTTTGTTAGTTAGCAGGGTGCACCACGTGCAGGTGAGGTTGGCTATGATTCCAGAGATGGATGTTGAAACCCCTCCACCCAAATTCAACAGCCTATTTCAATAATAAATGTGCGGTACACATATCACCATGGTTACAAACAACCTCAAATTGATTATAGTAATTTATGATACACTAAATGTTACTTCCGTTTCTGGTATGGGTAGGCAAATGGAAGACATCACTCCAACCTTTCTAACACAAACAGCCATCAATCTCAAAGGTGGAGGTGTAACCACGAAATGTTCCTAAATTATGGTGTAATTTGTCCTCGAGATAAAGACGATCTCTCGTGGCTTAGTGAGTGAGAATGGGACTCGAGAGGTTCTATTCGTGCTGCAGAGAAATGCTATGGTCTGCAGTAAGTTCTGAGGTCTGGTTTAAGATACCGCGGTACTCTTATTTCTGCAGATACCTAATGTACATCCTAGTGTAGATTCAAAAAAGTCTATGTAACTCCTGACTAGCTTTTGCTCGCGTTAGAAACTTACTTACTTTTTAACGCGAAAGTTTAAGTTAAAGTTAGTTTTATATCCCTAAAGAACAGTTTTTTTTCTGGGTGAAAGAAACCCTATGTCCTTTTTAATAGCCCTGATAAGGTTATGTAAAGCTTCATGATGATTCACTTGAATAGTTGAGGTGTGAAAGCGTAGCAAACAAACAAACACTCACTTTCGCATTAATAATATTGGTTGGGTTAGGTTAGGATGAGTTGTTCCCGCCATGCGCCACACCGCGCTCTAAGATGAGTAGTCATCTTAGAGCGCGGTGTGGCGCATGGCGGGAACAACTCATCCTAACTTCCCAACCAATATTATTAATGCGAAAGTGAGTGTTTGTTTGTTCGAATCTCGTAACTACTTACGAGATTCGGGCCAACTCTAGTGTCGGAATATTTTAACCATCTAAAGGGTGGAATGTTATCCACACTTATTTATGCAAATAAATATCTAGTATCAATAGCTTAGCGTGGCATGCTACTAAACGTTCAAACATCCAAATAGTGACCGGAGCGTTGCTTAACCAAGAGGAGCTGATAAGAACACCGATGAAAGCTACGCCACGAGTATGGGCTTCAAATTGAGTATATTTTGTCTTCTTGGAATGATCGAAAGACTTTTTTCATCCGAGCGCGGCGCTGCGTACCAACTAAGTTTTTCTAAAAGTCTCATTATCATGTCTCGCTTCAAACTTAGTTCACTTTCCAGAATTTCATCTCAGTTAACGTCTCTGGCACGAGATGTTACGTGGTAGAGCTGATCTCAAACTGTTCTGCTACTTTATGGTGACCTGCAGGCGTGGTAATCAGCCAAGTCGAGCCTTGGAGCTTAGCTACCTAAGAAAAACGTAAATTTTCTAAATACCTAAATTACCTTGAGAAATTTTTCCCTTTATCTTGTCTATATTATACTCTGATATTGGCAAGGATCGCAAAGATCGTTAAAATTTAAAAAAAGAATTATGTTTAGAGGTTGCATCAAAAAGCATCATGACATCCGTTTAGTAAATGAATGAAAATTCTCATAAATTTATAATATAAATACGAAATTATTTGGATGTGTTTATGGTAGGTACTCATTCACGCCGGAAAGGTCAAATAGATTTAGATGTGGCATAAATATTGATTTTTGTTCATCAACCTTTAGTTTAAAGATTTAATGAATCAATCTTTCAATCTCAGATAGTCAAGAATAGTCTTGTGGTAACTATTAATAATACTTTATTAGTCTAGCTTTAATTATAACCCTGTTCTCACTTCCTCTCGTTTCTGTGGAAATATCTTGGGACACAACTTAGTTGCAGTTAAGAAGCAAAACTGTAAAATTACTCAGATATAATTGGTACAGTTTGAGAACAAGGTAAGTTTAGGGCGAGACTGCACTCCAAAGTTTCTATAAGTATTTAAAATATACGCATTTCGTTCTATTTCCTATTTTATTAATTGAGTCATTGAATCTCTAACTGAGTCGCTCCTGGCATGGCTCACTCCAGTGTTCTCAGTAGATCTGAGTTACACAACACTCCGTCTGGTCACTACATGGATGGGCTTTTAGATCAGAGTGCTTCCGTGCTTCAGAAGCACGTTAAGATGTTGGTACCTGCTTTTCAGTCGTTAAGTCTTGTCGGAGGCCTTCGGGCGGCCTAAAAACTCCGACACCAGAGTTGGTCACTAGCTGATATAAAGAAGATAACAAATAATCATCCGATCTAGATTTGTTTTTTTGGGATGAAAGTGTAAGTTTTATTTAAACGGCCCGCGGCGTCAGTTGGTAGTAGCTTTGTCTTAAAAACCAGGTCGCGGATTCAATTCCTACTTAGCACAAGTGGGAAGAACACAATTTAGTTTTATTTCATCTGTGTTTAGGTGTTATAGGAGTATCTATGTATAGAAGCCGAGGTACTGCTTGGGTTCACATGGCCGTGTGTGAGATGTCCTATAATATATAGAATACATATTTGCTTATGTAATCCATTGTAGTAACGTGTCTTGCCCATTTCCACTTCAACCTATGTAGCAATCCGCGTACCCACGTGCACAGCCTTCCTTTCACTAAAATCACTGTGACAGTCCGCTTTGCATCTTTCAGTTCGTGCCCAATATTTCACACCTTCAAAAAACCATACTGTTACACAACAGTATTCGATCATATTTCACAAAACTTAAAAATGAAATCATACACAAAGTCACGTCACATTTCATAGAAACAAACAAACTCTCTCCGTAAAAGTACGTGTAATAATTCACGGATAACTTTCACGAAACTACAGTATTTATCGTGTTAATTTACACCATGCCGTAAACCTGACCCGAGCAACATGCGGCGCCATTTCCAAACACGACTTGGTCATAAAACGGTGTTTAGGACTCAAATATCAAAATAATTATTTAATTCTAAAGGTCTAAAGTCTCAGAAATATAAAAAACTGAAAAAGTTCAAGAAAATAAGTGAAAAAACATAAAAAAAACGAAGTAAACGGCCAAGAGACTCAAAAATACACAAAGAATAGCTACTAGAAAATATACCCAACAGAAAAAACCAGAAGTATAACGTGAATTTACCGTCTACCGAAAAGAAAAACTCTGCGGAAACACATCAAAAGTAACAAGACGTGTTTTTCCGGATATTACAATTTAATTTACAAGTGTGCACAAAATGAAGTTGGAGTTTTGCATATTGTTGGTCGCTGTTCTCACGAGCTCGGAAGGACATGAGGACGAGAGGCAGGTGGCGGAGGCGAGGGGGAAGGGGAAATACGCCCTGTTAAGTATGTTCCTTTATTATTAATGAAGTACTAGCTGACGAACAGTTCTTGTTAGTTCTCAAATTTTATGTTAGTACTGAACCCCCGCGACTTCATCCACGTCGAAGTTTTACTCAAATTTTACCCCGACTGCATGTTTTTTGGGGTTACATTTTAAAAAATCCTCTCAAGTCTCACATGGTTTAGTATATTTTGGCTATGCGTTGATTCAGTTAATTTTTGCAGGCAGTGAGTCAGTTAATTTTTATTAGATTATAGTGTAGCTTTGAACCGTGGGGATTGGCACATAACAACGGGAGGCGTATACCCAACAGTGGGTGAAAACGGGCTGTGGATGATGATGATGATGATGATGATAGTGTATTCATGTAAGCAGGTGTGTAAATTGTGCATTTTCAAGTAACTTTTGTATTATAAAACTATCGCACTTTACCTATGCTAGTTAGAATTAACGCTTTGAGTGTTGTTTTTCCTAATGCCGACGTGAATAGTCGTTTAAATACCTATACCTACAATGGTTACGATGATAACATTATCGTTGCTTCATAGTATAACTACGAACCAAGCCGTTGACAATTGCGAGTGCTCACGTATAATCTACCAGCAGGTGCATTCTGCTACATAAAAATGTAAAAGATACGTGTCCGGATTAGTATTTTTGCTTTATTTTTCTCGCTGCGGTTGTTCACTTAGTTTTGAAAAATATTTTACATCTTTTCCCGGAATTTCAGGCAATTTTCACTGCTTGTGACGCCTTAAAATTAACCTTGTATTTTTATGGTATATTTTCATTTAATATCACGTTTTACATTTAGATGTCCAAAGCAATCTTGATCGGGTGAGGCCCATTGATTCTTGTTTAAAATAGAAAGAAAGAAAATATATTTATGCACCCAAATAATACAAAATACATAATATATACATAATACCTACACAATAAAAAGAAAAACAATGTGCTAAATAAAAAGGCACCCACCCAGGCGTGGTGCGGGGTCAAAAGGCCCTGTGTCAGCATATTGCTGCACAGTGCTGCCATAAAATGGAACACTATGCAGCGTTGCTAATTTTGACAGTGCCACAGTTAGGTAAAGTGTGAAAGCCTTCGTGGGTCCAAGTCACGGATCTGCGTCAATGGCTTTTCGTTACACGTGGTAACGCACATAAATTCGAACCAAAAACATATTGAGCACGTGCTTAAAACAGCGAAAGAAATGCTGTGCTTCTGGATGAAGTTAGGCTGGCTAAGTATTTAACCAGCCTTTCCACATGAACAATAGACTCATATCAAGTCCAATTGTGGGAAAAGAAGCCCTTTTTCATTTAAATTTACATAGTGAGTAAATTACTTATTATTTGATACGGTATACGTAATTATCTGCTTGCATAAACTGTCAATAATCAATCATGGAAAATAACATATGAAAACCTACCCTATTTATAATAAAAAGGGGACAGGTTGGAAATGAAGACGTAGGTATTTGCGTTGTTGTTGATTGTTCTTCCTTCACGTTCTCATTAAACTAAAACTGATTTTTTTCCCCCAATGAAGCACTAAAGCCTAGACTACTGTATATCCAGGTAAAAGTCTAGTAAAGCTGCGGGTGGAAGCTACTTGCTTAATAAAAGCTAGTAATATAGTTTCCATTGAGCTTCGAAGTCTTACAAATGACAGTACGTATTGCAAGCGGGCGATTTGTCTGTCCGTGTGTAAAGAGTCGCGCTCGCAAGCTTATTTCCTCAGTCGGAAATTCACTTTTGTGCGAGAAACGACTTTCTTGAATAGAATTTTACTGGTGTAATGTTGGCAGGTAGTGTCGGGAGCAGAGCCGAGGCCAACGGCGACCAACATTATTGTACAAACATTTTGCATTACCTTTTTGTTAAACCATATATTTAGTTAAGTTTTAGTATAGTGTAGTACGTAGATAATATATTTATTTTTTATTCATTTCCGCCCGCGTCTTCGCTTGCGTGTTACCCGGATAAAAAGAAGCTTAAGTCCTTATCCAGGTCACCAACTATGTGTATTCCAAGTTTCATCCCAATCCGTTCAGTAGTTATTGCGTGAAAGAGTAACAAACATACATACATCCATCCATCGTCACAAACTTTTACAGATAAATTATTAAGTAGGACAATACTTTAAAATAGATAAATTACATGGCCCGCCTAATGTTAAGTGGTGATTACCATTACTGCCATTACCTATAACAAAGTATAAGTTGAGGATAGGGCGCAATGGCGCGCATTAGTGGAGGCATATGGTCAGCCTGCAGTGGACTGGCTGAACACCGAAGTTTATTTCCAATTATTTTATTTTCAGATAATATTGAACTTATCCTAGTAAGACGTATCCACGTAGACTCAAAAATGTAAAGAACATATTTAATAGGGACTTTCATTTCACTGCCTAGCAGCTGGACTTTTTCATAAAATATCACGAAGTAAAAGGAAATAATCCTGAATAACTTTGATTACCGACTAAAGATGCGACTTCAGAGTTCTTTCAGAAGCACTGCTTTTTCAGCGCTGATTTGAAGCCTTAAACTGCAGTTCCAATTCAGTCTGTTCAGAACTTTATTAGCTCTATTTAGGGTTCGTAATCGGAAGCCATTGGTCGCATTCAGAGATTCAATTCGAAGATAATCTAGTTATCTCGACTGAATGAAGTATCAGTGTACGTTACATAGAAGGTTGAATTAGCTTTTCACGCGTTTTATTCGGAGATTCGGTAGGAAAATGAAAGCTTTATCTTATAACTGTTTCGGTATATTTTAAATATGTACTCAATTGTGCTTTTTTAATTCTTACTTAAATGTGAGTACTAGCTGACCCATTCGCAACTTCGTTTGCGTGTATACGCTTTTTATGTTGCGTGTAACCCTAATTATGTATGGAGTAAAAAGTACCTACCTACATTACCAGGTCCCGGTTAGTACCTGGGCGCGTTTACGTACCCGTTTCCGTTCCCACTCCCACTTCCGCTACCTTTTCCGAGCCCGTTCTTGCTCCCTTTTCCGTTGGCGACACTTCGCCAAGTCAACGGCCAGTTGAAAAGTATAGGTATATATGTATATATATTATAAGTTATTATATCCCTTCTTGTAGGTAACTTGAGAAATATCTGGACTTCCCACATAGCATAGAGTTACTATTCAGTACCTAACACTTTAAGCGCTAAAACACACTTGCTCTCGTGCGCGAGCTGCTACTCGACCCGCTGCTGCGAGGCCCGCTGCTGCGAGGCCCGCAGTCAATATGCTAGTGTCTAGTGTATGAGTGCTGAAAACACACTTGTTCTAGGATGCGAACTGTTTTTATGTGTTCTGAGTGTGAGCACTGTGCATTTAGTAAGAAAAGCAGGCATTTGTGATAAACACAATATTTTGTACTTCCCTTTGACTACCACCAATTAACTTATCTATTGATCTATACATTCTAGAATTAAAATATAAACTAATTTGGAATGAACAAACAAAACCCATTCATATGAAACCTCACTGGTTAAATTTTTTTGGCCCCTTTTGGGACTCCATGTTTTGATATGACCCCTTGTCTGATATAACTCGTATACTTCCCAGCAAAAATTTGAAACACAACCTATATAAGTATATTACGTAATATATCAATCATGTGGTTCCCATAACACAAGCTCTGCTTAGTTTGAGGCTACATGATGCTGTATGGTACGTCCAGCATTATTTAATTATTTATTTATTTATCGACCTACCAAATTGTATGCAGATTGGATCAACGGTTTGAGAGTTATGCTCGAACAAACATACATACGATACGAAATTACAACAAATACCACTGAACTGATTGTAATCCCATTTGTTAGAGTATCGTTTGCCCATGTCAACGATATTCTAACAAATGGGATTCCTTAGTGATTTTAGACCTCATGTGGCTTGAAAAGAGTTCGCTGAGTTTTGGTGCAGACACTGTTTTCCACTTTGTTGTTGGCTCTAGAGTATAATATTTCGAAGATTTAACATTCCAATTTTAAAGAGATCGGATTGAGTTTCCAAACGTGTACAATTTTATTTAAATTAAAAGGTCTAAGCAGTATAGTATTGATATCAACTTCGATGCAAATCACCTAAAAAACTTTCTACCTCTTTTTAACCCTGTTAGGCGACGAGTTTCAATAAAATGCGAACCACACCTTCCATCAATTCTGTTATATAATGTTCATGCAAAGTTTGAAGTTGATTGGACCAAGGAATCACGTTGTCCCATAAAAACTTTGCCGCCGTTTTTTACCCTCTTAGGGGTAGAATTTCAAAAAATGCTTTCTCATCGGATGCCTACGTCATACAAAAAATACACCCTACAAGCTTCAGGTCTCTACAACCAGCGGACTTAAACAAAGAATTTTATGAGTATAATAATAATAGATAGGAAGATTATTAAATCTTTTCATGTACTTCAATTCAATTCAATTCAATTCAATTCGTTTATTAATACAAGATATAACATTACAGATTAATCCAATGCGCTATACCTATCTAAATTTGCAACAGTTAAATAAACTTCAAAATAAACAATTTAAAAAAAAAAAAAAAATTTAAATAAAAAAATCAAAATTTAAATAAATATAAAACGTAACATGCTGGCAATCAATGTATAATCTAATCGTTCATAATTATACATCATATTATATTCTAAGCATAAACATTAATTAAAACTTTACAATGGTAACATCTAAATACTTTTTGTAGGTACCAGGATGACTACAATATAATTAAAAATGTAATCTAATTTACAAGCCTTCGCAATAACTGAGACACTTATGTTCGATCGTCGTCCATCCATCCGCAAACACATCAAACTGAGGATACTTGGCAATGAGCGTATTGAGATGACGTTGCGCCCGCGAAATAGGTGACTGTTGGCGGTACAACGTACGTGCTCGCATTGGTTCAAACAGAGGCACGCGCCCAGGGCGGAATCTTGCACGTCTCTCTGGTACACAGAGTCGACTGGCTTCGCCCACCAGCATAGGACAGTTGATTATATCACGAAGAATACGGCAAAGGGTCAACATTTGGTCACATAATCGTCTTGTTTCAAGGGAGTTTAATCCTAATACACCTTGAAGGAATTTTGTAGGGTACATAAATGGATAGTATCCATACTGTTTCTTGTATAAAAATCTTAGGAATCTCTTTTGCACCTTCTCTATCATTAGCGCGTATGTAACTTCGTACGGGTTCCAAACACAAGCGCTAGACTCAATTTTTGATCGGATGAGGGATGTATATAAAAGTTTGATAGCGTCCATATTGTAGAAATTTTTACAGTTACGAGACACAAAGCCCAGCCTTTTAAAGCATGTGGCGGTAAGAGGGCGTATATGATCGTGAAAATTAAGCTCCGTGTCAAAGTCTACGCCTAGATCCCTTACTGAGTAGCATCGAGTGATTGGTTCACGGCATAGTTCATACTGCGTGATTATTCTATGTGAAGAACGGGTAAAGCTCATCACTCGACATTTTGAGATGTTAAAGTGAAGTTTGTTTGTGTTGCTCCAAGCTTGAATAGCGCTTATATCCCTTACTTACGTACTTAAAAAATATAAAATAATAGAACCTGTACATATTTTGATTTTCCTTCTTGCCTCATTGATCATGTTGGTAGTAAGCTCTGGCCAGGACAAATATTCGTGTAGTGAGCATACCTATTTTTTATTTCTGCGTGTGGGTATTCTATGAGTATCTGTGTTTATCAGACTCTGGTACCCACAGTACAAGCTGTGCCTAGTTTGAACAACCATTACCTATATTGTGTCAGTTATTCCGTACCTATTATTATTTCTGTAATATAATTAATTAATTTACTTTCGAGAGAAAGCTCCAACAAATGATACAAAAAAACGTAGATGTAATAATTCTAGTTTTCTGCAAAAACGTAACTAAATAACGATCTGAATAATTGTAATCTCAGCAAACTGCTTGTTAGATTTAGTTTTATAGTTACATTAGTCTAGTAGAAATAAATTATGAACAACATTTTGGAAAATTTATTACTCAATTTCGTATCGAGCAAGTAACTTAAGGCTCCATAGATTACGCTGTTTTCTTGTTACATTACAACAGATAGAAAATAAATAATCAAGTAATAAGTAATTTATAACTTTATTGTTTATTGAAAAAATAAGATAACTCCACAAAAAAATTGCCTTTTAAAAGCCTTGCCTTTTAAATGTCTTTTGAAAGGCAATTTTTTGTATTGCATTTAAGATTATTTCTAATGAACTTAAATATTGTTTATCTATCCTCTCTCTCAATAAAGGTTGATTTAAATGCAACATAAGAAAAAATAATTGTACCCTCGAACCTTTCGTGGGTTAGCCAGGTTTACTTCAGACTATGTTTGATCATCCACATCATTCAAACCTGTAATATGTCCATGCTGAATCCACACCATCCACATCAGCCTATATCAGTCCACTGCTGGACAAAGGCCTTCCCTAATATAGTGGGATAATGCCCGTAATCCTCTCGCAGGGTAGCGGCTTGGGGATCGCAGGGCACAGATTCTCGCACTCCCGACGCTGCTGCCCGTGGGCGGTCAGGGAATTTAGCTGTGCTAATGTGAGGCTCCGCTATTTCGCATCTAGCTGGCCGCGCCAGAGCCCCGTTTGTGCTGAGTAGGTCTCCCAAAAAGATTTCCACGCAGAACGGTATCGAGTCCTTTCCTTCCTAGTAAACTTGAAGATATCATTGGTAAAACTGGTGCGAGAACACTTCACTGTTTAGATAATGTTTGACTAGCCTAAAGATTTTGGTTTACTTTAATCGCCGACACCAGAGTTAAAAAATAAAACCCTTTATAAAATGTCTCTTGAAATAGGCCTCCCCTAACATTTTTTTACTGGGTCCTATCTCTCGCTACCCTTCTCCAATGGAATCCACTCGTGAGTTTCAGGTTTTCGTCCCATCTCATTCGTTGGCATCCTCCATTGCGTCTGTCCTTAAGGTACCAGTAGGAGACAATTTGTTCTCTATTTATTTTGTGTCTCACGGATCATGTCGCCGCTCCATCTCCACTTCTATTTATATTCTATCTATTGGTCTATTTGAGTAAATACATCTGCTGCTTGAGTATTCTTACTTACTCGAAGAGACACCAGACCACCCCTCTATTGGGATTAAGGGCAGACCCTCAAAACCCCACCCTTTTAAGTATTTTCTTTTGTTGCAGTCAACCTCGCAATACTGCTGGCAGCCAAAGTCGGGCTGTTCAAGATAGTTGTAGGAATAGCCCTGGTCTTAATAAGCATGAAGTTGGTGGTCGTCATGGCATGGGCACTAGCCATATTCAAATACGTCCCAGACCCATACATTTATCACTCACAAGGCTATCAAAAGATACCAAATTTGGACCGTAATCCTTTTGATCATGGCCATTTCGGGCATGGAAATGGGTATTATGGTGGACAGAATAGTATCATAAGTTCTGTGTTGAAATTCTTCAAACTACAGTGAAATAGGTGCGTGTAGAATGTTCTAGTATTTTAAATGGTTGCGTTTACTCAGTTGTTGTGACGCCACCTGATCAAATACTTTTTATTTGGTGCACGACTCAACATTTCCACTTATTTATTCATAAATATAAATTATTTTATAACAATCTAGAAAATACACAGCTTAAACAAATATGTTGGTTCTTATTATAATATTTTTTTCGAGAAACTACTCACCTACATTGCTTGAAAACCATATAATGCCAGTATAATGCCAGTACTGTAAATATACGACAAGAATGCCTTTGTTTTGTTCACAGTTCATTTCTTCTACGTGGTCGCAACAAAACTGTTTGTCTTGAAGATTGTCTACGGAGCAATATTCTACGCCCTGGTCCTGAAAGGATGGCACTTCGTCACCTGGTTCATTCACTACTTGAAGGAGTCGAAACATCATCATGAATACGTGGAGTTTGACCACGAACCGTATCATCACAGCCACCATTATGGCCACGAACATGATCATTATGGCCATCACGATCATTATGGCCAACACGATCATTATGGTCATGATCATGGTCATGACTATCACGGACCTGTCAGTTATGAATCTGACAGTTACGGACCGTACGCCTACGAGAAACAAGGGCATAGTGCTAATAAGAATGCTTATGATGCCGATGGCTCTTACTCAGTAAAAAATTAGTGTATAGACTCACTAGAATTAGTTTAACCCTTACTAAAAATTATAAATGATAAATGAATTTATTGTTGTTTAATTAGGTGCTGACATTACATTAGTTTTATATCATAATAATTTGCATCTTTAGTCTACCATGGTCAGGCTAACAACTTGGTAAGGAGAAAAAAATTATAAATCTATTGAATTAAAAATATTTTTATGAAAATAGTAAAATAATAGTCAATATAGAGTCAGTTAAGTCAGTTAGAATTACAATAGAAGCAGAAATAGTTTGTTACAATGACGAATAGTTAACTGTTGACATTTATTTATTTGTGTCATAATACTCGTAGTAGTAGTTTGTGAGAGCTATTTATACCACACGATACGTTGCGGCGCCGCATCGCAATTCTTTTTCCTTAGCAACATTGCGACGGTGCTACAGCGGCATTCATTTATATGTAAATATATCTGATCCGTTTAAGCAAAAGAAACAACAGAGACGTGGAATGTGAACTGCCGCTTTGCCGTGTACTTCTCTCTTCGTGTTGCAAGGTTTACCTATTATGTAAAACTTTGCCATAAGATTGAAACAGCAATCAATACGAAATCTGCCGTAAAAAAATTGTAGTTACAATTTTAATTACTTACTGAATAAAAATAACTTTATAAGTAAGTAATAGCGCATTCCAACTACCGGTGAGTGATCAGCAGGTCTAGTACTAATTTATATTAGTTCAGGGAGCTGAGGGTCCCGTATCTTATGAGAGAACAGTGTGGCACAGGCAACGCTCCGCCGCCGCAACGCATCATGTGGTCTAAAGTGTCATGAGGATGACTACATAATAGTAGGAAATATTATCGGGCTTATAAAGTTGTTGGCTAACTTTCCTCTGTGGATTATAAGCACGATATGAAATTGTGATGTGAGGCCATTAGTCAGCATTAGATAATTTATGTGAGCAAGAACATTATCATCGTAATGGGTGAACAAAGAGTGGAGAGTCGCGCTGCGTGATAAATGTTGCTAAGTATTTTTCTTATTTTACTAATATACTATCTGTACAAACTCAAAACCAGACAAAAACATTGAAATAAAACCAGCGGGTTCATTCAGAATATATATTAAAACTAGAGGTCGGGTGGTGCGCGAGCTGCGTGCAGCTCGCGGTTTATGTTTTGCATCTTATCGCTATCAAATAGGATTTCAAATAGAAAGTAGCAATCAAAGAGGTAAATGAAGTTGAAGGAGCAAACAAGGAAAACATCAAAGTAAAAGACACATTCAAAGAGGATATCGATGTTAAAAAATCAATCAAAGAAGATAACTGATATAGGAGAAGCAATCAAAAACTTTATCGAAGAGGAAGAACCAATGAAAGAGGATATCAATGTGAATAAAGCAATCAAAAGGAATATCGAAGAGGAAAAAGCAGTCAAAGAGGTTGTCAATATTAAAGTAACAATCAAGAAAACAAAAACGAATAAATAAAATAACAAACAAACACGTGGTAGAAGCAATCAAAAAATAAAAATCGAAATCGAAATCGAAATCGAAATCGAAATCGAAATCGAAATCGAAAACGAAAACGAAAACGAAAACGAAAACGAAAACGAAAACGAAAACGAAAACGAAAACGAAAACGAAAACGAAAACGAAAACGAAAACGAAACCGAAAACGAAAACGAAAACGAAAACGAAAACGAAAACCAACACCTACCCTACAACTACCCAACACCTA
This sequence comes from Horisme vitalbata, assembly GCA_951804965.1. Classification (NCBI taxonomy): domain Eukaryota; kingdom Metazoa; phylum Arthropoda; class Insecta; order Lepidoptera; family Geometridae; genus Horisme; species Horisme vitalbata. The sequence continues at coordinate 2,009,573 of OX638090.1, forward strand.
CTCTACAACTACCCTACAACTACCCTACAACTACCCTACAACTACCCTACACCTACCCTACACCTACCCTACAACTACCCTTAGCCTACCCTACAACTACCCTACAACTACCCTACACCTACCCTACATTTACTCTACAACTACCCTACACCTACCCTACACCTACCCTACAACTACCCTACAACTACCCTACACCTACCCTACACCTACGCTACAACTACCCTACAACTACCCTACACCTACCCTACAACTACCCAAACCCGACCCCTACCCCTACACCTACACTTCACTAAAAATCTATACAATTCTATCTGGGAGAACAACCGTGTGATCGACAAAATGAAAAAAAAAGTTTTGTATGAGGGGTTGAAAATTTTGTATGGGACTATTTTTTTTTGTATGGAACCCTAATTTTTTTTTTCGGATCCTTACATAAAAATAAACTCTGAGCAACATTAGTTTTAGCACGAACCCTCTACGACCTATAGTTTCCGAGATACATGGGGGGTGGGGGTGAAAGGGGGGGAAAAGGGGAAATGTCAGATTTTTCCTGAAGTCACCCCCATTCCCTCTACACGATTCCACCAAAAATTTCAACCCTACGAAGTTGCATCTGGGAGAACAATCATGTCAATCAGTCAGTCAGTCAGTCAGTCAGTGAGTGAGTGAGTGAGTGGTAATCCAGCTATATATAATATAATTTCACGGCGACACTCCATACGAAGCTGGGAGTTTTCGTCACCGCGTTCTAGAAAGCGTGCAAATTTAGCAGCGACATCTAGTTAAATACTTATGAAATTTACATTATTAAACTCTTCGTCTCTGTTTGGTCGCGATCATCGAGTTAGTATTGCCCTGCGTCGTTGAAATACATAAACATCAAAAAAGAGATTTGCTCTAATTTAGACGGTATATCGCTTGAAAAGTGTTCAATGTCGGTTCACGAGGCAGCGTGCGCCGAGTATTGGTGCAGATATTTTTTCCACGTTCGTGGGGCTCTAGAATCTCGAAATCTCGAAGGGCGCGATACAAATTCGTGTAATTAAATTATTGAGATAAATAGTTAAAATACTTATTATCGATGCCCTCAACCCAAAAATATTGACATGTCTAAATAAGCCATGGATACATTATTTCCATTTGCAGTATATTTCGTAGCAAAGTACGCAAAACAATAATTAAAAGGGCGCTGTTTTAATTGGTTGTGTTCTTTTATTTGGAAGATAAACGATACAGTGAAAATATCGTATTTTTACCTACACCAGTGGATTGAGTGCGAAAAACACACCTTACTACAAAGTTTGCGTTAACTTTTATTTTGTATGAAAATGGAGCAGCGCTCTTAGCGGGAAGTTTGTTAAACTTTGACATTTACATACAGAAATATAGTTACCGCAAACTTTGTAGTAAGGTATATTTTTGGCACTCAAGCCACAGAGTTCATACCTATAGCGCATGTTAAAACAAGTAGAGTAGAAAATTGTTGTCATGCGCAGGTTAAACCGAACACTCCGAAGATTATATTTATAATTAAATTTTGATAAGAAATGTCTTGGTAATATCTGTCTGAACGCGCCATAATTGAAGAGCCATGCAATAGCCGTAACCTGTCAGTTAGCTGTCAGATGACAGCTAATCCCCTAAAAGAGGGGAGGCGCAGGATGTCTAAATATAGAATTAATGCGAGAGGGTCCTGGCGTCCTGGCTGACCTTGCACGCCGAGGGACTCGGAACTAATTCGTTTAGACTTCATCTCAAACATTCAAACGAAAAAATCTAATCAAAAATACTTTTATTTTCTTACAAGGTAATTATTACATGGGTTGGGTCCTTTAAGTTGCATTAATCTGTGTTGAGGAGTCCTCTCTTTAAGGTGGTCAGTCTTAACCAAGCTAAGTGCCTAAGTACAAAGTATTTAAATCACATTATGAAAAAAATATTTACATAATTATTAGGTGAATGTTGCTGTGTGTGTCTTTGATCAAGTTGATCCAAATGTATGCAGGTAAGAAATGATCCTAGCAATAAGACCACCTTTTATAACATTTGTAATAAACTATAAATAAGTAAATAAATTATGATCAGAGATTTTGTAATTCAAGTCTTAGGTTGATTCTAAACTTATTTTTATGGAATTCGATTTAACTGGTTTCAAGAACGTGTTACGTTCTTTGTTATAAAAAAAAATAAAACATTTTTTCTTCAAAACGGCCAACTGTATCAGAAAAGTTTTCTATAAAATAGATTTAGAATCACCCAAAGACCTTAATTACAAAAAAATCCGATTAGAATTCGGACTTCGACCTCTAACTCCCTGATTTCATGAATTGGTGGTTATCAACCCAAGGTGTTGCTAACTTAAACTTACTTCACTATTAAACAGAGATGCGAGGTTCGAACGCCCAACACCACTCATAAAATCCTACATAGAAAGTTTGTGAAAAAGATCTCAAATGTAAAGATTTAACGCTAACCGATTTCAATGCCCAATTAATAATTATAGTTCAATAAATCTCATAAATCTCATATCCCTTTAAATGTATCATGTCTCCTCTTTTTATTTAACATATAAATGTAAGCGACAAGCTTACTTTATCGAGCGTTATAATATGGCATTTGATTATAAATAAGGGGCATGTTTGTTTATCTTTAATATCAACTCTACATGTTTCGTTATCCCTACATGTGCAAGTTTAGATTTGGGCAAGTATACTTGTGCGTGTGTTGGAAGAAATTTGCGCGAATTCTTTTAACCACCCTCTACGTATACTTGTATATATATTGCAAGTATATTGTAACATGTATGGCTGGCAATGGGCTGGTATAACGCCAAAAGTACTGAAGTGGCTGAGGTGAAATATTTTACATAAGATGTAGATATATTATATATAAGATGTAGGTATAGATCAGGACTAACAATATGCTAGATACTTTTTATCCGGGTATCAAGCGAGCGAAGCTGCGGGTGAAAGCTAGAAATAAGATCGTAAAGAATATTTTTTACGCTAGATGTTGTTGAAATTATTTCATCATGGTACGGTTCTATTTCCATGTATTATAGGTATTAAGTATATACCTATGATTCCAACGTTGAAACAATAATGTTATTATAGGGAAACCCTTGAAGCGCCTTACGCCATAATCCAATACGAGCTAAGTGCAGCGTGTTTAATGTTTGACAGCCTTGACTGTACGATAAACATAGGTAGCTGTTGTGATTCTATATCCACTTGGGTTGCTTCTGCAACTGACAACAACTGAACTGAAAAGGCTGGCTGTTAGCTCTATATTTTTATATGAACTACTTTATGTGCAAAATTTCAGCGAAAGCGGATTTAGTAGCAAACATCGACAAATTTTTGCCTCATTGTGATATTATCTAACATATTTAATCAAAACATATTAACATATGTTATCTGTTTATATATATAAACTAGAGATGTCCAGAGTTATCACGAGTTAATCTCGCCCAATTTTGTAAAATAAATAAAAACACATACATAAATAAATAAAAACATATATATCCAATACCTTGACACTCTCTGCTAAGTGCTAGTATTAGTATTATATATATATATATATATATATATATATATGTATTATTGGTATATGTCAATGATGTGTCAATGGTATTTGGAGTACAGTAAACAGAGATCAGTTTTGCATTCAATAGCTTTAGCGCAAGCGGAGCTTGGCGCGGGTCAGCTTGGATATGTAATTCCCACGAAACCCAATTCCAGCCCCAAAATGAATTTCAATACTTGAGTTTCGATTACCCCTAAAGTGATGAAAGATCGAGTATTCATTTATTTTCAAGAACCTACGCGGAGTATGAGTGGTGTATTGGAGGTAATTTGGAAAGCGGAAATGTTTTTTTAAGATTAGTTCTGTGTCTAGGCTCTCGTAAGTTTTTAGGTTTAGGTACAATCGTACAAAATGACCATAAATCCAACACAAAACGAAAGTTGTCTACATAGCTCAGAGAATTAGGAAGCTCAAGCAGCAAGCTGGCAGAGGGCTGGCCATATCTGTCAAAAAACCGAAAACCGCCCTCCGGCGAGGTGGTGTGACGATTTGCGAAACGCTGTGCTGGTAGAAGCTGGATGCGTCGAGCTCAGGACAGGGCGCAATGACGCTGGACTGCTATATATTCCAATGATGATGATGATGATGATGGTGTACAAAAAGATTTGATAAACGAGTCAGCACAAATAATTATTTTATTTATTTACTAGCTATTTACTGCCCCCGGCTTCACTCGCGTGGTACCCAAATAACTCAATTAGCAATACCAAAGGTAACTATAGGGTCAACTCAATACCTAATACGAAGAAAAATCTGTGTACGGACACCCTAATCACCAAGCGGTATGAAATATTCTTGACGAACTTTTCTCATACCTACCTTTACAGAAAAAAATCATAAAAATCAGTCGAGCCGTTTCGGAGGAGTGCGACCACAAACACCACGACACGAGTTTTTTATTTATGTTTTATTTATGTTTTATTTAGGGCTTACACAATCCTTACAAAATCCTTCCGACTAATATTATGAATGTATTACATTTGTGAGGATGGATGGATGGCTGTTTTTTACTCTTTCACGCAAAAACTACTGAAAGAATTTGGATGAAACTTGGAATATAGGTACATTGTTTATGACCTGGAATAACACATAGGCTAAATTTTATCCGGGTACCACGCGAGTGAAAGATAAGAAGAAAGAAAGATATATTTATTTCACCCAAATTAAAATTATGAGCATTTAGTAGTAAATTAACTATACTAAGGTTGGGTGTGATTAACTTTAATTACAAAAAAAATATCAAAAGGGTACAACAGGACCCCAGGAGTGAAGCCGCGGGTGGAAGCCAGTACTTAAAATTTTTGATGCCTTTCCTGTGCTTGCTCTTCTTAGGTAGCCACAGCCAGAACAAGTTTATGCTACAAGACGTTATTCGTTTGTACAGAAATATTATTACTTAGTACGAAAAACACCGAAATACGTAAGCAGACTAAAGTCCATGATGTCAGCGAGCAGATATTGAGGCTTAAGTGGAGTTGGGCAGGACACTTGGCCAGACGGAGTGACGACAGGTGAACCAAGACGCTGACCGAGTGCTGGCCGAGAGATGGTCATAGAAATAGGGGACGTCCACCGGCCAGATGGTCGACTGTATCAGAAAAACCGTAGACGGCACCCGGCTTAGACTAGCGTAGGATCGAGACTAGTAGCATAATTAAAGGCAGGCCTAAACCCAGCAGTGGGCCGAAAATTTCTGAAATGACAATGATAATGAGTACGAATTATTTAGGTTAAGTGTCTTCAGTCAACCTAATTTCTTCAGAGGGCAAAAGACCCAACCTTTATTATCCTTCAACATCCATCTATTACATGCCTATTACCATGAAAAAGCAATGTATAAGTTGCTGACACGAAAAGTGTTTCCAATCGTCTTTGTAACATACCTTTACAACATTTATTTTGGCTGTCAAAGACACTGTTACACAAATAAACGATCAATAATGTACAGAATGGAGCTGTAAAGCAAATTGTGTGAAACGCTGAAGACACCGAGGCGTAAAAGGACAATGTATTTTATCGGCAAAACGTGGTTTTAAGCATAATACCGTAAATAACGCCGTATCCATAGCGGCTGCCGTAGACCGGAAATTTCACCGGATCTTCCATTGAATGAATGATCGATGATTTTAGCATTGTTCTGTCCGATAAAACTTTATCAATAAAATAGGTTAGGCTCTTTGTAGCATGAGCTAGTGGCCAACTCTGGTGTCGGAGTCTTTTGACCTGAAGGCCTCCGAACTGGCATAGCGTCTGAAAAAGCCAGGACCAACCAACTTAGCGCACAGATAACTTAAATAAGACTATTAAAACTGGGTAGGTACTTTTTTTTTTTTTATTATGATGCATTTTTAGGCTTCCGTACCCCAAGGGTAAAATCGGGAGCCTATAACTAAGACTCCATTGTCCGTCTGTCTGTCTGTCAGTCGGTTTGTTGGTATCAGGCTGTATCACATTTTCACAGAAGAGGTATGTCTGTTGCCGCTTTAGCAACAAATACTAAAACCAGAAGAAAATAAATATATAAGTTGGGCTCCCATACAACGGTACAGAACCCTACGTGCGCTAGAACTACTCGCACTTGGCTCGCAAAGTAAAGTTAAAAGTATTTGAAGAAGCATTTCACTGTAAATACGTTTTTCCAAGAATATTACCGTTATTGATTCTCAAGATTCATTCAACATTAAAATAAGAAAACCCAGAAAAGTCTATGAATAAGAACATCGCTCCGGCTAGGTACCTATTAAACCTGACAGTAGTATCGCAGACCGTTCCATTCCAGTGTCTTTGTCGATGAAACTGTCCTTGTTCGCCAATAATACTTACTGTAGCAGTTTATTTGTCTAAGACTTATTGCTGGACATTATTTGCGATACATTTGTTGATAATTTTAGTACTGAATTCTTTGCTGTAGAAGATGGCGTCTCGAATTTTCTACGTTGGCAAATCCTATCCTAACTTATGAAAATATATTAATGCAAGAGTTAGTTTTTTTGTTAATTTGCTTGTTTGTTTAACTAATTTTAGTACTGAATTCTTTGCTGTAGAAGATGGCGTCTCGAATTTTCTACGTTGGCAAATCCTATCATAGCTGAAAATATATTAATGCAAGAGTTAGTTTGTTTGTTTATATGGGTTTGGGGTGTGAGGTGTTTGCCACCTTGGTAACGCTAAGCCAACCTCACCTGCCCTTGGTGCACCCTGCTAACTAACGAACGGGGCTCTGGTAGCCGGCTGATTGCGCCACAGTGCATCCTCTCCGGGTGAGCTTAATTCCCTGACCACCGACGGACAGCAGGCAGTGTTGGCGGTGCGAGAAGCTGTTTCTGCGATCCTCAACCCGCGTGCTCAGCGTGTGGATTATGGGTATATCCCCCTTATTATTAATTAGGGGAGAATTGAGACTGATTTTAGTAGTAGTAAAGATCTTTGTGGAGGGCCCGTCTGGGGAAGTACCTACTGCCACCATACCTGTTTCTGCCGTGAAGCAGCTGTACTGTGTTTCGGTTTGAAGGGTGTGGGTGCCGGTGGAATTGCAGGCACAAGAGGCTAATCACCTTCATGGCTCAAATTGATGGACGCAGGGCGTTGCATCGTAGAGCACGTTCCGAAAAAACGTCTACGATGCAATGCTTTGTGATAGGTAATGGTTACCACTTAACATCAGGTGGGCCAGGTTCTTGTGCCATCTTTAAGTACCATAAAAAAGATATATAAAGATTGATGTTGTTGTTTGTTTGTTGTAAACACTTACTCAACTTTTCATCATGATTCCATATACACGTTGTCAGGGGTACAGAAAAGGATAAAGGGTACATTTGTCCTGAAAAACAGGTCTGTTCCTGAGGACGACAAACAAAATTTTGACGACCGAAAATTTTGGCGCAGTGGGCGAAGGCCCGCCTGAGACGCAGAAGGTTGCGGGTTCGATTCCCGCTGCGGGACGAATGGTTTTATGTTTTGTCTCGAGTCTGGGTATTTTCTATGTATGATATGTATGTATTTACAAAAACAAAGTATATATGTATATGTATATTGTATTATTATAATACACTCTGCTTAGTTTGGCGCTACATGATGCTGTGTGATATCATCAAGCTGCATCCAGCATTATTTATTATTTATTGACAACATCTACATTAGGGCGATTGAGTTCAAAATCTAGTTAGTAATAAGTACAACATTGAAGTATAATACTTATGGGTTGTTATTGAAACGCTGTATAACGCAAAATAAATAGTCCTTGGTGATACATTTGTGTAAATAGTGTAATAATGACTCAGCTGAATAATTAGCTTTTCACGTAATTTTTTGGTATATTTTGTTCATCAGTTGAGGAACAAAATATAGCGCGTGGCACAATAATTTGTGCGCCACTTTGTTTTCTTCGACTCTTTGCGATATTTGGAATAGGTATAGAAGGTCGTAGCATATGAATTTTATATACATTGGCAAGTCATATAGCGATGCTGCCTGTTAAATGCTATTCTATTGCATTTCTATAAGCTAGTCCAAAAATAAAATGATGATAAATGATTAAACTACAGTCAGGATTTTGATAATTTTTTAACCGTCAGTTAATGCAGTAAAGTAATAAAAGTAAAGAGTATTATCACTGAATATGATAAATTCTAAAAAAAAATTGAAACCTATGCAACGCCTTAAACAAATTACATTGATACCCTCGAGAGCAATGAATCCGGGTCACTCAAAGAATCCGAAAAATCTCGGAAAGTAAGAATGCTAGGTTAATGCAATAAATTGTATTTAATAGACAATTTAATACTCCTTAAATGAAAGTTAAAAAAATATGAGTCACCATACATTTTATTTACACAAAATTACATAAAGAAAAATAACTGCTGATCTCTCCTTAAAACAAAAATAGGAAACATGAAATTTTTGAACTTTATGACGATTTTCTTGAATTTCAATACTTCGTATTACCTCCTCGTGCTTCCATTACTGCGTTTACGCGGTTTGGCATGCTGTACACCAAGTTCCTTATACGATTTTGGGGAATATTCTCCCATTCCTCTGTGAGAGCAATTTTGAGCTCAGGAAGCGTGATTGGGGGAGGGTTTCGTTGTTTTACGCATCTCCCTAGCTCGTCCCAAGCATGCTCGATCGGGTTGATATCCGGGCTGCGCGCTGGCCACTCCATACAAGTAATGTTCATCTCTTGAAGGTAGTCATTCACAATCCTACCTGTATGAGGTCGGGCATTGTCATGCATAAATATAGCATCCTCACCCAAATTGACCATAAATGGACCAACGTGTTCGTTGAGGATTTCTTCCACATATCTTACGCTAGTTAAAGAGCCGTTTTCTATGATCACCAGCTCTGTGCGACTTTCAGAGGAAATTCCGGCCCACACAAGTACAGACCCACCACCGTAGGCTACTTTTTCTTCGATGCATGCTTGCTTGAATCTTTCCCCTGGTCTTCTATACACTCTGTGTCTTCCATCGTGCTTGTAGAGCATAAATTTTGATTCGTCAGAGAACATAACTTTCGACCAATCTTCAATACTCCAATTTACGTGGTTCTGGGCATATCTTAGTCTTGAAATACGATGGCCACGCTCCAGTTTAGGGCCGTTTGCAGGTCTAAGGGGTTTTAAGTTAGATTCAGCAAGCCGACGTCTTACTGTCCATGCACTTGGGTTACTTCCTCCGAGGCGTCGAAACTGATTTGTGAGTTCAGTTCCTGTGAGAAAGCGATTTCGAAGCATGGTGTTCACCAAGTATCGGTCTTCTCGTGCTGTGGTACACCTAGTTCTGCCCGTTCCTGGTCTCCGTAGGTTAGAACCAGTTTCTTCGTAACGTCGGAGAACTCTTTGTACTGTTGACAGCGACACACCGACAGTCCTGGCTGTATCGCGCTGACTCCGTACGGTTTCCACCAATGTAAGTATTCTGGTGCATTCTTCAAGTGTAAGCGACATGATTTCAGCTTGAATAATGAATATTGAGCACTATCAACCTGGTTTATGTACCAACATAAATGACAGATTACAAACAAAAGCAAAAACAAATCCTGTAATTTCGTAGTTCCATCTTCGACAGTGTTCCCTTTTCAAATTTGATTTTTTTATGATAACTTTACAATAACTAAGAAGTTTTAATACTTTCATTTAAGGAGTATTAAATTGTCTATTAAATACAATTTATTGCATTAACCTAGCATTCTTACTTTCCGAGATTTTTTGGATTCTTTGAGTGACCCGGATTCATTGCTCTCGAGTGTATTTCGGGCCTAAACTACCCAATAAATAACATATTCTGCTATCCTAATATACAAGTTTTTAAGATCTAAGCTTTTTACTCCAACTTTGACTAAAACCTTGTCTAGTTTTATCTAACATTTTATTTTACTCCAAATCGCCTCAAAGAAAACTTGTTGAAGGTTCTACAAAATGTCTGAGCGTTTCGTCGCTGTTGATAAGAAAAATGCTTGTGAGGCAAATAGAGACGATCCCCACGGCGACATGTTAAGAACATGCTGATGTCACGAAAGCAGGGACTTACTGACTGGCGATTAAAGTTGCGCAATAGACTTTTATGCAACGGTTACATTGATAGGGAAGGCTGGGTAATGTATGTTTAATGATATTATTTGGTTTTTATAAGTTTGACAAAAGTTATAATAAGGAAAATAAGGTAAATTGATTTTTAAGCAGTAATTAGCAGGAACAAAAATTTTAATTTTTGAGGTCACTTCAATCTCGAACCCGATTGTGACTGGATCATAACGAAAATAAAAAAGTGAAGTGTGAAGTTTCATATCAATTTTAACTAATTGAAACTGGATTAGATAGTAACATAAGAAAAACTCATACTTAGAGAAGAATTTTTCGTTCAACTAGTCTACGGAAATTAGTCTACATCGTAGAAAAAAGTAATCTATACGACTTAGCTTTCAGTATGTACCTACATTTTTGAATTAGTTGTAAAATAATTTTAAAGAATCTGGCCAAAAATTGCCATTAGAGTGAGCTAGAGTTTTCTTAAGTCGCTCGTTCAGAATATTCCTAAACGCGGCGATAGCAACATCCCCACAGCATAAACATTATTTACACCCGACATTAACATAAAGAACAGTGACATAAAACCGAAATATTACGACATGTAATGACTACACGAACGCAACGAAATGAAAACTTATCGTTCACAATAAATAACGTTTATTCGAAAAACAACATTAGTAACTTAAACATTTTTATTTAATAACTTAAAATGTACACTGGAGAATGTACTATTGAAATATCAATCCGTATGATTTTTTTACCTATCATAAAAGGATTTCTTTATTATCACACAGTCATCAGTCATCACTCACATTAAAATAACTAAAATAATCAGTCTTGTCTCGCGAAACGTGTGCGCGGATCACTCTATGTTATCGTCCACTATCATGTAGTCCAGACCGTTGCCATCCCCTTTTGTCACTTCATTGTCCTTCGTCACTTTGGCGGTTGTCTTCAGTTCCTTTTTCCTGATCTTTCCATGTGTTGTCGTCGCTTCCACGTCCAACTCTTCAATAGGTGCTACTGTTGATGTTGCTGTTGTTTGTTCTTCCTTCTTCTCAGTTGTAGTTTCAATGATCACGGGGTTTTTGACTTCAATGGGGATGATTCTTTCTGGCGGTGGAGGCGGCAGGTCGTGCTTGGGAGCAGAAACTAAGAGAACACCGTTATCGTAAACAGCGGTGACTTCATCTTCCTTGCATCCTGGTGGAAGGGCGAAGTTCTGCACGAATCTATTCACCATAAATAGATCATCGTCGCTAGCTTTCTTCCGCCCTTCGACGATTATGAAACGGTTCTTCACTTTCACTCTCAGGTCTTCAGGGTCGAATCGTTTAACGTAAAGATCGATTTCGCACTTGTTTCGGCTCGAGACGAGTTTCGGGTCTTCTAGAGGGTTCGCTGCCTGGAAGAGGTCATGCCAAGGCCATAGCTTCATGCGCGGTGGGAACACGTAATGAACGAGCCTGTCCATTAGTGTGAATGGATCGTCCATCTGCTGTTTGGGCTTCTGGACCTCATGGCAGGAGACTGTCGCAGCGAGAGCGATAAGAACGCACGCGTGTTTGAGCATGTTTATCTATCAGTTGCACAATAACTTCTGCCAGTTACAAGCTGCGCGGGGCTTATATAGTCTTGGTGCCGGTGTGGCTGGTTCGAGAATGCTCCTTCATTGATGGACGCCCGGGGCAGGTGCCGTCAACAGTTGTGTGAAAGTTGATCAGTGCGTCAACTGTTAGGGCGTGACTCATTGGAAAGCACACGTGTGTTTGTTTTGGGTTATTTAATGTTCTTGGAAAGGTGTTGAGTCATTGTTTGTTGTTTTTCTGTCGAATTTTATGCAATCTCAGATAAATACAGTTATTCGGAGAAAGAAACCTACTTCTCCTTTCAGGGGTATCCGTAGGGCAACGTTTTATTTAAATCACCTAGACATGAGTGGGTAGAATTTAGTTTGCAGAATCAATTGATCTGTAAACTTGTGAGATTTCATCTAGACTGCTTAGTTCGTGAATTTGGCAGTCTGGAAGATAAACAACCATCAACTTCTTACTAAGTACGAAAATTCACGGTATCTTAATAATTTCTGAGAAGATATTTCATTTACTAGAAACATTATCAAGATGAAACTATCAGACTTCGACTGGTGATAGGCAACTTGGCAAATAAACTTACATCGAGTGAATTTGGTGCCCTTAAGTTTATCAAACTTAGAAATAATATTAATAGTTTGCACCGATTTGATGCAGTGTAGTTTTAAATTCTTCATTTGACTTAACATGCAGCCCCAAACTAAGCAAACCTTGTATCATGGGAACCACAGGACTGTTATTACTTCTACTTATAGTTTGTAAATTCATACACATTATTTAAAGATTACATCCAGATCAATTGAAAAATATTTGCAAATCATACATAAAATTGTCTCACGGCGCGAATCGAACCCGCAGCCTTCTGCGTCTCAGGCGGGCCTTCGCCCACTGTGCCACAGAGGTCGTCAATGACCTCTGTGGAGTAATATTATATATGCGAAATTGAGTTTATGATTGTTGTTTGATTGTTTGTTACGCTTTCAGGCCATAACTATTATACCAATCATCATGATATTTCGCATACATGATGTTAGGGTGTATAAAAAAAGGACATATTCACGTAGAAAAGCAGAAGAAGAATTGCATCCATCTCGTTCGATGCCAAAACGAAGGATAAAAATATTAATAAGTTTTATAAGTGTTCAATGTTGAGTACTCCTGCGCTGCGCATACTGCGAGACAACACACACACGGCCGTTGAACTTGTGTGCGAGTACCGTTAGCAAAACTGATTGTAGTATGTATTTTGTAGGTCATCCGTGTTACAAAGCCTAGTATTTCGTTTTGTGTTGTTCTCAGAAGAAAGTGTCGTGTTTTTATGGCGTATTGTGATGTAAATTGTACGCATTCAGTTTTATGGTACCTAAGTTATAGTGATTTTCGATAAAATATTTCTGATCAATCAACCAACCAACGAACACTCTTCTAACCAAAATGCTGAAAAATATAACCATTTTTCAACCTATTTATATTGATTCCGATCACATGAAAAACATTTGAACACCAATAAATAATTCAGAAATATTAATTATTATGTATTAATTATTATTATTTTGTAGCATTTTGGTAAGAAGAGTGTTCTTAAATGTTATTAATAAATTTGCTAATAGGGTTCCACCCGTGATCGGGCATGACGCATGCAATTCAAATGAAATCAAATGAAATCTTTTATTTTCTGAAAAGTTAATCCACCCATACTTAAATAAGTATGGTCATTAAATAATGATGGTGACAAAGGTATAGGTTACCTGCAAGAAAAGTTCAAAATAAAGTAGGTAAGTAATTCCTCTGTCGATGCAATGTCGATATTGTAATTCATAAAAAATATTTCTTGGATTTTATATGCAAAATAATTATAATTCTAGATTTCTTGGTATTTCATTCAAAATATTATATTTTAAATAACTAACTAAGTAACTTGTAATTATTCTAAATAATAAGGTACTTTAAATATATTTACCACCAACGAAAGTCATATTTCATTTGAAGAAATACTATTGTTTTTATAACTTTTTTGATGGGATGATAAAAACCTAACTAATGTTACATCCAGTGCGGGGCTAAGAATAAAAATATATTTTTTATTGTAAACTATTTACAAAAGAACTTGGGGCTTACAAACTGAAGCTCCTTGCGAGCGTAGAGTAGATCAATTTAGAATCTTAGATTCCTAAGGTTTTCTCCTGTGATGTGATAATAGAATAAAATAGAATAAAAATGAGTTAATATTTTGAAAAAATAAAGAGTTTACAATGGCAATTGCACAGGAAAAGGTAATTATGTTAGGTGTAAATATGTTGAAGATAGCGGATTATGGGGCTCGAGTCCCGCAGAAGGCGAATTGGTGAGATGCATTTCAATTGCTTGAAATTATTCTTTAATTTTTTTTTCTCTTCTATTCAGCTTATTAAAGCTAGCTGTGGATGAGTGAGGTAAGAACCTAGAAGTTAAACCTATTAAAAAGTTGACAATACATTATTTTGAGTAAAAATATAATGTGGTTTTATAAACTTACAGCAGAAGGTCGAAATGGGTTGAAGTTTTTCCTAAAATTCACTTTTCCTTTTTTAATAGGATTTTTTTTTGTTGATTTTCCTGTTAAAAAAGAAAAGTGTCTTTGTTTTACCAACGCTCCTCTTAAAAGAGTGTGTGCATTTTATACCGTTGCGAATGCGAGGCCTACCTACGTTCATCGAAGCATACACAGAAATTTCTACTTTAAAAGCCTACAATAAGCACCAAATTCCATACACACCATTCAATTAGCGCCATAATCAGTTCAAAGTATTCTAGAGCCAATCAACTGCAATGTTGTAATTTGTGTAATACAGCCTTAGGAGATTCAACTTTATTTTAATACGCATATGGTTTAGTTTGGTTTGTCAATATAGAGGTACTTACTAGAATATTCTAGATCAGACTACCGGTGCGTAGTCGCGCGCCGGTAAAGTAGTAAACAAACCGGTAGATGCGGTCATACATGCTTCTGCTTTTACTTGATCATGTGCTGCTATAGTCTGTCTTTGAGAAATTGCAGCGATTTATTTAGTTGATAATTGAGGTAGGACAACTACAAACATCAGTCAACGGTCACAACTTAGGTATGAAGCCTTGCCTCCACACACACTAGGATTTTCCCTGTGTCGTGGGACACCTACTAATTTAGTCCACACCTAAAAGAAAGAGTTTAAAATATTCTTTGATAACAGTGATTCATTAATAAAACTTTAAGTCCCTTTCGAAATGGATGGCAAAGGCAACTGACCATCGAGCATGGAAGGAAATGGGAGAGGCCTACGTTCAAAACAGGGCATCCAATGATGATGATGATGATGATGATTCTGAAACATACAACGACTTCTATCAAAGACGAAAGGGGGCAATAAGGGATTCTGGTTGTTCATCAGTTCTTAGCACGACTGAAACACGTAACAATTTTGTATAATTTTTAACGTAGGTAAAAAAACAGCACCCAGTTATGAATTGATTTTCCTCTCCACTTGCCATATTGCCCCCACCTCCTTTGAGGGAGATGAAACAATTGAATGATTGCAAGCCTCAGAAGTGTGGAAAATAATGTACATAAACACTCTCATATCAGTTTTAGACCTTATTTTTATGCAGCCAGAGTCGAAAATAAATATTTTGAATTTAAATTGTAATAAGGAAGTCAGGGGAAGTTATTTGTTAAATAAAAAGATTTTTGTTGTTATTTATGTGCAGAAATGTTTTGTAGTTATAATATGGGGTTATGTTTCAGAGGCTTCTATCCATTCAAGCTTGACCTTAAACAGGCCCCCTACTAGAATTAAGTATCATATTAGGTATGAGTATATAATATAAAAAAAATTGTAGGTACTTAATCTTGACACTACATAAGTAGAACCAAGTCACTTCTCGCTGTCTGTCCTATATAATATGTATGCTTAGATCTTTAAAACTACGCAACGGATTTTGATGTGTTTTTTGTAGATAAGAGTGATTCAAGAGAAAGGTTTATATGTATAACCTGCCCCGTGCGAAGCCGGGGCTGGTCGCTAGTACTTGATATAAAAAATATAAAGTAATGAAATGAACTTGAACTTTGTATCACCTAAAATTCATTTTGGCAATTCCCATACTAAGTTATTAGTTGTTTAGATATTTCAGCTGTTCCATATTGGACTGCGATAGGTTGATGATGATGATGAAATCACCCAGGCGAACCAATTCAAATAATTTCAGCCATTTTCTAGTTAACGCAAAATAATTGATTTTTATATAAAGGTAGGTACAAAAAAGTACAATTTTATCATAAATTCATGATAGCTTAGCTATACCTCTGTAAAGTAGGACATTGAAGCATGAATAGGTAAATGAATATGAATATGTCTGCAATGTTATTTCATCCCGTCGTTGGCTTACCAACCTAATACCTTAGTATTTAAGATACGCCACATCCTTAATTTTACTAACCATGATAAGTAACATAATCTAAGCAAATAATAATATACCAACCATCGTCCTTTATCGATAAGAAAACTAGTACGTTACAAATCTAAGGAAACTCGCCTTTTAAGTGTCATGGTATAAATAAATAATACTGGACGTAATCACACAGCATCATGTAGCCCCAAACTATGTATTATGTGGTTCCCACATCATTGAAATACAACATAATTTATTTTTTGTAAACACATATTTTATTGTACATAGAAAACACCCATACCCGAGACAAATATCTGCAGAACATGCAAACATTGGTCATGCAGCGGGAATCGAACCCGCAACCTTCTGCGCTTCAGGCGGGCGCCACAGAGGTCGTTCAAGATCCAAATGTTAATTTGCAAGAATATGTACTTATTTACCACTTTCACAATGTTATTCTACAACATCCACATGGATGTCCATGTATACAAATATTAAGATTGTCATAACATTACAAATATACTTACAATATAAATTTATTTAACTTCTTTTTGTAAATGTTACACATACTATCACAACGTTAACAGATTTTTAACCTTCCCCTGTTATTTTTATGAGTCCTATTGATTAAATTGCATTTTTTTAAAATAAAAACACAATCGCAAGGTAATGAGATTAAAGATCTAGACAGCTACTTTAACTTATTTGTTTCGCAAGAGTAGACAGTATCGTTGAAGAGCCTTCATTTTCAATCAGCTTCGTGAATAATGAGCGCTCTACAAAAAGGAAGCGAGTGCAAAGTTCGCTCAACGAAGTCCAATACTGCGATTTGTTACAGAACAAACGAGTAAATTATTTAACAGAAAGAAAAGTCTATGTCCGTTTATATTTCGACAAACATAATTCGAGGCAAAGCTGCTTCCTGCTGCTATTAAGCTGCTTTGCCTTGAAAACTTTGCCTTGTTTTTACAAACAACAAATCATCCAAATAAACTATCGCATATAACATTAGTAACAATGTTTTTAATTTGTTTCACACTTCTAGCAAATAAATAATATTTTGTCAAACATGCTTGGAAATTAGAGCATTATTTTGACAACCTTCTTCGAAATAAATCGAAGTTGCTGTACTGGCTCAATACATGCGAGCAGCGGCCGGCAAAAGTTGTATGAAAATTCGTATCTGTCGTGTTTAGCGACCAAATAAATTATACTATGAAAACTCATATCTGTCTTGTTATTTAAAAATGGAACGATCTTTTACTCCGAAACATGGCAACCAAGGAGGTATCTAGTCAAAGGGTTTATTTAAATTTCGAATTGGCTTATAAATAGAATGCTGTTTATTGAAAAATGTACAAGTTCTGTCTAGGAACTATATTGTTTTAATTTCCGCGCATTATTTGAGAAAAGTACTATACAAGCCTTGGCCACAACTAGGCATTGATGGACTCACGTATGTGTGCCTCGGATTCGCCTCGGCCCACATTTACACGTTCGTACATCAATGCCTCTTTTGCTGGCCTCTCAGTAATGTACTATTAATTTAATTTGCTCTCAATTATCTACCAAAATATGTAGGAGAATGCGTGGAATTATTGAGGAATGTATAAAGTACGAATGTACGATGTAGAAGCTGGACGTGCCAAGCTGACCACGCGTTCCTTATGGAAGGCTTATGTCAATCAGTGGGCTAAGTGCTGAATGATGATGATGATGACATTAGTACCCTACATATATACTGTTAAGAAGAATAATAAAGAAGTTAACATATGTATGCGCAGAGATAGTATATGCAGAAGCATTTTATATTACTATGCATTATTATTTAAGTGTAACTGTAGAGGCATAGTCCATAAGACTGGCCTTATAACTCAGTTGGTATTAGCTTTGCCTTATCAGTGTCTGGTAGCCATGCTACTATTTTACTCTGGTTTGAGATAAAAGTAAAAAATTTTTTTTATCCAGTACTAACCTTACTTATACCATGAATCGTCAATGTTTTTATTTTACACCAATTCGTAACGCGACCAAACAGAGAAGATTTAGCAAGAAACTATGCTAGGCTTATATTTTTTTGACTTCATATTTACAGGTCAGAGACAGTTTCATCCAAAGCTTTTTTGTCATCTAAATAATCAGATTTTTTTTTATTGTTTTGTTTTTTTAATCACGATAAATTTATCGTGTATTATATACCTTTTTTTTTTTATTTAAGTTTACTCTCTCTTAGTTGATAAACTCGTGTGCTTCAACTGGGGACCTCATTCTCGACTATTATGGCTGACAATACGCTTTCGATTGAACTTTAAACGTTTTGAGATAGGAAATAAGGAGATATATAAATAAAAATACATTTTGCTTGATGTGAAAGCGTGGCTGTAAAATTCAACCTTTAGGGTAAACCCTCTAACATAAGATGTTAGAGTATTTTCTTATGTTAGAGTCATTTAGATAATTTCATTCATTCCAACTTTAGGAACTTAAAAAGAACACTTATTCTAGGGTAAATTCATAAAATGATTTATGCCCTAAAATATATAAGTCTTAGCATACGTTTTGTTTGTTTTATAATTAAGAGCTGTTGATTTTGTTCAATAAATAAATAAGCTTAGTTAAGGGTACTTTGGTACGTTAAGGGGCTTTTGATTGGAAAGTGCTTGATTAAAATCCCAGGCGGCTACCAAAGAATTTACTTAAATTAAAGTAATTTCATTTCCCATCCAAAAAAGCTTTTCTTGGAATAAGTAGCAATTTATTTAAATATGATTTTAACCCATTGCACTAGTTTGCAATTCTTTTAAATATTGTTTCTATCCTACTTAACAAGTTTTTAATACAATATGTTAAGATAATGGTACATTCAGGATAAAAAACTACTTTTATCAAACCAACTTGAAGATTTTCAAAGTTTTTTAGAATTTTTAGGTTTAGGTTTCAGAACTTTGAGAACCTACAAATGGTGTACTGTTGCCGCTGACTGTACCTCCGAGAGTCATTGCTGGGTGAAAGTAAATATTGTGAAAGCCATCTCTCGGCGCTATGAGGAAAATGCCACCATTACTTAGACTGTTTATTTTGCGGTTCCAATCTGATTCCTAAGTTTGTAGTACTTGCATCTTTAACTTATTATTTAAAGATGATTATCGATGCCAGTGCCACTATTATGTTGTTTCGGAAAACTTCTTACAAAACGTATAGTTAAATTAATGAAATTAGACTTTTCGTCCCTTTCTTACATGTGGATCTAACAAGGACGAAATCTTTTAGTTAAATGAAAGCTAAAGCTTTAGAAACAAAAAGTGGCGTAGACAATGTAATTTTATTTACTAAAACGACCTATTACGGTTTTTGAGATACAACCCGCTGACAGACAGGCAGCTGGCCAGCGGGGGCTTAGTAACACAGTTCCCTTGGACATCCTTAGGCAACAGAACCTTAAAACTAGCCATGTGCTGAATTTCTTATTGGTAACGCAAAATTTTGTTCTGGGTAATGGTTAGCTAATATGCTATATAAGATAATAGGATATGGTAAGTAATTTTATGTAATATAATGATTAGTAAAAAATGAAAATGAAAAAAAAAAAATGAAATGAAAAAGGTCATACAACAGATGGGCAATTTTTGTAGTGCTAACTTTTTGGTATACGATAGTTTATCAAGCTGTTTGTTACCGTGCGTTAATATTAACCCGACTAGTTGATCGTTTATTTTTTGTCAAAAGTCGTGTTCTCACTATGTATGAAGGAAGTTGACGGATAGGCTGTGCGACTGCTCGATTGACTAGTTTGATTAACTTTGATTTCTTCGGCGGTACAACCCTTTGTGGGTCTTGGCCACTTCTGCGATGATCCATGACTTTCCGTCTCCAGTTGGCAACTTTCCCATGGCCTCAGATCTTCTTCGATGCAGCCACACCATCTCTTTTTTGGTCTTCGTCGTGGTCTTTTCTGCTGTGGCTTCCAGTTGGTGATCAGTTTGGGTGCTCTTTTTTACTCGATTCTCTGACTCTGTTAAAAATCATTATCTATTAACTAGTAGAAGTGCACGGTTAGAATTATGTTCCTTTGAACTGTTGAAACGCTGGTTTTCACTACGCCCAGACATAAAAAAATTATAAATCATTATGTCCTACTCCGGATACCGAACCCACACTTCTTGCCTCTCAACCATTCAACCGCTTCGCTGAAATGAGAATAAATGTAGGAAAGCTAACATTTGCCAATTTATTCGGTATTTGCACAAACAATCGAATTATGCAAACATTACAACAATGAAACGAATGCAAATATCCCTGCAATCCGAGCTCAATTTTATTGAATCAAACATTTCAATTAAGTAGCTAGAGGTAGCTATCTAATTCTGGAATCCTGAATGGCTCGATAGCTTTTACTTAAACCCGAGTAGTTTATATTGCTACGCTATTTTCCATTCGCGGTTTCGTGCTCATTTTTAACATCCCTGCTATTCAAAGTAGGTTACATACATACATGTATACAACTACACATTCAGCACTTATGACTCTATGGGGAAATAAGGTAGCTCTCAAATAAAATTGACAATGCAATACAAACACTCTGTATTTATAAACCTGACTCAGCTTGGGTATTAAAGCTATTACACGCTATAACGCATTTATAATATCACTGACTGACCGACGAACGACGCACTGTCAAAATTATGTATGTATTTTTCTGAACTGTCGTCCAGCATTATAATACCCCGAAGAATGGCGAAAATCGGTGAACGGCAGGGCAGGGGATTTTGAAATGAACATAAATTCGTACGTACAATAATGAGATTACTGCCCAAAAACTAGTAACCTAACACAAAATTATGAATAGGTAAACAAGAAGAACAATTTTTGTGTTACCTAACTAACAACTTATTAAATATTTATTTTTGCTTTCATTTAATTTATTTATGTTTTAAGTTTAACCATTTTTATGGACTATGGTCTGAAAAAAAAACAATTTTTTTTTAAATTAGGGCGTGTTGTTTTTTTATTTAGTTATTCTGAGGTTATGCTTAAATTGTTATTCAGTGTGACCTGAATTTAAGTACCATTGATATTATCAGTATGGATAGGTATATTTTTTCTAAGACCACGCTTGTCTTTATTTCTTTTTAGATCAAGTATATCTAAAGGTTTGAAGAGATCGCAGTAAGAGATATGACCACCCATTTTAATTTCATGTTTGTAATTGTTCGTTAAGTTATGTACATATTTATGTTTATGTTTGTGTGAATACAATAAAAAGTTTTTTATCTACCTATCTATCTTGATAGGGAGGTTAATTTTTTTGGAGGTATATATCGCCGTAAGCGGTTTTGCCATTTGACATTCAGCAAGGCCCTTATTCTCTATGATACAAAAGTTCCTTGCCGATAACGTGTGACGTCATAACATGCTTCAAACACATGCGTTTCCAAAACACGCCATGGCGTCATGTTGGGAAAATTGACATGGGTATAGAGAATACGATTACACGCACATTCCACGCAGATATCGTAAAGAGGCGCGTTACGTTTGCGTTTGGTCATAGGGCCTAATGGCCCTGATTTCCGCCCGGATATTACTTGGATGGGTGACTGCAGCAGTAGTTCTTTCTGAGCGCTACTGTGCTACTCAGAGGGTATAAGAGATAACTATTAAATATGTTCCGGTTTAATTAGTCAGCTAGACGATCGTTTTTCCGTTCGATATCCATATTGAGCCCCGATAAAGACCTTCGGGCAGTACAAACTTATTAAGGGATAGTGAGGAGCAAGTCCAAATATTACATTCAGGACATGCCCACTTTTTGTAAGCAACTAGCAACAACTAATTTGACATCTCTACCGTTTTAAGGTCAGTCAAAGAAAGGTGAAAATCTGCTCATTGTTTCACGTGCCAGTCACAAATTGGAAAGAGATTTCTCATAAAGCCGACATGAGGGGACGTCGCCAACAAGCGTGGCGATATCATTTTTTACGAGCTCGTCCGACTGACGGAACGCCGTGGGTGACACCTGCGGGCCCCCTAATGGCCCGCAAGGAGTAAGGAATACTGGAGAAGGCACCTTTTTGAACCGATTACTATTTACCCAGAACAAAATCACACTAAATTTATATGAAATCAAAAGTTTGTGTGTGAGTATATTTGTTCCCACTCAACTCCGTAACGGCTGAACGGATTTGTATCTTATCTGCATTCATCATCATCATCATCCTCCACAGACCGATTTCATCCAGTCTGTATATATACAGAAACTACTTTCATATTCATACTTTTTTTGTGAATACATACTATGTGTTTTCTATGTATGATAAATAATACCTAGAAAACACCCAGACACGAAACACATATTTGCAGAATACAAACATTTGTCTCGCAGACGGAATCGAACCCGCAACCTTCTGCGTCTCAGGAGGACCTCCGCCCGTTGTGCCACAGAGGTCGTCACGACTACTTCTGTTTTGCTCGCGTATTTAATGAAAACTCCTGGATGGATTGGATGTCACCTCCATCCGATTCTAATGTTTGTGCTCCTTCGTCCCCACGAGAACCGAGCCGACCTTTCCACGACATTCAGCTGGGACTGGTCCCCTCAGCTTGACGACTGCCAATGACCTTCAGAAGGTCAAGGGGAAGAAAGCTGGTATTTGGTGCATGCCGCATTCTGAATTATCTTAACCAGTTGTCCACGAATTGGTGATACTCGTAATTCTACGGACAATTGTTATCATAGTGTTTGCTCGTACAGGTAGAAAAAGGTAGCCAGAACAGAGTATAATAATTATATTTTCACTTCTCTTGCTCAAAAAGTGTATCATAATAGTGTAGCTTAGCGGGCCTAAAACTCGAGTTTAATACCTCGGGCTAAAAGTAAAAAGTATTTTTTCTTTTTAATTTTTGTCTAAAATCATCAGCCCGTACAAAGCATTCGTTCTCTTACATAAAAACTCGACTTCTTGGTGCTCCGTCAATCTTTTTTTTTTGAAAATAGAACCGTCTTGGTAATGTTTTATGAAAGTTGATTAATTTTTAATAAAATTTCTGAAAATTGTCTAAAATTTGAATTGTTTTATTTTTTCGTAATCGAAGTGAAAAGTAGAGTGTTTTACTCGGGCCAAAACTCGGTCTTGTCATCCTCCCTCGCTACGCTCGGGAGTATAACAACCTCTTATATAATGGGATGGTTTAGTCCCTTGTAAAACAATCTACTATTATTCGTATAAATTGGTAGACAATCGCTGTTCCAATGAGAGGACCAAGAACCACCATTTCGCCTTTTTTTTTAATTGAGGTGGAAATTATAATCTTCAACTAACTTGAAATAAATTCAAATCATATCACTATCCTACATATTCTTCTCAAAAGTAATAAAAAAAAAGTCACCGACGTAGCTCAAAAGGCCGGAATACTTAAATGGTAGTGGGCAGGGCACGCCTTTCGCATGTCGGATGAAATGTGGGCCAAGACTACCACCGAGAGGAGCCCTGAGACAGTGAGACAGCGTCCTGGTAAACCACGCAAGCGATGGCGTGAAGAGCTTGACACCTTCAACGACTATCAGTGGCAGGCATTGGCGTTGGACCGCAAAGAATGGAAAACTCGAGGGGAAGCCTTTGCCCAGCTGTGGGACAGTGCAGGCTAACACCAACAACAACAAAACAACAACAATTACATATCCTTCTATTAAACTTTAAACTGAAATGTGAACACGAGAAAATGCGAAACAATTATTTACAAAAACTCTACAAAAAGTTTGAAATTTTGCATGTTCTAGACCAGGTATAAGATGCAAGCTTCTTGTTAACCATGCGAGCGAAGTCGAAGGCGAGAAGCTAGTGTAAATTATTGTACAGATCAGGAATGCAAGATACAAGATACAAGATACAAGATATTTATTTGCACAAATAAGTGTAGGTAACATTAGGTCTTAGGACTAGTTTTAAAAGTACACGACTTATTTACCCTTTTCAGGCATCGCAAATTAGGTTGGGTAGAGGGCGCTTAAAACAAAGGGGGACAAAGCAACAAATACTTATGAAAATAATGAACTAATAACAAAATTTACTTAATATGAATACATAAATTGCAACTTTTGAGTACATAAAGTTACTCCAAATATTCCTGTACTGTATAAAAACACTTTTCTGTAAGAAATGTTTTAAGTTTTTTAACAAATATATGAGTTCTGCTTTCGTTTTAAGTTTATGCTAATGCTATGACATTAATGCTATGACACTATTTGGTGTTATTCAGTTCATCATCATCAACCTGTAGCAGTCGTAATGAAACTTACTGACATACTGACAACGCACGAGGTAAACCGTAATAGAGTCATGGATGAGGGTATGTGCACATTGTGTGCCTACCCCTGCCACAGAAGAGTAATCTGCTGGTTTTTTATGTTCATTTTTTCTTTTTTTTCTATTCTATAGCTTAATGTGAATACCATTTCATGTGTCAAATACTTACGTTGATTTTCTTTCTTGTAAGTAGTAGTAAAAGGTTTACTTTAATGTTACCCAATCCCCTTACGACTAACCACTATGAAAGGATATTCTGAAATTAGTACCTGAAGGGATAGATAGCAAAGAGAACCTCTACGTAAACAAAATCACGGCTCACCAGTTTGTACACATCACACTAATATTATAAATTCGATTTGTGTGTGTGTGTGAGTATGTTTGTGGTTGTTTCACGCTGTAACGGCTGAACGGATTTGGATGAAACTTGGAATATACATAGTTAAGACCTGGATTAACACAAAGGCTTTCGTTTTTATTTCGGTATAACGCGGGCGAAGCTGCGGGCGGAAGCTAATAAAGTTCATAAAAATAAAAAGCACGCAGGTCAACGGTTCAGTAAAATTCACTTTCAAAAAAAGAAAAATTATAACATTCTCATTGTTTTAAAAGTCAGGATTATATTAAAATTTCCATAAAATTACAGCAACCTTTTTAAATAGCTGTAACACATTTAGAAGGTAGCTTTTTATACTTTCAAAAGGACAGACTGACCTGTTCCACTGGCCGGTGACGTCACATCCGGCAAGCTTTACATTAGCGCACTTCCGCCGGAAGTTGTCTGCATCAGCTCTATCCTGCCAGTTTTGTTGTGCTTACGTTAAGTTTTAGATTGATAGTTAAACTTTTAAAACTTTTAGTAGGTTTTGAATCCTAGCTGTGCTTTTATACTTCGAATAAAGATTAGTTTCTGAAAAAGTAAATCTTAACTTATGCTATCTTTGTTTTGTTATTCAAGTTTGTTTGTTTATTCCGCTTTTACGTCTTCAATATTCAACCGATCATTGTGAAATTAATCCCATAGACGTTGTCAGGGGGACATACCAGTACCTTTCATTCAGAAAAATAAAAGTTACTGAGATTTACAATGCTGCGATCCCCAACCCGCATGCCTGCGTGGGGATTATGGCCATATCCCCTTTCTTATAAAGAATGGACTATAACCAGCAAAGGTCGATGTTGTTCTTGAGGGATAGAAAAATAACTTTTGTTGCAAACGAAACTGCGGCCAAAAGCTAGTAGTTTCTTTTAACTGACACAAAATGCAAAATTTTATCTTAATCAGTTAAGCAGCTTTGGCTTGAAGACAAAAAATTCACATTTCACTTACTTTCGCCATTCTAATAACATTTTCATCATCATCATCAGCCTATAGCAGTCCACTGCTGAACATGGGCCTCCCATAATAAGCGCCATTGTGCCCTGTCCTGAGCTCGACGCATCAAGCTTCTAACAGCAGCCTTTCGCAGATCGTCACTCCACCTGATTATAATTTGAGTAGGATTGAATTGACTGATGGGAGAGAAAGATTTATGTATTATCAATTAATTGGAACAGGAAAAACCGCTTACTCTAACTAAAATAGCTTACTTACTGAAATTAAATTAATTTTAATAGTAGATAGATACATAGATCGATTCTTTATTGCACAAGACATTTTTTTTTTTTTTATGTTACTTGAAGATGGAACAAGCGTAGACCCACCTGATGTTGAGTGGTAACCATTACCTATCACAAAGCATTGCAACATAGATCACGTTTTTTGAAACGTGCTCTACGATGCAAAGCCCTGCGTCCATCAACTTGAGGCATGATGATGATAAGCCTCTTGTGCCTGTAATTTCACCGGCACCCACACCCTTCAAACCGAAACACAGCACAGCTGCTTCACGGCAGAATTAGGCATGGTGGCAGTACTTCCCCGGACGAGCCCCCCACAAAGAACTCTAATACTACTAGACACTAGACAAAATACAACTACACAGACGAACTTAATACTAAATAGTATTTTCTTCCAGATAACATCTGTTTAATAGTAGTAGTAGTATTATTAATAAGTAAAAAAAGTCGTCATGGATAAACAATTCGTCAAAACAAAATAAAAAATATATTAGAATGAAGATCACAAACATACGACGAAACATACGACCGGGTCATTGCTAACCAATATCTACTTCTACTATCTACTATTTCACCATGAACTAGAATAAGCTATAGAAATACAAAGCCTCTATCACCAGTGCTATACATTCACATGCTTGTGCCATTTGAGCAGTTCCAATTAATGCTGCAGCGCTCGCAACTGGACCTAGGTCTAGTCAGGAATTGCCGTCTCATCTCTTTGATTACACTGCCTGTAGGCATCTTGTTATAATGGCCGCGTTTATACAGAAAGCAGCTTTTCCTGACAAAGTTTAGTTGTTAATTCAGGTCACGTATATTCCAAGTTTCATCCAAATTTATTCAGTAGTTTTTGTGTGAAAGAGTAGATAACAAACTTTCATCCATACATAGAACTCATAAACTAAAACCATACTCACAAACTTTCGTATTTACAATATTAAGTAGGATGTTGTGTGAAAGTGTAAAAAGATAAGTTGTGTGTACTAAAGATTAGGAGATTTAAAAAAAAAAAAACAATATTAACTGGGTTGACCTGTTTCCATTTTGTTTAATGAGCGCATAATTGTCTTCTTCTGTGTTATTATTACTTCCTAACATTTTTGGAAGTCTCTGAAGGAGACCTTTGCCCAGAAGTAAAACGAGAACGGTATACAAAAAACGCTTTTGTGCTGCTTCGGAAAGCAGGCCTAGGTTATTGGCTTTTCTTAATGTGGCCCTAAAACTCCAGCTTTCAAGATAAGACAATTTTTCTCTAAATCATAGACAACACTCTCAGTAGGCTAGATAACCTGGTGGAGAACGCCGGTAGACTGGCGCCAGCAAACTGCTTTCTATCTGCAGGTGCCCAAGTCTTAGTGCTAGCCAAACTGAAATCGGCCAGCATGTGGATTGTCCGACACTGTTCAATATTGCTTTAGTACCGTGCACATATATTACTGCCTTCAGTACCTTACAATTTAATTTACTGTTCTATCTAAACTTATCTCTTTTAGTAAACTGTAAAATAATTAAGGTCAGATGTTTCTTAGAAGATAAAGCATAATAACTACTGAATTAATTTTGAAGAAACTTTCAGTTTAAAACAATATTTTCTTACTTAGAATATACGCATTATACTTTGTTTGACCAGTACGAGTACACTACTCCTGGTACTACTGGTATTTATTTGCTGTGGACCCCAAACGTTTTATTTATATAATGCTGGACACTATCACACAACATCATGTAGCCCTAAACTAAGCATAGATATTATGGTAACGACATGTGATAAACGACTTATATATTTTTTTGTAAATACATACATATCATAGATAGAAAACATCCAAACCTGAGACAAATATCTGCAAATAATGCAAACATTTGTCTCGCGGCGGGTTGAACTCCAACCTTCTACGTCTCATGCGAGCCTTCATTCACTGCACCACACTCAAGTAGTTATAGTAGGTAGTAAAGCTCTATGTGGAGGGCTCGTCCGGGTGCGTACTGCCACCATGCCTTTTTCTGCCGTGAAGCAGCATTGCTGTGTTTCGGTTTGAAGGGTGTGGGGGCCGGTGAAATTACAGGCACAAGAGACTTATCATTTTCATGCCTCATGTTGATGTGAGTAGGGCGTGCATCCTAGAGCACGTTCCAAAAAAACGTGATCTATGATGCAATGATTTGTGATAGATAATGGTTACCACTTAACATCAGGTAGGCCATGTGATTGTTCCATCTTCAAGTCACATAAAAATAAACTTAAATCGGCCAAATAGAACCAGAGATACAATTTGAACGTAGTTCCCACCCCTATTTGACGACCTCTGTGGCGCAGTGGGCGAAGGTCCCGCCGGAGACGTAGAACGTCGCGGGTATATTTGCAGAACGTAAACATTGGTCTCGCGGCGGGAATTGAACCCGCAACTTTTTGCGTCTCACGTGGGCCTTCACTCACTGCACCACAGAGGTCGTCAGTATCCGGAGATTTCCGGAGTAATTAAACTAATTTCTACATATAATTATTATTGTTTAATTTAATGGAATAAATAAATATTATGGCTATTAAGACTATCACGTTCGGATTCAGTGCTTGATAAGCTCTGGATCTCCAATCAGTCATTAACAATGAATCTCAAAGATTAATCCGGGTATCGAACTGGCTACATTTCAAATCGCAGCCATTCATCAGCTCGCTGGTCTGGATTGCGCTAATTACAGTATCAGCTCGATGGATAGGCTGACGATTACTATAAAAAGTCTCTATTACCTTCCGTCAATATAACTGGTCCGTGATATAACTGAAGCCGGCTTTTGACTATATAATGTAACTTTACACGTGATCATTTGACGGCACACGAACGTCACCATTCAAACTCAGGGCGAGGCAGGGGGAGGCGCGGGGTCCGGGGACGTGTCTCTTACAAAATGTATGATGAGCTATAAAATAATACATTTCAAGATGTAATATATATATCCCATAATCAAAAGCCGGCTTGATAGTTGTACAGGGACAGACATATTAGTTTGATTAGTGGTAGGATTTTCTGGTCTAGTAAGTGCACAGCCGATTCCAGATCAGCTACTGATATTTATCTCTGTTTTTTAGCTGCCCGATTCCAAGATATTGGTATTTTCACAGACTACCTTCAGAGCAGGCTATGGTTTAATATGTTTAACTACTCTAACGGGTTACCTATTTCTCTGGGATTTTATTGATCTGGATCAGTACCTAAAGCTATTCTATAAATATAATTTATGCTAGAAATTCAATTCAAGTGACCAAATAGCAGTCTGTGTGATTCAAGTGACCTAGCTCACTTAGATACTTAAATTGTATTCCTTGTACTCTTTTTTGAATAAATACTTATATATACGTTATACGGCGTTTTATTAAAAATAAATAGAAATCAGCAGTCGCAGTGACACGTCGCTCACTGCTGTAGCAGCTATTGTCCGTTGTCTCAACAAAATTAACAAAAACCACTGCGAATGCCTACCTAATAGTAATCTAGTAGTAGTAGAGTTCTTTGTGGAGGGCTCGTCCGGGTGCGTACTGCCATCATGCCTATTTCTGCCGTGAAGCAGCTGTGCTGTGTTTCGGTTTGAT
Organism: Horisme vitalbata; assembly: GCA_951804965.1. NCBI lineage: Eukaryota > Metazoa > Arthropoda > Insecta > Lepidoptera > Geometridae > Horisme > Horisme vitalbata. The sequence continues at coordinate 2,039,195 of OX638090.1, forward strand.
GGGTGTGGGTACCGGTGAAATTTCGTTCACGAGAGACATCATTCTCATGCCTCAAGTTCATGGAAGCAGGGCTTGCATCGTAGAGCACGTTCCAAAAAAACGTGATCAATGATGCAATGATTTGTAAAAGGTTACCACTTTACATCATGTGGGCCATGTGCTTGTTCTATCTTCAAATGAGTACTATAGAAAAACTTTTAGGATTTGAAATGTGTTTTCAGAATGCAATAGGCAGTAGGCAGGGTCTAATATTTCCGAGCAATAATTTCCCCGATGAGATAATCGACCACTTTCCCAACAAATCGTTACATCTTTGACATTTCCAATTCCCATTTGAAGGGGTCCGATAAGACGGGGTCCAATTAGCCGGACACAGGGCCACGGGAGCCACGGCTATTGTCTGCGACGATTCGGACCTTAATTGGTTTCCTATAATGGACGTTCATTGGTTTTTTCTTCAATGCTTTTGAATGTTGAAATTCTTAAGCTGACGAACTTATTCGAATTAAACAGGATATGCCTTATTCATGTAAAATTGACAGCATTATTCTATGGCAAACAGCTTGTAACCGTGGAATCATAACTACATGAAACATTAATATTTAGTCAATAATGTTTGTCTTTTATCGAAATAGTCATTGTTGTGTATTTGATTGTAGCTGATGGTATTTTTGTATAACTAATGTGGGTACTTAAATAAATGCTAGTTTTGTTACGAACTCGATATGGCGTGTATCTTTTAGTGGCGACTACGGAAAATAAACTGTAATTGTGCTAAAATGGCATTCAATATGACGAATATTGTGTTGCCCGGGCCGTTTAATGCCAAAACTGATGTGTGGCGTGATTATAAGGACCAGTTACTGTGTGCGCTCGACGCGGCGGGACTCGCTCGACATGTGACGAAAGATGAAGATAAATCGCGCTCTTTGTTTTTGTCACAATGCGGGAAAGACACATATGCCCTAATTGCGTCCCTTTTAGTGCCGTTACGCCCTTCGGAAGTGAAGTTTGGTGAAATATTGGCCATTTTGGACCAGTTCTATGAACCGGAAGTGAATGAAATTTTGCAAGCGGGTAAATTTCATAAACGGGCACAGTTACAAGGAGAAAGCGTGCAAGACTTTGTGGCTGCAATAAGTGCGTTGTGTGCCAAGTGTAACTTTGCGGACTTGAAGCGCCAAGTACGGGACAGACTAGTGTTAGGGGTGCGCGACGAACGCTTACGCCGGGAGTTGTTGAAAACGAAAGGACTTACATGCGAGAAAGCTGTGCAGATGTGTCTGAACCACCAGGCGACATTCGAAGACATGTATCCTGGCCAGAGTAAAGAAGAAAGTCAAAGCCAACCTAGTATGTCTCAGGCACCGGAGCCAATGGAGATTGGCAGAATAAAGTCCAATGATTGTAAACATTGTACTCGGATACACAAAGCAGGCGAGCGGTGTACGTTTGTGAAAGCAAAGTGCTTTAAATGTCAGAAGTATGGACATATCGCTAGAGCTTGTGACAAGAAAGCAAAAGTACACCAAGTGGAAGATAATGAAGAGCCTACTTCGGGATGTGAAGACATGATGGGTGTCTATGTGTGCACGGACAGTTATAGACCTCCAATAAAAGTAAATGTTGTCATCGATGGGGCAAGTTTGGTGATGGAAGTAGACTCTGGCGCGTCTCGCAGTATAGTGTCAGAAAATACCTTCAGGAAGTTGTGGTCAATACCTCCAACACTGCAGAACACTACAGTGAAATTAGTCACATGGACTCGAGACTCTCTAAAAGTAGTAGGTGTGGCTAATGTACGCGTAGTCTTGGGCGGTAAAGAGGCTCAGTGTGAACTGGTAGTGGTGTCTGGTAACGGACCTAGCCTGTTGGGTCGCAACTGGTTTCAGTCATTAGGCCTACAAGTGACTGGCCTATACTGGGCAAAGGAAGATTTGGTGCCTTTCATGAATGAATATCCTGATTTGTTTAAAGAAGAATTGGGCGCATATAAAGGCCCGGAAGTGTCTCTGCACCTGCGTCCAGACGCAATACCACGCTTTATGAAAGCACGCGCTGTGCCTTTTCCTTTGAAGCGGCAGGTAGAAGAGGAACTGAACCGATTGGTAGACACTGGGGTATTGACACCGGTTAGATACTCTGAATGGGCTACACCTTTAAGAATAGTGAAGAAAGATGATGGATCTTTGCGAATCTGTGGAGACTACAGGTCTACAGTTAATGCTTGTATACAAGTAGATAGATACCCACTGCCAACGTCAGTGGAAGCCTTTGCAAAGCTAAGTGGAGGCCGAGTCTTCAGTAAACTCGACTTGAAGCAAGCGTACACGCAAATGAAGGTTGATGATAAAGCGGCCGAGTTGTTAACTCTGAATACACCCATTGGCCTTATGAGAGTGAATCGCCTGGCATTTGGTGTTAGTGCGGCGCCATGCATTTTTCAGCGGGTAATGTCTTCAGCTTTGGCAGGCATGGATGGCGTGGCGTGTCTACTGGATGACGTGGCGGTGGCTGGTGCGACGTTGGAACAGCATAATCAGCGGCTGCGTCAGGTGATGCAGAAGCTGACAGATTTGGGATTTAGACTGAATAGCAAAAAGTGTGTTTTTGCTGCCAATAGCATCACATTTTTGGGACACATGATCGATGGCGAGGGACTTCATCCAGCACCCGCAAAAGTCAAAGAAATACAAGAGAAATCAGCTCCTACAAACAAGGAAACACTGAGGGCTTTCCTCGGTTTGTATAACTTTTATCAAAAGTTTTTACCCGATAGAGCGACTTTGTTGGAGCCGTTGTATCGGTTGCTGGAAGCGAAAACGCCCTGGAAGTGGGGTGAAGTCGAGCAGAAAGTGTTTGAGAAGGCTAAGCTATTGCTATCATCGGATCTCACATTGGTGGGATATGACTTAAACAGAGAGTTACTGCTCATATGTGACTCCTCGGAGTATGGAGTTGGCGCTATCATAGCACATGTTATGGATGATGGAACCGAGAGACCTATCATGATGGCGTCGCGTACTCTTCAGACACATGAGCGAAGGTATGGACAGATTGACAAGGAAGCGTTGGCAATTATGTTTGGATTGTTGAAATTCCATGAATTCCTAGTTGGGCGCAGATTTTGTATTGTAACAGATCACAAGCCACTGGTTGGCTTGTTTAATCCGGCTAAACCCATACCTGATCAGATTTCGCCGAGAATGCTACGATGGTCTTTGAAGCTGGCTTGTTATGAATATACTATTAAGCACAGACCAGGGAAATATATTGGGAATGCGGATGCATTGAGCAGGTGGACTGCACCGTCTATGGGAACGGTGGCTGAGGAAAGGCTTAAAGAAGTATTGTTGTTAGAAGAACAACCAGCGGGCTGGAATCTTAGTGCAGAGAGGATCGCTACAGAAACAAAGAAAGATTCTTTGCTCCAAAAAGTTTTATTCCATGTCCTTCACGGCTGGCCGAATAAGATCACTGACCCAGCTTTGCAGCCATTTTGGACCAGAAGGGAGGCTCTTTCACACACTAAAGACTGTTTATTGTGGAGTAACAGAGTCATAGTGCCAGCTAAGTTACAAGAGCAGGTACTAAAAATATTACATGCCCCACATGCGGGTATAGTCCAAACGAAGGCATATGCAAGAGGCTATGTGTGGTGGGTCCAGATGGATAACCAAATTGAACAGATGGTGGCCAGCTGTGAACAGTGTCAACTGGTAAGAAATAGTCCTCCAAGAGATCCACAGACTTGGGTTATGTCGGAAAAGCCATGGCAGAGAGTTCACATTGATTTTGCTGGACCGTTTCATGGGAAAACATTTTTTGTGTTGATTGATAGCTACAGTAAATGGATGGAAGCAGAAATAGTAAACACTATGAGTAGTGGAGCAGTAATAACGGTGATGAGAAGAATTTTTGCATCACAAGGGTTGCCCGAGGTAGTGGTATCTGACAATGGTAGAGCTTTCACTTCAGAAGATTTTAATAGCTTTTTGCAGAAAAATGGTATCAGACATTTGCTCTCCCCACCGTACCACCCGGCGACTAATGGGCAGATTGAGAGAGCTATACAGACATTTAAGAATAAAATTAGGAAAATTGAGACTTTAAATCTACCCTGGAGCGAAATGTTGAGCAAGGTACTCTATTATATGCGAACGGTACCAAATAGCTCTACTAACAAAACTCCGGCCAAGATGCTCAACGGCCGAAAGTACAGAACGGCGATGTCGATACTCCACCCTGAGTCTGCACCGAACCGCGGCGAGATACAGCTGGAAGCCGCGGCGCAGCGCGCGCCCGCCAGGAGCTTTGTGGTTGATCAACCAGTACTGATTCATATGTATGGAGCCGGGCAGAAGTGGCGGAGGGCCACAATAGAGATGGTGGAAGGACCTAGCTCATACAGGGTGAGGACGGAAGATGGAGAGTTACATCGTCGACATGCCGATCAGATACTGGCAAGAACTATACGTACAGAGTCAAGATTGACTGATAACCGAGATGGGTTGGATTCAGACTCACAACCACCTGATGAGCTGGTTGAACCGCCTATTGACATACCGCCCCCAGAGAGGTGGCCAGACATGATAGGCATACCTAATAGTGATGATTTAAATTTGCTTGGTTAATTTAAAATGTTTAATGTTATATATTGTTTATATTATTTTTTGGTTTGTATCAAATTATAGAAGGAAGGTATGTTGTGTATTTGATTGTAGCTGATGGTATTTTTGTATAACTAATGTGGGTACTTAAATAAATGCTAGTTTTGTTACGAACTCGATATGGCGTGTATCTTTTAGTCATTTTGTAGAATGAGTCGAACTTCCTGAGAGGCATGAACGGCCATTGTGACACCTGTTACTTGCGAGCTTAGGTTGAAGTATTTATCACTGCCACTAACCACGAAAGTTTGTGTTAGGAAGGCAAAGCAGATAATAGGTAACTAAACTAACAATTTAACCTCCCCACATAGTCAAAATATTTTGAGAAACATGTACATATACAAGGTATACACATTTCACAGTAGTAATTTACAGTACAGGAAGTGTATTTAACTAAAAGAACTTTTCCCTTATTTTCTAAGTTTTTCCACTATGCAGTTAAAAGCTGCCACTGCCAAACTTTTAAAGTAAAGGAAAAATTTTGTGCATTCAGAATTCAAGCAGAGTTTATATCATGCATTATTGAGAAAGCTTTAAAAAATGCCAAGTGCAGAATCTTTAGTGAATAGCTTTAGGCAACCACCTATTTCACTTTGTTAAATCAAAAACTTATTTCTCATTTAATATTTTATGAAAATTTTAAGTCTTGTTGGCAACAGGATGCCGTCCCGGCGATATTCGAATAGTTTCACTACTTCAAGGCCTCGGAGTTGTCTCTTTGAGGAATGTACACGCGCTCGAATAGTTCACCCATTCTTTCGCCGTTCAAGCAATACCCGGTCACGAGACCATCGTCCCCGAAAGATTTATTACCTTTATTACAATGCAGTAGAGATGAAATTTCGCTATCATAAATCTGGTTTGGATTGCGCATAGTTTTGGGAAATTGGTTGGTGGCTTCTGGAGTGTCGTGCGGGATTCCACAAGCAGCCTGCAAGATCGATTCAAGAGTTTTCTGGTCCTGAACGCGCCTTTGTATAGCGGTAGCTTGGACATTGGCAACGATATCTTTATACTTGACTTCTAGCTTGTCTAGTGCTGATGTGAGCTCAGCTTGGTTCTCGTCGTTTACTTCGTTGACAACTTGAGCTCGCTGCTTAACCATCTGAAGTTGTAGCGAACACTCTGCTAAGTGCTTCTCTCGTTGTAATTGAGCTAATTTCGCTTCGTAAACTCGAGTGTATTTGATTTTGTTCTTTTCCATTTTGGTCAAACGTCTTTCTAGCTGTTGCGCTTTGAATCTCATATTGTTGTCTCCATTAAAATTATCGAAAGGCCTTTCAATAAACTTTTCGAGCACGCTATGTAGATGTACTTTTAATTCGTCTATCTGACTCTTGAGCCTTTCTATTTCTGATTCCTTTGTTGCAATTGTCTTATTTTTTTCTTCAATTAAGTTCTCTTTGGATTTTTGTATGTCTTGAATGTCATTGGATTGTATATTTTCTATTTCATTAATTTTTGATTCGTAATCTGTTTTTAAATCTTCTATTTTCTTTTCGTAAACTTGTTTGAGCTCTTCTTTAATCGAAGTTTTAACCTTTATAAATTCTAATTTATATTTAGCTTCAACTTCTTCGATTTCATGTGTTTTCATTTCATTGTAATTATCAAGCTGTTCTTGTAAATTAGCAATTTTTTCAATCAGACTATTTCTGGACTCCTGTACTTCTTGCAGTTTGAACTTTAAGGATCTTAAAGTTGCACTGCTCTCTTTATTTTGTATAAATGCACTGGTGGCATTATCTACTTTGATGATATCGTCATCATCATTGGAATCATTGTGTTTGGTTGTAGACTCTTCTTTCAGGGACAAAAGCTCTGTGTGCAACATCATATTTTCAGTTTTTATGTCCCTTAATTTTTTGATCAAGTTTTTAGCTCTATTCTCATACATATTTTGTCCTGAAGTTGTATAATTCGTAAAGGCCTCTGGACATGCATAGCACAAAACAGTTCGTTTTCGGGAACTATTACTTTTACCAAAGCTTGATTTCATATCACTGTCGTATTGGCTTTCCGTTTTACCGTATTCATTTGCTTGTGAGAGGTATTCCGTATCTGACGTTTGTGGTTGTTTATTGTTAAATAGTAGTTCAGTATTTGGTTCATCAGCCTCTACAACCACACATTCGATTTCAGTCGACGAATCATCACTTTTGATACTTTCAGGCATCGGTGTTAGGGCATTCGGCGATGGGACGCTTAGGAAGGGTTCTTCAAGAAAACCTTTGGCTAATTGATAGCACAACGAGAACACGTACTTATTACGGAGCACCTTCTCTGTTTCCTTGCAGTCCGAGAGTCGTTGGATCCAAGCATTGCAGATGGTTATAACTTTTTCATTGGTCAGCTGGCCTAGATAAGGTCTCAGTATTTGCAAGTATCGCTTGAATTCGAAATCTAAATTGGAGTCCTCTTCCATTGTATGTAATTTAGAAATCCTGATATTTTGGCCAAATTGTCATCAAAATCTTCTGTCACAATTTTTAATCAAACATGACAATAAAATGAGTATTTTATTCATATCACCAAGGAGATTGTCTTAAATATGGAAGATAATTAGTTGACCCAGGCGTGACTTTGCGGAAATCCATTACAAGATATTCTGCAAGGCAAAATATTAAGTGCAAATTCCGCTAACTTTCTCTGACGAGTTCACAAAATGCATACGCTTGCACCGCCCTCCCGCCGAACAGAACCGAGCGCAAACAGAACTTTCTGTGCGCTCGGCGGTGCACACGTCTGCGGAGTTCTGCGTCGTTGTTGTTTTTTTGCGACGTCAACGTCGGTGGACAGCGAGTCGATCATGTCCTGAGAATGCCTTAAGGCGAAACATTGTCAAATTTCTGTTGGGTTTTTTCTTGTGTATTAGCATGGAAAAATGAAGTAAATTAGTGTGTGTGCTGTTTCTTCAAGCTAACGCGTACAGGTTAACGTGTTTGTTTTTATTTGGTGAAAGAGTAAGTAGACGGTTGCATTTATTAATATTGCTTGTTTGCTTCTTGTTTTTTTGATTTGCATGTGAATCTGTGGGTGGAAGGTCGGTACATGCGTATGCATTTTGTAAACTCATCAGAGAAAGTTAGCGGAATTTTTACTAAATATTTTGCCTTGTAGAATATCTTAAAATATGGAAGGCTATTTAGTTTATTTTTTAGTAGCGATGTAGTATAAGTAACCCAAATACATCACCTACTCGTATCAATAGCAGGTACGTACATATACCTACTATAATGGTGACACTATAACGATGCCAGCTGGGATAGAGAAACAAAATCTCGACAATTAGCACATCAACTGCACATCCAATACAAAATATTTTAATTTTTTGTCGTAAAGTCTTGTCGGAACAGTTGTGGGCTAAGATCGCCACTGAGTGGGTTGCACAGAGCGAGATGCGGTCGCGTGAACGTCCTAGGCCCAGGTCACACATATCGGGCAAGGACATGGCGCGGACATGGCGCGGACGTGGCACGGACGTGGCGAGGACATGGCGCGGGCATGGCGCGGACATGGCTCGGACATGACGCAGAAATGACGCGACAGAGGCACAAGTGTAGTGCAGTCTGTTGTCCGGTATCGATGTGTCAGCATGTCATCCTCAGAAAACGAAGATGCTCTTGCTCTCGTGCATACAATTAATTAATATACAGATCAGGGCCCGTACAACCCCGATTTCGAGTTAGTTGCTTCGAAAGTGAAACCCCTTCATTGGGTTATACAGTTGACGGGATTACCCTTTCGTTTGGATATTTTCCTCCTAACACAAGCGAAAGTGTAACCCGTTCCTTTTGGTTTTCAGTCGATAGGGTTACCCTCTTATGAGGTTAAACGAATGAATGGAGTTACCTCTTGATAGGTTTTTTTGAATGTTACACAATGGTTATCATTACTAATATTTATTAATTAATAATAATTTCGGATTGTCACTGTCACTGTCACTCTAAAACTCAACTCAAAGCTCCACTCGAAACTCATTCTACAAATTCATCTGTAAATGGTTATATCTCTGGAACTACTCATCCTAGAATAGCTGTTAATTGCTCAAAAGATAGCTATCGACAAGATCTTTATTTTCAATGACATATGTCAAAATTGAATTTGCCATATCTCGAGAAGTACTCATCCTAGACTTGCCGTTAGCTCAAATGATAGCTACTAATAAAATCTTAATTTTCGATGACAGCTGTCAAACTAAAAACTGTCATCGAAAATTAAGATCTTAACAATAGCTATCATGTGAGCTAGTAACGGCAAGCCTAGGATGAGTAGCTCTCGAGATATGGTTGTTTTAAGTTTGACAGCTGTCATCGAAAATTAAGGTCTTGTCAATAGCTATCATTTGAGCTAGTAAAGGCAAGTCTGAGATAAGTAGTTCTCGAGATATGGTCGATTTAAATTTGACAGCTGTCATCGAAAATTAAGTTCATGTCAATAGCAATCATTTGAGCTAGTAAAGGCAAGTCTAAGATAAGTAGTTCCCGAGATATGGTCGATTTAAGTTTGACAGCTGTCATCGAAAATTAAGTTCATGTCAATAGCAATCATTTGAGCTAGTAAAAGCAAGTCTAAGATGAGTACTTCTCGAGATATGGTCGATTTAAGTTTGACAGCTGTCATCGAAAATTAAGTTCATGTCAATAGCAATCATTTGAGCTAGTAAAAGCAAGTCTAAGATAAGTAGTTCCCGAGATATGGTCGATTTAAGTTTGACAGCTGTCATCGAAAATTAAGTTCATGTCAATAGCAATCATTTGAGCTAGTAAAAGCAAGTCTAAGATGAGTAGTTCTCGAGATATGGTTGATTTAAGTTTGACAGCTGTCATCGAAAATTAAGTTCATGTCAATAGCAATCATTTGAACTAGTAAAAGCAAGTCTAGGATGAGTAGTTCTCGAGATATGGTCGATTTAAGTTTGACAGCTGTCATCAAAAATTAAGGTCTCGTCAATAGCTATCATTTGAGCTAGTTAAGGCAAGTCTAAGATAAGTAGTTCTCGAGATATGGTCGATTTAAGTTTGACAGCTGTCATCGAAAATTAAGGTCTCGTCAATAGCTATCATTTGAGCTAGTAAAGGCAAGTCTAAGATAAGTAGTTCTCGAGATATGGTCGATTTAAGTTTGACAGCTGTCATCAAAAATTAAGGTCTCGTCAATAGCTATCATTTGAGCTAGTAAAGGCAAGTCTAAGATAAGTAGTTCTCGAGATATGGTCAATTTAGGTTTGACAGCTGTTATTGAAAATTTATTCCAATTTTATTATAATATAATTATTATTGCGTAAAATAAACAATTAGTAGTCTGTATTTCCGCCCTTAATGCTTAGAACACAATTACCGCAATTAATTTTCATCTTTTGACCGAATTTTTTTTCTCCTTTATCTCCTATAACCCACGTATAACCCAACAACAACCCTTTTTATCATTACAATGATAAAAAGGGTGACCCTAAGGAATGGGTTTTGGAATATACCAAAACCCAATACTATTGATAACCCTCATGATCAGGTAACCTAATCAAAAGGGTTTTGAATGGTTTAGACCCATCAAATAATAGTGTAACCCATAGGGAGAGGGTTAACTAAGCTTTTGAAATTACTAAATTACTAAGCTTTTGAAAAAACCCTGCCGAAAACCTCTTCATCGGGTTACCAAATCGGGCCCTGATACAGATGAATAAAATACGCGCAAACGAATTTGCACAAGGATCAGCTAGTATTACCATGGGTATTACATAAAAAAATCTTAGTACCGGTTTAATCTCTTTCCGATTTCCAGCCACAATTTATCTTGAACATTTCAGTTACAATAATTGGAACGACAATGATCATAAAGCGTTGCATATTTTACAATCAGTTCACAAAATTCAATATTAAAATCGATATCGTCATTCGTCACGCATTTTTACATCACTAACAGACGTATGTCGCAAGCAAGTACATACTACGAACTGGCGGCCATCTGACGCTCATCTGGCGGCGATCGGGCGCGGGCGCCGAAAAGGCGCGTCATACGTCCGAGCAACGACATACTATGTGCCCTAAATTGTGCTTTATTTCCATGCAGTTTGTATGAAATTTGAATGGAATAGGAAACCACCTGTGCCATGTCCGTGTCATGTCCGTGCCCGATGAATGTGACTAGCGTCGGGCGCAGACATGGCACTGGCGGTTTCTTATTCCAATCAAATTTCATACAAAATGCATGGAAATAAAGTATAATTTAGGACACACGGTATGTCGTTGATCGGACGTGGTTATGACGCGAAGTCGTCGAGCTAAATTGTGCTTTATTTCCGTGCATTTTGTATTAAACTTGAATGGAATAGGAAAGCGCCCGCGCCATGTCCGCGCCAGGTCATACAGGTGAGGCCTACGCCCTAGACGGAGTTGGCACGAACGGGACGTTTTTTCGGTATCCAATAGCAATAGGATTCACAAACACACGCCAAAAAACAAACGTCAGCTTGACCAACGAGATATGCGTTGACTATGTTTGCGCAGAATAGTGCTGAGCTGTGAGCCTATCCCAATTGCCAATTAATTGTTAGTGTATTCAAGTTTCAAGATTCATTTATTTTATTTTAAAAAAACATTACACATTTTACGAGGTAAACGATAAATAGTGGAAATGCACTGCTAACACATTTCCATCGTATAACGAGTGAAGGTTACATTTAACGCGGTTACTTCAGCTAAATTGTTCTCAGAACCTCAGCACCCTAAAGGCTTCTTCATTGCGTCACCTATTTCCTGCTAATCTAAATTTCCAATAGTACTTACCGATTCCATTAACCGTACAAAGGACCACAAAGAACCGTAATAGCAAGGTGCTGGACACAAAGACCTCATATTTTTAAGGCGCTTTGCCCGAGGTTAACAAAAGCCTCTAAGCTGATTTCGAAAACGAGTTTTTTAGCTTCATACTGAAATAGAAAGAAATAAAAGGTTGGATAAATGAGGGGTGAGGGTTATAAATGTTTTAAACTTGTGTGTTATCCACCACACTAGCCTATTTCAGTCCACTGCTGGACATAGGGTTTTGCTAATAAAGGGGGTTAATAATCCCCATGCTGGGCATGTGGGTTGCGGATCGCTGGGCATAGCTTCTCGTACCGCCGATGCTGCCCGTCGGCGGGTAGAGAATTTAGCTTCGCCATTGTTAGGCTGTACTAAACACACATTAACAATTGTTTGTTATTGTCTGTTTTCTAACCAACCAAGGTATAGAACTAACTTTATTGTCTTGTGTACCCTATATTAATAATGGCTTTATAAATAAATAAAAATAAAAATATACCGCAATCAGCCGAAAACCAGAACCCTGTTTGTTATGGAGCAAGGTGCACAACCAACGGTCAGGTGAGGTTGGCTTGGATTCCGAAGATGGAAGTTGAAACCCCTTACACTCCTTGTGTGTTTAACATAATAAAATGCTAGATTAAAAAAACATTTTACATTATGGATCATAGATAAAATAAGAGTGTAGCATTTTTATAATTTGACCTTAGTGTGTTAGCAACCAACAAGACAGTTTGCTATTCCACCGACGGTATTGTGAACCCATACCGTTACCGTTGTTCTGTACACCTATATCATTATCATGATCATCATCATCAAAAGCCTATAGCAGTCCACTGCTGGACTTAAATACGGCCTCCTCCAATGAGAGCCATTGCGCCCTAACCTGAGCTCGACGCTTCTAACTTTTACTAACAGCGCTTCGCAGATCGAAACTCCACCTGGCCGGAATAGGCAACAACATAAAAACAATTTATATATCTTGATCTTACAGGCTTCCGCAGGCGGCTTCGCTCGCACGGTAAAGGATAAATAGTAGCCTATATATAATGTTATTCCTAGTTAAGAATTACTTGTTTAAAATATCAGCTCATCCGTGTAGTAGTTTCATGATCGTGATACATAATATAGTACCTTATAATTGGCGCCACTGAAAACCAGCGCTGCAGTAGCTTCGATGCTTCTGCAGCATATGCTGAGTGGCGACCCTTTTTGTGTCACTATTTCTTGTATTAGATTTAAACACTTTATTGTTTTTTTGTGAAATTATTGTGTGACTCAAATACATTGTTCTTTATCTATATTATAAATTAATTTATTCACTTAGAGGGAGTAGTGGATCTTGAGGAACCGTGTCATGCGAAGGTAAATTATAAAAGCGTCAGTTCTTATTCGAGGTGTACTTCATCTAGCTTTCTCATCAGTGCAGTAATATTTCTCAATGAATAACTAATACTATGAAGACGCACTTCAAAGGAGAGGCTGGTGGCGCCAAACTGTTTTATTATTTTCACTTTATATTTTTAGCTCATTATAAATAAATAGGCCTTTGCCCTGCAGTGGGATCAAAATGGCTGAATAATAATAATAATAATTATAATAATAAAGGCGGCTCCCCTGGACTAGGCGGCTCTCCTGGACTCGGCACGCATTGTGCGGAGGTTCCTCTCTCTGCAGCCCTAGCCACCGACCGTTTGAGCCCTGCCCCGCTTCGATGGTCTCCCGTTTTGATACATTTTTTACTATAATGTTTTTGATATTTATTTATGTAGTATTAAGTATAATTATAGTAAAAAATCTATTTTAGACGAGTTTACAATTAAATAAAGTGTCATAATAATAATAATAAATAAATAAATAATCATTTATTTTTGGCGATATGCATCTACAAAATTATGATTACAGAGGCTCATAGCTATAAATAACTTACAGATTGTCATACCTACGTATTTTTTATACTACAAACTAACTTTATCGTCCATTTTAACGCTATGAGTGCTGAATACATAACTGAGCAGGTGGCGCACATTTTTAACTGGGGTGGCGCGTAACGGCACGTCTGAGGCCTACAAATAACGTGTTAAGTCGTATGCTTTAATCATAATCATAATGCATTAATGCATTTTATTTTATGATGCAGCGATTAATTACACATTTACATAAACGTTAGGTACAGGTATAAGGACTGATACCGTTATGATATGACTCTTTCAGAAACTCTTCTCCAGGGTGAGTCACCGATGTTTTGTTAATATTATTTCATTGTGTTTTTTTACACGTACTTACTTATTTTTTATTTTATTTAAGTCGGTCTATAAATGTATTTCCTTTCTTTCTTCTTATTTAACGTTACGTAAAAAGTTCCTATAAAGTCCTAGATTTAATGAGATTAATTTAGAATGAGTTAATCCACGATATTTTCAAGAATATTTTTTTTTATGAAAGGGTTGAAATTGGTAACCAATGCCACGTTAATATGACTCTGTTAAAATGTATTTATTCAGTACGAACTTAAAGTACACTTTGAGTCGTCATTTTTTACACCAATTCGTAACGCGAGACTTATTATGTAAATGTTGATTACTATAACCGCCTCTTTACTGGCCACAGGCCCAATAGTGGCTATAACACGGTCGGTTACTGGTTACGGCTCGTCGTCGTTTGGATGCACTTTGGAGTAATGCGCCATTTCGCCGAGTGAGGGCTACTTTTGTGGCGCCATTTGCTGTTAGAGATTTTCTGACCGAAACATACTAATCTTTAGTATTAGGTCCGTGGTATTAGTCATGTTTCCACTTTGAATTCTTCTTCTTTTTACGTGGCCAACACTGAAGTCAAAAGGCTTCCCAAATGCCTCCAATATGACTTAACAACTGAATAAGCCATGACTTCCGAAGCGCGGGTCTCTTCTTCTTCTTTGTTTCATTCTTGACAAAGCGGTCGTGGTCATCATGTAGTATTATTAGAGGCTGATGTGGCTTGCCTCACGATATCTCGCCACTTTTGTCTATTGGTGGATATTCAGGTACACTTATGGAAATTGTCGAACACAGCAGATTTAATCTGATCAGTCTATAGCTGAAATCTCCATTCCAGTAGTTGGATTTCCATGGTGAGTCTGGTTTCCTACTTCTCCATAGTCCTCCGCTGTGATCGGGCTAAATATAGTTAACCAAGATGATATCTCAGCTAAGAACACCTAATGTTACTGATGGATCCTTTTACATTAGAATAGGCACTTAGCTATTTGTTGGCAACTTTCTTCGTAGCCCTCACTAGTTTACTAACATAAATATAAGATGTTTTTATTGGTACCACCTTCTTGTAACAAAGTCAGGTTTGGCTGTTAGAAAAATTTCCTAGCTTTAATACCACATTTTGTAACATTGTATAATATAGTATAAACAAATACATAATTAAACCTTAGTGCTCGAAGGCCTCTTACATGGCTTTGATAAAAGGCACCAAAGAGATTAAAAAAAAAAACATCAATTATTATGAATATTACAAAAGTAACATCGAGGCTTCCGAATCAAAAGTCTTGATATAGTTGAACTCGGCGCTACAGATAAATAAGCAAAATTCAAAAGTAAAAATATAATTATGAGGCTCGTTTGGGAATTAATTAGAACCTATAAGGCTTCTGCAGTACCAGATTACTCACATAAATAAAGATTTTAATTATTTTATTTCTTTCTTTGGACATTTTGCTTTTTTATTGACGTCATTAAGAGTGAATTAGGGGAAATGGGGTCAAAATTAATTGGAGTAATCAACGAGGCGATTATCGTATCGACGTAAATTGGATTTGTCATTTATTTTTTGTTAAAATCAGAATTTAGCAACTTTTAAACGTGGAGTGACGATCTGCTATAGACTGGTAGCTGGTCGAGCTATTGAAGGGGCCCAAGGGCACTCTTTAGGGCAGGCCTATATCCAGACTGAATAGATATTTACTATAGACTATTGTAGGTTGATGTTATATTTTAGTATTAGAAAAGCAGCAAATTCATAAAAGAAGAAGGTCCATTCTTCATCCATTCTCCTACTTATATATGCCTTTGTGTTCATGCCTTTTCACATGAAGGAGAAGGCCTCCAACATGTGGAAAGGCGTAACCTATATATCATAAACATCTCTTTCCAAGTATTAAAGTTAGATGCCACTCATAGGTTCAAATAGTAACCCGATGGCAAGTTACTTAGCAAAGATGATTCTCTGCGGGGCACATTGCAAGGCGTGGTGATGACAGGTGGAGCAGAAAATTAACCGAATGGTAGCCGAGGGTAGTTAAAGAAGCGTCGGAAGACCAGTAGCGAGATAAATAAATAAAATAAATAAAATAAAATAAAAAGAGCTTTATTTCCACACACAAATGAAAAAAAGTTATAAACAGATAAAAAATTACAAAGTAATATAAATTATATGTATGGACCGCCTTTGGCAGTAAAAGCCTCCTCCAAGGATCGCCACTCTTCCCTATTTCTTGCTTTTCTTGGCCATAATTTTCCAGCTACTTGAATGATGTCTTCATTCCACCTTTTAAATGGTCTTCCTTTTTTCTTTTTATATTTCTGGGTGTCCAGTTTGTTAGAATGTATGGCCATCTATTTGGCTTCGTTCTTTGTATATGTCCTGCCCATTTCCACTTTAAGCCCAGTATACGTTGGACCACATCTTTTGTTTTCGTTTTATTTCTTATTTCAGTATTTTTGACTCGATCTTTGATTTTAATACCTAAAAAGCTTCTCTCTATTCCTTTCTGGCATATTCTGAGTCTTTCCAGAATCCTCTTTGTTGTAGGCCAAGTTTGACATGCATAGGTTAGGCAAGGTGTTAAACATATGTCCATAGCTTTGCTTTTCAGTTTTATGGGTAGGTTGCTCTTAAATACTTCTTTCATACCCCAGTATTTATTCCATGTTGATTTTATTCGTCTATTTATTTCTCTTTCAGTACATGAGTTAAATGAAATAATGTGTCCGAGGTAAATATATTCATCTACATACTCTAGAGTAGTTGTTTGAATCGTGATTGGTGTTTTGGCCTTATTAGTCATTACTTTTGTTTTGTCCTGATTTAGCTCTAGTCCAGCCTTCTTACTTTGTAAATTCAGGGATTCGACCATATGTTGTAGTTCAGCAGGGTTTTCAGACATAAGCACAATGTCGTCAGCAAATCTCAAGTGTGTTAAAAATGTTCCATCTATTTTGATTCCCATTCCTGTCCAGTCCAGTAACCTGACCACATTTTCTAAGACGGCTATAAAAATACTCGGCGAGAGCGGGTCTCCCTGTTTCACGCCTCGTTCGATGCGGAATGTTGGGCCTGTTGTCTCCAGATTTACTTTTGCAGTGCTTGTATTATATATCTCTCTGATTAACTTTATGTAGTTAGCGTTTATGCCTTGTACTTCAAGCGATTGCCAGATGAAGGTGTGGGCTATTGAATCAAATGCTTTGCAATAGTCTATAAAGCAGATATACAATGGTTGGTCGTACTCTATATATTTTTCAATAAGTTGTTTTAAGGTGTGGATGTGGTCCACTGTTGAGTAACTTTTCCTGAAACCTGCTTGCTCTACTGGCTGGTTTTCGTCTATTTGATTTGATATTCTTCGAAGAAGTGTTGAGGCAAAGACTTTATAGAGGCACGACGTTAAGCTGATTGGTCTATAATTTGTAATTTGTTTTGGGTCTCCCTTTTTATAGAGTAATACGATCTCTGAACCTGTCCATTGTTGCGGTATTTTGTTCTCCACCAGAATAAGGTTGAATAGCTGAGTAAGAGGTTTGGTTAGTCCTTGTTTGCATGCTATTATCATGTCGTTGGTAATACCGTCTGGACCAGGAGATTTACCTGGCTTGAGCTTCTTTATAGATAGTTCGACTTCGCTTTCCAAGAATGACGGGACTGGGTCTGTATTTCCTGAAGAATTTGTATATGTCTCATTATTGCTATTGGTGTTGCTGTAGAGTTGTTGGTAGAATTGAGTCGCTATATTCAATATCCTTTCTGTTAGTAATTGTAGTTCCAGAAGAGTTATAAAGGTGAGTCATAAGTTGTTTTGTCGTGTCTAGTTTTTTGTATGCTTTTTTCACTCCACCTGTTTTTTCCAAAAAGTCGTGTAAGATCTGGATTCTGTAGTTATGTAAGTTTCGTTTGGTTTTTTTGTTTATGATTCTGAATACTTTACTGAGTTTCTGTTTTTCTTTTCTTGTTTTGTAGCGAGATGGGTTGACGATATAGTACGCGTTGCCAGGCGTTCGTGGATGCGACTAGCAATAGATCATAGTGAATAGCACAAACTTAGAGAGGCCTATAGCCAGCAGTGAAAAAAGTTGGGCTGTGGATGATGATTATGATGAAAGACTTAGGGGTCATCAAGCGAAGAGTAAATAGGTACATTCTAGGCAAGCGTGCTACATCTTCGACCGCATCATCACTTACCAACAGGTGAGATGGCGGTCAAACGTAAGCCTATAAACTGTAAAAAAAAAAAAAATGCTGCTGGTAGAAGCTGAATGCGTCGAGCTGAGGATAGGGCCCAATTACACTCATTAGGGGAGGCCTATGTCCAGCAGTGGAATGCTTTAAAGGCTGATGATGATTAGGCCACACCACCTCAACCTCTAGATATTATGCTTTAGTGTATACTAAAACTAAGTACTAACATAAAGTATATACGTGGTATAAACTGTCATGCTAGGTGCAGGGGGTCTACTACAATTTACAGAAGTACGAAATTTCGTGGCATTTTTTTTTAGGTTAACTTTAGATAATAAGCTTCAATGGGGCGCTCACATAGATGGGTTGTCGAACAGACTCAGTTCTGCAGCATAGGCAGTCAAAAGAATCAGTCAACTTACTGATCTAGAAACGGCTAGACTAGTTTAATTCAGCTACAGCATTATTTCGTACGGCATTTTGTTGTGAGGGAATGCTGCAGATATCAACACCATATTTGTGTTGCAGAAGAGGGCTGTTCTTGCAATTCTATGGGCCCCAGAGAATCAGTTTAAAGAAATAAATGTTATGACAGTGCCGTGCCAATATATATATGAAAACTTAATGTATGTCCGAAAACATATTAACATGTTCAAGAAAAATAGCGACAATCATAATGTTAACACTAGAAATAAAGATAAACTAGCTGTTCCTACTGTAAGGCTCCATAAAGTTAGTCAATCTTTTAAAGGGATGTGTATACGATTTTTTACAAACAAACAAAATCCCAAATGATGTGATTAATATATCTGTAAATAAATTCAAAAATGTTGTTAAACGTAATCTATGTAATAAAGCTTATTATAAAACATTTGATTATTTAGATGGCCTCCAACTCCATCAAAAACAATGTAATAGTTATTAAGGACAATGACGTTAAAAAATATAAGCCAAGCAGAGTTTCTTGCCAATTCTTCTCTGTTTGGTCACGTTACGAATTGGTGGTAAATTAAAAAAATGACGTTTCAAAGTGTACTATACAGTTCCTACTGAATAAATGAATTTTGACTTTTGACTTTCGTGTTTCGTTTCGTGTAATTGGCCATATTTCATACTGTCAATTCCATTATTGCGATTGCATGTTATGTGAAATAGAGTAGGATGCGCAACGTTCAGACTGTAACTTTACAAAATTCGTACCGAAATTTCGGTTTTCGTTTGATAATGGGTTCCAATCGCAAGAAATGAAACACGAAATTTCGTACTTTGGTGAATTGTAGTAGACCCCAGGAACATAATTTAGCGTCTAGTCCAGACTAGTTCGCCGCTCGTCAGCTTGCTACTATATTGACAAAGTTTCCACGCCTGTAGACCGAGAGTTGGGAACACTATTTGAAGCGAACCTTATGTGGCTATTTTAGCTTTTCTAGTTAATATAAAAACCTACCAAAAATTTGACCCTCACCGGGATGGAACCCGCAACGTCTTGCGGCAGAGTTTGCGCCAAAGAGAAATTCGAATAATTTCACAATTTTTTCTAAAACTTTATGTAAAAACTAAAACGCAGTATTTATAATATCTACTATATAAAGGGTAGACAGAAACAATTGCAAACGTTATATTTTGTATATATTTTATAGATATTTGCCCAGCAGTGGGATGAGAAAGGTTAAAAAATATTAAAGATATTCATCATTCTATACATATACTAAATATACAGGGATGTACATTTTCTCGCTTGGTTTTATTTTTTCACATGTTTAAACAATATAATTATTTTCTTCCTTCACTCTCCTTTTGTATATATAATTGAAGTAGGTATAAGCATTCCACGCGAGAATGTTTAAGTTTTGGGTAGATGCCTTGAGTTGAAAAGGGTTCAAAACTTGGGGTCTAATCTTTGAAACTCAAGCGAACCTCTCCTGTCCTTGGTGTACCCTGCTAAACAACAAACGGTGCTTTTGCGGTCGACTGATTGCGGCATAGAGCAGCCTACATTCTGTCGACGCAACTTGGTGAAAATCTGTGCCCTGTGATTCCCAACCTGCATGCCAAGCGTGGGGATTATGGGAATCCATCGTCCATATCCCCCTTCTTACCTATGGGTAGCCTATGGGTAGCAAAGAACTGATTTATTGTTTTTGAATAATAACAACATAATAAATCGGTTCACCATAATTATACGTATTAAGTAACCAGTAACTTTGGTCTTCCAGCAGCAAGATGGGCGGACGATATTGCATCCATCGTGGGCTGAAACTGAACCATGGAGCTTTGGACAGAGGAGATTAGCTCACACAAAAAAGGCCTCTATACCCAGCAGAGGGTGAAGATAGGCTGCGAATGATGATGATGATGATGATGATGATGATATGCCAGTTTTAAGTCCATTAGCGGTATTGATATACCAACAAAATCTGAATGCAAAGCCAACACAAACTATCCGGCCATTCATCCACACAACGAACAAACATTAGTCGAGTCTAGCATCTAGTTTTAGCTCTTTTCATTAATCTACCGAGACAACTAACCGATTACCAACTCTATTTTCAGGTCATTTAAACTCAGAGTAAGTTCTCAGAAGTTTGGGATCACAGTTTGGAGTACTAATTGAGGTAGAAACGGTTAACCGAAGCAAGTGACGCTTGAATGTGGCTTACATTAAGTAAAGCGATACTGGAATGTACTGGGGTATGGAATTGTTGAGTACCTACTTACAAGAGCAATCTAAATATTCGAGTGATTTTTTGCTACAAGTTCTAATGGGGCGAGGCTTCTCACTATGTGTGATAAAACCTCACTAGAAGCGAAAGTCCTAAATAATAAGGAACTAAACGCGCAATTATTATTAATATCAATTAATATTTTGCAAATAACATACACTACATCACATCACACTTCACACTAATGTTACAAATGCGCAAGTTTGTGTGAATATGAGTATGTTTGTGTTTGTAACTCCGTAATAGCAGAACAGACTTAGATGAATCTGGAATATACATAAATAGTTTGACTCATAGTATGATCTGAATTAACACAGGCTTTTTATCCTGGAACTAGCTAGCAATAATTCAATAAATTATATTTGATTCGGAAATAGATACATTTATGTGCTACTAGCCTACGCCCGCGGCTTCGCTCGTGTGGTACCCGGATAAAAAGTAGCCTATGTAATAATCATAAACTACGTGTAGGTATTCCAAATCTCATCCAAATCCGTTCAGAAGTTTTTGCGTGAAAGAGTAATAAACATTCATCCATACTCACGAACTAGGAGTAGGAACTAGTAGGAAATAGGATATATCAATAATCCATTCTAGTTAGTATAATCAAAAACAAGTAACAACATCTTCCTCAGAGTATCAACGACACCAGAGGTCGGCCTAGCTTATACTACTACTCTATTGGGACTATTGACAGGCAAGTTTCATACAAAGTAAAAAAATAATTTTACATTTCACCTTTAAAATATTAGTAAGAATATTAAGGCTATTTATCTACTACAATGTATTTGAAATATCTTCAAGTTAATAAATCGCGGTGAATACTGAATACCTCTAGGTAGTGTAACAAAGGAGTGATTTTGGGAGTAATGCAAACGCTTGTGACTAAACAAAGACCTAAGACTGTGTTTAGACGTAGCTATTGTTCTAGCTGATAGCGGAGGAATTAGCCAAAATGTAGGTCCGCCCGCTTTCATTATAGTCATATCTCTAGAACGAAAATTGCCTGTAATATTCTGTACTCTATTGTTTATACACACTACAATCACTTTTATAAAGGAAATAGGCGTAGACTTAAATAAATAAATAAATAATGCCGGACGTAATCACACAGCATCATGTAGCCCCAAATTAAGCAGAGCTTGTATTATGGGAATCACATGATTGATATACTACATACTATATATATTTTTTTGTAAATACATACATATCATACATAGAAAATACCCAGACTCGAGACAAATATCAAGCAAAAATTTGTTCCTTGGCGGGAATCGAACCCGCCACCTTCTATGTTTCAGGCAGACCTTCGCCCACTGCGCAACAAAGGTCGTCAAAAAAAAATGAACACAAAATCTTTCTTAACAATAACCTAAGGATTTTCAATTAAAGTATATAAATAATGTTAAACATTATCACATAATCATATCATATCATATCATACTAATATTATAAACGCGAAAGTTTGTATGAGTGTGTAGTATGTTTGACGTCGCTTCACGCCGTAACGGTTGAACGGATTTGGATTAAACTTGGAATATACATAGTTCAAGGCCTGGATTAACACATAGGTTACTTTTTATTCCAGTAACACGCGAGTGAAGCCGCGGGTGGAAGGTAGTAACAAAATAATTCACTAAGTATAAAAACTTTAAATTTCATCTGGGGGACAATATGCCCATAATCCCGACACTGGGCGCATTGGATGTGTTGTTGTTAATCATCCTAGGCTCACTTTGTAGTGAAATAAATCTGATTGTAAGTATGTAGGTAGATAGGTATACTGACATGCTTTACTAGCAAATTACGCTACGAATGCTTTAGCAGACCAGGAGCTTAGGATCTCCTTACTTAGCTCTTGCTAGGTTTCTTCTCATTACCTTGTACCATCCTGGTGCTGTCCACAACAAAAAACACTGATTGGTTTATTTCACAGATATAGGAAGACAACTAGATAAAGTTTAATTCAATACGGCTGATATCTACTTTCTTATGTCCAATATCTTCAGTTAGAAAGGGATGCATACATATATCAATGCGACTTCAAAAAGTTCATCGTACCAGGGCGCTCGAATAAATTTCTATGCAGGTTCATACATTTGTATCGCCCTGGCACGAAGTCGCAGAAATCGCATTGAGATAAAGTATGCATCTCTTTCTAGCTTAAATATATGGACATAAGAAATTAGAGATCAGCCGTATGAGTTAATGTTCGGAGCATAAATGGATTTTAAGACTTCTTCTATGCTTTAGTCCTATTTCTTTGGTTTATTTATTACACACAAACCGATTAGCCAATCAGCGCTGTTATCGTCAACTTCACCGATAGGAAAGTCAAATTAGAACCAATAACCAACGTATGTAGCAGTTCCAACAACGTAATTGCTCCATAAACAGTGCTGCAAGTTTATGTTGACTCCAAAGCGCGAGGATCAACAGTCGTGGCTTTCGCGGTATTTATTAGTTTGCGTGAATACTGCTTGCCTACGATCGGTTATTCCTAACTAACCTTCTTCTTCTTCTTATGATCTAAAGGCCAGCTCTGTGGTTTTTAAGGCATCTTTCATGGCTCAAAGACTGAAAAAGCCGGAACGTTACCTTTCAAACACACCATCCAAAGCACGGAAGCGCTCAGATCTAAATGCCACTAAACGATCACCGATCCAAGTAGTGACCGGTTAGAGTATTGCATAGTTCAAAAGATCGGCTTTGAACACTACGAGTTTAGTTGTGGGCTTGTGGTCATCGAGTGATGCCTCGATATGTGTGATAATGTTCAGCATTACAATAATTCATGACAACTTCATGCTCACAGAAATAATGTGACTTTTGAAGAGAATTTTTTATAGCCTGGTTACAGTTATCGTGGAGATCTTTAATTTTATTGAAAATAAAGTACAACCAAATTTTGACGTTGATAACGTAGCTTTTTAAAGGCGAAAGAATTTTTAATAGTAAGAAATTTTTAACACATGTATTTTATTAGTAGTAGTAGTTTTTCAATAGACTTCAAAAAAAGGAGGACAAAGAACAAAAAGAAACATACAAAAAAAAACTAATCCTTTCTTCTTTGTAAAGTGTAGATTTGTCTGAGTTTTATTTGTATTTGCCCATTTCATTTAACAGAACTATTCACATTAGTATTTCCCTGAGAGCGCTCGTTTGAATATTCATCCGAAACTATTTGCTCAAAGCCAAAGGTTGATGTAAATGTGATGGGTTCGGTTTACACCGGCCGGCCCGGCACCGATGTATCAATACAATACCGAGAGCACACGAGGTATGAGCATTGGCGGATTTGAATACAACTGTAATGAATGAAAGAATGAATGAAATAATTAATGAAAGAATGAACAAAATAATGAATGAAAGAATGAATGAAAGAATGGATGAAAGAATGAATTAAAGAATGAATGAAATAATGAATGAAAGAATGAATGAAAGAATGAATGAAAGAATGCATGAAAGAATGAATGAAATAATGAATGAAAGAATTAATGAAAGTATAAATGTAAGAATTAATGAAAGAGTAATTGAAAAAATGACTGCAAGAATGAATGAAAGAATAAATGAAAAATGGATTAAATTAATGAATGAATCAAATAATGAATGAAAGTATAAATGGATGAATTGAAGAAAATGAATGAAAGAGCGAATAAAAAATGACTGAAATAATTAATGAAAGAATGAATAAAATAATAAATGAAAAAATGAATGAAAAATGACTGAATGATGAACATTTTATTGCTTGAAACGTGATAGGGGTGGTACAGTGGGTAACCTCTACGTGGACGACATCGCGGGACCCCTACTGTCTACGTAAATAATATATTAATAAATAATGCTGGACACTGTGCGATCACACAGCATCATGTAGCCCCAAACTAAGCAGACCTTGTGTTATGGGAACTACATGACTGATAAACTACTTATATACATATAATAGACCTGAGACAAATATCTGCAAATAATGCAAACACTAACTTGTCCCGCGGCTTGAATATAAACTACAACCGTCTGCGTCTCAGGAGGATCTTCGCCCACTTCGCCACAGAGGCAGTCATAATACATTGTTATATGGTTTGTATATTTTTCAAATGTTCGTACTAGAAAGATAAGGCGTTGATATGATGTGGAGAGTAATGTATGGTAAAATCCGCGATCATCCTATAACTTGGAACTTAGTAATAAATCTAGCCTCTAACTTAAACAAGATACGGACCAACGGCCTGACCACTGTCCGAAATACTATTGCCACAATTTATGCACTATTCCATTGCAATAAGGGCGATAGTGGCGTGATTGATGTCAGTGATAAATACGCCTGGTTTAGCTCAGGGTGGCGCTTGGAACATTGAGAAACAGTTATTGTTATCTTTCATTCTTGAATTCTTTATTGTGTAAACAGAAACAAAAATACGGAAATGCTATGTACAAAGTCGACCATAACCCTGAAAGAATTTTCTTATAGTAATCCTTTGGGTATAAAGAAAAGTTACAATGAGAATGGCCCTTATTCTCTGTGACACAGAAGATTCCTTATTGATAACGTGTGACGTCATAACATGCTTCAAACACAAACGCGTTTCCAACACGCCATAGCGGATATTTGACATGGGCATAGAGAATACGATTACACGCAGATTTCACGCAGATATCGTAACGAGGCACGTTACGTTTGCGTTTTGTCATAGAGAATAAGAGCCAAAGAAAACATGTGTACATTATAAAGGACAACATAATTTGAATTTAAATTTGTTATCTTTAAATTATACCATGTAAATTGAAATCATTTTGATGTTTACAGTCAGTGCTGGGTACAAGGGGTTTCAACATCCATCTGCGAACTTGCAACCAGACTTGCCCGGGGTACAACCTGCTGTATAACAAATGGGCTTCTGAAACCTGCTGTATAACAAATGGGGTTCTGACGGCTGGCTGATTGCGGCATAGCGCAGCCTTACACTGGTAGAACTAAATCCCCGGACGCCAATGGGCAGCAGCGTCATTAGTGCAAAAAGTTGTGCTCCAAGATCCCCAACTGAGATTTCCAGTGATTTTGGGCATATCTCCCTTCTTATAGGGGAGGCCTATGTCCAGCAGTGGACTGAATATGTATAATCGTATTTATGTAAGGTAGTTTGTAATTTTTTTTTCTTTTGAGCTTGTGCTCAAATCTAGAGACGAAGTTTTAAAAAAATCAAAGGCGACGCATTTTTTGTATTTTAAGTAATCAAAACGAATGTTATTTAAAGAAATTCATCATCATCATCAGCCTATAACAGTCCACTGCTGGACATAGGCATCTCCTAATGAGCGCCATTGCACCTTGTCCTCAGCTTAACGCATCCAGATTGTAACAGCAGCTTATACAGAAATTGGGGAGTTTTAAAAAGTCAAATTCAAGGCCTTTTTTTGTATTAAAAGTTATCAAAACCAAAGTAATTTACAAAAAATGCGTCTTCTCCGTTATTGAGGATTTTCCTTGAAGGCTCCGACGTACACCAATTTGGATCTGTTTATTCATAGAGTAGAAACAAGTCACGTTTTCCAGTTACGTCCCAGACGGCTATGGACTACACAGACGGCTGTAGCCGATGCTATCAGCCAACTGCCAACAGCCTGCAACTTATACCTTACTTATACCCTTAACCTTGGAATGTAAATAATTATTAAGCACTTTTCACCAAACAAACAGTCCTATACTGTTTTTTGATCCCTTAATCTGATTATGACTTTACCAATGCCTTCTGATGTATTAATCATATAATGTAAACCGTATCCTACATTTTATAAGGTATGGGACGGGTGAAAGTTTGTGAAATCACAATAATACACTCGAGAGCAATGAATCCGGGTCACTCAAAGAATCCAAAAAATCTCGGAAAGTAAGAATGCTAGGTTAATGCAATAAATTGTATTTAATAGACAATTTAATACTCCTTAAATGAAAGTTAAAAAAATATGAGTCACCATACATTTTATTTACACAAAATTACATAAAGAAAAAAAACTGCTGATCTCTCCTTAAAACAAAAATAGGAAACATGAAATTTTTGAACTTTATGACGATTTTCTTGAATTTCAATACTTCGTATTACCTACTCGTGCTTCCATTACTGCGTTTACGCGGTTTGGCATGCTGTACACCAAGTTCCTTATACGATTTTGGGGAATATTCTCCCATTCCTCTGTGAGAGCAATTTTGAGCTCAGGAAGCGTGATTGGGGGAGGGTTTCGTTGTTTTACGCATCTCCCTAGCTCGTCCCAAGCATGCTCGATCGGGTTGATATCCGGGCTGCGCGCTGGCCACTCCATACAAGTAATGTTCATCTCTTGAAGGTAGTCATTCACAATCCTACCTGTATGAGGTCGGGCATTGTCATGCATAAATATAGCATCCTCACCCAAATTGACCATAAATGGACCAACGTGTTCGTTGAGGATTTCTTCCACATATCTTACGCTAGTTAAAGAGCCGTTTTCTATGATCACCAGCTCTGTGCGACTTTCAGAGGAAATTCCGGCCCACACAAGTACAGACCCACCACCGTAGGCTACTTTTTCTTCGATGCATGCTTGCTTGAATCTTTCCCCTGGTCTTCTATACACTCTGTGTCTTCCATCGTGCTTGTAGAGCATAAATTTTGATTCGTCAGAGAACATAACTTTCGACCAATCTTCAATACTCCAATTTACGTGGTTCTGGGCATATCTTAGTCTTGAAATACGATGGCCACGCTCCAGTTTAGGGCCGTTTGCAGGTCTAAGGGGTTTTAAGTTAGATTCAGCAAGCCGACGTCTTACTGTCCATGCACTTGGGTTACTTCCTCCGAGGCGTCGAAACTGATTTGTGAGTTCAGTTCCTGTGAGAAAGCGATTTCGAAGCATGGTGTTCACCAAGTATCGGTCTTCTCGTGCTGTGGTACACCTAGTTCTGCCCGTTCCTGGTCTGCGTGGGTTAGAACCAGTTTCTTCGTAACGTCGGAGAACTCTTTGTACTGTTGACAGCGACACACCGACAGTCCTGGCTGTATCGCGCTGACTCCGGCCGGTTTCCACCAATGTAAGTATTCTGGTGCATTCTTCAAGTGTAAGCGACATGATTTCAGCTTGAATAATGAATATTGAGCACTATCAACCTGGTTTATGTACCAACATAAATGACAGATTACAAACAAAAGCAAAAACAAATCCTGTAATTTCGTAGTTCCATCTTCGACAGTGTTCCCTTTTCAAATTTGATTTTTTTATGATATAACTTTACAATAACTAAGAAGTTTTAATACTTTCATTTAAGGAGTATTAAATTGTCTATTAAATACAATTTATTGCATTAACCTAGCATTCTTACTTTCCGAGATTTTTTGGATTCTTTGAGTGACCCGGATTCATTGCTCTCGAGGGTATTATAAATGCGAAAGTTTATATGTGTGTAATTTTGTTCTCACTCAACTCCGTAACAGCTGAACGGATGTTGACGACACTTGGGATATTTAAATTTTAAAACCTTGACCAACACAAAGGTTACTTTTTATCCGGGTTCCACTTGGGCGAAGCCGTGGGCAAAAGCTAGTGTTAAATATAAACGAATATTATGTGAAATGTGAAAGTTTGTCCCTCATTCCTGCCAACACTACAGAGCTGAGCAAACGGATTGAGCTGACATTAACAACTTAAAATAAAAATAAAAGCCTTTTATTTCTTGCTAAATATGTACAGTATTAACATAAAAATAAAGGAAGACATCAGTAGTTCAGTACCTACCGATTAAACATTTATGAAAAAGTAGCTTCATGCACCATTTTACTATAAAATTCTTATTTGTTTTTACTGTTCTTTTAAACTACATTTTTCAATTATTCTTGTCAATTTTTTTAATTTTTTTTTGTTATTTAGGTTTACTTAATTAATTCTTATTCTCCTGCAAGGACCCTTTCAGAGGTGAAGGTCTCCTGCAAAGATTTTTTGCCATTTTTCTCTATCTAGAGCAAGTTGAAGCCAATGTGGACCAGCCGCCTTATTATATCGTCTTCCCAGCGAGCACATGGTCGTCCCCTAATTAGTTTCCCTTGTGGACCCTGCCATGACGTCACCTTTTTAGTCCATCTCTCGTCCAGGAGTCGTGGAACATGTCCCGCCCACTTCCATATATTTATCTTTGTGCATAGCTGAGAGCATTTGGTGCTTTTGTTATTTTTCTTATTTTTGTATGTCGTATTTTTTGGGATTTCTTAATATTAAGCATGCTGCGTTCTATTCCTCGTTGGCAGGTATTGATTTTATTTTTATTCTGTTTGTAAATGATTTAATTAGAAGAGCTAATTAGTTGTGTGATTTTGTTACAAAAGAACGCTTTGTCATTGGCATGGCAGTCATGTTGAAATATTCGTGATCGCCCTACTGAGCGCTTCCATGCTTCGGAAGGCTTATTGATGTTGGTCCCGGCTTTTTCAGTCGCTAAGCCACTGAGACATTCGAGCCCCCTAAAAACTCCGACATCAAGTGTTGGCCAATAATTCATACGAAGAAAAAGAAGTAAGTAAATCCAAGAATGGCTGGCTGGCAAGTACCAGCCATTTTGACGGTGGTGGGACAAATCTACGATCCGGGACAAATCGATACAATTTACCATGAAACAGCGATTGCGCCTATTTGTTAGTGAAGATCACGTGTTCAAACTGAGCCAGAGGAGATAGGACTCTCATATCGGATAGCAACGCTTACACGGATGGTTAGCTGAATAAACGTTGCGGCGTTGTGTTTTTGTTTTTTAAAATTGAGCATTTTGCTAATGTTACGCTGCGTTCAGACGACACGCGCCAAGCACACGCCACGCGTGCCAGCACCCGCCCCGAAATCCACTGCACATAATTTGAGTTTTATGACACATCAATAGATCTCAAATTGCATTTATCGAAGTCTAACCGCACAAGCCTCGGGCCCGCCTCGCACCCGCCTCGCGCCCGTCTCATGCCAACACCACGCTCACGAACGAAGTAGTCTAGTAACTAACTCACTAGTAGTACAAGCAGGTGCGAAGTGTGCGCGAGGCGTACGCGACGCATACGCTGATTTTGAGGCGGGCACGACGCGTGCGCGTTGTCGGCGCGGGTTATCTGAACACGCTCTTATGCGATAGGTTCGCGTACTGAGCAATATTTGTAGATCTTCTTCTTCTTTTTCTTCGTGTCCATGATACATTCACATTTTTCCTTAGGTGGCTGTTATAGTTTACGCTCCATTGAGGTAAATATACTGTAGAACACCACCATTTCCACAAACGTGGATAAAAAAACCGACTTCAAACAAACGAAAACTGCAAAAGTAAAAAATAATTGCATATTTTTTTGTAGTTAGTTCGGAACCTCTGGACCGACAAGGTTGTATTGTAGATCAAGCTGCTGATGGATGATCTTTGCTACTTGGTTGTGTCTGTGCAAGTATTCAGTGTTAGCGAGGTGCGAACAACCCGAAAGTATATCTCTTAGGGATTCACCGAGGCAAGCTCTTATTATTATTATTAGCCTGTCCCATTGCTGACCAAAGGCCTCCCCCGCCACCCACCACTCTTGCCGGTCTTGTGAAAGTTCTTTAAACAGTTAATTAACTAAATTGTGTTTCAAATTAAAGATATTTCATTAGTACTACGTTGTCATAATACTCGTAATAAACTTCTGACTCATACAAACGGGTCATTTTTCAAACTAAAACACAACACCAAAACTTTTCAGACATTTTTGTTTGAATCTAATAATAATAACAAAAGTGTTACAAAAGCTAACTTCGTTTCAGTTAGCTCTGTTGACGTGTCTACTTCTAATCTACTTTTTACTACTATTCACCTGGATATAATAAAATACTGTATAAAATATACAGTTTCAGGAAAAAGTTTATTTTAATGTTACAAGTAAACTTTGGTGGAGAAGTAAACTTTGGTGGAGTAGCTACTGGTAGAAGCTGGGTGTGTCGAGTTAAGTACAGGGCGCAATAGCGCTCATTGGAGGAGGCCTAGATCCAGTAGTGGACTGCTATAGGCTGACGATGATGATGATGTGAATTTTATCATCCGTTTTCGATAAAAACGGGAATATTTTTATATTCACAATTGATTGCAATTTGATTCTAAAATGACTTTGTTGTTAAATAAATCCACCAGTGAAGATATCTGAAAAGTTTTTATTAAACCCCCTGTTTATTGTTCAGTTGCAATATGCACGGTGCGATTATCTGCTCTACTCACTTACTCAGGCGCAACCGCACATACAAAGCACGATTGCATATGTTATCTAGGTGCATTGGGTGCAGTGGGTGCAGTGGGTGCAGTGGGTGCAGTGGGTGCAGTGGGTGAAGGCTCGCTTGAGATGCAGAAGGATGCGGGTTGGATTCCCTCCGCGAGACAAATCATTTTATGTTCTGTAAATTGTTCTTTTCGTTAATTATGTTCTGAAATTTGGCTCGGGTCTTGGTGTTTTCTATTCAAAATGTGTAACCCTGTATTTACAAAAAAGTATAAGTACATTATTATATCAGTCATGTGGTTTCTATAATACAAGCTTTGTTTATTTCGGGGCTAAATGATATTATGTAGCAATTTGCAGCTTTATTATTATTTGTGCTCAAAACACACGTTACTAAAAGCCATCAAGTAGTGTTTCGGTATAGAAGATGTGGGTGTCGGTTCAAAAATCAGTTAAAGCCAGCTATAAATAAATAAAATAAAATAAATAAATAAATAATCCTGGACGTTATCACACAGCATCATGTAGCCCCAAACTAAGCAGAGCTTGTATTATGTATTATATTAAAGAAACTATTATTTAACTATGGGATATATATTACATCTTGAGATATATTATTATATCGCTTGTCATACATATTGTACGAAACCGTTTACACTGTGCTATAATATTATATGTACTACATCCCAAACTATAAATATTTTTTCGAGCGTTATTGGTGTATATGTGGCAAAATTCTGGAAATAGAAGTGAAGTGAAGTGAATTTTTGTTTGAAACAATATCTTACAGTGTGAACAGCAATCGCGGGATATAGTATATAGATCAAGATGTACATTACATCCCATAGTCAAAAGGTAGCAAAGAGCTCCGAACGTCATCGTTGGCTGGCGCGTTGGGTCGACGAGATTGCGAAAGTAACTGGGCATGAGAGAGGCACAGGATAGCGGCTGGCTAGAACCAAGAAGCCTATCACCATGCAGTGGGTGATTCTGGGCTGAGGTGATAATGATGATGATGAAGTAGCAACAGAGATACAGCTTGATTTCCTCAAAGTTCACACAGCAAACTTAAACCTCGTTATGTATCAGAGGCTTAGGTCACTACTTTGATAGACTGTTCAAAGCGAAAGAAGTTTTGACGTAAGCAAAGGTGCGCGCAGGTCAGCCAGTAGCAAATTAACAAACACCTATATTGGGAAGTGTGACCAATGATCGTCTTTCATGAATTCAATGCTTTATTATTGTGGTCAATTTGAACGTGCTAATTGTTATAATAAACTCGGTTTTTCCTGGTAAGCAGGTAAGTGACTCTTAATGGAAAGAGCACGTAACTATCGCTTGTTATTGCAAAAATATATTTTACATTGCAATTGTAATATCTACTGGTGGCGCCTCGACTTTGTCTGCGTTGTGGGTCCTCACTGGATCCTTCTGGACCTTCATACTCCATCTAAGACTTAACCCTAAGCCTTACTTATCATCAGGTAAGGTCGTGGTAAAACAAAGTGTAACCAATGTAAAAAAAACCTAAACCTTTAGGCCCGAACTCCAGGAAATCCTTTTTTCCTTCTTAGTGCACCTCAACACTATGCAATGAACAAGTAATGGTTTAGAATGTGCGTTGAAGATCCTCCTAAGACGCAAATGGTTGCGGGTTCAATTCCCGCCGGACAGATGTTTATAATGATATTTTTCTCAGGTCTGGGTGTTTTTATGTATATTATGTAAGTATTTACAAGAGACCGCGGCTCGGCAAACGTAGTGTAGGACGCCCTCCGGCCAGGTGGAGTGACGATCTGCGAAAGGCTGCTGGTAGAAGCTTCGTCGAGCTCAGGACAGGGCGCAATGGCGCTCATTAGGGGAGGCATATGTCCAGCAGTGGACTGCTATAGGCTGATGATGATGATGATGATGATGATGATTTATTAGAAAATGTACTTAAGTAGTGTATCTGTCATGTGGTTCCCGTAATACAAACTCTGCTTAGATTGGGGCTAGATGCAGTGTGATAGTGTCCAGTATTATTTATTTATTGTCAATCAATCAGTCAGTCACTCAGTCTGTTTCATAAGAGTTGTATTGTTTATATTTCGATTACACGGTATAATAAACGATTAAGTACCTGCAGTTTTATTCTATAATATTCTAGAATACTTGGTTTTTACCAGTTGGAATATTTAAAAGTATTTTTTACAAATTCTGCCAATATTCATTTACTTACTTACAACAACACCAGACTATTCATTCCACTGCTGGACAAACGCCACCCCTATATGAAGGCGGATAAAGCCCGTCAAAGAGATTTTATTCCATATTATAGAGTAGGCACTAGATATAACAAGTTGGAAGATTTAAAAGTATTTATAGTAAATTCTGCTAATATTTAATTAGGTATTTTTTACAAGGTCTATCAGCAATACAGAATTGGTGTTTTGTTGTAGCTTCACGCCGGAACGGTTGACTGATTTGGATGAAATTGCGTATGAATGTGTATTATATAATCGATACTCATAGATTACTTTTTATCCTGGTATACTCAACGGTCACTAGGGACAGTTGAAATCAACTCACAAATGTTTCTCCCAAAGAACCAGTGAAAAAAAGTGGAATTCGAACCCGCGACCCATAGCGCATAAAGCAAAGCTACTAACTGGCCAAAATAATAACACTTTTACAACCTTGAAAATAAAAACATCATTTGTGAACGTAATCTTATCCAATGGCGATACCGACAGTAATAGATACCTATATAGGTGTAGGAACTTAATGGATGATTCAATTTATAAAGTATAGAATTTATCTAAAACTTATAGCGTTCGTCCGCGGCACTGCTCGCTTGGTTTCCGGATAAAAGTCTTACTTCTTATAACGTGGGGTGGAACGTGAAAGACTCGTGTTTCCTCTGATTGCCCCCCTCGGGAAGGGGTTCAAATCGTCACCTTAGGAACATTTACCAGCCCGTGGTGCATTTTGCTGACAAACGGGGATCTGGCGGCCGGCTGATTGCGGCATAGCGCAGCCTACGGTACAGCTACATCCAATGATCGTGGACGGGTAGAAGTTTCGGCGGCGCGAGATGCTGTGTCCAAAGATCCCCAACCCGCATGCCCAGCGTGTGGATTATGGGCATATCCCCTTCTTATTAGGGGAGGCCTATGTCTGGCAGTGGACTGATATAAGCTGGTGTTGTTGTTTTATCTTATAATCTTCTAGTACTACTGAATGCAGAATTTCAGCTCAATACATTCAGTAGTTTTGACGTGGAGGAGGACGAAACTTTTCACATCTTCTCATCTTCACGAACTTTCGACTTTTTAATATTTGTAGGATGGTACTCTTAACTAATAAAATAAATAGCTTCGGCGAAGTGTCAAGTTGTTGGAAAATTTTCCTTATATTGAGTAGGTAGATACTTGTGCGATTGCTTCGAGAATATTCATAATATTTAATGTTTTTTGCTATGTCTACGTTAAAACTTATAATTAGCCTGTCAGCCAGTCTCCGAGTTCAAAAAGTCCGCTAACTAATTACCTAATAGAAACTACTCAGCGTTTATTTTTACGATTTCCCCCAGAGAACTTCTTCAGAACTTCTTTTTTATTAGAATGATCAAGTTTAGGTGTAAAAGATGTCACGGAACCCAAGTCAACCTCACCTGCTCGTGGTGGACCGCCTACGGGCAGCTGGGGCGAGAACCTGTGCCCTGCGATCCCCAATCTGCATGTCCAATTGCCCAGCCATGGGATTATGGGTACCCATGGGTACATATGTCGATTACCTGTATTATTAGATAAATCTTTGTCAAGCAGTGAATGACTGTTTTTGTTGTTGGGTACAGTCAGCCGGCTATCTGCCCATTTCACCAACGAGCTCCTCATCATCATTAGCATCATCGGCCCATAACAGTCAGCAGTGCCCAGCAGTGGCGGGGCATATGCCTGCCTTCCATTATGAATCGCAATGATCGCCATTGCGCCCTGTCCGCAGCTCGGCGCAACCGGCTTCTGCTAGCAACCTTTCTCAAATCGTCACTCCACACTATCGGAGGGATTCTTACACTACTCCTTCGAGGAGATCAGTCTTTGGTCAACTTTCGTAGGTACATAAATAAGAGCTCATAGAAAAGTAGAGCAATCAGAAATACTCATTCCAAACATTCTTATCGTGAGCGTATCATAATAATTATGGGCAATAACAAAACGGTTGTTTCTCATCTACGTTTTGTGAGTAAGCGTATCGTAAAATTTTCCCAAAAACCAAGTTATGAAAAAACGTTTTGTGATTTGCCAAAATTGACGATACGCTCACGGTTGAAATGAATGAATGAATGAATGAATGAACACGTTATTGCGTGAAACATATAAATACTTCACAACACATTGAAAAATAGTGCACTGGGCGGCCTTATCACTGAAAGCGATTTATTCCAGGGAAAATTTAGATGGAGAAAGCGATAAAAACTAAAATAAAGCCATAAGAGATGGCAGCACAGTTCATACAGTGCATACGCAGAATAAGTATAATTACATAGTAAGCAACCTTAATACCAAAGAATACATGCATAATAATAAAAATAGATGAATACATACTTAATTAAATAATATCATAAAAAATTATATATATTTGAAAATTAATTATATCATATTTTAATTATATCACATGGATATTCGTGATTAGTCTACAGAAATAGAATTCTTTAGATAAGTAAGCTGTTTTTTACAAGGTGTACCTATGTTTTGGGGCACGAGTTTGAGAATTATGAGTGTTCCCTGCAAACTTCGAAGGTTGGCAAGTTCTGATTAATTCAGAATTGGGGGACTCCAGCCCCCTCGGACAGTCAGCCTCAGTCTATCAGTATGATTACAGCATTTTCGTATTTGGTGTTCTCAACTTTGTCTGAGAATCTGTAATTATGAGGATCAATGATTCAAGTCCGGTCAAAAATACTGACACAAAATTTTCTTAGATATTATAATGTAACTTGTCTGAGGCATGGCATTTTTTTTCAGTTTTGTATTTATATTCAACTAGGAACCCGCCCCGGCTTTGCACGGGGTCAAGTTATACACATAAACCTTCCCCTTGAATCACTCTATCTATTAATTTTGTTATATACTATATAATAACTTTAATTAAAACGGTACCAAAACTAATAACATTAACAAAACAAATCAAAATAAATCATTAATCAAATGTCAAAAATAATAATTATAGTGTGAATAAATATACTTTTAAACTAAACTTTCTTAAAAAATATATTTCTTTAAACATAGGCATAGACATCGATATTTGCAACTGAACACACAACACAACAAATAAAAAAGTAACAAACTAAATACAGAAAAAGATAATTTGTTTGTATTTTTCTATGTATTTTTCTACAGTAACATTAATAAAATTTGCAGCACTACCATTCTATCTCCACACTACACAAAGGCTATCTGGAAGAAAATGTTATTTAGCATTAAGTTCACCTGTGTATTTTATCGTGTCATCATCATCATTATCATCATCAGCCTATAGCAGTCCACTGCTGGACATAGGCCTCCCCTAATGAGCGCCATTGCGCCCTGTCCTGAGCTCGACGCATCCAGCTGCTCCCAGCAGCCTTTCGCAGATCGTCACTCTACCTGGCCGAAGGGCGTCCTACGTTATTATTATTTTATCGTGTGTAATAAAGAATTTTCTATCTAAAAAATAAATAATAAATAATGCTGGACTATCACACAGCATCATGTAGCCCCAAACTAAGCAGAGCTTGTGTTTATGAGAACCACATGATTGATATATTACATTACACATTACATAAATTTTTTTTGAAAACATACATATCAGACATAGAAAACACCCGGACCTTATCTATCTTTATGTAATGTTTTTACCCTGCTTTTACGTTATATGTTTTATACTTATAGAAAAGATGTTCTGATAATTATGAGAGTAATTTTAATAATCTATTACAAAAATAACACACAAATAATTTCAGAACACATTCATAGTTTTCTCGTCATGAAAAAAACATATTGGTATTGAATTGCCCGTCAGTTTGTTTTTGTAGCAGACAGTACCCACATGACAAACAATAAGATAAAATTAATTAATATAACAGACTAAGTTAGAATGGCTCTGTTTGTTCGTATGTGCCTTGAACAAGTAGGTACCTACTTCAAAACTATCTCGTTGAGGATAATGATGATTGGTTTTTACCAAGATCTAGTTTCTAAGTCACTTATCTTGAATTATTTATGTAGCAGGTACTTACCTACATAGTTTTAGATAACTAGGTACCTACCGCACTGTGACCCTTGTTGCATGTTGCTTACTAACGAACGGGGCTCTGGCAGTGGCTGATTGCGGCATAACGCAGCCTAATACCGGTATAGTTAAATACCCTGATCTCTAACGAGTTGTAGCGTTCGGGGTTGAGCAGTTGCGATCCCAAACCCGCATGCCCAGCATGGGAATATGAGCATATCCCCCATTAGAGAAGGCATATATCTAGCTACTTCTAGACTTGGCTGACTGGCTTGTATGTTATGACTTATAAAGGCTGTTGTTTCTTGTCGTGGTTCTCGTTGTATAAGCAGTTGCGATTGACTAACTGATCAACAACATTCCGTGCATAGTGTGTTAAAGAAATGCATTACTTCGCATTTACCTATTTAGTGCACCCCACTAAAAAAGGTTTACTTGCATTCAGGGTGCAGCGAGATAAAAACCTATAGCTACGCAGACTGGGGTGCCCTATACTATACAAGGAACATAGGAATCCTCCAAACAATTCTCTGAAGGATAGAATCCGTAACGAGACTATCCAACATAGAACTAAAGTTGTCGGTATAGCTCAGAGAATTTGCAAGCTGAAGTGGCAGTGGGCTGGCCATATGATTATCTACCGAAAAGCCGGCAACTGTTGGGGAAAACGAGTTGTTGAGTGGAGACCGCGGCTCGGCAAACGAAGTGTGTAACGGCCTTTCGGCCAGGTGGAGTGACGATCTGCTGGTAGAAGCTGGATGCGTTGAGCTCACGACAGGGCGCAATGACGCTCATTAGGGGAGGCCTATGTCCAGCAGTGGACTTTTAGGTATAGGCCCCACTTGTCTGACCTGGCTCGGGCATGGCACGGGCGCTTTCCTATTCCATTCAAATTTAATACAAAATTCATGGAAATAAAGCACAATTTAGCTCGGACGACTTCGCGTCATAAGCACGTCCGATCAACGACATACCGTGTGTCCTAAATTGTGCTTTATTTCCATGCATTTTGTATGAAATTTGAATGGAATAAGAAACCGCCAGTGCCTTGTCTGCGCCCGACGCTAGTCACATTCATCGGGCACGGACGTGGCGCGGACATGGCACAGGCGGTTTCCTATTCCATTCAAATTTCATACAAAATGCATGGAAATAAAGCACAATTTAGGCCACACGGTATGTCGTTGCTCGGACGTATGACGCGCCATTTCGGCGCCCGCGCCCGATCGCCGCCAGATGGGCGTCCGATGGCCGCCAGATCGTAGTATGTACTTGCTTGCGACATACGTCTGTTAGTGATGTAAAAATGCGTGACGAATGACGATATCGAATTTAATATTGAATTTTGTGAATTGATTGTAAATGCAACGCTTTATGATCATTGTCGTTCCGATTATTGTAACTGAAATGTTCAAGATAAATTGTGGCTGGAAATCGGAAAGAGATTAAACTAAACCGGTATCAAGATTTTTTAATGTAATACCCATGGTAATACTAGCTGATCCTTGTGCAAATTCGTTTGCGCGTATTTTCTTCATCTGTATCAGGGCCCGATTTGGTAACCCGATGAAGAGGTTTTCGGCAGAGTTTTTCCAAAAGCTTAGTTAACCCTCTCCGTATGGGTTTACACTATTATTTGATAGGATACACCATTCAAAACCCTTTTGATTAGGTTACCTGATCATGAGGGTTATCAATAGTATTGGATTTTGGTATTATTCCAAAACCCATTCCTTAGGGTTACCCTTTTTATCATTGTAACACGGGTTATACGTGGGTTATAGGAGATAAAGGAGAAAAAACATTCGGTCAAAAGATGAAAATTAATTGCGGTAATTGTGTTCTAAGCATTAAGGGCGGAAATGCAGACTACTAATTGTTTTTATTGTACGCAATAATAATTATATTATAATAAAATTGGAATAAATTTTCAATGACAGCTGTCAAACTTAAATCGACCATATCTCGAGAACTACTCATCTTAGACTTGCCTTTACTAGCTCAAATGATAGCTATTGACAAGACCTTAATCGATGACAGCTGTCAAACTTAAATCGACCATATCTCGAGAACTACTTATCTTAGACTTGCCTTTACTAGCTCAAATGATTGCTATTGACATGAACTTAATTTTCGATGACAGCTGTCAAACTTAAATTGACCATATCTCGAGAACTACTCATCTTAGACTTGCCTTTACAAGCTCAAATGATAGCTATTGACAAGACCTTAATTTTCGATGACAGCTGTCAAACTTAAATTGACCATATCTCGAGAACTACTCATCCTAGACTTGCTTTTACTAGCTCAAATGATTGCTATTGACAAGACCTTAATTTTCGATGACAGCTGTCAAACTTAAATCGACCATATCTCGAGAACTACTTATCTTAGACTTGCCTTTACTAGCTCAAATGATTGCTATTGACATGAACTTAATTTTCGATGACAGCTGTCAAATTTAAATCGACCATATCTCGAGAACTACTTATCTTAGACTTGCCTTTACTAGCTCAAATGATTGCTATTGACATGAACTTAATTTTCGATGACAGCTGTCAAACTTAAATCGACCATACCTCGAGAACTACTTATCTTAGACTTGCCTTTACTAGCTCAAATGATTGCTATTGACATGAACTTAATTTTCGATGACAGCTGTCAAACTTAAATTGACCATATCTCGAGAACTACTCATCTTAGACTTGCCTTTACTAGCTCAAATGATAGCTATTGACAAGACCTTAATTTTCGATGACAGCTGTCAAACTTAAATTGACCATATCTCGAGAACTACTCATCCTAGACTTGCTTTTACTAGCTCAAATGATTGCTATTGACATGAATTTAATTTTCGATGACAGCTGTCAAACTTAAATCGACCATATCTCGAGAACTACTCATCCTAGACTTGCCGTTACTAGCTCACATGATAGCTATTGTTAAGATCTTAATTTTCGATGACAGTTTTTAGTTTGACAGCTGTCATCGAAAATTAAGATTTTATTAGTAGCTATCATTTGAGCTAGTAATGGCAAGTCTAGGATGAGTACTTCTCGAGATATGGCAAATTCAAGTTTGACATATGTCATTAAAAATAAAGATCTTGTCGATAGCTATCTTTTGAGCAATTAACGGCTAGTCTAGGATGAGTAGTTCCAGAGATATAACCATTTACAGATGAATTTGTAGAATGAATTTCGAGTGGAGCTTTGAGTTGAGTTGAGTGTGATAGTGACAGTGACAATCCAAAATTATTATTCAAAATAGTTTTGAAGGTCATATTTTTTCTTTTTAACACGTTGACTGCGGGTCTCGGACATAACGCTTTACAAAATGCTCATTATGTGTACTGTTGGCTTTGCCTAATAAATACAATAAAAATAAAAAATAACGCAACGCAGAGTACTCTGCGATGTTGGCTGCGGGCCTCAGTCATGACATAACTGATGACTTATGAAAACTGAAACACCATTTTTTTTTCTTTTTAATATGTTGACTGCGGGTCTCGTATATGACAACGCATATTCTGTGATGATGACCAATGAAAACTGACTGAAACACAGCACTTTCTTTATGTTTTCAAAACTTTTCTTTAATGCAGTGACGCTCTTCCTTCAACCAAATAAAGCGATCCGAACTAATACCTAATGATTGATGACATAAATCAAGAGTCAAAATCTAAATTCCCCCACCCAGTGTCAGGCGTAATGATAAACATTGTGTAACATTCAAAAAAACCTATCAAGAGGTAACTATATTCATTCGTTTAACCTCATAAGAGGGTAACCCTATCGACTGAAAACCAAAAGGAACGGGTTACACTTTCGCTTGTGTTATGAAGGAGGAATAAAGGAGAAGGGAAAGGAGAATACCCAAACGAAAGGGTAATCCCGTCAACTGAATAACCCAATGAAGGGGTTTCACTTTCGAAGCAACTAGCTCGAAATCGGGGTTGTACGGGCCCTGATCTGTATATTAATTAATTGTATCCACGAGAGCAAGAGCATCTTCGTCTTCTGAGGATGACATGCTGACACATCGATAACGGACAACAGACTGCACTACACTTGTGCCTCTGTCACGTCATTTCTGCGTCATGTCCGAGCCATGTCCGCGCCATGCCCGTGCCATGTCCTCGCCACGTCCGTGCCACGTCCGCGCCATGTCCGCGCCATGTCCTTGCCCGATATGTGTGACCTGGGCCTTATAGGCTAATGATGAAACCATTCTCTAGGATTTACTTTTTATGCTGTGCGTTGATTGTCATTCAGTCGGTTAGCGTCATAAGTTTTAAATAATTTGCTTTATTTGTAGTATGATAAAATTTATTGCTTTTTGCAATCAAACTAATCAAGTTGTTTTGTAGTCAGTTGTTTTGATTGATGGTTATGAAACTGCATTTTAGTTGATTTTGTCATCCAATTAGAAGGTTTATTGTATAGCGAAACAAAAAAGATTTTTGAGTAAAAAAAATAGAGACTTTATGGCCTTGTTATAAAAAATTGACAAAAGATAATTGATGCTAAACTAGTGTCATTTCTTACTGTTGGATAATGACAGACAGTAACAAGGCTAAATATAAGCAATAGTTAAAATTAAGTAGCTTTTAAGGGGGTTAATGTAATGAGAAATAAAATCTAGGACCTACAATCTTCTTTGTCTTCAACCTGTTGAAGTCTTCTTTTAAAATACTTGAAGATGGAATATACACATGGCCCACCTGATGTTAGTGAGTACACCATATTGTGTGTGAGTGCACCCTATCTCCTCAAATCTTCTTCTTATGTGTATCTTACCTATTACTCTATGTACCTATTGAGTGAACATTGAATATATAATTTATAAATCTTGTTACCTATTCCAAACAAAGATGGGGAATAAACATGGGCAATAAACTACTAACCCGAGCCGATAGACAGTAGTTTTCTTTTATTTATTAATTTTTAATTAATTTATTTATTTTATAATTTGCCAATTGGACGCACAGTTTTTAGTACGTTTTGGAGATCAAAAGTAAGATTGATTTTGAGAATTCGTAAGCTCATCAATTGGAAAAAGTATCTCCTTTCTTTCTAGAAATAAAATAAAATTAACATTCCAAAAGTCTTTACCGTCGCAGTTTGGAGAACGATACTCCCTTCATATTATAAAATGCAATATTACCTTCACATACCAATAATTTGTTACTATTAACTTTATACTCTATTTTCAGCACGGCAAAGTTAAATTTAATATTTGCGTCACATATGGTCAGTGGTGCTCAAACTTCACTTCATGTCGTATTTCTCCAGAAAAAGGTTCAATTTAGCTCGTCTCCAGGGTTGGTGACCCTTCAGGCCCTTGACCCTAAGGTCCTCCTACATGGTTCACCAACTGGTTCTCCGCAAATGTATTTTATTTATTGCATTTGATGCGTGTTCATGAGTTCCGGCTTTAGTGTAAGGTTTATGGATAAAAGCGAAGGTTGTTAAGGTATTTTTACGGTGCAATAATTTTATATCTGCCAATGCACTTTTAGTGGGCAATATTTTTAGTAATGTCGTAAGGAATCAATAAGTCAGTCTGTATATATTTTTGAAAGCGTTTCTAAGGTTTAAGCGATGCTTCATTCAATACATTTACCATTTTCTACTAGTATTTTAGAAACATTACGACATCTGCCCTTCTGACCTAAGCGTTAAGTCATACTTAACCTAAAATCAAAAGGTTTTAATTACATAATTTTATCCAAAAAGTCTGTATTAAGTTCATACTACATTTTTAAGTAAATAGTTAATAATTTAACAAAATCACGTTTATATGTCATTGATACGATACCTGTTATACTGCCACAAGGCCCGATTTGTTAATCGTCAGTTAGCAATAA
Source organism: Horisme vitalbata (assembly GCA_951804965.1). Lineage (NCBI taxonomy): Eukaryota > Metazoa > Arthropoda > Insecta > Lepidoptera > Geometridae > Horisme > Horisme vitalbata. The sequence goes on from OX638090.1 coordinate 2,082,203, forward strand.
CTTTTATATCTATATAATAAAAAAAATTGCGTGTGTCGCAGAATCTCGAAAACGGTTTGACTGAATTTTTGATTTTGTTAAGAAAAAAAGGAAATTAGGAATAACTCAAAAGAACACATGTATAAAAAATCTATTTAGTAATTTTGTATGTTGTTTTGTATGAACTCTAGAATTTGGACAGGAGTTATTCTTATAAGGACGCGTAAAAGGTTGAATTATTTTATTTAAGGGGCTTACTATTTGCTGGATTAACGTTCATTGCGGGCCTCAAAATAGTAGGCCTATATTGAAAAGCTGTCTTTTAAATTTTAAAAACGCATATCGGTTCACCCGTTTAAAAGCTACGGTGCCACAGACAGATAGATACACACACACACGCATAGCGGTCAAACTTATAACACCCTTATTTGCGTCGGCGGTTAAAAATTGTGCTTTCTGCACTCCAAGTATGAAATGAAATGGCAATTGAAAAAAATGCCCTAAACATGCAAACCGCTACTTACTTAGCTTATAAAGCCGGGTATGAAGTCATAACTCCCGGTTTTGTCTCAACATTCGATTTTTATTTACAAAACACGATAATTGTCACGCACAGTAAACTGAGAATCAGCTGTTTCTGTAACAAAACAAACGCAAGAAAATGCAGGAAACTCAATTCAGCGTGAGAAAGAAATTGAGCTGTTTAGAGAGCTCTAGAACGGCCTCCCAAGGTTATACGTGATCGTCAAAGAGTACTAACGCAGATTAGTCATTTTACGCCGCACTTTACAAGTATGCCTACAATGCTTTGATAATTTTTGAGCAATTTACAGTTTACAAGATTTTCTAATGGAAAATGTTTTACTAATTAATTGAATCAGGCGTGACTTTGCGGAAATCCATTACAAGATATTCTACAAAGCAAAATTTTTAATACAAATTCCGCTACCTTTCTCTGACGAGTTCCACAAAATGCTTACGCGTGCACCCGCAGATTCACATGTAAATCAGAGAAAGAACAAGCAAACAAGCAATTATTAATAAATGCAACCGTCTACTTGCTCTTCCACCAAATAAAAACAAACACGTTAACCTGTAATTAGCTTGGAGAAACAACACACACTCAAACACACAAGAAAAACTCAACAGAAAATCGACAATGTTTAAATGTCAATCATGTTTTCTGTGTGGGTATTTTTTTTTATTATTTATCAAATATTCTTTTTAATATATACTCGTAACAGTAGTACAAAAATACTCTTAAGCGTTAATTTTCATCACAAAACCTGGTAATCTGAAATTATATTATATTTTAATTAAGACCTTTTTATGTTAAACGCAAAAAAATTATAACTCAAAAGTCTGTTTGCAGAATAAGGACCCATTTTACCATTTTTTTATCGGTTCATTCCGATTTATTTTGATTTTATCAGAATCAACGTCGCTGTTTTAACTTCGAGAATAATCTTGTTGGTGTAACGAAAATTAAGTGAAATTTAAGTAATTACAATGCGCAAAAACCTATTATTAAACTAAGTATTTGATTGGATGAACGCCAGATGCGAGTAATGAAGTAAATTCTTTGAATTTTCGTCATTAGTTTTCATCTGTTTTTAATATCTTAAATAATTATATTTCTATTTCATCAAATTACTGAACTGTTAAGCTATGAATCACTAATATTATAAATCAAAAAGTTTTTGTTCGTATGTTTGTTCTCACTCAACTCTGTAACAGCTGAACGGATTTGGATAAAACTTGGAACATTATTATATATGGTTTCAACTGGATTCAACAAGGCAGATAAGATTAAAAGTATTAAAATTAGTTTAAGCTAAGTTTAAGATATGCTAATTTTAATACCAGTAGTATTGTATTGTTATAATGATTACATATTTGGGCACCATAAACTTTATTTATTTATTTATTTTAAAATGTCATAGTATTATACCTCGTAAAAAGAAAAACAGTTCACTGGTTTAAGTACATGCTAAGTGTTACTACAATTATAGATGACCGACTACAATCTAAACTAAATAAAATTGATAAAATTTGAAATTGATACATAAAACTGTCTTGATCTGTAACTGACTCATCTATAATATGCCGCCATCGTCATAGCGTCCAGCGATGCGCTCACGCACCCCTGCCCCCGCCATCAGTATATAGCCTCCGCTGCCCGCGCTCGCTTCAGTTTGTATTGCATCACCGTACAGTGCACACACGACAATGTTCTCACCGCGCTGCTTAGCGATCCTCGCTCTTATTGCGACAGCCGTTGCGTCGCCGGTGTCCGACAAACCGATACCGCAACCTATCACAACAATAACTAGCGATGAATTCGTGCCTGTCATGCCAGCGCCATGGTTCAGCGTTCCATACTTCGGGGACATCACAAAGATTTTTGCGCCTCTGTGGAAACTCTTCCCTAGCTTCGAAGACTTGGGCCCGAGAATAACCGCTGATGACGACAAGTTCCAAGTGATCGTGCAAGTCAAGGACTACACCAAGAAGGATCTGAAGGTTAAGGTGAAGGGAGACTACATCTTTGTGCAAGGCACACACGAAGCGAAGGAGGCAGACCACGATCTGTTCGCGAGCCAGTTCTTCCACACGTACACATTGCCGATGAACTCGAGCGCATCGGAGGTGAGCGCCGAGCTGACCAACGATGGGTATCTAATCGTCAACGCTCCAATAACCGGCCGTGTCGACAGATCGAAGGAAATCGATCGAGAAGTGCCCATCGTTGAAACCGGCGCGCCTCTGAAGAAGGAGGCTCCCGCGGTGCCTGAGAGTCCGGAGGTCGTGGAGATCCCACAGAAGCAGCCAGAGATTACCAAGAAGCCGACTGAAATCCCCGAGAAACTACCCGAAAGCTCGGTCCCTACAACCACCACTCCCGAACCTGAAATCGTGACAACAGAAGAAAGGAAAGAGCCGACGACGCCACAAACCGACCGAGAGGTGGTCACAGAAAACGACAACGTAATCCCGCACGGGAACGAACTGAACGAAGTTACGCCTTAAAGTGATATAGGATTAAGTATTTAATGTCTCAGTATTGTAATAAATATTTTTTTTATTGAACGTCTGTGTTTTTGTTTGGTATGCGTTTAGCGATGCCGATGTAATGGCGAGGCTGGAGATGAATACAAATGCGCCACAGATGCATAACTCTTCGAACAATGGACCGCTCGCGCCTGTTTCGGTAACTAAAATTAATATTCCAGTGACAAACGTGTACTTATGAGATGAATGTTTCTTTAAGTTCAGGCTTGTCACGACTTGTAACAGAGTGTGAGGCAAATCAAGAAAATAGGTACTTAAATCAAATTGTATGGATCAAAAACAATTAATAAAACCGTGTATTGTTCATATCACCGGCGCAGCTGGGGACGAGGACTTAGGTAATATAGAACAAGTTCTCGAGTTGATCATTACTACAACTTGAGACTAAGTTAGGTAGTATCAAGAATTCCAATAAGGATATCGTTATTATGTTACTTCACACACTAATCTCGTCTGTTTAAGTGCAAATCTGACATTCATCTTTTCAAGGTGATCGACATACAAACTCTGGCGATTAATATAGAGCCATATATTTTAGGCTATTGATCAAAAACTTGAAGCCAAATGGTGATCTTTGTCTGTCGAGACAAAGGCGAGACTTGGCAGACATTTGTAAAACTTTTATGCTCATTTTCAGTAATTTAGAAGAATAACATTGGATTTCTATTTAATCAGCGGTAATTTTAGTACTAAAAATAAAGCTTTAGTAAGTTTTTTCTTAGATTTTCTGAATAAAAGCCTCAGTAATGAGTCAGTCTATGATAGTGCATAGCTATAATATACTTCTTCTTCTTGCGGTATGGTTATAAAAAGCCACTAAAAGCACAGCTAAAAGTGAAAAATAAAGCTGGTAATAAAGCTACATTTACAACAAGGATAACTTTGTATAATTTGCGAACATTAGTTTTGATGTCTATATGACTAATATGTATTAAAAAACAAAAATATTTTATGTATAAGTAGTTTATTAGACATGTGGTGCCGCACTACATTAAAGTTGTGTTTAGGATGGGAATAATGTGTGATAATGATCCCTGATAATGTCCAGTATTATTTATTTATTTATTTATAACCAAACTATTGCAAATAGTAATCCACTGATAACACAAAATAAATAATAGTCATTATTTTTCTTCGAATGAGCTAGTGGCCAACTCTGGTGTCGGAGTTTTTAGACCGCCTGAAGGCCTCCGACATGGCTTAAAGACTAAAAAAGCCGGGAAAAACATCTTAACGTGCCTTCCAAAGCACTCTGATCTAAATGCCATTAAACGGTCACCCATCCTAGTAGTGACCGTGCGGAGTGTTGCTTAACCAAGGTAATCTGCTATGATCATCCAAGTAAGCAAAGCCACGAGCGCGTATTAGTACGCTGATATTTATAACCGGACAACGCCAATAAATACTATATTTAAATTCAAGTCAAACATACATTAATATTGTAACTACGCATTATTGTTTTAAAGGTACTGTATACAGCCAATCTCAAGGTCATCTTTGTCTTAAGCAAATTTTAATAAATTAACGAAAGTAAATATCTCAATATCATAAAATAAATCAATACCATTAACTTGAATTTGTAACTTGTACAAATAATATTTCTATTATTGCAATACAATAATATCTTCATCCTCATTATCATCAACCTTTTGCAGTCCACTGCTGGACATAGGCCTCCTCTAATTAACGCTATTGCGTCCTATCCTCAGCTCGACGCATCCAGCTTGCATCATCCTCACTCCACCTGGCCGGAGGGCGTCCTTCACTACGTTTGTTATCGGTTCTTCGGCAGGTCCACTGCCACTTCAGCTTACTAATTCTTGAAGGTCATCTGTGTCTACAGCTAATTTTAATCCTTTAACGAAAGTAAATATCTCAGTATCATCAATTAAATTTATACCATATAACCTGAATTTGTCATCATCATCATCATAATCAAACAGCATTCATCAGTCCAATAATGAAAGTATGCCTCCCCCAATGGCTTCCAATTCGCTCAATTTTGAGTTTCACGATTCCATTGGTGGCCAGCTACAGCTTCAATATCGTCAGACCATCGCGCCTTCGGTCTGCCTGGTTTCCGGCCTCCAGGTCTCCACTCAGTTATAGCTCCGTCTATTATCGGAGCATCACATAAAGTGTCCAGCCCCTTGCCACTTCAGTTGGGATAGCACATGAATTTGTAACTGGTACAATAGTATTTCTGGTATTGCCATAATAATACCACCTTCGACCGTTCCTTCGCTCGGCATGAGGAAACGGAATCCTAATTTACATATTTAATACATTTGCTCGGATTATGACATCAAATTGGACTACATTTTAATGAATGTCCTTGTTTCCTTTTTGTGTTTTTTCTGGAAATACCATTTCCTACTCTGAATTTATTATTAGTAAAATTATTTTGTTTCTTTTCTGTTATGTTTTGAGAACTTAATATTTTTAGATTGTCAGTTATTCAGGCAGCTGTTTCTGCGAAATGAGCTTATTTATTGGATTAAGTTTCATTTGGATACCGTTTTTGAAATGTCCTCTGAGATAATTCGAAAATCTATTTTTTTTATACAGGTTTGACTAAGCAAATTAGTGCTCAATTGATTTGACATAAATTTTAACATACCCTATAAATGATGAAGTGTTGTTGATTTAATAAATATGAAAGACCTATTGGCAAAATAAATGATTATGATAGTGATTATATAATAATGAATTATTAAAATTAATATTCTGTATTGTGTATGCTGTAATGTGGTTTACAAGGTTAAAACCCCCATCTTCGGAACCCAAGCCAACCTCACCTGCACGTGGTGCACCCTGCTAAACAACGAACGGGGCTCTGGCGGCCGGCTGATTGCGGCATAGCACAGCTTACATGGACACAGCTAAATCCCCTGGCCACCAACGGACAGCAGCATGGTTGGTGCGAGAGGCTGTGCCCTGCGATCTCCAACCTGCATGCCCAGCGTGGGGATTATGGGTATATCCTCCTTTATTAGGGTAAGTCTATGTCCAGCAGCGGACTGGTAAAGGCTGGTGTGGTGGTGGATTGTGTATGCTACTTGTAAGTGATATGTCTATGTCTATGATTAAATAGAACACGTAATTCTACACATTTTCAAATATCTGATAGGACATAATACTCTGGTAGCTGATGATCGAAATATCGAACCTAATATTATAATGGTTTGTATAATTCTTATAAATTCCTGTATAACTCTTGTATTCTTAGGATTGTGGCGTTGGTCTTGAGTAAGTATATCTACTTGATATTTCATACAAAATTCAGACAGTATTGATATGATTCGTTCTGTCATTTGAGGCAAGTAATTTATTGAAGACGTGCCTACAAATAAACCACATATCTGTCCGTTCACATCATAATTCTTTTCTTAACATGTAAGATAAAAAATAGTTTATTTTATGGCGTCTGGTGATAGCCTAGTAAAATAATTCATATTATTCCTTCCTTCTTCTTCTTCGTATGAGCTAGTGGCCAACCCTAGCGTTGGAGTTTTTAGGCCACCCGAAGGTCTCCAAGATGACTGAAAAAGCCGGAACCAACATTTTAACGTGCCTTTCGGAATATGGAAACGCTCAGATCTAAATGCCACTAAAAGGTCACACATCCAAGTTGTGACCGGGTGGAGTGTTGCATAAACCATTATTCATAATGCACGGTCATTTATGGTTATATAAGGTTATGTATAATGACCAATTAATCACATTGTCACTACAGCGTTGTCACTACAATCACTCAGACTACAGCGCCCCATTCATCTAAAGATTAGGCTTGCCCGAACTTATTCTATGCTGGTCAGCTTCTTTTTCTGTAGAGGAAAGACAGTGCGAAGCTGACTAAAGCCCCGAGTTTCCCGTCTATATTTTCCTACATCGTTACAACAACATTAACATTGTAGTGTATTTCTTAGTCCCTTTGGTAAAGAATCTGAACAATTCTAAAGTTATTGCGTAGAATATAAATTACAGTGTGGTAAAATGCGTTAGATAGCGCCCAGGGTTAGCATATTACTTGATCAGGTAATTTCTCAAATTATATGTCCTAAGTTGTTTATATAACTTTGTTATGCATACTTTATTTGGCTTACTTGATTTTTTTTAGTAACTTTTATTTCCTATTTTTATTGAAAATATGGGTCAAGTTTTTTGATCACATTTTCTGTCCACTTAGCACTACTATATTTATTAAAGTCGCACATAGGCTATGGTTTAAGCCAGATCAAAACAGTTGTTTAAGAATATTTTTATCGCTTAGCATGTGTATCGTGTACATAAATAAATAAATAAAAACCTCGTTTGTTGAGGCCAGTTATAAATATAACACTTGTTCACATAAATCCAAAATTGATGCCATCTACCGGCCTTGAAACCAGTTCGAAGAGAAAGGTCTAGGTCATTTCTTATGTTTATGCATCGACTGAGTTCGACTGAGTCATCAATTAGGAACCAAACCTACGCATAGCAGTATCTTTGTTTAATGTAATTGTGTTTGGTAATGTTGAGTCATCAGTGTCTGTAGCACGTCTGTGTCCTAAGAAAATTTTGCTTTGTCATAAACTAAGTGATAGTCCACCAGTTTAAAGTTGCTTCTCGGAGTATCTTTAAAGGATAAAATCCGCAACGAGACAACCCGACACAGAACTAAAGTTATCGATATACCTCAGAGAATTAGCAAGCTAAAGTGTCAGTGGGCTGGCCATATCTGCCGAAGAACTGATAACCGTTGACGTTAACGAGTTCATAAGTTAAGATGAAGTGGCAGTGGGCTGGCCATATCTGCCGAAGAACTGATAACCGTTGGGGTTAACGAGTTCTTAAGTTAAGATGAAGTGGCAGTGGGCTGGCCATATCTGCCGAAGAACTGATAACCGTTGGGGTTAAAGAGTTCTTGGGTGGAGACCGCGGCTTGGCTAACGTAGTGTAGGATGCCCTCCGGCCAGGTGGCGTGACGATTTGCGAAAGGCTGCTGGTAGAAGCTGGATGCGTCGAGCTGAGGACAGGGCGTAATGGCGCTCATTAGGGGAGGTCTATTTCCAGCAGTGCACTGCTATAAGCCGATGATGTTTAGGTGATAGTAACTTTATAGGTTACGTACGTACCTACAAATTTTTTTTTTTATTTTTTTTTATTTTTATTTTTTTATTTAGATGCACAAACACATTACAACCATTTAAAAACAAAATTATATAAAAACACAGATTAGAACTAGGTAGTAACATAAAAATATGTGCATACAGAAAAATATAAAATTAAAAGGTATAACATTAAAAGGTAAAATTAAAAGGTAAATCATCAAGCAAACTATACAAACTTTACAAAAGACTTAATTATAATTAGACCTAAACCTCTAAAAACAACAATAAAACAATAAAAAAGAAGGCAGAAAAAACAAAATTACAATTAACTAGATAAGTCTATATAACTATAACTATATAACTAACAAGTCGGTATTGGTATTATATATTTTAATGGTTTAATATTTTAAAAAGAGACTAAGTAACTAACTTATTTATTTTATTTTATGACTAACAAACATCTAGTGCTTTGGGATGGAGGATGTCTTTGACATTTTTTACGTATTGGCTCAATTTAGAAACAAATATATCCAGTTGTATATTATTTTTAGCCATTTCATTGTACTGACGAGCCATTCTGATCAAAGGATTATAAAAAGAAATGTTATTTTTATAAATTTGTAAGGCAAACAGATTTGTTTCATTGGACTTGCGTGCCCTAAATTTAATATTGAATGATACCAAGGACAACAGATCAGGAGAATCTATCAGAGAATGTATTATTTTATAAAGATAAACCATGTCAAAATATATACGACGAGTCTCAAGGGATTGGACATTATATCTAGTAAGCCTCTCTTCGTAATTCAGATCGGAACGACCTGGATGTATTCGATAAGTCAGCATACGCAGACATTTCTTTTGAATTCTCTCAATCTCGTTCTTATGAACCTTATAGTTAGGAGACCATATAGGACAACCATATTCTAAAATACTTCTCACAAGAGCATAGAACAAGTACAAGAGACTGCGAGGCCTTTTGAACCCTCTTGTAGATCTCAGAACGAAGCCCAAAAGTTGGTAGGCTCTTGTAGTTATATGTTGGTAGTGGGCACGAAATGAAAGTTTGTCGTCAAACTGAATACCCAGGTCCTTCACAATATGAGCTCGATTCAGCGCCTGACCATCAATATTGTAGTCATTAATTAACCTATGACGCTTATTTGTAAATGATATTATAAAACATTTATCAATATTTAAATACATTCGATTGCATTTACACCATTGGGACACAGTATTTAAATCATTTTGAAGATTTTTGCAATCATTAACAGTAGAAATTATATTAAAGATTTTTAAATCGTCCGCGTATAAAAGACAGTTACATGATAGACGCTGAATTAAATCATTAATAAAAATAATGAAAAGAAGAGGCCCTAGGTGTGACCCCTGTGGAACCCCGGAAGTCACGACTACAGGAGAGGATACAAACCCTTTCAAAGCCACCAACTGACTTCTATTGTTTAGATACGAGCACAGCCATCGATACAAGTTACCGTGAAAGCCGTATGTCAAAAGCTTACGGCGAAGTATTCCGTGACTAACTTTATCAAAGGCCTATACAAAAGGCAAATACCAATACAACCTACCTACCTATAAATTTATATACAATACAAATAATATAAGTACCTATTTATAGGGTAGGTACGTTTTTCTTGATTTAAGGCGTTAGCTAAAGAAGATTCGAAGAGTATCGTTTGGCTGGCCTTTTAGGACTCCACCTATTATTCTACTTATTATAAACGGCGAACGTTTGCGAAGAATATTGGGAGTGAGAAGATTTATTTCAGTCAGTGATCTAAATATTAAATTATCAATTTTATTCATGAAATTCAGAATTTGCCGTTCATACACCTATGACATTCCTTCATATTTGCTCAAAGAATTAGCTTAACTGACTGCAAATATTTATATTACGCCGAGCACTTGAACAGAATACTAAAAATACCAATAAATTAGCAGCTACTGGTTTTTGAATCCATTTTAGGCGACTTGCTTCGTCAAGTTAGCTTTTCCATTTAGTTATGAATGATGTATGAGGTTGTTAAGGAGACACTGAATCTTTTGCGTCAAAGCCGAATGAAGACATAAAATGTAATCTTTGTATGATTTGTTTATTTGCATCATTATAGAAGCAAATATGGCAGTACACCTGCCCCTATAAACCCCATGTGGGTTACTGTCCCTAATCCCTTTATAAAATCCGGGGTATACGGAATAAGTGTCCCCCAGATGGGGTAACCTTTGCGGTTAAGGTTATGAGACTTGAGGTGGACTTTTAAGCAGTGCTGCCGGGAACTGCGTGTTCGAGCACAGCGACACTGTTCAGGAATCGAACCCGTGACTAATCACGAGTATCTCGATTTTTTGTCTCGAAGTTCGATTCCCGCTGCGGGACAAATGTTTGCATGTTCTGCACATATTTGTTTCGGGTCTAGGTGTTTGTGTGATATGTATGTATTCACAAAAAAAAATGTATATAATTAATATATCAAAATTCAAAATTCATTTATTCAGTAGGAACTGTATAGTACACTTTGAAACGTCACTTTTTTAATTTACCACCAATTCGTAACGTGACCAAACAGAGAAGAATTGGCAAGAAACTCTGCTTGGCTTATATTTTTTTAACGTCATTGTTCTTAATAACTATTACATTGTTTTTGATGGAGTTGGAGGCAGTTTCATCCCAAGCTTTTTTGTCCATATGTGGCCATAACACAAGCTCTGCTTATTTTGGGGTTACATGATTATTTATTGATTTATTTTATTCGGGTACCTTGCGAGCAAAGCCGAGGGTTGCTACATCCTCAACACTGGAAAACATCCTACAATGTATTATTTATAATTATTTTCGAAACTCGAGAATGAATCATACGAACCAAGAATTTGCATTTGTATTATGCTTTTGTTTTTTCCTTCCCCAAACAAATTAGGTAGGTAGTCATATCTTTATCTGGAACAGCTGTAGCGAAAGAGTTCTTCGTATTGATGACTAAGAAAAAAACAAAGTTAGTAAGGGCAGTAAGTAGCAAAAAAACGCTGGCGTGACGACCTGGACGCCTTCACCACTAATTGGCAAGAACTTGCACAAGACCGGCAAGAGTATTAGGTATATATATTAAGTCTCCATTGTATAAAATCTTTACTATAACTATATGCTAATACTAAATAAATAAAATAAGAGTGGAGGGTGGCGGGGGAGGCCTTTGCTCAGCAGTGGGACATTCTAGGCTTATAATATTAAAATAATAATAAGTACATACAGTCAGCAACTAAAGTAGATTAACCCTTTACCAGGCCTTGGACAAATCCTGTAGTAAATAAAAATTAAATTAAAAATCCTGTAGTAATTACTTAAATGTTTTATATATAAAAATCTAACGACTGTTTACGTGTTTTTAAACGTAATTTCATCTTTACTTGTAATGTAAAATAACCGTGAGCAAAGCCAAAATGAAACCCGCGGCAAAAAGCTAATACAAAATACAGATCTCAATTCACCGGGCAATGGACATAATTATAACTCCCACACATGTTTTATTTTGTTATATCATGATATTGTTCAAGTATAAAAGTACAATATATGTAGTACTAGAAAAACTCAAATTCTATAACATATCATAAAATTGTACGACTTACTTTTCTCCGATTTGCCACTATGAATAAAATACGCTGCACTTTTCACGAAAACATCTATTATTCAACGGCGTTCCGTTCCAAGTTTTTTTTGTTGTGACCGTAGGTAATAAAAGCCAAAATCAAGAAGTCAAGTCATATTTATGTTGGCATTTTTGACAGTTTATGGTAAGCTCCTTACCGAAAACTGGTACGAGTCTCCACAAATGTATGTGGGAGACCCTCAATAAGTTTAATTTGAAAAATTGTCTTGGCTAGTTTTTGTTTTGGATTTACAAAAGATCGAAGAACTTCGAAAAAGGAGGAGGTGCTAAATTCGTCGGAATCTTTTTTTTCGACATCTTTTTTAATGTATGTTCAATGATTTTCAAAATTCTTTTCAAGAGTATATTTTACAGGTGGACCCATGTATTTTTTTTCTCAGGAATTAGTACTTTTCCCGCAAAACTCAAAAAACTCACTCAACTCAACTCCTCACATTTTCACCATGGGATCACCAATATCTCCGTCAATTGTAAGCCGATTTATAAAATTATTTCTAAAATGTATCTACATGGCTAGGTGGGGTGAATCTGCGAAAGGCTGTAGGTAGAAGCATTAGGGGAGGCCTATGTCTAGCAGTGGACTGCTATAGGCTGATGATGATGATGATGATGATGATGATGAATGTATTTACGTTCCTCACATCCAAATAGGCATCTACTGAGACAGTAATATCTCACTATAGGTAGAGGTATCTTTCAATTGTACTTAACTTTCCTCCCTTTTTTGCTCGTGGCTTTGGCTTACTTTGTGAATTTTCTTGGTCGAGCGACACTCCTTGGATCAATTACCGTTTAGTAGCATTCAGATCTGAGCACTTTTGTGCTTCGTAATTAATGTTTTTGTCTCTATGTTGGAGGACTTTGGGCGGCCTAAAAATTCCGACACCAGAGTTGGTCAATACATAATACGAAAAAATCTTTGAATTCAGTTCTTGAGTCTTAGTCATAGATTTTTTTGGGCTATCCATCATCCGTAGCATATCATAGATTGATTGGTTAGGAACAGTCGGGCCATGGATTTCGTGGTCCTTTTAGGTAACTCTTTATATTCAATAGTCGACTTGTGCGATATATTTAAAAAAAAAAAAAATTAAAAATTATTATCACGACATCTAAAAATATAGTACTAATAAAATCAACAAAACTAGGTCACATACATGAGCTAACAGTGGTTAATTCAATATTGTGAGTGCATTGAAGCATGGCGATGTCTCACCTCATTACAACGTACCTACTCTTTGTGGATATTCCCTGCTTTTTATTTGATTTAATTTTATACTTAAACGGTTTCCATGAAGAATATTTACATATAAATACTAATGAATAAGTTATGTAGTGCTTTAGGATAGTTAGATAGATAGATTGTACATCAGATACAATAAACCGTATTCAGGAAAAATTACATTTAAAGAAAAATTACTTTAGACGGTCTTATCCCTAAAAGGGATCACTTCCAGATAGCTTTTGGATGGACAGGATAACATGATAAACCAAAGACGGCGTCGTACATGCGAGTGGATACATAAATAATATGATACGAACAAATGTTCAAATTTTATAGAACAACGCACTTTCGTGCTTTAGAAGGCACGTTTAGATGTTGGCCCGTTGGCCCTAGATTTTTCAGTCGCCAAGCTATGTCATAGTCCTCTGAGGGGCCTAATAACTCCTACACGAGAGTAGGTCACTAGCTCATACGAAGAAAAAGTAAAGCAAGTAGTTTATCAACATCGTTTTTATAAGCTACGAGAGTGCGGTGACGATCGTGTTGTGAATTGCATTCGACCGTGATTGTTATGAATCAGTTCTATGGTCCAGTAGCGACTGTATGTGATTCATTTGTGATTCATAGCGAATGGGCCAGTTACTGTTAGTATAGTGGTCATCATCATCATTTCGGTAATTTTCGCTGAGCATAGGCCTCCCTTTGATTATGCGACTCATCTCGATCGTGCGCTACTCTGCGCTAGTCTGCGCCAGGTACCGCCCTCGGTTTTCCTGATATCGTAGACCATCAAACCGGTTGGACTAGTGCAAATAGAATAACTTAAAATAATACCTACAAAATAGTACCAAAGTTAGTCCCTTTTCCCCGCACTAGGACTGAAAACCATCACCATTAACTCTCCCCAATGATTTCCACGAAGAACGTTTTGAACCCTCTCCATCCACCGATTACCTGCAACCTTGTCGATGTCATCCGTTCATCTGGTTAATTATTTCTAAAAAAACACAGCTAAACAGGCTTTTAGGATATTGTAATAGTACCTACCTACGGAGCAACAAAACAGATTTTTCATACAAATAGTTGATAAAAAAATCTCTCTGCCTTTGTGTGCAGCTAATAACTGTGGCGTGGACATAATCAAACGAGATCAGAAAATTACATAAATGACTAATTAGAATCATTGAAAAACATACCTACTGTATATTTTCAGTCAATTTATCTACTAGGTACCTACATAATATTCAGTTTCGGATGTTTTGATTATGATCAGATATGTTTAATCCTGTTTGTATATTCCTACCACCTATAATTAAGTAAATATACCTATATTCAGGGGTGTAAAGAGTTCGAATCGCCACCTTCGGAACTCAAGTTAACCTCACCTATCCGTGGTACGCCCTGCTAACTCACAAACGGGGCTCTGGCGGCCGGTTGATTGCGCAACCCAACTCCAGCACAACTAAATGCCCTGAGACGGTCGGCGGTGCGAGAAGTTATACACAGCGAACCCCAACCCTTATATCTCCTTTGTATTAGAGGAGGCCTATGTCAAGCAGTGGACTGATATAGGCTGGTGTTGTTGTTGTATTCATATACAACAACAACATCTGTATTCATATTCAGTGTTATCATCAGATAATGTTTAATGTTTTTATGTTTAGGATGTAGCCGTTCTGCTAGATTTAACATTATATTCAATAGTCAGTAACCTTGAGAACCTTTAGAACTAAGAAGATAATTTTGTTATATTATTTTGGATTAGATAACAAGCTCAAACTAATTTGCAGCGCCCTGACATGTACTAACTAATTTATGCTACTTAGATCTAAGCAACCGAAACCAATTTACTAAATATAATATATGAATAGGAATATAGTCCCATATAAATTTTATTCCTGAGGGATTGGTACTTTTCCCGGAAAACTCAAAAAACTTCATCCTCATTTGTAATTTTCGCCCAATGAATACCAATATCTCCATCAATTGTGAACCGATTTTCAAAATTCTTTAGGGCAAGAAGTAAGAAGTGATTTATTTGAAGTCGGTTTATATTTTTTTTAAAGTACTTACAAAAAGTTTCTATCTAGTAGTTCAAGCTCTGCTTAGTTTGGGGCTACATGATGCTGTGTGATATTATTTAATTATTTATTAATTTTGGCTGAAGCAGGAACAAATATTCCACATCTTCAAACTTCACAAATCCTCGCTATTATATTATGAGTAGGATCTACTGTATACGCTCTTGTAATCAAAACATTACATCACAAATTCATTGCTTATCCTGCAGACAAGAGTATTTACCTACTCGTACGTTGAGTGTACATAAACAGGTTTTGTACACAATACGTTTACTAACAATGTATGTAGAATTTTCCAGAACCTTCATGTTTGATCTCGACATCCACTTCAATCTTTGAGGACAAAATAATGTAATGTTACTTGAGCAAATATTGACTGTTCAGTAGGTCTTGGAACATTTTAGTATTAACCCTTAATAGTGTGAACATCATCATCATCAGCCTATAGAAGCTTAATCCACTGCTAGCTTCCCCAATAAGCGCCATTGTACCCGGTCCTCAACTCGATGCATCCAGCTTCTACCAGCAGCCTCTCGCAGATCGACACTACATCTAGTCGGAGCTCGTCCCACACTACGTTTGCCGAGACACGGTCTCCATTCAAGAATTTTTTTACCTTCAAAATAATGTGAACTTAATTTCCTTAATTAACAATGAATTAGCATAACGAATTTGTATTTTATTTTATTTTATTTAATTTGGAACCTTTAACAATAATGCTATGCCGGTCCCGTATTAATTCTACTCATTTTTGGCTGTAAGTCTTATCATAAGTTTTGTATGTGCTGTATAAGTATACAACAAATAACAAGAGCTGTGGATTTTGCTAAATAAATAAAAATAAAAATAAAATTACTGTATTCTGTGGTTTAATTATAGTGTTCTTCCCACTGTATTGAAATGCGAAAGTAGTTAGTTGAATGTGAAATATTTGTTCCTATTAAAAAACTTTTGAAAGGATTTAGTTGAAACTTTCTCAAGCTTCTAAGTTTTATCTTTAAGTGATCTCAATATCAGTATAGTAGGCGACCTTTAAACAAACTCCAAATCTGTTTGACCAAGCATTTTGAACACCTCATTAAGATAACTTCACACTGTCCAGGTATAGTAACAGCCCGTTACGATAACCGTCTAGTCTTACTAGGCTGTCCCATTTAGCTAACCCTAGTGGCACTGCTTCTTTACATAATGTGTCTGGAGTATTTCCAACACCCTCTCATTTCATTGATAGTTTCATTAAATCAGCTATTTAAGATAAGGCTCCGACAGCCTCTGTGGCGCAGTGGGCGAAGGACCACCTGAGATACAGATAGTTTCAGGTTCCCGCATCAGGATGTGATGTTACCATTATTTTGCAGATATTTCTCTCACGTTTGGGTGTTTTTTTATGAATAATATGTAAGTATTTACAAAAATATATATATATAAGTAGTATAACAGTCATGTAGTTCCTATAATACAAGATCTGCTTAGTTCGTAGCTACATGATTGCTATTAGTTATAGTTTCCAACATTGCATCTATCTGTCTAAATCTGTAGAAATCGTCTTCGATACTGGAAAGCTTTTGATCTCAATGCGTTAACTCGACCGGAAGTTATGTCAAGCGGAAGTCAAGCGGAAACAGTTTAGGAGGTTCCCGAAATAATGTAATTATTTGGAATCATAAATGGTGACAATAAGTAGAAAATACCACTCTTTATAAAATCTTTGCTACAAATGACAAAAAGTCTAATCAGGATGGTCTAGGAGATCAGTTAGAAAAGACTATGAAGAGAATATGAAGGTACTCACCTCTTTAAGCCTTAAAGTTTTTATTTTGTAATTAACGTGTGTTTTATATTTTCTTACAGATTATTGTTATTACAGAGAGTAAAAATGTAGATATTTCTGCTGACAGTCTTGTGTAACTATAATACGATCACTTCAGATATTTCTATGTTTTAATCTAATGCTGTTTTGGTGGAAACAGTCAACTTGTATCTTTCTTTGCTTTCCTAAATAAATCTATTAAATCTAATAGATAAATACAGACATTTTGATAGATTTGATTTTCTTACTTTCCGACAAAATCAGTAGGTATTGCGCATAAGGAAGTTATTCTGATACACACTCGACAGCATTCCCATTGTCTACTCATGGTATTCAAAACAATAGCGGATGTTGGACAATGCGCTTTGCGTTTACTAACCTCAGCATGACAGTTTCTAGGGGAACTACTCCGCAAAACGTGTAATATTCTGAACGATACCACACTTAGATACAAGATATTTATTACATGGTGTAGGGAACATAAGGTTTTAGGATTGGTTATTAGAATTACATGTCTTATTTACCCTTTTCAAGCATCGCAAATTTGGTTGGGTAGATAAATAGGTTACTTCGAATCATTTCGGCCGGACTCTTACAGAATATACGCGATGTTCAGTTTTTTATTTTTATTTATTTAGTATGGGCCAGCTCTTGACCTCGAGGCTTGCGTGAGCAAGGATGAGGTCGACGATGGGGCGAGCTTTCCCAGAAGATGCCTATTAACTCTCTTTTTGAAGCCTTTAGGGTCGTAGATAATGGAAAAACAGACGCTGGCAGCTGATTCGATATTTTAGCAGTGCGCATTATAAATGATTTGGAAGCGCTTAGTCCTGTTAAATGGAATATCAACTTGATGCGGATGGTAGTTGGCAGTGCGTCTGAAGCTTCTATGGAAGAAAGGTGAAGGCGGAATAAGGTCATGTAGCTCCTGCGCACACTCTCCGAACTGACTCACTCTCTTTTTTTCGAGTTGAAACGATGAATATTTAAGGGACCTATCAGACAGAGAGCGGTCACGTGTTCAAGCGTTCCGCGTTCTCGATCTGCGTTCTATGTCAAGTACGAATTAGCGTGGTACCAAACGCCTGCTGTGTGCTGTGTGTGCATGTCTAACGCTTAAACGTGTGAATGCTTTCTATCTGATAGGTCCCATAGCGATTTATTTTTTATCGTTGTGTGGAGTGGAGTAGGATAATTATGTTGACACGTAGAGGATATCATTTTTTGCGTAAAGTTAGTAACATTTACATCGATGGGCCAAACCTGTGGTTACTCTAAGTAGTAATTATTGTATCTTCTTCTATTTAGTAATTAAAAAGTATTTACCTATCTACTTAAACGTGTAACAAATTTTTCACTTTATACATTACCCTTATTGCCGCCATAATTTACATTTCTTGTTCAACATACACTTCCAAATTCAAGTTATCTAGCAAACATACCTTCTATCAAAGCGTCTAATAAGTTACCTTTGGCATAGCAAGCCAACTAACGTTAGCTCTTACCCAAATAACATATCTAAGAAACCGAGGCACTCTAGGTTCGGAGAAAACATGTATATTGAATTTAAACGGTATTGGACGCACGCTTATAGCCTTATATTTACTGCTACTACCTTTACTTAGTAGAACACACCAGCTAAACCATTTTCAGCTTTGTTTCTAGACACTGTTGTGTCGAAAATTGCGTGGGAGGTTCTCCCCTGTGACCCTGTTTGCATCGTTATGGCAAATTTGCAAACTACTTTTCTTGTTTGGGGGTCGAAAGTTGATCCTAAACGTATTCTGTTTTGGAATATAAAAGTTGAGTGGGTTAGAATAAACGGACTAAGTGGCAGTGATACTATTTGTCACAGGGTTCGGTCTATATATTTTGTCAGCATTATTGAGAGAAATAATGATTTAATAGATTTTTAATAGAGAGATACAAGCTTACAATTTGCACCTAAACACTTACCGTCCTATTCATAACAGTTCTGACCTGAGATAAAATATTATAAATAATAATATAATTATAATGGCATTAAAATATCAAAATGTCAACTCTAACATTCATCAATCTATACTTTCATACTCACAAACTTTAGCATTTATAATATTAGTAGGATTGGTAATGTGTCTTATTTTTCTGATTATTAAAATACACAAGTTAAGTAGAAAATACTAGTGTCAATGGCGTCCCTGAACTCATTCAGTCTTCTTCGCTTGAAAACGCTAATTACCTACTGGCCATAGATAAGTTAAAATTGTGTGACATACAAACAGCATATCTAAAGGTAAAAAGTTGTAGTTAGTTAGTTTTATGAATAACCCCGCCGAATAAAGAAAGAAAAAAATAAAACTAAGATCCTTCATTGAACATCTATAGGCAGAAGAAGAGAATAGTAGTAGAAAGAAAAAGAGCTGGTACGAATTTATTTATTAAATAATGCTGAACTCTATCACACAACATCATGTAGCCCCAAACTAAGCAGAGCTTGTATTATTGGAACCACATGACTGATAATACTACTTACCTATATACATTTTTTTTGTAAATACATACATAGAAAACACCCAAACCTGAGACAAATATATGCAAATAATCAAATATTTGTCCCGCAGCGGGGATTGAACCCGCATCCTTCTGTGTTTCAGGCGGACCTTCGCCCTCTGCACTACAGAGGCCGTCAAATGGAATAACAGAGAATAGAGATAGAAAGAAATAGAGTAGGGCCTCTAGCCAACCGGTATTTGCTACGAAGCGATTCTATTTCGTTCGTCGTTATCGTTCGGGAGCGACACATCCAAATATTGTACAGCTCAATAATTATAGAGCTGTATATTCTACGCGGCTATATAATTATTGAGCTGTACAATATTTGGATGTATCGCTGCCGAATGATGACGACGGACGAAATAGAATCGCTTCGTAGCAAATACCGGTTGGCTAGAGGCCCTGGTTAGAACTAGAGATGTCACGTTCCAAGATGTATACGGACCCCTAAAAGTCGTTTTTAGGTAGTATACGTATGTGACTAGGATGCTGTTTGCTCCAAGAATTAGGTTACCAGGGATATGTGCTTTCATAAGCTTGAGTAAGTTTTTGTGCTCGCGCCACCTTGGGCCAATGTTCGAAACTAATATTGCTAGAAGGCTGTAAAATATTGAATTTATACACTCATGTCGAAACTATGTGAAAAGAATGTTGTTTTGAAAATATCTTTGATGACTTGGCTGGCTCTTAGCTGAGTCGGAGGAATTGCAATTCAACGTAAACAACATATTTGATTACCTATATTATGAAGTATATGGAATAAATAAATCCGGACTGTATCATTATCACACAGCAACATGTAGCCGCAAACTAAGTAGAGCTTGTATTATGGGCGCCAAATGACGGATAAACTACTTAGCTATATATTTTTTTGTGAATTCATACTCATTACTTCATTATCTGAATAAATATCAAATTGTTTAAGAAAAAAATAACGACAATCACAATGGTAATATTAGAAATAAAGATAAATTAGCTGTTCATACTGTAAGCCTCCATAAAGTTAGTATATCTTTTAAAGGACAATGTGTACGAGTTGTTACAGTGCTTATTGAATTTGAATTTGAATTATACAGACAAATATTTGCAAATCATACAAACGTTTGGCTCGCCTCAGGAATTGAATCCGCAACCAGGCGAGCCCTCGCCCACTAGGCCACAAAGGTTGTCAACTTTCGCATAATACTAAGCATAAAGTGCATATTAATTAAATAAATAAATAACGCGGGACGTAATCACACAACATCATGTAGCCCCAAACTAAACAGAGCTTGTATTATGGGAACCACATGATTGATATACTACACATATATTTTTATTAAATCAAAGATTTTAGATCCTTAGGTTATTTTCGAAAGAATCAATGGGAAATTGTTTTTAACCGACTTCAAAAAGGAGGAGGCTCTCAATTGAGAACCTCCTAGAAATTCCTTTTTTTTCGACTTTTTTAATGTATGTTCACCGATATCTCCTTCAATTGTACACCGATTATCAAAATTCTTTTTTTGGTTAGAAAGAGAATACTTCACTTGTGGTCCCATGTAAATTTTATTCCTAAAGGATTGGTACTTTTCCCGCAAAACTCAAAAAACCTCATCCTCACTTGTAATTTGTTGTGATCACCAATATCTCCGTCAATTTGCGAACCGATTTTCAAAATTCTTTAGGGCAAGAAGTAAGAAGTGATTTATTTGAAATCGGTTTATTTAAAAAAAAACCTACTTGTTACGAATACAATTTGCCGAAAAAAAAGAAAGTGATATTTTCGCTAGCCTTGCCAGAAACTCGGATTAGAATTTCCAAATAAATAGTTTTATGTTACTTTAACCTTTAACATAGTCTAAAAGGACTAGAAAAATGTTTCAGTCTAGCTCAGGTTACCAAACTATTCAACAAAGGATTCCAGGCCAAGGTTTTCCAAAAGGATAAAACCAGTCCTTTTAGGCTTTTAGGCCAAAGAAAATTGCTTTCCAAAAACAAATTGAAGAAGCTTTTTGAGGGGTTAATAAACAAACTTGAACAATATAATAAGTATATTTATATTGTTTTTTTATTCATATTTACCTCCAGGCCAATATGGTAAAATTGCAAAATATTAATTTACATAAAAACATTTTCACTCGAGACCTGGATGAATCAAGCTGGGGCCAACATTAGAGAAAGCCTATGTCTAGCAGTGGACTGCTATACGATGATGGTTTTGTTAGTCCCAACTTTTTCAGATGTAAATTCATATTGATAGCTTTAAGCGGTTCGCACATTACATCGACTCAACTCCAACTCAACTCACATTATGGCATTGAAATGTGAGCCTTATGTTATGTTTCATAAGAGTGAAACGTCAAATGGGTCGGTGACGTCAATAGGTGAACAAGGCGTGGACCACGGGTCGTCCACGTGTCGTTAACCTTTATCTTACAAGTTGACAAATTCACTCTTAAGAAACATAACATAAAGCTTCAATTTCAATGCCATACTGTGAGTTGAGTTGGAGTCGAGTCGGCGTTGAGTCGATGCAATGTGCAAATAAAATAAAATGCAAGCAAAAAATAGAAATAAAACGTTTTTATTCGCGACGAGACTAGACTTACGCTTTGAGTACTGAATAATACCCCGCTGTACCTGCCGTAGGACGTACTCAACAGACTCGAAGTTCACAGCAAAACAATGATTTCAAAAATTCTTCATACATCTTGACTGGCCTCAAGCTAAATCATTCTGCCTTCTGCGCTGTTGTTGGTCACGGGCTCAATCCCCACTCAGTAAAAACATTTGTGTAGTGAACATAGATAATAGTTCTGTCTGGTTGTTTTATTAGTAGGTACTTGCATGTTCTGTGCAGCGACTGGCTGCTAGCCCCGCCTTGTCAAATTTTAAACACTAGTTTATCGTAAACTAGAGGCTACTTAAATTCGAAGAGTCATAAAAACAAAGGGCTTTCTCAAAAAGAAACAGTTGTTGTATCTCCGATTGGTCAATATAAGTGGACAAAGAAAAAGGCGGAGTCAGCTAGCTAAACTGCTTGCAAGCGAAACTGTTTTAAAATTGGTAAGGTAGACTTTTCGCTGGTAGTATCTAGGTACCTAAATATGTTTATTAGTCTCTGAATTGTAATGTAAGTAAGCCACGCTCGTGGGGTGGCTTTCTTAGTTGTTTTTCGCAGATTATTTTGGTTAAGAAACACTCCGCCCGATCACTACTTGGATGGGTGACCGTTTAGTGTCATTTAGATCTGAGCGCTTCCGTGCTTAAGAATGCACGTTATATTATGCACGTTATGTATTGGGCTCGGCTTTTTTAGTCGTTAGGCCATGTTGGAGGCCTTCAGGCTGCCTAAAAACTCCGACACCAGAGTTGGCCACTCGGTTCATAGAAAGAAGAAGTCTCCGGAATATACATAACACAAGGCTCTGGTTTATTATGACCAGAGTTGACTGTGTGTGAGATGTCAAAAAAACTGTTAACTGCTTAGTATTGAAATTGTTATAAAATGTATCATGAGTTTTGTTCTAATCACGGTATTGGACTATCTCTCTCTACGTGACTGGTGGGGTCAGTTAGCATAAGCACGTAATTTGTAACTTGCAATAAGTGTTTACGCAAAGTATTCCTTTTTTGTCATGGTACTTGGTTTTACGCTATTTGATTTGAATATGCCATTCTAGGTTGCCAAAAAAGGTGGGCTAAAAACTCTAAAGTCTGTTGACAACTCCGTACGAAACATTTCCGAGTCCCATTGATTTAGTAAAGATGACCCACCGAAGACAACTAGATAAAGCCTTAAAATTCACTATGCTCTGAACGTCAACTCATACGGCTGATCTCTACTTTCTAATGTCCATATATAATTTGCTAGAAAGGGATGCATACTTTATCTCAATGCGGTTTCTGCGACTTCATACCAGGGCACTTGTATGAACCTCCATAGAAATTTGTTCGAGCGCCCTGGTACGATTAACTTTTTGAAGTCGCATTGATATATGTATGCATCCCTTTCTAACTGATGCTATTGGACATAAGAAAGTAGAGATCGCCGTATTTAATTTTAAGACTTTATCTAGTTGTGTTCTATATCTGTGAGATGACCAGAGGGATCTCAAAAATTAAACAACTTTTGGATTGACAATGTATTGTTCGCACATGCGCATCTGTGATGAACTAGTGAAGTTTAGTTGATAAACAGTGGCCACAGATAGTTTGACAAAGTGCTTGTCAAATTTTCAAATCCAAAAATTTATCAGTTTTTCTTTTTTCCACTCATGAATGATTCATGTATCCATCCTTGTTCATATCTCTATCTTTAAAAAAATCCAAACTGTTTGTCAAGTCCATGGTTATTTAAGGCTATGATGGCTTTAATACTGAGCAATGATCAGATCATAATAGGTTCCATGACGGCCATAATAAATGTCCATGGATGATGTTTCATAAAACGATATTATTTTATGAGAATTCTGTTAAGATAATAAGATAGTCAAGTGTTCTAAAAGAACTTGGTCACGCGAGCTGTGTTACAGACAGAAGCTAGCCCTATAGTAGTAGAAGTAATTACCTACCTCAATTATTTTTTTTATCATCCGGTAAAATACTACCACCATGCCTATTTCTGCCGTGAAGTAGCATTGCTGTGTTTCGGCCTGAAGCGTGTGAGCGCCGTTGAAGTTACAGGCACATGAGGCTTAACACCTTCATGCCTCAAGTTGATGACGCAGGGTGTTGCATCGTAGAGCACGTTCCAAACATCCGTGACCTATTAAGCAATACTTTGTTATAGTTAATGGTTACCACCTATCATAAGGTGGGCCATGTGCTAGATTCATCAAAAGGTATCTTAAACATTTTTTTATCCCGCATCAAAAATCAAACCCGCAGTCCATCGAGGTCATGCCACTACGCTACTGATGTCCTCACATGAAAAGTTCTCTTTAATATTAGTTAACAAAGTCATACCGAAACCCGTATGAGATAAGACCCACATGACCGCTGGAACTGGGAAAACAATTGATAACGGGAATACTCGAAATAATTATAGAGAAAATAAATGGATGGCCAGATTTTTTGTTTCATTATACTTCGCCATCATCATCATCATCGATTACGAACGAGAACGTTCGCGTTTGATCTCGTGATCCACTTCAATCTTTGAGGACAAAATACCGTAATGTTATTTGAGCAAATATTGAATATATAGGTCTTGGAACATTTTAGTATTAACGCTTAATAATGTAAACATAGCTATCATCATCAGCCTATAGCAGTCCACTGCTGGACAAAGCCCTCCTCTAATGAGCGTTATTGCGCCCTACCCTGAGCTCGACGCATCTAGATTCTACTAGCAGCCTTCATTATACTTATCACGTTAGTATTAGGCTCAGGCCTCACCTGTCTGACCTGGCGCGGACATGGCGCGGGCGCTTTCCTATTCCATTCAAGTTTAATACAAAATGCACGGAAATAAAGCACAATTTAGCTCGACGACTTCGCGTCATAACCACGTCCGATCAACGACATACCGTGTGTCCTAAATTATACTTTATTTCCATGCATTTTGTATGAAATTTGATTGGAATAAGAAACCGCCAGTGCCATGTCTGCGCCCGACGCTAGTCACATTCATCGGGCACGGACATGACACGGACATGGCACAGGTGGTTTCCTATTCCATTCAAATTTCATACAAAATGCATGGAAATAAAGCACAATTTAGGGCACATAGTATGTCGTTGCTCGGACGTATGACGCGCCTTTTCGGCGCCCGCGCCCGATCGCCGCCAGATGAGCGTCAGATGGCCGCCAGATGAGCGTCAGATGGCCGCCAGTTCGTAGTATGTACTTGCTTGCGACATACGTCTGTTAGTGATGTAAAAATGCGTGACGAATGACGATATCGAATTTAATATTGAATTTTGTGAATTGATTGTAAAATATGCAACGCTTTATGATCATTGTCGTTCCAATTATTGTAACTGAAATGTTCAAGATAAATTGTGGCTGGAAATCGGAAAGAGATTAAACCGGTACTAAGATTTTTTATGTAATACCCATGGTAATACTAGCTGATCCTTGTGCAAATTCGTTTGCGCGTATTTTCTTCATCTGTATCAGGGCCCGATTTGGTAACCCGATGAAGAGGTTTTCGGCAGGGTTTTTTCAAAAGCTTAGTAATTTAGTAATTTCAAAAGCTTAGTTAACCCTCTCCGTATGGGTTACACTATTATTTGATGGGTCTAAACCATTCAAAACCCTTTTGATTAGGTTACCTGATCATGAGGGTTATCAATAGTATTGGGTTTTGGTATTATTCCAAAACCCATTCCTTAGGGTTACCCTTTTTATCATTGTAACACGGGTTATACGTGGGTTATAGGAGATAAAGGAGAAAAAAAATTCGGTCAAAAGATGAAAATTAATTGCGGTAATTGTGTTCTAAGCATTAAGGGCGGAAATACAGACTACTAATTGTTTATTTTACGCAATAATAATTATATTATAATAAAATTGGAATAAATTTTCAATAACAGCTGTCAAACCTAAATTGACCATATCTCGAGAACTACTTATCTTAGACTTGCCTTTACTAGCTCAAATGATAGCTATTGAAAAGACCTTAATTTTCGATGACAGCTGTCAAACTTAAATCGACCATATCTCGAGAACTACTTATCTTAGACTTGCCTTTACTAGCTCAAATGATAGCTATTGACGAGACCTTAATTTTCGATGACAGCTGTCAAACTTAAATCGACCATATCTCGGGAACTACTTATCTTAGACTTGCTTTTACAAGCTCAAATGATTGCTATTGACATGAACTTAATTTTCGATGACAGCTGTCAAACTTAAATCGACCATATCTCGAGAACTACTCATCTTAGACTTGCTTTTACTAGCTCAAATGATTGCTATTGACATGAACTTAATTTTCGATGACAGCTGTCAAACATAAATCGACCATATCTCGGGGACTACTTATCTTAGACTTGCTTTTACTAGCTCAAATGATTGCTATTGACATGAACTTAATTTTCGATGACAGCTGTCAAACTTAAATCGACCATATCTCGAGAACTACTCATCTTAGACTTGCTTATACTAGCTCAAATGATTGCTATTGACATGAACTTAATTTTCTATGACAGCTGTCAAACTTAAATCGACCATATCTCGGGAACTACTTATCTTAGACTTGCCTTTACTAGCTCAAATGATTGCTATTGACATGAACTTAATTTTCGATGACAGCTGTCAAATTTAAATCGACCATATCTCGAGAACTACTTATCTTAGACTTGCCTTTACTAGCTCACATGATAGCTATTGTTAAGATCTTAATTTTCGATGACAGTTTTTAGTTTGACAGCTGTCATCGAAAATTAAGATTTTATTAGTAGCTATCATTTGAGCTAACGGCAAGTCTAGGATGAGTACTTCTCGAGATATGGCAAATTCAATTTTGACATATGTCATTGAAAATAAAGATCTTGTCGATAGCTATCTTTTGAGCAATTAACAGCTATTCTAGGATGAGTAGTTCCAGAGATATAACCATTTACAGATGAATTTGTAGAATGAGTTTCGAGTGGAGCTTTGAGTTGAGTTTTGAGATTGAGTTTTAGAGTGACAGTGACAGTGACAATCCGAAATTATTATTAATTTATAAATATTAGTAATGATAACCATTGTGTAACATTCAAAAAACCTATCAAGAGGTAACTCCATTCATTCGTTTAACCTCATAAGAGGGTAACCCTATCGACTGAAAACCAAAACGGGTTACACTTTCGCTTGTGCTAAGAGGAAAATATCCAAACGAAAGGGTAATCCCGTCAACTGTATAACCCAATGAAGGGGTTTCACTTTCGAAGCAACTAACTCGCAATCGGGGTTGTACGGGCCCTGATCTGTATATTAATTAATTGTATGCACGAGAGCAAGAGCAGCAGCGTCGGTGGTGCGAGAAGCTGTGCCCTGCGATTCCCAACCCGCATGCCCAGCGTGGGGATTATGGGCATATCCCCCTTTATTAGGGGAGGCCTATGTCCAGCAGTGGACTGATATAGGCTGGTGTGGTGTGGTGGTGGTGGAGCAAGAGCATCTTCGTTTTCTGAGGATGATATGCTGACACATCGATACCGGACAACAGACTGCACTACACTTGTGCCTCTGTCGCGTCATTTCTGCGTCATGTCCGAGCCATGTCCGCGCCATGCCCGCGCCATGTCCTCGCCACGTCCGTGCCACGTCCGCGCCATGTCCGCGCCATGTCCTTGCCCGATATGTGTGACCTGTGCCTTATATTATCAGAATGGTTGTGTGATTGTTCCCACTCTCCGTAACAACAGAACGGGTTTTGTGATCTGGAAAAACATAATATCTTTTTGTCCAGGTACCACGCGAGCAAAGCCTAGCGAAAAAAAACAAAAAAAGAAAGACAAAGCGGAGCCAAGAACTAAGAGCTATATTTCACCAGGACACCATGGCGGCGCAACTAGTCGCCGCTACCAACAAAATGTATATAACTCTATAGAGAGTCGCTCATTTCCGTTTGTTTGCGCAACCAAACGGACACCACCATACATTTTGTTGATAGCGCCGCCATGGTGTTCCGGTGAAATATAGGCCTTACTATATGACAGTGACTGTCAGTACATGCGATTACGATAGTACTAATAGTATTATCGATGCATCTATTGATATCCTCAAATCCATCTTAAAAGTGGTAAGAATGAAACAGTGAAAGTCGGAGAACGAGCAGCAGTCAGCTATAATTATATTAATACTCATATTACATTCTACAGGATCATAAAAGCCTCACATCCAAACATTCGTATTTAGATAAACTCTTTTCCACCAACCAACTCTTAGGAGTAACCACGTACGTACACCAGAAAAATGAAAAATTCACAAATTAAAAAGAAAGGTACAATGGGTGGTCTTATCGCTACCAGCGATATCTTACAGACAATGTCAGACAACATTAAAAAAAAAACTTTTATTTTCTTACAAAGTAATTTATACATGGGTTGGGATCTCCTCTTTTAAGTTAACCTGTGTTAGAGGAGTCCCCTCTTTATGGTGGTCAGCCTTAACTAAGCTAGGTGACTATGAATAAAGTATTATAAACACAATGATAAAAAGATTTACATACATTGTTTTAAACATTAACCGTCATACTTATAAACACTACTTAAAGCTATTCATTACTTAAAGTTAGCCCTGTTATTGTTTATCATTATACAATGGTAAGAGATGGCAATAGTTTAACTTTTGACAGATTTTTATAAGTAAGGCCATACATACCTAAACTTAAATGTCGAGATAACATTTGGATGGATATTTATGATAGATTTAAGAATTTTGTGATACTGTGTAATTAAATATGGGTGTAAATCCAATTTTTACTGAATGTAGCTCGTTCTCCAACTTCCAACTGATTCATTCTTACCACTTTGATCACCTATAACACTGTGTGACGAAGCACCGCAAAAATCTACGTGGTCGCACAATGCATCGTGGAAATTTCCGATGCGTCGCCGCAGGCAGAAGCACTCGTACGTTGCCGTATGCGATGAAACGTTGCGTCGACGTAAGTTTTCGCGTTGCGACGACGTAGTCGTATTGTTGTGGTCTCACCGTATAAATTACGGTCTCTATAAATTTCACCCTCTTTTTACGTTTGGTGATCCAAATGAACAAATACACAGACTTGAGTACTTCTAGTGTAGCTTAGATAAGTAATATAAATGCTCGCGCAAATAAAGATGTAGAAATCAGGGTAAGTACCTACGTAGTACTATTTATTATACAAGGTGTCCTAGGCTCACCTATGCTATGAGAGATGTCAAAATGTTTTTCATGGAAAGCCATCACTTTTTAATTTTGTGACGAACGTTGATCTCGTTTTATTAATCTGGCCCTTATAAAACCTAAGCCCACCTCGGCTATGAGAGTTGTCAAAATTAAATATTTCATGGAAAGCCATAATTTTTCATTTTGTGATTAAAGTTGATATAATTTTATTAATCGGACTCATACAAGTACCACCTACTAGAACATGAACCACCCGAAAGGGCTTATTCTACACAATGATAGACAGCAGTAGTAGTTAGTAGTACGTACCTACCTTCCTATGCCAAGATAATGTTCTCAGCTTCAAAAAACGCTAGTTCTCTTAGGTAGATAAAACCAAATTTTATTAATTATATATTTATGTAAATTGAGTCTGAAGAAAATTTTAACGTTGTTTTCATGAAAAGTATTTTACGTTCATGGGTAGAATCAACACTATTCGACATGGCGGTATACATTATTCTGTTTCACCTTGTATTCTGTGCGTAGGTCAAAGCTCGGATGATTGGTGATAATTAAATGCTAAAGCGACGAAAGCAAATGACAAAAAAAACATCCAGTATATTTTGTTAGTAGCCGGTACAAAAGACAGGTACAAATTTTCTGATCCAACCACTTTGGCAAGGTGATAATGGTTGTACCTTTTTTACTGGAGAGATTTGCCTTTCCAGCATTATCTTGAGATTATCTCCTACTAAAGTGGCAGTGAGCTGATCATATCTGCCGAAGTACCGACAACCGTTGGGGTAAACGAGTTCTGACCGGTGAGTGGAGACCGCGGCTCGGCAAATGTAGTGTGGAAGATTTTCCGACCAGGTGGAGTGACGATTTGCGAAAGGCTGCTGGTAGAAGCTGGATGCGCCGAACTCAGGGCAGGGCGTAATGGCGCAGATTACTAGAGGCTTATGTCCAGAAGTGGACTGCTATAGGCCGACGTTGATGATGATGACATGTTTATAAACAAAAGCACTGTTTGACGACCTCTGTGGCGCAGTGGTCGAAGGCCCGCCTGATACGCAAAAAATCGCGGGGTCCACGACACATTGTTCCATGAACTGCAAATATTGTTCTCGGGCTTAGGTGTGTTTTCTTTAATACAAACTCTGCTTAGTTTGGGGCTACATGATGCTGTGTGACAGTGCCCAGCATTATTTATTCTTTACTCGGAGTCTTTCTTAAGTGGAGTATGGAGTAAGAACAGTCGTAGGGTTACGATAGCAACAGAATAACATCGATGGTCGTAGGATCCGGGAACTCTGCTATGCTTGACTGCTTTCTTAAGAGGAATGCGAGGATTGTAGTGACATAATTATTTATCTGAAGAGATTCCTAATTTTTAAGTGTGCGTTACCCCAGCGGAATGTTGTCGCCGATTGATTGATGCCAATAATTAGTGCTCCGTCTCGTGTAACAGTGTGACAAATATACTCAATATTCTGTCTGACACTTTTTATATTACTTATTATTATTACTCATTGAGTATCTGATGACTGTACTTTTAGTACCTACTAAATATATATATATTTATTTTTGTTTTGTTAACGCTTTACTTAGTATATTAATTATATACGTGGTTTAGGCTTTATTTTATAAGTACTGATTTTTATTGTATTTTTTTTAACTGTGGATCTCATGACTGAATAAAGTAAAATTATTTATTTTAACAGACCTTGTATTGTGCCATAAGACCATTATTGGGACAATGAAGACAAAACTTATTTGTGCAAGTCCCATTGAATTCTATTGTTTTGAAGTTTTCATCTATAAACGGTAACAGTACATAGAAGCGACATGTTTTTACCGGTGTCAAAACAAAGTGGCCTAGTTGACACTGTGTGCATGCTTCCGTTACTCGGCTAACGGTGCACAATGCACTTTCATAGTTTGGTAATGTGGTATAAAATGGAGTGTAGGTATTTATATTGCACGGCACAATATCGTGAACGAGATTTGAAATGTTTATTATATCAAGTTTGTTCTGTATGCAAAGTTGACACCTACAATACATGGCGCCTTCGCCTATATCATCAGCCTATGGCAGTCCACAGCTGGACAGGCAATCCGGCCCCATTGCAGCCTGTACTCAGCTTGACGCATCCAGCTTCTACGCTATTAGCCTTTCACAGATCGTCACTCTACCTGGCCTACACTTATGGAGACTCTATTACACTCTATTACACGGAGGGCGTCCTACAGTACGTTTGCCAAGCTGCGGTCTCCACTCAAGAACTCGGCAGGTTTTTCGGGAAATATGACCAGCCCATTGCTAATGGCTCCTGCTTCTTACTAAATCTCTGAGTTTTATCAAAAACTTTAGTTCTATGGATAGTTCCGTTGCGGATTCTATTTTATAGCCTTTTCCAAAGCTCACTGAGCGACTTTGAACTTGAGGCCTAGTCGTACTGTGAGTGACCACGTTTCAGCTCCGTATCATGGCGGGTAGGACACACTGGTTGAAAACTTCATTTCGGATCAGGATATTTTGGAAGCTAAATGTTCTTTGGTGCACATCGGCTGAAATATAAAATGCTCTGAGAGCAAAACGTCCTCAATTTAAAATGACTGTTAATGTCAAGAGCACAAAGTCGTATTACTGAATATTCGCAAGTAAAACATAAGAGTTAAATGTCCTCAATTCGAAATGTACCTATTCCAGACATTTTTAAATCCTGTCTGCCTAAATCCTTCTTTGAGAATACTTGATTCTGAAGGTATGAAAAGGATTCAATACCTAAATTTTTTCTACCTCATCATCATTATCATCATCAGCCTATAGCAGTCCACTGCTGGACATAGGCCTCCCCTAATGAGCGCCATTGCGCCCTGTCCTGAGCTCGACGCATCCAGCTTCTTTCTCTTCTGGCCGGAGGGCGTCCTACACTACGTTTGCCGAGCCGCGGTCTCCACTCAAGAACTCGTTTGCCCCAACGGTTGTCGGTTCTTCGGCAGATATGGCCAGCCCACTGCCACTTCAGCTTGCTAATTCTCTGAGCTATGTCGACAACTTTAGTTCTATGTCGGATAGTCTCGTTGCGGATTCTTCTTTCAGAGAAACTCCGAGCATAGCTCGTTCCATAGCTCGCTGAGCGACTTTAAACTGGTGGACTAGCCGTACTGTGAGTGTCCACGTTTCGGCTCCGTATGTCATGACGGGTAGGACGCACTGGTTGAAAACTTTCGTTTTCAAACATTGCGGTATGGGTGACGAGAAGACTCGACGTAGTTTTCCAAATGCTGTCCAACCTAGCTGAATCCTCCTCTTGGCCTCCTTCTCGAAGTTGTTCCTACCCAACTGCAATATCTGCCCGAGGCATGTGTACTGTGAAACAATGTCCATTAACGACGACAGGTCTCGGATCAATTCGGTTATTGACCATGACTTTTGTCTTGTCCAAATTCATGCCGAGACCTATCTTTCGCGAGGATGATGCTAGGCCATCCAGCATCTGTTGTAGCCCTATTTTCTACCTGTAAATACAAAAAATATAGTTATATTTTTTTAATCTCCATATTCACCTAGGCAATAGGTACCTGTCATTAAAATTTAAACTTACTCATTATAAGTATTGAGAAAACATATAACTTTCAGCTTTTAATTGTTATCTATTAATTTTGCAGGCATGTCGGCGAGTACCTGAAACAATTTAATTTAAAAAGTTCAAATTGGTAATGAAGATTATAAAATCATATGCTACACTAGATAATTTCTAGATAGATTAGTATATAGTATATCACTAGATAGTTCAACAAATGAAATTAATGATACAGTGAAATGATCGTTTATTTGCGTGAATGCCTTACTTCACGCATATAGCCCCTTAGCTATGTTACGAATCTATTAATAATAATAATCCACCTAGCCGTTTTCAGATTGTGACTGGTTTTTACTTTTTGTACTGGGCTTGGATGCCAAGGGCAAACCCATAAGTGACTGATACCTATATCCTATCTTGGCATTGAATATTCTTTTGTAAACAGGATACGTTAAAATATTATTTACAAAATTATACTCATTGTTTGAAGTCATTAAGTTGGTCTCGCTTTATGTCAAGTTCTGGACTCTTTTCATTTTCAAACGCATACGCTTTCTTCTGCACACGTCTCTAATCCAGACGATTTTAAGCAACAGTCTCTCAACGGGATGGTTCAGTATTACATTTCTTCAAATGCCTCTGAACATCTTTGAATAAGATACGATAAGAAATATTTATTTGAGTCACACAATAAGTTCACAAAAATAAACAATAAAGTGCTTAAATCTAATACAAGAAATAGTGACACAAAAAGGTCGCCACTCAGCATATGCTGCAGAATTATGGAAGCTACAGCAGCGCTGGTTTTCAGTGGCGCCACCGTGCGGAGCGCAGCAGAAATTGTAAAACGCATTATGTTGTAACAAATAGGTTAAAAAATAATTTACTCATAAAAATGTAAAGCAACCATGGCAAGGAATGAACCTTAGTATGAAAAATTGCCTAAATAAAATAAATAAATAATGCTGGACGTACCACACAGCATCATGTAGCCCCAAACTAAGCAGAGCTTCTATTATGGGAACCACATGATTGATATACTACACAGATAGTTTTTTTTTGTAAATACATACATATCATACATAGAAAACACCCAGACCCGAAACAAATATCTACAGAACCTGCAAACATTTGTCCCGCAGCGGGAATCGAACCCGCAACCTTCTGCGTCTCAGGCGGACTTTCGACTGTGGGAATTTCAGGCCCACTGCGCCACAGAGGCCGTCAATGTGTACAGCATTAATTATACAAATTACAAACGATATAAAACGACCATATTAAGGGACAGATATTTGTAAGTTCAACAGGTATTTTGAGGGATTTTTTAAAAGAGTAAATAGTGTTAGAATTTATAATAGGTGGAGGTAGGTTGTTCCAGCATTTCGTTGCAGCATAACGAAAGCTGCCACGAAATGCGGCCGTTCTATGTCGTGGACTGGTAAAACGGGTACCCATGCGAACATGGCGACTAGAAAAATCAAGCTTCTCAAATAAGTATGTTGGTGTCTCATCATTCTCCTGCCCTTATCCCACGCTGTTGGGGTCGGCGTAACATGTGCTTCTTCATAATCATAATCATATCTTGATACCAAAAAGTAGCGTTGCAAAATGTAAGGTCCAACGGCAAGACATACTCAAAAGACCGTATCTATTGATGTATGGAGAGATGTGGGAACTCTGAGGAATAAGAAAACAGAAACGGACGCAAGCGTTTTGCACACGCTGAATAAGTTTCTTTGAACGAACTAAGAGGCATTTCCCAAATACATTATCGGCATAACTAAGCTTAGAATAAGGGAATCACAAAGTGTGATTCGAAGGTCGGTGTAAATATATTTACGCACTTTATTTATTACAGATAATCTATAAAAGCAATTTTGAACGGCTTGGAGGTTATAATTTTCAAAATGCAGAGCCATCCATCAGTAAAAATAAATTACGAGCTTACGTCACTCTAACTATTAGGACTCCTTTTATGTGTATTTTAGAGTCCTTAGAGAGTATTCTGTTAATTTGGCATTTTGATCCTAACACTAAAAATTTGGTCTTTGTAGGATTTAACACTAAACTATTTTGGTTACACCAGCAGGCCATATATATATATATCGATCTGGATGGGTTAGCTTGCTGGTGTAACTCCAATAGTTAAAAGTCATCGGCATATAAGTGGTACAATTTTGAATCCTAAGAATTATATCTGCACAGTATAATACAATAAGTATAGGACCAATAACGGAGCCTTGGGGGACCCCGCGCAAAGCAGACACTTCTGCAGATATGCAGTGAGAACCGTCTTTTTTGTCTATTTCAACAACCTGAGAATGCCCAGTGAATGATATATTATATGACTTAGCCTAAGTACCTAGTAGCAAATTACTTATTATAAAATGCTTACCTGTCACTTCAGATATACCAAGAACCAAATAACATTTTAAATTAAATAACAGACCAAATAGTAGTAATTTAATTATGTAACATCAAACGGGTTTTTGAATACGTCCTTGCCTGGAATTGGATCACTCGTTTACAAGGTATATTTAAACTGGCCGAGCGAGAGGCGACAGTTGCCTACTGGCATGCTAGCGATACAGTACAGTATTGTTTGGTTTCATCTCTGTAAAATTGTTAAATTAGTAGTTAACTATCGTTTTTTGGCGGAAGTGCATCTGAATTTGGCGCGACAGTTTTAATCAATTGTGTTAGCATGCTGCCAACACAACTGGTCAAAACTGTGGTATAGGGTTAATACCAAATATATTTTTTGATCTTTTATCTATCGGTCTAATTAGGATTACTAACGGGATATTTACCATAATTTGTAAGCACGTCAAAACGCAACGTAAACGAGTAAACAACTCATGTTTTCAAGTTAGTTTACTTATATGTCTAATACTTAATTTTTAGTTTCGTTTAAAAACTGATTAGAGAACTCAAATAAAAACATAAATAAATAAAAAGACGTGTGGCACTCGGGGACTGCCGCGGTAAAGCTATTGCATAGCATTTTGTATCAACATATGCAATTATAATTATTTATTTATTTTATTTATGCAGTATTTCTTTTTCTTTGATATTAATTCAGGTTACACTTTTTGAGCGTGGTGACCGATAAGAAAACATTTTTTTTCTTTTATTAAATAAAAATACGTCTAGTTGCTCGCACACAAACACCGTGTCGAAGACTGCCGAAAAGAAACGACGTTAGACAATGCACGACCTTCAAGCCACACCTCCGTGCCCGTCGGAGTGGGGAGCGTGAGGTTTTTTTTCGTTAAGGAATTTCTGGATTCGGTCCCCGCGCTCAAGGCCCTCGATAGAAGCTATGCAATAGCTTAAAAATTTAATAAAATATATATAAATTTGTTTACCAACTTACAATATCCCACACAAAATACATAAGCATTTATTTAATTCTTTAATTCACTTTATAAAAATAAATGTGCCATTGGTGGACTTGATGCAAGTCAACTATGGCAGGTAATTTGTAGTTATAGGTAGGTACAGCTCTCTTAACAATTGCTTCATGTTGTCATCTTCTAGTCAAAACATCACTGGCAACAATGCGTAAGCCAGTTACCTACTGGATCAGTGTACTTCAGCTTTAAGTTGAATAAAATGTCAGGTTGTTTAGCAGTTTGGTCACGTTATTGGCCGATGAACCGGAAAATAATAACAGCCTTCAGAAATCATTACTTTAGCAGAAAAATACGATGAACATTTTAATTAATTTTAGTGACGCATATTCTAAATTAGTAGGCTGATGATGATGATGATGATGATGATATTCTAAATTTGGGTAAGTATACAAGATGTAACATTTAGATCGGTCAGTAAGGGGAAAGTGTGAAACTATACCATTTACAAAGATCTGCTCTTAGGA
This sequence comes from Horisme vitalbata, assembly GCA_951804965.1. NCBI lineage: Eukaryota > Metazoa > Arthropoda > Insecta > Lepidoptera > Geometridae > Horisme > Horisme vitalbata. The sequence goes on from OX638090.1 coordinate 2,118,943, forward strand.
ACCATGTCATCGGTTTTAGTAACAAGGAAAACGGCATTTATACGTTTAAGAAAAACTTGTACTTGGCTCGGGAATCGAGCCCGGACAAACCTTGTATAACGAAGAACTGTGACTTAGTGGGATGTATATCGACTTCCGTTTCAGGTAATTATTTTTCGAACATACTCAATACAGAAGAAGCGAAGAGACTGGCTGTGAGACTGGCATATCGAAGAAATAACGGGGACTGAATGTTGTTGTTGTTGTTCTACTAATAATTAAATTATTAGTATTGTAAATAATAGTATATTAATCGTTGTGTACTGAGCAATATCCGAAGATAAACGTAATGAGGGGCTACATATGCGCGCTTTGACGAAGGTTCGCGTGCCTCTACCTGCCGAGTAAAAAGTCTTAGATGCCGTTACTATCGTAACTCTCGATAAATTCCTTCGTCTTCTCACACAGTGCGATCCTCGCCGAACAGCATAGAGATGTCACATTGCTATGTATTTAAGGGAAGGTCGATGGCAAAAGATCACGAGGATGCAGTCCACTTCGTTGGACGGACTAGATACGCTAAATTCTGCATACGAAACCACGACGATACGCTTCACGCAGCTAAAGACTGACAGAGTTGGCGTGATATTGTTAGAAAGAAGATTCTACGGGGGAACCATGACCCTAAGTCATAAGGAGTGGAAAGCGAGGAGGAGGATGTTTTTTAATCTTTACCATACATTTTTTCTATGAATGCTCAGTTTGTGAAACCGCAGAGAGCCCTCAGTTTGTTCATGGCGTACGATTGTTTCAATTACTTACTGTGGATTGCGTCTGGCGCGGTTTGTTGATTTTATTCATAGGGTTCCGTTCTATGGGCTCGAAAAACATCTTTAGTGCTAAAACACGGCAAATATTGGATGCAAAAGACAGGAATAAAAAAAAACATCACTCATTATGGACGATTTAGAACCACTTTGGGTCTTTAGATCTTTTATCTATTTATTCAGCCGGTAGAGTAAAAGCTTCTTCTCTATCACGCCACTCCTGACGATCTTGTGCCAGCTGGATTCACTGCTCTCCTACTTCCTTCACAATATCCTACCTTTAGACAGGTCTGCTTCGAGGCCGCCGCACAAAATAAAAAAATATTTGTCTTTGATTTTTAGTGATATTTTTTGATTTATTAACATTCGTCCTTTCTATAACCCATTACTGCCATAGAACCAAGAACTATGGATACCATGTCAATATTAATATCTTACCTCTGTTTGATCAAAAACATAATCATTCACCTAGATTTACGCGCGAGGTAAAATGAAACGGCGTTATTTTTAGGATCTTCAGTAGGTACGTAATATAGTGTAATGGTAAGTAATACTGACAGAAGAGTGTACACTGGCGGCCGGCTGATTGCAGTATAGCGCAGCCTAACACCGGTACAGCTAAATTCCTTGACCACCGATGGGCAACAGCAACGATGGTGCTAGAAGGCCCCAACACGCATCTACATCGCGAAGATTATGGGCTAATCCCCCTTTTTATTAGGGGAGGCATACGTCTAGCAGTGGACTAATATAGGCTGGTGGTGGTGGATATAATACTGACAGAAGTGGGGTTGGTTGGTTTAATTCTATTCTATTTATTTTATTCTATGCTCTGCATATTTAGTTCTTCTTAGCGAAACAGATAAATAACTGGTACTTAGTTGGTTAGCTGTCATCATTTTGCTGTGGAATTCTTTAACGATTGGTCTTACTTAGAGGTTGTTGATGATAATGATAACACAACAACAGGCTATTGCTGGACAAAGACCTCGCCCATAAGGAGGATAGTATGCCCATAATCGCTGGGTAAGCGGGTTGGGGATTGCAGGGCAGAGTTTTGATACAGCCGATGCTGCTCCCTGTCGATGACCAGGGGTTTTAAGCTGTGCCGGAGTAAGGCGCTATACCGCAATCAGCCAACCACCCGGATCCCGCAAGAGCTCCGTTTGATAGGTATTGAGCACCATAGGCAGGTGAGGTTGTTGATACCCATTTTATGCATGATAAGTAGGTAAGTATTGTCTGTTTGACATAATGCATTATGTTTGTATAAACAAGTACGGAACCCGTGGTAAACAATCCGCGCTGTATTTGCCCCGATACAATAGGTAGCAAAAACACGGCCCGCCGGATATTGGGTTAAATTGACCAGTTGCGGATGTCGAGGGTTTTTACTGTTTTAGTGAAAATTTAAAGTTATTTTACATTATTATTCGGTTTTCCTGTCTTACTTAACTAACTTAACTTTTGTAACTTTGTGATTTATATCGTACATAATAATTCAAAAATATCGTTTTGGAAAGTTGTTAAAATTATAATAAGTATCTACTTTTTTAATAGGTAGGTATGTATTTGTGATTTCGTTTCATCAAAAGCTAATTTCCGAAGCCTTTCGGTGGTTATAGGTACTTACAGCCAACAAAAATAGATCTTTTTTTTTCAAATCATGTTCTATACTAAATTATTTTACACTAGCGGCCTGTCCCGTGTCCCGTGTACGTGCTTCGCACGGGAGGTAAATATAGCCTATGTTACTCAAGGTGAATGTAGCTTTCGAATAGTGAAAGAATTTTTTAAATCGGCAAAAATATAAATTAAATAATTTAGTCATTACAAACATACACACAAAATAAAATATTTAAATTGAAAAGTAATGACAATAAAGTCTTGTTACAGTTTTCGTCAGTAGAGTTTCAGAAACAAAGAAGTTTTAATTTTCAAGAGTCAATCTACTTTTGTTGCTGACTGTACAACGGGGCGTTTTAAGAATATATTTATTTATTTTCTAGAAATAAGAAATATCAACAGTTATTCTAACAGTAAAATTGTAAGATACCTTACTAACCTATAGAAGGAAGTCCACTGCTGAACATAGGTCTCCTCAAAGGAATTCCACGAAGATCGGTCTTGAGCCCCCTCCATCCACTAATTACCTGCAATCTTGACGATATCGTCGGTCTATTTGGTGGGGGATACAACAGGGCGTTTAAAGAATTTATTTATTTATTTACTGGAAAGAAACACCAACCGTTATATTTACAGTAAAATCTCAAGATACATTAGGCCTTAATAAGTAATACATATCTGTCTAAATATAAACAATGCTTAGAATGACTATCTCTTAACGTTTAATGTTGACTTAACTTCATCATCAGCCTATAGCAGTCCACTGCTGGACATAGGCCTCCCCTAATGAGCGCCATTGCGCCCTGTTTGAGCTCGACGCATCCAGATTCTACCAATAGACTTAGCTTACAATACAATATATATTTATTGCATTCACATAGTTTTAAATTGCATGTGATAGAGGTATCTCACGTGAACCCTGTCTAAGGGTTAAGGAATGGAGGTAGTAGATTTTAAGCAATGGTAGGGTACTTTGAATAACTTTGAGTATCGTTCATAAGTTTTTTTTTATGATACTTGAAGAAAGAACAATCACATGGCTCACTTGATGTTGAGTGGTAACCATTACCTATCACAAAGCATGGCATCGTAGATCACGTTTTTTTGGAGCGTAAATGTAAAATGAGAGCCAATTTCAATATTATGATAATGAATGTTTGTTGATTGTTGAGTTCAACAACAAAAGAAGTGAGATCTAAAAGGGGTACCAAGTTCAAAAGTCAGTCCTGAAATTTATTTATAACAACATAAAATATTTTATAACAACTTAAAATATAATTTCTTCTCATAACTTAGGATAATATATTGAAGCCTAAGGTCTGACTTGGCTAGTTCTCTTATACGAATTATTATTAAGATAAGATTAAGTACCTACTAAAGAAGTCATGGAAGAGTCCTATGTACGAGTCGATGGCTACCAGCAAGCCAAATTTTCGGAAGAACAAAATATGAACTTAAGTGCTCTACGATGCAATGTCTTGAATGCATCAACTTGAGGCATAAAGATGGTAAGCCTCTTGTGCCTGTAATTTCACCGCACCCGGTATGATGGTTAATGTTATAAGAAAGCGTGATTTAGCCATTACAAGCGTTTACAGAATGGAACGTTTTCAGAACGCGAACCGTTTTGTAAATTACGAATCTTCATCCCTATCGTTTGTAGATTCGTCTAAAGCCTTTAAATCAGTGGTGCGCCCTTGACGCCACCTCCATAGGCAGCTCATGACAGAGTTGATCCCGGCTCATTTACATAAACCTATTTCACGCAGTCATTTCACATTATCTCAATGTCTACACGTATCACCGTCTACAAGCAAGCCAACCAATTGCCACAGTCTGGAACCAGTCTCGAGAAAATGGTAATTGACTCTTATGTGAGCCTGAAAGTAGCACCTGCATTTCATATTTATTTTATTTTACTTTCTAGTGTTTTTCTGATTTAGGTCATTTATTTTATTGGTATATTAACCGTTATACGTTGGTCATAAGACACAATTGCAGAAATGGAATAAAAGAGGATTGGGACTGGAAAAATCTGATGAAAAAAATTCTCCGATCGTTTTTTGTTATAATCGCCAATGCAATAGCAGAACAAGACCTGACTGAAAACTGGACGACTAGATTTATAAACCGTACTATTTTGCCTCATATTATAATGAACAATTATACTTGATACTGGCGATTTGTGGAAAACTATCCCAGAAGCCATTAAATAAAGAAGTGAAATCACGAAGATGGGAGTTGGAACCCCGTGCATCCCCTCTTGTCCACTTCGCTATAACGTTTCTAGATTGATTTATTTCTCTATCAAATTGTAGTATTGATTCAGGTCAACATAATCCTTTGGGTTCGACAATCCGTCCGATTGAAGGCTCCACCGGAAATTGTAATTGTTGCGCCAACAAAGGTTGTGGCAACAAAGATACCTTTGTTGCCGATTTGTTGTTTTGGAAGGCAATCATTTAATTCTTGTTATTTGGTTTGGTTTTTTTGTGTTCAAATGGAAATATATTTAAAATATAGTAAACGGACCTAGGTACCAACATACTACAGGAAAATTAAATAAAAGGTTAGCCAGATGTTTCATCAAAATCATCATCCTATTCATAACAGTTCTATAAACCTCAGATAGCGTTAGCTAAAACGGCGTTCAAATGTCATGTCACCTCTTTTTAATTACGTTTAAATGACAGGGACAAGCTACTTTATCTAGCTGTTATAAGATGACATTTGTAAATAAGGAGGATGTTATAAAATCTATATTATGCTATTGTTTGTCCTCGTATCAGTATGTCTGGATCTCGACCTATTGGGTACAGACATTTTTTTTACTAAGTGTCTTAATCAAATTGAGGCATATGCTAAGCTGTGGGCCGAAAATGGCTAAAATGAGGTATTAAACAAACCTAGAACTTCATTTACTTCATTTCATTTTTGGATTTTTGTACCGTACAAAGAGCCATAGTGAATTTATTAAAATGCTGAATCAAAATCATATACCTCCCGGACATAATTTTGTCAGAAATTAGTATTGTGTATTACAATGTTCAATATTGATGTACTACTTAAATAATTTATCTTGACACTGGCTGAACCAATAACAACATTTTGGAAGTGAACCTTGGTTCCACCGCAACCACAACATCATCTCAACCACAAACGAAGGCAACCGGTCGTTAGGGGATAATACTAACTATAACCTGACCTCCAAAATGTGAGATTTATGGTGTTTGAATGAGTGGATTTAAGGTGTGATTCCTTAGCAGACTCCTGCCAGCAGCAGTAGATGACGTGTTACCGCGACACTTATTGGTTCTAGGGGTTTTTATGATTCTTTTATAATGTTTTTTCTAGTATTAATTAATGTTTCTCCTAAAATATTTTTTTATACTTTCGTGTTACTTTTTTTTGTACTACCTGCCTACCTACTGACTTCTGCTGCCACCTTCTTACCTAATAATGTCTTGTTAAGTTTATTCTGTGTATTGTTGTGTCTTATTCTAAATAAAGATTATTCCATTCTATGAAAAAATACGTGTTGTACGAAAGGTATTTCATAAAAAAATACATAAAACTTCACCATTCGGAATGCAACATTTACCTCTGATTTGTCAAACTCTTGACGTTTCGATTAAAACTTTTGATAGGTCAAAGGAAAACGAAGCCTCATCGTTTACAAACTATAAGAATCCACTTTTAGCAGATACTAGCAGACCCGCTCCCGACATCGTTTTTGTGGTATTTTTTCTTCCGCGTCAGGTTTATTTTTTAGTATCTACTAGCTGACCCACTATTTATTTTCCTGTCTGCATTGCTAAGTACCCGTGGTTGTGAGAACTCCAAGAGGTAAAGCTTAGAAATCAGTCAGAAAAAAGATGAAAACCCAATGGATATTCATATATAATGGTATAGTATATTGGTTTTTTAATAGTCTAGATGGTAGAGTGCTCATTTGCTATGCCCCTTCAAAAATCTTGGTTTTAAAGAAATAACGCTCATTTGCTATGCCCCTTCAAAAATCTTGGTTTTAAAGAAATAACGCTCGTTTGCTATGCCTCTCAAAATCTTGGTTTTAAAGAAATAACGCTTTGTTTCATAAGTGAAAATTTTTACCTATCAAATGATGCGATAAAATTTATGAATTTTCATAAAAATACTTGTATTGTATGTTGATTCAGATAGGTGATTAGGTAGGTCACTTGAATATCTATTTTTTAGGAATCATACCCAAATCTGAAATTTAGTAATCAAGTTTACTAACAAACTTTTCCACATTTTCACACCCTAGATTAAAGCAGCGTAAAATCAATTTAAACTTACCCCCTTCAGCTGATCCCAAAGCCATTTGTGCGCTGTTTATAGCCCCACAGTTCCTGATAACTTGTTACAGTAATTAACGGGTCGTTAAGCCCCGTCAGGGGGTCGTTGAACCGGGATAAGTAGTTTTAGAATTTACACGTATGTGATGGCGGTGACTTGAGTTGAACTTGGCATAATGTAGACAAATATATCATCATCAGCTTATAGCAGTGCTGGACATAGGCCTCCCCTGTGCGCTCAGCTCAACGCATTTAGCTTCTACCAGCAGCCTTTCGCATATCGTCACTCCACCTGGCTGGAGGTCGTCCTACACTACGTTTGCCGTGTCGCGGTCTCCGCTCAAGAACTCGTTTACCCCAACGGTTATTGGTGCTTCGGCAGATATGGCCAGCCCACTGCTACTTCAGCTTGCTAATTGTAAAATTTTCCGTTGGTTCATTCCGTCCTAAATGCGGGCTAAATATCTCATCTCACTAATTTATTGAATGGTAATGTTTGTGTGGGTGTTAGTCTGTTTGTTTCCACTCAACTCTGTAACGGTTAAACAGATTTGGATGAAATTTGTAATATACATAAAGAAAGGCTATTTTAGATCTTGATACCACGCGAGCGAAGCCGTTGGCGGAAGCAAGTAATATAACATGAGGAAAAAGCTATGATTTCATTGAACACGAACCATTGGGTGGTCTGGTGTGCCTGCCGTGTAAACATATACATAACATATCCAATAGTCAACACATAATAATGAGATGCATGGCCTTGTCTCCAAATTGGGATTCTCTTATGTGTGGAGTGGTGTGAGAATCTTGCAAACATCATGCTACATTATTTTTTTTTATCTGCATCAACCCACTGCTCGAAAAATGTCTCCCCTCAAATTCCGCCAACCATTTATCCTTCGAGATATCCCAACTCTCTCGAAGGCCTCGAGCTCGTTCCGCCATCGCTTTCTTGGCCGACCAAGAGCTCGCTTTCCAACGGGCTGCCAGGGTGCTATGGCTTTCTAGTCCTTGTTAACTATCACTGCTTTACTACCACAATACCCAGAATATATCTTCAGATTTTTATTTATTTACCATAGCGTATAACATAACAATGTCAAATGCCCATGTCGTACCTAAACCAGTCTATGTTGGGAACGATATCATCGAAGCTGTTGACCACTATGTCTATCTTGGTCAGACAATTCAACTAGGTAGGTCCAACTTCGACAAAGAGGTCAATCGACGAATCCAACTCGGATGGGCGGCGTTCGGGAAATTGCGGCATATCTTCTCGTCACAGATACCACAAAGCCTCAAGACAAAAGTCTTCAATCAGTGCGTGTTGCCAGTGATGACTTTTGGTACCGAAACTTGGTCGCTAACTAATGGCCTCATACACAAGCTCAAAGTTACACAACGGGCTATGGAGAGAGCTATGCTCGGAGTCTCTCTGCGTGATAGAATTCGAAATGAGGAGATCCGTAAGAGAACCAGGGTAACCGACATAGCTCTCAAAATCAGCAAGTTGAAGTGGCAGTGGGCAGGCCATATAGCTCGTAGAACCGATAACCGTTGGGGAATAAAGGTTCTCGAATGGCGACAACGAACTGGAAGACGAAGTGTACAGTGACCAGATGGACCGATGACATCGTCATGTTCAGCAGTAGACTTCTATAGGTTGTTGATGATGATGATAACATAACGTTTTGACTATTTTCAATTTTTTATATAAAGAATTAAATATATATAAGTATTACATTTAAAAGTACTACATTTAAATACATTTAATAAATGAACTACTCATGAATTCGCTGATGCTATAAAATGGGTGACATTGAAAAAATTATTTAAATTTATTTTTGAATTTGTTTAAGGGTAACCGTGGTGTTACAAGAGGCAATTTATTAGACATAGCAAGGTTTATGCATTGTCCCTGTTTGTACGTTTTAACCAGATTCTTGGTATATTTAGCTTTGCTTTGTTTCTAGATAGATAAATACATAGATAGATACCTACTTATCCTGTTACCCAATGACTTTCTAAGTAGACTTTGTACCCACATGTCATGTTGTCCCTTGTTTGTTATGCTTATGTCCCGCTTAGGTTGAGTTCAGAATAGTTACAAGATTTGGGCATTGTTGGCCTTAGGGGTAAGTTTAGGCTTCGGCTTACACTTTACAGATACTTGTGTCTCTTGTGACCCTGAATGAACTGAATAAATCCTCATCTGCACTAGACATTTTCCATAAAACAGTCGTTCTTTACTTTCTAGATTATCACATTATTTTACTTTAAGCACCTACCTATATTTTTTTCTGGTATTTCTGCGCCGTCTGGCAAATGGGTGAGTAGGTTCAAAACTTACCTATATAATGCCTACCTACTCTGCCTTTTTGCCTGTATCATTGTGCAGTTTACCGATACTTGTCTTTTTTTAATTTTTCTTATGTAAAGCACCATGTGAATACTGTTTTAAGTGTTATGTCATCATCATCATCATCATCATCAACCTATCGCAGTCCACTGCTGGACGTAGGTTTCTCCCAAGGTTCGCCACTGAGCCCGATCTTCGGCTTTTCTCATCCACCGACGGCCACTGGCTAGATGGAGTGACGATTTGCGTAATGTAGCTGGCAGACAGTGGATGAGAAGTGTTATGTGATTTGGGTCAAATAAATAGATTTGTTTCTTGCTTTCTTGTTTCTTGTTATCTCCCATCCAAGTGGTGCCAGAACGGAGTGTTGCTTAACAACTAACTTGCGGTCTTACGTGGCTTACGTAAACTTATCTTTTGTTAAAATTTGTTTCGTTTTTTGTTTTATTAAAATTTTGAGTAATAGTGTGTTCACCTATGGATTTATTTGATCTGAAATAAAAGACTATTATTTATTTATTTATCTATCAACTATTTTTTTTAGTGGATACAAAGGCTCATTGTTCGAATAGTTTTCATTTTCGATGAGGCCCTCAAAGGTTTAACGTCAATGAACTAAGCCTATGTATCAGTACAACCTACTTATTCAATACGCATTTGTTGAGCATTGTTTGGGTTTGTACTTACCTATTATGGCGTTGACTATTGTATGGAAGCGTGTCCAAATTGAAATTGAAATTATAAACGTATATTATCCGTGTGGAATTTGATGTGTTAATAAAAGTATTAGATGTATTAAGTGATTTTGAGTAAAATTATAATTTCAATGCTTGACATTGAGATAATGTATAAGTAGATTAATACTTATAATATTATAAACTATTTGCTGACACGTTGTGTAGTCTGCGACGTGTGATGCATTTGCGCCATGTCATTTAGTCACCCGCGAAAGCGACGAAACAACACATTCTACGGCCAAAATTCTTCCTTCGTAAAGGTCCACAATAGCTTGGTAGCCCTCGTGATCCTTGCAGATTCCTCCTTATTCGCAGATGTTGCATAACCAGTACTGATTTCTTCGCCCTATGCATCTTTTACCAGCAATTTTCCAACATTTTGCATCTACATGACCAGTAGCCCAGCAAACTAGCTCATACGAAGGAGAAGAATATCTCTGGTAGATATTCTAGATAGGTACCAGGCTAGTAAAAATAGCTCACCTAGATAATGATAAACAAAGACATAGATAATCTTTCTTGCAAATTGTAAACGTGATTATCTTTAATCTACTGCTCTTTAAACTAATCGAGAAGTCACGAAGTCAAACAATGTTATTCTTAGTGTAATTTATTCCTACCTACAGTGAAAAAGTAGGAAAGTATCATAAAAAGCCATTATCATTACAATGATTACAGCATGGTATGGACATGATGTATTTTGTATTGATGTATGTGACAGTTCCATAGCACAAAAACTTGAACAGATAGGTGATACCTACTTTCTCTAAACCAATTCTATTTTCTAAAAATAAACTTCCTAAATCGACACTATTCAATATTCACAATATCAGGGTGCCTAGTGCGAGTTTTTTACCAGCTCGATCGCGTTTGCGTTTACGCAAATTTATATGGCATCGAGGTAGCGCCATCTAGTGAAAAACGCGTGGCACTGACTCCTTTCCATACAAATTGATCGAGCTGGTAAAAAAACTCGCACTAGGCACCCAGAGGTACAACATTTTGATCTAAAAATTACGAAATAAAAATCACATTGTATTAGAGAAATATAAATAGTTGTATTTATATTTGTTTAATTATCAATTTGTTATTTACTTAAATGCCATATTTAAGCAGGACCAGATCAAATAAAACCAACAATTAATTATACGAAAATGAATGTTAATTAGTAGATAAATATCCAATTATTTTTACTCAATCATTATCTGGAACATTAAAACAACTGAACCGTAATCATAATTATTTGCAAAAACGTGTGAACAAGTAGTACTATGTCCAAAGGCTGACCATTGATGTATTTTTTCAAGAAGGTACTATAAAGATAAATGGATTCGGATGGTGATTGCTAGCAACACCGATTTTTATATAGATTGAAGTAGTTGTATAAGCCTAAGTTATATAACTTTAATTTTGTAAGTCTATACTTCTTCTTCTTTTGCACTCTGTGCTCGGGACGTGCCGTGCCCAGGGCGTGCGCCGTGCCCGGGGCGTGCCGTATACGTGGCCCGGACGGGGCACAGATTTAAAACACTAATACATTTTGTATGAAACCATTTATACTACACAGTGCATGTTCCGTATCCCGTTCGGGCCCGGACGACACTCGTCTACACCACGTTTGTTGCACCGACCGCCCCGTCCTCTACTGTTTCATACAAAACGTATGTAACGTTTCAAATCCGTGCCCCGTCCGGGCCACGTATACGGCACGCCCCGGGCACGGCTCGGTCTAAAGAGAATCATCCCTTACAAAATACAGGCTTTGATTGCCGTAAAAACAAGTGTATAATTGAACATTGATCTAACAACGCCATACAGCCCATTAGGATCCGCACATTGGTTGTTTAAGCCGGGTACTATTATCTGTACGCCATATATTGTACCCATTTGTTAGACCTAAGACAGTCTGGCTTATTCTGATACACACGATATTCGCTATCGCTAGCGAAGTGTTGACAAGAGGGCTTAGCAAAAGTCACATTTCAGTAACGATATTATTAGTCGAAAAGTTCAAAATGTATGAGATTGACATAAAATGCTGTAGACATGTCACGTGGTCTATGACTTACTAATCGAATATTCGTAGACAATATCTTCTTTCTTCTTCCTATCTTTCTATTCTATGAAGTGAATCGACAGCATCTAAAGATTACTTCCATACGATAGAAGTTTCGCGAGCACCGTTACTCGAATAAAACGGCATGTCCAATACCGCCTGTCACGGCGGATATTGCTCATGTTTTAAAATTTAATTGTCTGAACAGGACTTAAAATTCATCGCAGTAAGGCAGTGCCACATCCAGGATAGAAGAAACATCACAACTACCAATAAACAGTGTTTTAATACGTAATGTGGTCCCAATGAAACACAAATTGGCTGGATAATTATCCGCTTGTTCATTTAAAATGATTGCCGCCGAAATCGGCTAGTGGCTCCAATACCTATACTTATTGAAATTTGCCACAAGCCCGATGCTACAGCTTAAAACTTTATGTTTACAGTGTCATTAAAGGTCTCGCTTTTCCAATCAACATTGCCACAATCTGTCTTCTTCTTCGTATGAGCTAGTGACCAACTCTGGTGTCGGAGTTTTTAGGCCGCCCGAAGGCTTTCGACATGTTTTAACATTTTAACGTGCGTTCCGAAGCACGAAAGCGCTCAGATCTAATGTTAATGAACGGTCACCCATCCAAGTAATGACCGGGCGGAGTGTTGCTTAACCAAGGTGATCTGCTAAGAACGCCGAAGGAAACCACACCGCGAGCGCTCATTTACCACAATGTGTTAAATTATTTGAAAATAAAATAAGTGCGTAATTCCTATAATTTTACGAATCAATTCTGCTGAGATAAGCTGTTTACTGGATTATCTGACAATAGGAAAATTAGCTCTGAGGATGGTGTGGGTGCTGGGCAAGCCTACTCCATCTAATTAAATAAAATAAATAAAATAAATAAAAAATGTATTTATTTTCCGAAAGGTTTACAGATAACAGGTATACGAAAACAATGTTTATAATTATGTCCTGAGCTGGTCAAAAATTAGTAATTACCACTTTATGCTGTATAAATTAGTAAGAGGCCTCATGATTTAATTTTCAATTTTATTTCGAAACCATAGGGACTTATAAGAACTCTTAGCAACATCATCCGTTCACATGTAGGTACACCATAATTTAAAGATAACATAATACTAGAAAAGTTCAATTAGATTACATTATTTTCAAAGGGGGCATTGTCAGAAAGAGTACATAGTAGGTAAAATTAAGTTTTTTTAGCGGCTGTAAGAGGACTTGTTAGAAAAAACGAAACCAGCCAAGTGAGAGTCGGACTTGCGCACGAAGGGTTCCGAACCGTGGTATGTATTAAATATTTATTTTATTCTGTTTTTATAGCGGCAACAGAAATTAATTATCTGTGAAAATTTCAACTGTCTAGCTATCACGGTTCATGAGGTACACCCAAGTGATAGGCAGACAGAGAAACAGTAGAGTATTAGTAATAGGGTCCCATTTTTACCCTTTGGATACGGATCCCTAAAAACAATGAACATAGTAACTAACAAATCTGGAGCTCTGTCAAGAGGGGTCGATGGTGTCACAGAACTGTTTCCGGATGATGAGGGGGTTCAAGTAAGAGTTTACTTTGAGTTTTCGATATTTGATGATATTCTTCCTCGTGACAGGTTGCAAGCGCGTTGCTCAATTGCTCATACTTTCGCAATGCCAATAAAATGTTCATTGCAAGCAATTTTTCACTTGAATTCCTGCAACTGACTCATAGACAATAATATTATCGGTTTGTACGAGTATGAGTAATACGACGACGTTCGTAACAAGAATGTTATCTTTCGTAATACTTCTCACAAATGCTGTGAAACAGTTTTGGTTTTAATTAGAAGTAAAAATCAAAATCAAAATATTCTGACTAATTTAATTCCAGATAATAAAAAAAGTAGCATACTGTATCATTATTGACACGAATAAGATGACAAGAGATGCCTGTGTGAGTATGAAATGCATGCTTTTCATCAATAAAACATTTACATATTATGGCCACGTCACATTAATCTATTATTTTAACAATTTTAAAACCATTGTTTTCTCGGTAAATAACTAGACCGATTGTATTGGTCAAAAATACCCTAATAAACGTGTAGTGTTCGTCTATGTTCACAAGCTGGGGATACAATATAACAGGGCCCACGTTACAGACCAAAAAAAATTTCTAGAATCACGGTCATCGGAATAAATGAGGTCTATTTTTATATCGAAGAACTTACAGGAAAAAGAAGAAAGGTGAGGGTTAGAATAGTTACAAAATTTTAGCACATAGAAATGCCAGTGCAACCCATTCATCTAATAAATAGGTATTTATTTATTTACGAACACCAACTAAACATCGAAACATAGAACAGAGAAATACAGATTAAGTGATATTTAAAGAATAGAGATGTAGACTACATTCTATTATTTGTAAATCGTCCATTCTAATTTGTTAGAGGCAATTTTAAGCTATTGCATAGCTTCTATCGAGGGCCTTGAGCGCGGGGACCGAATCCAGAAATTCCGTAACGAAAAAAAACCTCACGCTCCCCACTCCGACGGGCACGGAGGTGTGGCTTGAAGGCCGTGCATTGTCTAACGTCGTTTCTTTTCGGCAGTCTTCGACACGGTGTTTGTGTGCGTGCAACTAGACGTATTTTTATTTAATAAAAGAAAAAAAAATGTTTTCTTATCGGTCACCACGCTCAAAAAGTGTAACTTGAATTAATATCAAAGAAAAAGAATTACTGCATAAAAAAATAAATAAATAATTATAATTGCATAAGTTGATACAAAATGCTATGCAATAGCTTTACCGCTGCAGTCCCCGAGTGCCACACGTCTTTTTAAAACACTGTCAAAAAAGTTTGAATCAAGGTACTGTGTGCTGTCATCAGGTCTGATTAATTCATTAAGAATCTATGCAATTTCTTTGAATAAAGTCTTATTAGACCATGGAACTACTACAGTACAAACGTTTATTTATTTATATATTTATTGATTTAACATTTACAATATCATAATAGTATTAGACCAACGTACAATGGAATGTGGGATTTCTACAAAAATCTGTGCCTAATGTATTCTCTGAAACATTTAACTCTTTTCGATTCATCTTTAGTGTTACACAGAATAGGATGTCTCATATCCTATTCTGTGTAACACTAAAGAGGAATAGAAACCCCTTCTTGGGAGTTTTTTACGAGAAAAATCCGACACATTTTACATCAAAGCGCGAACTTCCCACCTAAGCTTCTTCTCTAAGCGCTTTTTAAGCGCTTCTAAGCGATAAGACCGCCCATTGTACATTTTTATTTTTAAGATTCCATCTGCTGTTTTTTTTAAATTATGGTGTACAATAAAGAGTTTTCATTCATTCATTCATTCCCCTATAAAAATTAACCCCCTCATTCATAACCTAAATGTCATTTTATAACACGCCGCTTGTCTCCGTCATTTAAGTGTAAATAAAAATAAGTAACATGATTTTTTAACACCTTTTTTAGCTATCTGAGGTTTATTGAACTGTTATGAATAGAATAATGAGAGGCATATTATCACACTCATACTTTATTTTAATATAGTTCGTCACAGCCACTTATCACTAGTTTCATTATTTGTTTATCGTAGATCGTAAATAGTTCTCGAAATTGCTTTAGTAAGCAGTTGCTACTCACGTGTCCGAGGTATTCAAGGTGAACCAAACGGGGTTTTCCATGTCAATAATAATAACATTACTATTTTATATGAATAAGGGCAAAAATTTCATCATCATCATCATCGGACTATAGCAGTCCACAGCTGGACATAGGCCTCTCCTAATGAGCGCCATTGCGCCCTGTTCCGAGCTCGACGCATCCAGCTTCTACCAGCAGCCTTTCGCAGATCGTTACTCCACCTGGCCGGAGGGCGTCCTACACTGCCGATTCGCGGTCTCCACTCAAGAACTCAATCTTTTACCCCAACGGTTATCGGTTCTTCGACAGATATGGCCAGCCCACTGCCACTTCAACTTGCTTATTCTCTGAGCTAAGTCGACAGCTTTCGATCTGTGAAAAAAATTCAATTGTCAGTTAATTTAGTAAATATCTTATTCATCCAATAATTTCGAAAAATAGGATAATGGTAACTGACAACTGAAAATTGCATTGTCAGATCATCCAGTAAATAGCTTACCATCGAATAAATTTGAATAATTTAAACAATTCAGAACTTAGTATTAGAGATTACACCATCATCATCATCATCATCATCATCATCATCAGTCCATAGCAATTCACTGCTGGACATAGGCCAAACGTAGCTTAGGAAGCCCACCGGTCAAACGGAGTGTCGATCAGTAAAAGTCTGTTGGTCTAAGCTGGATGCGTCGAGCTGAGAACAGGGCGCAATGGCGCTCATTAGAATTAACCATACATTTACAAAATACATGATAACATAAAACAGGTCAGCAGTTTCTACCACCTACACTTAGAAATAAAAAATAAAAATGAATGAATGAATGAACACTTTGTTGCGTGAAACATATAAAAAAACATAATGACATATAATGAAACATAAAAATACAATGAGAATCCTTATCGTTAAAAGGGATTTCTTCCAGGAAAACTTTGGACAGCGACAATATAAATAATATTATGGAATGGCAGCACAGTTCAAAGACAGTACATAGACTGTCATGCTATTGGATTTATGTAGGTGTATACACACACACACACACACACACACACACACACACACACCACACTAGCCTATATCAGTCCACTGCTGGACATAGGCCTCCCCTAATAAAGGGGGATATGCCCATAATCACCAGGCTGCGGGTTGGGGATCGCAGGGTACAGCTTCTCGCACCACCGACGCTGCTTTCCGTCGGTGGCCAGGGGATTTAGCTGTGCCAGGGTGTAAGGGGTTCAAACCCCATCTTCAGAACCCACCTGCACGTGGTGCACCCTGCTAACAAATGGGGCTCTGGCGGTCGGCTGATTGCGGCATAGCGCAGTCTAATACTGGAACAGCGGAATCAAATACGTAAAAAAAAATCACGAGTTTGTTAATAAGCGCAATTTATTCTTGGGCGAATAAGCGATTTGTAACCATGTTAAGGTTTATTTATATGACTAAACTTGCATAGAAATTGCTAATGTGCACTAACATTGCAATCCAGTTTTATAAATATCGTGTGCGTAGGTAAGTCGAGCAAGGCACAGTGACCTAAGGTCTACCCCAAGGTGAGTGCAGTCTAGAAACTACGAGTAGGTGTGGGTGGACCATTAGTTAGTTAATAGCAACTTACGTTATATTGTGCGCCTAGGTACCACATCATCATCATCATCATCATAAGCTAAAGCAGTTCACCCTACTTTCCTGATTATGATGAAATAAAGCCTGTTTTAGGTTAGAAATTATGTTATTTTTCTGTAAAATACCCATGCAATAACTGTGCAGTTTTTGTAGGATCATTGAAGAAACCAAAGATTTGTGATATTTGTGATATCGATCATCACCTCACTATCACTATCACTACATACTATATTTTATACTAGGTATAGTATAAAATATAGTCGCTTCCCGCTGTCTGTCTGTCTCTATGTATGCTAGATCTTTAAAACTACGCAACGGATTTTGATGCGTTTTTTTAATATATAAGAGTGATTCAAGAAAAAAGTTTATACAGATGTATGACTTGCATACGTGGAAAGCCGGAGCCTCTTTATAATAATTAATAGCGAGCAGTAATTATTATAAAGAGGAAGATAAATAAACAAGTACTTCATCTTTACAAAATAACGAGCTATTCATAAACGTACCAGTTATACCATAATTTTACTATTACTACCAATTGTTTGTAATAATAGCCCTTCAGTTATTGTTATGTTCTTAGTCATTCACGACTTTATTGGCAGTAAACTCAAAGCAAAATACGTGTAAAATTAATTTGTTTGTGAATATAATTTGAAAGGGATATTCCATTGTATAATAATGGTCTTCTTGAACTTTATGAGTGAGAAAATAAGGATGAAAATAGGAATGCCTTATACTAATAAATAAATAGATCGGTCGATACTATAATTAAAAGAAAGTGCATAAGCCCCTTCGCCCGCAAATTGGTGACTTGACAGATTTAGTCTCTTTCTAAACTGTAAAAATGATCAACTCTACACAGTGACAAATAATACTTACTAATCTGTCACTGACTGTACACATTAGTACTTATACTTTAAACGATTCTCTCACACTCACTGATGGCAAACGTAAGGAAACCAAGTTGTTCCTTCCTTCTTGGTACGAATTTTTATGTCATCCGAAGGCGTCCGACATACGTTAACGAATGAGTCGTTAAGTCGAGAAGTCGGGACTAATCCAAAGCATGAAAGCTCTCAGATCTAAATGCCACTACACTAAACCAAATATTGAACGGACAAAGAGGTGTTTACCATAGTCAAAATTATCTGCTGGAAACCGAAATAAGCAACGTCACTAGCACTTCGAAAAAGAACCAGTAACGCGACAGGCAAAAGGGCTCCGGCAAGTCGCTAAAACAGTCTTGATTTTGCCCATTTTTCAGAACGCTTTCAATCTGTACGGTGTATTAGAAATATAGTTTCCTTCACAAATTGGTATTGCAATATAGATTTCAAGCAATTTGTTTTATACTTGTTCGCTAGCGAAGCTCTATGTAGCCTTCACGGAACAATATTTATGCTAACAGTAGTGAACAATAATCCTGCTAATATTATTAATACGAAAGTTTGTATTTTCATCCTTGTTTTGTGTATGTTTGCTCACCTTCATAACGGTTGAACGGATTTGGCTTAGACTGGGTAGCTAGATAGTTTATTTCTCCTGAATTAGGTTAATAAATAAAATAAAGATGTATGAGATGATAAAAAGTTAAGAAAAATGACTATCGATTTAGGTTACTCACATACCAGCCTACATCAATTCACTGCTGGACATAGGCCTCCCCTAATTAAGGGGGATATGCTCGTAATCCCTGCGCTGGGCATGCGGGCTGTGGATCACAGGGCACCGCCGACGCTGCTGCCTGTCGACGGTCAGGGGATGTACTGTGCAGGTGTCAGGCTGCGCTATGCCTCAACCAGCGTGCCGCCAGAGCCCCGTTTGTTATTTAACAGGGTATACCACGGGCAGGTGAGGTTGGCTTGGGTTCCCAAGATGAAAGTTGTAACCCCTTACACCATTTTCCCCACGCCACAACATCGTCAACGTGGAACGATACGGTGTCGCGGCTCGGCACGTTGACGTGACGTGGAGACAATTCAATGCAACGGGATAAGCAGTGAATAAATACTTTAAAATTGGCATGCCTTAACATGTGGGTAATTTGTTACGCTGTTATTTTGTACTGAATGCATCATCTGTTACTGCGTCGACTATTGATACTGACTTTGTATCTACTGTTTACTTAGGTACAGTACTGTGCACGGTGTTCTTTTTAAGTCCAGACTGGCAATGTTTTGCAACGGATAGCGTAAATAAAACATACTCTAGTGTGAGACAGACAGACAGACGCCCGGTTGAACTTTATATATTACGATGAACTTTTCAGCTTGAAATTTGTACCAAATCGTCAGAATTCACTTGAAATGGTAATGTTATTGCATAGTCTTTTCGATAAATGGATCCAAACCAATGGATCTTTATCAAAAGTGTTTTCGTTAGAAAATTTTTCAAAGATCATAAACTATGAATTACTTTGCGTTCCAGCATAAGTAAGTATAAGAATATTATATTCAACAAAGAGTACCCAAAAGAAATGCAATCTATCATAATAATAAGTAGACTTGTGGTCACCTTAAATACACTTCATTGAGGGTGGGTGATGTAGGTACTTAGGTACCAAGGTCTGGTAAGTATAAAATCAAACACTGGTAAAAGTGAAAATAAACCCGCCAAGTGCGAGTCAGAATCGCGAACGAAGGGTTCCGTACCGTTGTATGAGAGCCCTACTTAAATATTTATTTTATTCAATTTTTAGTATTTGTTAATAGCGGCAACAGAATATGTACATCATCTCTAAAAAATTCACCTGTAGACAGTACCTAGAGCTAGACAGTTGAAAATTTCACAGTGATAGCTATCACGGTTCATGAGATACAGCCTGGTGACAGACAGACAGACAGACAGACGGACAGTGGAGTCTTAGTAATAGGGTCCCTTTTTTACCCTTTGGGTACGGAACCATAAAAACAGTAAAGAATGTTCAAAGTGATAAGGAAAACATAATGTCGTTTGGCTGCCATTTATGTAACCCTGTGTTGCTAAAACGTTTTTTTAAAGGCATAATTCATCTTCCTAGGCATCTTTTAAGTAGGTGGTAAGTACCACTGAAGATAAATAATCTCCTGTATTAACCACAACAGGAGCAGAAAACGAAACTATAAATAGATGCAGAGTTTCTTCCTTCTTTGTAGAGCTAGTGACTTACTCTGATGGAGATTTTAGGCCTTCCGACTTAAAAAGTTGAGAATAACATGCCTTCTGAAGCACGGAAGCGCTCAAGCTATACCGTCTTCGTCTTCTTATAAATGATGCTGCCAACTTTGATGTCAGAGCTTTCAAGCTTCTGGCATTGCTAGCAAAACATCTGTAAAACTGAGACCAATATCTAAGTTTCTTAATATTGGTTCAACCGCGTAACTATTAAACTACTTAAAATTATTTCATTCACTTAATAAATGAATTGGCTTTGAACTTGAGGAAGTAGGTAATCAAGTAATCAGTCATCATGAATCAGTTTCGGGTTCAAATTGATGACAATTTTTTAAATTAAATTCTTCGTATAATTAACCAGTCAAGCGTATGATCAAACATCTTCGTTTAAGTTTCCGCCTGCGGTTTTGCTCGTATAGTTTAAAGAAACAATGCTCTTTTTGCGATTCAAGGGTATGGTTTTACTTATTTAAATCAAAAGGTACACGAACGCGTTGGGTAGACGACATTGCGAAAGTAACTGGGCATATAGAAAGAAAGAAAAGACATTTATTGACCACGCACACAAAATAAAAAATACTATGAAATTGAATTTAAAATTAAAGAATGTATAGAAATAAGCAGGCAGTCAGGCGTGGGGTCGAGGCCTTTTTGCTGCTGTAACATTTCTACTGCAAGCTGGCTCGATACTACGTACCTACTGTTTAACTATTTACTTTACTTATTTATTTCTGTTGTTTTATAAGTGGTAAATAAATTTTTGTCTATTATATATTGTCTTTTGCTATTGATTCTGGACAGAAATGGTGATGATAATGATCCTGTATCTGTATTTGTGATCTAGAACTTCCTAGGTATAAAAAAGAAACATGAAGAACATGAAGAGGATGTATGTAAACAAGATGTGAAATGCTTGTTACTTCTTTACGCCAACACTACTGAACAGAATGCGCTGCAATTTTGCACATTCTAGATCAGAATAATATTATAAGGCTACTTTTTTTCATAGTCCTGTGCGAGCAAAACCACAAGCGGAAGCTAGTTGTAAGATATTAGATTAATTTTTTCGAAAGTTTTTATAAAAAAAATGTCTAATAAAAGTTTTATTTTTGACAGAGTTTAGTTGTATATTCGTTGGTTCCGTTTTCGGTTATTTTAAATATTTTTAGCTAAAGTTAAAATTATTCAAAGCTTAATAAGTAGATATAGTATTTTTTTGTTATTTAAGTTCTTTAATACAAGTTATAGCAAAAGCTGTGTCCGCCTGTAATTGACTTTTTTATTAGAACAAAACTCTATCAATGTAACCATGCAATGTATCGATAGTAAACCTGTTGGCATTCCTATTAAATACTAAAAAATATATGACGGCCTCTGTAGTGCAGTGAAGGTCCGCCTAAGACACAGAAGGTTGCGGGTTCGATTTCCGCCGCGGGACAAATGTATTATTTGCAGGTATCTGTCTCAGGTGTCTGGGTGTTTTCTATGTTTAATATGTAGGTTCACTCTACCTATGTATTTACAAAAAATATATATACCTAGATATAAGTAGTCTATATCAGTCATATGTTTCCCATAATACAAGCTCTGCTTAATTTGGGGCTACATGATATTTTGTGACTTTGTTCAGCATTATTATTTATGTTCATCATTCAGCATCATATATAGACAAACCAAGGGCGTTGAATAAACTTCTACTTAACTACCTACCTATTTCCTAATACCTGCTTAATCTCCCTTCAGCTTTGTTGAACATTATCCGCCACATTCAGACGATGAAATCCTACAAATGATGATGAATCTCCCGAAAAACCTTTTTCTTCAAAAGCTCGTTAATCAAACCCCGAAAGGATTCTATTCGCTCAGAGAATTGTGTACTATGCATATTTTAGTGATATGGGACGTTACCGAAATATTACTTTATCAAATACGTTGACTGACCATCTCTAAAGATAAAGATCTCATCTCTCAACATGAAGAGTGCCCAGTGGGACGTACTTTGCCTTCTGATCTAGGGGTTGTGAGTTTAAGCACTATACATTAAGCCTGGAATACACATGCTACTAAAAAAGCACGTTTGTTTGCTACTAGATAGTATGCACATTTATAGCATGCTCTCGAGTGTATACATTTGCTCATGCAAGCACAGGCCTCAGAAGCATACTTATTGCGAGCATGCTTCTTTCTAGCACGTCTGAGATAGACATGCTCATTTAAAATGGAGATTTCTTTGCGTGCGGAGTGAATTAAATTCAGTGATATTGTCACTTTCAACAACATCAACTTTCTTTGAGTTCAGTATGATAAATGGATCTCATTTTAATATTTTTGTTTTAACATTTTTTATGGTTAAATTATTATCATTCATCGATTCTAATATGCTTTGGTATGCATTTTCCCTCGCATACCAAAGAACGCATTTTCTCTCGAAATTTTGTTTTTATATTGTGGTGAGCGTATATTCCACAAACATTCATAGTTTCGGTAAAGAAATATAAAATTTAAAGTTTTTTCATCGCCCCATCGAGCCATCGATCGTGAGCTACGTAAACAAAAACAAATCAAAGTAGCATGCTCACATAGATCACGTTCACACATGCTTTGGAGCCACCCCCCCTCTCCCCCCCATCTTACACCGTGTGCTAATTAGCACGAAAAATAGACCAGCTTGCGATTAAGTAGCGTGCTTATTAACAAGCATGCTCTTTTCGTATACACGTGCTAATTGTATGCTACTAAGTAGCATCTGGTCGATACTAGCATGCTTATGTGCTACGACGTAGCATGTGTATTCCAGCCTTATATATCATCACCAGCACGTTGACTGCTGGCCGAGTTGCTAGTGTGTGGAGTATGGACAGTTTTAAGACTCCCCCACATAGGCGCATTATTATCGGTCGATAATTACACCGGCTGCGTTATAGCGATAATAAGTACCAACTCCTTGCACACAACAAAATTTCTATCATCCAATAATTCAATGGCGAGATTTTCCCTAACGCGCTATCACAGGTCGATAATACCCAATGCGTTATTGTGTTAATGCGGGGTCGCATGCGTCCCAATACAAATGTTCTAAGAACTCATATCAGAACATCGCAGGACGGAGGATCGCAAGCGTCCTACTTCTATTGCGTCGTCATTTTCGCAGCAGAGTGTAACTTTGTAGCCGTTATAATAATAATGTACTGAAACAAAAGGGGCTTAAATAGAAGTACTTGACAACCTCTGTGGCGCAGTGGGCGAAGGTCCGCCTGTGACGCAGAAGGTTGCGGGTTCGATTCCCGCTGCGGGACAAATGTTTGCATGTTCTGCAGATATTTGTCTCGGGTCTGGGTGTTTTCTATGTATGATATGTATATATTTACAAAAAAAATGTATTTATATAGTATATCAATCCCATAATACAAGCTCTGCTTAGTTTGGGGCTACATGATGCTGTGTGATAACGTCCCGGATTATTTATATTTATTTATTTATTTATACTTTGGAGAATCACTTAATTTTTGGGAACGATTGACAGAGTTTCGTCCTACCCAGATTACAATGACAAAAATTGGCTACAAGTGCGCGCTAGGCTATTTAAAGGCTACCCCCCTCCACTTGGCATTAGGCTGGCTGGCTGCGGTGCATGGTGGGGGTGACGTGGCTGGCATTGGCTGATCCGGCAGGTGGGTTGCCATCAGCTTTGGCTTGGCGTAACAGTACTTAAAACAGATATCGCAATAACGCATCCGGTATTATCGAACAATAAAAACGCGGCTATGTGCGTGTTTATACTTTAAACACTAATGACGTTGACTGCTGACCTCGTCCGAGGTGCTGGAGCTGTAGAAAATGAAGTTGTTTTATTCAGCACTCAAAGCGTCTCCCTCATTTGTGAGGGCCTGCTATAATCGCCATGCTCGGTGGGTAGGTTGGTGATCACAGTACCTAATGTTCGGTTAAAAGGCTGATCACCATCATCATCAGCATATAGCATTCAACTGCTGGTCATAGGCCTCCCCTAATGAGCGTTATTGGACCATGTCCTGAGCTTGATGCATCCAGCTTCTACCAGCAGCCTTTCGGCCAGCTTTCGCAGATCGTGCTACACTAAGTTCGCCGAGCCGCGGTCTCCACTCACGAATACGTTTACCCCAACAATTGATGGTTCTTCGGGAGATATGACCAGCCCACTGCCACTTCAGCTTGCTGATCATCTGAGCTATCTTCTTATGCCGATGCTGCTGCTCATCATTTATTGGAAAACCCTAGCCGTCTTTTTAAGAAATTGAGAGGCCTATAACTTTCGCCGGTATCAGCTCATCCAATCACCGGATGCTCGATAAGGGAATTAGCCTCACGACTAACTACCTAATCTCTGGCGGTGAGCCAACTTTCGACTGAAGCGATTATCGGGACGAAATAACAGGGTACGAGTGTTAAGGCTCAAAGCTTACATATGAATGTGACGCTGGATGTGTTGAATGAATTCATCTATGGATATATGGATATATATCGATGTTTTATTCAGGAATAAATACGTGTTTTTGCTGCTATTTTATCTAGGAAATATGAAATTATGTATTCAGTTCTTACTATTATGAATGGCCGATTTCGATAAAATGCTGTAGCCGATGACGCTTCGTTTACCTCTGAAAAACTGACAATCTTTTGACACTTTTTCAAGGAAAATCGTCATCGGCCACAATTAGACGAAATCGAATGATTGGCTTCGTCAGTCCGCAAAAAGGTATTCCGATTTTGGAAAACACTAATAATATAACATTTTGTGTTAATCATACATCGAGATATTTATGTACTATATAATTATCTCGATGTAATCATATTATAGACGAAATATTAATAATACAAGGAAATGATTTAGCTGAATGTTTAATGAATGCAGACATTCAAGTAAAGTGAAGGCTAAAAAATGTAACCCACAAGGGAATCTTAACCTGGCGTATAGTTTCACCTTAAGAGCAATTTAGTTCACATGTGTCGGTCACATTAGAGCTGTGAATGTGACGTCGTCAGCATTAATGGTTTTAAGCACATGTTCATTAGGCCTAGGTATTGCGGATTTACCGTGTGAGAGGTGCGGATTTGATTCCTGTTATGATCTCCAAATTCAAAATGACCAGAAAGAGAAATAAAAGAAAATGAAATAGAAAATGTTTATTTGCAACAAAAGTTTAGAAGATAGAAGTTCAGTTAGTTTAATACATGTTAATAACAACGCTGTGAAGAGAAAATCGTCGAGAGAGAGTGAATCGTCCAATCCTGGTTTTGAGATACAGAATTTTCTTTATAATATTATATATTCTGCGCGTGGCTTCGCTCGCATGCCCCCATAAAAAGAAGCATAAAATATTAGAATTGGAATTATAGTGATTTTTACTATATGTAATTCTAGGTTATAAAATACTGACCAAGTTTCATCTGTTTAGCTGTTTTGGAGTTGAGTGCGAACAAATATACTCGTACAAACGCACGAATTTAAAATCTTTTGCATTTATGCGTTTGTACGGGTGTGGCCAACGTTGGCATTAAAAATTACCCGAAAGATAACCATGACAGGGTCAGCGGGGTGATCGGCTAACTCTGTTGCAAACAGAAATGATTGACACCGATTATATTGTAACAAACTGTGACAGTTTGTCAATTGACGATCATTGAATTTATGTCAAAGTTTGTTAAAACAGGATCGGTGTCAATCATTTCTGTTTGCAACAGAGTTAGCCAATCACCCCGCTGGTATATCTAAGTGAGTAAGTTAAACTAGTATAACTAGTATCACAGAATAAAGTTGTATATTTTATGATAAAAATACTAAAACAACCTATATATATAATGTTAAGAAATAGCAACACACCTAACAAATACCAGAAAATGAAGACAAAATTACCGCAGGAAAACACCATATTTCATATCTCAGTGATAAACTACAGTTTTTATTGGAGGGTTTATTATGTGTAAGTACCAAATTTATATTTTTAGGCTCATGTTTAGCAATTTATGAAATGTTCCTGTAGGCGTGGGTATCTAATCTACCTTGTTTCAATAAATGATAAGGAAACTTAAATATTTTTTGACTAAAGTGTTTCTTAAAAAGATTGGGTTGTTACAGAATATAAGAAGGTTAATTTACATAATTCGTGGGTTGGATTCCAGCCGCAGGGCAAAAAGGGTGTAGGTGCTCTAGCAATTAGAGGCATATGAGGCTTATCACCTTCATGTTTTAGTAGTAGTAGAGTTTGTGGAGGGCTCATCCGGGTAACTACTGTCACCATGCCTATTTCTGAATGAAGAAACTATGCTGTGTTTCCGTTTGAAGGATGTGGGTGCCAATGAAAATACAGCCACAAGAGGCTTATCATCTTCATCCCTCAAGTTGATGAACGCAGGACGTTGCATCGTAGAGCACGTTCCAAACATGCATGAACTACGATGCAACACTTTGCTATAGGCAATGGTTACCAGCTTACATCAAGTTGGCTATATGCTTGTTCCATCTTCAAGTCTTCTTAGAGTCTTAGAGTCTGTGATTGATCCCACTGCAGGGCAAGGACTCCCTTCTCTCTTTCCACACTTCACAATGTTGTGAAACCGTTTGCGAGGATACCAAAAAACGTCCATGTGATTACGCCACCTCACCCTGGAACTAATCTTCAAGTATTAAACGTTATTTGTTCTTGGTCTGGGTGGTACAATGTGTGTTAGACAGATACACTGTTCAGGAACTCTAGACCAATAAAAATCTTTTATTTTGTCAAGTCGACAATGTTAACGTCAAAAAAAAACTGTTTGTTCTGAACGGGACCTTACCCTGTCTTTTGTTGGGCCTAAGATTCGGAAAACACAATTGTAAATCTACAGAGCTTCTTGCTATAACGCTACCGCGACAACTTGGCTGGCAGCATGCCAGCTCCTGCGCAGATATGAGTCAGCTTTTAATTAAACTTATGAATAAACGACGCTGCAGCCACCAACAGCCTTATATAAAGCCAGTTGCAAATCCTGGAAGTGCCTGAGGTATTAGTTGCTTTATGCACTTGTACGTAATAATTATTTTATGTGCGCTTTGCCAAAAACGGTGAAGGAATATATTGTGAGGATACCCGAGGCATGGTTTACATTGTATTGTGCAGTCAATTACACCGACTTCTTAGGCGCGGGACAAATATAAGAGATGTCGGGCTAGCTAGGGCGAAGCGCAGGCGGGGCACCAGTGCAGCGCAGAACAGGCGCGCTAACGGTGTTGGAAAGGCGAGGCAAACACAGTGGATGAATTTGGGGCATTATAGAGTTGTTCTAGTGTTGTCCAGCATGTCACTGCTATCTGCAGCCGCGCTGAGGGCGAGAAAACGGCACCCGCGCCCCGTCGTCTTAGTTTGTCTCGCGCCTCACCTCTTCTATACATGTTTTATGAAATATCAAAGAAGTGGCGTCGTGCCCGCGCTGCGCCTCCACCTGACGGGTCTTGTATTTGTCCCGCGCCTAAAGATACTAAAGAAAAATTAAAAAGAGATGTAGCGGGAAGTCCTACTCAACTTATTCTTTTCTTTCATTATTTCACTTCTCTACTCAACCGATTATTATAAAATTTCGCATACACTTTCTCTGGAGTACAGAAAAGGACCTAGGAACCTTTCATGTAGAAAACAAATTCTAGAGATAAAGAAAAATAACTTGAACCTAAGCGAAGCCGAGGGTGTGTTTTTCCAATAAGAAACATTGCTCAAAAACTCTTGACCAATAAACAGGTCGCATTTTTTCGGGTGGACAATATGTTTGAACAAACATAATATCTTAACCATCGTAGACTGTAACATCTTCCCTTACCACTAGCGGGATGTACCTACTCAAAAACAAGCCTATTAATATATAAATATATACACTGTATACACAGGACAGTTCGTGATAGTGACTCGTACCTATTCTTGCGTGAAACAAAAAACGTACACCTACGGCCACGGCGAGTCAACTACTGGTATGCACGTAGCTGATCCCTTAACGGGCAAGCAAGTAAATCAAATGTTGTGCTAGCTACATGTATGCCAGTTACAGGCATGCCAGTTAGGTTACAGTAGCTGGCACGTGCAAGGAGCTGGTATGCAAGTGTGCTACTGGCATGTTATATCCCCAGCTTTTTGCCAGCTACTTTCCCGATTTACTGGCATGTGTATCCCCAGCCTTAGGGGAAAATAATCAGGCATAGATTTTAGGTCAAAGCGCGCACTCCCATGATAAAACTTCTTAAACTAAGTAGACATAAAAACGCCATGAAAAATAGACATCAAACTATCTGCTGAAAAGAAACGACAATCGATGTGACAGTGACTATTTCCTGGCAGGTGAGTCAGTCAGTAATCCTACTGCATCATAGTGATTAAAGATACCTATGTACCTATTGATCTCTTAGTTACCATAAGTACCTACTACTTAGATATTATTATTATTATGAATGCTGTGTCCTCCTGTAATTGGTTTCTATATCAGAATGAAAACTTTGTCAGTGTAACCCTACAATGTATTGATATTTAAGCTGTTGGCGTTCCTATTAATAAATAAATAAATAATTAAATAAAGAGACACACTTTTTTTTATCTTGAACGACGGCTGTGTCATTTTTATTAAATTTAATTTTCTAGTGATTTTCTAATGTATATCGATTTTTATTAATTGTATATTAACCGTTATACTACTAACGTATAACGGTTAACTATATAAGACACAAGTATTCTCTCTGATGAAGAATGAAGATCGTTTTTTGTAATAGTCGCCATGGCTATAGCAGAAAACAGGGCCTGACCGAAGACTGGACGACTGGACTTATAAACCGTACTACGTTGCCTCATATTATTATGAACAATTATTATACTTGATACTTGCGAAATTATGGAAAGTATCCCAGAAGCCATTTATAAGGAAGTGAAGTGAAGTGACTAGAGAGGTTTAAATGCAAAGAGATGGGAACGGAGCGCGGTTTTATCAGAATTTTGTAATAAGGATGGGATTGTAAAATAATAGTTATGAAACATGTTTGAAAGCATCAACAAAAACGACGCCCCGAGAAGATACTTGCAAAAAAATTAATTCTCTCAATTCGTCCCGTGAATTTCTTAAGAGAAGAAAACATCTTCATGACTTTTTTCCCTATTTTTATTATTATATCATTATCAGCGCTGCTTTTATTGCAACACTTACCTAGCACGTTCAAATTTTTTGTAACTTAAGTGTAGAGTTCCTTACGAATTTTTCCTTATAATTGTAAAAATATTTAAGGACACCCTCCGGATAGGTTAAGTTACGATCTGCAATAAATGCTATGAGAAACAGGCGCATAGGGCACAAGAAGGTGCAATGGTGTTATCGAAGGTCACTGTCCATCAGTGGTCTCCTAAAGGCTGTTAATGATGATGATTTATTTCTTTAATTATTTAATTTTATTCAATTATAACGGTCTTGGAACACTAACACAAATAAATAATTATTATACAACACCAATACCAATTAAAAACAACTAAGTAACACGAAATAATTTCAAGAACGATTAAACAAGTAAAAAAATATTAAAATAAAATAAAAATTAAAATGGCAATTAAATCACATAATCATAAGATAATAATTTAAATTATAATAATTTAAGTTACAGTATGACGATAGCGCAAATGCCAGCAAATAATGTAATATCGTAACTAATACTACGATCAAATAACCCCTGCCAAGCGCATTACAGCAATCAATCATAACTAAGAATCAGAGAGAATTAGAATTTAACACCTTGTTATGTCCTTGAATATGAATATATCCAATGAGTGTTGTGACGACTGACGACCTCTGTGGCGGAGTGAGCCGCCTGAGAAGATTTTTCCTGCTCAAAGTCATGCGTGTAAAACTGGGATTTTTGGACCCATCATTTGAATAAGGTCATTAGGCAGAAAAGTTCATTAGGATTTAGGTATTCTTTATTATAACGGGGCACCTAAGTCACAAAGGGCTCTGGATTTACGAGAACAAGTATCCATTTTCGGTAAATATTACAAAAAGTATTGGCTAAATGGACCGAATAATGGACATCGGGATAATCCCACCTCCGAACACAGGCACTTACTTTATGCCTGCATATTTTATGAGCCACCTAAATTTCCTCGTACTGAGGTAGACCCCATTTTTTTGTGTTTTTTATTGGTTAATTTGTATGACGCCATTTTGAGGCGGATATTTGGATAAATTAGAAGCGAAAACACGGTTCATTTCCGGTAGATATTTTTGAAATTTTATTTTAAATTCATAGTCACAACCCTGAATTAGGCAGCAAATATAGTAGGTAGTATGTACCCATACTGCTGATTTTGGATTTTTTCCGATATCGAGGAATTAAGGACATATTAGGCCTATGATGAAGCCTATGTATGTCCGTGGATTCTCCTCTTTCTTGAGGATCTGCTGATTTTGTAGCATGTTGTTGTTGTTGGTTGAGTCGAGCTTGAAATATTTCAGAGAATCGTATCCGTTTAAGAAACTTAATGTTACCTATACTCTTTATAAACATCCTTGTTCCCATTCATTGCCTAATTTACAAGCAACACGTCAGATTATTACGAAAAAAAGGTTGAACCAAATTATCGGTATAATTCAAAGGAATTTATACTAAAGAATTTTCCTTGTCCTAAAAATATTCAGAATATCTAACCCTTCGGAAGCTTGTCGGCGTTATTAGGGTTGCCAATCAACCGTTTGTTGCCCTGACGAGGATTAATGTTTTTTGAAAATTTAGCTTTGAGGTCATTACAATGTGTCCCGAAAAATATAGCTAATTTAAAGGTAAAAGATTTAGGAAATTTGGTTCTCTGATTATAACCTCATTCTATTTATGCGAGTAAGGTATGTCCCAAAAATTGGTCTATTTATTCAAAATTACGAGTATTTCGAAATTATAATTATAATTATAATTATATAACAATTTATCTATTAAAAACTTTTTACACTTTGAGAAGTAAATAAAAGATTTGAAATTGAAATTGAAAAGATCTTAGAAATTCTCTATATCAAATAGTGTTATAACCCACTTTTATATTTTTAAGTAGTAGGTAAGGTAAAGCCGCTTCATTTAGATTATTAACTTCAAGTCTATCAAAAAATTACCTTTAAAAAATCCCATGAACTGCGTGTATTCTACAGATTAAAAAGGGATTGTCCCATAAAGCGGGTTTATGGTCCGTTTTAATAAAATACGGATTTGGCGAGAATCTGATTGAAACATAAATATCTGGCGGCCATGTTTGTTTTTATTGCTGATTGTCTGTGATAATTTTGTGCAAGTGAGGGCAGATTTTTTGGTACCATTACCAATGCATAAGGGCAATCTTCTATACTCTGCCACTTTAGGTAGAGGCCTGTAAAAAAACGATGACGACGTAAATTATACATAATATATTAGGTTGAATACTACCCCCCCCCCCATTCAATCGCATGTTATCTCACTCAATCTATGTTTTTTTATTTGACTTTTAATATTGTATGAGGTTGTAATCTTTGATTATTTATTCTTTAATTCTATAAAGTACACAGTAAAATAAATACAGAAAAAGTTTGCTTGAAATCTCTGTACAAAGGTGAGCTTAACCTTGAAAGAGTTTCAGTTTACAGTAAACCTTTGGGCATAAAGAGAAGTTATAATTAGGTATAATCTTCAAAAATAAAGTGAAAGAATCTTGATTTAGAAGTGATTTTAGGTTATTTAGCTGAGTAAGAAGCTTCCATAAAATAAAATAGTACCATAAACTACATATTACTGAGCATACGGATGAAACTATTTATAATTAGCAAACAGAGGCTCTCAATGATATTTTGCTTCAATATTTGCCTCAGGCGGTTCACCAACTTTGTAATACCTTTTCTGCGGTTGTGGTTTTGTTACAACTTTACAACGTAACTTAAAGTTAGAGTCAGTAGAGCCTTATAATGCTTAATGTTCCCGACGCTGGGATTCGAGGTGTTAACCTAGATCTTTGGTAGTAATATATATTTTTATATTTTATTATTTTACTCCATTCATTTATATTCCATCTAGTTAAATAAAAATCAATTGTTTGGGACGCGGAGGGAGAGCGTCGCGTTCACTCACCCTGATGAAAACTTTTTTGACGAGCCGAAACGCCATCGGTGCCTTCACCGACGTAAAGGTACGTGAAAATTCCCGTTTTTATTAAACGCATGTATGAAAGTTCATCACTTAAAAACTACTCGACGATTTAGCAGATTTTTCTAATATTGTGTTGCCATAACAAAGTTAATATGAATTTTTTTTTAGAAAAATTGTAAATTAGGGTTATAATATGTACTAAAAGTGCCCTTTTTTCAGAACGATTTTTTGCCTTATCACTCATGTGAATTCTTAGTAGTAAACTAGAACCTACCTCTCTTCCTATCAACTTTTTTCGTTCTCATCATCATCATCGGCCTATAATATAATAAGAGAACTTTTTGATATTAAGGTACATACATCGAATGTTATATATAGTTTGACATCAATTTAAAAACTATAGTATAAGCAAAGAATGTTTTTTTTATAAAAACAAAGAATTATATTTAACATAGTTAAAAATAATACCATATTGAAAATATGCAGTGTAATAAAAATAGACGAGCTCAATGCAAACGTAGTCGTGCTTCGGCAAGACGTTTCAGATCCAATTTTCAGTCTCGCAGCACCTGCATGCAAAGTGTCCGCGACGCTGGCAAAGTGTTTTACCGATTTCGAAAAGATGGTTTTCAATTTAACTGGGGTTTTACCCCTGTTTCTAAAGTTTTCGTGAAAAGAACAATATTTTTCTGTTTCTAAAAATATTTTTGTATGCATAGTGAAGCCGCGGGTGGAAGCTAGTTCCAGATATTAGTTCCAAATACTATCTCAGTCTGTTTTATAATAATAAAATCTTAAAACAATGAACAGAATCATGTTGTTAACTATAGTCTATTTATAGATATATATAACAAAATTCATGAATGAAGTGAAAATGTGACTCGCCTCATGCATTCTTGCATTGTCGCCTATCGTGTTATTTACACCAATGGATTACCAGATTTTAAAAATCAAGGGTCGTTAAGAAATAGTCGTGAAAATAAACACAATAGGTAGGTACTCTCGTCTGGACTCAGCTTGTACAATTTTCCAGAACGTTTTCTAGGCAATAAATGTAGATGGAATGGTAATACGGTTACCAGGTCTGGAATAATGGGTATGTGTGAAATGGAATCAATATAAATGCTTATTAAAGTAGTTTATCATTATTAAATATCATAGCGAATTTTTCCCATTTACTGATTACGTATGGCAGTTGAAAATGTAAAAATAAAATGTTTGTTGGGATGTAAGTGTATTATTTGACTAGACCCATTAAACAGTTTTTAAATATTTATAGTGGTATTTTTTTTGGGGAAAGAAAAGTTTTTGGTAAATTGCAATTTAAAAAAGTAAAGAAAAGTAAGTGTGAATAGTTGGTATTCAGTTATTTAGAAAATATGGGAAAAACTGAAAGTGCTTTTATCGATATTGTTTTTGTATAAATTCAATAATTAAGACATATGCACGTCTATCAAGTCAACTATAAATTACATAGAAAGCATCGATACATACTTACCTATATTTATTAATAAAAAAAGTAAATTGTAAGTTGAATAAAGAAATTGAAATTGAAAACTGTTAATTTTATTCCGATGCCTCTATGTGCTGTATTCATTTTAACTCAATAATAAGTACAAAGTATCAATCGTAAACTTATCTTAACATAAGTTACACAGTGACGGTTCGGCATTTTTTTACTTTATCTTTTTACCACTGCTGGGACGTCTTCCCCACACACTTCCAAACTACGCTCTCGAGCCTCTTCTCACCACCCTCTTGGCATCGAGCTCGTCCCGCCAACGCATCCTCGGCAGACCCCGACGCCGCTGTTTCTTAGATGTCCAGGCTCAGGTATGACAGCTGACGTGTATCCCCCAATTCTATTTGAGCCTGCAGCTTTATCTCCACCATCGGCAACAACAGTCAAGTACCGCAGAGTGGTGTTAAGCACTTGCTCGTTTGTTTGATTCTTCTTCATTTTACGTATCACTCGCCGATTTTCAGTTTGGACTTAATCTTATACTATCCTACTTTCTACTTTTATTAGAAATGTGAGAGTTTCTTATGATGGATGAATCAATGGATGGATGTTTGTTATTCTTTCACGCAAAAACTACTGAACGGATTTGAAACTTGGAATAAACATAGTTCATGACCTGGATCAGCACAAACTACTTTATACCGCGAGCGAAGCCGCAGGTAGAAGTTAGTAATAAATAAATAAATAATTATTTCCGCGGCGTTAAAAAATTTACAGTTCTTTTGGTTTTTAAAAGCTACCCTTCGATATTTTGCGCTAATGAATTAAGCTAACTAACCTATTTAAAATATAAAGCCTATCTAAATTCCAGCTATTTGTATCTACTTTTAGTTAGGGAGCCAATTAATTAAAGCATTTGCAATCGCATCACACGCCTATCGTTTCAATCTAGAAGTTTATTTAGCATCGCGCTATTGGAGTTCTGAAGTAATTCTGAATCTGCTTGAAATGTACTTGATAAGCTGATATTGCGAGCAAACTTAGTAGCAAACTGAAAACTAATGAGGTTGAAGTTTGATATTAATGTATCTAGTACGGTAGGAAATAAATTGGTCTCACCCCACCCTAAGGTTGAACGTTACGCAGTTAGGAATAGAAATTAATAATAATAAAAAAAACTATTGTAAGCCCCGTGACTTTGTAAGTGTCTACCTACATATATTTTTTAAATGCATTCGTTGTTGCACATAAGAATCACCCGGATCCGAGACCAATATTTGCAGATCATACAAACATTTGTCTCACAGCGAGAATCGAACCCGCAACCTTTTGCGTCTCAGGCGTGTCTTCGCTCTTTGCGCCGCAGAGCTCGTTTAAATATAATATTTCTCTGCTTTATCTCTTCAGAGACTGAATTTCAGGAATCCTTTAGTGCACTCTTACACAGATCATACCCTCCTCTAAATCTCTAGAATTTTCATTTTACAATAAACGCAGAGTCTACTTCAAATAATATTTTTGATATAACTTTTGAAACTATCATGGTTGAGAACATAATTATTAATATCAACGGGATATTTACCATGATTTGTGAGATCACGGGAGAAATTACCTACTTAGATTACCTTCATAGTTTTTTTACGACCTATTATTAAAAGATCGAGGACAATAATATGGTGACCCAAGTCCAAGGCAAAATTGTTTTCTGCATAAAAAGTTTTGCGATATTACTTTAGACACATTTAATAAATATTTCACAAGTGTAACTTTTTTTATCAACAAAAATGGAGTAGGTGTAAGCGGTTCCAATCTCCATTTTCAGAAGTCAACCTCACCGGCACGTGCACCCTGCTAACCAACAAACGGGTCTCTCGCAATCGCCTGATTGCAGTATAGCGCAGCCTAATAGCAGCACGGCTAAATAGGGATGACGTCTGAAAAATTCTAATACGTCCGTCAAATAGATTTAAAAAATATTGGACACGTGTTTAAGTTGAAGTTCTGCGTGACGCAACGGTGTGGCTTAGTACACTTTTTACCTAGCCGTGACGTCACGAGCCCCTGCTCCAGAATTTTGAAGCTCTCTCGTCAATTAATATTTATTTGGCAAATTAAAAAATACGTGTCCAATATTGTTTGTTGATCTATCTGACGGAACGATTAGATTTTTTTTACCCATTCGTCATCCCTATTCCTTTACCGCTAAGGCCTCGGTCACGAAGACAGCGGTGGCAGCGAGGGGAGCGGCGCGCCAACGCAAATCTATGCATTGAAACGCGCCATTCCTTGCGCCGCCGCCGCCGCCGCCCCCCTCCCGGTGATTTCGTGACCGCGGCCTAAAGGCCATCAGTGTCGGCGGTGCGAGAAGCTGTGCTCTGGGATCCTACCCGCATGCTAAGCGTGGAGATTATAGGCACATCCCCATTTTTATTAGGGACGGTCTATGGCCAGTTGTAGACTGATAACGCATATGAAATAGAAAAAAAGCATATGAATTAGGATAGTGGGAAAATTACTTTCAATATAGCCAAGTGCAATACAGTCAAAGCCAAGGTAAAAGCTTCTATAACAAAACGTTTGCAGAATCTGCATCGCTTGATCGAACTGGCGTGGTGCCTGCACGCTGACGGTGAATTAATATTAGAGAAAATTACTGTGCAATTTATAGCACATTTTTACAGTATTTGAACGGTAAAAATGTGGTAAAGTTGGACCAAAGCCCGCCTATTAGTTTTTATCGGTAAAATTGTTATAGTGTAAGCCTAGATAACTAGTTTTCAGACGGTTTGCGTTCTTGGCGTCCATTAATAGCTCAATGTTGACGTCGTATTTAGTAGAGTAGTCTAGTATTAAGCATCACTCCGCTCAGTCCCTACTTGATTGGGTGGCCGACTAAGAGCGAAATCCAAATACAGATAATTTGGTGCTTCGAAAGGTTCGTGCTTTTCAGTCGTTATGCCATGTTGGAGATTTTCGGGCGGCCAAAAATCACCAAACTTGGGCCACTTAGCTCATTCTCATAAGTACAGATGAAAAAGGTTGTATAGTACGCGGGTCACAATTTCTCAGTACCTTTCTATGTTTGCCACCATGACACATGTAGATTTTACCTACTAAGCCAAGACAAACACCATAACAACAACGAGGTATAAAATAACATATAATCTACTTTTTATCCGAGTAGGTACCAGGTTTCCTATTCCTAAGAATTGTGAGAGAAAGTTTACTTATGTACTTACTCCGACGGAGCAGGGGCCCGAAGTGAGCCTTTGCCTCCGAGACGAGAACTCTCTACTTCCCCTATCCTTTGCGATCTCTTGCTAAGATTGGCTCCAATTTCGCGAAGATCAGCTTCCACCATAACGAAGACGGAATATACATAGAATAAAGACTAGCAAAAAATTATGTGTATGATAAAATTTATTAGTTAGTTACTGGATTTTAAGTACTGAATACTAGTTTTAAGTTATGTTTTTAATGTTTTTTTTTTGCTTCAACAGCAAAGATTTGCCATAACAACTCCTAAATAAATAAGAAAGTTACTATTCATCTGTCCTTTCAAAGTAAATTTTCCTTAGAATCACCCTCCCGTACGTCGACCAATATTTTCTTAGAATAGCTAGGTACATTCTGTTCTAGAATCAGGTATCTTACTCTTATCTCCGGTTCACTCTCAATCCAATTTTTGTCTAGAATCCGTTTACATCTCGATGCATGCAAATAATTATTAGTTGCCATTTATAATAACTTAATTCTTCAGAATCAGAATCAAAATGTTTTGAAAAGAATAATCAAAGGTCTTAAATCAAATATAAATATTGGTATCACACCTCACAGAATAATACGGTATGCCAAAACAAAGATTTGTGAATTAAATAAATGATTTGATAATTACTAGTACAAAGGTTAAATAATTCATGGTAGTCATATTAATAATACCTACAAAGAAATAAAAAATTAGGAATTTATAAATGGCAAAGTCAGTAGGTATGAGATAGAACAAAATAACAAGTATTTTTTATAAAAAATAAACCAAATTAAAATAAAGAACTTCTTACTTCTTGCCCTAAAAAAAATGAAAATAGGTTCACAGTTGACGGAGACATTGGTGATCATAGGGCGAAAATTGCAAGTGAGGATGAGGTTTTTTGAGTTTTCCGGTAAAAGTACCAATCCCTCAGAAATAAAATTTATATGGGACCACCTGTGAAAACAAAAAATAATTTTGAAAATCGGTTTACAATTGAAGGAGATATCGGTGAACATACATAAAAAAGTCGAAAAAAAGGTCCCGACGAATATAACCTCCTCCTTTTTGTAGACGGTTAAAAACATTATTAATAATCATCTATGAATTAAATACTTAGGAATCATTTAAAAACTCGGAGACAGTATAATAACATATTTCTTTTAACCATATTTTTAATTTGCTAAAAAATACATGTCGGCGCAAAGCCGCTAAAATCTGTAATAATTATTAAGGATAGAAAACAAAACTGATGGTTTAGTATGTAAACCATGTAAAACAATGTAAAATTGATTAATTAATAATTTAACAACCTACTAGTTTCTGTTATAGGTTTTGATATTAGTTGAGGAATGAGTAATGATTAGTTTTGAAGCGCAATACCAAATGATTACTCATGATTAATCCAAAATTATTTTTAACAAGTGAAAACCTATTCTTAATTCATGTTTTGATTTATTATTACAGAAAAGTAATCTTCTTTGCTTTGCTATTAATTTACTTTGTTAATAACGGACTTTTGATTGAACTTGTTTTGCAGCGAAAATATTCAGCGGAATATTTAAACTGCGTTAAAATAAAATGATATT
Organism: Horisme vitalbata; assembly: GCA_951804965.1. Lineage (NCBI taxonomy): Eukaryota > Metazoa > Arthropoda > Insecta > Lepidoptera > Geometridae > Horisme > Horisme vitalbata. The sequence goes on from OX638090.1 coordinate 2,157,726, forward strand.
TTCAAACCTAACTTTAAAAATGTTAAAATGAATTTACAGTAAAAAATTATTAATCTGCTCTTAAAGTAATTTGAACAACGTTTTTATTGATTTTGTACTGCGAAGCCGCATTACGAGTCGAGACACGATTGTGGAAGGTGTTCTTGTTTTGTGAAGTTATTTTAGAAATCCTGTGAGTACTTTTAATACTTAGCTTAAAAAGCCTTATTTGGTTCTCGAAATAAATTGCGTTTTTCTTACTTGTGTTTCGTTATTTGCAATGAGCAATCATAGTGATGAAAGTAGAATAGCAATCATAGTGATGGACTTTTAAAAACCCCGCTGGTCAGGCTGCTTCGTTATACATTATATGGCAGATCTTTAAACTCACTTGAAATAAAGTAAAATATGCCCACACATGGCGTAGCAATTTTTCTGATACAAAGCCGTTCGGGGGATCCTAAGAAGAACAATTCTATCAGGATTTCTAACACATCGAAGATTTGGTGTGCCTTAACAAATAAAGAAGCATGTTCTTTATTAAACTTTGCAATTTCAAACATGTACATACTCGGCAGAGTCATTAAGTGTAGTTCAGTGAAAATAGGTCTACATGACTCCCACGGGAGTATGCCGACGATGGCACGTACACATTTTTTTTGGGCAAGAAAAACTCTATTAACTTCAGTAGACTTATTCCACAGTATAATAAGTCCATAGCTTAGGACAGAAGCTACATAACCTTGGTACGCTGTTAAAATAGTGTTGTGGTTAGTGGTCTTGCGAAGTTTGTAGAGTACATATACAAAATTATTCAATGTTTGACAACCTGATCAACGTGTGACTTCTAATGTGACGCTAACTTTTTGAAACACAAAATTCGTATCTACATAGACTGAAAATCAATCGCAAACTCTATACTCCATTCCACTCAATTAACTCCATTCATCAATGATATTATGTTCTGGATTCTACACTACAACTTGACTAAAGACTTGACTATAACGCAGTATTATACATTTAAACTTTTAATTTTTTTAAGGGTACTTGAAGATGGAACAAGCACCGGGCCCACCTGATATTAAGTGGTAACCATTACCTATCATATAGCATTGCTCTACGATGCAACGCCCTGTTTGCATTAACTTGAGGCATGAAGATGATACGCCTCTTGCGCCTGTTACTTCACCGGTACCCACACCCTTCAAACCGAAACACAGCACAGCTGCTTCACGGCGGAAATAGAGGAGCCCTCCAAGGCTCTACTACTACTACTACTAATTGGGGAACGGATAACCATTTCAGTCAAAAGCTATTGATCAAAGAAAAAGATATCGGGATTGGAACCGAGTGCCAAGGGTAGCCCTTGAAGTTACTCCTGCAGAAAATCAAGGAACTTATTTGATCATCTAATTAACCCTCTGAATAAACGATGGAGACGGGGCTCGGTTGGAACAGAAGGTTGACATTCGCCGTGGTTACACCGAGCCCCCAGCTTAAATATTTACATGGAACACTGACGAAGCATGAACCAGTAGACTGAGAGGCGCATACGTACAGACAATAGCTGCTACAATAGAAATAAAAAAATATTAGATTGGAGAATAGGACGTCCTGCCGCAAGATAGCCTGCCTTTTGATTTGAGGTAGATAGACAGATATAGCTTTATTTCACACCATACAAATTATAACATACATAAGGCATTCAAAATAATGGTCTAAGGGCGGCCTTATCGCTGAATGTGATAGTTTCCAGGCATCTTATTCGGACTCATTCATTGAACAGGATAACAGTTAGTGAATCATACTTTGGATAATAATTGATTTGCCTTCATTATTAAATAATTAATAATGATACTTTGATTTGCCTAAGCGTTTTATAATAATGAAATTCCATATCAGCCGATAACAGTGTACTGCAGGACATTATGCCTCCCTTAATAAGAAGGGGGATATGCCCATAATCCCCACGCAGGGCATGTGGTCAGGAATCACAGGGCACAGTTTTTTTTGCACCGCTGCTGCTAAATTCACTGCTCGTCGGTGCTCGCAGAAAATTTAGTTGAGCAAGTGTTAGGCTGGGCTATCCGCGCGCCGTCACAGCCCCGTTTATTAGTTAGTAGGGTGCACCACGTGTAGTTGAGGTTGGCTTGGGTTCTGAGTGAGTTGGCTGGAACCCCTTACACGCCATAAAATAAACAATCAAACAAAAGTAATTACTTAACCCGGGATTGGAATCGAATGAAACGAAACGTGAATTATTGCTAATAGAAAATATTCCAATCATTTGCGTGCGAATCCTTTTAAGTCAGTTAAAAAAAAATGAATAAATAATGCTGGACTATCACACAGCATCATGTAGCCCCAAAGTAAGCAGAGCTTGTGTTATGAAAACCACATGATTGATATATTACATATACACTTTTTTTGTTAATACATATATATCATACATAGAAAACACCCAGACCCGTGACAAATATCTGCAGAACATGCAAACATTTGTCCCGCGGCGGGAATCGAGCCCGCAACCTTCTGCGTCCCAGGCGGACCTTCGCCCACTGCGCCACAGAGGTCGTGAAATATTCTGTTATTTACATAATTCCCCTTTCATTATGTGTTTCCTGTGTTTACCCGAACTGAAATTGAAGTGTTTATTTATTAGTGCCACTAGCGCTTCCAACTTTAATTTTGAACCCGTTGGAACCATAAACTTCCATTTTAGTGGCCCCCAGCTTTCCTCTATTAATTGACCTCAAAAGCACTGTAAGTATGATGCAGTACATCATCTGCTAACATTCTTCCTTGCACTTTATCTTACTAACAACTGCAGAATTTGTTAGGACGAACACGGAGCAAACAGATTACAGTATCTTAACACACACACACACACAAAACAGCCTATATCAGTCCACTGCTGGACATAGGCCTCCCCTAAAGGAGGATATGCCCGTAATCCAGACGCTGGGCATGCGGGTTGGGGATCGCAGGGCACAGCTTCTCGCACCACCGACGCTGCTGCCCGTCAGTGGTCAGGGGATTTAGCTGTGCCCATGTAGGCTGTGCTATGCCGCAATCAGCCGCCGCCAGAGTCCCGTTCGTTGTTTAGCAGGGTGCACCACGTGCAGGTGAGGTTGGCTTGGGTTCCAAAGTATCTTTACGAAAGATAAAAATCCGAAAGATAGTCATTAGCTGATGCTAGTGATTTCTTGGATTTTCAAGCCACCCAGAGCCCTCATACGTATAACTTAAGGACTGAGCCAGAATCATCACCGCATAAAAAACGTGCCTTCTGACACACGGAAGCGCGAAGATCTTAGTACTACCACGGAAAAGGTAAGCAAATACTTTGCGATAACCTATCTAAATTCTGACTGCGCCACAATCGCGACAAATCGTTGTAGCTTGACTGATTATCTTGTATAGGTGATTGTTAGACTGGATAGTTATTTTACGGTGTTTCAGCAAGTTATAAGCGTAGACAGATGCGATCGAGTTGCGGTTTTGGACGGATGCAGCGGGATGGACGGAGACGGTATCTAGGGCGCCGCCCGCCGCCACCGCCGCCAGCCACCAAATAAATGATAGGATATTCCCGATTCGCAAGGCCAAGATACAATTATTTACAAGTGAATCACATTTCCTTAAAGGAAAATAGCTAATAATAAAAAGCGCTTGTAGCGTGGTTTACTTCGGGTTTCTTAGCCGATCACCTTGGTTAAGCAACACTCCACCTGGTCATTACTTGGATGGGTGACCGTTTAGTGTTGGTAATATTGACAGCCTCTGTGGTGCAGTGGGCGAAGGTCCGCCTGTGACGCAGAAGGTTGCGGGTTCGATTCCCGCTGCGGGACAAATGTTTGCATGTTGTGCAGATATTTGTCTCGAGTCTGGGTGTTTTCTATGTATGATATGTATGTATTTACAAAAATAAAAGTATTTATGTAGTATATCAATCATGTGGTTCCCATAATACAAGCTCTGCTTAGTTTGGGGCTACATGATGCTGTGTGATAACGTCCAGGATTATTTATTTATTTATTATTTTATAATATTACATTTGAGCGCTTTCGTTCTTCGGAAGGCTCGTTAAGATGTTGGTCCCGGCTTTTCTGTCGTTTAGCCATGTCGGAGGCCTTCGGGCGGCCTAAAAACTCCGACATTAGAGTTGTCACTAACTCATACAAAGAAGAAGAAGACAGCAAAATATGTTTGGCAAACGATAAAAACTTTGGCTTCTGGCGAGGCTTACGTTGGCGTACAGAGGGAATTAAGCTCGCAATGCGTTTGTATTTAAGCCGGCAATTCGCATCTTGAGTCTCGCCTTAATCTATAAATTCTCCATCTAATTGGCCAGAGGATCACGTTAAAAATAACTCAACATCATTCTCCTGCCCTTGTCCCACGTTAGCTGCTGAGGTTAGCATATATTTATTTCTTACATTCAAATCTTCAGTCTGCCCCCTCTATTCGTTTAAAAGAACTATTGCGAAGGAAATTTGTTATAATGAAATGTTGCTTGTTTTGAGCGGCTTCAGAAATTTTATTTTTCTACCTCATCTTCACACCAAATCTATATAAGAACAAAATACCCTCAGTTTCCCGTTTCTGGAAAATAGCCTTTTGTTACAGAAAAATGCCAAAAATGATTCTGGCTCGCTATTGCGGTTTTTAAGGAAAATATTTTGCCCCCAGCCAAACACAACTACCTACTCAATATCCAAAGATGAATGAATCATCCAGCGGAAATGAATCACTTAGGAGAAAATCACTTATTAAAATGAAAATTTCAATGGGTTTCACTTAGAGTAAGAATCAAAACACAGAAAATTACAAAGCTTTAAACGGAGCCCAATACTAGAGTTGGCCACTAGATTATAGAAAGAAGAATTGCTTGTTTCCTAGTTATGGATTTTGGAAAACGGCATCCAGCTTCATACGAGGAATTGCAATATAACTTAAGTTAGTAGGTACATGGGGTAGAATGAAGAATGTGAATGTGTCAATTGCTGATAAAAATTCTAGCTGTTTCTTTTTTTTTAATGGTACAAGCACATGGAATAAGCACATGGCCCACCTGATATTTAGTGGTATCCGTCACCTATCTCCAAAGTCTTAACTATTTGTATAATTTTGCATCACGCTTTCTATTTTTGATACTTATATATTTTTAATCTTAATTTATTTTTCTGAATTCTTTCATTCAATTGTAGGTAAAAAAGGTATTTAGTTTGGTCCGCAAAATTTGCCCTGTAGGGTAGGGATTTCTTACTCTGCCTATTTCGTGAAACAACTGCTTTATTTTGCTTCTGTTTGTATAAATCTCGATATTCTAAGGAAGAGGGGACAGGGAAGATGATTTTGGGCTAACAAATGATAAGTGATTGATTTTATCTATTTACTCAACCAAAAACTGTGGTCAATTGTATGTCAGTAAAAAAAGATAAAAATTATATTTTTAAGCGAATTTCGATAGCGTGTTTTATAAAATCTGATGATACGACGACCTCTGTAGGTGCAGTGGGCGAAAACCCGCCTGAGTCACAGAAGGTTGCGGGTTCGATTCCTGCCGCGAGTCAATTATTTGCATGACCTGCAAATATTTATTTCGAGTCTATGTTTTTGTATATACTTAATGTATTGTCATGATTTCTTTAATATTATAAGTTTATTTTAACAATCATTATTATTCAATAATCTATTTTATAAGCAAATAATAATTACCGGATGTAAAAAGTATTAATCATGCATATTATGGCAACTCGGAACTTTACTGACGAAAACCAAAGAGCAAGTCTATGGTTTTGTCGATGGTTGGATTTTGCAGGGAGGTATTGTCTGAGAGTACCTAACGAAAAATGACGAGGCTTTGGCATTCCGAAAAGTGAAGCGGTAGCGACAAGTCGTCTTGAGAATTGAGATTGAGCCACAAGCCTCGTTAGTTTTTGAACAAAATGATCTCCAAGTAACTAACCTCTGTGCAATAGTGTCTAGAAAATATCTAAAATGGATCCAAAAGCAAAAATAAAGTCTTATCCCAAGATAAATGTGTATCATTTATCACACTTCAGAAGTGGAGATGAACCAAGGTACGAAAGTGTGGATTTTATTATTTTACATTTAAGTAAATGTATATTTTATCGCCATCTTGTTTTACTTATTATAAGAATTGAATCGTGTTTTACGTGCTGGTCGGTAATGCACCGAGATTACCTGGCCGTGTTAGCACCTTTCTATTTTTAGAACTTGGTACAGACAGCGTCAGAGTCTGGTAACCCCCCTAGTTAACGTTAGTAGGTTCAAACCGTCGCGGTGTCGGTCGTGGATCTCGAACTTTTTGCACAAATGTGTGTTTTATAAACCTTCTCCTCCTTGCTTAGGCATATTTAATTTCGTCCTTATATCTATATGAGACGATGGAGTGGCGGTTACAACACTCGACATTAATCTATACGTTATAAGAGTACTGGGTTCAAATCCCTCAATGCCTAAATATGTTTTCGTTTTTTTTATTTTCGCTACTAACACAATGGACTACGTTTTAAGTATAGTAGGTAAGTTACCTAATTATTTAAGGTAAAATAATAAAACAATTTTCAAGTTATAACAAATTTATTAAAACACCATTTATCATAACACAATATAGATAGTTATTACTTATTTTTTTGAATTTTCAATAATGTTTTAAATGATAGAATAATACTTAATTTACCCATATAAGATTATCGAGTGAACAAACATGTTAACATTGGAACAGGTTATACTTGCCGTATAAAATCCAATAAACAATTTAGATCACTCGCAAATACTTACTCTGGTATTTTATCTATTATTGAAAACATTATATATCTGAATATTTATTAATACCGAACGGGATGGATGTCTTTCACTTAAAATAATTTGTTGAAGCCTTCTTTCATTTGGGTAACCAAGTCCGCCCAAAACCTCTATCACGCATCAGTTCCCAGGTTCTTAGGACCTCCTGTTGCAGGTGGACAACACTTCACTCGTGTCCCAATTAGGACAAATTGACCCCACATATGCTCACACATTCTCCACATATTTAAATCTGGACTTTTAGATAGCATTATTTCTTGCAAAACTGGCCAATTATGCGTCCACTCACTTCAGCAATTTCTCCTGGTCCCATTGATGACATCCATCACCAATAACCTGAAAATAAAAACACAATATTATAAACGTATGACTGTGTTTACATAATATAAAAGGGAATAGGTTTATTAAGCACATTGTTTATGATAATCCTACTTATAATTGTCATACCACTTACCTAATGTTATTCTGCCATTTCCTCTTACATTTGATGGGTTGTAGCGTTCCGAAATGTTATTTTGCAAAACCCACTCTTTAGCTAAATTTTTCGGCTATTATATATGCATAATTATTTTTCATAAACAAAATCAATGACACACACCCAAGACGAAACAAGTAATCTTTTGTTCTGAACTATCATTTAATACACAACTACCCTCAATAGTCCAGTGCTGCACAGAATAATTTTAAGTAGTTGCGCACTACCGTGATAAATAAATGAAAAAGTTACTAGCTGACGCATCTATTCATACCTAGACAAAATAGTAAACGTATACTGTAACTTAAAATTTCGTCATAATTGCCAACCGCAACGATAGCTCAGTTGGTTAGAGCGTCTCATTCATTAACTGGTGTGAATAAATTGGTGGTTCGATTCCCCAGCCAAGTATAAATATTTTTGTATAAGATTTTGGCCATTTCAATATGGTAGCCTCCACGGCAGCAGTTTAAATTTATACTTGAAAGGGGTATACCAGATCGTGACGCTGTGTGTACATAATTCCGAATAGTTCCGATACCTACCCGCATTTTGAATATCTAATTTAAATAAGTAGGTAAATTACCAGTTTTTCTAGCATGGATCAGTCGGTATTGAACCGAAAATATCTGTCTGTGCTAGCCTAATTGGTAATACAAAGCTTGGATTGAATACTGTTCGATCAGGGCCACTCTCTGATATCAGTATTTGGTTTGCGAATTTTAAAAATGTGAGTTTAGATCTAAATATGTAGATGCCCAATTTTGCTGGTATAGATCAGTCGGTTTTAGCCGAGATTATCTGACTGTGCTAGCCTAGTTGGTAGTACAAAGTTTGAATTGAACACTGTTTGGTCAGGGCTACTCCCTGATAGCGGTATTTGATTTTTACTATTCTGCATATCTAATTCGTAATACAAAGTTTGAATTGAACACTGTTTGGTCAGGGCTACTCCCTGATAGCGGTGTTTGATTCTTACTGTTCTGCATACAGGGTGTACTTGAATTGAATCGACAATTTATTTTTTGAGGAATTATGTACCATGTGTGTTATTTGCAACTTATATGTTGGGTTGGCGGTTAATGATTTTTTAGTGGTTATGTACGTCACAATCACAAGGCTATGTATGTCACTGTAGGGAAAAGTTTGAACCATGTGCGGTCAAGTGGCTATCTACGTCACAAAGCTAGGCTAAGTATGCCATTGGAGGGAAAGGTATGATATGAACCATGTGAGTTAAAGTGGCTGAGTACGTCACAAAATTACACGGACTGAATAGCAGTATGATCCAATGCTACGTATGCATCTAATTTAAGTATGAACTACTCTTAGGACCTGAACGTGGCTATGTACGTCACAACATTACGCGGACTTTTTAGCAGTATGATCCAATGCTATGTATGCATCAGAATAAAGTAAGCACTACACGTAGGACCTGTAAGTTAGGTGGCTATATACGTCACAACGTTACATGGACTGCGTAGTAGGAACCCAAGTGTGCTATATATTCTAGAATTTTATTTTGTACTAATGAGCAAACTAAAATGATTTTTTATTTATTTCTATGGAATCTGATGACATGCTGACTCCCAAGAGAGAACCTTCAGTAAAACACACAAGCATTATAAAAGTAAGCAAGAAGTCTTCGATAAGGAAGGAAAAAGATGCGTTCAAGGAAATGAAGGTCCACATCGACCTCTCCAAAGCTCTACTTCATCTTCTGACTGCCCAGGTATATAGAAACGTCGTATAAAGCACAAGAGAACTGTAAAGTTAGTCCACCAAGAATGTACCTGTTTAATAATATTGTGCCAGATTTTATCCGTTGAGTAAATCTAAAAGTATTGACAGCCGTCTTAGAAAAGTTATGTTAAGTGTGCCGCTATTTACGAATGGGATCAAAAGCAGATCATACATTTTGCTTTATAGAAACTAATAGGCCTGACAAAGGAGTGGTTCGAAGCCCTTCCAAGCATAGTGTTTAGCTGGACAGAGTGGTAGGCAAAACTTTAGAGGGTGTTTCCAAAAGAACAAAATTATGATCGGCTTTTGAAAGCTTATCTTGTATGTCACGAAATAATGAAAACTTCCAGGACTATTTTTACGATATGCTAACATTTTTCTTTAATGTGTGAATTTAGTGATAAGAGGGCAGATAGTATTGTTAGATTGTAGTACACTGTATTGTTTCAATGTTCATGGCCTAACTGATAAATTTGTGAAATTTTACACTCGCGAGCTTAACAGTTTTCTTCCAATAAAACCTAGAGTAGGATATGGAACAGCACAAAACAGGTAAAAAAGTGTACAACCGGCAAGAATTTATGTAGACAATAGAAACAACGGAATAATTACCACAAATTATAATAAACATAAATAGTTAGAAAACCAATGCAAAGTACTCACAACTATAATAGCAAAATACATATAAATAACAAGAATAAATGAACGATGATACTTATAAAGATAAATAATATAAAAATATAAAGATAAAAAAAATATATAAAGATAAACTATTATTACCTATTGTTTAGAAATATACTTAGTGCTTTTTTTATTTTGATTCTCCCAATTCATGTATCTAAGCCTGTATTTAAGTGCTAAAAATGTCTAAGGGTGGGCCTCGATAACGACAACAGTAAGCTTTAACCAGTGGTTTCTCGTCTGGTAGGTCCACTAAAGCTAATTAAAAATTATTTATTAAGATAGCAAAACAAAAAAAATATATATAAAAAGTTTGGGATGAAACTGTCCAACCCCTTAATATTAATAACAATTGTAAGAAAGACGATTAAAACAAATACAACCCTTGCAGAGTTTCTTGCCAATTCTTCTCTGTTTGGTCGCGTTACGAATTGGTGTAAATTTAAAATAACAAATAAATAATAAAAATATAACTTTAATTTAGTGTTCACAAAAGGTTACACAAACAATTTCATGTACCTACTTACTACATTGCACAATAACAGGTGAGAATGTAAGCTAACAGAAAAATGTAAGTTTGGGAAAAGGTATTCACAGGTTACATACAGTCAATCTCCAAAACTTAGCTCACACAGTCATGCATAGTTATTATAATCAGTAGGTTATTGAAGAAAAATGAAAGAAAAACTTCATCTCTTTTGTGTCTGGGTTCTGGTACATACATATAATTAGTTAGTACCTACATTGACCATGGCTGCGCTCAAACTCCCAACTAGGTCCCTGTGTTAGGGAAACAGCAGGCTAGCAGTATCAGTAGGCAGTAGTACAAAGCGTATCTACTTATTACCGTATTGCCGCGAGCTTTGATGAAGAATTAAGAGATTTTCACTTTTTAACATAATTATAATTTAATGTTGCTAGGCAGATAAGTGACACTTATGAAGGACAGCATCAGCCAATATACATAGATGCAAGATTTTGTGTGTGTTAGTATGTTTGATCTCACTAAATTCAGGAATGGCTGAACGGATGAATGATACGATTAAAAGTGTTCCTTAAGGTTCCAAATTAATAAATTAATTCTGTATCATTGTATCACAGTCAGTAAAATAGAACTACGATTAAATAATCTTTTCAATCAAGGAACTTAAGTGTAGGTGATGGGAGGTGTACCTAGTTTTGTTTGACAAATTTGACAGGTCTCACCATAAGTTTAACGGCAAACACTTTAATCGCCAGAGCTATATCTTTTATCGTTAAAAGATATTTTAAATGCTAATATAATAGCCAAAGATTTATACACTTTAGAATTTTTTGACCGAGACGGATGTTAAGGTTGGACTCAATACTCATTACTCAATCATTTATTGCGTTCCATAATGAAAACATACAGGTGTTAACAGCTTTTTAGTATTAAATTGAAAGAGATAAGTTGAAGTGAATATACTTTTACTCAGTCAATATTTAGGTAATAGGTAGGTATTATCGGCAGATTACTTTAGTCATATTATTAATATCGTCTTACAATTTTATTTACGACTCTAGGTTGACGTGAAAATAAAAACATTGGATGAACTTTATGAACTCTTTGATATCCTACCCTGACTGTTGTGAATGAAATTTTAGTGGGTGTTAGGCTGTACTACTCTTAATTCTATAGGGATAAAGATAGACCTGATGGATGATAGCCCGGTTATCTATAAAAAGGTTGATGAGAATCTTTGCACAATTGTTCTGCCGGCGTGATGCTCTTGATAAATATGTTGGTCTAGCCATGACGATGTAGGACGTTTAGGTATTACCAGTATTACCTATACAACTTTATTTTATCTTTTGAGGAACAATAACGACTTCGAGAATATAGAGATTATAGTGGTCGCCAAAATTGCGGTGATATTGTAAAATTTAAAAGGGTTTTGTTAATGCTGTTAATTATTTCACTCAAAATATTTCCACTTACGTTTTATTTGGTATCAGATTGAGAAATAGTTTAAAGTTGGATATTGGCACTCGAACTGCTCCCGAATAGCTTGAAAATATAAGGAAGAGAAGTTCCAATTGTAGCTGTAACTAGCCAAGCTAAGCAAAAGGCTAATTACGTTACTGGTAAAGCCTTTTTCTCCTATGTAGGTAAATACACTGTAGGTTATGAATAAAATAACACTTAACTCATTTTATCAACAAAAAGAACTGTACTAAACTTATGTAACATTCATAGGCCCTTTAGGAATAATCAGAAATAATCAGGAACAATCAATTTATTGGCAAATCAATATTTACATATGAATGTTTTACATATGAATTATAATTATATTAGGTACCTAATGACTGAATATAAAGTTGCCATAATTCCAGGCTTTAGGAAGTTAGGTACTTAAATTATAGGCACAATTAAACATATTTTGTACGCAAAACCAATTTGAGTCCACATGTTGTAAGCAAGAGTGCCTAATCACAAAAAGAAAAAAAAAAAAAAAACAAAACAATATACTAATGATAAAATTAAATAGAAAATTCTTTATTGCACAAGATAGATTATGTATTAAGCGAACTTAATGCTAAATAGCATTTTCTTCCAGATAACTTTTATATTGTGGGGAAATAGATTGATAGTGCTACAAATTTGATAAATGAAATAGCAGAGAATATAACTTTACTCTAAAACCTAACAAATGAAAAAAAATAAAAATAAAAATAATAAAATAATAAATAAACATAAACATAAAACAATAATTAGGCAAGTAAAGCTAAAATAAACTTACATGCAAAAGCTAAGATATCATATGCATACATAAATTACTGAATGTACACCTAGAAGCAATTCCAATAACAGCAGTAGCTCAACATCTAAGTAGGTACCTAAATGAAATCGAAAATCGAGCAATAACCGAATGTCATGATTTCTATGTAACTACTTGTAGACTTAATTTAGTAAGTGGGTATATCATTAAGTCTCATTTTTGTATGTATATTTACATTTGTACATTTAGTAGGTACCTACTTATACTTACCTACACCATGAAGATGTTATTTCTTTTAGTACCCATCTATAACAAGCAATGATAACCTGCGAGGAAATGATTTTACAATTAGCTTGAAACTGTACCTACCTACTTTGTGAATGAAAGCAGAATTCAGATGATTAATTTATTTGTAAAAATCGTATTGTATTGTAACATAAATCATTTGTTTTCTTTATGGTGTTGTCGTATACAATGTTCTGTGTTATGTACCAGTGGTTAAGAAAAGCAAATATTCGTAGTATTGTAAAGGCAGGTTCGGTACATTAATGTATATACATTGTTGTGTAATAAATAGGTAGATTTTTTTTTACATTATACCTAAGCATATGCCTACGTAATAAGCTGATAGTGCCATTGGTTCTGTGTTTGTACGTTGTTTTATGTGCTAAATTACATTCATAGATTTAGTTGTTTTTTTTGGTTTGAATATTTCGAAATTGACTTTTACAATTCAAATGAGTATCTTTCTAATAAATGAAATATTTCTACAGTTTCTATGGAAGTATTATCAAAATTGACAATTCAGTAAAGAGCAATTGTAAGTTGTAGGTATCTTAGTTTTGGTGTTATTCATTACAAGATTAAGGTTAAAACAATCAATTCAATTAAATTCTAAATTAAGTAGACCTACTGTAATAACTAATTAGTTGTATCGTTGTTGTACTCGTGTCTGTAGGTACAATTGGACAGTGCTGTAAATAGTACTGTATCGTTATACTTACTAATGGCTAATGGCTTGATTTGTTTCAATCATGCGTCAGGAGATCGCATGAAGACGGACGGCCGAATGTCATGATTTCTTTAATATTATAAGTTTTTTTTTTTTTTTTTTTTTTTTTTTACTAGCCTATTTCGTCCCACTGCTGGGCAAAGGCCTCCCCCAAACTCTTCCACACATCTCTGTCTTTGGCGGTCTCCCACCATTCCTTCTCAAATGCATCAAGATCGTCCCGCCAACGCTTTCTCGGCCGACCCCGATGTCGCCGTCCGCAAGGTGTCCATTTTGTAGTGATGTTTGCCCACCTCTCTGGGAGCATACGGCTGACGTGTCCCGCCCAATCCCATTTAAGTCTAGCTGTTTGGTGGCCTGCATCGGCGATGCCAGTTAAGGAACGCAGCATAGTGTTTCGTATGCGGTCGGTTCTTCTGTAGCCTAGGACGCTGCGTTCCATTGCCCTCTGGCAGATTTTAAGCTTGGACTTTTGAAATTCTGTTAACGACCATGTCTGTGAACCGTAAGTTAGGACGGGCAGGATGCACATATCGATGAGCTGGCGTTTTAATGTCAAAGGGAGTTCACCTTTCATGTATTCCTTCAAAGACCAGAAGCTTTTCCAGGCATTTTGGATTCGACGATCGATTTCTCGATCCTGCCTGTTTTGGAAGGATACTATCTGGCCCAGGTAGGTGTACTCATCGACGTAGTGTATTTCCTGCCCATCTACTTCGACCTTAAGCTTCGTGCTATTCGACATGATCTGGGTTTTTAGACGGTTCATGCGAAGTCCAACCTCAAGACTTGCTGCGCTCAGTTCCTGGAGCATTTCCTGCAGTTCGGTTGCTGTTTGTGCAAAGAGGACAATATCATCGGCGAAGCGCAAGTTGGTAAGGCGTTTGCCGTTTACATCAATGCCTTTGGATGCCCATGATACAGCTAAGTTCTTGAATACTTCCTCAAGTGTACATGTGAATAAGATTGGGGAGAGTGGGTCTCCCTGCTTAACACCTTTTCGTATTTGAAAAGTACGACCGGTGGAATTAAGTTTCATATTTGCTGTGCTTTGATTGTAGATTAATTTTATGAGGTCTATGTATGTTTTGTCTACTTGTTGGCTATCTAAAGATTTAAATATTGCGGAGTGTTTAAGGCTATCAAAGGCTTTAGTGTAGTCTACAAAGGCTATGTAAAGAGGTTTATGAAACTCGGTGTACTTTTCGATGACTTGATTTAAAGTATGTAAGTGATCTGTTGTGGAAAATCCTGAACGAAATCCGGCCTGTTCTGGTGGTTGGTGTTGGTCCAGTACAAGTTTATTTTAACAATCATTATTATTCAATAATCTATTTTATAAGCAAATAATAATTACCGGATGTAAAAAGTATTAATCATGCATATTATGGCAACTCGGAACCTTACTGACGAAAACCAAAGAGCAAGTCTATGGTTTTGTCGATGGTTGGATTTTGCAGGGAGGTATTGTCTGAGAGTACCTAACGAAAAATGACGAGGCTTTGGCATTCCAAAAAGTGAAGCGGTAGCGACAAGTCATCTTGAGAATTGAGATTGAGCCACAAGCCTCGTTAGTTTTTGAACAAAATGATCTCCAAGTAACTAACCTCTGTGCAATAGTGTCTAGAAAATATCTAAAATGGATCCAAAAGCAAAAATAAAGTCTTATCCCAAGATAAATGTGTATCATTTATCATAGTATGTATTTACAAAAAAATATAACCCGTAATGGAATGACAAAGCAGCGCTTGCTGCTAACATTAGGGAAGGGAATATGTTCGGCATTATTATTTTCTTTATAAATAATTATATACATAATTTTTTGGTTTAAGTTTGTTGTGTTTTTTCTTTAAAACAACAAGGCTTTTATAATTATTTTTATATTATTTTTAATACCTACGATGCATAAATTAAGAGATCATTGTACTAGACTTGTCGTCGAAAACTAGATGGCGCTGTTAATAAATAATCACAGTACTCGTGACACCTTTGCCTGACAATGACAACTATAAATCATGGCTCTCCACAGCTCACCGTCATGCAGTCTGGCGGTAGGCCAGCCTTGTCATAATGCAAGACATTACTCACAGTCAGGAAACTTTCGTCATATCTTCTGTTGTGAACGCTTTTTACCCGTGTTCCATAGAGATATAGGTTAATTATGTAGACGTAGGTATACTTTAACCATTCATCATCATCATCTTAGGCGCTACAGCCATGGGTGGGCCTTGGCCTGGGCAAGTAAATTCTCTACCGGTGTCTATCCTGGGCTTTTTCTTTTTTCAACCATTCATAACGTAAAATGTTTGCCAAACACATAGCGGTATTTCTTAACAACGCTTTTTGATGGGTCAAAATAATACTATTCGCTTACAATGCAAAAGGTTGAAATAATCGTCGTGCCCCGAGATTGATTAAAAAGACTACACCTTTTTTCACTCGAAATAACTTATTTCTATAAATAACAGCTTCATCTTCTTAGACTTATCTGTCATTCCATCTTTGAGGGCCGGCAATTACCCCATTAAACTTTTTTATAACTAAGGCAAACCAAATATTACGTAAACAATAGTAGAACATAACTCCACTAAGCCTCATTAAATAATAATAACCCAGGCAAACCAAATATTAAGTAAATAATTGTAGTACATAACTCCACCAAGCCACATTCATGCTACCAAAACATTTCAGCAGATTTTATTTATCATTGAAATTCACTGGCTTTTGCTTTTGAGTAACTAGCGAACCGTTCCAGCTTCGCACGGGAAGTAGAGCATGAGACCTATAATATCCCACCATACGTTGTTTTGTTATCTCAAAGGGAGCGTTTTCGATGATAGCTTCCAGGCTAGGCGGGTTGACTTTTATCGACATTTTCAACAAATGATCGTCATATTTCAATCAATTTAGATAAAATCTTAATAAATATACACATAAACCTTTCTCATGAATTACTCTGTTTATTGGTGAAACCACATAAAAATCGGTTGAGTAGTTTTTGAGAGACTGACGGACGCGACGGGGGTTATAATGTTTAGTAAAAAACACATGCAGTATTTTTACCAAAATTACTTAGCTATGTGACAAACCCATCGAGATATTATATACTACTACTATAGAGTCACAGACTTCAAGTGAAAACTGATAAAAATCGTCCTAGCGTATTTGACATAAATAAACTTCGACCTGCCAAAAGTCTTCAAGTGAAAACTGACAAAAATAGTCCGAGCGTATTTAACTTATATTTAAACATGTCAAAAATGCACTAATTTAGACCTTACGTCACTTGAAAAGTTTTTAAAGTCGGTGCAATTGACAGCGTGCGCCGAGTTTTGGTGCAGATACCTTTTTACGTTTGTGGCTCGTAGAGTTAATAATAATTAATAATTAAGCAATTATTAATTTAGGATTTAAGGCACTATTAACTTAAAACATGACGTAATCTTTTTGTCAATAAACGTTATATATCTATCTATCAATCTATTTCGATGGACAAACCAATATAATTATGACAATAGCACAAGCAGGACACCGCACAATATCGATACCGTGAAAGCGATTCGTACAGAGATAAGCGATCCGATAGCCTGTAGGTACCCGCTAATGACAAAGACCAAATTGCTTCCGCTATCACGTGGAGGCTCCAAACTAAACTGTCAAAACTGTAACATGTGACTTATAGTCAAGATAATGTCAAGCTAAACGTCACTTTTTATTTAATAAGATTTGTATATCAGTTTTTTCAGGTGGATTTTACAGTTTTTACATTTTAGTTTGGAGCCTCCACGTGATAGTGGAAGCAAATTGTCCAAAATGAACAAAATATGACTATAAAAAATTTAAATAAATGGCAGTAGATTGACAAGAGATGCAAACCTCTTCAATCTCGCGTCAAACACAGTCGGCTTTAGGTATTATGTAGCGACGACGTAGCTTTGGAATTAATTGACATTTTGAAGTAAACATAATTAAGGTATCACTACTTCAAAAGTGTTAGTTCATTTTGATAGAGATGTAATTTTATCTGAATGATTCAAAACAGTTTGAACAGACAACAGCGGGGTGATCGGCTAACACTTGCAAATAAAAATGATTGACACCGATCCTGTTTTTACAAACTTTCCATTTCATCCGTCGAAATTCAATGAACGTCAATTGAAAAACTTTCACAGTTTGTTAAAACAGGATCGGTGTCAATCATTTCTGTTTGCAACAGAGTTAGCCGATCACCCCGCTGATCAACAGATGATAAAGTTCTTGATAGAAACCATACAAAACAGAAGAGGAAAAAATGATAAGGCACCTGATATGACATGACAGCTTCATAAGAAACATCATTGAGGGAAAGGTTGAAGAGGAAAGCGTGGAAGAGGAACACCAAGAATAAGCTTCATGAGCCAGATAAAAGACAAGGTCACCGTCATGTCACATAAGGAACTGAAAAGACAGCAATGGAAAGACCTGAATGAAGAGAATTTCATCACTACACCGACAAGAGCTAGGCTCTTAAATTACAATAATAATAACAATAAAGTG
The DNA here is from genome assembly GCA_951804965.1 of Horisme vitalbata. Lineage (NCBI taxonomy): Eukaryota > Metazoa > Arthropoda > Insecta > Lepidoptera > Geometridae > Horisme > Horisme vitalbata. Next base: position 2,175,727 of record OX638090.1, read on the forward strand.
TCATAATAATTATTATTTACAATAATTAAAATCACTATCAGAAAGGTAACTTTTCATAGCCCCACACTAGCAGGGAAGGTACGCACAGGTAACCATAGAAACGTGGAATTATTCAGAGTACAAATTGGGCGAATAGCGACACGGGATAACATACGCTTATTAATTAGAGGTAAAAGCCAGAGGAATAACACACGTCATGTAAATTATAGGTATAAGGAAACCTGATATTATTCTATACAAAAGCTTCAATGAAACTTTTAAAAAGGGCTAAATATACCTACTTTTAGGGTTTTCTAAGGGCTCTATCTGACTTGACAGCTAAATAAAATAATAAATAAATAATGCAGTACTATCACACAGCATCATGTAGCCCCAAACTAAGCAGAGCTTGTGTTATGGGAACCACATGATTGATATATTACTTATGTACATTTTTTTGTGAATACATACATATTAAAAATAGAAAACACCTAGACCCAAGACAAATATTTGCAGAACATGCAAACATTTGTTCATAATCCTCGTCAGCCTAATATTAGACCACTGCTGGACATAAGGCACCTCTTATAAGTGCCTTTGCGCCCTGTCTTCAGCTGAGCTTCTACCAGCAGTTTTTCGCAGATCGTCACACCACCTGCAGAACGTCCTCCACTCCGTTTACTGATAAATATTCAGAACAACAACAAAAACACACTATTTATTACACTATTATTCAGTCCACTATTATTATTCCACACTATTCAGTCCACTGCTGGACATAGGCATCCCCTATTAGAAGGAGGATATGCCCATAATCCCCGCGCTGGGCAGGCGGATTAGGGATCGCAGGGCACAGCTTCTCACGCGCTGCTGCCCGTTGGTGGTCTAGGGACTCAATTGTGCCGATGTAGGTTGCGCTATGCCGCAATCAGCTGGACGCCAGTGCTTCGTTCTTTATTTAGCAGGGTGTACCGCGTGCAGGTGAGTTTGGCTTGGGTACCGAAGGTGGATGTTGGAAACCCTTACGTCCCCCTATATTCTGAAGATGGCAAACTATAAGGAAAAGATCGCTCCTAGCGATAAGGTTGCCCATTGTACCATTATTTTTAATGCCTATTTCATTATGTTGTATTTCTTTGTATGACGTGCAATAAAGTTATATCTATTTAATTATTTTATGTATGTATACAAACAGTGACGCAATGATAAATTGTAGCAATTAACCAAACCTACATAATATTGCTTTTTCTATTAAATTAAATCGACATTTTTAATTAAACTCGCCGAAGCTATTAACTAAGAGAATTCAGCCAATTCTCAATGTAATTTATTGACTGTCACAGCTGCAGTAGAACAGCTAGTGCAAAGCTAACATTGTACTTTAAACACCACTCAAAGTTATCCATTAGGTTTTTAAAACTATCTCTGTCACTGCTTATCATCATGAAGCGTTTGTTGCGTGGCTAACTTCGGTGTTCTCAAGCAACACTCCGCCTGGTCACTACTTGGATGAGTCACCGTTGAATGGCATTTTTATCTGAGTAGTTCCTTGCTTCAGAAGCAGCTTTAAGAAGTTGGTCCCGGCTTTTTCAAACGTCAAGCCATGTCGCAGGTCTTCGGGTGGCCTAAAAATTCCGACACCAGATTTGGCTAATAACTGATACGAAGAAGGAAATACTATGTTGGTCAGTAAAAATAACGTGTAATTTTATTTTAAAAATTAAGGAATGGAAGGTATGTGCCTTGCACATTGAAGAGGTACAATAAGACAAAAAAAATACAACATATTTAGAAAACCGGTTAAGTGCGAGTCGGATTCGCGTACGAAGGGTTCCGTACCATTGTAGGGAAGCCCAACTAAAATATTTATTTTATTAATCCGTTAATCTTAATTCCTCTAATTCTTTGTTTTGAATGGAGTTACTTAACTTTTACCAGTATTAGCTGTATTATTTAGCTCGGGGATATTGCTAGACAACCTAGTAAGCTAGTCTAGATAGATCGTTCCCTTATACTTAATAATAATATAAATTCAAAAGTCAGTTAGCTTGTTGGACATTGGGTAAACTTCTACGTGGGAGAAGGCCTTTCCTCCGCCTCGAAGAAAACCCCGAAGGAAGTCGCCCTCCAGCCAGCGATGGGCGATCTGCATAAGGCTGTTAATAGAAGCTGGATGCGTCGAGCTGAGGACGGGGCGCAATGGCGCTTATTAGGGGGAGCCCTATGTCCAGCAGTGAACTTCTATCATCATCAGCGTATAGACTTTCGCAGATCGTCACTCTACCTGGCTGGAGAGAGTCCTACACTGCGTTTACCGAGCCGCCGTCTCCACTCAATAACTCCTTTACCCCAACGGTTATCGGTTCTATGGCAGATATGGCCAGCCCACTGCCACGTCAGCTTGCTCTCTGAGCTATGTCAACAACTTTAGTTCTATGTCGGATAAATTCGGTACGGATTCTATCCTTCAGAGAAACTCCGAGCATAGCTCGTTAGGACTGCTATAGGCTGATGATAATGATGATGATGATGTAGACGAAGTTGTACCACTAGTATCTATAAAAACTCTTATGAAGTTGACTGACTGATTTACTGCCATCGCAAAGCCAACTGTTAATCCTAGTCAGAGAGTATGCTCCTTGCTCGAGAGCACTAAGAAAGGATGACGACCTCTACGGCGACGAACTGACTTAGAAGCAGAAGGTTGCGGTTTGATTCCCGCCAGACAAGACAAATGTCTTCCTATGAGCTAGTGGCTAAAACCTGCAACTAAGAAAAAAGGAATAGATAGATATAAAGTCCCGCGGTGGGAATCGAACCTTCTGCGTTTCAGGCGGTTTTTCGCCCACTTTGCCTCAGATATTTGGGGCCTGATTCTCAGCAAAAGATACAATCACGTTAGATAGATATCGCGGAATCTGTCAAAACTGTACGAAAATTTGACAGTTCTCGCGATATTTATGAATGATATAGTTATGTCTACTCCCGAGAATCAAGGCCCAGTTCTAGTCATTTATATTGCCTCCCAATGTTAATAATAGAAAAAAGCGATAAATTAGTTATGAGTTAATTTAAGTTTCTCGTTAACTAGAAAGGTCAAGTCGGAAGTCGCATTTAAACGCTACGAGACCCGTAGGGCTAGGGGCATCACTTATTCATTTAGCGCCGGTAACCGAGTTGGGCCTACGCACAGCCCTAGAAGATCGTATACTACCTGGTGCAAGAATATCCACTGTAACAACAAGAAATAAAACTGATAGGTAAGTTACACTCCAGTATAAAGTGCCTACTATCATCAAGACAACTTACTTAATCAAAATTGTTCAAAAGTTCAAAAGTTATTTATTTGCGAACATTAGTCATAAAGATGTACAGTGGTTTAGTATAAGCACAACATTTTCTATCTAAAAAGGCATGAAAAATTACGTCAGTAGTTTTCTATATTACAAATCAAATATATTATCAATCAAATTACATACAATAAAAGTGCAAAAATAAAATAAAATTGGTGTCTATCTATCTATCCCTAATCATTGCATTTGTATGTCCTTATCCACTAAAAAGTAATTTATATCATAATAATAATAAAGTTTTGATATCGTTTAATATGTTGAACAGTTTATTTAGTTTCTTCTTAAATAGTGTCATTGGTAATAATATTAGATAATTCGGCAATTTATATACAAATTATAGGCGCCATTCCACTTTTTTTTCTTAAGGAGAACCGTATTATTACTAGGTAAACACAAACGTTGTTGGTCGCGTCTACTGCGTGAGTGGCTTGGCTTTTCAAATAGACTAATATTATACTAATCTACATTTTTGACATACAGCAAACAACAAAACATTTTTGACAAACAGCTATGTCAAAAATGTAGAGTGCAAGAATGGTAAGTATGTTTAATGTTATGAAGTAGGGTTTACAACTGTCGGTTGTCTTCAGGTCATTCAGTGACTTAGATCAAACTAGACTCTGCTTCCAGCAACTTCACTCGCGTGGTACCCTTATAACACCAGCCTAAGTCAGTCCACTGCTGGACATAGGCCTCCCCTCATAAGAAGGGAGATATGCCTATAAATCTCCACGCTGGGTAGGAGGACTGGGAATTGGGAATCGCAGGTTACGATAGAATTTAATTTTGAAGACTCGATTGTATTCTAATAAAGCAAGTAAAGAAAAAAGTAAAGAAAGGTATGTGCTAGGTTAGTGTCCCAATAAAAAGCGGCGATGGGCTTGCAATCTGTCACGTGGAATGCTAGGTGCTTGCAAAGAGTGGGCATGTATCGAACGTAATGTTTGGACTTACCTCTGACTGCCCCCCTTAAGGTATCCTCAATAGATTTGCGTACTGAGCAATATCTGAAGATTTCCATAATGGGGAAAAAGTCGTGAAGATCTTTGTTTTTGTTTAAAGCAAGTAATTGGGCCTATTTTGAGCTTCAACATTCAACATTCCACTTCCAACATTTAAAACTCAAGAAATACTTAGATAGATAGATTGAAAAATACTTTATTGCAAAAGATAAAAACAAGTACACGGGTGATCTTAATTGTAAATAGCATTTTCTTCCAGATACATAACCTTTGTGTAGTGTGGAGATAGGTTGGTAGTTACAGTTCTAGAATAAATTATTTGTATTTTTTTGTATGTCCTTTATTCAGGCCATAATAATTTAATTATTTTAATGTTACTTGGCTTAATATACATTAGCATCGTGTTCTCCATTTATTGTGCAAAACTCATTCAAGCCTCTTCTACTTTATATTTTCATTTATATATTTACGTCGTCAAACCTTAATTGGCGGTGTTATGATTTTGATTGCCAATTAATTTTGATTTCCGAAACAAAAAGAAATGTTACGATTCTTACATCAACACAAACAAACTTTCAAATTATTGTAAAACTCGTATCAAGCTCTAAAACATCTAAAACTATGGTAAGTAAAGTTCATTTTAGACTGAAAGGCCATTGGGTATGATTTAGGTCGTTGGGCCGTTATTTCGAAAGCGGTAATCCTCGTGACGGTAGGATTTCATTTATCTGGCCTGTTTGGACGTTAGATACGAGGAACTTGGGCACATACAGGAACGAATTTCGGAATAGTAGCTTGCAAATTTAAAATTGTATGATATTCAATTACTAGCTACCTAGTCTATTGGCCTCTATCTTTCCTGATATCTAAAAACCGGGACTATTTAAGTCTAGAGTAAATAAATGTCTTCAGGACCTTCGTGCTTTATCTTATACCGCAACGTTACTTAACATCAGATGAGCTCGTGGTCAAATGAAGGTCCATCCAACATTACATCATGGAATTTACTGAATGGTGAGTGGCCAACACACCAATACCCAGCAAATAAAAAATATCTTGTCTAGCAAAAAATTATAACCGGAGAAAACGATGCTTAAAGATTTTAAAACTGTACAGGCGGACTACTTGATGCTGCATGCATATATTGCTGGTTTTTTTTAAATTTGTTTTTTGCGTATTTAAATTGATGAGTAGATATTATGTTATATACTATGTGTATATTACTAGAAAAATAATTAAAATGACATCGAGAAGACACACATTTTTTTTTCTTTTTCGTTAAATAGGTTCAGAATGGTCATGATTGCATCCTCCCAGATTTTGGTAGCAGTCCTTTTACACCCGTATGTTTACCCTCTAGATCTGTTCAGTATAAGCAACCGTATGTTTTGTGGAACCTCGATTACGGAGCCGCGTTCCGGGTGCTAACGAGATCACGCGCCGTAAGCGAATGACGGTGCGTCAGGGAATTTTGAGAAGCAGCTCTTATATCTGTCAGAACATCATCAGTCCACATCACTATCCCACAATTGAATCCAAGAATACAAGATTTGGTCAAACAACTGGAATTGACGATAATATAGTAGATTGTTTTACAAGTGACTAAACCATCCCATTATATACGAGGTTGTTATACTCCCAGGCGTAGCGAGGGAGGATGACAAGACCGAGTTATAATGGGTGGTTTTGGCCCGAGTAAAACACTCTACTTTTCACTTCGATTGCGAGAAAATTAAACAATTCAAAATTAGACAATTTTCAGAAATTTTATTAAAAATTAATCAACCTTCATAAAACATCACCAAAACTGCTGATGATTTTAGACAAAAATTAAAAAGAAAAAATACTTTTTAGCCCGAGGTATTAGGCCCGCTAAGCTACACTATTATGATACACTTTTTGAGCAAGAGAAGTGAAAAAGTAATTACAGCTCAGACTAGATCAAGGCGAGTGGCATAATGAAGAGAAGGCCTAAGCCCAGCCGTGGGCCATAAATAGATGATTATGATGATGATGAAGAAATGTCGAAGATGTTTGGTTGGCAATAAAACTCCGACACAAAAGTTGACCTCGACCTAGTCAATCTCGAAAAAAATGATTGACTTTAGCAAAAGAAGGTTCTTAATTTTCAAGTGTGTAGTGTTTTTAAATCAATTCATATTTAAAAAAAATATATTTTCCAAGTAGAGCAGATTTAATTTAGCTATGATAATGTATTCGATTTCATTATTCATGCTGTAACACTTGGCGAGCGGGTTACAGTAAGGCTTTGTTCACACTTATTTCATTGCACAGTGCCATCCCTAAATATTTTTATAATTTTGATCGTCAGATTGTCTGGTCTGGATGAAATAATTATGACCAATAAGACGGCTTTATAAACTTTTTTATATATTGTTTCCAAGCAATTTATAGCATTGTAAAAACGATCAACGAATAAACATTTTCATTTGAATATTTACAATCTAATAATAACACTTTTATTTCATTTCACTACACTTATTACTAACGTAAGTTAGTTAAAATGCCATTAAATTTACTCAACATCAACTAGCCCCAAACTCAATAGAGTTTGTATTATCAGAACCACATGACTGACAAATACTACATACACATTATAAATGGGAAACATCCAGAACCGAGAACAAAAATTGTCAGATCATACAAGATTTATCTCGCGGCGGGAATCAAAGCCCCAACATTCTGCGTCTCAGGCGGGAAAAAAAAACAAATAACCGTTATTAAAAATGAAAAAAAAAAAATCTTCTGAAATATTGTTATTTCATAGATATCAACGCAATCAGTCAGTAGTTAGTTAAGTAGGTAGATACCAGCTACCAACAGTCTTTAAGATTTATTCGCCAATGTACACAGGCCTTTAGTTAGTATTAAGCTCAGCCAGACTCTAGGGCTTTCTGATGGATCTTGTGTGCAACAGATAATAAGAAAACCGCATATTGCATACATTGTGAGCTTTTTAGCTCAGTCTAAGAAGCTAGGTTATAAAGAGAATACTAATGAGATGATACAATGTTTTCAATCATAAAGCGAATAAGCAGTACAACGGAACGCTTATTTTATATTAACCTGGGCTTAACCTGGTAGTGGTAGCGAAATGCGTGGTACCCGGATAAAAAACCGGCCAAGTGCGAGTCGGACTCAAGCACAAAGGGTTACGTACCATTATCTTTACATGTATAAGAGCCTCTCTTAATTTACGAAATATTCTGTGAATATTTCAAGCGGTTACCTGTTGCCGTTATTAATATTGTACAAAAAACGGCAAAAAAACACGTTTGTTGTTAAATATTAAATATTTGTTTTTTTCTGTTTTTAGTAATTGTTAACATAGCGGCAACTAAAATACACCATCTGTAAAAATTTCAACTGTCTAGCTATCTCGGTTCATTTGATACAGCCTGGTGACAGACAGACAGACGTGGAGACTCAGTAATAGGTCCATTTTTACCCTTTGGGTACGTAACCCTAAAAAAGCATATTAATATCCCTAACATAAAAAAATATTATTTCTCAGTAGTAAATTGCATCCTCTATTTCTACCCCTTCAAGTCTTATTTTCGCAACAAAAGGTAAGGCCTTTATCCGTCTCCAAGGTGTTATCTATTTTTATGCTAAAATACAACATTTTGTTCAGTTTCGATTCAGCCATTTGACTTTGACTTTGACTTGGTTCGCAGTTTCGCTGGTGCGGTACCTGGATAAAAAGTAGGTAGCCTATATGTTATTCCTAGTCTACTTATTGAACAAACAGCTCAATAGTTTTCGCGTGAAGCATAGTAACAGTATATATCGATGAATGGCGTGGAGGGACAAATTCATTTGACAATCATTCGCCTTTAGCTTATGATCATGATGTCTGGAGAGAACCATTTGCACGATCTTTCCTGCCATGTACGTGCAAGTTATGGACCAAGCGGTTTTGCGGTTTTCCCTCTGAGCTACGACATGGGGTCCTTCAAATGCAGGGTATTACATTCCCTCAAGGGCCAACAGTGCATCAGTATCGCCTCTAGTGATGCAAGTGTCCATGGGCAGCAGTTACTACTTCCCATTTTGTAGCCAGTCGGTTTGTCTGTCAGCTTTGGTTTAAAAAAAGGGAATGGGGAAGGCTTTTGCTCAGTGGTGGGTTATAGATGGCTAGTACAATAATAATAATCATCATCATTCGCCTTTACAGTAACTAGATAAGGCCGCCTTTATAGTGAACTAGATGGCTGCCTATATAATAAACTAGATGGCCGGGTGAAAACCACCTAATTGTTATCCGAAGTCACAAATTCCCATAAAAAATACCAATTTGGTTTTTATTTTATTTTTCGGCTTTCCTTTTAATTTAAGCAAAGTATAGCCTCAGGGTGTTTTGGTCTGGACCGGACAAGCTAGTGAACTTTACATGCAATTTCCGCTATTACTAAACTATTTTATTCTGCTTGACGATTATTTCTCAATATGTAAAGAGTTTCGATTTAAAATAGACCGCATTACCGTGTCTAGCAATACCATTTTCTATCCTCAGGTTTCTAAGGTCCATTTTCGAATGATCAGCTGCGTGCTAAGGGTATCATAGTACTGGCTGAATGCCGAAATGCATTAGTTAAGGTACTTACAATTTGGCTAGAATTCTAAATGCTTAGAAATGTACCCATTCATTGATTTACTGGAAGTTGGTTGTAACAAATGGAAGTTGGGTGTACAAGTCTGGATGTGGCTAGTTTCTATAGGTTACAGTTAATTTAGCAGAAAACCTAGTTTTCTAAGTGACCTAATTTTGATTATTTATTCCGAATTGTTATATTCATCTACATGTATAAGTTTCCTTATCTTTATGTGTAACTCAAGGCACAGCAGGAAAAACTTTTTAGATGTAATTATTATTATATAAGCCTATCGCCCTTTGTTCTAGACATAAAGACTCTCAACAATTTCTACCAAATTTAAATTAGAAACTCTCACTCATGAGCTCAACGCAATACAATACTAGATATCAAAAGCCATCAATCACGCAGTAAAGCGACCACAAATATACACACACACAAACTTTGGCATTTATAATATTAGTGTGATTGTTGTTTTTAAATAATTAAATAATCACTTAAATAAGCAAATAGGGTTCAAGCCTAAATTAAGTATTTTTCGGTACCTCCTACGCGGGCAAACCATAAAATATTCAGGGCCGTAACAGGCCTGCTCCGAGCAAAGTATCCAGCAATATTTAATATTGCGGTGCGGGGCTTCCCATAAATTATTTGAGAAGAATCTCAGCGACGAATTGTAAGAAGTTCATTTTCCGGAAATATTTAGTGTTTGGAATATTTACGTTATGGAAGCGGAGATTTTATTGGAATTCTTCTGCCACAGTTGTAGGGATCGGGGTAATGGCATGGAAAGGTATCTGACTAGTGATAAACGTAAACCCTCTTGTCGGATAAATGTTTTCATAAGTCTTGGTTATGTATTATTTCAGTTATTTTGTTCGATTGTGTTTGATGCTACAGCCTCAAACTTATGCTTAATTTGCTTAAAACTTGATGCCTTTTTATGCAAAATATTATAAACAGATTTATTTCATTTTACTAGTTCACTGCCACCAGCATCTGTTTCTTTATTATCGTTATAGGTGATTGATTAAAAATTTTGGTAGTTACAAATGATTTTTGAAAATAGACGCTTAGTATAAACTAAACATAATTTTAAATTTACTAATCTTCTATTGCTACAACAATATTTAACTCAAGATAAAATACCTGCCTATCCTAATCATTAGGGGAACTGCAGTTAACTTTTAAACTCCATCGGTTTTTTGGTACAAACCTTTATTTTTTTGTTATATATTTTTTTTTGTTCAGATATTTGTTAGAAAATTGTCCTATACCTACAATATTCACGAGGACGAGTGACAAGTACTCTCGCAGAGCGCATCCATCAGGCGAGTAGCGAGGGCCACTCACTGTTGCATATTCAATGGCGCTGCGCCTTCCTGGAACACTAGCCGCGAATGCAGGCCACAGTCGCCTAAAGGCTTTTATACTAACGACATTAGCATAGATATTAGTTATTACTTTTTTATATTCATTGTATTTGTATTGGGTAAAAATAAATTTATTTTCTTTCTTTCTTTCTATTAGAGAGAATATTTAACGAAAAAAAAAACATAAAAATGTAGAATTTATTTATTAAGCTATTGCATAGCTTCTATCGAGGACCTTGAGCGCGGGGACCGAATCCAGAAATTCCGTAACGAAAAAAAACCTCACGCTCCCCACTCGGACGGGCACGGAGGTGTGGCTTGAAGGCCGTGCATTGTCTAACGTCGTTTCTTTTCGGCAGTCTTCGACACGGTGTTTGTGTGCGTGCAACTAGACGTATTTTTATTTAATAAAAGAAAAAAAATTGTTTTCTTATCGGTCACCACGCTCAAAAAGTGTAACTTGAATTAATATCAAAGAAAAAGAAATACTGCATAAATAAAATAAATAAATAATTATAATAGCATAAGTTGATACAAAATGCTATGCAATAGCTTTACCGCGGCAGTCCCCGAGTGCCACACGTCTTTTTTTTGACAAATAAAACGATAGAGCAATTGATTTTAGCTCGAAGAAATAGCAAGCTAAACAAAAATACATAAATAAATAAAAAAAAAAACAATTTATTTATTTGGCAAATAAAATAATAGAGAAATTGATTTTAGCTCAAAGAAATAGCAAGCAGAAGCAGCAGTGGACTGGCCATATCTGCCAATGAACCGATAACCGTTGGGGTAAAGGAGTTCTTGAGTGAAGACCGCGGCACGGCCGACGACTGTAGGACGCCCTCCGGCCAGGGCATAGTGGACTGCTATAGGCTGATGATGATGATGATGATGATGATGATTTTAATAAAAGGATAACCATTTGTGTGACGGAAGACCAGCTTTCTATGCCTATGTTGAGTCAGAGACCGTTTTACGATACACAATACATGTATTACACAATATATGTGTATTGTAACACAATACATGTTTACATCTTGACTTTTATTGTTTGCATAAGCCTTAAATATTGATTGTTTATCGCTTGTTGTAAAGAGCTTCAGCATGGCCGCTGCGCAGCTATGCCACTAGGCTGGTGGAACACGCGCTAGGCGCCGTGTGATTTGAAAATTAGCCGGCTAGAGGGCGTACTTGCGGTTTATTTAGAGCCCGACTAGGATCGCACGCTGGTCAGGGAATGGCGAATGTAAAACGCGGTTCCGCAATTAGTGCTTTTTGGTTGATTATAAATTTGTTTTATAAATGGCACTAAATTAAACAAACTATCACCATCAGTCTAGTGCTGGACATAGCCTGTCCTGATGAGCGCCATTGCGCACTGTCCCCAGCTCCACGCATCCAGCTTCTGCTAGCAGCCTTTCGCAGATCGTCACTCTACCTAGACCGTGACTGTGACAGAACTTAAACTATGTTCTGTCACCGTGACGCGCACTATATTATCAGTAATTTTAGGGTAACGCCAGTTAATTTAACAAGCGTACCTACTATGAGCGTACCTACTTCATTATTTTTTGTTTAGGGAAAGCATAATTAAAATGAATTTTGGAAAAAAATACTGATAGATCTCCTATTTACTTAGAATCCATCAAAAATACCTTCTAAGAAGCCACAGAAATCAACGAATTACTCAACAGCGATAGCAATCACAAAAACTCTTCAAAAGAATAATGCCTGGGATTAATCTTAAGTTTAGGTCGTCTGAAAGTTAACCTAGGTTATTTTTTCAGCTATTTTCTTGGTTATTAACTCACGCGTTTATGAACTAATTGAAATTGAATGTCTAAGTGAAGTGGATTAAGATTTGATGAAGTCAAAGTATTTCACTTAGGATCTCTTAATTTGGAGAGACTTATGTAATTAGTAGGTACGGTTTGAAGAGAAATAGATAGAAAATACTTTATTGCTTATGATAAAAACAAGTACACACGTGAACTAAATTGTATTTTCTTTCAGATAGACTTCGTGTAGTATCGAGATAAGAGTACCATAGGTGAATGACGCGTGGTAAACTAAGTAGAAAAATACTAACAAATAGAAATTAAATACTTTAAGTACCTGTCTAAATGAACAGTCACAAAGTTACAACTTTGTTAGAATTTTTAAAGAAAACATGATATCAAACGCTCAAAACCAAATTCACCACACACCACACCAGCCTATATCAGTCCACTGCTGGACATAGGTCTCCCCTAATAAAGGGGGATATGCCCATAACCCTCACGCTGGGCATGCGGGTTGGGGATCGCAGGGCACAACTTCTCGCACCACCGACGCTGCTGCCCGTCGGTGGCCTGGGGATTTAGCTGTGCCGATGTAGACTGTGCTATGCCGCAATCAGCCGGCCAAAACCAAATTCAGTTAGTCGAAAATGTACTTGAGCCAGTTTGCCGTTTTCGCGGAAACCGGGAATGATTCTAGAACGATTTTTTCCGAATTAGGTTGGTATGCGGTAATATAACACGTTATAATTATGTGCATAATAGGTACAATAAAATTACAAGACAGTGATGTATTTTATTTCGCATAATTTTTATAAATTGTATATCTTATTCTATAGTAAGAAGTGTAAAGGTGAGATGTACTTCGTACTACTTACGATAATCAAATATAAAGTGATAATCAGTATTTAATGTGCAAATATCGTGCATATTCCGGCCTGTAAAAACTATGCTAAAAACCTCATCTAACCTAATGTAGCCATTTGAAGTAGAAGGCAACTGAAAATTATAAATTTTCAAAAGTCTAGGCATGCTTGTCTTACGTTTGAGTTAAGTTCTTGAATACAAATATAAATGAGGTAATCCTTACTCCTTACTAATATTATTATCAATGCGTATGTCATCGTAACAAAATTAAACATAATACGGATACAGTAAAGGAAATAATAGTACTTTTCGTCCAGAGAAAAGTACTGTTCCCGAATGATAACAAAATAACTTTTAAACAAATTGACGAACACTACACGCGAAGCCGCAGGCAAAAGGTAGGTAATATACCAAAAAGTAGTTAATCTTCCAATAACCGCATCATCTAGAATTTTTTCCGTATAAAAGGCTTCAAAAGTATAACAGACATAAAACAAAATGCGAAACTCCTTCACTGCCTTCCTAATCCCATTGCCAAACTATATAACTAACATTATTGATCAATAGCTTCTATTTTTGCTAGCTATTCCCGTAAGTATCCAATAAAAATGAATTAGCTCAAAATAAACCGGCAAATTAGATCCACAGGCTATAAAATAGAAGAACGTCTAAAAGAAATAGGTTTTTAAGCCGACAAGATCAATGGTCTCTACCATCCGAGTCCGCTTAGAAGTTATTGCAACATATAGAAGTGCCCATTTTCCAAATGATTCCCCATTTTGTTCATTTCACTCACACTTGTTTTGTTTTATATGAAATCGGCGATTAGTTGGTGAACTCTTTAAGCACAGGAGTGACTAAAGAGGTAGCGTTTAGGATTCAGACTCATCATTTCTTCTTCCAACTTTGGCCACACCTATCTACATAGGCTATCAGAAAAAAAAAAAAAAAAACACGAATTTCATTTCTGTCTGTTTTGCAATATTACGTAGGTTTGCTGTGCCATAGATAAATGGTAGTCAGTATGTGCAGCTGTAACTAAACGACTACTTTCGGAGAGAAATTCTTGAAGTTTCCTTCTAGTATTTATGTAGTTTAAAGCGTTTGAAGCGCTTTTCCGTGGAATAGATTGTCTACGTGCAGCGATTTATATTCAGATCAGTAAATGTAGTTTTTCTCTTGTTATTCTCGGTAACGAGTGTCGATTGTCAAGAAGAAGCCATTTAATAAAGAAGTGAAGTGAAGTGAAGTGGAGTGACAAGTGTGACTAGGAGTGTCAAGTTCAATTGTGAGGTGTTGAATGTCTCAGTCGGTGTCAAATGCTAGTTCTCAAGTGTCAGGGCGCAATGGCGCTCATCGGGGGACGCCTATGTCCAGCAGTGGACCATATAGGCTGATGGTGATGATAATGACTTACGGAGCTGAAACGTACCCGGTAAAACCTACTGTTAGCAGTACGGCTAGTCCAGCAGTTTAAGTCGCTCAGCGAGCTATGGAACGAGCAATTCTCAGAGCTTCTCTAAAGGATGGAATCCGCAACGAAACCATCCGACATAAAACTAAAACTGTCGACATAGCTCAGATAATTAGGAAGCTGAAGTGGCAGTGGGCTGACCATATCTGCCGAAGAACCGACAACCGGGGTAAACGAGTTCTTCAGTTGAGACCGTGGCTTGCCAAACGTAGTGTTGTAGGATGCCCTCCGGCCAGGTGGAGTGACGAACTGCGTATCTGCGAAAGGCTGCTGGTAGAAGTTGAATGCGTCGAGCTGGAAACAGGGTGAATGGCGCCCATTAGGGGATGCTTTTTTCCAAAAATGGACTGCTATAGGCTGATGATGATAGCAATCATGCCATTTTAGGTACTTAAATATCCAACTAGTAAAAATACACAAGTAATTACTCCGGTATGAATTGTCACTGATTCAGTTCCTTTAGCAGAGGGTGCCATAAAAGAGCTTGGTACCCTGGATAATAGCAAGGGGGTGCCGGTGCGGGACAAGTTACAAGCTCTGGAGGGAAAAATGATGGCTTTTCACCCGCGGCTACGATCTAAAGCAGCAAGTGTATTTTCATAGATCCAATTGTTTTTAAATTATATTTGTATCTAAATTGTACGTACTATTATAATCAAAAAAGCTTTCTGTGCCTACTTTTCTTTAGGGAACATATAAAAACTTACCAAGCCTCTCAGGAGCGTCGACTCGTCGCGGCGTTCGAACAGCGTCAGTGCATCATTTATGAGACTCGATTATGAAGACTAGTGAAACAGTATTCACACCAATGCGAAATCAACATAAACGTAGATCCTGATACTAATGGTAACGCTTTCATGCATTTTTTTTTGTTACTTACAATACAGCTACAAGGCGCGGCGCGTTCGGTGGACGCGTAGCTCTAGGCTCCGCCGCACTCGCGCTGCGTTGACGCTGCGTCTATTCTGCTCATACGCATTTTGGACATCGGCAACAAGTCAGCGCCCGTAAGCAGCTAATGTAGGGGAGCTCTTCCTCGAATCGAATCTTATCTAACCGCCTTTAAAACCGCTTAATCTTTTATCTTGTTTTTGAAAACCGGCATTAAATCATGTCTTCGGCTGATTTTATCTGTTGCAGCATTCATAGGCCGTAAAATCTTTATACTATCCATCCTGCTGCTCTGAAGCCAACTTAAATTTGTTCATGGCTTAGAACGCAGTAAAATTTTATATAGTATTTCGGTAACATATTTAGGAAGACTGCCGTGTTATGTATAGCTATTTTTGTACGATTTAGGAAATTGTTTATGTCTGTTATATATCAATTTAAATTTATGAAACTGTGAGCTGCAGCCCGCGGCTTCACGTGGTACTCTAAGAAATAGTAGCCTGTGTTGTTATTCCAGATCATAAAGTATGTATATTCCAAGATTCATCCAAATTCGTTCAGCCGTTACGGAAATAAGTGGGAACAAACATAATTCCGCCCGCGGCTTCACTCGCATGGTACCGGGATGAAAAGTAGCTTATGTGATAATCCAGGTCACAAGCAATGTATATTTCAAGTTTCATCCAAAACCGTTTAGTAGTTTTTGCGTGATAGACTAACAAACATTCATCCATTCATCCATACTCACAAACTTTCGCATTTATGATATTAGTAGAATTAGTGAGTTGAGATAATGAAGCTGACTGAGACTGACTGACTGACTTACAAGCCTCGGCCGTGAGTATTAGAGGCTTGAAATTGAAGGTAGAGGTTATGTTCCTTGCATAGTCCAGGGGTGCACTCAGAAAGGATTTTCTGAAATTCAGTTCCTGAAGGGATGTAATAGGAAACAACCTCTACGCAGATGAAGTCGCGGGGTGCCTATATCATCCTACCAATCCCTGTCCTACAAATATTATAAACTAGCTGACCCGCCCACAACTTCGTTTGCGTGTAAACGCTTTTTAAAGTACGTGTTTTCATGTAAAATGCTTCCCGAACATGGTTATTTTAGCCTAACTATGTACGGAATAAAAAGAAGGTGTCAACCTACATTACCTACATTTCCAGGTTAGGTCCGGATAGGTCCCTGGGCGCGTTCCCGTTCCCGTTCCCACTCACAAAGAATTGTAAGAAATAGAAATAGAAAACCACATAGCATAGAGTTACTATGCTAAAATTCAATACACTTTAAGTGCTGAAAACACACTTGCTCTAAGGCGCGAGCTACCACTCGACCCGCTGCTTTGAGGCCCGCAGTCAACATAGTGTATGAGCACTGAAAACACACTTGTTCAAGGGCGCAAGCTGCTATTCGACCCGCTGCTGCGAGGCCCACAGTCAATGTGCTAGTGTCTAGTGAAGAGTGCTGAAAACACACTTGTTCAAGGGCGTGAGCTGCTACTCGACCCGTTGCTGCGAGGCCCACAATCAACGTGCTAGTGTGCTAATAACACACTTGTTCTAGGGCGTTGGTTACGTTCTTACTTAGATCTTGGGTGCTGATAACTGTAGCAGGTTTGTGTGACAAACATAATGCTTGCTTCTGACTAACCCCGACTAACTTGGTATAGTTGCGTACCTGTGCCAAAAAAAAGTAAAGATACTTCTTTCAAGTAGAAACACTAATAATCGCATCGATAGCGCGGTCTATATTAACCAATCTAATCTGAATTACGACGTCAACGAAACTCTAACAAATGGGAGTTCATGTTGTAATGGTTATTAAATTTTTCTTATTTGGCGTATTTCAAAAACTATACATTCTAGAAATAAAATTAAACTATTTTGAAATTAACAAACAAAACCCATTCATATGACACCTCACTTAATATATTTACATTTGTTTAAGTTTTTTTGGCCCCTTTTGGGACTCCATATCCTCCTCCTTGATGATCGCCTCTCTGATATAACTCTTATAAACTTCCCAGCAAAAATTTCAAATACAACCTTTGAACCTACCAAATTATATACAGATTGGATCAACGGTTTGAGAGATATGCTCGAACAAACAAACATAGGAACTTACAACAAATACCAATGTAATCAGAGGGGTGATTGGCTAACTCTGTTTCAAACAGGGTGCCTAGTGCGAGTTCTTTTACCAGCTCGATCGCGTTTGCGTTTACGGAAATTTGTATGGAAAGGAGTCAGTGCCACGCGTTTTTCACTAGATGGCGCTACCGCGATTCCATATAAATTTGCGTAAACGCAAACGTGATCGAGCTGGTAATAAACTCGCACTAGGCCTCCAGAAATGATTGACACCGATCCTGTTTTTACAAACTTTGACATTTCATCCGTCGAAATTCAGTGAACGTCAATTGACAAACTGTCACTGTTTGTTAAAACAAGATCCTTAATAATTTCTGTTTGCAACAGAGTTAGCCGATCACTCCGCTGAACCACAAAATAGATAATAAAATAAACTACGATGTCAACGAAACTGTAAACAAATAGGACTTCATGTTGTTCATGTTGATATTCAATACTCCTTAGTGCTTTTGATTTAAATACTAACTCCCTTACTTATAAAGCTACTTAAATTTAACCAGAGTTTAAAGTTAGCCCTGTCACTGTTTGTCATTATCCAATGATAAAAGATGTCAATTATATTAACTTCGATGCAAATCTCCCCCAAAATAACTTTCTACCCCTTTTGAACCCCGTTAGACGATGAGTTTCAATAAAATACGAAACAGGTCTTCCATCAATTCTGTTAAAGAATATTTTTGCAAAATTTGAAGTAGATTGGACCAAGAAATACACAGTATGCTGGCATAGACAAATTGATATAGCCTCGAGCGGGTCGCCACTGTGCCACTAATCTGCAGTGATACGGCAGATTTGTCAACGTAAGCCTCTCGCTTGTGTGTATTCATCTTGTCTGTTGGCTCACCGGCCTATATGATACACAGTACCGACTCATCTAATTATTTAGCTTAATAACCTGCTCGTACCTACTCGCTCGCAGTTCTAATCTGGTGATAAATATTTTAAAATCCAGTGCTTTTATTCCAAATAAATAATTATAACACTTTTTCATGTGAATTTGTAAAGGTGGAAATAAATTTATCATGGTGGGTACAGTTATATGAAATGTAACACGCAATGAAACAATTTGTCGTCCAAATTTTGCAATGTATTATTCAATGTAACAGAATTCCCATAGTGTGGACGCTTTGTGCGCTCGAGAGCATTATTACAAACAAATACACACACACACAACACACACACACACACACACACACACACACACACACACAAACACACACACAACACATAATATTTAAGTGGGTACATTATCAGATAACTCTTCATCCCTTAGCATAGCATATTAATATGGATATAAATATGGATATTTTTTTTCCTTGCTTGTGTAACTTTATGTAATTATTATCACAATAATTTCAAAACTTTTAGGATAAGTGTGTGTTACTATCAAGAGTGGCTGTTAACTTTACATTAATTAAGTGATCTTGTCTTATAAGTAAAGCTATTAGTTTCTTCAATAAATAAAAATATGTACTCACATTCTATATAGGTATATACCAAGTTTCATCCAAATCAGTTTAGACATATTGGCGTGATTGAGTGACAAACATCCACACATACAACCGCACAAACTATTACATTTATAAAATTATATTAAATAGAGGATATTTTGTTTTCAGCTTAAAACTCCACATAGAATAATTATTATAAGTAGATGCCCACTTCTTATGGCTTATGTCAAGTTATGACACAAAAGTTCCTTCTAAGTTAATTAAGGGATTCACGTATCTTTTATTTTTATTAGGTAAGGTAACTTTGGGTCAGCTCAAAGACATAGCTGGGTTTACTTTACCCCTGGGAATTTAATACCCAAGGCTTGTTAACGTAAGTAAAACTATTTCCATTCTATTTCACAAACTGGAAAAACCTATTTTCGTCTTCTTCCAATTTAGGGAAATACGAAGGTGACATATTTGCGGTGCGGTTCCGCAAACACACAGGGTGCCTAGTGCGGTTTTTTACCAGCCCGATCGAGTTTACGTTTACGCAAATTTAAGAGGAAATTGAAACGACGAAGAACTTGCTCAAAAATAAATTGTAGTTTGTGTGTTTATTTGTATTCATATTGATATCTTATAAATCAAGCCGTACCTAACTTATTCGTCCGACGATTTCTACATGCGTAAATAAATCGCATGCTTGTAATTCGGCCCGAACTGGGAATTAAATAAACAACAGTTATTGTGTACTGTAGAAATGCTTTTCGACAGGGGAAACCACTTAAGTGCCACTTAGGAACACTTCATATCGGGTAATCTAGTCTTGAGTGGTTTCTTGTTAATATTGTTATTGGCTGCTATTATTTTGTTTATTGCACACGAAACTATCGTATGCTTTTCCTAAAGTGTTGACACGTTATTATGTACTTACCTACTTTGGAAGTAAGTATTTAAGCACCTAATGTAAGAGGTTACATGTCTATTTAGACAATGCCAAAATGCTAAGGAAATAAATAGGCATACATTTATACGGCACTTAGGTAATATAAATTTTTATTTATTCTATTTCTGTTTGAATTTTTCACAGATTATCTCCATATTAGTCCACAAGTGGTAAATTTGTGTACTGAGCTATAGCAAAAGATATTAGTAATGTAAAAAAAGTGTTGTGTTTTGTGCCTAGTGTTTTTTCAAATTATTAAAAACTTGGAAATAAAATTACCTGATCAACCTGAATTGAAATAAGTATATATATATATATATATATATATATATACATTTCTTAGGTATAAGAAGTAGTGTTATATAATATACTAAAATAATCATCAAATTAAATATGTATAGAAAAATGTCAAAAGTACTATAAGGTGTTTTAGGTACCTACATTCAGGTAGGTAGGTACTTATAGTCTATGAATTCATCATAGCTATAAAAGGTCTGCTCGATAAGCCACCTTTTTAATTTAGTTTTAAATGAATGCATACTCGGAGCCTGAGTGACAGTATCAGGGAGTTTGTTGTAGACTGTCGGTCCCATGACGTGTGTCAGCCTGGAAGATTTCGACAGTGAACGCGATACCGGCACTAGCTTGTGGCGACTGCGGGTGCTATACTTATGAACGTCGCTGTGCTGCAAGTAGGAGATCCGGTTTGTTCTCACATATATTGCTACCTGATATATCATCAGGCAGGGTAATGTGAGGATGCCTAGGCTTTTGAAATGCGGTCTCGCCGACACATCCCTTCGTATCCGCACAATGGTCCGTACGGCCCTTTTTTGCATCCGGAACGCGCGCTCCCAGTCGGAGGCGCGCGCCCACAGCTCGGCGCCGTACTGCAAGAAGGACTGGAACGTGGCAAAATAACAGGCACGGAGTACGTCGGCGGACACCACGCGAGCTAACCGGCTCAGCGCATAGCACGCACTCCCCAACTTCCCGCACAGTTTATCGATATGACTCGACCACTGCAGTCCTCTGTCGATCTGGAAGCCGAGGAATTTAGTACTCTGGACTTGGTTAATTGCATCTCCGTTAACTTGCACCAACAGAGGTCGCGGTGCACGTATACATCACATTACAATTCTCTATGTCACGAGCATTAGGAACAACGCGAACCGTTTACGTATCTGTTTGACACTCAATGTTATGGGTCTGTAAGGCGCTCGTGGCGTAGATCTTCGGTGTTATTACAAGATCATCTTTGTTAAGCAACACTGCCTGGCATTTAGATCCAAGCGCTAGCGTGCTTCAGAAAACACGTTAAGATTTTAGTCTCAGCTTTTTAGTCGTTAAGTCGAGTGGGAGGCCTTCGGAAGGCCTAAAAACTCCGACAAAAAAGTTGGCCACTAGCTTTATAACATGAAGGCGTTGCTCTTTGTCAATAATGTGCGATTATATCAACCGGAAACTGTACGAACCTTTGAAGTTAATTAACAGCTAGGGCCGGACTTCAGGGAATACCCTGATAGGTTAAAACTTTATAATTAAGCCACGACCAAAATAATTGCGTTGAAGTTGGATAAGAAGTGTGTGTGTATCAGTAGGTGCTAGAAGTATTCTTTATTTAATTTAAAAATAAAATTAAAACAACAATACCGACCTGTCAATAGCTGTCATTTTTGCACTGAATATATTAAATGTATCAATTACTATTTTTATATTATACCAACCTAACAAATGCTATGTTTGTAAAGCATTTCGTTCTTGTTACCTCCGTGGGTTATAACTGAAAATCAGTGTTTGTTCATTGAGAAAAATTATGCGCTGAGTTATGACATTTTTGTCACAATGCCACACACACAATAGCGCCCTGCACACGTAAAGATCGGACCGCGCATCGGGACTGCGTTCCAAACCGCAGTCCGATCTGTACAGTTTGGACTGCGGATCAAACTACCGTGCTAATGGCCCGTAAAAATTGGACCGTGCATCTGGGACTGATCTCTAACGTAATGCGCGGTTAAAACTGAGATTTGTCTTCGCGTCGAGTTGGCAGTTGTTATTATTTTGTACAAAAATATTATCTATCTATTAATCCACTGCTGTACATAGGCCTCCCTTAATTGGAAGGGGGAGAAGCTCTAAACCCCACGCTGGACACGCGAGTTTGAGATCGCAGGCAGCTTACCGCACCGCAAATTCTATTTGATGTGGTCTCTATGGTACCGTAGCCGATGGGGCTTCAATTAAATTTTCATAGAAAGGATATATTTACAAATCAAATCTCATTATTGTTGTACATTATTTCTCTTGAAAAATAAAGCCTAGCAGAGTTTCTTGCCAATTCTTCTCTGCTTGGACGCGTTAAGAATTGGTGAAAATTAAAAAAATAACGATTCACAATGTAAATAAATTTTGAATTTGAATTTTGAACTTTCCATCACGGAAAGAAGTCAGTCGAAGTCATTCAAGTTATACCCCTATATATATATATATATATATATATATATATATATATATATATATATATATATATATATATATATATAACAACCTCCATCTTCGGGACCCAAGCCAACCTCACCTGCCCGCGGTACACCCTGCTAACTAACGGACGGGGCTCTGGCGGCCGGCTGAATGCGGCATAGTGCAGCCTAAATCGGCACAGATAAATCCTCTGGCCGCTGACGGGCAGCAGCGTCAGCGGTACGAGAAGCTGCGCCCTGCGATCCCCAACCCGCTTGCCCAGCGTGGGGATTATGGGCATAAACCCTCTAATGCAAAGTACAAAAAAGAAATGGCCCCCAGTTCCCGGCCGCCCCGCTATTCCTGGCCATACAGGTAGCGGCCATGGTAACGGCGGAGCAAGGGGTGCGAACAATCACCGGGCTACCGTTGGCTACCTGAAACAACTGACCCTGGCAACGTTCAATGGACGCACTCTGAGGCTCGATGACCATCTAGCGCAGTTGGAAGTGGAGCTGGAGAACATTAGTATATTCTGGGGTTATGTGAAGTCCGTAGAGAGGGAGAGGACACCATTACCCTAGACTCGGGCCATCTAATGTACTTCCGCGAGGGTGATCAAACATCACAGGGTGGCGTAGGGTTTCTCGTCAATAAGGCCCTCTGTAACAACGTTCTAGAAATCTCCAGTGTGTCGACCAGGGTAGCGTACCTGATCCTTCGACTATCCAAACGGTATAGTATGAAGATCATTCAGGTTTACGCACCGACCTCGGCACACCTGGATGATGAAGATCATGGCGGGCACAGAGAAGTTTCAAAAGCTCGACATAGCTCAGAGAATTAGCAAGCTGAAGTGGCAGTGGGCTGGCCATATCTGCCGAAGAACCGATAACCGTTGGGGTAAACGAGTTCTTGAGTGGAGACCGCGGCTCGGCAAACGTAGTGTAGGACGCCCTCCGGCCAGGTGGAGTGACGATCTGCGAAAGGCTGCTGGTAGAAGCTGGATGCGTCGAGCTCAGGACAGGGCGCAATGGCGCTCATTAGGGGAGGCCTATGTCCAGCAGTGGACTGCTATAGGCTGATGATGATGATTATATATATATATATATATATATATATATGTATATATACCCTTATAATGACGTATCCCACTTTTGGAGGAGGGAGGCTTTTATCCAGCAGTGGACTGATAATACGCTGGTGGTGAAGGTGACTAACTGCGCAGACCGGGACGGCATGTCAAAGGATTTCAATTTTTTACCAATGGACATTCAAACCTATCGCAATAGAAATACGAAATAGAAATTTGTATCGTATTTCTATTTCGATAAGTTTGAATGTCCATTGGTAAAAATTGAAAGCTCTTAACCTGCCATCCCGGTCTGCGAAGGCCTATCTGGCTGACAGCCTAAACCTTAAAGACTTGAAATTTAAAAAGTATGTTTCTTGAATAATAGTATAGGAGTGTACTTTCAATATAGGGGCATTCAGCCCCTGAGCGGTACAAAAATCTTTACGCGGACGAAGTCGAATGGCGCCTACTAATCGATATTAAACAAGTAAACTTTGAACTCTCCAAAATATAACGCTCAGAAACAATCTTCCTGAATTTATTAAAAGCCCGGCTTTTAACAAAAACGTTCAAACAAATAAAGACTAAAATTAAAACAGGCTTCATCCCTAAACGACAGGTCTACCTTTGTAATTAACCCAAAACGGGTAAATTAAAAGTTGGTATCTATTTTGGATGAATAAGAAATTAATTAATTTGATTAAATTTGAAACGATAGACTCACGAATTCATTTAGAACTTATTACGACCAAACTCCAATCAAGAAGATGATCTGCAAAACAGTATTTTTTATTTTATTTTTTTATCATACGTGCAAAAGAACTTAATGTAAATAAAAGCTTTGAGTAAGTATTATGAAATAGACTTTACCTATAATAATTAGATTCTAAAAGTTTTTTAATTATGGAGATATTTAAAAAAAAGCTTCGAGATGACGCCGAAAAACATTGGCATGTGAAAAAAGACTCCAAAAAGGCAAAAAAAACTTGAAATTACGATGATAGATTCTTAACTCTCAATTCCTTATCAAACGAAAGCCAATAACATTGCTATGACTTAAATAACATTTAAAGAAAATCTTATTTTTACAGTCTTATTTTTATACTCAGCTTTCCTAAGGCTCATGAGTTCTTAAGTACTTATAAGTAACTAGCTTCAACCCATGGCTTCGCTCGCGAGGTTCCCGGATAAAATGTAGTCTTTACGTTTTTTATTGTAATATTTTAGCAATCAGGTATACGGTCATCCTGATGGTAAGCGGTTCCCGTGGCCTATGGACGCCTGTCACATCAAGACAAGTGGTATTACATGCGCGTTGCTGACCATATGAATGGTTAATTGATATACAAGATTGCAAAGTTACTTTTTAACTGCGCGCTCAATTTTGATGACCTAGCAAGCGAAGGATCATAAATTTGAATCCTGAGCGTTAGCGAATCAAAAGAGCACGAGGTGAAAAGTCTTTCCACTCAAGTGCGACACGTAACTTTTCATCCAACCTTGTCATGTTTTTTGCATTTATTCATTTCTTTAACATGAAAAAAAAAGTACACCAATAAGGTTCTGAGTATGAGTTTTTAACAAAATAAGGTTGTATGATAAATTCGGCACGATGGAGGTAGAATTATATACTAGGTTTAATGATGTTTTGAATAAAAAAACTTAAGTGCACACGATGTTCTTAGTTCAACTTACTTTATCCTCTAGCGCGTAAAAACGGTTTTTGCACTCAGATATCGAAGAGCAAAAATACTGTTTCCAAGATGGACGGATGAAAAAACTTTTAATCGCCATTTTTGAAACGCTGCAATTGTATTCACAATTATGGAGATTATTCCACAGCTTGATTGTTGACGAACGACCGTCTTATAGTTATTTTACTATATCAAGGGAACAGTATTTTTTTTTCGTCTACCTATCTATACATTTGAAAGGTACCCTATGTTCCTTTGCTGTACTCTAGCCGGCTTATCATAACAACTGCAGCAAAGGTATTTATCAACGAAAGAAGGAGTTCATTTATTTTTGGATGTGTAAATAATGAATCATGAATGTTTTATAAGCGTTGGGAAAAAAATTGACAAGTAATGTACAATTCACATTTACAGGCGCGCGTCGGAGAGCATTTTAAAACATTGTTATAAATTGAAATATCCACAAAGCAGTTACGTTCCTTATTTGCTTTGACGCGCTGATCTGCGGCGCTCGAACTCCGCGACCCACTCGTGTACGTGGTTGGCTGCTCTCGGTTGGTCGCGGCTGCTCGTGGATGCTACTGTTTCGGCTTGACGCGTCTGTCAGTCTCCAGTCAGATTTTAGCCGTCAGGAGGCTCCGGTCGGCTGCCAGCGCGTGCCCGCGCATCTGCTGCGACGCACTGCGCTGTGCTCCGATGCGCCGCGTCAGGTGTGAATCATACATTATAATGCAGGGAGACCCCACAATCAGGAAAAATACGTAGTTTTCTCTTTCGTAGAATAGACATAATAATAAAACAGACATATAATAAGGGGGCTGATGTATAAGGCGTGAAAGCGTAAACAAACACACTCACATTCACATGTTTATTATTAGTTAGGATTCTATTTAGTAGAATTGAGTCATTAAAACGATAATTATTTCTTCCGCTGTAGGCAAATTGGAGCCTTGATGAGATGTTTATGAGGGTTTTTTATTGTTTGCACGTTAAACGATCGTTGAAAAGATTGCTTAGTATCTAATTAGTGTGTTTGAAAGCATTGTGTGCAATTATTTTGTTTTATTAGTAAAAGTTAGGGACCATTTTTGGAACTTGGCCAAACAACTGTTTGTAATTGTTATATGAAATAGTGTTTAACTTTGTGAAAGCTTCCTCAATATTAATCTACTTCTTACAATTTTATAATATAATTTAATAAGTTGCTAAGCCAATAAGTTGGCTTTTCATATAACAATTACAAACAGTTGTTAGTTAGCAGGATGTACCACGGGCAGGTGAGGTTGGCCGAAGGTGGCGGTTGGAACCCTTTACACCCCCTATTCTACTAATATTTTGTTAACGTGCTTGCAGTCATAGGTGCTATTCCAACAAAAACATTTTTTTTCTATAAACAATTTTTTTTAGTAAGCTTAAACTTTTGCACAGAACCCTTTGGAAAGTGAGAATCTGCGAATTGGACGGTATAAATTCAGCTTCAGGGCCTTTCATAAATCATCTACAAATA
Source organism: Horisme vitalbata (assembly GCA_951804965.1). Classification (NCBI taxonomy): domain Eukaryota; kingdom Metazoa; phylum Arthropoda; class Insecta; order Lepidoptera; family Geometridae; genus Horisme; species Horisme vitalbata. The sequence goes on from OX638090.1 coordinate 2,202,298, forward strand.
GACAACGCGTGAAAAGGCTGGCGGGATGAGGGCTCATCTTTTATGTGTACTGAACCCTAAATAAATCGGACAAGTGTGAACTTTTTGTTTGCTTATTGTGGAGTCCGTACTTGTAAATTCTTGACTAAAGGGTAGGGGGTACTGAGTAGGGTATTGTGATGTCGAATATTTTATTGTTGTCAGAATAACAAGTTTATATATTTTTAAGAATTTTATTATTCTCATATGCCAAGTTCATTAGTTGCCAAAATAATGTATCTACCATTCTACCGTCCACTATCTACCATATATCGTGTATGTTTCTAATTCAAAGCAATTGGATGTAGGTAATGTAGGTAATTTTTAGAAATTTTACCATATTTATAGTAATTTTGCTTTTGAAAATGTTCATAGTTTTCGTTTTAAGGCTAAATTAAGTTACTTTTTAAATTACCTGACTGTTTTGAGTTAAAAAAATTGCAATCTGTAAGAACATTACATTGCCATTTTCGTTGTTTAGCACAAATCTGAATACGATTCAGTAATTTCCATACAAAGTACATTAAATTTAAGCTCGAAAACGAAAACTATTGACAGTTTAGGTACTACTTACATTTAAAAATCGTAGACACATTTTGGTTAGAGAACCCAAAAACAGGCGTGGTGTAAGGTCAAATTGTCCCGGTCAGGTTTCACACTCGGCCAGAATAAACTGATTTATGAGGAACATTACATTTTACTTTCACACTGAATTTCTTCACCCATGCCTTTCTAGAAATTTTTATCAGAATTTAATACTATTCAGTGATTTCAAAGGCATGTGCTGAGTCATCATTGATAAAAATAGCCTGAATGCCTAGACAGAGTTTTTGCAAGCATTTTCTACCTCGCTGTTAAGCGCGCGGTTGGGTTGTGCGGCAATCGCTGCGGAAAACGCATTGCTATTGAGGCGCACATTTTAATACCCACTTATAAAGCTATTACCGAGGATTGATTTTTACCCTTGACACAGCGGCAAACAGAATGCGTTTTCGTAATGCGCAAAAAGCAACCGTACATTTCACTTTAGCATTTCACTCACTCACGTAGTGAGCTATGGAACGAGATATGCTCGGAGTTTCTCTGAAGGATAGGATCCACAACGACACTATTCAACATAAAACTAAAGTTGTCGACATAGCTCAGATAGTTAGCATGCATAAGTGGCTGTGGGCTGTTCATATCTGCCGAAGAACCGACAACTGTTCTTAACTAGAGACTGCGGCTCATACGTAATGTAGGACTTGGACGTGGAGGTGGAGCGATCTGCGAAAGGCTGCTGTTAGAAGCTGGATGCGTCGAGTTGAGGACAGGGCGCAATGGCGCTCATTGGAGGAGGCCTATGACTGCTATAGGTTGATGATGATGATGATCACACTAATTTATAAATTCAAATGTTTGAGTGTTAAGTAGTGTTTAGTGGGTGTTTGTTATAATTTTTGTTTTCACTCAAATCCGTAACGGCAAAACGGATATAATGAAACTTGGAATATACATAGTTTGTAACCTGGATTAACACATAACCTACTTTTTATTCCGGCAGCACGTGAGTGGAGCAACTCGCGGTAGCTAGTAATAAATAAACAGGTAGGCACAAGTACCTACGTATTTGAAAAGATTTCTCGGTAATGCAATTTACGACCAATACGACAGGCGACGACGTAAAATATCAGATTACCGATTTTGAATCGCGATTGGACTGCACGTCAAAGGTTCATTTTGAATCGGGAATTTTCAAGCGGAGCTCTCGTACTAGTATGAGAGCTCCGATTTCACAAAATGAACGTCAAAGACCAATGGAAATTGCCATTTTTAAAGCTATTTTCATTGTTGTTGCTTTTTTTAAAGAAGTTCAATATTACAAGCTTAGTAGGTGCTTACTTAATATATTGGTATTTACATAACTAAGAGAAAATGCTCGAAATTGCACCAAACGTACTTTTTATTCAAAAGTTGTAACAGCATACCTACTGGAGCTAAGTTGGTACTTACTTAATTAATATAAGCATTTATTTCAAAAGGGAATGCGCAAATGATTCCAAATAATGTTACGGCCCGGCACAATAAATAAAATTAATAATTTACATTGACTTACATTATGTTGAAATGTGGGCAGATATAATACTCATTGGTACATAATATATTTTTTTAATCAAATCTAGTAATAATTTTACCAAAAATAGTGAGTGTTCTTATTATTTGCTTAGACGAAAAAGGGCTATAAATTCCCCTTTATTATATTTACAAAATATAACTATAAAGGTATCTACTTGATACAACTACATAAATATCGATGGACCAATTTCTTTAAAGAGTCCGACTCACCAATAAATAACAATATAATTGGAAAAAAAGCTACTTCAATAAGCTACTTTTATTTAATAAAGAAACACATATCATATAAACCTTGTTGGTAAAACTCATTTGAGTTCCATCGCTACAATAATGGCATTATGTAGAAAAATGCGAGTCAGCAAAGAAATTTTCATCCAAAGAATTTGCAAGAAAAGGGTGACCTATGTGGTACAAGTGATAAGATAAATAGCTTATTAATAATGCTGGACACTATGACGCAACATTAAATAGCTCAAAACTAAGCAGAAATTGTAGGTGTACTTGTATGGGAAGCACATCACTGATATACTATTTATATATTTATTTTATATTTGCGAAATCTTTCGATTGGATTTGATAAATTACTTTGGGAAAAATAGAGTAGAAATAGAGACCAGCTAGTTTTTTGACAAATTTAATTTTCTAGGCTAACTGCATTTTTTCAAAATTCTGAAATAGCATTTGTTTTTTTCTTCAAAATAAACCTAGAGTTTTCTCAGACCAAAACCTTCTAAATACAAAAAAGAGGAGCGAATGAGGTAAAATTGTGCCCCAACCTGTATATTTTTTGTAAATATCTCAATTACAACAAGAATAGAAAATACTCAGACCCGAGAAAAATATTTGCTTATCATACAAAAATTTGTCTCACGGCAAAAATCGAACCCGCAACCTTCTGCATCTTAGGTGGGCCTGTCACCAATGCGCTATAGAGATCCTCAAAAATCAAAAGAAAATCACAAATTTTCAAAATGATTACCACAGATGAAAACAATAGCACTGAGTTTGCTAATGCAAATTGTAATAATTTACATTTTTGCATTGTCTAAATATTATACTTCGTAAAACTTTCATGACTGCCTACATACTGACAATAAACTCATAGACTTGGAATGGCTCAATATTTATCTCATTACTAGATTCCACCCGCGGCTTCGCTCGCGTGGTACCGGGATAAAGTAGCCTATGTATTAATCCAGGCTACCAACTGTGTATATTCCAAGTTTCATCCAATCCGTTCGGCAGTTTTTGCGTGAGAGAGTAACAAACATTCATCCATACATCTATACTCACAAAGGTAGAAGTAGGATAACTCAATTGTACCTAAATAAAGGCCACTTCAAATATGAGCGATATTGGTAATCGCGCGCGGAAAGGCACATACCGCTCGAAGCCCGCGATATTTCCAACGCACTTATACGCGATACTTACAACTTCCATCCTTGCCATCACTTTTCGCTACCGACGGTGGAAGCAATTATCGTTCATTTAAATAGACCTTTAAACACTTTTGGGCAGCATTTTTTACTCGTCACAAGTCCATGTCTTGCGCCGCGCGTAATGAAGACCCTTCTAGTCTGATGATTCAGGGATCCTGGCCGATAATGGAGGATTGCTTTAATCACGCCTGTGGCAGCCTTTCATTTGCTAATTCTGGGGTAAGCTATAATTTCTGGCACTTCACATAATTTCGGCTAACATTTTTGTTTTAAGATTTTTTGGTAGCAGCATTTTTTTTGTTTTTAGTCGCTCAGAAATTTTGGGTTAAAAATAAAGCTTGATTTTAGTGGCTTCTTACAAAATCTGGATCTGAATAGAATGTATAAATAGCAACAGAATATTTCTAATTTAAAGCTATAAGCAATATCTAACTTCTTTTTTGTCATAATCAAATAATAATGTACAAATCAATTCCAATAAATTATGACTTAGACCCAATTTTTCAATTATAAGTTACCACTATCCTATACTAACTATTTACTGTTAATACGAAAGTGAGCATGTTTTTTGTTTTTCTTTTTTGAATCATTAGCTGGCCCACCTTCAAACTTTTTTGTTATTCAGCAAGGTGCACAACGGGCAGGTGAGGTTGGCTTGAGTTCCAAATGATATCTCAAAAAACTATACTGATTTTTTCTATTTGGGTTTCAATACTGTGAAAACCCAAACAAGAAACAAAATCTTATCACCAGGCAGAGGGATGGACGCAGCAAAAGGACCTGCAGGACATCTTCAGGGTGTTCTTAGAAACCGACCCGGATGACGTGCTTACCTATATAGTACTTGATCTTAACAAGCTGTCGCCTGTGACTTTTGACCACGTCGATGTCATAAGGTTGCTAGACATCGTGCTGTTGCGGACCGATATGACCAATCTTCAGACCAAGTTGGATAATTCAGAAAAAACTATCGCCGAATTGAGGAATGAAGTAAATGAATTGCGCAATAGCAAGTTCAGTGCACCGGCAATTTCGCTTGCGTCAGCGCGTAACCTGAGCGTGCAGCGCGGTTTCATCCAATGCCAAGTGCTACCTACTACTGCGACTCCTGATCCAGGTTTGCAGGTAAATGCAAGCACCTAGCCGCAATGACCTCGGTCTCCCAGACGCCTGTACCGCAGCGTGCAACGATTACGCCTCCTGCTTCAGGTCCTCGCCAGCAGAAGAAGAGTTACGCGCAAGCGTCCTGCCAAACTCAGCCATCCGTCCCGGCGCCTTACGTTGAGTCTCAACGGATGAGTTTGGCAAAATCAAAAGTCAACGTTCCTGACAGGAGGCCGACGCGGACGGCTTCACCCTTGTAGAGAAAAGACGTCGACCGAGATTGGCCCGCAATAAGCGTGGTACCGCCGCGATACCCACCGAGTCGGCGACGCTGCATGCAGTGGAGCCGACTATCAAGATCTATCTCTCCCGTTTCGATGAGACGACCACTGGAGAAGATGTCGTTCGATACATCAAAGAGAGAGCCCAAAGTCGGTGTCAGGGGTCTTTCCGAATGTCTCTTCAGAGGTTGGAGAGCAGTAGTAGCTCATGTGTCCGAATTTCTGGCCAGCGGAAATTGTCTACAAACGCTTTAGAGAAGCGGCTCCGAAGCCCTCCCCCTATAGTTTGTAGAATTCAAAATATCTATGTTAGTCTGTAAGGTATTTATAACTATAGGCCTCTGTAATCGTATTTTTGTATGTGCATATTGCCTGAAATAAATACGTATTTTATTTAATTAAAATCAAATGTTTTGCAAAACTATCGCACGGCAAATGATTTTTACATGCCTACCTTAGATCATGGAGTGCTGGATTTTACACAACGATTCTCTTTTCCAAAGAAATGTTCATTTAAAAGCTGTTGAAAGGAAACCTCCACACCTCACGAGACTCATTAAGAGCACTTTACGAATGTTTTAACGGAATTTCGAAGCTTTTAAGATATTGTACATTGTAACATTTTGTAAGTTGTTTTGCAAACTCGAATAATTCCACGTCTGAAACTATATTCTCCCTAAAAGGCGGAGAACATAGTTTAGCTGTTGACTTCTAAAAGTCGTTGAAAGCCATAAATATCACTCAAATCATGCCACCCATTCCAGTGGTGAATGGCATTGAGCGTTGCTCAACTTGATGTTTTGCTCGAACAACCAGGTATAATTTTATAAGTAAGTATTTATATTGAAAGTCATGAGTCCCAAGTAATGAGTGTTCGTTCAATGCCATTTATTATTGTAACCTTTAAGATACAATCAAGTTTAGAAAATAAGACTAGAAATAGAAGCTTTTTGAGCTTGATAGGTATGTTTATGAATCAAACCCACGCCCTTTCTTTAAAAAGGTACTTGTTGAGTCATGAGTAAAATGATATTTGAAATATAAAATTACGAAGATGAAAAAAATCGTATTTTATTTATTTTTTATTTTTGTAAGAGCCAGTAAACTCCTACACAGGAGGTGTAGGAGGTCGAAGGCTTTTTTGGCTACTTCTAAGCTTAGGTAATATTTCAGTTGTTATGCTTTAATAATTAGGTTTATTTTATACAAACAGGACATCTAAAATCAATAAAAATAGTAATACATTTCTTCACCAACTTACCCAATAACCCATAACAAATACAAATAATTTAGGTACATCAAAATATCTTATAAAACAAAACGTATAGTTATAACAATTCTAAAGTTGCACAGTTATCCCTGTACTTATTAACCGCTACATAAATCTAACCATTGCTTAAAGTTATCCCTTTCACTGTTTGTCAATATCCAATGGTAAGACATGGATAGTTTAAGTAGTTTAGTATATGTATTTAGTATATGTATTGTAGTGTAGTGTATATCTAACACATTTTTATAAGTAATGTCCTCAATTAACAATATTATAGAAGCGACATTTGAATTGAATCCAACTAGATTTACCTTATTGGATTTAATTAGATTGAAATTTAACCTTCAAAAGAGTATAGTTCAAAGGGTTGTAGAGTATGGTAAAAGATTCCCCTTTTGAAGGTATTTTTTTTTATTTGGTAAGTAATATAATATTGCTCTAGTTTAGGTCTAGACTGTAGTGTAATGAGTTCGGTTAACTTTAATAATATCAAGCGAAAAATGGCAAATAATACGAAAAAACTTTCTACAAATATTATTATACAGAGCCAAAAAGCCTTAAGGTGTTTAATTTTAAGTTAGTTTTGAATAAGGCAAACCTAATTAGAACTCTTCGATGTTTGTGTAAAATATTTAGTGTTTATTTAATTAAAGTTGACCGAAAGTTTTGGGACGACTTGGAAAAAAGTCGCTGGGGTAAAATTAGTTATTCATTAAAATCGGGTTAAAATCCAATGCTATAATTTGATTTACGTTGGTTATTATAATAAAAAACTCTGCTTGGTTTATATTTTTTATGCGTATTGTTTTTGAGTAATGAGTTTTTTTATTAAAAAAGATAAAGATATTATTTTTTGTGGAAACTAGGTATTGTAAGGCTGATTAGACTTGAGGCATGGTAGGTATTGTATAGTGCTAAAAGCCTCAGTTCCTAACGGCTAACTATTCTGGGATAACTATTGATGTCATAGGTTCATAGGACCAACTATAAGTTGGTCTCACATCCTAAAAATGGATATTTGATAGATGTCAAAATTGAGAACCAGTGAGAAATTGAGAACCAATTACGATTTCTTAATCGATTATTGACACCACAACTAATATAGTAATGATTTTTCGGTGTCGAATAAAACAACAGATATATTTTATTATTATACTATGGTTATTATAGATATTTTAAATCAATGTATGGTTTAAACTATAAGAAAAAAACTTTGTTTATAATCGAGTTAGTTGTATTTTAATAGCCGTTGGTGGTTTGCCGAAGCACAAAAGCGGTCCTGATCTAAGTGCATACAAACAAACATTCACTCATTCAAGTAGTAACCAGATGGAATGATGCTTAGCCAAGATAAAAAAATGAACTAAGCCTCTACATGAGCGGCGTGATGATGAATTATGATTTCAGACTACATAAACCGAGAAGTATAAACCGAGTATCGATTTTATATTGTCAAATCGCTGAACCAAGTATTCAGATAGCTGCAATCACTACTTCCATCAGTGTTTCTGAATGAATAATTTTTGACCGTTTTCGGACTTCATGTGATTTCAGCGGACTTTTTATCCTCTTAGTTTACTAACTGCTAACTCATATGGTAACATTTTTATCCAAAATATTAATGTATTCAGGATTATTTTCCTATTTATTCTGTCGTACTGATAAAAAGTGTTGTTTAATGCAAACAATACAATTAATTTATTTTAATCATCCATCTGTATAATATCTGTTTACCTATTATGGCATCATAGCTAAATAAGTAAAGTCATGCATTTATTACTAAAATATTGATTGCAAAACTAACCTTTTTAGCTTTGGGTTCGGATTGTTTTTGTTACGACCATTGGCAGCATTGAGCTTCAAATGTCAAAAAACCAATAACAGAATGGAAATACTATAGTCCTTCCTAAACAAAGCGTTTTTCTAACTTTTCTGAGAACTGAGCCCCTAATCATGAAACCTATCACGCGAAAAAGTAACAACCGATCACGCCTTAGACTCCCTGCCTATAGAATTAATTGTCTTCTCAGTTTCTCCGAATGGATAAGAATTAACCTTTCATTAGCACGTCTCACATCTGACGCCCAAACTTCCAAACTTCTGACTCCTTTATTAATCCGTCATAGAGGAAGTGTACAGACAAGACATATTAAATCAACACAATAATATCCTACTTACTTGACCCCTGCTTGGATGAGATCGCTTTACGCAATAAGGTCGCCTATTGCGCTATTATTTTGAATTCCTTTGTCATTCAGTCATGTTTCTTTGTATCGTGCACAATATTTTAAGTTTTATGTAGTTATTTCACTACCTTACACGGTAAGATTATTCGATAATCTGTGATAACACTATACTAACTAGCTAACATAAATAGTAAAAATGTCTTCTTTTCCAGCTTTCAAGTCCACCAAGTCATCATCAAAATTATTTTTTAATAGACGTATTGCAGCATTGCTTTCATTTGTTTTGAAGAGGTGTTGGAGACAAAACAGGCACGTGAGGCAGCTTCATGCCTCAAATTTCATGGACGCAGGCAGGGCGTCCTAAACATGCGCGATCTACGATTCAATAAGTACAAGTGGTTGTTAAACATTGTGTAGTTGGTAAACATTTGACCATCTGGACAGTAGTCTCTGGCCAGGTGGTAACGCGGCAGGAATCCCTAATTGGACTCCCGAACCCGGAGCAGTCCTAAGACGATCATTTGTAACCAAATTCAACTTTCAGGATTATATTAATGAAATAATTTTATCAAAAAGGCACAGACAAAAATTAAATTACAGGCTACAGTTCGTTGGAGTTAAATATGCAAGGAATTTTCATATTTTGAATTTTTTAGCTCAGATAATCTTTTAAATTGTTCTTTTAAATGAAGAATTTAAACTTTTTATATAGATTGGAGTTATTATCTTAATAGTGTTGTTTTCTTACGACGTTCTCTAGCTGCAATCGTAAAATAATATATGTATAGTGCCTATTATTTTACTTGTTGATTCAACGTTTTTAAAAGTAATTGAACAGAACAGACTGATTAATAGTGTTATTTCACTTTACTATTTGTTAAAACTGACAAGCAGAAAACCACTAATTAGTTTTTATTAGGTAAATTATCGTCATTATCATTGCGTAGAAGTCTATAAATATCGTTTCATTTCATTTTTATAGGTTCTCGTCTAGGTTCATACACATTCATAACCTTCATCATCATCATCTTAATAGCAGTCCACTGCCGGACACAGGCCTTTCCTAATGAGCGCCACTGCGCCCTTTCCTTAGCTCGACGCATCCAGCTTCTACCAGCAACCTTTCGCAAATCGTCTCCCCACCTGGCCTGAGAGCGTCCTAGCACTACGTTTGCCGAGCCGCGGTTTCCACTCAAGAAACCGTTTACCCCAATGGTGATAGTTTTTCGGCTGATGCGGCCGCCCACTGCCACTTCAGCTTGCTTTCTCTGAGTTATGTTGACAACTTTAGTTCTATGTTGGATAGTCTCGTTGCGGATTCTATACTTCAGAGAAAGTCCGAGCATTGCTCGTTCCATAGCTTGCTGAGCGAATTTAAACTAGCAAACTAGCTGAACTGTGAGTGGCCACTTTTCGGCTTTCCAAGCCTATCTCCACTTATTGGAACACTAACCTTGCAATGCCTTTCGAATTTTAGTTCTAGAACATGTTGGTTTTCTCTCGATGTTTTCTTTTAAGGTTTCCATAAGCTTATGTCCCTACTTTATGTTTATGTTATGAATTTCATGCCGTCGTAACGTTGACCTGTTTCATTCGTTCAGTTTACGAGCGCTTGCAAAACTTCACTTATTACTCATAAGTACCTCCATGAAATATTTCACGAGGTAAGGGATTTTTTTGTTTTTATTTTACTTGTTGAATCAACCTTTGGAAGGTTTACAACTTACTTTGATGTCACGTAATTTTTTTTATCTATTCTACTAAACTTCGTCTAAGATTTATTATTGCTGTGTCTTGAATGAAAGATTCGCTATTAATTTATTTTGTTTTAATCCATAAAGCTTACATTTATCACTGTGAGGTACAAAGACCAGGACGCAGTCACGAAGACAGCGGCGGTGGCGCAGGAAACGGCGCACCCGCGCCCACGCAACTCTATGAAACGCGCCATTCCTTACGCCGCCGCCGCCACCTCCCCGCTTCCGCTGACTTGATGTCCGTAGCCTAAAACACAACACTTCGCCTGATGAACAACAGAACTCACAAATCATGGTAAATATCCCGTTGATATTCTTATCTCCATTTTTGGAACCCGAGCTCACCTTATCTGCCCGTGGTGCCCTGCTGTCCTGCTTACTAACAAACTGTGCTCTGGCGGTTGGCTGATTATGGCATAGCGCAGCTTCACACCGGTACAGTTAAATCCCCTGACTGGCTGGTAATGATGTATTTGCAGAATTCCCGCGATTTTGTTCGCGGATGGTTTTATCCACTGGTCCCTTCTTTCTGAATTTTAGGAAATGATTTTAAATTTTAGTACAATTCACTATGCAAGAACAACTATGCGTACATAGAAGATAAGAGCTAAGCTAGGCACCCACCCTTCAAGTCTCTAGGACTAACTCATGAGTTGCGTTGTTAATGCTTTATGTTTCGTTTATCGTGCTAGTCAATCCTACGTACTTTATTATTTTGACAAAACGTAAACGATCAGAATTAGGTAAATTAGCAATGAAAACGGTTATGGTGATGTCTTCATTATTGCATTGCAGTTGTCGGAGTTTTTTTGGCCCGAAAACCAACAACGCTCGTCCAAATGGTCGTCGGGCGTAGGAATAACATCTCCGAAAATCTTCGACACTCGTCTAAATGGTCACCAGGCGGAGAATGTACATCTGATTCATCTCTAATCTGCTTAGTACAACGAAATAAGCCATGCCATGTACGTTCTACCAAACTTCCACTAATCTTCCTACCAAGATATAACAGTACCTACCAAGACAAGGACAACAGAAGGGCATCAAAAGCTTCACTGCACAATAGAGAGAAAATCGACATAACATCGTTATTAATCAAGTAAATGAGCACTGATTCACTGTTACCTAATACACCCGTAGTTTCGTGTTCTTGAAAAAGATTTACGAACGGCACTTGTCCGTAGTTCTGGACAATTTTTTTTTTAAATCATACTACACTATCAGATCAGTCTTCTGGACTTAAGCCTCCTCTTATAAGAAGCTGGATATGCCTATCAAAACAATTGATCCCCACACTAGAACTGAGTTTAGAAACGCAGGGCACAGCTTCTCGCAATGGAGCTGTTAGGCTGCGCTACGCCACAATCAGCACCAGAGCCCCGTTTGTTAGTTGGCAGGGTGCACCACGCGGTGAGGTTGCTTGAGTTCCGAAGAAGATGGCTGGAACTTCTTACATCCCTCAATATATTACTCATAAAACTAATTTTGTCATTGCGACTGTATTTATTCAGTTGCAAAACCACGGCATGAGCCATGTAGTCGACCATTTATTATATTGGTACGGACAAAAAGGACATTATCTAAGTTGATGGGGCCCTCAATCATCCTAGGAAGAGGGAATTATCGGCAGATTGGATCTAGAGGAGAAAAAAGATTTATTTCCAAAATATTGCAACTGCAAGATAAATACACGAAATAGATAGAGGAAAAATCTATTCTACAGGATTATTGTTTTCTTCTTCAATTTATTCAGATTATGTACAAACGAATTATTGAATTAATAATAATAAAAATTATTCTCAGCAGTCTTGGAGATGATCTTCAGAAAATTGGAATGGAGTAAAAAAAGACTTAACATCAATGGTCAGAATCTTAACCATCTACGTTTTGCAAACGACCTTATCCTATTTTCTGAGAATTCCGACAGTTTAGAAGAAATTTTGCAACAATTAGCAGATGAAAGCGCTAAAGCATGTCTGTCAATGAATACTGCCAAAACAAAAGTAATGACAAACTCAACACAAAGTGATATAAAAGTAAACGGTGGTCAAATAGGATACGTCAAGGAATACATTATATTTGGGTAAACTTTTAGCTACGGATGATACCATGCAAAAAGAAAAACAAAGAAGGATTGCGAACACCTGGAAACGATTTTGGTCACTTAGTGAAGTAATGAAGAACAAGCACATGAACGCACAAGCCTATGAAAGATTAAAGAAAAGTATTTATTACATGCATCCTACCATGTCTATCCTACGGATGTCAAACATGGGCACTGACCGAACAACAACAAAACAAAATTAAAGTATGTCAAAACGGAATAGAAAGGAGTGTAATCGGGGTTCAAAGAAGAGACAGAGTCAAATTACAAAACATTAAACAAAAAACTAAATTTAGAAACAAACAATCTTTATACAGGTAGCTAAAACGGCGATGGGCAGGACACATGCTTAGAGAAGGAAAAGAAAAGTGGACGCAAATTATAACAGAGTGGTACCCTCGAGGTAGCAAAAGAAGCAAAGGCAGGCAAACCAAGCGTTGCGAGGATGATTTTAAAAAGCTTGCAGGTCCAGAATGGATACGGACCGCTAAGGACAGGACAAGATCGAAAGCTCTAGAGGAGGTCGTTGTCGAAAGACAAGCTGTAAAATAAAAACCAGTTTCCTAACAGTTTAAAGTTTTTTTTTAAAAACAGCTATCCTAAAAATCAATAATTAGTAGATATTTTAATCATTTGTACTAGGTTAAGTTACAGTAATAAAGGCTTATTTTATTTTTATTTATAGTATTAAAAATAATAATTAAAAGAAATATGCCGAGGGTAGGCAAAAGAAGCGTTGGAAGACCAGTAGCGAGATGGGTCGACGACATAGTACGCGTCGCCGGGCGAGCGTGGATACGACTAGCACAAGACCGTGGTGGGTGGCACAAACTTCGGGAGGCCTATATCCAGCAGTGGATAAAGTAGGGCTGTGGATGATGATGATGATGATGATGATGTACAAAAAAAATATCCAAGAAGTTTTACATTATAACCAAACTTATAGGAATAAAATTAATGTGGAACCGCGTCTAAAGTATATAGTCTTACAAACAAAAAACTAATTTTGAAAATCGGTTCACAATAAGTGACGGAGATATCGGCCTCCAATATCTCACAGAATAATAATTTTTAAAAACAAAAATCTTTCAAATAAGACCAAAAAATATAGACCAGGGTCCATCAGAATCTGCTATGTAGGTACACTGAAGTCACGAGCATTGAAATATGCTTCTTCGTATAGTTTTGCAAGGAATAATAAAAATTAAAATTTGGACATCCTTTGCAGACTTATTTGAATGAATAAATTTGGATACTCATTAGTTTTCAAAACATGAATGGACCAAGTAATGATAATTCCAAGGAAGATCTGAATATTACAGAATAATTGGTTGTCAAGAAATATCTTTCACTATTAGAACTAAAACCTCCCACGTATTGACGGAATATAAACTAACAATAACCTAAAAACATATTGGAAGCTTACAAAGGAATAGCCAATATCAAAAATAGTTGTAAACCTTCGACCTAACAGCTAACGAAATACGGAGTATTTTTGCATGCCTGGTTCGATTTTCGGACAGTTCCCTGATAAGTCTGAAAATAAAGTAACGGGCGCGACTATTGGCCGCGATTGAAAAAAGTATTTACACAAATTATTTAACATTTTAGACATAATTACATTAATTTACTTCAGGATCACTTGATCGCTGAAATCAAAGCTAAACATAAGCTGAAAATATAATAACATGCGGTTTATTGAATCAGGTGTGGAAATAATATAACAAAAGCAAAATATGTAGTACACATTCTAATTACTTCGGTGTGAAGTTCAACAAAATGAATTCGTATGCATAACCCGCCCACTGATTGACTTGTAAATCAATTAAGGTACTTTAAACATAAATTAGCAATATGTATTTATAAATAAACTGTTACAAAGTGTAAAATACACGGCCTCCTTCCACTTTTATTTAAACTAGTGGATGCCTCGTGAGTTTATTCGTAAGTAAAGGATTTTCCTCACTGCATCCTTTCAGAGATTGAATTTCAAGAAATCCTTTCCTAGTACCCCCCCCCCTACACTATGTAAGTGACACTCATTATTACTTCAGTATTTTTTCGATACCACTTCAAATTTTTATGGTAAGACTGTCGCAGATAAAAGTCGCGGCCTAAGTCGCGTCCGATATGCTTACAGGCTTAGTTCAAATATTTTACTAAGGTTTGAATTCGACGATCCAACGTCGAATAGAATTTTGAGTGCAAATTGATTTTTTTTGTTAGGTCAATCTTTAGTTTTGTATTCCCTGTTTGTTTTTGAACTTTTATGATGCTCCTTTCATCTTTTTGTGGAAACTATTTTACATGCGGTTAAGGAATCAAATCGTTTGCTCTTCTGAGAGTGACTAATTCTATTTTCAGCTTTGAGCCAGACGCAAGCCCCGAGGTTAAGAGCTGACCCATAATAAAATAATGATAATTTATAAGGCATTTTTTAGAGACCGTCAAAGTATTTGTCTTGCGGATGAAGCAAACCCGCAGTCTATTAGTGTCCAAAGCATAACTTATGCAACAGATTTTATCTAATCGTGGAGTCCATTAATTTTGAGTCGACATCAAAGGTAATCCAATCCCAAATCTGATGCACCGTTCATAATTACTTGCTAGTTGTATATTGCGCTTCAGAACTACCCTCTATGTGACGAAACGGTTATCTTCAAACTGTTATATATAAAAAAATAAAGCTGGAAATTATCACACTACATCATATAGCCCCAAGCTAGGGAAAATATGACTGTTATACTACTTATATTCACTTTTTTGTAAATCCATACATTCGAGCTGAGTACAGGGCGTAATGGCGCTCATTAGGGGAGGCCTATATCCAGCAGTGGACTGCTATAGGCTGATGATGATGATGATGATACATAGAAAACACCCAGAGCCGACACGAGACAAATATTTGCAGATCATATAAATATTTGTTACGCGGCGGGAATTGAACTCACAACCGTCTGCGTCCCAGGCGGGCCTTTGTGCGTCCACTGCGCCACAAAGGTTTATTTTAAATTGGCTATTTTGTCTATAAAAGGTACCTTTTTGTATCGTCGATTCATAAAAGTCAATATCTATCCCAGAAGCCATTTAATAAAGAAGTGTAGTGAAGTGAACTGTGAACTGACAGCATTTTCAAATTTATCTAGAAATAAATTAATCCATCCATAAAGCATAAAAAAGCCGTCACCATCCAAAGTATTCTGATGAAACATCAAAATTTTGAAGAGCTTCCTTTTAACTTACTTTTCAGAAAACAGTGAGTTCAACGACCGTGATTGTCTCACAGCCCTGCAGATATCCGATAGTAATACTAGATATCTGCGTCGCTGAAATGTCGGAAAATGCATTTTGCGGTTCTCAGTCCGTGTTCTGCAGAGCACATTTGAATGTAAAATCTTAGGATGCGAGGCCACTGTCCATCAGAGCGGCTACAGACTTCTACGATTTTTTTGGAGGCTGTATTTTACATATAAACTGTTTTACATAGAAGCTGGATGCGTCGAGCTCAGGACAGGGCGCAATGGCGGTCATTAAGGGAGGCCTACTCGTATCTCCAAGCAGTGAGATACCTTTAAATCTTATAAACAAAATTAAACTAAAGACAAAAATAATTACGTAGGCAAAAAGCGTCGGTTAATATGACAAACATTGCAATCATCACTATAATAGTAATTGACACATACTAAATGAAGATTATCTAGTTAAATTTTGTTGAATTCGCCCAGCCGCATACGCCTGCTGTATGCTGTATGTATACGCCTGCTGTATGTATACACATTTAGTCTTCTTTGACACTTTTTAATTACCTATGTAGCGCCTAAACCTTTACTCACTGTGAAGGCCCGATAGCAAAAGACAAATGTTTGTACTATGATCTGCAAATATTTGACGGAGTTCTGGGTTTTTTCTATGTATACATTTTCAAAATAACGTATTAGGTAGATAGATAAACTTTTTATTAGATTAGAAAAATTAAACAGTATGCAGGAAAATTTACACTTAAAAAATAGTACAATGGGCTTTGTTATCGTTAAATCGATCTCTTCTAGAAAACCTTTGGATTGCAGGATAGTATGATAAACAAAAGACAATAAGTTAATTAACTTATGTTATGTTTATTTTGGGGCTAATTATTTAGTGTGAAAAAAGTCCAGCATTATTTCCATTTTATTTATCTTATTTTATTTATTTCCCAAACCAAAGTCGCCGATGTAACTCATAAGTCCACCAAACTTAAATAGGACTGGGCCTGACATGTTTGCCGCATGCCGGACCAGCTATGGGCTAAGATAAACCACTGAGTGGGTTCCACAGAGCGTATTGTGGCCGTCCCAGATGGAGATAGTGTAACGAACTGCACCCTTAGCATGCCGTTTTTGTCTACTCTACGATAGACGTATTTTTACTGATTGTCGCTCTCCCATACATGCCTATTTTTTCCCAAACGTTTATTTTGGTCTATTTTTTAGTTAACTGTATTTAGAACATTTAAAATGTTCCTACATCTACATCCAAAAATAAGTTTGTTCTATTGTTTTGTCGACAAATTCTTGTCTACGGCTGCTGTGCTACACCGGCTGGACGTTTTGTCGGTATCCTGGCAAGCGGATTCCCAAAATCGGGATGTGTGGAAAGAGGGAAGGGAGCCCTTTGCCCTGCAGTGAGACAGGCTCATAATATAAGATAAGAAGATTATTTTTAACTTACTTTAGCAGACTCTGCCCTTCATAGTTGCATTGACAAGGCAGGTGACATCCCTAGCGCGTACCGGACGAAGTCCAAACTAGAATAAATTGTATTCCGTGCGGATAAACTTTTGTTCCTATACATTTCCTTTATTTAACTTTGCACTATGCCAATCAATTTTAACTTACTGTATAACAACATGGGGTGTAGCTGGTAAATCATTACTACTTAATACAGAGAGAGCTCAAAGAGCAAAACTCAAAGTGGCAACTTTTCACCCTTTCATGTTACCAACTAGTCTCTTATATGAATCTTGTAGAGTGAGAGTAGAGAATCAGTTAGACAGCTATTCATAATGAGTATAGTACTAAAGCAGCACGCAGCCCTGCCCTACAACACTGAGTTATGTAACAAAAGACGGAAAGATATAGTTTGATCTAGCCTAAACAATCAGGTTCACATTCGTTAACATCCAAATTTTATATCCACTCCTTTATAAAAAACTGAATGCGTAAGCTAATATCATCCCCTTAATTTCTACAGTTATGAGAATATCCTTAAAGATACTCTTCAAAGTAGTAGGAGTACCTTACCAAGCCAATCCTTAATTTAAAAATCTAAAGCAAGACTATGTTTGTCTATTAAATCCTCTATAAGTAAATAATAGATAGATAGATATACTGTTTATTTGCAACTAAAATGACGACAAGAGATGACTAGCAGTGGTGTTGTAGTGCGAGTACCTATTAGTTATAAGTAGATTAGTTTTACCGCACCGCAATCTTCTACTGCAACGGCGCTGGGCCGTGAAGTGCTAACCGCTGAACAGATTTTTTTTTCTGTTGTAACAACCCTCACTCGTAGGGTCCGATGTAAGTAGATGCAATGTCATCTAAAGTTATCGCGCGGCGCCAGAACTTCAGATTATCGCAGGCTGCGGTGCAAGTCTGAAAACAGGAATTATCTACTCTTGCTCGCTTGTTTGTTCTTTCATTGGTATTTTTTTGGTCACTGGCACATATATCAATCTAAAGTCACTGGATTTATTTAGAATTATCATTATTATCATAAGTAGTAGAGTTATTTGTTAAGGGCTCGTCCGGGGAAGTACTGCCATCATGCCTATTTCTGCCGTGAATCAGCTGTGCTGTGTTTCGGTTTGAAGGGTGTGAAATTACAGGTACAAGAAGCTTATCATCTTCATGCCTCAAGTTGATGGACGCAACTTGAACGTTGCACGTTCCAAAAAACGATAAAATGCATTTTGATAGGTAATTGTTACCACTTAACATCAGGTGGGTCATGTGCTTGTTATATCTTCAAATACCATCAATCAAATAAATAAAAAATGAACGCAGGGTGTTGCATCGTAAGGCACATTCACAGCATGATAAAAAAGTAATAGGTTCTCTATTGCGTCGTTATAATAATCTTGTATATAGTCGTTGCTCATTAATCCTACATAGGATGTCTCGCTGCCACTGAGAGCGCGCCTGAGTGGCAGCCACTCCACGCTTCTAGGGATTAGCTGACTATAGTGTGCGCTCAACTGCTTACCCCAAGAGCGTGAGGTAAATATATACTTGTATTGTACTTACTTATTTACTGAGCGTTGCTTAGAGTGAACCTACTTTAGGTTTTCTGTTTTTTAGTCGTATGAATGTGAAAAAAAAAATTATGATCGCTGGAGTTTTTTCAAACCTTAGCCTAGTGATGGCCAAGGTCAGGCCACAGATAGCCAGATGTTCTGCCGGCGTGTTGGATCAACGATATTGCGAAAGTGAGCATAATGGATGAGAGACGCACAAGACAGAGGAGGCTGGCAAATACTAAGGGAGGTCTTTACTCAGCAATGGGTGATTCTGGGCTGAGCTGATGATGATGATGATGATGAATGTGACTAGCTCTGGATGGAGAGGAATGCTGGATTGACCAATGAAAAAGCCGGGTCCGACATCTGAACCGCGCGACATAATTAAATGCGCTTAGCATCAGCACAATTGTGTGATCTGTTAGATGACTAATGGCCTGAAATCTGCAAAGAATATCTGAAGTATTAAAGGATAATTGATAGCGTAAGAAATAGTATAATTATAATTTTTATAATATGTTTTTTTTTATTTCCACGCCACTGAAGAACAGCTGAACAAACTGGAGCGGTTACTAAACCTTTGGATGAGATACCTCTACGGACTACGCAAGTACATCTCATACTACCGCTCTCAGTTAAAATGGCTAAACATTTGTTATCATACACACATACTCGGTCTCCTGTACTGCATTCTCAACAATTTTTTGAATGCAATGTGTACGATATATTAACAAAATCCCAAATGATATGCTTAATTTATCTGTAAATAAATTCAAAAATTTTGTTAAACGTAACCTCTGTAATAAAACTTATTATATAATTTCTGATTATTTAGATGACAAAAAAGTTTGGGATGAAACTGTTTCCAACTCCCTCAAAAACAATATTACATTGTTTATAATATAATATATAATAAACTTTGTAAAAAACAAGACTTTAAAAAAATATAAGGCAAGCAGATTTTCTTGCCAATTCTTCTCTGTTTGGTCGCGTTACGAATAAGTTTAGTTTTTGTTTACTGTATGTGCTTATTGCATAAACATATTTTGATTTTGATTTTTTGAAAATATTAGTAGTTTAGAATTCTACATCGGAGGTGACCAAAGGCATTCAAACATTACCATTATTATTGTACATTTGTGTTTTGTGTGTTATTGTTGTATACTATAAGTGCTTAATGAATAAACTTATTTTGATATTGATTTTGAACAATCCACTCTCTCCCAATTACCTTAAAAAACGTTTCTCCCCTCTATCTGCCTAAAATCGTCCTCCCCGTTCTTCACCATTGTCTCCGATGAAATACCCCCGGACACAATACCTCTTTCTACAATGATTCATTTATTGTGTCTGCTATCCATCTGTGGAACTCTCTAGTAGCAGATATTCGTAGCTCTGTCTCCTTAGGTATCTTCAATCCAAACTTTATAAGCATTTTATGTCTCTACAAAATAGTCAATGAAAAAATTGAGCTTCTAGGTATTATGTACTATAAGTAATTCATATATGTGTATGATAATTTAGTCTTTAAATGTAAGTTTATTTTTATCTTTAGTACCTGTATTCTGTTTTATGATTATTATTTCCTTCTCTATCTCATTTATAAATTTTTAGAGTTATGTTATATTTTTCTACAATTTCATTTATAAAATTTGCAGCACTACCAATCTATGTCCACACTACAAAAAGTTTATCTGGAAGAAAATGCTATTTAGAATTATGTTCGCCTGTGTACGTGTACTTTATCTTGTGCAATAAAGAATTTTCTATCTATCTATATATACAAAGCATGGAAGCTTAGATCTAATGCCACTGAGCGGTGACCCATCCAAATAATGGCGGAGGATGTCGGGCAAAATTTAGAGTTTAGAGGAACCACAGATAAGAACTATAAAGTGGGCTTCTATTATAATTTTTTTTATGATACTTAAAAATGGACCAATCACATGGCTCACCTGACGTTGACTGGACCTATCACCAAGCATTGCATCATAGATCTCTTCTTTGGAACGTGCTCTTCGATGCAACGCCCTGCGTCCATCAACTTGAGGCATGATGATGATAAGCCTCTTGTGTCTGTAATTTCACTGGTACCCACAACCTTCAAACCGAAACACAGCACAGCTTTAAGGCAGAAATAGGCATGGTGGCAGTACTTCCCTGGACGAGCCCTCCACAAAGAACTCTACTACAACAAAAAAATTGAGTTTTTAATGATTAATTAGTGATGTTGTGTCAGTTGGAGTCACGCCACAATGGTTTCAAATCTTTTGTGGGGCGTGTTCCGACTGCTGACGACCTTTACGAAGGAAGAATTTTGGCCGAAGAATGTGTTGTTTCGTCGCTTTCGCGGGCAGTCTAATCTCAAAGTCCTAGAGTCTTGTTTGGAGGATATTATGTTTCCTGTATAGATTGGGTCAGTAAAATAGTGTGTACCAACTCGTAATCTCGTGCCTTATTTAATAACTCAGTTGCAAACCGTTTTTACAAACTTTCACTGTTTTTCAATTTTCTAAGCCAACCTCACCTGCACGTGGTGCACCCTGCTAAACAACGAACGGGGCTCTGGCGGCCGGCTGATTGCGGCATAGCACAGTCTACATCGGCACATCTAAATCCCCTGGCCACCAACGGGCAGCAGCGTTGGTGGTGCGAGAAGCTGTGCCCTGCGATCCCCAACCCGCATGCCCAGCGTGGGGATTATGGGTATATCCCCCCTCTATTAGGGGAGGCCTATGTCCAGCAGTGGACTGATATAGGCTGGTGTGGTGGTGTGGTATCGAATGTACGCGTGGACAGCGTACCCTGACTACGCGTATACAAGAACGCGCTATCCGTACCCAGCTTTAGGATTTTCAATTTACATTCTTTGAATTTCGACAGTTGAAATGTCAAAAATTGCAAATTGTCCTGTGCCGACCATTTCCAACACAATACCTCTTTCTACACGGATTCATTTACGGTGTCTGCTATCCGTCTGTGGAATACTCTTCCAGCGGATATTCGTAGCTCTGTTTCCTTAGGAATCTTCAAATCCAAACTTTATAATCACTGTAGTTGTGTGCCACAGCAGCAAAAAGGCCTCGACTCAGCATTAATGCCTTGCCACTGTGACTCAACACCTTAGACCCTAGGCTGAGTAGAATCTTTAAAAGCTAGATTTAATTAAATATTGGAGGGTGATGACAGTATCTCCGATTAATCTAGATTATGGGGTATTATTATTTAACATCAATAATAGAAATATAAATACACAAAATGCACATATTTCGTATTAAAGATATTTTATAATTATTTGTTAAATTTACAATAATTAATTATATAAATTCCGTATTTATTCGGATCGTGAGTTAGAGCTCGACATTGCTCGACGAGCATTGTCTTAAGGTAGTTAGTCTTACTCTCGTATTCGGTACCATGGTGAATTCCTGCTCAATAATATGCTTTATTTCTAAATAATAAAACTGTCAGGTTCCCTTTTAAAGAAGTTGGGAGGTTAAAGATGTTTGAGATATGCACTATGTAACCAGGTATCGTAGGATATTAAATGAAGTACCTTGTTCACGTGTTCACTGACTCGAACTCACTTAGAGAAATAAAATACTGAAACTCCTATTATGATACGCGTATGTGCATTTTTAGGTTCTTTACATATAATCAGTCAAACTTCTTGACTCCTGTAAGCCAGCCGTACCGGGGGGCCCTCGCCTTCCTTCAGTTTTATTCATTCACCCAAGCGTCCCCATGCTATCCCATAGTTTTTTTATAAACTCGCTGGTTTTTTATCTTTGCATTTGGCAACTTAAACATGTGCGAGGGTCTGTTAAGGTCTTTTAAGAAACCAAAAATGTACTTTTTATTACCAGCTCTATTTGTCAGAGGCTTTGTTTAAGAAAAAAAAATATTACTCTATTGAAATTCCTATATTATTTAAGTTTTGGTACTGGGTAGTCACACCACGGAGAAGTAGCTACACAAATGTTATCTGGAATAAATGCTAATTAGCATTATGTTCGCCTGTGTACTTGTTTTATATTGCAATAAAGAATTTTCTATCTATCTATCAATCTATTTTGGTGTGCATCTGAGTTAATAAAGGTCTCAGAACAAATCACTTGTTTTGTGGGCGCCAGCCGTCAGCAATTGAAATTAATAGGTAATATTTCGTTATAAATGAAAAAAATAATTACTTACCGTTTCATAAAGCTTATTTTTTCCACTATTACTAATGCAAGGTACAGCGCGATATAAATCTGCAAATCCAAGACTTCGTGACTTATTTCTAGGCCTGCGGGTGCCACGCGAATCTCAACCTTAAACTCTAGTATTTTCTACAATTCTTGCTTGGGCTAAAAGCCTTTTTGATAAGAATGGTATTCGTGATGTTTTTACTTGGTTTGACCCTGCCTTCCAATGTCATGGCAACACTTGCTATTCATACCTCCATCCATCTCTATGTATCCATACCTTCTTAGTCGTATTAATGCGGTTTCTCCTAGAAATTCCCGTATCAAAGGTTGGTCGCAGGTTCTAGTCCTGCCTAGGTCTTAAACTTTTGACACATTTCGAAAATCAGAGATAGGAGAAAGAAGCTATTTCGCGGACATAGAAAGGACAGGAATTCATGCTCCGCATCCACCAAAGCACCAGTAAAATTAAACCTATAATAATGTCAGAATGACAGCTTATATTATGAAGACCTTGCTGGTGCAATAAGTGAAAAGCCTGCTAAGGCGAAAGAGGTCACAGGTTTGATTTCCGCTGCAGGACAAATGTTTGCATGATAGTCCGGGATGCAGCACCGCGTACTTATTGTCTCTGATACCCACAACACAAGAGAGCATCTATGTATTAGTAGGGTCAAGATTATAACTAAATATGTGAGTTAATTTTCACACTAATATTTTATGTAAATACGAAAGATTGTGTTAGTGTGTGTGTTCGTTCCCACTCAACTTCGAACGGCTGAACGGATTTCAATGAAACTATACTTGATTTATGATCTGGATTAGCAAAAAGATTTTTTATCCAGATACACGCGAGCGAAGCTTGGGGTGGAAGCTAGTGATATTTATTAACCACTAGCCTTCGACCACGGCTTGCGTGGTGCCCCGATAGAAAGTGGCAGTATTATTATAAAGTTCAATTATAGGTGTAGACCTACACAACTGCAAAAATTCAGTTCAGTATTGTTAGCTCAATTTTAGTTCTGGTGTGATTAAAATTAAGTAAAAAATCTCTTTATTCATTTAGCACTCAAAGTACACTTTGAATAGTATTTTTTTTTATTTACACCCATTCGTAACGCGACCAAACAAGAAGAAGAAGAAGAGAAGAATTGGTAAGAAACTTTGCTTGGCTTATATTTTTTAACGTCGTTGTTCTTATTAACTATAACATTGTTTTTGATGGAGTTGGAGGCAGTTTATTCCCAAGATTTTTTGTCATCTACATAATACAATCTTTTATGATAGGCTTTTGTACTGAGATTACGTTTAACAACATTTTTGAATTTATTTACAGATAAATTAATCACACGTCATTTGGACTTCAAAAGATTGACTAACTTTATGAAGCCTTACATTAGGAACAGCTTGTTTATTCTTATTTCTAGTGTTATCATTATGATTGTCGCTATTTTAACAAACAAATTAATATGTTTTCGGACATACATTAAGTTATAACAACACACATCCGTCCATAAAACTTTCGCATTATTAACAGTATGTAAGATTCCACTCTGCTTAGGTGGAAACCGTCCCTAACCCTCAAGTGTCAAAGTGTAGAGGGTATCGGTCCGTGCTCAAGCGGCAAGCCAACTGTATCTGCCGGCAAGGTTAATCGCTCTGAAGATCTGCCGAGGTCAAGAGCGTTTTACAATTCTACATCAGTTTAGCTATAGTTTATTTTTGATTGAAACTTTGGGGTTAAATCAAGCTATTGAACTTTGAAGGTACTGAGTGAAACTTTTGTGTATCTCGAAATAAGCTAGACTATCAGATGATCTCTATATAGCGCGTGGCAGTTGAGGGTTCAATTACCTATACAAATAATATGTTTATTTCAAAACCAATAGATACCAACTACCCGCCTACTCACATAAATATATAAAATTTAATGGTAATGCAGTTATAAAACTTATAAAATGGGTAGGTACTATCAACGAGATCATCCAGCAAGGTCCAGTTTATGTATCATTTTTGATGAGAGGGTATCTAGAAATGAGTCTTGCATATTAAAGTTAACCAAGACTGTACATAACTAAGTATAAAAATAAGCCAACAATTTATATATTTTTAAGTTAGTTCATCATCATCATCCACAGCCTTATATATTTATCCACTGCTGGATATAGGCCTCCCGGAGTGTGTGCCATCCACCACGGTTAGTTACTTACAATTAAATAAATAATTCCCTACCTAATAAAATAAAATAATATAAATATATCCTAATATAAATTACTCATACATCACCGGAAATCGAGAAAAACCGTTTTTTACCCTTAAAAACTCACCCCCATCCCCTTCCCGACCTCAGATCGCCCGTAAATTATTTTTCCTTTCATTTTTATAATATTTCCCTCCTTTTCTAATGGGTTTCATCCTACTATTATTTTTTTTCACTTTTTATTATTTTTCAAGGCTTCTACCCTGGTCTATCAGTGTAGGGTCTTGTTTTGTATTCTAGCTTTTGTCGTGTATTTCTTAGGAATAATGTAAATCCTGTTCTGTTATAAGCACACATACTATACTCGTAGTATGTAGTATCGTAATGTACCATTACAATTAGTGTTTAATATCATGCTGTGTACCTACTGTTGTCTTAGTTTTTTTGATAATAAAGAGTTTTTCTTATCTCTTTGTAAATAGGTAGGGATTAGATACCTGCTAGTATTTTCTGCAGTCACATAAATCCTTGATATCACACTAGGATACTTTTCTGTATCATGGATATCAGGAACAATGAGTATACCATGGCACAACAATACACAGAACCGGAGTTTGTAGTCAGCTATTTACTAATAGCATTCGCCCTCGGCTTCACTGACATCATTAAATCCAAGTCACAACCTATGTATATTTCAAGGTTCATTAACCAAATCCATTTAGCCGTTACAGAGTTGATTGGATCAAATACTCATACACACTCACACACACAAACTTTCGCATTTAGTAAGTACTGACTGTAGTAACCCAGAATCACTTTGACTTTAGAATTGAGGAGCTGGCAATACAGATTTAAATTTCAAAGTGCGATCAAGAAAAGCACAATACGTCATTTTGTATGAAAGTAGAAAAATCACCTTGTCCGCACCGTTCTAAGTAATCTGCCCACACACTGAGCAAGTAATTTCCTTCTAAACATAGCCCGTGCAGCCTATTATTGCAGAATTGGCCCTCATTGCAACCGTACTCCGCCCTGCTTTTATAACGGGCAATAAAAGCAGCGAGCAGCGGAATTATTTTTGTAAATGCCATTTCTTTGATTGCTAGCCCGCTAGCATAGCAGGAAACATGAAAAAGCCTAGATAAAAAATAATGCGTTTCGCTAAAAATACAATCCAAATGCCAATATATTCGTACCTCAGAGGGCGAATCACAAATCACCTTTCGTATAGTTAGTGTAAATGAGAAAACACAGATGAAAGAATGACTAACACTTTGCCAGTACGCAAATCTTTACGATACGAATTCCTATAATATTCGTGATAACAAAAATACTACTACTCGCCCTACTGGTCTTGTTTACTTGACTTGTTCTTTTCAAATTCTTCTTCGCTTTGAATGCTGATTAACATACCACCGTACCTGCTGCAAGACGTTCTCGCAGTCAACATGTTAAAATAATTACCAGTTAAATTACTAGAAAGGCCTTTAAGTGTCCTCGCTCTCGTACGCTAACACGCTGACAATGTGTTGTCCTAGGCTTGTTTTCTATACAAATTGAGATACTTGTATACAGTATAAAAGTCTGCGGCCCCGTGCTACGCGTGTGCGCGGATAAGGGCCAAAATTCGATGTCCCGTCAGTCTCTAAACGGTTTCGTAGCCCCATTTCCGTAACATCCATAGATACCGCCAAGCACTATCTTCGCCAGCGTTGCAGGTGGAAGCTCATTTATTACTGGTGTTATTCATGAATCCTGTCTCCCTATTGTTATTTAGAAACAATGTACCGAGGATGAGGAATAGTTCTGAAGCAAAGACTTTAATCTTTACCTGGAGAAAAGTAAGTACATTATTTTCATTTGTTTATAGACTCATGTATATTAAAATATATTGTAGTGTTACAGAAAATAGTATTTTTATTCTATAAATACACTGGTTTGGGATCTATAGATAGATATGACCGCGCGGGAGTGGATAGCCAAACGAAGAGGTGAGTGATGAGCCGCATGTGTGAACGGCACCACCCTCATGGCTCGTCTCGTCATTTACCTCGTGACTTGCTTGCTCGCATCCAGAGTTTCAAACGGACGCAAACCAAAATGTATTTATTTTCCGAAAGGTTTACAGTTTACAGTTAACAGGCATAGGAAAACAATGTTACAATTATACTACTAGGACGTTTTAGTGTGCCCTTGTAGAGTCTATTACATGGACTCCTCGCTCTAACTAAGCTTTCTAAACAAACTAGAAAAGGAACTAGAAAGAAAGAAAATAATTTATTTTTACCGAATAACATATAAAAATTAAAACAAACATTTTTTTTACTTTAATAACATACCAACTTAATAACTAAAAAACATGCTTTTACTTAGGATTAAAAATAGGTACCTATCTCAGGTTTAGGTATGCCGCATTGACACGTCAGTAGACAGGTACCTAAGTGCTGATGCAGCGCTGGTTTTCAGATAAGGCATTCTGTGAAATTACTATTATTTATTTTGTACACGAATATCGAGTGAACTAACTGACCTAACATTCGGCAATTGTGAGAATGATCGTGTCAATACTCTATGGTAATAGTTTCATCGAACTTCTCGTCGAGTGACTTGAGACGGGCCGTCGACGAATGTGTAAGCTGATTGAAAGTCAAACATTTAACTTATCCTACATATGGACTAGTCAGTAGCCATGGTTGATGCTCAGACCTTAGAACATTAGAAAATCTATCACTTCAGCCTCTGTGAATAAACGTTCTCTCCAAACAATTAGATTCCAACGGAGGCATTACGTCGAAGGTAATTTTGAAATTGAATGTTATTAAATAATTTCTTAGTTTTTATAGTTAATTTATTTAATGAATATAATTATATGCTATACAACGGATTACCATTTTTTTTTGTTTTACCTAATGATGTTCCATATACATCAAATTATATTCCACTTGACATAAGAATTAAATGTGACACTGATGTAATGTAAAAAAATATTATTAAACAAGAGCTATTATAAAATTGACGAGGCCCTGGCTGATAAATATATATTTTGTGATAATGATAAATTTTAGTCGACTATTTTTTTTTTTTCTTATTATAATAGTCTTTTCAAAGGAATATATTTAGATTTTAAATGACTTATACAATGTAATGAAGCATTTAGCTGATTCTTTATATGAATAATGTTGTACTTTTTTAATAAGTAGTGAATAAATTTGTATTCTATTTTGCTATACATTATTCCGACGGATCTAAGCACATAATTATTCCTCAAGAAAAATAAAGATTATTATTATGATTATGATGAAACAAGCACATGATCTATCTAATAATACGTGGTAACCAATACATATGACAAAGCATTGCATCGTAGATCACGCATTTTTGAAATCTGTCCTACTCGGTATATCAACTTGAGGCATGAAGGCCCTTTTGTGCCTATAATTTCTACGGCACCCACACCCTTCAAATTGAAACACAGCCACGCTCCTTCACTGTAGAATTAGGCGTGATGGTAGTACTTCCCTAGAGGATTTAGAAGAAATTTTTTTGATTATTTTTAGTATTAGTAGAGCTCTTTGTGAAGGGTTACAAAGATCTCTACTAATACTATAAATAATCAAATAATATGCTTCTAAATCTTTATTGTACATAGAAACATAATAAAAAATAAGTTTACTTACAGACTATGTACAAAAGCAGAATAAGAATGGACAAACAAAGTATTGACGTGCGTCTTCAGGCTGGTGATGATGATAAAACCCAATTTATAACAATATTCATAAATGAATATTACAACGGTCACTTGATACTGCTCAGAACATTTATGGTTTTCTTCAACTCAAATATAAATTCCAGTGAAGCCGCAAGTGCTTAGTGTTTGCATAGGCTACAGTATTACACAAATAAAGGGGTATTACAGCTCCGGTAGGAGTTACACAATAAGTCTAGACTCTAGAGCATAAAAACCTGTTAGCTGTTAAAATTAATTCTTTGTTGGCTCGAAGATAGGCTATATAAGATTTGTTTGTTAGGTTTATGAGCTTTGGATCTTATTTAATAAAACTTTTATGCCGTTATGCGCGTAAAAACTCAGAACTTTACATCTAATTTAGATGATTTGTACCTACACAGCACTCACTGTGTTGCAATTTGATCAGTACAGAGTCCCCGCTGTAGTGCTTGGGATATGATTAGGAGCAGGCCCAGCATCTATTGTAAACATAATTAATATCCTCTCAGCCTAGTTAGCCTAATGCATAGGAAAGTCATGTGGAGCTAAGCCCTGGGTTTCCTCTCGATGTTTTCATATCAACCTGACTCAACCACTGTGCGGAAAAACTTATGAGTTTATCTAAAGAAGACATGTGATGCACTTCGTAACGTGGCAATTCCCATACAAAATTACCAATTATGATTTCTTCATTCATTTTGAGTTTTTTCTAAAACAACCCAATATTGAGGCAAACATAACAGAAACAAATTCAAATCGGTCGAGGGATTTTCGAGTTTTTGCGAACCCGCACGGCAATTGACTTTTATATATCACTAGCTCCCGCCCGCGGCTTCGCTCTCGTGTAACGCGGTTTAAAAGCATATGTATGAATGTTATTCTGGTCTAGAAGTAAATTATGTGCAAGATTTCAATACAATCCATCATCATAATCATCAGCCTATAGCCGTCTTCTGCTAGACATAGGCCTTCCCTAATGAGTGCTATTGCGCCCTGTCCTCAGCTTAACGCATTTAGCCTCTACCAGCAGTTTTTCGCAAATCATCTATACACTTGGACGGAAGCGTCCTACATTACGTTTGTGGAGCAGCGGTCTCCTCTCAAGAACTCGTACAAACAACTTGTACACTCACCACACCACCACACCACACCAGCCTATATCAGTCCACTGCTGGACATAGGCCTCCCCTAATAAAGGAGGATATGCCCATAATCCCCACGCTGGGCATGCGGGTTGGGGATCGTAGGGCACAGCTTCTCGCACTACCGACGCTGCTACCCGTCGGTGGCCAGGGGATTTAGATGTGCCGATGTAGGCTGTGCTATGCCGCAATCAGCCGGCCACCAGAGCCCCGTTCGTTGTTTAGCAGGATGCACCACGTGCAGGTGAGGTTGGCTTGGGTTCCGAAGATGGGGGTTGGAACCCCGTACACCCCAGTACACTCAAGAACAATACAATCCGTTAGTTTTCGCATGAAAGAAAGACTAACATTTCACTTTCACACAACTTTTACCTTTATTATGAAAGTAGAATATTTAAAATATATCGTTAAACTATTAATTTTATTAGCCGAGCCCATGTATTACCTTGCACTGAACTAAATTTCAATACTCCGAAAATTAAGCATTAATTCACCCGTAAGCATATGAAAGCCAGGGTCAAAGTCGGTCCTAAGCTAAATAAGACAAACTCGTTGGGGCATGTCTTACCGCAAGCTGCTTTACGACCCCTACCGAAGTGTTTGAGCTTTTGCACAGTCAGCCGAAGGTACGAATACACCTAGTCAATGGTCCAAGTATGTTTGAGCTTCTGACGATGTCCAATGACTTTAAAATTCGGATGATGTAGATAGTATTTGCTCTCATTCTTTTGCATACGTTTATTTCGATTGGTTGAATTTAGCGCTAAGTAAAATTTTATATGGGGTTCTTGTCATTTGTAATAGTCATGTTCAAGTCACGACCTTAGTCTCGATTATGTAAATAAAATTAATTCGTATTCTTCTATACGAGGGAATATTTAGGCCAGTATCGAATAAGTTTGAAGAATGTATGAATCGTTCTATAGTGTTTTGTTAGTTATGAAAGTGTAGTGTACCCGCTCGACTCAATTTGCACGTGGCAGTTGCGGCGAGCAGAGCACGTGCTACAGCGATACAATTTTGTGCATTGTCATTCGACTACCCTTTAAATCCTATCCTACTAGCCTATCTTACTTCGTATTAATATTATAAATGCGAAAGTTTTTGAGTATGGATGGATGAATGGATAAATGTTTGTATGAATGTACTCTTTCACGAAAAACCACTGAACGGATTTGCATAAAACTTGGAATATACATAGTATGTGACCTGGATTAAAACAAAGGTTACTTTTTATCCCGGTTGGTACCATGCGAGTGAAGCCGCGAGCGGAAGCTAGTAACTCATAATATACTCTACACGTTCCATTCATACATTTTCAGGTCAGGTTGAGTGACGATCGCGGGCCCTGGGCATGGTGCGAAGCAGCAGCAGCCCTTGCTCTAGGCAAGTGTGTTCTAGGCGTATTGAGGCGGGTGAAAATATCTCTTCATTAACTTTTATTGCTGACTGTACTTATCTTCATACTATGCTAAAATTCATTCTTGTGGAAAATTATGAACATTATTTTATGATTTTATTAAATTCATAACAGACGTTAATTTATTTAAGAGGTTTCGTAAAATTTATTTTTACATAATTTTTATCTATTTTGATGTAAAGTAAAAAGTGAAGATAAATTGATAAAAATAATAATTCAACTATTTTTTAATAATATTAGAATTGTTACTCTTCTGTACTACGTATTTGCGATATGCTACAGGAAACCAAAACTTTTCCACGTGGTTCAGACTCTTTTTTGATTGCAGGTTTAATACCCTGAACTATGTAGTTGTTCAACAATTTTTACATTCAATCTAAACTTATATTAAATAAAAGTTTGATCGGTAAATTTTTAATTTCCGTAATTATTTTAACTCAAATTCCAAGTAATGTTTTATTCATTGTTTGAAAGCTCACTTTGATCGGAAATTAAAAGATATTGTTAATGATGCAAATTGATCAATTGAATTTTGAGATTCAAATGTGTTAATCATCACACTTATTCGTTCAACAAAATGACAACTACACAATAGCACCCGCCCACAGTCCACTGCTGAACATAAGCCTAATATTAATGAGGATATGCACATAATCTCCACACAAGGCATGTAAAAAATAGTAAATTGTGCCACAAGGACCAAAATTATGTATTGAAGCCCAGAGCATTTGTTTGAATCCAGAGCGAAGCGAAGGATTCTAGAGTAGAATCCCGAGCGTAGCGACGGGTTCTAGAGTAGTCAGTGCATTTTAAATTTATACCAAATTTCAAGTCGGTAGCTGTTGTAGTTCCTGAAATAATCAGCTGTGACGGACGGACGGACGGACAAAGCGGCACCATAAGGGTTCGTTTGACCGGTTCGGTAACGTCACCCTAAAAATGGAAGCGATCGCCTGCGACTGAGCTTTTAGACGATCGATTTTAGTCACCAGCCGCCGCTACACAGTCAAAGTCGGATGGCAGTCTACTATGGAACTTGCGATTTTAGTGACCTGTCAGTTGAAATGCCATTTATTTTTAAAGTGCGGTTGAAATCGTGTGACTTTAGTCACCCGTGTAACCCCGCATTAGTAGCAGCGTACTATACTCTACTATACTAAATACTATGCGCTGGTACTATATCGCATATTTATACATAATAGACATTTAATCACAATATTCATTGTACGTACATTGGTGTATACAGATCTTATACCTATTCAAAATAATCTAAAATAATAATAATAGTAAAAATTAATTAAACAAGGAAAAGTCAAAAATATAGTGACATGTACCTACTTTTAAGTTTAAAAGGATCCCTCGATAATCCAACGTTTTAATTTAGTTTTAAATGAATACATACTCGGAGCCTGAGTGACAGTATCAGGGAGTTTGTTGTAGACTGTCGGTCCCATGACGTGTGTCAGCTTAGATTGTACATGTACAACTAAATGCGGAAATACCACAGCACCCAATAGTCACGTGTCCAACACATGGGTCTCCTAAGTCATCGGTGGTAGGAACTACGAGTAGATGGTCCTACAACATCAGATGCGGAACTAATATCTGTTTAGCAACGTAACGTAATGTGGGACGCCCTCAAGTTTCAAGTTTCATTTATTTAGCGTAAAAAATAACATTACAGATGCTTACGATCTAAGGCGTAACATTTACGGAGTCGGACACAGATAAACAACTAACACTTTACAATAATAGAAAGAAAGAGAGTGGGTACCTACCATAGAATTTCATAAATAAAAATATAACAGAAAAATATTTATATATAAAACTACTTACTTAGTTGCCTACAATAATAAAATAAATAAAAAAATCTTCTTACTTCTACATAAATCGATCCTTACAGGATCTTCCTTAATTTAATACTTATATTCTAAGTTTTCGCAATAAAGCAGGCAGAAATTCTCTATAGCCTGCCAATTATTCGCAAATACATCAAACAGTGGGTTCGATGCAGAGAGGGTATTAAGGTGGCGCTGTGCCCGGCATATCGGCGACTGTTGGCGTGCTACAGTACGGGCGTGCATCACTGCGAATAGTGGCACTCTCCCAGGACGGAATCTGGTCAGGTGCGGCGTGAAAGGCTGCTGGTAGAAGCTGGTTGCATCGAGCTGATGACAAGGCGTAATGACGCTCATTAGGGGAAGCCTATTTCCAGTGGACTATTATAAACTGGTGATGATTCAATCATTTGTCTCGCAGCGGGAAACGAACCAACAATTTCTTCAGTCGTTTTAATTCTTGTTGAGTATGATGATGATAAAAATAAAAATAACACATTTCGTTTGAACAAAGCAGGCTGGGTCGATGTTAATGAGACTTGAAGTCAATTTTAAATCTTAAAATTGGATTCAGATTGACGAAACTTAAATTAAAATCGTGAACGTGACAGGCTGTAGTTAGCGCAGTAAATAAATGAGTTTTCACTGTTTTGATTTTGACGAACTGTTGAGAATGTTAGAAGCGTTAAAA
Organism: Horisme vitalbata; assembly: GCA_951804965.1. NCBI lineage: Eukaryota > Metazoa > Arthropoda > Insecta > Lepidoptera > Geometridae > Horisme > Horisme vitalbata. Next base: position 2,236,054 of record OX638090.1, read on the forward strand.
GTAACTGGATGTTGCTCTTCAATAAAAAAGTGATACACGTCTTATTGTTGGTACCTCAGCAAGGATTAACTTTTTAAGATAAAGATAAAGAAAAATTAATTTGAGTCACACAATAAGTTTACAAATAAACAATAGTAAAGTGCTTAAATATAATACGTAAAATAGTGACACAAGAAGGTCACCACTCAGCATATAAATAAATATATAAATAAATAATGCGGGACGTAATCACACAGCATCATGTAGCCCCAAACTAAGTAGAGCTTGTATTAAGGGAACCACATGATTGATATACTACACATATCATTTTTTTTTTGTAAATACATACTTATCGTACATATGCTGCAGAAGCATGAGAAATCGATGAATTTGTTTAAGTAAAGTACGTAAGCTTTCATTATTGAGCTGAATCGTAGCTCGTAAACAAACTTTTGTATAGAATCGACAACCCAGGTTAGCTTTTGCGGGCTAAGAAGTAAGTAATTTCAAACATGTATTGTAGTATAGAACAAATAAAAATAAATTAGTTTTTACTTTTTTGACGAACTACTGAGAATGTTAGAAGTAACTGGATGTTGCGCAGATTACCGTCGTAGGCGTACGAATGTTTATTCACCGCGAAATTGTCAGTGCCAAAACTTTCGTAAGGTATTAAGATTTTTAAATTGTTTATTTTCTGGTGATTTTGGGTGTATAAATTACTAAGTAGGTGTTCACCGGGACCTACATTTTCTTCTATGTTTCTAAGGGTCTAATAAGGTTCAAATTGTAAGAAAAGATGAGGATAATTGAAGTTGCAAAATATTGGGTTTTCCCACAAGAAGTTTGTGAAATACTCATGGACACGGACTTAAAACGGTCCTATGAGTACCTATCTCTTAATAGTCCTTCGATTATCTTTCTTGGAAAAAGGCAAATAGAGTAAGTTACCTATTAAATGTATGTTCCACCTAATTTCTCTTACTGTACCTAGATATAGCATTTTAGACTTTACTGCACACAGTGTGCTAGAGAATCTAATTTGAAAACTGATAAACATTTTCAGACCGCGAGTGTACGTCCACTGCCTGTGTTACTATAATAGTAGCTATATGTGTACAAACTCGTAATATTAAATTATTTTGTTGTAAACTATTATTGTGAAATCTATAGTATTTCTGACATGTCAATGTTATGCAATGTTACATAATTGTGAAATAAATTAAATTAAAAATGTATTATATAAGTATATGCTAAAAAAAAATGATTGCTAACATGATCTCAGAAAATAAATAAATAATAATACTGGACATTGTCACATTACAATCTAAGCAGAGCTTACGCTATGGGGGATATTACTTAGTATAGTTTTTTGTAAATAATTTTTGTAATACATCATTTTTATTTTCGTTATACATAAAACACACCAAAATGTTTACAGTTACAGTTACAGACGATTTTCAAATTATATCTTGCCTTATTTGGGCTAACATGATTTTTTTATTTTACCGAACTACTCAGTATCGAGGCGACTGGCATATACCCTAAGTATGCCCAGCAGTGGCCCGAAAATGACTGAAATGCTGAAATGATGATGATGATTATGAATATTTCAACTCAACTTTTGAATCACTAATTTTTTTCGGGTGTACTCATGACATTTAATAATTGTATTATTCTCGATGACTGCGAGTGGGATGGAATATCATTTTTCTAATTCATTCAATTTGCTAAATCCAGTCTTTTTCTTTCTGTAAGCGAAGCCTCCGATGGCCAGGAGCAAGAGGGTTAACGTGTCTTCCGAAGTATTTAATCGCTCAAATCTAAAAACCACTAAACGGTCACCCATCCAAGGTGATCGGGCAAAGCTAAGATTATCTGCTGGCATAGCTGTAAGCTACGCCACGAGCGCTTCCAGTGATCGAAGAAATTCAAGTTTCTTAAGTTTCTTCATGACCTTTGAACTAGCGGCTTATAATATAGAATCCTCAGACGTAAAAGTTTAGGTTGTATCCAAGTGTAGTTGTATCCAATCTAGCTTATCCAAGCGAGTAGAATTTTGCAGCGACCACGTGACTTAAAATGAAACTATTCATAAGCTCGATAAGCGTTTGTTGAAGTTATCTTTGAGCAAGGATTCGAAGTCACACATTTTTGAATAAACACACAGCTTATAGATTTTCTATAAAAAAACACATCCAAACTGGATATTATATAAATATTAAAGTTCTTAGAAAATAAAAGCCAATTACAAAACAAAGTGATCGATTTACTAGAGGCCATGTGAGAAATAAGCGGAATATGTTCCTGGAATCGAACCAACACTATAGACTTTCTCTACGCCAACTGCGATTTAAAATGTTTACACTTGTTTGTTCGATACCAGTCGTTTAGGTGGTTATTTGAACATTGATTAAAAGCAAATATCGTGCAAACTGAAACCAAAAACCAATTCGAAAATAATTACCAAATCCATCCTACTTTACAGTTTTATTTATTACAGTTTTATCCTGATGATTAAATAAATAAAACTGTAATGAAGCTGTCTGATTGATTGACTGATAGTGATAGACTGACTAACTGACCGACTGATTGACTGACTATCAATAGACAATAGAAAACCATTTATTTACCACTTGGCACACAATACTTAAAAACAACAGAATAAAGTACTGGTTGATAAACAGATGAATTCTGCCAATTTTCATGTGTGATCTCTAGGTGCATTCATAAAATAGTTCGTAAGCAATGACGCCTCTTTTTTCCCTAAAAACCTGTCAAACAAAAAAGTTAATGTGCGAGTTGACTCGCACATTGCGGACGTTATAATTCATGAGTTGAGATAACGAATAAAAACTATTTTCTTTTGAGAAATTACGGTTCTGAGAAACCTCTTGGTTTTATGGACCTAAAGTGATTTTTTTTGGCTCTAATCACTCATATTTTAAAAAATAATTCAACAACCTAAAATCCACTGCTAAACATAGGTCTCCCGGATTTTCATGAGGAAATCAGCCCCATCTTGCCTACAAACTTAATCTTGATCTTTATTTTTATAAAAGACAAAAATGTCTACAAATTTTCGTGCAAATTCGGTGCAATGTAGCTTTAAGTCATATTTGGCGTTAGTCTCTTATTCATAATTTCAGTCTTTGACAAAACTATGACAACCAATTCAATCCTGAATAAATTTTACTGTGAAGTTTTTCATACATTTTTAAATTCGCAACCAAAAACTCTATCTCCCATTACAATATTAAAATTTAAATTTAAAACAACGTGAACGAAACCACGAAACATATTTTAAATTATATTTTCAGGCAGTACTTGTATCTCATTATATCTGACCGCAACATCACAATTTGACTGAATTTTCGAAATATCCAGATTGGTTCGCCTCTTCACGGTACTAGAAAACTTCCTAGTAATGTGAAAATCTGAATATTCCATTTTAGGTAGTGGAGTAACAATATAAAACAAAGCTCTTCGAACTAGTGGCTGACTCTGCAACAACAACAACACCAGCCTATTCAGTCCACTACTGGACATAGGTGTCCCCTATAAAAAGGGGGATATGTCCGTAATATAATCCCCACGCTGGGCATGCGGGTTGAGGATCGCAGGGCACAGCTTCTCTTACCGCAGACGCTGCTGCCTGACTTAGCTGTGCCAGTGTTAGGCTGCGCTATGCCGCAATCAGTCGGCCGTCAGAGCCCCGTTTGTTATACAGCAAGGTGCACCACGTGCTGGTGAGGTTAGCTTGGGTTTGGGAGATGGGGGTTGTAACCTCTTACATCCCCTGCTGAGTCTGATGTAGTAATAAATAAATAAATAAAATAAATTTAGGGTCGTCTCACACCCGGTCAACTGGTCCCAAACTAGACAGAACCTGTTCTATGGGTATACACGAGACTGAGAAACATACATAGATATCTGATAGACTTATATAGACTTATAAAACACCCAGACACAGAACAAACGTTCATGTTCATCACACAAATGTTCGTCCTGGGCGGGAATCGAACCCACGAACTGCAGCCCAAAAGGCAGAGTTACTACCAACTGACTTATGAGGTCAGTCGAATTAACGAATGAGCTTGACGTGTTAATAACTTCGCTCATGCCTGGGCAGCCTGACCATCGAATTGATTGCACCATCAACTATAGAAAATGCCTATTTTCTAAGATGATCAAAGAAAATTTAAAAAAGACAGGCCGTAATGGCGCTCTTCGTGAAGGCAATATGTCCAGAAGTGGATTTCTATAGACCAATGACGATAGATAGATAAAATATTACTTATTGCACAAGATAAAACAAGTGCACAGGCGAACTTAATGCTAATTAGCATTTTCTTCCAGATACCCGATGATGATTGATGAAATGAAAATAGGAAGATCGATTAATTGAAGGATTCTGAACCTGAATAAATATAATAATTATAATTAACCTGCTAAATTATAACTACCTTCTGTGGTTTTGACCCCATATTTGTAGCGTCCTTCAAAAGTTGGGTATTTCATTTCTTCAAGGGCCGGCAGCGCATCAGTATCCTTAGCGCATATCTCTGGTGAAGTAAGTATCCCGCCTGTTCATCTGCCAGCTTTGGAATAAAAAATAAAAATATAATAAAAAAACTGTTTGGTCATTTTCTGGACAATGTCAGAATCATGCAAAGATAATCATTGAGAATCAAATAATTTTCACGCCTCAACTGTAAATAAATACTCATTAGTAAATAAAAAATTAATAAATTAGTATGGCAATGTTATCCGAAGCTATCGTAAGTATACCTAAGTACGCCTTACACTTGACACTATTAATCAAAGGTGTTAATATCTGACAGGTGACATAGCAGATTAGGGGATTCCCGTGTGAATTGTACATAATTAAACAAAAGCCATCAATCAGGTTAGTTCGCTAGACTGTCTTGATTAATGGACTAAATGCTATTACAAAATGGCAGGACAACAACAACATCACTAGTTAAACTCGTTCGATATATTGTCTTCCTTTATTAGAAACACATGTTTTATCTTGTTCAGTATATTTTTTTATAGAGTTTTCTCAATGTGAAACCGAGTAGTTTAATATCTAAGGACATTTCTTTTTAGGGGAGTTTGTGTGGGAGAAAATAAATACATGATAATATCAGACGATTAAATCCCTGTTAGATAATACTAACCTATAAAATAAGCTAACTAACAAAATGGGTTGTATCTGTACTGTGTAAATTATAGTAATAATAATTAATATTATTTTAATATATTAGACAGATTTTTTCATTCCTATTCAGTTTAGTAAACTTTTGGAATTAAAAATATTCATCGTCTTGTGATGCTTACTTTTAGGGTACTTGAAACCGTTTCTTGGGGTTCATACTCGTATTAAATGCCCGTATAAGCTATGGCTTATTATTGCTCTTACGTATGTTTGTGGCATTCACATTGAAATAATTGTTGCCGTCGAGTATTTCACAAGTTTTAAGTTTATACACAAAATCTTCCCAAATTAAGGTAACGTCCATATTGGCGCAATAGCCGAATAGTCGCTTGACACGCAAGAAGTGCAGATGCTATTACCGCTTTTCGGATCTGGTTTTTTGGTCATCATCATCTTCATTTCAGCTTTTATCAACGCACTGCTGGGCATAGGCCTCCTTTTGATCATGCCTTGATCCAGCGCTAGTCTGAGCTAGTATGGTTTTTTTGATATCGTCTACCCATCTCGCCAGTGAACGTCCCCTATTTCTAAGACCACAACTCGGTTAGTGCTGTAGTCTACCTGTCGTATTGGTTGATTACCATCTTTTGGCCAAAAATCGGCCAGCGCTCTGGTCCACCTCGTATTTGTAATGTATGATTTAATTTCTTTTGGGTGGCCTAGGTTTTGTGTTTTCTAGGTGTCGCCCTACATTTTTATTTATTTATTTTCAAAAAATCTTTTATTCTGCAGATATAAACTCCAACCATAGACTCCAGGGTTTTCAACATAATAACAATTTCTTCAGGATCGAATGCACATTCTTTCTCCAACAGACAACCCTATTATAAAGCGTTCGTTGCAATCCCCTATCCACACTAATCTAAGCTGACATTTTCCTTGTTTGAGCAAACTAGGTACTTTATTTTTATTTGACGTCCTCTGTGTGCGTGAACTATGGTCTTTGAGTTCGTGTTTGATTCCCACTGCGAGACAATTTTGCGTATGTCTTACCTGCAAATATTTTTACTATATGTTTTTATAAATATATATTATAATATAAGTACATAGTGACGGCCTCTGTGGTGCAGTGGGCGACGGCCTAAGACGCAAAAGGTTGCGGGTTCGATTCCTGCTGCGAGACAAATGTTTGCATGTTCTGTAGATATTTGTCTCGGGTCTGGGTGTGTTCTATGTATGATTTGTATGTATTTACAAAAAAAAAATATACAGTATATCTATCATGTGGTTCCCATAATACAAACTCTGCTTAGTTTGGGGCTACATGATGCTGTGTGAATATCGTGAGTCCCGCATTATTAATTTATTCTTTGTATATCAGTCATGTGGTTCTCACAATACGTAATCTGCTTGATTTTGGGCTAGATGTTGTGTGTTTAATGTCATTATTTATGTATATATTTATGTGGGATTATTTTATTTTCATTTCAAAACAGTCATCAGGCCTGTAACTCCTTAGCGTAAATATTTTGATGCAAGCGCTCGCGTCGAGGCTTCCTAGTTGATCATATTTTATGTTCTACTTCTCTAACTAGTAAAGATAACTATTACAAAAATAACTGTATGATGTAATATATCATGTCCCGATGTCAAAGTGGCCCCAAAACTATGGAGGGAAAAACAGTATTAAAAAAATTAAAGATTAAAAAAAAAATTAAGAAAATTAAAATTTTACTCTAAGGACGCTTGATTTTTCTTTATTTATTAATTCTGAATGTTTGTTGAGAATTTGAACGTTTTATTAATTTTGAAAGCGCAACAAAGCAATCCAAATAATTATCTGTACCACTAATCCCATATTATCTACTTAATCCTTTAATTTGGTTTTATTAGTAGGTACTTACTTGTACAAAAAATATAAATACGCCTCCCTCTATTGTGAAAGTATGGATAGCAATAAAATAAACATACTTGTTAGGTACTGGTACAAGCACAGAATAAAATCTTCATAGCTTCGTAGCAACTCCTACTTCTACGAAAACCGTAGCTCTTCGTAGAACTACGCCGGTGCTACGAAGTAAATGTTGTTCGATGATATTCTCAACGAACAAGTTTATTTTTTTAAATAGTTTTTAACCGCGTGTGCTACCATTTTACTGTGGCAGCAGCATGTATGTAGGTATATTATACGAAACCTTGCATCTGAACTAATTTATAAGTAGGTAGTATTCATTATGTAGTCCACTCATTAATGTAGCTTACCTGGGGGTTTGCCCCCAGCACTAATTTAATTCAGTATTCCTAAATTTGCTTTGACGCTCCGTAAGTTAACCTTCTGACTATCCGTACCTATAATTTCTGACGCAAAATCATTAGATCTTGGGTTTCAATACTTAAATTACACTATCAATACCTAAAATAAACATATAACACATTATAATTATTATACCTGCTTGAAATAAACATAGGCCATAATTCAAAATATATTTAAAATAACGGATTTTCTAAAAACTAAATTCTTGATAAGCAAATGAAATAATTGCTTTCTTTTTACCGTCACGTCTTTCGTTTACAACCACATTATTTTATAAACATACATATGTTTAAAAACCGTTTACTAATCGTAAAATCATGGCAAAAAATCTACTAGAGCTTAACTATTCCAGACATACATTGATTTCTATTCACTATCAAATCCCAGCTGCAGATTTTTTTTCCATATAAACACAAGGCACTTATCAATTAACATTCACCCTAAAGCTCCATCAAAAAGTCTCGAGAACTCCAAACTTTTTCAATGCAAAACCCAAGTGCAACTCGAAGGAGCGAGTCAGTAGCAATCCGCGCGCCGCGCCGAGCGGTCGTCATGCCGCCGTGAAGATGCGGCCGATCCTGTTAATATACATCGCGAGTCTGGTGCACGGTTACAGTGATGTGGGGAAAGTGAGGCATGGCCGTGCACTCATCAGGCATGGCAGGTCGCGCGTGCATCTTGCGAGGCTGCACGCGCGCTCGAGAGAGCTCATCGCGCAGATTGAGGCGGAGAGGAGCAGTGAACTAGGTACGTTGAGAAGAAAGTTTTAACATAGAAAATGTTTAAGATTGGAATGATATGTGTCTTGAAAGGAATTACTTCGTTCGGGAAACTTAGTATGAGGAACTAAATGCATGTTATTTTATATTTATTAGGAACACAGGTTATCCTTAGTTTTTTCGCCTTCTTGTGTTGGAGTCTTCAGAGATAAGGATATGACAGCTTAGTCAGCCGTGTCTCATGAATAAGCATGTATGTAATAGGCCTCACAGGAATCGACTTATGTATTTCATTTATACCTAAGAACCATTTTAGAGTCGTCAAGTAAAAAAATCAGTTTGTTAATTCTTAGAATTATTATTTATTAGTTTTCTTGGTTTTGTTCGCGTAGTATTTAAAAGTTAGCGTATTTGTTGAGTCTTTATATAAGAAAAAAGATTAATAGTGCAAACCCCGTTAATAGTTACTATTTAAACGTTAAATAGTGCAAACGCTACATTTTTATAAACTTTTTTTTAAAGATTATCGGTACTGATGTCATCCGAAATTCTGTCAATCAATGTATTTGGCAAGAAATAAAATGATTTTGTATTGTATTTATAGAGGCCTACTCTAGAACAATTTTATTATTATTTTATTTAGCAGTAAGTTCTTAAATATTTACACATTTTAGATAATCGGTAGAAACTGATGTCATTCGTAATTTTTTTCCTTTAATTCTGTATATGGCAAAAAATTATAGGCTTTTTTATTGTCTAAAGTCTAGAATCATTTTATTATTATTTATTTTAGGATTAAAAAACTCTCGCGTTTATAACAGTTATTAATAATTATAAGTCGAATTAAATCGTTCAGATATTTATTAGCTTACCTGACGGTTTTACAATTATCCATTTCATTGTTCAAGATTCAAGTAAATTTATAAGATTATGATTTTAATTTCTCATTGAATTTGAAATGATGAAAATCTGATATTAGAATAAGAATTACTTAATAAAGTCTTCAATCAAGAATGTTTTGTTTCTTGAGCCAAATTTCTATTTTCTCAATTTTTTTCCGTATCTAAAGGTTTGATTGCGAAAAATTCAGCAAAATGACTCAATATGAAAATTTTATGGAAATTCAATATAATCAAATTCTGTTGGCGGTTTTCTCATCAACCGGTTCATTATCTTCTTTTTTACCAAGAAATAGCTTTAAAAACATGAGCTGTTAAAATTAATTAATACATAGTGATAATGTCTGGTAAAGTTCAGTAGCAATTTAATTAACTGTCGAACATAAAATTGTGATTCCATTATAGAAATTAATTTTGTAAGTCGATATTTTATTTTATTAGCATAGTACTCGTAAATAGATGAAACATTATTCACACAATGAACTAAATAAAATACGTCAATATTTGAACCCCGTTATTCATAATCAAATGTCCTTTTATAACGCTATAAAGGTAGCTTGTGCCTGTCATTTAGACGTAAAAATATGTAGTTGACATGATATTTGAACAGCATTTTAGCTATCTGAGGTTTATAGAACTGTTTTGAATAGGAAGAAGTAAAAAAATCCGCTAAATGAAAAAACAAAAACTTCACATACTATAAAATATTAAAAAGATAAAAGTTTGTAAGAAAAGTAAAAGTTGCGATATGTGATTTAAGAAATGTTTGTCGCCTTCACGCCAAAACTACAGAAGAGATTGAACTGAAATTTTGCACATAGTAGTTTTAGACTAGGAGTAACATAAGGGTTACTTTTATTTGAGTGCTACGCGAGTGAAATCGTAGGTCAACATTACCCTCTAATCTTTCTTCTCTAATCTTTATTTCCTTTTGTTATTAAAAAAAAACTAGTTTATAAATGTATCTTTTGTAAAATACTTTTTTTTGTGCAAGTGTTTTAAAATAAATAAATAAATAAATTTTACAGAAACACGTAATAGATAAATGGTTTTAGTATCTACCTATAATTTTTTTCGATTCCTTAGGGTCCTATCAGACAGAAAGCGTTCGAGCGTTTGCGTGGTACCGAACGCCTGCTGAATGTACTTGTCGATTAAAATTAACGAACGCAGAGCGCGAATGCGGAACGCTCGAATGCTTTGTATCTGATAGAACCTTTAAACCGAGAAGATAATTAAGAAATCTGCAACTCTACACTTGACCATGCCTTTCCTGTGGGTGGCTGACTAGGCCGAGAGGATGGTATAAGTACTGAACCAGTATACTCCATGTAACTATATCCCAGGCACTACTGCGTCCAGTCAGTGAAAATGTTACCAATTTTCGTTTTCAGTTAGAAAAAGGAAAAAACAGCCCAAGTGCGAGTTGGACTCGTGCACAAAGGGTTCCGTACCATTATTTATACGTGTAATGGAGCTCTCCTTGATTTATTTTATTTTAATTTAATTATTTATTTTTGAAGTAAATATATATCAAACATTCTCTAAATATTTCAAATTACGTTTGTTCTATGGGAGCCCTTTAAATATTTTTTGTTATAACAGCAACAGAAATAAGTCAGCTTTGAAAATTTCTACAGCTCGTGACAGACAGACAAACAGACGGACAGTGGAATCTTAGTATAAGGATCACGTTTTTACCCTTTGGGTACGGGTTTGGGGTGTACGGGGTTCCAACCCCCATCTACGGAACCCAAGCCAACCTCACCTGCACGTGGTGCATCCTGCTAAACAACGAACGGGGCTCTGGTGGCCGGCTGATTGCGGCATAGCACAGCCTACATCGGCACATCTAAATCCACTGGCCACCGACGGGCAGCAGCGTCGGTGGTGCGAGAAGCTGTGCCCTGCGATCCCCAACCCGCATGCCCAGCGTGGGGATTATGGGTATATCCCCCTTTATTAGGGGAGGCCTATGTCCAGCAGTGGACTGATATAGGCTGGTGTGGGGTACGGAACCCTAAAATACTTGGAAAACTAAAAAAATGGAAAGAAAAACCTGTTCATGACTAACCTATAACAGACCTCGCAAACACGACGCTTTGTCGTCGCGCTTAGTCACGAGTGTCTGTCATATCTTGCTGTCGCGATTGTCGCCGTGTGTGCGGAGCTTTGAACAAAATGTATGAAAATTGTCCCCCACAGCTTGTCGTAGCGTCTAATCGCTGACGTTTGCTAAATGCCAGGAGTCAAATAAATTACCTTTTTGTAGTAGTCGTATTTTACGTACCTGTGACTTAGTCAGCTCCATACATAGTGACCATGACTTTCTTATTGGTAAGGCAGACTAGGCTGAGAAGTAACTTAGTCAAACATCAATTTTTGCATTTAATTCATTTTGTTCTTAATCTTTCTCTTACACGGTTTTCTTCTTTAAAGATAATCTAAAATGTTTGAAATGATGCTTAAACTAATCGTCATAAGCCACAGCAAGGCCTAATTTACCTATCGTCAGATAACACTATCAGTTAATGAAGTCGCTTAAGTTATTATTTAAGTTTTCTAATTATAATTTTTTAACTATCATGGTTGTGAACATAACTATGAATATCAACGGAAAATTTACCATGATTTGTGAGTTCTGTTGTTTCTCAATATTTCGACGCAGTTGCATGCGCCATCCCGTTGATATTCATAATTATGTTTTCTAATTTATTCAAAGGTAAAGCTATTTTTTCAATTGTCCACATTGACAAATATTCCAGAGAAAAGTTCTTTATCAAATTCGAAAAATATTATGAAACCTACATACCTTACGTAGGTTATGTAGAAATTGATAAAAAATGATTTTAATACTATACAACTTGATACTTAACCCAACTATAAAACTTAAATAATAAAAGCGGCTCAGACGAGCGCAGGATCGAGGCGAGTGGCATAATCGAATGGAGGCTATGCCCAGCAGTGGGCCTGAAACTAGGATGACGATTGTTTATTGTTGTTAGTTGTTTATCGACTTAATAACTAGAAAGGCTTGCGCCAATTACTCTAGTTATAAAATTTTGGTTGAGTTTACATCTTACCTATACATAGTCAAAATTCAATAAAAATAGTCAGTAATAACAAATTCAACAGGTAGTCAAATCAATCAATATCTTACTTACACAGACTATCAATAAACTTACACACACTTCTGTCAGAATTAAATTAGTAGATATTTAGTACATAGTCAATAATAATAATGTCAGTAATTATAAATTCCAATTCTTAATAGTCAAATCACATGTCGAACAAAAATAATCCTACACACACTTCTCACAGAAGTTCAGGCAGTCAGTCAAAATCACTCCATCCGTTCGCAAATACATCAGAGTCAGGGCTTGCGTCCAGGAGGGCATTGAGCGCGGAGAGAGTTCGCGGGATGGGAGATCAACAGTTCGGCAAGCTGGCACAGATAACAACCTGTGTTTCCTTCAGCGAAGGTAGTTTGTGGGGTCATAGAGCCGACAAAGTTCGTCATGAAGATCAGGGGAGTCTATTTTTCCATGAAGAATTTTTAACATGATAAGTATGACTATGATTCCCGAGGACAACACACAAAACATTTGTCAAAATCTACATAACGCTAGCGAAGCCACGGGCAAAACCTATCCTATTACATCCTAATACAATATTATAAATGCGAAAATTTGTGAGTATGGATGAATGTTTGTTACTCTTTCACGTAAAAATTACTAAACGGATTTGGATGAAACTTATAATATACACAGTTTGCGACCTGGAATAACACATAGGCTACCTTTTAATCCCAGTATAACGCGAAGCCGTGGGCGTAAGCTAGTTATGAAATAAATTATTCAGAGTTTTCCTATGTTCCGCTAGTTCACGTCCTCATCTAAGTTTCTACAAAAAACTTATAATGAGTTGCAGTGTCCGTCGGACGTGACGGCTGGAAAACCATAAAAATACTTTTTCAATTTGAGTTAACTGTTTGATGAAATATCACTGCTTTGGGTTCTTTTCTGGGACTTTTTTTATTTTAAATATTTTTTGGTATCTGTGTATTACTTAACTATTCCACCTGTGAGGTATTAGGATAAAAAGTAGCCTATGTGCCATCAAGATTGTTTGATTTTGTAAAAAATTAAGTAAACATGATTCTGTGAATATTTTTATCTTAAATTCATGGTCCAAGCATGTCAATTCCAAGTTTCATCGTTATCCGTTAAGCCTACGGATTATGGATTTTAGTGGTTACAAAAAACAAGCACACAAAGTTTCGCATTTGTAATATTAGCGTCATTATGGATAAAGCTTCCTACTCGAAATGAGAACTTATGTTCAGCAGTGGCCTTATTGTATATTGTTTTTGATGATGATGATGATCAAATTATGGGAAAGCAGTTTTGTCAACAGTCCAATCGATAACTTGCATATCGATTTTATTGTCTATCTGTTATTTTGATAATTTGAGAATAGAACGTAAATAAATTAAGGCACGCCACCATTAATCAATAAACATTCGTTTGGCTGGTAAAAAAAGATGAAAACAACCAACATCATCATTGTCCTTAGCCAGATCTTATCAACTGCTGGATATAGGCCTCCCGAAGTCAGTGACATTAACCACGGTCTTGTGCTAGTCGTATCCACGAACGCCCGGTGACGCGTACTATGTCGTCGACCCATCTCGCTACTGTCCTTAATGTCCTGCCCCACCTCTTATCACCACGCCTCACGATTTTCCCACCATCCCCACATTTCCAATGTCCTGGCCTTTTTTTGTGAGCAATAAAATAAAATAGAATATTTTTTATTTAGCATAACACAGAACCATAAACAGAAGAAACTTAGGAAACATACTGGTAAGAATATGACATAAAAATGAGATAAGTACATAGCACAATAAAAACTAGAAAAAGTAAATATGACATGAAAGTTACAAGAAATCTTTTATGAGTAATTTTTAATAATTAAATCAAAGTGAGTAGCCTACCTATGTAATGTGTTACATGTAAGTAGGAAGATTTGTTACGCAGACTAGTCTCATCCGTGTACTCGTCGTGTGGGGTAAACGGGTCCTATTTTAGCAATAAACCACCTTTATAAATATATTTATAGTCTATGGATAAAATAAATTATTCAATCAAACCTGCAACCTTCTGCGTCGCAGGCCTTCACCCACTGCGCCATAGAGGTCGTCGAAATTACAGTTCGATGTTGAAATCACGTCCCAATCCAAGGCATTACCATTATTAAACCTCGCAGAGGCACTTCATAGCAATGGCGGCCACCTGCGACTTTACGGTTTATATTTAAGTTTTTATGTCCCCGCGGTCTCTTTATTAATGTAAATAAGCGTTTCATAAAGAAAATTAAAGCGATTCTACTTGATGGATTATCTGGAGTATCTGTACCCTGTTTTTTTTATCTAGTCGTGCTTCGAAACCCAGCCGTGAGCAAGATAAATAAATATTGCACTGTGCACACATAATGTTGCCTCTAACTAAGGAAAGCTTGGATTATGCGAACCATAATATGACTGATAAACTAACTTGCATTTTTTTTTCTGTAAACATTTGTTTCGCAGCGAGAATCAAACCTACAACTTTCCGCGTCTTAGGCAGGCCTTTGCCTACCGCGCCACAAAGATCATCAATAATATCCACCAATAGGATTACTTCTTTTGAAACTTCTTCGTATAAGGTAGAAGCCAACTCTGGTTTCTGAGTTTTTATGCCGCGCAATGACCTTCGTCATGACTACTAGAAACATATTTGGAAACTAAACTGTAATACAGACTATAGACGAAACCTTTTGTGGCTAGTTTCAACAAGTTTTTGTCAGTTTCCCATTTAATTCTCCCAAAAGCTCAGCTCCGAAGATCCTAAGCAAACGTAAGATCTCTTTATTCGTGAAAAATAAACGGAAAACTTAGTTTGCTCTAACTTGAGTTCTAAATTAGTAAAGTTTGAGGCGATAACTAAGTTCTACAGTTTTATTTGTTCCAAAATACGTGTTCATAATTTTTAAGGTGTAATTATCGTGTTAATATTAAAAAAATTGAAACAAAAGTATGTTAATACAGAATATAATTTCTGTTTTTTTTTCATTAAATCATTAGCTAACAGACATAACCAGGGAACAGCACACGCCATTCCAACCCGCACTCCGAATCGTACGTGTAGATGCGCGGGGCTGACAGTCCGATCTGACATGTCGACGCGAAGGCAAATCTCACAGTTTTAACCGCGCATCACGTCAGTGATCACGATCAGTCCCAGATGCGCGGTCCGATCTTTACACGCCATTAGCACCACAGTTTGATCCGCAGTCCAAACCATACAGATCGGACTGCGATTTGGAAAGCAGACGCGCGGTCCAATCTTTACGTGTGCAGGGCGCGGAGATAAATTAGTAACAGTATCAATTCTAACAGATATCTCATTTAGATGCGTTATCTGCATACAAGTAAGAGATCGATGTTTTCCTAGGTAACGACGTCTTCATCGACTTGAGTTCCTTTCAATTCTTTAGTTAATGGCATCTTGGATATAATTTCCACTATTTCGTTAATATAATAATTGCATAATTGTAGTGTTTAATATAACTCGCATGTCAACTAATAAAGTGACACGTGTATATTTTAATGAAATTCGGTTAATCCTACTTAATATTATAAATGCGAAAGTTTGTGAGTATGGATGTTTGTAACTCTTTAACGCAAAAACGACTTAACGGATTTTGGATAAAACTTAGAATATACATAGTTTATGACTAAGATTAACACATAGGTTACTTTTTATCCGGGTACCACGCGATTAAAGCCGCGGGCCGAAACTAGTAGTTCATAATTTGTCATCCCAATTCCTATTATATTTGAGTAGTTGATTTCGTACTTCCGTGTTTAGTTAAAATGTGCGTTGTTCACTACGTCATACAAAAATATACCTATTTTATATCACGCGATAGAATTCTCGGGCAACGTATTGATATAAAACCTTATTGCTACAACAAAACAAGCCTTGTAACCTCCTTATCACGCCACTAAGACCCAACCCTTGTCCTTGTAAGTGTCAGATAGAACAAGCCTTGTCGCAGGCACCTGATTACAGTTAGATCAAGCTATTTGTCACAAATATCTTAGGTATTAGTGAGGAATACAGGGCAATTTACCAAGATTTGGAAGCAGGTGTCTTTCAAAAAACCCAGCTACATTATTGCTCTTCGGCGAAGCTTCGTGTATTGCCTTATGTCTTCCGAGTAAAATTCGAAGGCGAGTCAGGTCACTGAGATCAAAGACATGTGAGTGTCTTTAGACATAAAGTTGTCGGCCTCTGAGCTTTAAAATTTCTATCTTATTACCATTACATACGTACAAATTTACGATTGTCTAAATCTGATGCCCTACCCTTCGTTGATTTACACTGGCCTTAATAGTGTGTCTGCTTCACACAACGCGAATCTTTGCCAAAGCCCGTTATGCTGGGGCCACATTATCGCGATAATGCAAAGGTTTGTGTTGTCGTGACACGGATGGCCAAAGAATTTATCCCATCGCCAATAATCTTCGCGAATACGAATGCCGTTTGCCGGTAAATGGGCTTGATTGAACTTGTTAATCATGGATTGGAGTAATGAGAGGATATTAGAAATCATACATTATGAATATGAACAAGTTTAATGATAAAGATGCAGTAAATAATTACAAGCCGCCATGGTAAACAGCGCAACCGTCTCTTTCATGTTTTCTACGAAATTAATTATCGCATGATTTTTTTTTTATTTGGCCAAGCACTTCGTAATTGATCGAACACGAAGTTTTATCGTGACAATGTGAACACAAATCTTCACCTTCCAAGTCTCGCTGTAGCATTAGTGTTAGTCTGGTTACACTAATGCTACGGCCAGACTTGGAAACTTGGAAACTTAACTTGGAGACATTATCAATGTTTAAATTTCGTTTTTTTTATAATGTTTACCCACTTGCTTGTTACTCCAGTATTCCAAAGTAATTATTTCTTCTCCACTTCACTAGTTAAGTAACTTCACCTAACATTATTACTGTTGTACTTTGTTTTAGCGTTCATTGTCAACTTCTGTTGACGCATTGTACCTGCGAAAGAGGCTAGCTACGGCAACACTGGTTATTCTAGGGTAGGAGCTAGCAAATTTATTATTATAATTGTATATTTAGCTATATGTGTATCCCCTATACCCAGCAGATGATATATACTAAGTACGTAAGATATTCGTTTCCATAATTTAATAGCCCACACCGGGTCCAAAAATATACTATTTTTCAAGCCAACCATACACATTCTCAATATTTTATTGAAATTAGTTGGGTAGTTTCGGAGATTAGCGTGTTTGAACATAGCGCTAGTTCCAAAGATGTCACGCTTAGCCAATCAAATGGACACACGTCACATTTCGCAAGCCTGATTGTCTACAACTCAACTCGCGCCAAAATCTCCCATCTGCTCTAAGTCATAGAGACACATGATTTTTACTTAACAGTCACAACCTTAGACTTCACTACTATGGTTTGCCCTGTAAATAATAATGAGCACACTTTGGTACCACAACTCCCGGAAATACCTACAGACATGCAGACCTTTGTTCCGCTGCGGTAATCGAACCCGCAACCTCAAATCAACCAAACAGAATGAAACCCAAATTCAAACTTCCATAGCAAACACAACTTTGATGTCTAATTAGAAATTAGAATTGTATCTTGAATTGGAAAACTTTTGATTAATTATTTATTAACATAAAGTCAAAAGTAGATTAGGTCACGAACAAAAGTTATTAATGTCAAAAATAAATAATATTAATTGTGTTTATCTTCTAATCTTTAGAAAACTTTAATGAAGTCTATTCATTGACAGACAAACAACATAGCCAAAGACGTATGTTTTAGATTCTAGATAAACATACCCTCCACAAGTCTCTAGGACATAAAGGCTTGTTTGTGAAGTTTTTTTATTTATTTATTGTGGGCTAGCTCTTGATCTCGAGGCTTGCATAAGGATGAGGTCAACGATGGGGCAAGCTTTTCCAGATGCCTATTAACTCTCTTTTTGAAGCCGTTAGGGTTGAAGTCAATAGAAAACAGACGCTGGCAGCTGATTCCATATTTTAGCAGTGCGCATTTATAAATGATGTTTGGAGGCGCTTAGTCCTGTTAAATGGAATATCAACTTGATGCTGATGGTAGTTAGCATTTCGTCTGAAGTTCCTATGGAAGAAAGGTGAAGGCGGATGGATAAGATCAAGTAGCTCCCGCGCACACTCTCCAAAGTACAATCTATAAAAGATCGACAAACACGCAACCTCGCGACGAAGTATAGGTTTTTTCTCTCAAGCTTGTTTCTTGAATTTCTGTTTACTTAGTATCAGCCCCTGAAAAGACACAGTGGGCCAAACTACGCGGACAGTGTCGCAGGGTATCCTGAGTCTGTAAGCAAATACAAAAATCCGGCCAAGTGCGAGTCGGACCGTTTTATGAGACCACTTAAATATTTATTATAAGCTGTTTTTAATATTTGTTTTAATATTGGCAATATCATCTGTGAATTTCAACTGTCTAGCTATCACAGTTCATGAGATACAGTCTGGTGACAGACAGACAGTCAAACGGACAGTGGAGTCTTAATAATAGGATCTCGTTTTTACCCTTTGGGTTCGGAACTTTAAAAAGAACAAGAGAACAAACAATTCACATCTCACATGTTTTTTTCAAACTATTACCTTTATAATTTATGTAGGAATTAGCGCCTAAAATTACCTCTTTCGCGGAAAAATATTATATAAACCATCTTAATACTCATATTAGCTGATAATCCTAGGATTGCTTGCGGCGTGGGTTCAATAAACTCCGTACTTTGAGTATAAAATATGGAAAAACCGACTATTTACTTTACGATCAAAGAATCATAAAAAAGTATTCGTAATCCCCAATTATTCTAAAACTGAACGTGCGATGGTTCACTCACTATAATCCAGTTACCTGGTTTAGTGAATCCACTGTAGCAATCGCACTTTACCAACTGGTTATTTATTACTAACTGGTTAGACGACCAATGTGACGCAGTAGGGAAAAGCCCGTCCGAGAGGCAATATGTTGCGGAGTTGATACCCACCGCAAAACAAATGTTGGTATAATCTGCTAATATTTGACTTAGGTCTGAATGCTTCCTATGTAGGTACGAGTCTATTCTGGGATTCGATCACAATAAATAGGCATCAATGGCCGCAGTGAAACCATTAAATTTAAAAGAAGTCCAGCTAATATGAAATGTGCGAGTCGGAGTCGCGCACGAAGGGTTCCGTATTATCATTGTATGGGAGCCCTACTTAATTATTTATTTTATTATCTTTTAAATACATATTTGTTGTTGTTCTTCTTCTTCTTTTTCGTATGAGCTAGTGACCAACTCTGGTGTCTCTGTGTATTTGTTGTTATTTTTGCATTATAACTGTCTAGCTATCTCGGTTCATGAAATACAGCCTGGTGACAGACAGGCAGACGGACAATGAAGTCTTAGTAATAGGGTCCCGTTTTTACCTTTTGGGTACGGAATCCTAAAAAGGAGCCAAATGTAGTGTTTACATTTTATATTTTATATACTTGCAAACATAGTAATATCTAAAAGGGAAATCGTCGATGTAAAGGGCAAAAATAGTGACGATTCTTTTTTTCTATTTACTAAATCTAGCACTGGCTCAGATCACTGGACTGGAAAGCCACTGGAATAATGTAAACGAACAGTACTGCGACAGGTGATCTAGTTTCCACATTTTGTGGCAAAATAAAATATTTTAGGGAGGTATGTTAACATAAAAAATGTTGATAAAAGTATTTTCAGAAGATACATTAGGTTTGTTTTGAATATAATATTTTGATATCAAGAGTCAGGTTTTGTACTGAATAATGTACTGAATCCATTAATCAAATTATATATAACACGATGGATTTTGCGCGCTGCTTAGCTCGCGTTATAAGAAATTTTCTATTCCTCAGAATGGTTTTCTGCAAGAAGGGAACTTTGTCAGGGGTACAAAGTGAGTGTTCATGATGATTGCTTGAGTAAAGTAATTGTAATATATTATATAACAAACGAACGGCCTCTATGGCGCAGTGGGCGAAGATGGCCTGAGATGCAGAAAGTTAGTTCGATATCCGTCGCGCGTTACAAGTATTTGCATAGTTAGCAAATATTTGTCTTTGGTTTTGGTGTTTTCTATGTTTAATACGTATATATTTGCAAAAAAATGTTTATAAGTAGTATATTAGTCATGTGATTTTTAAAATACAAGCTCTACTTGTATTTCGCAGTGAGAATCGATCCCGCAACTTGCGTCTCGGCCAAAAACTGCACCAAAGGTAAAAACAAATATCTGTTCCTACATTTTCTCCTACAGTGGGAATCGAACCTGCAACTTGCTTCTCGGGTGAACAACTGCACCAAAACTAGAAACCCAAAGCATAAAGTAACTATACAGTTCTAACTTTAAAATTATCATAGAAACAGCTTAATTTAATATGCTTTTGAGAAGCTTGACTTCTGTGCTCTGTTTAAACTTGAATGGCCAACGAGGGAAAAGCCACTCAGACAGTATTTATGAATAAAGCGGCTCAGTTTTAGCTGGGGTAAAAAGACGGGTCTTACAAGATATTTTCCTCAAGTCTTTTTTTTTCTTATAACCTAGTAGCCAACTCTGGTGTCGGAGTTTTTAGGTTGCCCGACATGGCTTGATGACTGGGAAAAGCGAGCCAACATCTTATAATGCCTTTCGGAGCATAGAAGCCCTCAGATCTAAAGCCAATAAATTATAAACACACTAAAAATCAAACGGTCTACCCACACGGGTCACATCTAAATAATGATCGGGAATTATGTTGTCTACTGGCGGGCATTGACTTACAAAATGTAACATGCAATGTTACACGCAATGAAACAGCTTGCCGTCCACATTTTCGTAATGTGTCATGCAATGTTTCAGAATTCCCATAGTGTGAACGAACTGTGCACACTACGCGCACGAACAGAGCATTTCTGCATACATGCTCGGTTCGAGCGCACGCTGTGTTCACACTTATGAAATGCTCCTTTCATGTTACGTTGCATGTTACGTTGCAGCAGTCTGTACCGGAGGGCTACGATAAGCGAAGTAAGCCTCGCCATGAACGCTTCTTTTTCCACTATGCAGGAAGAAAATAAGTTTTTTTTCATATAAATAAGGATAGAGTAAGGCGACGATACATGTCAAACCTCCCTCTAGCTCGCACTATTCAACATTTTTGAAGATATAAAATCACTGAGTGTAGTTATGCAACCCAACACGTTTTCCTACCAAAAAATTTGCACCAAAATATATCACATTGGTGCAAGTTTTTTTGTAAGAAAATGTGATTGAATCAAAATGATATTATTGCTGAACCTTTGTATTGTTATTTTCTAGGCCCTGAAGGTTTGCTATTTTGTATAACTACATTCATTGATTTTATATCTTAAAAAATGTTGAATAGTGCGAGGGAGGTTTGACCTGTATAGTCGCCTTAAAAAAGAGACATAAAATTTTAACAATTGTACTTTAAATTCAAATATTGTCTTGATTATATTTGATTAATTGACAATTATAATTTTCTTTTTTTTTTACGTGTAAGATACTCAAATTTATTTATTGTATGCCTTACGTCCTTAGTAAAGAACGGAAGCAGTTTCTTTACTTATTTGGCAAAAATATAGTGCACCTGGACAGTTAATTAAAAATATCTTGTTCCAACAATACCTTCATTTTATTTAGAAATTAAGCGCAAGGCAATTTATTTACGGTTTCAGGAAGTGATTGCATGTGGTGATAAGCTCGCTACGCGACTTCTTGAGTTATTTCTAAAATTCTCGTGAATACAAAATTGCACCGTCGTGCAATTATATTTTGATTTGTAGTTCATTATAAGTTGCACGGTTTGCAAATTGGATTTATAAATTACAAAGCTTTTGCCTTAAGATGTATGCAGCGTCAAGTAGTAACATTGACTTACTGGTTGTAATGCTATCGAGCCTAGGACATGGTTGGATGGAGTGAGCTTGACCAGCACATCAGTCTAGTTGGCCTTACCCGCAGAATTTTTTTATGACGACTGAAGACTGAAGCTGACCGACGAACAGACGTTCCTGATCGTGAGTGATCACGTGCCCACGGACACTTCTATTATCAGAGGCGATACTGAGTGCGCTACTGGGACTTTAGGTAGTGGAAAAATACCTTTGAAGCTGAAAAAGCTAAACAAAGTTTTTTTTACAGTTTACAGACCTCGCAAACACGACGCTTTGTCGTCCCGCTTAGTCGCGAGCGTCTGTCATATTTTGCTGTCGTGATTGTCGACGTGTGTGCGGAGCTTTGAACGAAATGTATCAAAATTGTCGCCCGCAGCTTGTCGTAGCGTCTAATCGCTGACGTTTGTTGTCCAATGTGCGCAGGCTGTTATAGGCTTACGTTTGACCACCATCTTACCTGTTGGTAAGTGATGATGCGGTCGAAGATGTAGCACGCTTGCCTAGAATGTACCTATTTACTCTTCGCTTGAAGACCCCTAAGTCGTAGTGATCAGGAAACACTGACGCCGGAAGAGCATTCCATTCCTTAGCTGTTCTAAGGATGAAAGTTGCAGCAAAGCGCTTCGTGCGGGCAGGAGGAATGTCTACCGTGTATGGGTGACGGAATCCCGTGACACTGGTCGTATGATAATGAAATGGTGATGGGGGAATGAAATTGTGTAATTCTTGCGCACACTCTCTCTATGGAGTAGTAAGTATTAGCTTGGTGCCTAAAGTGTAGGTGTGTAGATGATATTGTTAATAGTGTTAAAGCCCAGTAACAACAATATCATCATCACCAGCTTATATAGCCCACTGCTTGACGTAAGCCTCCTCTAATAAAATGGGGGGGGGGGGGGGGTACATAATCCCCACGCTGGGTATGCGATGGAATAAAAATAGGTACACGCTAGCGGTGCGAGTGGAAGTATAAAAAAGTGGTGCAAAAAGTATGTAGATCAAAATACACTTAATAAGATTTCAGTGAGCCGATGCAAAACTTTCCGATGTCCCCTCGGATCAGATTTATCATTTACGGGCACATCTGCGGCACGACTTAATTCGACCCCGGGATCGGGGTTCAGTTAATTTATATCGATACTTTCACCCCGGAATCTTATCTGGCGAGTTTTGATCGAGTTTCCCTTTTTGCGATCAACAGAGTAAATCGTGGAGTCACTAACTTTGATATTCTTGGCCGGATCACTCATCTTTTGGATGGGTGACTGTTTATTTATTTATTTATTTGGGAAACTAACGGCTGATGATGTAAAGATGTATATACTATAACAAAAAAGCCTTCAAAAGTTTTCACATGTAGAAAGAACAGAGTGACTTTATTAACAATTTTAATAACTAAGTAATTTTATTAATTTTAATTAATTTTAGTAACATTTTGATTGTATGCTTCCATGCTTCGAAATGCAAATTAAGATGTTGGTCCGAGCTGTCACCGGACGTAATCGGGCAGTTTTAAAACTCCGACACCAGCAACATGTTAAAACTTTCGAAAATGTTCTACTCCGTCATTTATGAACCGATTTGGAGAATTTATTTTTTCGTTTGGTTCGCGTTTAGTTCCATTTAAATTTTTAAAAAATACTACCTCTATGAATCAATTTCTTTGCTATTTTTTGTCTTTCAATAGCCATTAACTAGCCTTGACTCAACTTAAGGATTATCTCCAGTGTCGTAGGTATCAGGAACTATGATTAGTATACGCAGAAGAGTAAAACTACCACTTACTACTAGAAAGGCATCGAGCATCGCGGAGTGTTGCCTCAACTATGTGCATTTGCTCATACTTGACCTACCAAACTACCTATCGTAACCTACTTTCATATAATTTTGCCAAAGACATTTTTGACGTATGAAAGTTGCATACAGTCACTGTATTTGTATGCAAACTAACGGTAGGGCCGTATTTTGAAAAAACTAAAACTAAAACATTGATTTGTGGATTGTATGGGTGAGAGAGAGGAAGAACATAGGCAACGGGAACCGCTTACCATCAGGAGGACCGTATGCCTGTTTGCTAACTTAGTAGTATAAAAAAAACCAGCGATAGCAGTTTGGATACAAATTCTCAACCATTGCTCTTCTGTTGGGACGGTTTTCTTTTCTACGGTAGTACCACAATTCCTAGATGCGAAACAAACAAGCAAAGGATGCTAACAGGCCCGCAACGAGAATTGAACCCGCCACCTGCCAAAAGCAACGATGAAGCCTAATTTTTTCTTGATCAAACTCCTAATATTTTCAGTATAACTGATAACACATCAGCTTAACAAACATAGTACGTACACTCCAGTAGCGCAACTTGAAACAACCTTGGAGTGAACTTACTCAAGTGGATATCAGCTTACAACGGAACAGTATGATTAAAGTTTCTATCGGTTATAATTTGTAAAGTTATCTAGATTTTTGTAGTATTACGGTACAGCAACCTATTTATTCCTTTATAATGACAAGATATTTCAAGTAGTAACCTATAAAACATGTAATTATAATCTCACTTCAAAAAAGCCCTTCAATTAAAAAAGCGCAATAGGTAGTCATAATGGGCATTTAATTTATTAGGTTAGTACTCGTATTATTAAATGCAGCACTTCTAATCAAAAAGTATCTAACTGATTAATTATTATAAACTTTGAGATCAATTAACCATTTTATTTGTTTAGTACCTATTCTTGGTCTTAAAAGCGGACACATTTTTTTCACTTTCATAAATAACTACATTCAAGAGGTTCAATAAATTAAAGGCTAAAAGTTGTGTAATAATGTCCAGCATTTTTATTTATTTTATGTAACTCCTTTGACTTAGTCCACGAGACATGAGTATGTTTATAATCTTCAGACACATGATTTACATAAATATGTACACCCGAAAGGGTAAAATGTGTTTGAACTTTAATTTAATCGTAGATCGTTATGCATTGTACCACATTTACAACTAATAAATGGTTTCAATGGTTTCAATGTACATATTTATGTATTTTATTCTTAAACCACTTAAAATTAAAAACGGTCCTTGATATCACAAGATAACGCATGATACATCTCTGGATATTTATTTCATGTGTGTCTGACATATACGTCCCTCCCCGCGCCCCGCACATACCTAAGGATTGTTACAGCGGTAGCGGTCAAACTATAGCAATAGTTTCTATAGAGCTGTCATACTGATTACCCATGCTACTGTGTTAAAGAACAAACAAGTATGCGTGAGTAAGCCGCTGGTAATTCCCTTGTTACGTTGTACTCGCTACATTAGGTGTTGCTCGTATAAAGTAAATAGGGCTGTTAGAGAAGTTGTGAGCGTACCTACTGGTTTGTAATGTTGATATTGTTGTCTAAATAATAGTGTAGCAAAGGTTTATGTATACAGTGATAGTGTAGAGTTAGAAAATCTAGACACTCGGGAACGTATCAAGCCTAGTTCGAGCTAAGAAAATGGCGAGCAGCACCGTGTGTGATAAAAAAAAAGACGTGTGGCACTCGGGGATTGCCGCGGTAAAGCTATTGCATAACATTTTGTATCAACTTATGCAATTATAATTATTTATTTATTTTATTTATGCAGTATTTCTTTTTCATTGATATTAATTCAAGTTACACTTTTTGAGCGTGGTGATCGTCTCGATTCGTGCGAGCTTCGTAGAGTCGTACAATACGTCTAGTTGCACGCACACGAACACCGTGTCGAAGACTGCCGAAAAGAAACGACGTTAGACAATGCACGGCCTTCAAGCCACACCTCCGTGCCCGTCGGAGTGGGGAGCGTGAGGTTTTTTTTCGTTACGGAATTTCTGGATTCGGTCCCCGCGCTCAAGGCCCTCGATAGAAGCTATGCAATAGCTTAAAAAGTGACAGAAACAATTAACTAATACTAAACTGCCTGAATTGGAAACATCAGCTTAATAATCAATAATCATATAACAGTAAGGGTTATTAAACGTCAAAACTGAAATTTACCATAAAGGTATTGTAAAAATAAAAATTATAGTGTCACAACAAAGTATTTGTAGTATGTTCAATATATACATAGACTGCAACAATTTGATGTAGGTACAAATAGTCAGTGATAGAACTTATAATAATAGATACAATATAATGGTTTAAATCAGCCCTCTTTTCTATCTAAAAACTCCTCGTCATCAAGCTCCTTGCTCAGCTTATTTGCTCGTCTATAATTAAATAATAATATTATACGAACAATTTGGAGCCACATGTGACCCTCTCATTATTTATACAAGAAAGGAATTGTACTCGCTTTTCAGCCTTGGCAGTGGTACACTTTCAAATTACCACTTACCCAAGTAACGTCATAGCCAAAAGTCTTAGATGTTGTAGGTACAGCTTAAATTTTGACATCCTCTGTGGCGTAGTGGGCGAAAACCCACTTGAGACACAGAAGGCCGCAGGTTGGATTCCCGCCGTAAGACAATTTTTATTTTTAAATGTTGTTTTTATAAGTGTATTGTAGGTAGGTACAACTTAAATTTTGACGTCCCCTGTGGCACAGTGGATGAAGACGGGGTTTGCGGGTTTGATTCCCGCCACATACAATGTTTGTTCCCATAACACCGGTTCTGTTTAATTTAGGGCTAGATGATGCTGCGTGATAATGGCCAGAATTATTTATTTATTTTAAACCGTTTATAAAAATTTATGTTGTTCATGATGGCGATATGAATGGCTCTAATTAGGAAACTCGTAGTTCCTCACAACACAGGAGAGAATCCTAAGTGACCTTACAAAGCCTTACCTTACCCTATTGTAAAAAGGATTCAGGGCTAGGCCTGAGGTATGACCTCTTATAAACTATGTATTCATTCATTGTGTGTATTTCTTTTATAAACTATGTACCTATAAGTATTTTTTTATTGTTATTGTATGTATTAGAATTAAATTTTATAGCATAATTTATTAATATTTTGTGTATAGTCAGTCAGTCTTCTCAATATTGTATTTTAATGTAATAATTATGTATTTTATTTTGCATAAGCACAGCCATTCTCTAAAGCTTTGCTCTTCCTTTCCTTACTACGGTTGCCTGGAAGAGATCGCTTTCAGCGATAAGACCGCCAATTGTGTTACCTTCATTATGCTTTGACTTAAGTTACTCTTACTTTTACTTGTATTTATGTGGTGATCAATAAAGTGGTATCTATCTATCTATCTATCTATGACCTATACGACTGTTGGGATCTCAACGACAAAGGAGAAATCAGGTCTAAGGTCACCCTTACCCTAGGTTATGAAGGATTCAGGGCTAGCTCTGAGGAACCTATGTGAATGTTAGGATCATAACAACAACACTAGCCTATTCTTTCCACTGCTGGGCATAGGCCTCACCTTTAAAAGAAAAGGATATGCCTATAATCCCCACGGGCATTCGGATCGGGAAACAGGGCACCGCTTCTCGCATAGCCAGGCCAGGGATTTAGCTGTACCGATAAATCCATGCTACCTTGCTCTGTTTTTTGTACAGCGGGGTGCACCAAGGGTTTTTTTATGGTACTTGAAGATGGAACAAGCACATGGCCCATCTGATGTTAAGTGGTAACCGTAGCCTATCGCAAAGCATTGCATCGTAGATCTAATTTTTAGGTAAGATTGGTTTGGGTTACAAAGATGTTGGTTGAAACCCTAATAACCTCACGGTTGGTACCTGCTATGAAGCACTAATTCCTAAAAAGTTGCGCATCAAGTCCACCAATAGTATATTTTTTGTAAAGTGAAAAAAAAAAAAATTAAGTTACCTGTGTCTGAAACGACATATAGGACATTAGTTTTAAGGAATATAATGGCCTTTGCCATTTTAGTCCTAAGAATTATTTTAGACTAATTATTGACCGCATCTAGATACTTGATGATGATAATCTAATCTATCTAATAAATGGGCCTATTTCTATCATACTATGTAAGTTCGCGTTGTGTGAAAGAGACGCACTATAGACCTTTCACTAGGCAGACAAGGATATATATAACACGCAGACCTTCGAAATGCGATAGTCCATTACACTAACAAAATGTATAGGAAAAAATAATAAGGAAAAGTGATGAAAAAAGTGCTATTAATCAAAAAAGTCCAGTCAATCATATCTGACGCAGATTAATTGTTAAACTTACGACAAAGGCTCGCAAGATAATATCGTTCTTTCGTTCATTCATTCGTTCATCTCGGGTTAGTCTCTTTTACATTCTTTTTCGTAGTCCGAGCGAAATTATCTTACAAACTACGAAAACCTTTTTATATACTGCTTTAAGAGGAGTATTTTTTATGGAATTATACGCAGAATTTTAGGATAGAGCCAAATTATCATATATTTATGTTCCCACATTCTTCACCAAATGCTGTATCAATTGAATAAATAAATAAATAATGCTGGACGATGCCGTCCATAAACACATAGCCCAAAACTAAGCAGAGCTTGTGTTATGAGAACCACATGACTGATATACTTAGTACTTTTATTAAATATTTTTCAAACATACATACAACACCCAGACCTTGTCCAAAGTCAAATATTTGCAGATTATACAAACCTTTGCCTGAAATAGATCGCTTTTAGCGATAAGGCCGCCCATTGTACAACTGCGGATTAGTTTATAGTTCATTTTTTATTTGTTAATTTTTTTGGTATACAAACAATTGTCTATGTACCATGAGCGTTTCAGGTAGGTCTTCGCCGACTAAGCCAAGGAGATCGTCAACTCAATGGTTACGAATCACAATTGAAAGGAAACTGCACTATTCTCATTAAAAAATTTTATTACATTATTCAATGTTAACTTTACGAACACTTATGATAATTATCTGTAGCAATTATACTTTTCTGCACTTTGATTAGGCATATGTTACCCCTAACAAGTGTGAGTACAGAAAGACGCGTCTCGAATGCCCGTCTGGCCTTTTATATCGATACTCCCACCAAGCTCCTCACCATTACCTACTAGTACCGCTAACTCTAAAACTATCAGTATACCCGTCGCAATGGAATATGGCATCATGACGAGAATTGATGCTACGCAATGGAACAAAAAAATGCTTCTACACTGAGAATTCATGTCGAAATAGGTCAACACAATATTGAGATACAATTTTCGAAGTGCAATTGAACTTCGGCAATTTGGAGACTTCAGGTTTCCGATTCGGAATGAGTCGTTTTACTTCCATTTCATTGAAATTGCGGCTCAAACAAAAAGGGTAAATTTTGATGTAAGTTTGCTTTTGCCCGCGGCGCTGTTCGTATTCTATCTTCTCTCTGTTACGACATTGTTATTTCAGTTTGGTTTGGGTGCTGGTAAAATAATTGTATCCTTCATTGACCTTTTGTATGCTGGAACGTGGATTTAATTGAAACAAAAAAATATCTATAGACATTTTGAATGATACAATAGGTTAATAAAAACGGTTTTTTCTACTTTTTTTAAGGATTGAAACTCTCTACGTCTCTGTCCTTCCTGATAACTATATTACGAGACTCATTCCAAAACGAAGACTAAAGATAGTGTCAGTTTAAATCTGACATTTTGTATCCAAAATACCCGTTCTTTAGTCTTTGTTTTAGAATAACACAGTACAGGTCTAATGGACTCCTTTTCCCATAATTGACTGACTCTTTTTTGGTCCATTTTGCGGGTGGCTCATTAAATTTAGAGTGAAAAGATGTCTTCTGGACCTTCGTGTTCCATTATATAGACCTCACAAACTCGACGCTTTGTCGTCGCGCTTAGTCGCGAGCAACTGTCATAACTTGCTGTCACGATTGTCGCTGTGTGTGCGGAGTTTTGAACAAAATATATGAAAATTGTCCCCTCGCAGCTTGTCGTAGCGTCTAATCGCTGACGTTTTTTATCCAATGTGCAAAGGCTGTTAGACCACAACGTTACTGAGTTCGAAGTCAAACGAAGGTCCAACCAATATAAAAAAAGGTTGAAATTTGCTTTTTAGCCATTCAGATTACGTATGGCTAAGACCAATGTCATAACTTCACTTAGCTTTCACCGCAAGCAAGTAAGCTTCCATAAAAACATCGAAAGCTTAATACCCAATAAAACATAAGAAACGAAGTCTGAGTTTGCGATAAAATTTCCATTCAGATGAGATTCCAATCTCTTCATTATTTTCTGTGTATCAAATATCAATCATTATCTTAGTAACAAAGCTCCAGGATCACACAGTGAAAATGAAATGGCTGGGTTAAGTTGTACAACTTTATTTTACTTTATAATAATAAATTGACTCAGGCGTGACTTTGAGGAAATCTTTATCAAGATTTTCAAAAGCTAAAATATTTAGTACAAATTCCGCTATCTCTCGACATTGTTGTCAACATTGTCGAATTTCTGTTCGGTTTCTATGAAACTCGTCAGAGAGAGATTGAGAGCGGAATTTGTACTAAATATTTTGTATTTTGAATAAATTACTTTATTATAATAAGTATACAAAACAATAGCACTCATTAGGGGAGGCCTATGTCCAGCAGTGGACTGCTATAGGCTGATGATGATGATGAAAACAATAGTTTCTCAAATGTTCATTTCATTCATTCAGATTTATAAATTTGAAATATGCTTGAAAAAATCGTCATTGTGGTAGGCACACATTTTTGAAGTGCTTGTGGTAAAACAACACTCCCCCGAACACTACTTGGATTGACCGTTACCGCTTTTGTGCTTTTTTAGTACCGGCATTTCAATGGCTTTCGGATGGCTTAAAACTTCTACACCGTAGTTGACAACATTCAAAAAGAAAGAAGTACTTATTTAAACCCTACAAAGTATTCCACATATACAACAATTTTTGTTTTCTTTTCTGAGAGGTCTACTTGTCTAGCTATTGTAATTGAAGCGTTCCAATTTCCAGGGAATTGAATTCCTTTTGCTGAAGAAACACTGTTGTTACATTTTGAGAGTTCTTTACTTACTGTTCTTGTTCTTTATGTTAGCATTAATAAGTCCACAAGATTGTAAAACGGTGAAGAAAAACAGCGCTTTATTTTATAGTA
The DNA here is from genome assembly GCA_951804965.1 of Horisme vitalbata. Lineage (NCBI taxonomy): Eukaryota > Metazoa > Arthropoda > Insecta > Lepidoptera > Geometridae > Horisme > Horisme vitalbata. The sequence continues at coordinate 2,267,249 of OX638090.1, forward strand.
TTTATGAAAAAGTATCTGAACCTTGAATTGAAAAGCAAGGTATATTTGATAAATTCGTTTGGTTATGTTTATTTATGGCCAGGTGGAGTGACGATCTGCGAAAGGCTGCTGGTAGAAGTTGGATGCGTCGAGCTCAGGAAAGGGCGCAATAGTGCTCATTAGGGGAGGCCTATTTCCAGCAGTGGACAGCTATAGGCTGATGATGATGATGTTTATTTACTAACTTTATATAGGAACCATTTATTTTATTCTAAGTAGGTACCTACTATGGTGAGTTTGTGAATGTAAACCATGTTAATTGGTCAATGTTTCTTCCTTCTATACCAACCCTCAACTACTAAACGTATCGAAATTAAATTTTACAAATGTTTTGTATTAACCAGACCAGGAGATTAGACCAGGAGTAACCCTTGGGCATTTTTTATAACCTCAATGTTATGGCGAATGATGTTTCATAGAAATTGTATGGCAAACTTTTTTTTAATTTTCGCGTAATCTCACTGATCTGATTTGATTTGGCAAGTTACCTCGGAAAAAGTCTTTCTGTTGGGAAATAGAGTCGATTGAGGGCCACTTGTTTTTAAGAAACTAAATTTTTAGGCTGACTGCACATTTTTTCAAAATTCCGAAAATGAAATTATTTTCCGTCCAAAATAAACCTATAGTTTTCTCAGAATAAAACCTTGCAACTTTATAAGAAAAGGTAGCTGCCCTCAATGAGGTAAAATTTACCCCACCTTGTGTATCTAAACTAAAACAACAAAATATATGTGGCATATATTATTTGTTTTTATCTTTCAATAAAATACAGCCTAATACATTATTTATTTATTTTGAAGGCAGCAGATTTAGGTTTCGTTTTCGCACGTCCCACCCCATACATTTCACATGAGCGTAAATAATAAGGTCGCAAAGATTCACTCATAAAAAGCCTCATTTTACGACACCCAAGTATATTATGATGTATATTGAATTCTTTGTTTTATTCGGTAATGTGGGTGAGGTTTTATAGGGTTCTTTAGGCTCCGTTATACAAAGTGAAATATGTATTATAGTCTTCCTTATCGATTTTGGCGACGGCGATCATAGCTTTTTTATGGTATGTACCTGAAGATGGACCCAGATGGCCCATCTGATGTTATGTGGTAACCATTACCTTTAACAAAGTATTGTACCATAGATCATGGTTTTTGTACTTACTCCCGTCAAACCGAAACACATCAAAGCTGCCTCAAGGCAGAAGTAGGCATGGTGGGAGTACTTCCTCGGACGAGCCCTTCACAAAAAACCATACTAAAATCTGTGGTTTATAAGATTTTAATTAATAAATAAATATAAAAAAAAACATATTCATATTCATTTATTTGCTTAAATGCATAAAATACCAAAGATTAGATAGTAGGTAGCTTAGTAGTATATGCACTCAGTTAGGGCACTGCAATTTTGTTTGAGCCTATTTTAACATAATATTTTATCATTAACAATATTTATCATTGGTAAAGAACATAATAGATTATTTAATAAATATATGATATGTCAAATTAAAATAAAAATAAAAATGTATGTCAAATTAAAATAATTAAAGGAAAAATACAAATAAGAATTAATGTCAATGTCAATACCCACTTATTTAACTATACTTATTTATCATGTTAATTTAAATGTCACAGAACAATTGTTTTATATGTCAATTTTAGGAATATGATAAGGCTGGAAATATATATTATAGTCTTTTTCATAGATTTCGTCGACAGCGATGGGGCTTAGAGCCCCTTACAACTTGTCACGTTAAATTCTTTTCTGGGGCAAAAAGTGGGCGTAAGTATACATAATGTCTATGCTTATCCCCATGGCATCCTCAATATGGCGTTCCGAGCAATAACAGAACATATTCTTAATAGGGAAAAACTCGTTATTTGTTTTTGTAGTAACAAAATAAACATGGCTAATGTTATCTTGGTATGGCCTGCAGAAGGCTAAGCCAGCCGTGCGGAACACTCGCCGGGAATTCTACGCACACTTTATTTTATTTGTGCTCGGAAAAATATAGTAAGTACTTAGATAATTTTAGCTTCCTGCAGCAGTCGGAGCTGGAAACACGAAAATGATTGTTATCTTATTATGATGTGAGTGTGGAACGGGAGGGTGCTGTAAGTTACTTACCTTATTAAGTTACAAGAAAAGGTTTTAGCTTTTACGCGATGTGTAACAGTTACGAAATAATAACAGTATATTTCTATAAGTCGTGAACAAAATTGATTAGTAAAGGCTGAACTAGTGAAGTAACTGTACTTTTAACTTCATTCCAGCCATAATTGGTGAACTGTGCGGTTTAGAACCGTAGGCATACTTTCATTATCATCCACAGCCTGACTTTATCCACTGCTGGGTAACGTGCTGACTTTGTCTCCCCTTTTGTGGAGCAATCTCCAAATTTCAATGCTCGTCTCATACAGTTTTTGCCAGTTCACAATACCTACATAATAATATAGGCTTAATTTTTTAATTTATCAACGGTCAAGTTTAATTTATTATTAGCTAGCTTCCAACGCGAATTATCACGCATATTACTTGCATAAAAAGTAGTCATGATTGCAGCCAAATTCGTTCAGTATTTTTTGTCTAAAGGAGAAACAAGCTTAAATTACCTTTACAAACTTATAGAAGATATAAATAAAGAATTAAGATACGCCGTAAAGGTAATTGTAATTAATAAGTGCGATCTCCAACCCGCATGCCCATGCAGCGTGGGGATTATCAGGGGAGGCCTATGTCCAGCAGTGGACTGATATAGGCTGGTGTGGTGTGGTGGTGGTAAAGGTATTCTTTTGACGACACTATCTTCGTTGGAAAAGTCTTGCGTTTGATTAAAAGTTCTGTTACACGATAAGGTAAGGTGATGACCGGTAGCCTCTTAGACTACGCTGCTATAAAACAGTTGCCACTGCTTGCGCGTTACGAGCACTTTTGTGATAACAGCATTACGATATATGTTTTTCGTGTAATTTTAATTTCTGGTTAGCTTTTCTCTTTTTTTCTTTTTATATTTGCCGCCAAAATATACAGAAATCACATAAATCAACTATAGATCGAACCGTTCCATATGATTAAGTCGAGGCTCTGGTGAGTTTTGAGTTCGATTCCTAGAACAGAGCAATAAATAAATAAAAAAATAAAATAAGCCTTTATTACTGTTAACCCTAATTTACAATTAAATATCTTAAGTTATACTGGCGATCGGTTTTCCGTCAACAGCTTGTCCTTCGACAAAGGCCTCCTCCAAATACTTCCACCTATCTCTGTCTCTTGCGATTCTGATCCATTCTGGACCGGCAACTCTTTTTAAGTCATCTTCCCAGCGTTTTATTTGTCGACCTTTACTTCTCTTGCCGTCCCTTGGGTACCACTCTGTTATCATTCTCGACCATTTCTCATTTTTCTCTCTAATCATATGTCCTGCCCATTTCCATTTAAGTGTTTTGCACACTTTATTCACATCTTTAAATTTTGTTATATTTTTAATTTTGTTTAATCTTACTTTATCTTTTCTTTTTGCTCCGATTACACTTCTCTCTATTCCGTTTTGACATATGGTTATCTTCTTTGTTAGTTTCTCTGTTAATGCCCATGTCGGACAGCCATATGTTAAACATGGTAAAATGCACATGTTATAAACTTTTCTTTTATCTTTAATTGGCATGTCTTTATTTTTCATAACTTCACTAAGAGACCAAAATCTTTTCCACGTGTTAGCGATTCTTCTGTCTATTTCTTTAGGCATAGTGTCCCGTGTGGCTATTAGCTGTCCTAGGTATATGTACTCGTCCACATATTCTATTTTCTCCATGTTTACAATGATGTGGTATGTATTTGAGTCATTAGTCATAACTTTTGTTTTTGTTGTGTTCATTGTAAGTCCTGCTTTTATGCTTTGATCTGCTAGTTGTTGTAGCATTTGTTCTAGTTTTTTTGGGCATTCTGAGAATAGAATTAGATCATCTGCGAAACGTAAGTGATTCAGGTTTTCACCGTTTATATTGAGCCCGTTTTTATTCCAATCTAGGTTCTTGAATATCCTCTCTAAGGCCGCCGAGAACAACTTGGGTGAGATTGGGTCGCCCTGTCGGACGCCTCTTTCTATAGAAAACTCCTCTCCTGTTGCTTCCATCCTAATTTGGGCTGTACTTTTTGAGTATATGTTCTTAAGTATTCGTATGTACTTTTCCTGTATACCTTGAGAGCGCAGTGATTCCCAGATGTATTCATGTTCTAAGGAATCGAAGGCCTTGTTGTAATCTACGAAACCCAGATAGTAAGTTTTATTGTATTCTTTGTATTTCTGTAGAACTTGTCTTAGAACATGTATATGGTCTACTGTTGAGTATTTACTACGGAACCCCGCTTGCTCTTTTGGTTGGTTTTCGTCGAGTGTAGATGAGATTCTGGACAAGATTATTTTAGAAAAGACTTTATAGATATTTGACATTAAGCTGATTGGTCGATAATTCGCTATTTCTCCTTTATCTCCTTTTTTATGTAGTAATATTATAGTTGATTTGGTCCAATCTTTTGGAATATTCTCAGTCTCTATAATTTCATTAAATATATCTGTTAGTGTAGGGGCAATGATCGGTACAATAGCTTTTAGCAGTTCGTTCGTTATTTGATCGCTTCCAGGAGACTTGTCTCTTTTTTGTGTATTAATTGCTCTTATTGTTTCTTCCTTTAATATTTTTGGTGTCGGTTCAAAGTCTGTTATGTTTCTTTCCGTTATCTCTTCTTTTAGGTTCTTACTTTTGTACAAGTTTCGGTAATAAGCTGTAGCTATTTTAAGTATTTCTGGTCTTTTGTTTGTATAGTTTCCTTCTTTGTTCTTCATCTTTAGCATCCAATCTTTTTTAGAGTTCAGTTCCTTAAAAGCCTTTTTTGTTCCCCCAGTTTTCTCGATATGGTTTTTTAATGTATTTTGTCTTTTTAATTTATTATCTTTTCTTATATTTTCATTTATCTTTTTGCTAATTTCTGCTATTTTACAGCGGTTGATTTTGTTTTCTTTCCTTTGTATTAGTTCTTTCCTCTCCTGTAGCAGCTGTTGTGTCTCATTAGAAATATCCTTTTTACTTCTGGGGTTAACATTCTTGGTTTCTGTTTGTAGGATGTTTATAAACTTTTCATACTTAGCCTGAGTTGATATGTTGTTGTCCTTGTCTTTTTCTATTGATTCTTTTAAGCTAGTCGTAAGCTGGTCGCCATTACAGGTGTATTTAAGGAAGGAACTATCATTATGGAACATCCTTCTCTTCTTTATAGGTTTGCTTGTTAGTCTGGCACGAACCATTTTATGGTCTGAATAGAAATTAAGATTATGTATGATTGACAGATCTTGAATCATTTTGGCATTATTAGTCATAATAAAATCTATTTCGTTCTTATGTATTCCGTTCGGGGATATCCACGTCCATTGTTTTGTTTTCTTTTTCTTATAGAAACTATTTAGAATCCTGAGTTTGTTTTCTAAGGCCAAGGTGACTAATCTGTCTCCATTCTTGCTTCTTTTACCATGTCCATATTTTCCTACTGTGTATTCTTCTCCGTTGTTTTTGCACGTTCCTATTTGGCCATTAAAATCACCCATCAGCATAATGTTTTTATGGGAATTTGTAATGGTTCTTTGTAAGTCTTCATAGAACTTTTCAGTTTTTACTACATCTTCTCTCTTATCCGATTCTGTTGGTGCGTAGGCTTGAATGATGGACCATGTTTCGTTTTTGTTTAGGGGTAACGTAATATTCAACACTGTTATTCTTTCAGATATCCCCTTAATTTCTTCGATTCTATGTGCAAGTCTCTTTTTAATTAAGAAGCCCACACCATACAATCCTGGCGTCTCTCCTTTGTAGTGCAAGATGTAGTCTCCGTAGTCTTCTATCCCTTCGCCATGTCTTCTCATTTCACTAATTCCTATTATATCCCATTTTATCTCTGCTATAGCTAGTTCGAGTTCAGTTTGCTTTTCAGTAGTTCGTAACGATCTTGTATTAAAAGTAGCTATGTATATATCCGAGGTGTGTTTGACTATCTTTGGAGGGTTGTGGTCATTTTCCCCCACGAGGACCAGTCGGCTTGGGGGAGGGTATTTTGTTTCTGTTGCGTTATTGTTCTGCTTGTTTTTTGGTTGTTTATTCCGATCGCCGGTATCTAATTGCTATTGTTCCTTTGTAGCTGGGTTTTCGGAGTAAGATAGAGATAGAGATCGACCTCTCATTATATCAAATGCGTTTATTCTTTTGTTTGTTGATGAATTTACTATATGTTGCTTCCTTGGTTGTGAATCAGTATGTGGGGAGGTAGATATCTCTCTTTTCCTTTTATCCTTCATATTAGTGTTTTCCTTAACAATTAGTTGATCATACTTTATATAGGCAAAATTTCCTTTTTTCCTTTCTTCCATGAGCTGGGGTTGTAGGGCCTTCCTCTTATCTAATATTTCCTTTGAGTAGTCCTCTGTTATATATATCTCTTTTAGTTTCTTTTTATTCCTCATGATTTCGTTCTTTTTCCACCCGCTAACTAAGGAAAGGAGTGTAGGCCTCGGTTTCCCATTTTTATTATTTGTGTTTCCAATACGGTATATTTGATTTACTTCCCAGTCAGCTATATTTATTTCTAGTTCTTGCAAAATGCACTCCTTCACTTTTTTAAGTAACTCTAGTGTTGATTTTTCTTCCCCCTTCAACCCATGAATTATTATATTGTTGTTTTTTTTAACTCTTTCTAGATACTCCACCTTTTTTTCTAGTTTATCCACTTTAGTTTGCAACTTTTTGTTTTCTTCTAGAACAGGTTTTAATTTTTCGTCTATTCTTTCCATAATTGTACTAGTTAATTCTACTGTTTGCTTTTGCATTTCCATTTTCATTTTATCGAATAAAAGTTGAAATTGGTTTTCCATATTTTGCGTTTAACGGAACGTGTGTACTAAACAGACCGATTTTTCCTTTTGTTGTTGGCAACACTTAGGTGACACTAGCAGTTGATTTGATGTTTGTCTACCACTATGAATGGATGTGATTTCTAACCTCAATTATTTGTTCGTCGATTTTGTGTCTTCTGATTTGTCGTAAAATCCAACAATTAGCACTGTTTATTATTAGTATCACTCAATTTCCACTTTGTTTTTGTTTTGCCGTGATGTAATTGTTAAACTGTGGCGTTTTCTTATTTATTTGTTTATGATTTTACGGAGCGTCGGCACTGTGATGTTTACAATATGACAACCGGAACCGAGAACAGAGCAATAAGCCTATTTTAAGCGGGCAAAGTTTTCACGCGCGTTTAAAAATCACGTGTTTAGGGATCCTGGGCCTTGATTCTCAGGAATAGATAACATACCGCGAGAACTGTCAAAACTGTATGAAAATTTTCACCTTTCAAGTACCTGAATACTTGATTACGTCCGTTCATATGAACGGCGCGTTAACGCGCGCTCATATATGAGCGCCAGAAAAGATCGAAGGAGTTCAACTTCGACAAAGAGGTCAACCGACGAATCCAACTCGGATGGGCAGCGTTCGGGAAATTGCGGTATATGTTCTCGTCACAAATACCACAAAGCCTCATGACTCTTCAAACAGTGCGAGCTGTATGGTAATGGTCGCTAATTATTAACCTCATGCACAAGCTCAAAGTCGCACAACGTCTTCATAGCTATGAAGAGAGCTATGCTCGAAGTCTCTCTGCGTGATCGAATTCGAAATCAAGAGATCCGTAGGAGAACCAGGTAACCGACATAGCTCTCAGAATCAGCAAGTTGAAGTGGCAGTGAGCAGGCCACATGGTCCGTATAACCGATTAACTGTTGGGGAATAAAGGCGACCACGATCTGGAAACCGAAGTGTAGGGAGACCCCCACCAGATGGACAGATCACATCGTCCAGATTGCAGGTAATCGGCGGATGGAGAGGGCGCAAGACGTTCTTCGTGGAATTCCATGGTTGTTGATGATGATGATGGTGATGATGACTTCTCTATGCACTCAAGCGATTGTCTCAAAAGCCGACTAGACCGCTGAGCGATGTGGCCAACGGTGATAACCACAGCAAAGACAATGTTAAGTTTTATGAAAAACCATTTACTAAAATTGACTAAAATCGGCTTAATACTGGCTGAACATCACTATTGAATTGATGAAAAAATATTTGTGAACATAAGAATTATGAGCAAGCTTTTTGTTCTAGCGCCTTATAGACGGTTGATGGGCATGAAATGTGACTCAAATCGCCTTTCTATAGAAAAAATTAATAACGCCAGAAATTATACAGAATCCAAATCTATAGAGAGCTGACTATTTATAGGTACTTTTAAAATTCCGTTATCCAGTGTTTCGGTGAACGCCAAACAAAAAGTCGGTCCATATCAGTATCTAATAAATACATCCATTTTATAAAATTTAGTAAAAATTTCAATATTAAATTAGAATTCATTTTAATTTTAAATCTCATGCAAGTTTAGGCATCAATATCTAATTATTTACATATTCATTAATATAATTTTGGTAATGATAATTAATGCCCTTACGTAAATAACAATGGCAAGACTCGTTCGGTAACCATACACCAACCTCGTTAGAGTTTAATACTAGTGAATTTCCTGATAAACCTGAAATGGTTCATTAGTTACCGAACGTGAAACTCCATTGTTATCCCCAACAATTATAAAATAGTGTCGGCCCTTGCAAATATTATAGGCTTCTTGAAATTGGATCTTTAATCGCCGAATAAGAAAATGAAATATATAATAATTTAGCTTTGCCCCCAGGAAACTTCTGTGCTTCTAGGCGGAGTTAGGCTGGCTAAGTATTTAACCAGATCTCCCACACGCACAATGGACCAACTGGAGTCCAATTGCGGGAAAGGGATTTCATTTACATTTTAACTTAGCTTGCCTATGGCCAGAGCAGCGTGATAATAGTTATTTTTTATACAAGAGTGCAAAGTTGTTTTTTAACCGCGTGCTCAATTTTGATGACCGAGCAAGTGAAGGATTCAAAAATGCCTGAGCGTTAGCGAGGGAATCAAAAGAGCACGAGGTGTAAAATCAACAATGCAACACGTAACTTTTCATCCCATCTCAGCGAGGAAATTACCCAAAAAGTACACCAAGAAGGTTTTGAGTCTGAGGTTTTATCAAATTAAAAAAGGTTGTATGATAAATTCGGCACCATGGAGGTAGAAAGTAAATAGGTTTAATAATGTTTTGAATTCACAAACTTAGTGCATACGATGTTCTAAATTCAATTTTACTTTATCCTCTAGCGGATAAAAACGGTTTTGGCACTCAGATATCGAAGAGCAAAAATACTCTTTCCGAGATGGGAAGATAAATTTTTTTTTTCACCTCTGTGGTGGGTTATTATGAAAGAAAATTAGGAAAAATCAAAAGGAACAGTTGAAAAATCTAAATAATTGAAATTGAAAATTTTAATATACGCAAACGAAGCTACAAGCTAAAAAATAGTAGCTAAAAGATAAAAACTGAAAATATATTTAAATTTTAGCTGGTGAGTTAGGGCCTGGGGTTGCATAAGGATTAACCTAATCGAGTAGCATAGGTTTGCATACATAAAACATTGAAAGTCAACATTCGGGACGACCTCAATCGGAATCAGCTGGTCAATTCAATCGCTTAGCGGACAAATCAAATTATCCTATTAACCGTAGTAAGGGACACGGGCCAACATCCGCTGAGTGTACGTACGTCTTGAGAAACTGAGATTGAGACAAATGGGAGTACCTTGTACTAAGTAATTACTTAAAGGCCCGTTGTCAAAGTGGGAAGAGCTCGAGACCTTACCGAGTACCTTGACTGAATAGATCCTACTTCTAGTTTTGAAGTTCGTATGCCGGACGTGACATCAGAGAACAATTTCAAAGATCCTGAAAACTTCGACACATATAGGTTTGACCACGAAGACTAGCGAAAAAGTATTCGTATCGTAGATGTCAAATTTTGCCCAATGAGAAAGCACTAATTCAAAATAACACTATGTAATTGGTCAAAATGTTGGCCAATTAGAAAGCGTAAATTTATTTACGCTTTCGTCAGGTTAAATATAATTTTGTGATCCCTCTACATCCATTTCATTAGAAACATGATCGAGGGAAAGGTAGAAGGAAAGCGTCGAAGAGAAAGCCCAAGAAGAGACCGCAATGGAAAGAGTTAAATTGTAAGAATTTCATCACTACACCAACAAGAGCAAGGCTCTTAAATTGAGTAGGTAATAGGCTTTTTATAATAATTTATGTGCAAAGTTTTTTGGATCAGAAGTTAAATAAACACCAAGCTCTTATTATCAACTTTTTTTAAATATTCAACGTTAGGCAGTATACCTATACCTTTTTTTTATGATACTTGAAGATGGAACAAGCACATGATCCACCTGATGTTGAGTGGTAACCATTACCTATCACAAAGCATTGCAACAAAGATCAAGTTTTTTGAAACGTGCTCTACGATGCAACGCCCTGTGTCCATCAACTTGAGGCATGAAGATGATAAGCCTCTTGTGCCTGTAATTTCACCGGCACCCACACCCTTCAAACCGAAACACAGCACAGCTGCTTTATGGCAGAAATAGGCATGGTGGCAGTACTTCCCCAGACGAGCCCTCCACAAAGAATTCTACTACTACTAAAACCTAACTACCTACGTTAAGTACCTACTTTAAACACCCACAAGAATATAGTGGCTAACATAGGTGGCGTCACTGTCGTTACAACCACATTTCTTCATACCCTAAATGGCGACCTTTTTGTGTCCCAACAACAACAGCCTATTCAGTCCACTGCTGGACATAGGCCTCCCCTTTATGAAGGGGGATATGCCCATAATCCCCACGCTGGGCATGCGGGTTGGGGAATGCAGGGTACAGCTTCTCACACCGCCGACGCTGCTGCCCATCGGCGGCCAGGGGATTTAGCTGTGCCGGTGTTAGGCTGCGCTATGCCGCAATCAGCCGGCCGCCAGAGCCACGTTTGTTATCTAGCAGGGTGCACCACGTGTAGGTGAGGTTGGCTTGGGTTCCGGAGATGGGGGTTGGAACCCCTTACACCCCAGATTTGTGTCCCTACTCCTGTTAAATTAGATTCAAGCACAATTAATCAATCATTATTATCTTATAATTTGTGACTCAAATAAATGTTTCTATATCTTTAAGCTTTATCTTACTCTTCATATAAATGTGAAAGTTTGGATCTATGTTTGTTACTCAATCACTCCAGAACGGTTAAACGGATTTGGATTAAACTTGGAGTATAAATTATTTCTGTCACCTGGTTTTTTTTTTTTTCCTGGACTTTATCACACAGCATCATGTAGCCCCAAACTAAGCAGAGCTTGTATTATGTTAACCACATGATTGATATACTACATAGATAATTTTTTTTTTGTAAATACATACATATCATACATAGAAAACACCCAGACCCGAGACAAATATCTGCAGAATATGCAAGCATTTGTCCCGCAGCGGGAATCGAACCCGCAACCTTCTGCGTCACAGGCGGACCTTCTTCCACTGCGCCACAGAGGTCGTCAGAAAATAACATAAGGGCTAATTTTTAGTCCGGTACCTTGTGAACGGAGCCGTGCGCGGAAGCAAGACTTTACATAAATGTTGTTATCCAAGCAGGTTATGGTACTTTTCCTCACAGCCTATTTTACCCATATGCGTAAATCAAAAGCAATTTTTCCTCAACACAGTCAATAAAAACGTTCTGTCAGCGTTAGGTTTTGACAGACGCGGTATAACAGAGTTATAAGGGTTCCGGAAGCTTTATTGCGTGTCCCGAATGACCCCACCTTTCTATGACGTAATCAATAAAATCTGGTCTTTATAGCCATTGCTACATTTGTACCGTTCAAACTCGAGGCATGCTCCTTCTTATCATAAGTTAGTTGCCTAGATTTTTTTACCACATAAAGGCATCGAGATATTATACTCACGTGGATAGTGTCTGCACCAAAACTCGGCGCACGCTGTCAATTGCGCCGACATTGAATACTTTTCAAGCGACACAAGGTCAAAATTGGTGCAAATTTGGCATTTTGACGTTTATTTATGTCAAATACGCTTGGATGGTATTCACATCTCGACGCATCAAATGTAGAATAGCGTTCCTTTTCGGCGTTCCAAGCAGATCATCTTGGTTTAGCAGCACTCCTCAAAATAGTCGAAACAACATACAATTTTGAAGAACAACGATGTTAGAATTAACTGAAAAAATTAGTATCTGAAATATTAATCCCAACTTCCTCACTAATACTAATAAATGCGAAAGTGAGCTTCTTTGTTTTATATGTCCTGCTATTAGAACATAGGCCAATGATGTACGATTTTCTGCGATAGGACAGAGGTCAAACTTTCAAACTTATTTGTTTTTTATTCAATTAAAACCTTTATGATTATGAGACACTTTGATCTACAACTTTCATACAACTCTCGTAACGCGACCAAACAGAGGAGAATTAAATAAATAAGTAATGTTAGGCACCATCACACAGCATCATATGGCCCAAACTAAGCAGAGCTAATATAGGAAGTACATGACTATTGACTATATAAATACATTTTTGTATACATACATAAAATAATAATATTAAACATAGAAAACACCCAAACCCGAGACAAAATTTGCAGAATACAAACATTTGTCACAGAAGTCGTCAAATTGGCAAGAAATGAGTTTCTCGGATTTACAATTAAGTAGTCCATATATCTAAAGAATCCACTACATAACGTAATGCAATTGAATTGTACTCTTGGGACCGGAAGTCCTGGAAGCAGAGTTCAACGTCGACTTAATATTTAAGATGGTATGCGGTAGCACGTACCACTTTGAAATGCCCCAAGTGGCATACTGCACTATCACTAAATAAGTATTTAAGTTCTTTTTGAAAGTTTTTGATGCATTTTAACCGATCCTGGGCCTTTGCCTTCTATGATTATGCTCGTATCGATCCTCTATTTTTTACGTTTCAATAAAATTAGCTTCACCCCTCTGTAAAGTCGTCTGGTCACTCTAGTCGTGCGGAGTGTACGGGGTTTCAACATCTTCTTCGTTACCCAAGCCGACCTCACCTGCACGTGGTGCACCCTGCTACATAATGAACGGGGCACTGGCGTCCTGCTGATTGCAGCATAGTGCAGTCCTAGTCTACCTAAGTCCCCTGGCAGCCGATGGGCAGCAGCGTCGGTGGTACGAGAAACTGTGTCCTGCGATCCCCAACCTGCTTGCCCAGCGTGGGGATAACAGGCATATCCCCCTTATTATAGGGGAGATATATGTCATTAGACTCAATAGGCTGGTGTTGTTGTTGTTGTTGTGGTTCTAGTCGAATGAGAAAGTTGGTAAGGATGTATGTTTGTTTGTTTCTTCTTTACGCTAAAACTACATAACAAATTGACCTGAAACTTTACACATATATATAGGTAGTTCTAGATCAGCCTGCTGAGCCAGCTGACAACCACAAGGGATTTGTCGACGATAAAATGGAAAAAACTTATTTGTGCATGTAGATGTAGCAAAGTTTTGCATATTTTAAACAAAAGATGAATAAGAATTAGCATTTGGAAAAAAAATTACATGTTTGGGACTCAGAATACAGTCAAGAATTAATATACGTTGCCTTCTCTATCGTAGAGTAGACATTAAAAAGGGTTCCACCACTATCCACTAACAGCCAAAAGAACTGCATCTCAATACCGGTTGCTTTCAAATATGACATTTCTGTATGAGGCCTTCCATATAGTCTGATCTTGACTACTGCCTGGCCATCTTGCTACCAAATCTAATATCTCTAGGTTTGCACTACCAATGGCTTGCACATTAATGGACATATTATCATCATCATCATCAGCCTATAGCAGTCCACTGCTGGACATAGGCCTCCCCTAATGAGCGCCATTGCGCCCTATCCTGAGCTCGATTCATCCAGCTTCTACCAGCAGCCTTTCGCAGATCGTCACTCCACCTGGCCGGAGGGCGTCCTACACTACGTTTGCCGAGCCGCGGTCTCCACTCAAGAACTCGTTTACCCCAACGGTTATCGGTTCTTCGGCAGATATGGCCAGCCCATTGCCACTTCAGCTTGCTAATTCTCTGAGCTATGTCGACAACTTTAGTTCTATGTCGAATATACTCGTTACGGATTTTATCCTTCAGAGAAACTCCGAGCATAGCTCGTTCCATAGCTCGCTGAGCGACTTTAAACTGGTGGACTAGCCGTACTGTGAGTGTCCACGTTTCGGCTCCGTATGTCATGACGGGTAGGACGCACTGATTGAAAACTTTCGTCTTCAAACATTGTGGTATGGGTGACGAGAAAACTCGACGTAGTTTTCCAAATGCTGCCCAACCCAGCTGAATCCTCCTCTTGGCTTCCTTCTCGAAGTTGTTTCTACCCAACTGCAATATCTGCCCGAGGTATGTATACTCCGAAACAACTTCAAGAGGGTGTCCATTAACGACGATAGGACTCGGATCAATTCGGTGATTGACCAAAAAAATTAAAAAGGGTTGCTGAGGGGAATAAAAAATAGGCTACATCTTTTCCATGAAAGTAGTTTTTATATTAATTTATATTATCGATATAAATTAATATGTATAAAAAAAAATCGTTTCACAATTGAAAATTTGTATCATTCATTATTTGTAACTTAATAATAGTACTAACAAACTTGGCTTATTCACTCACAATTATAAATACTTGTATAAAAACCAAGTAAGAAGGTAGGCGTGAAACATAACCCTTCGTGAGGTGAAGCGTCAAAATAAGCTTAATTAATAGGCACGCTATAAGTCATCGAAGTTAATTACCACTATTAATCGTACTTCGCAAGTAAACCCCAAAAACACATTATGTTTCGCTGAAAGCTTTTGGTACGTTCACACTAGCTGTTAGGGCAAAACAAACGTACGGTTTGATCGATTATGATGCTTATGATGATATGATGCTGCTTTAAACTATGATCGTAAAAATTTTACACCAATGTTTGTTATAAGGCTATTTATTTAGCAAGGAAAATAATTTAAGAATGTTTTCTCTTAATTCTGTATTCAAGAAACAAAATTAAACTTATTCGTGAATTGAGTATTTTTTTGAGACAGATAACACTATAAATTACTACTCAGTTGAATTTAGCCCATCATTATCATGGTTCATCAAAATGATTTTTATGTTGAAATTATATATTTCAAAAGTGTGCTCGAAAGAATTTTTTTGGAGTTTCAGTAGTGTTTAGTCTAACGCTGTTTTGACCATTTACTTGGCCTTAATAACTCGGTATAAGGCCCGTGCGACTCAACTAAACCATTACTCACTTAATTCAAACCCCCTCATTCCAAAACGAAGACTAGAGATAGTCTAGGTTTAAATTAGACATTCTGTATACAAAATACTAGATTTAAATCTAGACTATCTTTCGTCTTCGTTTTGGAATAAGAGAAAGAGTTCAATAATAATGCTTCTTTTAAGTAATTGTGGAGATGGAATTCACACCCAAAAGGGTCCTACAGTGACTGTCAGCAGTATAGCTTAGTAGTGAACTATGAACGCCTTGCCACAAGAAGCGACAAAAAATAAAAATGGCGATCACAATAGGCCTTGCACACGAAGATATGAAAGCCATTAAATCAAATATAAAAAATAGACGAGTTTTTATGATTAAAGTAGAAAGACAAGACTGAACTCGCACGTAAAGGACCCGCTACCGCCTACAGTTTTTGTTCACCTGCCTCCTAAGATAGCTCAAACTGTAGTTTAATTCAATCCTGAGATACGATTTTTTTCGTTTCTTGAATAGCGTGCTCAATAAAAGTTATTGGGAAATTATCGATCCAAATTAGAGTTTTTTTTTTAAATATAGTTAAATTTTAGAAAATCTCAAAAAGTTACCGACTGATATTGAGAATTGCACTTTGAAGCCCTCTGGCAGATGCACATTTTGACATATAGCTCATCAGCGTATCACTTATAACTGCGAACTGCAACTCACAATTTCATCAATCGGGGCACTATACTCAATCAGGAAAACATAAACATTTTCAATGTTAAAAATAATTCATAATTAAGAAGTCCGAGATAACGTTTACTGAGCTGTCCATCTATATTCAGCCTTATGAGTGATTACTCTTTATTCTGCGGTATTGCGGTGTTCTTATGATGGGGGTGATGTTAATGGCACGCACATGGTTTAATGATGGCACATTAGCACAACGCTAGACTGGTTCAATGTTGGCCCTAAGACGAACTTCTAGATATAGGTTTTTTAAAATTAATTTTGAAACTCAATTATTCTTTTGATTTGTTGTGATGGATCTTATTCATAATTAAATGAAATGTCTTTAAAACGCTTAAATACTTGTTAAATATAAATATAATGAAATGACTCTTAATGAGTCTTATTACCTCCATGCCTCAAGTCGATGGACACACCGTATTACACATTAAAATATACATGACCTACGATGCAGATGCTTTGTGATAAGTAACGGTTAATACTTAACATCGAGATGACCATTGTGCTTATCTCCTTCGGATACCTAATAGAAGAAAAAAAGTTAATTGCGTCATTTATGGGTTTTTTATTGCTCATGTTGTATTGAATCATAATCATCATCATCGTGATGATGATTCAATACCTTAAATTCTACTTTTTGAAAAAAATAAAATTAGAAATAACTAATAGGTATTGTAAAATAATTAGAAATTATGATTAGTAATATCATTTTATTTTACTCTTTTTCCAGAAAGTAAAATAACATCCGAACAGAAATACACATTCAAAAACATTATTTTCAAAATTACTAACGCCTGCGTAAATAGTCTCTCTTTGAAAAGTGTTTTAAATGAAGTTAGTAGTGGTTTTGTCTCATTAAAACATGTTGTGGTTAAAAGTAGGTTTTATTTTGTATCAGCAACCCAAAAAAGGGAAAACATAGGTTTATTTTGATGTTTAATGGCGGAGATTTTTTACTAGATAGAATGCCTGTAAAGAAATGTTGGTTCTAATTAGGTGGTGGAAATGGTTACTCGTAACATGACAAACATTTAATTATATCTTTTTGAGAAAACATATTTTGAATATATCATAAAAATTATGTTTTACTGTTAATTTTGAGGCTTTTATTGTTTAAGATAAATATATCTTATATTATCATCAAAACGCGGAATATCGTAAAATTTTATGTATCATATTAAATGTAAACTTTGAAAGTCTAACACGTTTGCTATTCAGCACTCAAAGCGTAAATGATAAATATGATTAGTTTGGATTATTTAAACTATCCCCACCAACCAACCCCACTAGCTACGCCACACTTTGCTACGACGTAGCGTACAAGTAGCGGGAATTATTGATTTTTTTCCCGATTATCCCCATAAAATCAATAAACAAATAGTTTTTTTACAATATCAATAATCCACGGTTACTTTTAGTTCACTACCCAGATAGTTAAATTGAAAATAGAACGCGAATGTAATTTACAAATTTATTCAATGGGTAAGCTATCTACTAGACTGGTATTTATTGGAAACTATTTTAAATGAACTTTTTATTGGAATTGGTAACAATTCATAAATTTGCCCTGAATAAATAAAATTAGGTTGCTACGCCTGTTATTCGTAACTCAAGTTACCTAGATAATTATTACATTCTAGCACATTCTACACAACTAACGCTAAACATAGATTATATTGAAACTAGATTGACAACACGTGATTAGGTTTCACACTGTCCTATTAGCAGATTAGTGCTCTCCCGTGAGCTAGTAATTCAATACAGGCCACTTGATCGTTCCAACGGTTCACCAGTCTGCGAATGACGACCATAACGTAATTGCCAAGAGGAATTCATTCAGTCATAGTCGTAATATTTTATATATCTAAATATATAAAATGGTATATATACTGACTGACTCGGTTATTATATCAACGCACAGCCCAAACCCTGGCGTGAAATTTTGCACATAGATATACATTTTATAGTGCATATATGCATCAACTATGGAAGGATTTTTAGAAATTCCACCCCTAAGAGGGTAAAATAAGGGATGACATTTGTATGAAAGTCCGTGAGTGTCAAAGTAAGGTTCTTAAAATTTTGTATTTAGGCCGAAAATTGAAAATTAATTTATAAATGTCTCAGCATTTTTGATTATTCCACCCACGAAGTTGTGAAAATGGGAATGAAGGTATGTATGGAAAGTCCTTCATTTTCAAAGTAAACTTAATTAAATATAAATAAATACTCCTCGCGGACGAAGGTCTAGTGACGCATAATTGTTACAGGTCATCATCATCATCATTTCAACCTTTATCGACCCACTGCTGGTCATAGGCCTTCCTTTGATTATGCCACTTGCCTCGATCCTGCGCAATTCTGAACCAGGTGCCGCCCACGGTCTTTCTAATATCGTCAACCCATCTCGCTGGAGGATGGCCCCTATTCCTGTAACAAACTCTCGGCCAGCACTCGGTCAGCGCTCTGGTCCACCTGTCGTCACTCCGTCTGGCCAAGTGTCCTGCCCAACTCCACTTGAGCCCCAATATCCGCTCGCTGATATACTGGACCTTAGTCCGCTTGCACAGGTTGCTTGTTACAGGTCATGTTTTAAATAATAAGAACCGTATTTATTTTACAACTAGGTACAATCGTTTTCGTGTACAATGGCAATAAAGGGACGTACGTATGAATAGTTAATGAGAGTACATTATTTCATAGAAAGAAATTTATCAATCCGACTTATTTATGCCCGAGCCGTTTTACTTGCTTATGTTTTTGGTAACTAACAATCTAATTTTTTTTCTATTCAATTTATCCCGTAAGATCTGTGCGTTTATCACGTCGGTAGATCTCGATAACTGCATATATTTTTATGTGTTTTCTTATTAAATGGTTCGTCCGGGGACGTACTATCATCATACATACTTCTGCGTTGAAGCAGCATTGCTATGTTTCGGTTCGAAGGGTGTGGGCGATGATATTACAGGCAAATGAGGCTTCACCTTCATACCTTAAGTTGAGAGACGTAGAGCAGTGCATTGCAGGGCACGGTCTTAGTTGGCAAAATCTGTGATGCAATACATAATGCTAACTGTCGTGGTTCCTTCCATTATGATTAAAATAATTACAGATGATGATTATCACTAACATTAGGGTTCGCTTGTTCTTCAAAGTTGTATAAAAAAACGTACATTTTTTTACTTCAAGAATAAGTGCCATTACTTGCAAGTTCTACTCAAACCACGCGTTTGTTTTACGGCCCACCCGTATTTTATTCGAAACCCTATTAACTTCCTGCCCTATTTATTCGCATCCCTATTCTCCCAACCCTATTTTGTTTCTAATTCAGTAATTGCATACTCCAGTCGTTCGTTTTATCGTTTATTGCGCTATCCTTTTAGGCCACTTGGCTTAGCCGTTCGTGTTATGACTAGTAAAACGTCTACGGCTTTATGCGTGTGGCTTTATGTGTGTGTCTTCTCTGAATATAACACTGTAAATTGGCTTAATGTTAGATTTTTGTTCGAAGAAGATATAAGATATATATATACTAATAAACTATCAAATGAATGTTGATGAGACTATTATGTATGGTTTAAATAGCCCCCGCCTGCGGCTTCTCTCGCATGGGACCCGGATAAAAAGTAGCCTATGTATTAATCCAGGTCACATCCAAAGCCATTCAGTCGTTACGGAATTGAATGGGAACAAAAATACTCATACTCACTAACATACACACACACACACACACTTCAACTTCACATTAATTGTGTGATAGAATATTTTAGTACTGTAGATTTAGTAACAAGATGCCTAGCTAAGCCAACTTTTTCAAATTTTCACACAATAGGTTGCAACTTAATGAAACCGTATGCCACTGGACGGGAAAGAAACCTCGCAAACGGTGTTTGCGCGCGGGTTGGCTAGTATTCTATACTTTGATCTTATGAAACAAAAATGACTCATTTTATAAACAAAAGTCTAAACTTTTTTATAAGTTCTTTTATTTTTAATAAAAGTAGTGCTTAGTGTGAACGCATTTTGACCCCACATAGCGTGTTATATGGGCGGAAAGATGATGATGATGATGACGAATAGAGGTGTGTCAAATAAATTATGATTCTTACTAAAGTTACAGTTTTGTCGTTTATGTTAGTGAATCAGTCAGCCAGTCACATGGTATATATTATACCTGCACTTATAGTTTCTACTCATATTCTATAACGTACCCGAGCGTAAAATTAAAAGGTTTTTGTGGTCACATCAAATTACTTCATTTGCAATCTAAGAAGTCAGTAAAAGGTATTACCCTTGGGGCTAATACTAATATTTTACTATCTTTTATGTTGCTCATAGTATGTACAGCAAACGGGGCTCGGGTGGCCGGCTGACTCAATTTCGGTTCAGTCGACCTAATAAATAAGTAATTATAGTCAATTCCATTAAAAAGTTCGCGAAGGCCCCGGGTTGTACCCCGACTTTTGATCCTGAAGTCATGAGTCCCATTCTCAGCCGTGAACTTATGGACTTTAGTGCACAAAACGGTCAAGGAAATCATCTTGAAGAAATCCACGACTTCGTCAGCTCCACATGTATGGCCCATATTTTTCCTGTGGACTAAGGCCCACTAGGCTGAGAGGATGGCTTAGATGCTTGGCGTGGACAAGCCTACTCCATCTAAATGTAACCATGTACAAGGCACTACAACGTCCCGGTCAGTGCGTAAAAGTTACTACTTCATGCTGTGTAAGTCATTTAGCCTAAACGCAAAGGCTTGAAAAGGTGGTTATGAACTGGAGGCACCCGATAAGATCTGAGATTAAGATTTAAAACTGATATTTCCATATTCAACGTAAATCTCCAGCCTGATCTTAGGTCCTGTTATGAACCTGCTGGGCCTTACAATTTTTAGGAGGATCACGCTTGGCTTGAACCGCAATCAGCAACCGCTGGCCCCTAATTTCCAATCCGAACTTTTCCTCAAGATAAATTATCATGTCAAAAAGTTTCCGAAAAAAACTCCCAAATCACCTTCGCGGTAAACAAACATTTCCTATGTAAATCTGATCAATTTTCTGGACTACTGACGTGTCGAATCGGAATCCAATTTACTCAGAATTGGAAACTCAATTTGAAAGACTGCCATTAGAAAGCAGGGTTCCTGTTTTTGGAGGTGTCATACGGGAGACAATGGCATAATTTTCTACAGATTCTTGTATTCTAGATTTAAAATACACTAGAAAAGAGCTGTTACCCCATCGAGACAATTATATAGAATTCTATAGAGTGCGAGTCTTCCAGTGAAAATTGAAAAAAATCGTCCAAGAGTATTTGACATATATAATCCTCAAAATTCCAAATTTGCACTAATTTCGACGTTGTGTTACTTGAAAAGTGTAAGGAAATAAAATAAAGTAAAATTCTTCTTCTTAGTCGGACACTCTTATCAGAGTGGTCGTGGTTATGGAGGTCGAGTTTGAATGGCGGCTCTTGCAATTTGCTTCCATTGAGTTCTATTAGCAGCTTGACGGGAACATTCAGTCATAGAGGTTTGTGTGATAGATTTGATTAGGTATGACCATCACGTGGGAGAGCAGCCTCGTGATCTTTTGCCCTCCATCTTGCATAGACTAAAATGAGACTGACGTTAATTTAAATGCTCCTTACAATTTACATGTTACATTGTATGTTACGTTACAGCAGTCTTTTAATTCAAGGTTAGCTCGATAATCGAAACTTGCTATAGAAGTTGCTATTTCTGCACAGTTTCTTTAAATTATCTTAAAACCATTTTTACACCTAGTTGCCACAACAAATTACTAGTTGCTAGAACTCGAAACTATGTCTGCAGCATCCACATGAACAATTTAGGTAATTAAAAAATTGACAGTAAATCGCCAAGTATTGCTCAAAATTGTCCGTTTACGAATATTCATCGTCAATATGGAACTTCCCGTTATCTTATAAAGCATTTTTTGTTCCTCATTATTTTTAAATAGGCATGTTTTTTGTATTTTCAGCGGATGCTGAGTTGGTTGAAAATGTTTGTGACTGAGAATTTAATTCTGAGAGATAAAAGATTTAATAAATAAACTCTGCAGGTTTTGAAGTAATTTATTCCAAGGTACATTTTTATTTTTGGGCCAAAATATTCAATTAAAATCACGTAATTTTGGTACAGTTTTGCCGTCACTGTCTGACAGCTGGATATGCGAACAAGTTTTTGAGAATTATACTTGACTAGCAGCATGCCCCGGCTTCGCACGGGTAGTTAGTAAAAATTTCAAAATTTATTAATTTTAACACACACACACTAACACCCTTTATTTCTTGATAATATTGATTTGCCTTCCGTACCCCAGTGACGCCTATTACATCGCTTATTATCAGGTGCTGCCTAGTCTAGCTAGCCGAGCGGGATAAGCGGTGACCATGCAACATTTTTCAAATACTTACATTTTTAAACTCGTGATAGCTTTTGAATGGAATGTCCGAATTGAATGATTTATAAAGTTATTGAAACAGAATATTACTATGAAGTAATTTATTTTGATAAGGATTAAATACCGAGTGACAAATAAAGAGCCTTTTTCGTACAAACTTATATTGATAATTGGTGAAATTTTGGGAATCTTATCTCAGTTAATATTTAATATAGAATTAAATTATATGATTTACGAAAACTTTGTTTTTACACCTGTGTATATTTAACTCCTTAACTCCCGACAAAAAAA
Source organism: Horisme vitalbata (assembly GCA_951804965.1). NCBI lineage: Eukaryota > Metazoa > Arthropoda > Insecta > Lepidoptera > Geometridae > Horisme > Horisme vitalbata. The sequence continues at coordinate 2,290,046 of OX638090.1, forward strand.
GAGGGGGTATTATATGTTTAACGTTTGTCACAGACAGACACACATATATACAGGTGTATATATACAGATGTATATATGTGTGTCTGTCTGTGGCATTATGTCTCATAGATGGATGAAGAGATTTTGACACTAGACAACTCTAGTAAGGGCGAGGGATTTAGGGTGCAAGAAGGCCTCCGTCAGAAAGCGGGGACACCATCTGATCGCGCCTGCCAAAATACAGAATTCCTGATCTAAATATTTATTTAATGTCAAAATTGTATAGTTCGTGATGAAAGAGAAGTGTGACACGCAAGTGAACTAACCATCCTCGATATGTAAAAAAGAGAATCTTTTTATTCACAAGATCCTTAAACTCTTCTCCTATAATTGCGGATTCATTACTAAATAAAAATGTACCAAAATGTGAAATACCGTTTTATTTTAAATATGTAAACAGTAATGATATTATTAAAACATTCAAACTGATTAATGTCAAAAAAACTACGGATCTCTGGGGCATTTCTGTTAGCGTTGTAACATCGTTGATTGACATTGTCGCACCAGAACTAGCGTTTATATTTAACGAATGTATTGACTGTGGTGAGTTTCCTGATTTAATGAAACATAGTAAAATAACACCTTTATTTAAATCCGGTAGTAGTTCTGACCCTACTAACTTTAGACCGATATCAGTACTGCCAACATTTAGTAAAATTTTTGAAAAGCTTATTCTTAGTCAACTGCAAAGCTATTTTAACTTTAACAACTTACTAGATGTCAAACAATTCGGATTTACGCGGGGCAGATCAACAACTGATGCCGGTGTTGAGTTGGTATCGCATATCTACGATGCCTGGGAGGACTCACATGATGCTTTAGGCATCTTTTGTGATTTTTCTAAGGCATTTGACTGCGTACACCATGAAACATTAATCAGGAAACTAGATCACTATGGCGTCAGGGGTATGGCTTTAGCCCTTCTCACTTCTTACCTATCTGACAGAATACAGAAAGTAGACGTAAATGGAAAATGTTCTCCGGGATCTGTAGTAAAGATGGGTGTTCCGCAAGGGTCAATACTTGGACCATTTTTATTTTTAATTTACATCAACGACCTACCTCAACTTGTGAGAGACAACCACGAAATTGTATTGTTTGCGGATGACACGTCACTTTTATTTAAATTAAAGCGACGGCAGACCAATTTTGACGACGTGAACAATGCAATAGCGAAAGTTGTTAACTGGTTCGATGTAAATAATTTATTACTGAACGAGACTAAAACAAAATGTATGAGATTTATATTACCAAATGTTAAACAAGTTAAACCTAACATTAAAATAAAAGATGAAGATCTAAATCTTGTGGACAGTACTGTATTTTTAGGCATAACTTTAGATAATAAGCTTCAATGGGGCGCTCACATAGATGGGTTGTCGAACAGACTTAGTTCTGCAGCATACGCAGTCAAAAGAATCCGTCAACTTACTGACGTAGAAACGGCTAGACTAGTTTATTTCAGCTACTTCCATAGCATTATGTCGTACGGCATTTTGTTGTGGGGGAATGCTGCAGATATCAACACCATATTTGTGTTGCAGAAGAGGGCTGTTCGTGCAATTTATAATATGGGCCCCAGAGAATCACTTAGAACTAAGTTTAAAGAAATAAATGTTATGACAGTGCCGTGCCAATATATATATGAAAACTTAATGTATGTCCGAAAACATATCAACATGTTCAAGAAAAATAGCGACTATCATAATGTTAACACTAGAAATAAAGATAAACTAGCTGTTCCCACTGTAAGGCTCCATAAAGTTAGTCAATCTTTTAAAGGGATGTCTGTACGATTTTTTAACAAAATCCCAAATGATGTGATTAATCTATCTGTAAATAAATTCAAAAATGTTGTTAAACGTAATCTATGTAATAAAGCTTATTATAAAATATCTGATTATTTAGATGACAAAAAAGCTTGGGATGAAACTGCCTCCAACTCCATCAAAAACAATGTAATAGATATTAAGTACAATGACGTTAAAAAAATATAAGCCAAGCAGAGTTTCTTGCCAATTCTTCTCTGTTTGGTCACGTTACGAATTGGTGGTAAATTAAAAAAATGACGTTTCAAAGTGTACTATACAGTTCCTACTGAATAAATGATTTTTGACTTTTGACTTTTGATTCAATATGAGTAAACTTGACAAAACTTCTAGTACTAATACTTGTTCTAGCCTACGTTGCCTACTTTTTTCAGATACCACGGGAGCGAAGCCAAAGAAGGGCTCTATAATATAATATAAAACGCACGAACCTCTACCAAAGTCATTGTTTAATTTGACAACACACGAACAGCAACCTAGAACAAGGCCTTTTTAGATTATGTATAGCGGTTTTTCGGTGCGTATAAGCTCGTTTTTGGATGTGTATATAAGCCCATATACACGCACCTTTTGCCAATTAAAACGTATGTTTTATGCGCATAATGTAGCGCGCGTGTAAGCGCCTAAGCTGATACGAGCTTTTACGTGTAAAAAACAATAGTCTGAAACCGCTCTTATCCTAAGGCTGTTCGTATTCCGTGCAGTTCTAATATTTCCGCACACTTATTGAAAAACCCATCTTTTCAATTGAATTTAAAGGCCAGAGGACGTCTCCATTCAAATTCCCCTGTCTTCCATTCCTAAGCTGACTTGGTTGTTAGAGCAAATTGCGGCTCTGAGATTAAGGTCAGACTGTTTATAACGAAAATATAAGAGGGTTTTTCATATTGGGGACATTTTTATTAACATCTTGTTACTGAACTTTGGCACAGTGTAGGCACTTACAGTAAGGAGTTTGGTCGTTTTTGGTTTGTTTTGGCGCAATGTGTTCTTTGTTCTTTCGTAAGATAAAATAATGGCGTTCTCATAGCATAAGTATAAAAAACCACAATATTTTGTAGAACCTGCAAATAAATTATTTATAAAAATCTATAGCCGCTTAACGTATGAAAGACATCACTTGTGAACGGCAGTTAGTTTGCCATTATATATTGAAAATAAAGCATTAATAAATAATATGTTTTTTATTATTTAATTTATTCTAGATTTTATTTGTGATATGAACAATCAAAATAAATAAATAAAACTTTAATAGATATTATGGGACGTCTCACATTAGGTCAACTGGTCCCAAATCAGGCTACGAGCTGAACAGATTTAAATTAAATTGGGTAAACAATAAATTTGGAAACTCTTTTCTTACGTGGAGAAATCACATGGATAATAATCCATGATTTGGGTTCAGTTGACCATAGGGTGGTGGATTTAATTCCATTACAGGACCACAGAAGAATACAGATACCCTGGATTAACACATGCTTATTTTTACCCGGGTACCACGAACAAAACCGCGGACTGAAGCTAAAATATAAATAATGCTGGACGTTGGACGTTACGCATGCCCATCGTGGGGATTATGGGCCACCACCACACCACACCACACCAGCCTATATCAGTCCACTGCTGGACATAGGCCTCCCCTAAAAAAGGGGGATATGCCCATAATCCCCACGCTGGGCATACGGGTTGGGGATCGCAGGGCACAGCTTCTCGCACCACCAACGCTGCTGCCCGTCGGTGGCCAGGGAATTTAGCTGTGCCGATTAAGGCTGTGCTATGCCGCAATCAGCCGGCCGCCAGAGCCCCGTTCGTTGTTTAGCAGGGTGCACCACGGGCAGGTGAGGTTGGCTTGGGTTCCAAAGATGGAGGTTGGAACCCCGTACACCCCTTATTATGATTATGGGCATATCCCCCTTTATTATGGGAGGCCTATGTCCAGCAGTGGATTGATATAGGCTGGTGTCGTGGTGGTGTGGTGTTGGACGTTATCTCACAGTATCATGTAGTCTCAAACTAAGCAGAGCTTGGATTATGGGAACCACATAATTGATATAATATACTACTTATATACATTTTTTTTCGCAAATACACAATATGTATGATAATTATCATACATAGAAAAAACCCAGACCAGAGACAGACTACAGAAAAAACATTTGTCCCGTAGCGGAAATCGATCAAACCCGCAATCTTCTGCGTCTCAGACGTCCCTTCGGCCACTGCGCGGCAGAGGTCGTCTGGCAGTATTTTTACTGTAAACCACGCTCTATGGCACGAATGGAAAGTTCTAAAAGTTCCATTCTATAGAGCGCAAGCTATATCTCCGGGGCGGCAGTTGAATTTTGTGGGCGAATCAATGATGTGGACAAATGAAATGGACTGGCGAAGGTTCCACCTCATGTAGTGTTTCACATACGTTAAGAGAATAAATTCGGGTATGTTTTGTTTTCGAAGGTTTTATTGGATTTGCACTATTTATTCGTTGAGTACTGATTTTTACTGCCTTTCCTACGTATGAGCAATTGGCCCACTCTGGTGTCAGTTTTTTTAGGCCGCCCAAACATAAAAAAGTTTATTAAATAAATATAAATATATAAGGCTGGACACTATCAAACATCATTATGTAGCCCCAAACTAAGCAGACTTGTATATAGTGGGAACCACCTGACTAATAGACTGAACTACATAGATAATTTTTTTGTTATTATATAATAATTATATATAGCATATTAAATATCATAAAATATTCATATTCATATTTGCAGAATGTACAAACATTTGTCTCGTCATGGGAATCGAACCCACAACCTTCTGTGTCTTATTCGAGCCTTCGGCCACAGCGCAACAGATATTTATTTCTATTTGAAACCAACATCATTGCGTACCTACCGTAGTATGGAAACTCTCAGCTAAATGCTTCATAGCGGCTACCCATCTAAGTAGTGACCTGGAAGAGTGCTGCTTGACTAAGATTCTAAGAAAACCGAAGTATGGCACGCCACGAGCGTTTTAAACACTTCACGTGTACAATCAATAGAGCAGTAGAAAACGAAATTTTGTTCTGCAGAGAAAAGATCCTTGGGTTTCTGTAATGGTCTGTTTTTTATTGTAATTGGCAAAGACATGAAGCCTAGACTAGAAAAAAGTCCCTGTAATTGTACAGAACCTAATTTATTAACTTTAATAATACCAATGTGACATTAAAAAAATACCACTGATTTGTGAACCTCCTCCTCATATGTCTATAGTAGCTAGAGGTTCATTGCTATGCCTCCTTTAAAAAGCACCATTACTCCATGTACTCGCATATGTAGGTATCGTATAATATACATATTCGCCGGAGTAACCTTTACTCGCAGTATGGACCACAATGGATGCTGTAGTAGTTTTAAACAAGTTTCCTCTCAATCCTCGATCGCTCGGAACAGTTTGCGAAACTTTTAAATCAATTCTGATTGAAAAGTTTCCTTTTATTCATTGCATTCAGATATTCAAAAAGCAACCCACTTTGAATAAATACTGCGAATGAGTGAAACGAGTTTAGCTTTCCAAGTGCACTTTGGGACGAGTATACATTTTTTTTTGGTATTTTAAGTGTAAGCTCGCACTTCAGGTAACCATTAGTTCTTCGTTTTATCTGTCGTCACAATCTTGGTAGAGTGGTCGTGGTCGTCATGTCGGGTGTGGTGGCGAGCTTCACAATTCGTCACATTCGTCTCGTAATGTTGCTTGCCTCGTACATTCGTGAAGTTGCCCATTTAGTGCAGTTCTGACACTACCCTATTTACAACAAGCATCGGCAATATGGAATCCTTGCTAACCAAAATGGAACAAGTGAGCCTTGATTTCGGCTTGAAGATAAATCGCAGCAAGACGAAGATGATGATTGTTGATCAACTCAACAATATCTCGCCTGAAGTAACCAAGTTGGATGACTGTTTAAGGTGTGTTACTGCTGCAGCAGCAGCCGACATGTCGCTGTGACACTATACTGAGGTTGAAGCAAGAATATTTCTACACGTCGTATCGTTTATGCGTATCTTGAAATTTCACTCAATGAAAAAGCATAGATTCGAATTGATACGTTGGCAAAATCTTATGATACTATTGTGATACGACCTGTCAAAATATTCGCACTTCAGCCTCTCGTTTTTAAGTGAAAGCAAGGTTTCGCTAAAGTGTCCATTAGTATGAGAATCTCATGTGTTTCGCACCATTAACGTAGTTACAGTACCTACTTATATAATGATGTTTCGCACCATCAAAAATTACCCGGGTTCCCGAGCTAGTATTTTTTTTTTATTTCAATAAATAGGGCTTTGTCGCACATGCGATGAGTTAGGTATGTCAGAAACGAAAGGAAGTCTAAAATACAGACAATAAGGTCACGTTTTACCCGCTGTTAGCGCGCAAGAACGTTTCACCGCTGGCAACACCGTGCCCGCCCGCCCGACCCGCGCCCCCCCCTGGGCGCTTCACTCGCGTCGAATGAATCAAAGAAAACGTCTGCAATTTTCTACAATTTGTAATTTTTAATGTAACAAGTTTTCGCCTGTTCTCGAATTATAGCTGACTGTTAAAACGAAGTTGTTTCACTCAAGGCCTGCCTTAACAAAGTGGTCCATCGAACCGGATTTATTACGAAGAAACCAGCGGATTGCGCAGGCACGCGACGTGTCTGCGCCATTTTGTGACGGAGGCCAACACAAAGGGAATTCGATTCGGAAAGAAATCCACCTCTACATTGGATGAAGGAGAGAAGTAAAGTGCAGAAAAGAAAGTCTGTGAGTTCGTTCCAATACTAAATTACCATCCATCCCCATTCCCATCCTTCACCCATGCGAAAAAGTCCATCCAAAAATTCACGCGAGTCAATACATTTCGATTCAATTTTTATATTCAATTTAGGATTGTATTTAAGTACAGCCTAAATAACTACAGTTATCGCAACTCGTTACTCAAAATGCCAAATTTTAAAGGTACCTAATAGTGTAGAAGTCTTTATATACTTCACTATCACTAGATGTATTCGTACATTTAATTTACGCAATCATTGTTGTACCTGTACAACATTTTACTAGCCCAGTAAATTGTCTTGGAGTCTTGATATACTTCAACGCGATTAATATTTTGCTAGGTTCTTGGAATTCCAATATATATCCATCCAATCTATGTGGTTCAACAAGAACAAAGAAGTCTTGATATACTTCCTAGTTCCAGCCTCATTGGACATTTTCAGCCCAAAGATATCCATCCAATCTACGTGGTTCAACAAGAACAAAGGAGTCTTGATATACTTCCTAGTTTTAGCCTCGTTGGATATTTCCAGCTATTCAAAGCATTCTTTCTTTTATTTTGCTTAAATATTGTTTCCGCATTCCAGCTTTTGAGCACGCGCAGCCGAGCGCCGCTGCTCGCCCGATTCCTGTCTTGCCTGCTTGCCTTGTATGTGCTGAAGGCATTGTGAGGCGCGGGGTCAACAACCATTGCAAAAAATCAGCTGGTTTGCAACTGCACGCTATGCTGCTGCTTCTTGGTCTGCACGCATATGCACTCAAATAAGTTTAGTATTATTTCACTTATTTTAAAAAATCATTGCACTTAGATAGACTAGGTACATAAAATAAAATAAAACCTGTGTAATTTCTTACAGCTAAATCCAGTTGTTTTCTACATAAAGTAAGGTATTATCTTTACAAGGCAAGTGCCTACATAGGAGTCAAAATGCCTTTAACAATAAAAGAATTAAAAAAAAAGCGTTCTTCATATAAAGCTAAATTAACACAATTTAAAAAATACTTAGATAGCATTTCAACCTGCACAAAACTCAGTAGTACTCACAATGCTGAGCTTAATCTTCGATTAGAAAAAATTGAAGAAATGTATAACGAATATGATTCAATACAGCTCTCTATAGAAACTCAAACTGATATTTCAGACACCGATGAGTATCAAGAGCGTGAAGAGTTCGAGCAGCAGTATTTCAAAATCATTGCCTGCGCCCGAGACTTGCTGAGCAAACACACCTCTGCGGAGCCTGCTGACATCAAAGCTTCAGTGTCAGGTTCTGACCTAACAGGAGGTGGGCTAAGCTTAAAGTTACCTATAATACATCTACCTACCTTTTCTGGGCGACTACAAGACTGGCTTGAATTTCGCGATACCTACATTTCGTTAATACACACTAATGATAATATACCTAAAATTAACAAATTCCACTACTTGAGATCAGCTTTAAAAGACACAGCTAGGCAAGTTATTGGTTTTTTAGATTTTTCAGCCAGCAATTATGATGTTGCATGGGAGGCATTGTGTGAACGTTATCATAATGATAGGTTACTAATCAGTAATCATATTCAGTCAATACTGGACATAGAATCTATACCTAAAGAGTCTTCCTTTGCTTTGAGAGGTATGATTGATACCATAACTAAAAACTTGAGAGCACTCAACACACTTGGCATAAAAACAGAAAATTGGGATGTATTAATCATACACCTAGCGTCCAGTAAGTTGGACACAATTTCCAGTAGGACTTGGAAGGAACATATAAACTTTTTAAAGGATTTGCCTACCCTTGATAGGTTCATATTATTCTTGAAGGGTCAGGCAGAACTTCTTGAATCCGTGGAGCACACTAGCGTCAAACGTAGGCACAGTGAGCCAGTCAATGCTAGGACTAAAACATTCATAACAAACACTCCTTCAGCATCAATAAAATGCAGTTATTGTAAACAACCACATCCAATCTATCAATGTTTAAAGTTCAAAACATTATCATTGCAAGCAAAATTACAAAAGGTTAAACAATTGAAACTTTGCTCAAATTGTTTGCGGCAAGGTCATAACACAAACCAATGTAAATTCGGACCCTGTAGGCTCTGTGATAAAATGCACAACACTATGCTGCACACTGATGAACCACAACAGTCATCGTCTCAGCCCACTACGGAAAATGAGCGCATCATGTTAGCCTCACATGAAGAGTATTTACAAGAAAACTCTGTATGCCCAACTGAAGACAAATATTTGCCTGATCAGGATGAATCTGAATCAATTTTAGAAGAGGAACAACCCGAACAAGACATTGTACTGTCATCAACAAATCAGCGCAGCTATGTTCTTCTGTCTACTGCGCTTATTGACATCATTGATCTTGATGGCACCAAACACACAGTGCGCGCGCTGCTTGATAATGGCAGTACCACCAATTTCATCACTGAAGAATTAAGCAAGAAAATTAAATTACCGGTTAAGTTGACTTCAACAACTGTAGAAGGATTAAATTGCAAAACACAATACATAAATAAGCGATCGAGTATCAACTTATCTTCTCGCACTGAAGCTTTCACGCAGAAGATAGATTGCCTCATTGTACCTCAGATCACTCAGCTGTTGCCTACTACGCGGATTGACATCTCACCGCTTAACATTCCTACTCATTTAAAGTTAGCAGATCCTGGGTTTAATATTCCATCTGAAATAAGTATACTGCTGAATGCTGAAGTTTTCTGGAATGTACTGGGAACTAACCGAATCTCTTTAGGAAAAAACATGCCAACACTCAGTGAAACTAAATTTGGATGGTTAGTATCAGGGCTAGTACCTACTCAAAGAGACAAAAAACCCATTTCCAAAAATCATACAGTCCACTGTCACTTTATGAATGACTTTAAGATTCAGAATCAGCTTGACAGATTTTTTGAGCTGGAGTCAGTTCCCTCACCGCGCAAGACTACCAAGGAAGAAGAAAAATGCGAGCAATTCTTTCAGCAGACCACAAAAAGGATGCCTGATGGTCAGTTTGAAGTAAAAGTACCACTCAAGCAGGCGCCAGACGTCTTGGGTGATTCCTATCACCAGGCTTCAACTAGATTCAATGCACTGGAAAGACGATTCACAAGAGACCCAGTGTTTAAACAAAAATATTGCTCATTTATGAAAGAATACCTAGATCTTGGTCATATGTCAGTGAATACTACTTGCAATGATAAGCATTGCTACATAATGCCTCATCATGGCATTTTAAAGGAATCTAATTTGACCACGAAGCTGCGTTCTGTTTTCGACGCTTCAGCGGCTACATCCACAGGAATATCCTACAACGACATTCAATATGTTGGTCCATGTGTTCAAGATGATTTGTTTAGTATTTTGATACGCTTTCGACAACACAAATACGTAGTTACATCTGATTGCGAAAAAATGTATCGCTGTGTTCTCATTGCAGAGGAGCAACGTGGTCTACAGCAAATTCTTTGGAGATTTGACCCAACTCAGGAGCTCAAACTATACAAGCTGAACACAGTGAGCTACGGAACCGCCTCAGCTATGTGGTTAGCAACCCGCTGTTTGGTACAACTCGCACACGAGTGCCCGTCAAAGGCATCATCTTCTTCTTCTTGCGACTCTTCGGAAATCCGTGAAACTATATTACACGATTTCTACGTGGATGATTATATAAGCGGACACAGCGATGAAACCGAGCTGTTACGTATTTGTCAGGGTGTAATAGATCAACTGAAGAGGGGTCAATTTCATCTTCGTAAATGGCGATCCAATAGTCAGTTAGTGTTAGAAAAAATACAAGACAATAAGAAGGATGATTTGTTGAAAATAGTAGATGATGAAAATGCAAAAACGCTAGGGCTAAGGTGGTCATGTAAATCAGATACATTATTCTTTTCACTAAGCACTGACACAAATCCTGAAGTTATAAAACATCTGAGCAAGCGATCAATATTATCCGCAATAGGACAAATATTCGATCCCCTAGGTCTCATCAACCCTTGCCTACTACAAGCCAAGCTCATCATGCAACGGCTTTGGGCGTCTAAGCTGTCATGGGATGAGAGGGTACCTGTTGAAACCGAAAATAATTGGTTGACATTTCTCAACTCTGTGCCTCAGTTGAATGACATCGTCATACCCCGTCACGCACTATGCGACTCCCACAGGCGCGTTGAGATTCACTCTTTCAGTGATGCTTCATTGCAAGCTTATAGCGCATGTGTTTACATACGTTCTGTCTCAAGCGAAGGTAAAATTGCAGTTCATCTCATTGCAGCAAAGAGTAAGGTGGCCCCAATCAAGAGTATGACAGTACCGCGGCTAGAGCTTAGCGGAGCACTCTTAGCGGTAAGGCTGGCAACTGCAGTAAAAAATGCCTTGAGGCTAGTTGTGGACAGCTGCTACTTTTGGTGCGACTCTATGGTGGTACTAGGTTGGATCAGAACCCCGAGGGCAAGCTTAAAGGCTTTTGTGCTCAACCGAATAAACGAAATAACTGAATCTAGTGATCCTACGCAATGGAGGCACGTGCCAACTAATCTGAATCCCGCTGACATTGGATCCCGTGGATGTGATGCAATTCAACTGAAAAATTCCTCATTGTGGTGGACTGGACCCTCATTTTTATCAGAAGTTGAAGCTAATTGGCCTGATTCTCCAATTGAGGTTGACTATCTACCAGAACTTAAAATTAATTGTAATATGGTGGCGAATCAAAATAATTTTATTACAAAATACTCTGATTACAGCAAACTACAGCGAGTCGTGGCCTTTATGTTAAGATTTGCACACAACTGCAGAAATCCAAAGAATAAAAGGACTGAACACTTGAAGGTACTTGAACTAAATCATGCTAATATCATCTTATGCAAAATTGTACAGATTGATAGTTTCTCAAGGGATTACGACAGCCTTCTACGAAAGAAACAGCTCATATTTAAATCAAAATTGCTAAATTTAAATCCATTTCTGTCGGAAGAAGGCGTCATTAGGGTAGGCGGTAGGCTATGTAATTCTAACTATGATTATGACACAAAACATCCTATTTTGCTGCACTCAGCACATCACATAACCTTGCTATTATTCCGACAGTATCACAAAGTTCTTATGCACGCTGGACCCCAGCTACTACTGTCAGTTATGCGGCACAAATACTGGACCATAGGTGGTAGAAACATGGCTAGGAAGGTCACACATGAATGCGTTGTTTGCAGTAGATTCTCTGGTAGATCTAATCAACCAATAATGAGCAATTTACCAAAGGAGCGTCTTCACGCTGAGTATCCCTTCAGCAATGTGGCTGTAGACTATGCTGGTCCCATAATGTTAGCGGACAGAAAAGGTAGAGGTTGTAAGTTGGTAAAGTCCTACATCTGTGTATTCGTCTGCCTTGCTGTTAGGGCAGTACATGCAGAGCTTGTCACGGAGCTCAGCACCGAGGCTTTCATTGCCGCCCTCAACCGCTTCATTGCCCGCAGAGGAAAACCTCTCAGCATTTTCTCGGACAATGGAACTAATTTTGTTGGAGCTTACAATGAGCTCTCTAAATTCCTCAAGTCTAAATGCAATGATATAGGTGCATATGCGTCAGAGCAAATGATCCAATTTAAGTTTTCACCTGCATATAGCCCCCACTTCAACGGATTAGCTGAAGGATCCGTAAAATCTATCAAACATCATTTAAAAAGAACTTTGTCTTTGACTCATCTCACTTATGAAGAAATGAATACTGTCCTAATTGAAATAGAGGGTATATTAAATTCTCGGCCTTTGACTCCACTTTCATCAGACCCCAACGACCTAGTGCCTTTGACACCTTCCCACTTCCTCTTTGGACGAACCCTCAAGATGCTGCCTTCTCCGCAAGTTCGCCTGAACAATGAGGCTCACATCTGCACATTGCCCCGATACAAGCGAATAAGAGCTCTCACTGAACATTTCTGGAACCGTTACTACAAAGAATACATATCTGAGCTTCAGAAAAGAGTTAAATGGCAGCGACAAGCGGAACGACAACTTCGCATCGGAGACCTCGTGATCATCAAGGACGACCGCCTTCCACCCAATCGCTGGCTCCTTGGTCGCATTATCCGCCTGTATCCCGGAGCCTCAGATGGCTGCCCACGGGTAGCCGATGTCTTTACCTCAGCGGGGGTATTGCACCGAGCCTATAACCGGCTCTGCCTTCTCCCTGGGCCCGAAGAGATGGCTGAATCTCCACCAATTCCTCCTGCTAATGCTGTGGAACAATATGTTCCACCCCGGGGAGCCTGTTAGCGCGCAAGAACGTTTCACCGCTGGCAACACCGTGCCCGCCCGCCCGACCCGCGCCCCCCCCTGGGCGCTTCACTCGCGTCGAATGAATCAAAGAAAACGTCTGCAATTTTCTACAATTTGTAATTTTTAATGTAACAAGTTTTCGCCTGTTCTCGAATTATAGCTGACTGTTAAAACGAAGTTGTTTCACTCAAGGCCTGCCTTAACACCCGCAATAGTAGCATTATTCATGTTATTCTATCAGAAAATAATAATGATCTAAAATGAACTAGATGCTTGTTTTCAATAAATAAATTTCAATTTGCTAAACTCCATAATTCATGGTATGGAGGTATCAATAATGCATGATCGCCCTCCTCTGGGAGTCAATGAGAATAATATTTTCTTGTTACTTTACTATTTTATTTATAGTTATTGTTTGTTTGTGTGTTATTGAAAAGTGGTAAAAGGCTTGAAATCTGTTACGTACTTGGAATGCTGCGAAAAGTGGGCATACACCGAGTGTTATATAAAACCTTGCCTGTGATTACCTCTACATGGTATCCTTAATATATTTGCTTACTGAGTAATTCTGAAGATCCTTCATGGGAGAAAAAATAGTGTTTTTTATTAATTTACTAACTTCTAACGCCCGCGGCTTCGCTCGCGTGGTACCTGGATAAAAGCCTACTCTACATACGTATCTATAGGTAATAAACTATGTACTTATTTCCAAGTTTCATTCAAATCCATTCAGCTGTTGCAAAGTTGAGTGTTATCAAACACACACACACATACTTTCGCTTTTATAATATTAAAGTGAAAGTGCGATAATAGTTTTGAAAGTAAATTCATATAGTTTTTTTTTATCTTTATTTATTTATAGAGGGTTTGTTCACAATCTGAACATGCCACCCTCGAGAGACTTATGCTACATATTAATCATCTACGTTTAATTGCTACCTTAACTATCTTATATAAACTCCTAGCCACTTCAGAATCAGGGTTTGTTAAAATAGTATTACATATACCTACTTCATTGAGGCAGAGGTGATTATTTAAACTAAATAAATATCTCTCAGATTCGTTCCGGACGCATTCCACCAAGATATGATAGACATGAGGATGTCTATCATATCTTGGTGGAATGCCGCCAAATTGTACAGAATGTGATATTATAGAGGTATAATATCACATTCTGTACAATTTGGCGATGATGTTTTTCCCATGAGGTAGGCAAAACTATTTTGTGGGATGTGTCCTGAACGAAGCCTTAAAGCTAAAACAATATCCTTTCTGTTCAAATCGCTTCCAACAAACCATGGTGAACGTGTCAAGCTAGGTTGTACCGTTTTGTACCAAATTCCTTTCGTTAACGACCTCTCATCGAAATGTTCCTTCCAAAGTTTAGTACACTTTTTCTTACATTCATAAAAAAGATCTGAAAAATATAAATTCATATAGTTAAGAACTTTAATGTACCCCTGTACAGCTGTAATGATTTTTTTTGTAAGTCTTTAACCTTTTTTTTTAAAAATCGACGTGACTCAGTGTACCCAGTATTCCGTTATGAAATAAAATATATGGATATGAATACATGAATTTACAAGCAAAAAATAACATACTTTCCGGTAGTGAAAATAGTTAACCGGTGAGTAAAGTTCTCACAAAGAGCCCGTTTCAAATTGTTTTATACCTCTAGAATACATAATTTGTAACAAAGGGTTAAACCTCTCGAATCGAAAACATCCCTCAGGCTACATTCACACCGTAAGCAGTTACAACATTTGTTAACTAAGAAACTTCTAGTGCGTCTAGCTTTTAAAACTAATAAAAAAATATAACTTTTTTTCTCACTTTTTAACCAAGTTATAGAACAACAATTCGCACAACAGACATCTGATATTCTTAAATTGATAACAGACATTCTTGTTTTGAAACAGAGTAAGAGCATTTCCAGATGGGCGATTTACGCGCGAGTTGAGACGCGCGATTGTTGAATGTATAAGTTGTACAAACAAAAATTTTGTTTTTACTACAGACAAAATTTTTGTTCCGGGATATATTTTTTTCTAAATACTTACCCAAAATGAAATAAAAGTTAAAACATTGTTTATCGTATATTTTTATGCCAAAATTATCCACATTTCTTCCTCTTTGTTTCGTACAAAAAACAAAAATATCTTACGTTTCGTTTAATAAGGAACATAGCTTATATTATCTAGATAGAGAATAACACTTCTATGAAAAGAATACATAAATCAGTCATCATTTTTGGTATTATGGAACACAACCAAATTCATATCAAATTTGGAAGGGCTACTATTGCTATCGTGCACGCACGGGTAAATCATGCATCAGCTAAACAAAGATATCCAGGAGCTATTTTTGCACCACGCACCTCGAATTGAAGTTGCGAGCGAGGGACGCTGGATTCTTAAGTTGCATAACTAATTATTAAAAAAGTTATCAACATAGTAACCACCGTAAAGAGAAAAATAGAAGCCAAATTTAAATGTTAATATATAGTCAGCCATCCAAATATGGACCGGGTGAATTGTTGGTTGCTCTGCTGATAGCTGGGCTACTCTCAAACGTTGACTTATAGCTGGCGTCCAAAAAGCGTGTTCGGTGCTCGGACGCCGGCATGTATTCGACGCTCGCATAGCATGTAAATATTGTGTGGGAAAGCCCTTAGAATACCAAAGTAACACCAACCGAGTTTACATGAACTTCACACTCCGCTAAGTTTGACGAGAAAGCGTACAGAACTCAACCTGCGTAAGTTTTTCCTAATCCTGGCGTCTGAAGTTCAATACTAGCTCCCGCCCGCTACCTAGCTCATGTGGTATCCATATAAAAAGTAGCTTAGTGTTATTTCGGGTGTAGAACTATTGATGTTCAAAATTTAGGTCAATCTAGTCAGTATTTTTAGTCATTAAGTAGGAAAAAACATTAATTTCACATCTCACACATTTTTACAACGTCTTACCTTTACAATGTGAGAGCTTGTATTATGGAAACCACATGAGTGATATAGTACTGATACTTTTTTTTAAATACATACACATCATACATAGGAATCACCCAGACCTGAGACGAATATCTGCAAACAATGCAAACATTTGTCCCGCAGTGGCAATCGAACCCGCATCCTTCCGGGTCTCAGGCGGACCTTCGCCCACTGCGCCACAAATGTGCCGTCGAAATTGATTAGAATTATTCTTCTGCACTAGCCCTGAAATAAAAAATAAAAAAATTAAATTAAAAAAAAATTATGATGCTTAAAAAGGATCCTGCAAGACAGACAGACTAGTATTGGGTTTAGGTTTTTTTCTGTTTACAACTATTGGTTTCACAGGCGCTCACATGTTTCAGAAAACACAATTGATGTTTGTCAATGAGGGGCTTCACAAAAAACATAGTTCCGACTGGCTTGATGGATGGCTTTGACAGAATCGTATTCACTTCAAACTTCAATGGCTTCTGTGATAGTTTTCCAAAATTTCGCCAGTACCAAGTATAATAAATGAGGCAACGTAGTACGGTTTATAAGTCCAGTCGTCCATACTTCTGTCAGATCAGTTCTGCTATTAGCAATGGCAAATATAACAAAAAAAAAACCATCGACGAAACATTTTCTTCAGTTCCAATTCCAGTTCCAAGTTCAATTTTCTTCCAATTTACTATACTTGTCTTTTGTAGTAACAATTCGTTGAATTGCTAATATGTTCAAACAATATAAATCAGAAAAAATACTAGGAAATAAAATAAAATAAAAATGAAACAACTGTCGTTTAAGATGAAAAAAATTCCCCTTACATTCCTGAATTGGAGTCACAATAAGTGTCACGTTGGTCGTCATGCCCTTGAGTATATCAGTCGTACTGGAAAAGTACTCACTTTGTGACCACGACTGACAGAAACTTCAAATTAGTCAGCGCCATCTTACAAGCCAGTATTTCTTTTTAAATCGTGTAGCGCAAAAACTGCATTATTTCCTAACTAGCAAGCCAGGCGGCGTAAAAATTCCAACTCCATAGTAATCCTACGAACTTACCCCGAAAAATCGAAAAAGCGACAACCCTTCTAATTATTTGATAAAGTGTAGATCAAAATCTACAGAAGCGGGACACATCTGGTCCTGGCATGTGATGCCCGACATAGATATGGTTTCATTTTCAAGATGGCTGAAATACTGGCTAACGTTTATAAACTACATAAAACTAAATGTCTAAAAATTTTAAAATATTAAGATACAAAGATCATTCTTTTTATTTTTGAAACTATTAAGATTATTTTGGTCCTTATTTAATTGAGTTAGATTATTTAATTTTTATTCAAAGGTTTTTACAAGCTTTTACTGGACTAATCATATCAAAACACGTGCCTTAGTTATTTAAAACTAAACTTTGTCCGCGTGGTACCCAGATAAAAAGTAGCCTATCTAGGTCATAAACTATGTATATTCTAAGTTTCATCCAAATCCATTCTGTAGTTTTTTTCGTGAAAGAGTAACAAACATCCATACATTCATATATCTCATAACTTTCGCATTTATAATATTAGTAGGATGAACCTTGTCGAAGGCTAAGGGCGGTTATCAGTAGCCTATATATATATACAGGGTAGTTCACATGAAAATTTTGTAAATTAATATTTTGTTTAGTCGACGCTTAGTTCGGCTTCCCGCAGTATCGGCCTAAAAGCTTTGTTGTTTAATTAATTTTGTTCTTGTTTAAACTTTTCATATAAAACATAGGGATGGTAAGTTTTATTAAAACCCGTGTGGGTTTATTATGTGTTTAGCTCGAAACATTTTCAAAACAAAATATGTATCGCTTTTAAATTTTTAGCTCTTGTTTCATTGGATTTTGAACTGATAGGGCATAACTTAAAACGCTGCTTTTAGTCCCATCTCGTAGCCAGATTTGATAGCTGGCTTTAAAGTGGAAGAAATAGTCATGTTTCAAACCTGGCTACCAAACGGGAATTCTTAAGTCCCACCTCGTAGCCAGATTTGGAAGCTGGCTTCCAAATCGGAGAAATAATCCCGATTCGAGGCTGGCTACGAAACGATAGGTAATGATTTATTTCTATTCCCTTCCCTAATTTTATTTAATCGTATAACCTTTTTCTAAACTACGTGTGTAGTTAAGGGGGTTAGTGAAGGGAAGAAGCATTTCCCATTTATACTCCGATCCAAAGTCTCAGTCCAAAAATGTAAACAAAGGTGTTACCAGGACAGCTACCAAATCCGACTAAGAGCTGGGAAAGTCGTTCCCATTTCGTAACTAGCTGCAAGACGGGAAAGCATATTTCCCATTTCGTAGCTATCTATCAAATCTGGCTATGAAATGGGACTAAATGAAACGCTACTACTACTACTACTACGTAAGTAAGTGAGTAATAGTTGTTTGTTATACAAGAGTGCAAAGTTGCTTTTTAACCGCGTGCTCAATTTTGATGACCGAGCAAGCGAAGGATTCAAAAATTAGAATCCTGAGCGTTAGCGAGGGAATCAAAAGAGCACGAGGTGTAAAATCTTTGTACTCGAGTGCAACACGTAACTTTTCATCCCATCTCAGCGAGGAAATTACCTAATTAAAAAACAAGATTAACATTAGTTTAACATTTAAAGTTAAAAAAAAAGTACACTAAGAAGGTTTTGAGTCTGATGTTTTATCAAATTAAAAAAGGTTGTATGATAAATTCGGCACCATGGAGGTAGAAGTAAATAGGTTTAATGATGTTTTGAATTCAAAAATGTAGTGCATACGAATACGTTCTAAATTCAATTTTACTTTATCCGCTAGCTTTCAACGGCTTTTGCACTCGGATATCGAAGAGCAGAAATACTCTTTTCGAGATGGGGGGATGTAAAAAGCATTTACGTATGATTTACAATAAACAAAGGATCAAAAAAAGGTTTTGACGAAATAGGACAAGTTCTTTTGAAGTCATTTGCTTTAACTATCCATCTCTTACAATAACCATTTCTGGTTATAACTATGTCTGTTTTTTGACCAAAAAGTTCTAAAAATAAAATATAGTTTAATATTTTTTTGTAAGAAAACCAAAATGTTTAAATCAAGACGAGGTACCCTTTTTAATAATTACCAACAACAGTGTACCGGTATCATTATTTACCGAAACTCGTTTAACTTGCAAAGATAAACGAATTAAGCCTTTATGGAGGTAATTAAAAGTTATTGTTTCGTGAACTGGCCGCCACGACAGGATGTGTGTCTGTAGCTTAGATAGGGGCTGGATACACGAGAGGAATTAACGATGTTAACATATTTAGAAATAATATTTATAAAAAAAAATTAAGGCCAATTGGTTTATTTTAATCATTTTATAGCTTATGTTTATATGTTTATTAAAGGTTATCTTGATAGATTAACTTTTTAATTTTTTTGCATCACTTTTGTGTCTTTTATTTTCATAAATAAATGAAGTACACACCCGACCGTTCTTACTTTTTACATATTACCTCTGCATCCAAAGGTTGTCTGGAAGAGATCGCTTCGAAGCGATAAGACCGCCCATTGTTTTTTTTATTTATGTTAAGTTTTTGCTTGTTGTTAATTTCTAATTAATTTTATCATACTTTTTATTTTGATAACCTATATATTGATTTTGTAATTTTAATATAATTTTACACGGTAAATATAATACATTCTGTTAAAATGAATAACAACTTCTATTTATTTTTATAATGGCACCAGACCGGTACCATATTTCCTGCAAATAACATAATTTGAATTGGAATAGTGGCTTTTATAGCTACGCGCTAAGCTAGTGTCCTATGCGCCAAGCAAAACAATATTTTTCTAAGTGTTTAATTTTGCCATAAGTTTAGATTTATGATGAAACTTACATGAATTAACTCCTTAATATTTGAAAAAGGGAATCACTTATTTAACGATATTATCGCTTTTCAATATGAATGCATTGATCATTTCACCGTTGGACTTGCAGTAGTACAAAAATATCGTACCGTGAAATTCGCGAGTGTATACCGGCGCTTAATGGTAAAGTTCGCGGTAGGCAAACATTGCTATTATGTGCCCCATCTGTTCTCGACTTTTAATTGTCTTTGGCGGAGTTTCGTTCGCGATTTATGAACCAAAGCAAAAATAGAGATTTATCGCACTTTAATCCTTGTTTTTTTTTAGGTAACGTTCAAACGTTTTTATGACTTCATTATGTAGCATTAAGCCCTTTTTATAATACCCACAGTTTAAACGCATTTTTTTAAAAGCACTTTTTAAAACAACATAAATTTACGCTTTGGGTAATATAGGTTCTTGGTTATGTATTATTTAATATGAACCCGTTTATTGATGGAAATCTTTAAAAGATCCATTAAAATATATACACAGAGAGTTTGAATTCTAAAATCTACCAACATCTAGTCAACAACTTTTTAAATAAAACAGTTAAACATGAAGAGGATAGGTAATACTCTACCTACTCTAAAATCCACATGCTACCCAATATTATGGCTAAATGGACAAATAATTTAGTAGAAAATAAGATAGTTTAATTACTCTATTTAAGTGAATGAATGAATTTGTAATTTGAGTTGATATTTTAAAAAAACTGTCTGGAAACTGACAGTAATCTTCCGCTAGGGTTCTCTAAACCAGGAAACCATAGCTGAATTTATTAATACCCCTTATAAAACAAGACCACGAGACTACTAGTAGGTACTTAGGGTTTAGATTAATAAATCAAAAACTTGCTCAAGTAATTATCTGCCGGCGAAATCCAGTAGATTATCAAACTTCCATAGACGCCTATTTTCCAAATAATTCAATCCGAAGGGTACCGAATATTCTGTAGTTTGCCAATTACAAAACTTTGTTATCACGGTGGCGTCTCATCGCCGGTCGAGATAGCAATTGATATTTTCGAAGGCGACTTTTGGTCGTGGGCAAATTTTAATTTGAGGTGGGGGAGTAAGTTCTGCACTGATGTTCCACATTGGAGTATATTGTGCATTGCCCCCTCACCGACCTCAGCCCACCCAACTCCTTAAAGTAACGGAGAAGGACTCTGGGTTGATGGCAACATTGCTCTTGAATTCCTGATGCTGCCTGTGTCTGTGAGTTTTGATCAAGCAGTTTTTGTATCCCGGATTTTTCTGGCTGTGTTTGTGGCAGTGTAAGATGGATTGTTTCTTCATCTTGAAAGCAACCACGACAGATGCTGCTGTCCGTAGCTCCTGTCTTTACTAGGTGGTGGATCAGGACACGGTTTAAAAAGCTTGGTGAAACTCTATGAAGAATGTATTTGGCGTCACATTTCGTATGCGTGCCTCATCTTCAACGAAATCTTTATTTATTTCAGGAGTAAATATTTTTTTATAAAACCGGTACCTAGCAATTATTTTATTTTTTATATATATTATATAATACAAGCTTCTCTGATAGGGTTGCATATGGCTATCATCTAGGACAAAAGTATATCGAACCATCCCTAACTCGATGCGGTTAAAACGTTATCCTATAGCTACCTATTTCTTTCTTTCTTTCTTTCCTTCTTTCAAGCTCGATGGAATTGTGTCGTTATATAACGACCATCTTATGGCCACCTTCCAGCTCTATCAACGGACCCTGGATACTATCTTAAAACAAAGTACTTATCTAGATAATGGGACAGGTGAAAGTAAAATTAAAAACTTGTAAAATAAAAAAATCAAAATGACTATTTTTTTTGTATATAACTTTTTCCAAGGCAACTCTGTGTCTTAATTTTGGTATGAATAACTTAGTCGGCTAGATACGCCTACCAAAATTGGAGATTTAATTTAATTACAGGCACAAGAGGCTTATCATCTTCATGCCTCAAGTTGATGGACGCAGGGCATTGCATCGTAGAGCACGTTCCAAAAAAACGTGATCTACGATGCAATGTTTTGTGATAGGTAATGGTTACCACTTAACATCAGGTGGACCATGTGCTTGACCACCTTCCACTACCATAAAAAAAAAAAATAATAATAATATTTTTTACGGCACGCATTGTGCGGAGGTTCCTCCTCATATAATGTTTTTTTTATATTATTTTTGTACATAATAGATTAATAATGTTTTAATTTTTTTTAAATTTAATTTAATTTAATTTAATTTAATTTAATTTAATTTAATTTAATTTAATTTAATTTAATTTAATTTAATTTAATTTAATTTAATTTAATTTAATTTAATTTAATTTAATTTAATTTAATTTAATTTAATTTAATTATAATGGTCATGGTCCACTTACCTACACTAATTTATAATTATTATACAACACTAATTAAAAAACAAATAAGTAACATAAAATAATTTCAAGATAACATTAAATAAAGTAGAAAAATAATAAAATCTAAATAGCTATTAGATCACATACTCAAAATATAATAATTTATTAGGTCACATTACAATATTTTTGAAATCATTTGAAAGCAGCTCGTGGTCGTTATCTTTTTAAAATTTATTATTATTATTATTATTCAGCCATTTTGATCCCACTGCAGGGCAAAGGCCTCCCTCCCCTCCTTCCACTCCTCGCGTTTCGTCGCTACCACAGGCCAAGATCTCAAATACGCGTCCAGCTCATCTCACCATCTTTTTCTGGGTCTTCCACGTCGCTGTCTGGTGTTTGGTGGGATCCAGTCTGTTGTCGTCTTTGCCCACAAGTGGTCGGACATAATTAACATACATTTTTAAAATAGCATTATTTATTTTGTTGAAGCTTTTCAGGCGACTTTTGGTCGCGGACTATGCCTACGCCCCATATAAAATAGAAATTGCTGAGGAAACATTATATTTAGAAGCCCGTAATTTCACTCGCGTAGTACCGGGTAAAAACTAGCTTTTAAGTTGATCCAGGTCATAAGCTATGCATATTCCAAGTTACATTCAAATCCATTTAGTAGTTTTTGTGCGAATGAGTAACATACCCAAACGTCCCAAAAACTTTCATGGTTATAATTTTATGTATTATTTTACGGGCTATGGACATATTCGCATCCTAAATTCATGAGAAAAATTATGGGAAATTTTAATAGAAGTGAGGCCTCAACCAGGAAAGTACTACTAGTATGCCTATTTCTGCCGTAAAGCAGCATAATTATATTTCAGTTTGAAGGGTTTGGGTGCCTTTGACTTTGCATCGTAGGGCACGATTCAAACACGCGTCACCTGCGATATAATGCCTTGTTAGGTCATAATTACCAGATCATTCAGATTGGCCTCGTGCTTTTCCATCTCAAATTATATATACTTAGTTTATTATTATTCTCATTAAGGCAAATATTTGAGGTAAATCGTGATTTCTCGTGAAGTCTTGTAAAGTTGTCAAAAAAAGATGGGTATTCATTACTATTTACAGTATTGCTTGTTCCATCTGAAGTTAATTTTATTTAGTTTCTTATCATTCTCTTTACTTATTAAAAAAAAAAAAAAAAAAGTTTAGTAACGTTGTCAAAAAAGATGGGTATATTCCTACTATTTATATTATAAAATATTTAAACATCTTTGAGAATAGCGCTTTGCTCAAAAAACTTACCAAAAAGTCGCGTCTTAAGTTAAGTTATAAGTTACAAAAGCAATTGTCGAAGCAACGGCATCTCGCAAGTTTTTCCTTCTTAATTACTGAGGATCGGACTAATTTAGGTCCTGGCTGTTTGTAAGAAACTAAAGTACAATCAACTACAAAAGTAGATTAACACTTGGTTTTCAAACTACCATAATTCGGGGTGTGTGGGGTTTCAATCTCCGTATTCAGAACCCAAGTCAACGTCACCAGTACCCAGCAACTGATTGTGGTATAGCACAGCCCAAAACCAGCACAGCTTGATCCTCCTGCTTCTTCTAGCTACTGTCCTAGCGTCGGCCGAGCAAGCAGTGTTGCCCTGCAAGCCCGAACCCGCATGCATAGTGTGAAGATTATGGACGTATGCTTATTATTAGGGGAGGCTTGTATCCAGCAGTAGATTGATATTGGGTGTCAATACATGATATAACCATACGTCCATAATCTTCACACTATGCATGCGGGTTCGAGATTGCAAGGCAACACTGCTTCGGTCGACGCTGTTGCTCATTGATGGATAATCTTCACTGCACTGCACTGAGTATTAGTAGAGTGAGAGAGTTTTGACTGAGTACTCCTGGCGAAAACTTTGAGTTTTGTTAAGATTTTAATTTAATTTGAAATCATTTCTTAGTTTGTCGTGATTTTAAAAATACATTTTAATAATGAAGTTATGTTGCTGATTGTACCTGCCTACAGATGAAACATTTTGTAAAGGCCAGGGTTTTTTCCTTGTCGTTTATGAAACGACTAACTAGATTTTTGTATTGTTTAATATTGTTATTTTTTAATTTGGTATACTGAAATGGTCGCTTGGATGACACATTTTATAAAATAAAATCTATTTCAAAAACATAAGTGTGGCAGAATCAAACTTACTAAGTGGGCGACGCCTATTTCAGTGTTTTTGCAAATCTTCGTCATTATTGCACAAGCAATGCAAGGGTAAACTACCTTTTGCTCACTTCATGGACGGGTGACCGGTTTGTGCTATTTAGATATAACTGGTTTGTGCTTTTCCAATCATGAAGGTTGATAATATTATCTATCTATCTAATAACCTGCTTGACAAGCCGACACGTAATGTTTGCACTTTGTTCGGGAGGTTTCAGGTTTCATCTGAAAATCAGCGCTGCTTAGCCCCCGTGGCAAAGCAGCTTCAAGCTGAGACGGAACCTTTTCAGAGCAAGCCTTTGCAGCGCAGACGACACCAACACCTAGCTTTTTAGGTCTTCTTTTGTTTTGTAGTAGTTACTAGGCACCTAGCCTTAGTTATTTAAACCTACTTAGTTCTTCTGTCTCTGTCTAATATTTATAACTTCTACTGTCACATTTTTTGTGGTCTGTTGTTCTTTGTAATTAGTTATATTGCCTCAATTTTAAAAG
The DNA here is from genome assembly GCA_951804965.1 of Horisme vitalbata. Taxonomy (NCBI): domain Eukaryota; kingdom Metazoa; phylum Arthropoda; class Insecta; order Lepidoptera; family Geometridae; genus Horisme; species Horisme vitalbata. The sequence continues at coordinate 2,314,936 of OX638090.1, forward strand.
TCTTGTTACTGCCTACTTACCTTATTATTATGAGTTCTCTGTGCTGTAATTGTTTTATCTTTAAACGATGTCGTAGTCCTTCAATAGCAGAAGTTTGAAGCGGCTTAATATTGACACATGGACCTTTTCTAGTTTCAGAAAACATTTCGTTTTTTTAAATAATCAAAGCAGAGTGTAACTATGTTTATAAACCTACGTATAAACTTAACAGAAATCTAATAAATATCCCGTTTCAAAGCACCTTGACATAAATCCAAGCTCCTGCGACATTTCAATGGCAATTTTGGGTCAAACAAGTAACAACCATATTTGTATAGGGCTAGTCGTTAAGAAGAAAAATGATAGCCTTTGGAGCAGACGTGATGTTGGCGTTAATTAGAGAGTCCAATGAGTTATAGGAACATTTATCGTGAGGTGAGATGAGGCCGAAAATAGCTCGCCCTTAGAAACGCGACCTTTAAGGTGCGTGGATTAACGAGGAGGTGCTTTTAACGAAAGTGGTAAGCTATTTTCGTTTAAATTGAGGATTTTATTTGAGTTTTTTTAAGCATTCCTTCGTGATCGCGGGTTTTTTTACAATGATGACAATCATATATATCTTATCTAGGTCATGAGTACAAAAAAAGCGGTAATGAGTCAATATTCATGACTAACATCGTGAAGTTGCAAGAGAACGCAAGTGCCTCCTGGTGGCGCTATACAGAGTCTAGGAGAGCTGCGTGAAAACTCACCCCAGTCTACGTTGGATCGTCGTCGCGTGCGCTAGTCTCTTGGGAACTGTACCGCGTTTCTTTTAAAACTTTCTGCCAATTGTTACGTTTAAAAGTGATTACTTTGATTTGAGACTGTAATTTAATTATTTCAATAGCGAACTGAGAGTTACCTATTTTCTGAGTTTCCACAAGCTCGTTAAATAAAGTCTGAACATGATCCTGATCCCACCTACTACGTTATATATATTTAAAGTTTTAGATACAAAACACAAACTTACTTCAAATATTAAGTTCACCACATAAATAATGGTCTAAGGCAACAATTAAACGAATGACCTGACGTAGAAAGCCACCAGCTAGCTATAAACGAAAGTGAAACACAGAAAGTGTCTATAAAAAATTGTCTTATCGCCTCTATCAACACTTTGACTAGACAAGAAAGATATTAGCTTTTTCCATGAGAAATTGTTATCGAACTTCCCCTTGATACACACTCAATAAACCTTTTATATTTTTATAAAAGCTCTGAGCTGCAAAGTCTTGAGAAACCAAGAGAGCTTTTATTAGGAACTCCTGTCAATATTTATAAAGCTCCGATACCTCGGTTGCCCCTACTATTATTATCTGTCTACTAGTTTTTGTGACTTTGAGCCCAAAGTGACTGGATTCAAAAGTGAATGTGCATTTTTTGCAAAATTTAAACTTACTCAATCACATTAAAAAATTGCGCTCTAAGTCCACATTCTAATCGCACAATTTGTTAAACTAAGCTATAACTTTGATATACTCGTAGTCTTGTTCATTTTTTATTTGACTCATTTTATATATACTTATCTACTTTTTGAAATAAAAAAGATGATCAACAAAACGTTATTGTAACAAAAAAAGTACCTACTTACATGATTTTATATTATTTCAAAAATTGATTTTTAAAGCCGTTAAACATTTTCACTGTGACGTTATGCAAATAATCTTTATCATCATCATCATCATCATCAACAACAACCTATAGAAGTCCACTGCTGAACATAGGTCTCCCCCCAAGGAATTCCGAAATTCGAAGAACGGTCTTGAGCCCTCTCCATCCACTTAATCTTCTATAATCTATAAACTAACGGATAATTAATAATTTTACCAATCATCATCATTATCATCATATGGCCTACAGCCAGACACAGCGTCTATTGAAATTATGAATAATTCACAGCTAAGAAAAATAAAGTCAGTGCTATATCGATATTTAGTACAATAATAACTTGCAAAACGATGCTGATGCATGTCTTTAATTGTTTTATTTCTATATATGCGGCGTTAGATTTTTCGTTCTTTTTCCAGAGTAATATAGATATTTTGAATTCGAAATCTTAGATATTTCACTTATGGTAAATTTTGCTGAAAATTTAATTATTTAATAATATGTAACAGAAAAAAAACGAACCAGTTGTTGCGCAATTAAAAAGAACTGACTTTGTGACACAGGCGTCCCCAAATATGCGCCATTGCGCTTTGTCAATCTTGCGCTATAAAAAATAAATAGTTTTACCAAATGCAACTTTTAGGTAGGTAATATAAATTATGGTTTACCAAAAAAGATAAAGAGAAAAGTGTTGACCAAACAGAATTATACTCGAGTCGTAAGAGTTGGTAGTAGGGCCGTGTTTTGTGTAAAATCTTTGTAGTGGCTTAGAAGGATCGCCGATAAACGAGTGAAGGACCAGAACGAGATAAATGAGAGTGGTAATCAAATTTACGGTGAGCTCCACCTCTCACCAAATTATACGGATTTTAGGCCATTGTGGCCATTGAGTTGGCGTTTTGTCAACGTTCAATAAAGTGGAATAAAATAATTCTAAAGCCTGCTTTTGACCTGCTTTTTGTAATGTATATTACATCTTTACACGTGATCCTTTGCACACAAACGTCACCATTCAATCTGAGGAAGGCGCGGGATCCAGGGACGTTACTCCTACAAAATATAGGACGAGCGATAAAATATTATATATTAAGATGTAATATATATATCCCATAGTAAAAAGCCAGCTAATACTGAATATTTATACACATCATCTTATATCCCCAAAGTGAGCAGAGCTTGTATTTTGGGAATCACATTAAGGATAACAACTTACGAGTATGTACTTATGTAAGTTTTCTTGTGAATACATTTAATTACATTAGTGAAAAACAATGAATCCCTTACCTTGAGCGGTTTAAGGTGAGTCCAGATTATGTAAAATGTCCACATAGTTTTATAATAATGTTATATATAAACTTCGTGTGAATGAAATGTGCAAATATTTTTGTTTTATAACATGTTTTGTTACATATAAGGATGATATTATGGAAGTAAATGACAGATATGACAGTTGCCCGACTGCTTGATTCACATTTGTTTGTTGACAAGTGGAGACGCACAGTGAGGTGCGTTGATTGTTAGTCATTAAACTTCATCTAAATACATAAGTATTGATATTAATAGTAATTCCATGGCTTCATGACCCTTTGATTTCTACAACCGATTTTTAAAAAAATAAGGAGGTTCTCAATTTGTTAAAATCTTTTTTTTATGTACATGTTTTCCGTGCTTACTAATCCTCGTGCTTACTAGCCTCGTATAAAATACGAAAACACAAACCAGTTTTCCTGGTAGTAATTTAAACGGAAATGAAATACTAGATGCTTTTTGCTGTTTTGCTAAATCTGCTCTATATCACGAATATATCGGGCTCCAAATGCTAATAAAAATAGATGTTAGAATGATAGAAGTTGGAAAATAAATTCAGGCAAAAAACTAGAAGTAATTCTTTTATCTTTTTTCCCAACTCTCGTTTGTGCGTGCGTGTTCACATGCACAATACTTCGTCAAAATCGCAATGTGCCAAGAACGCGCGCGCAAAAAAGCGCGCAAGGCAATGAGTAATAAAGACGAAAAAAAAGTCCCGCTTATTTTGCAAAAAAAATGATGATAAATTCAAAAATGAAACAACTTTTGAGAAAACTAAATTATAATAATATATATAATAATAACTATAATTTTTTATTTTATAATACTCTTTATTAGCTTTACATTAAAGCAAAATAATTATAGATATTTTAAGGGTCAGATCATATTAAAATACTACGGTGCGCTCTGACTCTGCGCTAGTATGAATTTACCCTTAGCGTATCATCCTGGGGTATAATTGCTTCCAACCACCATCTTTGGGACCAAGGCCAACCTCACCTGCACGCGTAGCACCCTGCTAACTAACAGACGGGGCCCAGGCGGCCAACTGATTGCGGCAAAGCGCAGCCTAACACTAACACAGCAAAATCCCCTGGCCGTCGATGGGCAGCAGCGTTGGCGGTGCGAAAAGCTGTGCTCTGCAATCCCCAACCCGCATGCCCAGCGTGGGGATTATGGGCATATCCTATTTCTTAGAGGGGAGGCCTAAGTCCAACATTAGACTGAATAGGTTGGTGTTGTATCAACCTATTTTTAACAAACTGTAGCTGCGGCATAGCTACGGCATAGCTACGGCGTAGAAATGGTTATGATTGCATGGTCAAAGGACGCGCAATTTTAGGCTTTTCAACGATGTTTTCCTTCACCGTTATCAACACCGTATATCACAATGTGTCCTCATACGTAATCTTTTAAGTAATTTATCAGCCGCAGTATGTCGCAGCCAGATTTATGGTTTTATAACAACAGAACTCGTAATTTATTGCCTAATAATGCGAAAACTTCACAGAATAAACGGCAATTTGCCATGAAAATGTACTTTTATGCCTAAATGGAGGATAAGAGAGCTATGGTGGCTTAGTGGGATGTAGCCCGACTTCCTATCCAGAGGTCAAGGTTTCGAATCTCGAACGTGCACTAATTTAATAGGATTTTTCGTACGAAAAAATTGAGTTCACACTACTTTCTCGAGATGGTGAATCTTAAACGGTGACACTGCAACGAAATCCGTGGCTTAGTCATCATCATCATCATAAGCTTATAGCAGTCCACTGCTAGACATAAGCCTGGCAGCGGGTTTAAGTCCCATGTTTCAAAAATGTCGTATAGCCTTTTAAGTTAGCTTAACTAAAACCTAAAGTCTCTTAAGTGCCAACTGGAAGTCCCATATCCACAAAAATAGGTCCCGACTTACGACTCGCAAGATTGCTCCAATAAACGGCCGCCCATCAATTCTCGCGCTCTGTAATGAAACTCGCGATTTGTCGTCACATAAACGAAATCCTCCTTTATGCGAGGATATTGCGAGTTTACAAGCAGCCATCAAATTCACTTTACGCGAATTGGGGCTAGCTAGTTCTATTTTTGTATTATAACCGACGTCTCTTCTTCTTTTTCAATTCTTTTTCGCTTGAAGGTTTATTAGACCACGCGGTATTCTGTCTGCCTTAGTATTACTGTCTTACACTTAGCGTTGTATAATAAGAGTAAGCCACTAAGTTGGTCTTAGGCTAGACTAATTAGTCAATAACAGTCTTACTAATACAGACTGAATAACGCGTGGTCTATTATGCCTTTTAGGGCGGTTGAGACAAGTGTTTTCATATTGCGAGTCTATAAGGCTTATATTGTATTCACTCTGTCTTAGCTTACTGACTAATTAGTCAGGCCGACTTAGTGGTTTACTCTTATTATACTAAGATTACTGAAAGACAGTCTTAATAAGACATTCTGAATACCGCGTAGTTTAATAAACCTTTCAGCACGTATCAGCTAAAGCAGATATTATTACTATCCATTCATCCTTTTAAACTTTTACATTTATAATATTAATAGGATTAGTAGGATAGTAGGATAAGATGAAAGTGGAACAACGTCCCTAGCGGTAAGTTTGTAAAACTTTGAAGCCTCCATAAAGCGCTCAGTGAAGCACTTTCATCTTTCGGAAGGCACGATAAGATGTTGGTTTTCTTTTTTCAGTGCTCAAGCTTGGATGTCTTATCAGGCGACATAACATCAACTTGGTTAAATAAAGTAGCAGAAATAGAAAATATTCTACGATTTTTTTTAACTCTCATGGGGAGCCCAACTTTGGTGTACCTACGTAGCTAGTATAGTATAGATATGTTAATAATGCTGTGCCTTGTGTTTGTTTGAATGCGTGAACATTTAGATCTTAACGCTTCTAGGCTTCGGAAGGCAAGATAACATGTTGTTCCCGGCCTTTACAGTCAATAAGCCATGTCGGAGGCCTCGATGAGTCTTAAGGACTCCTCCAGCTTTGACACCAGTATTACTAGGTCATGCAGAGAAGAAGCACAAAGGAGTTTGTAAACTCCCTACGTCAGCTAAACGTAAGTAGTTACGGCACGTTAAAGAACACGTTGGTATTTAATAGCTCAGCGATAGCATTATCGTTTGCTGAAACATAAAATAGTTATGACACTGTACTTCTCTAGGTACAGTCGATATCATTCTGCTCCAACTAATATTGTAAAGGTAATTTGTATAAAAAGTTATCAGATGTGAACTGTTTGTTCCTCCTTAACGCTAATACTAGTTAACAGATTTTTGCACTTAATTCGTTCTAGACTAGAAATAAAGTATAGGTTACTTTTTATTCGGGTACTACGCGAGCGAATTCGCTAACAAAAGCTTGTCTTCTGGAATTGCCTTTGTTCAACATTCATGTTTAACGAAAAAGAGTTTTAATCAATAACCAACATAGATAAGATTGTATGTATGTTGGCTGCCAGGGACTACAAGTACACCGTACCACATAACTCAAACATGGAACAAATATCTGATAAAAAAAATGTCCCATGGCGGGAATGGATCTAACGACCTCTTGCGGCAATCTGGCGTCGATGTGATCTCATCAGCAAATATGGACAGGTTCCAAGATTATTTTAGAGATAAAGCTTTTTGTATTTTTGTACTAAAATACTTTCTACGCCATCAAAATAAATATATGTGGTCGGCAGTGTTCGGCCTATTTTTTTTTAAATGGAATCCCAGTTATTAGCTTCATCGGCATCGGCCCTGGCACCGGCACCGGTAATACTCGACTACCCAACATCGGCAGCTAAATTCTATAAGTCCAGCATCCATACTGTAAGGCTCCATATAGTTAATCCATCTTTTAAAGGCCATTGTGTGATTTATTAACAAAATCCCAAATTATATGCTTATTTATCTCTAAATAAATAAATAAATGTTGTTAAACGTAACCTCTGTAATAAAGCTTATTATAAAATTTCTCATTATTTATATGACAAAAAAGCTAGGGATGAAACTGTCTCCCACTCCCTCAAAAACAATGTAATAGTTATTAATAAACTTTGAAAAAAAACAAGAATTAAAAAATATATAAGCCAAGCAGAGTTTCTGGTCAATTCTTCTCAGTTTTATCGCGTTACGAATTGGTGTAAATTTAAATTAAATAAAATTGACGTATCAAAGTGTACTGTACGTGTTTATTGAATAAACTTATTTTGATTTTGATTTTCATTTTATAAGTATCACGCCACTATCACGCCGACGTGACAGAATGCGTGTATACTCAATACCAAACAATACAGACAAAGACAAAATGTTTCTAGATAATGTTAATAATGTAAGTACTTAGTAGAAATGATATAAGTAGGTGATTTCACCTATAATAATAATTGAATATTTTTTGTAATTTGACATAAAAATATTGTAGAAGTTAACAATCAATTCTAACATACAAAAATATTGACATACTTTAATATTAATTTGACAATCACACTCACATGTATTTACCTATCAATAAGTGGCTACTTTATTACTACGACCTAATACAAAACTGACCTGTAGTGTACATGATGCAATAAACAAATATACAAATATACTAAGATGCCGACCCAACACCATATTTGCTACCGATATTGCTTAATGTCGGTGTTGAGTGGGAAAGCGTGCAGTAGCATTAAATAGAAATAGGGATGATGCCTGGGTAGAAAAATAATAATTCTAATAAGTCCGTCAATTTGATTATTAAAAAATATTGGACACGTATTTTTTTATTTTTAAAATCAATGGTAATCGACAAATATATAAAGCGTCAAAGCTCGGGAGTGGGGGCTCGTGACGTCACTTGTATGTAAAAAGTGTACTTATCCGTGACGTCATGTGGAACTTCAACGCACTATATTTTTGTCATTTTTAGTCTAATTGACAAAAAGAAAAAATACGGGTCCAACATTTTTTGATAATGTAAATGACGGACTAATTAGAATTTTTTAGGCATCTAGCGTAATACTAATATCGTGGTCGTCTTGGTGTCGGTGCCGGGTCGGTCAGTAAAAAAACACCCATTGAATAAAGAAAAATAAATGAAATAGCGCTTTCTATTCCCAAATTATAAAACAGATAGTAACCGACAGAGTATGCGATTAACTAGAAAAACTATATAAAACTACAACTTTATCTCGTACCCAAATAAAATATGTAGGGACACGACAAATCCATCAACCTGCGGCTACCCTCACCACATTTACTTAGAGAAAGGTCTACCTGAGATTGAATTCAACTGGGAAAGTAAAATGTGGGATCATTTCCACGATATCCGCCTAGACATCGTGGCGTGACGGCCTTTTACAGCTCTACTATGTTACCTATTTTTTATTAGCTTATTGATTTCATTTACTACCTTTAATTTTCTTTAGTTTCTGATCACTACGACTTAGGGGTCTTCAAGCGAAGAGTAAATAGGTACATTCTAGGCAAGCGTGGTACATCTTCGACCGCATTATCACTTACCAACAGGTGAGATGGCGGTCAAACGTAATCTTCAGAATTATGTATCCCGTGGCTATTTTTTATGATAACGGGAGATGGAACTAGTATAAGGCTTTCGTCGTCAACTAGAGGCATGAAGCTGTTAAGCCTAATTTTACTGGCGCCTACAACCTACATACCGAAACACAGCAATGCTGCTTCATGGCAGAAATAGGCATGATGGTAGTATTTCCCCGGATAAGCCCTTCTCAGAGAACTCTTCTACTTCAACAAAATAAATATTCAAAAAGTGTATAATGCTAATGATGCGTTCTTTTGACCTATCATCAAACAATCCAGCAAGTTTCCATTTCGTATCCCACAATCCTTTGACTATTTTAATGGCAAAAAAATATGTGTTTCACTACAAAACTACATAGAAGATTGATCTAAAATTTTGCACATATTTTATCTAGCACTAGAAATAACTTCTAACCTACATTTTAACTGGGTAGGCCCACCACGCGAGTAAAGTCGCAGGCGGAAGTTAGTCCATAATTAATTCGATATTGTAATGATCACTCGTGGAAATCACGCGTTCAAATTATCTAACGGTGAGAACTGATGATTGAAAAATCGAACCTAAAATCATAACAGCGGACGACTATTACTGGGTCTAAAATAAAACGCGTTTTACACTTTCCTAATATTTATTACTTATGGCAAAGATCCATGGTGGCTTAAGGATGTACCTCGACTTCTGAATAGGCTGTGATGATGGTACAGGAACCCTGTACACCCTGATGTACTGTACGGCTGATTGCGGCATAGCACAGCCTACATCGGCACTTCTAAATCCCCTGGCCACTGACGGGCAGCAGCGTCGGTGGTGCGAGAAGCTGTGCCCTGCGATCCCCAACCCGCATGCCCAGCGTGGGGATTATGGGTATATCCCCCTTTATTAGGGGAGGCCTATGTCCAGCAGTGGACTGATATAGGCTGATGAGGTGGTGGTGTGTGGTGGATGGTACAGGTGCTGGGTAAACCAACTCCATCTAACTGGGACAAGGCACAGCATCCGCAAGGAAACTGCATGCACGATAGAAATAGCTAGGTAAGTAGTACTTTGATATTCGTAGCTCTGTTTCCTTAAGAATCTTCAAATCCAAATCTCATAATCACTTTAGGTCTCTATAAAATAGTCAATTTAAAAATTGAGCTCTTAGGTAGTACCTATGCCTTACCTACTTTAAGTAATTTATACGTAGGTATGTTTATTTTTTAAGTCTTGGTATGTTAGTATATTTTTGTGTTTAGTCTAAGTACTTTATTTATTGCTTACTTATTTATTTATTCCTTGTTTCTTATCGAGATACATATACTCCAGAGTGGAAAACGTGGAAAAAAGTGTCTGAACGTCTGCACCAAATCTCCGCGCAATTCCGCTGTCAATTGCGCGGTCTTAGAACGCTTTTCAAGCGACTTATGGTCTAAATTAGTGTAAAGGAATTTTGAAGTTTATTTATTTCAAACACGCTTGGACGATTTTTGTTAAATTTCACTTGAAGACTGTCACTCTATAGTGTTCTATAAAATATATAAGTTGTATCCTATTTATTTTTAGAGTTAGGTAACTTATTACTTTTCTACTATTTCTATGATAAATTTGTAAGCACTACCAATCTCCATACTACACAAAGGTAATCTGGAAGAAAATGCTAATTAGCATTAAGTTCGACTGTGTGTTCTTGTTTAACTTTGTGAAGTAAAAAAAAAACTGTCTATCTATCTACTTCTCCGATGAGCTCTTTACGAAACATGTTGACTGCGGTCCTCAAACATAACGCTACATGCCATACCCGAAGAGGGCGGGCTGCTGCATTACCACAAGTATGTTTTCAACACTCAAAGCGCTAAGTTCTAAAAAAAGCTAAGGAGAATACACCAAAATACTATGATAAAATACCTCCCACTAGCGTATAACGACTATTATTATTTCATGAAATTCGCACCCGTTTATTTAACAGTTCAAAAGGGAAATATGAGCGCTCGCCTATGAATATAAATCGTATCCTGTAGATGATGGAAACTGTGATTTATCGCTCTCATTTCAGGTGAATTTATTTAAAGTGTGAAACTCAATATTTATTTACCAACGTGATTTAAACCAGGCATGACGTTTTTTTTATATGATCTAATGATCATTTAATATAATGCATATTAATATCGTTTTTTTATGTTTTATGCAATGTCGTAATTGATTACATAAGTATAAATAGCTAAGCCTATTTCTATGGGCTTGATTCCGGTGTTTTAAGTCTACAAGGGTCAATATCAGTACACTGCTGGACTCATGTCATCCCTAAAAAAAGATATGCCAATAATCCTGTGTAGGGCATGCGGGTATCGAGAACACAAGTTCATACATCGCCAACGCTGCTCCCTATTAGCGGTCAGAGGATTTAGCTGTTTAGGTTGTAGGCGGCGCTTTGCTGCAATCAGCCGGCCGCCAAAGCCCTGTTTGTTAGTCAGGGATGCACCACAAGCCAGTGAGGTTGGCTTGGGTTATGAAGATGGAGTTTGTATTGGGTATCAAGTGGTAAATAAATATTTTTATATTGTCTATTTTCTAACCCCTTACACCTCAACACAGAAATATAATATCATACCATTCACAAATAATAACACACTTTTAGAATAGAATAGAATAGAATAGTTTTTATTTAGCACAACACACAAAAATATACAGAAGAAACTTTAGAGACATAACAAGTAAGAAGGCAACATCGATATGAGTTACGTAGTTAGTACAACAAAAAACATAAATAGAAAAAGTTACAAAGATCTTTTAGGAGAAAAATTAAGTAAAAATAAAATTAAAGTAAATAGCCTACCTAAGTAATGATGTCATATGTAAGCAGGAAGGTTTATTGCGCTAATTAGTCTCATCCGTGTACTCGTCGTGTGGGCTACACAGGTCCTATTTCAGCATGATGCTGCTTCACACTGGTGTAGAGAAATTTTGCGCTGATTTTCAAATACGGCCAAGAAAATGACGTACAAGATAGGAAAAAACTCCATTGTTCAAACTTAACTCCAAAACTTTTCACAAATAGGTGATTAATTGATTGATTTAAGTAGGTAGATTCAGAAAAAGGATCACTGCAAAGTCGCATACCTTTTGGAGCACTATGAAGAGATCACTTTTAGCGATACAGTCGCCTATTGTACTATTATTTTAATGTATTTTCATTAAGTTGTAATTTTTAGTACCGTGTGCAATAAATCTTTATCTTTCTTTCTATCTATTTCTACACCACCTCATGATAATAATTACTAACAGTCCTACGAGTATATTCGAACCCTATGTAGCTTTTATTGTGTTCGTGATTCTAAGCAGTTTCGTATCTACGGCTCATCGTATTTAGGGCGTATTGTACACGCCTATGAATAAAACAGGTAGTAATAAGTAGGCCAGGGAGTTTCATATGACTCTCATGTTTTTGATGCTTTTCTCATGATAAACACCGAAGGCGTTGTATTATTTTTATTTCATTCTTTCTTTCAAAGGTGAATACCTATGTAAAGGTTGGTGGGCAAACTGTGGATTGTTGACTTGTGATTTTTTACATAATTGGTAAGATAAAAAAATTATATGATATTTTAATCATACCAATTATGTGGATCAGGCAAGTGTATTTTCAAATGTAAAACGAAGTGGATACGTTGTCTTTTTATCAAAAATAAATAAATGGTTCCTTTGAAGGAAGTTTTCTACTTTAAATATTCATGGTATTTTCTTTCCAAGCCAGGTTTGGACCATCCTGTACACCCCTAAAAAATAACAGACAAACATTCCAATATATTACGTATAAACAGATTCTGTATACCCCTCTGAATATATTCGGAGCGTTACGAAGAGCTCTTTAATCTAAGTAAAGAGATTCTGTTGTCGTCCGCCCTTGAGGGTAAACAGGATTTCGTCTAGTATCGACTTTTGTTTGATAAATTCACTGTATTTTTGGAGACATCGCATTATCATGCTTACCTCCATTATTGTATTACAGATACGGGAATATTTTATAAGGAATCCTTGTCAACGACTAATATTTATTAACCTATAAATAATTCTAACAAATTTTAAGTAACTTTTAGATGAAATTACAGGTGTACGTACGTACAAGAGGCCTCTATATCAATCACCTTCATGGTGACCTTTAAGGTGATGGACGCAGGGCGATGCATCGTAGAGAACGTTCAACATGCGTGCCCTACGATGCAATGCTTTGTAATAAGTACCACTTGACATCAGGTCGTGGGGGCCATTTTTTTGTATACTGCTTGAAGATGGAACAAGCACATGGTCCACCTGATGTTAAATGGTAACCATTACCTATCACAAAGCATTGCATCGTAGATCACGTTTTTTCGTAACGCCCTACGTCCATCGACTTGAGGCATGAAGATGATAAGCCTCTTATGCATGTAATCTCACCGGCACCCACATCCTTCAAACCGAAACGCAGCACAGCTGCTTCACGACAGAAGTATGCATGGTGGCAGTACCTTACCGGGCGAGCCCTCCACAAAGAACTCTACTACCTTCAAATTATTATTGGCCATTAAAAAAAGATCAGAGCTCTTCCGTGGCTTGAAAGGCCGTAAATGTTGGTCACGACTTTTCAGTTTAAGTAAATTAACTCAAATTTTTTCATCATATAAATGCATGATTATTATCTTTAAATGATACTTGAATTAGCTAAGTACTTAATTCTAAAAGTCGGTCAAAACTCAATGTAATATTTTCTCATTTGAATTTGCTTAAATTTTCATTTCCTTTATTTTTCTTTGACTCAAAATTGCCGAGGATAAAGCCACCCCTTGGTGTACAAGGACAATAAAATTAAATACGCATTATTGCTTCAGAAATTTCAATTTCAAAAGATATTTTAAAATATTTCTTCGGCTAAAAAGAGGTAAGTACGGACAGCTGAGCAAAGGCTGGGCTAAGCTTAATTGTGTGGAAACCGCAGCCACCGTGGCAAAAAGGTGGTGGTCTCACCAACGATCTGATTTACCTACGGCTACGTAGCCTGGGCGAGGCTTAGGCCATGTATTCACGTATCCACGTATTCACGGCTTGAAAATGTCCTGGACACATTTTGCCAGACATATTATCTTGTTACGTTGACCAACTTTGCATGTTATGCTCAGCAATATCGCGCAACTAGTGAGTATGGACTCTCCGCAATATGCCTACACCGAGTATTGCAATATTTCGCCCATATTGCTCGCAGAAGCTCCGACAATCTGGAGCGCCTAATGGTGACGGGAAAGGTGGAGGGTAAAAGGTCACGAGGAAGAAGTCTCAAACGATGGACGGACCAAGTATCCAAACACCTAAAGATACCAGTCAGCGTGCATTGTCTGGTGACATGTCCCATACAATTGTATTCGAAAAATATATTTTAAGCCGTGGTCTTTAGAGTAACAAATACGACACATTTCCGCTTGTTTGCATTGATAATCACACAGAACTATTTATGAATATCGTTAGAAGGTCGTACGTGTGAGCTAAGCTTTAGACTGCTCTAGTGTGACCTCTTTTAAAATGAGAGCAAATGTGATTTAAACCTCATTTCAAAAGTAATGGGTACATAGGTTTTTTAATGAGTGCCGGTTTCTAGGAAACACCTTTTTTAAATTAAAGTTTTTCTGTCTGTATGAGAAATCATATTTATCATTGACACCTCAGGACAAACATTTGTATGATGAACAAGGATGTTTGTTTTGTTTCTAGGTGTTTCATAAGAGTCTATGTATGTTTATCTGGAGCTGGAATCTATATTACAGGCTAGGCTCTACCTAGTTTTCGGATCAACTGATCAATTGATCATGTATGATCAAAGTAAGAAATGAACTCGCAACCGGCAACTCAGAAGGCAGAGCTTTTTATACTATTTCAACTGAGCTATGAGGCCAGTTATGTAACTAAATAATAAATAAATAATCAATGCTAGACACTATCACACAGCATCTTAAAGACCCAAACTAAGCAGAGCTTGTATGGGAATCTTGTATGGGATTTTTTGCAAATACATGCGTATTATCCATAGAAAACACTTTGAACTGAGGCAAATATCTTCAGATAATGAAAACATTTGCCCGCAGCTGGAATCGAACCCGCAACCTTCTGCGGCTCAAGCTGACATTCGCCCACTGCGCTACAGAGGCCGTCAAATATCACTCTAATGTTGGTCACGCAGCAATTGCTTACCCGCTTTACGAGCACAAATGATTTGACCAATGTACTTTCTCTTTGTTACAGAAAGCATAGACAAGTCTGGCGAAGACCCAGTGGTATCAGCACTGAGAGCGTATGGAGCACCAGAAGACGAAGACGGCTCAAGAGACGCCGACTTCACAAAACTCTTCGGCAACTTCACCAAACCCCAACCCGACGTATCCCTAGTAGACCATTTCATGAACGTAGAACATAGTTACGACAACGAAACGAAACTAGCGTATGACGTCAAAGAAACGAATGAAACGTCACAGAACGTTACAATAACAAGACCAGTACACGACGATGTAGTTACAAAATTTCTTAGATTGATCGAAACGCAACATCTCATGGGAGAGAACTGTACAGCTGGTACACATCTGAATTTAGGGGAGGGTGTAGTTGATAGGTATGCTCAAGAAAGATTTAGGATAGAAGCAGACGTGGCAGTGAACCGAGCGAATATGCTGACTAGGCTTTGGAAATACGCTGGTCCACCAGTCATGCACAACGAGTATTTACTCCACGCTAGTGTGTTCTCTATGGTTGAGTTTGATGATGATATTTTCGGAGCTGGTAACTGTTATGACCAATATCAGTATAAAGATTACCAGCTGTTCTGTCCGTTTGCGTATAGGCTGCCTGAGGGGCCGATTCTGGCGAAGGATCTCGCGGTAGAGTACAAGTACTTGAGTAATACGTCGGAATGGTTCTACATTGCGAGGAAGAATGCTGAGAGAGTTATACGGAACCACAATCAGTTCCGGAGAGGTCAGTTTGAATTTTTTTTATATATTTAAGAGTTGTTTCAAATGTAGCTTTTAACGTTTAGCTGGAAAACATAGTGAGGAAACAAGATATTATTACCTAGAATAGATTGGACTTTTATATTACTTGCGTTTGGTTTTATTTCGGTCTAGAACGCCTTTTTTTATTTAATTGTTTATTTATTTGCAAGATTAACAGCTTATTTAGGTACTATGATTTTTTGTATTTTATGTGTTTACCCACACTTCAGGGAAAAATCTAAGATTTTTTATATAATTATCCCAAAAATTTCGACTCATCAATGTACTAAACTATTAGTCATTGAGCAGGCTTGGAAGCTGAAACGTTTCCCCTGTAGGTGAAGCAAACGGCGCTTAGCCGTGACTGCTCGAAAATTTCGACAAGGCGAGGAGTTGACTCGGTAGCGCAGTTGGTTAGCGCGTCCCAGTATTGATGGGTAGGTCGCGGGTTCAAATCCCGCCTGAGTCGAAATTTTTGGGATATATAAAAATCTTATTTAAGTACTTACTAACTTTTAATAGAAATGATTATGAAAAAAGTTAACTTATAAGTGGGAATACGAAGTATTATAAATAGATATAAGAAACTGCCTAGAAGCCATCCAGATACTTATTCATTTAATTATTAATTAGTCAGTACTGCCACCATGCCTATTTCTGCCGTAAAGCAGCTGTGCTGTGTTTCGTTTTGAAGGGTGTGGGTGCCGGTGAAATTACAGGAACGAGAGCCTTATCATCTACATGCCTCACCCAGGGCGTTGCATCGTTCCAATAATGTTATCTACGATGAAATGCTTTGTATAAGTAATAGTTACCACCGATGTAGGTGGGTCATGTGCTCGTTTCATCTTCAAGCACCGTGTATAAAACTTGGCCAATAACAATCGTTTGTCTAGAAGAGATAATATTGTTATAAGCCGTATTGTGAGTGTCCACGTGTCAGCTCCGGATGTCATGACGGGTAGGACGCACTGATTAAAAATTTTCATTTTCAAACATTGCGGTATGGGTGCTGAGAAAAACCGACGTAGTTTTCCAAATGCTGCCCAACCCAGGTGAATATTCCTCTTGGCCTCCTTTCAAAATTGTTCCTACCTACTGGTTTGCGGATTTTTCCTTCAGAGAAACTCCGAGCATAGCTCGAGTAATATTAACGTTTAAGATAACGTTATTATTACACACAAAAGGGAACAACAAGTATTAGCTGGAAAAATAAGGCACATATTTTTGTTCAAAGCGAGCATTCCCTTGTACGTCAGTACGTACTAGCAGAAATTCTATGTTGATTAGGGCACAAGACAGCAAAATTCATATCGTAGACGTCAAAGGAGAATGCCGATAACCCGTACCAATTGCGTCAAAACCAAACGTATCCCATAAAATTGCCTTTATTTTATAAACAACATTACCATTTTGTTTAGATTTACACACTGACTAGATTAATAATCACGAAATAAATTATTTCGTTCATTTGGTTTCCGGCGCACGGGGCCATGACACTGCAACCACCCTCACTTTTAATAGCATAGTTTGGAAAAGGCATCCATGACCTTTTCGTGGTTATGATGAATGTGTTAAAGCTGAGCTGAAGCTTGGATTTTACCTTCACCAGTAAGTACTAATACCTATTATAACCATAAATGATGTAAATGCCTATCTACTTTCTCGTCACTATCATTATTTTAAAATAATATAAAGTAAAACACAGTAGTAATGTTCTACTTATGAAGTAGAAGTTAATACACCCTTTTACCTATCTGTGTGAGGTATATAAACCTTTTCTTATAGATATAGTATCCTAGTTAAATGTTTATAGTGTAATACTTATAATTATGTAGACAAAACTGAACACAGACGGTCTGGGGAAGCATTTTTTAAAAAACAAAGTCAAAAGTAATATAAAATAAAAAAAAAATTGTGACGTTATCTTAAAAAAGACTTAGTTCCATGAATAACAGTTTAATATCTTTCGAAAACAATTAGGTTTTGGTTTGACGCAATCACTTTAGCATTGGTACCGAGCGCCATACATCAGCCGGCATTGTCCTTTAAGCCAATCTGAATATGGGAATTCATAATAACGAATAATAAATTATCTTAAATTCCTACTAATATTATTAATTTGAAAGTTGTTCTGTTTGTGGTTATATAATAATGCTAAACAGCACCTTACCTACATAAAATATATCTCAAAAAACAGTAAATCAGGTGTTATTCCGGGAAGTCGCGGTTGGAATAGCAAACCGCAACATTATAAAGTACGGTACGATATACTTGATTTCATTCAATACAACGATCACTTCATAACAATGTTCACTATAGGTACCGTTGCAACTCCATTGTAATGTCTGCGGCTACTTTACAAAAGTTACACGGTTTCTGAATACAAGATGCATTATGAGTGCTTGATATATTTTAGCGCGTCGGTAACCCTATGCCTTACACGTAACGATATACTTGTGCAAGTTTCAACTTGCGCAAGTATGCTCCAACAAACTTTCAAGTTTACTCAAGCGTCTAAGCGCAAGCATACCTCTGACATCTATGGCTGACATCGTTTTAAGCTTCTAGGTTAATAAAATATTAAGGCCTTAATCGACCCGGGTGCAAACATAGTTTCGTTAGTCCATTGACATAGAACTCTGCTAAGTACGGTTACGGCCGGTTTCTATTATTATACCGTTACCGATGACGTAGTTTTCTCTTGAAAAACTGTCAAATTTTCGACGCCTTGTTGTTAATTTTTGACAGTTTTTCAAGGGAAAATGAAACGACATCGGTTACCTTGTACTAAAGGATTCCATGGTTAAAGGTTCTTTGAAGAGATCAAACTATGTCTCAGCTTGTACTCGCCTGATTTTTTATAAAAAATATGACTCTTTATCAGTCTCAACAAAATTTATAGTTTTTGCGTGATTCTCGAACAAACTTTTGACTTTTGTCAGTTTACAGTTTTTAAAAACCATGGCACGGTTCTAATGCCAGCCATAGACAACGCAAGTCTCTTTGAGCATAATGTCAGAAGAAATATTCCAACTATAATACTTACGACTAGTCCCATATTCAAATATTTTTTTTTATAATTGAAGGAAAAATAGGTATATCATAAAAATATCGTTGAAAGTTGTAAGTGACACGCCTCAACAAATCTTAACCAGTTTAACATAAAACTATACAAAAATAAATTTCTTAACCCAACCTCTCTTTGGTAAAAACACAAGGGTAGCTATTGTTTCCTCGTTTCATAACTTGAACTCGAAGCTATAACTTTGTAAACCAACAAAAGTTACGATAAATCTTTTCGCGGCCAAACAAGGTGGTTTACGCCATAATCTGATAAACTTTGTTGCCTTTTGTTGCCCTTTGTTGCCCTTTGCTACATAAGTAACCGCTAATTAACAACTTGTGGACAACCACTTCCGGGAAGAAGGGGTGTAAAAAACTGACAATAGAAACAGAGTTAGAAAAGCAAGATTGAGTTCGTAATAATGAAAGTCTACTATTTTCATTATTCTCTGTGCTTTGCAAAGGGAATCATACTGGGAAGTAAACCAGCATGCTTTTTTCTGCAATGAAGCAGCATTGTGTAGCAGTGTTTTAGTTTGAAGGGCGTGGGTACCGGTGAAATTACAGGCACAAGAGGCTTAACACCTTCATGGCTCAAGATGATGGCGTTGCATCTTGAGAACAATGTACCAAACATACGTGACCTATGAAACAGTATAAGTTATGGTTACCACTTAGCATCAGGTGGGTCATGTGCTCCCATTATCAAGTATCATAAAACAACCTTTACACCCCGGGTCCAACCTCTATCTTTGTAACCCAAGCCAAACTCGCCTGCCTCCTGCTAAATAACAAACTGGGCTCTGGCGGCCAGCTAATTGCAGCATAGCGCAGCCTAACACCGGTACAGCTACATCCCCTGGCTGCCGACGGATAGCAGCGTCGGCGGTGTGAGAAGCTGTGCCTTGCGATCCTCAACTCGCATGGGCATATCCCCCTTCCCTTCATATAAGGGAGGCCTATGACTAGCAGTGGACTGATATAGACTGATGTTATGGTTTTTATTGTTTATATAAACACTATTTCTAAACAGATAAAAACTAACCTATAAGTTATTTCTGGTTTAGTATGTTTGATTAAAAAGTTTAGCTCAATCTGTTCAATACTTTTGGCGTTGACGAGGAACAAATTTACATCCAAACAAACTTTCAATAATTAAATAGTTTATTTACTTCCTTTTATTAGATCAAATGTACTTGGATATGTATATTGTTGAAAGTACAATTAAGAGTTTTCTATCGATGTCTATGAATAAACTTTTTATAATACTTACACCTTTTTTGAACACAGACTATTGCTAAAAACGAATTTATTTTATCGGTCTTTTTCGATTGAAATAGTATACCAATTTCAATTTATTAATTATATTCCAATCGATTTTTATTGGTTGATGAATTGGCACGTTTGAAATCTATTATTAAATTTTAATCAAAATTATGAATAGATCTATCGAGTCAAAACACCCGCAGGTAAAATTGAGGTCAAATTAATAAAGGGGTCTTGTTGAAACACCCGAAATTGTTAACTTAAGGGTACCTTTAATATTAAAAGCACAAAATGAAAATTAATCTTAGGCAAGTTAAGTTAATGTAAGAAGTGGCTAGATCCAATATTCAATTACGTACCCGATTGAAAATCGACAGAATCTTTTTAAAGTGAATGTAAATATTTGAATGTTTTATCAGCGGATGACGCGAAAGTTCGCTATCCAATTTGCACTTAAAAAAGGTTATCTCGAAAGGGGGTAAACCGAGGCTTTCATGAAAACATACGTATGTATACTGACAATATACAACCAGCCCATGTCAGTATTTTTGTATTTATTTATTTAACCATTTCGTTATGTATAATACATATATAAGAACATATATAATACATAACACTGGAAAGCTAATTTTTGCAATTTAAATTCACTGTTGCCTTTACCCAACGGCGGGTACAACTTCTCGCACCGCCAATGCTGCTGCCACGAGCATGTTTGTTGTTGATGTTTGCTTGAGTTTAGAGGATGGAGGTTGTATTGTAACACCATACTCACCCTTTACAAAAGCTTTTTGTAAGGTGACTACACATATAATATATGGGACACGTTGTTTATTTGGGTTCTTCGACCATGACATGCTCATAGTTCAGTGACTGGCCATGACTTAATTCAGTGGTTGCCTTCAGTATTTAGTATTCAATGTTTATTGCAATTATATTACATATACGGTACAATAAAGTTTAGTTAGGTTTTAAGACTAGGAAAGAATCAATATATTATATATACCCAGTTAGGGTGTTCACAACAGTGAGTAGGAGCAGACCAATATTTTAAATACATAAGACTGTTGATTACTGATTGTCATTATTATTATTTGAGTCATTTATAAATTCGTCAAGAGAATAGTATATTTTAGTTAATAACATTTCCTTTAAATTATTTGCAAAAATTTTATTTTCTTGGGCTTTTAGTTTTTCTTCTGGCCAGTCGCGGGTTCGATTCCCGCCCTGGACAAACATTTGTGTGGTGAACAAGGGTGTTTGGTCTGTTTCTGTGTGTTTTATATCATGTATGTTTATCATTCGCTCGGGTACATAGTACAGGTTCTACCTATTTTGGTTATCGTTAGTGAACCGTGAGAAAGAGATCCTATATATCCTATGTATTATACTAGCTTCTGCCCGCGGCTTCGCTCCAGCTGTACCCAGCCAAAAAGTTGCCTGTATATTATTCCTAACTAAAATATTAGATATGTGCAGAATTTCAGCAATGATTTTTCTGAAAGATTTTCAAAAAGTTTTGATACCACGCGTTGAAAAGTGCAATACTATTTTTAAACAACACATTTCCCGTTATAGCTTGAAATAACAAAAATATCTTCTTAGTAGTGATTTTGCTATAAAAAGAAGCTACACTCCAAATACCAGCACTTTACATTTAGTGGTTCAGGCAATGCGTTAATTCCATAAAAAAGGCTTTCTTATTTGATATGTATAAAAAGCAAAAACCATCTAGCAGAACCGCAACCAAAGGCAGGTATAATCCTCAGAGTCATTGTTGCACAACAAGATTAAAGCCAAATGTGTGTAGCAAGATGTCTCTAATTCTATTTGGGGAGGCTTCGAGGCGTGAAGAGAGCGTGAACTGCGATACCCGCCCGCCTGAGCTCAGGTGATAACGTACTAGGTCACCAGCAGTCAGTAGTAATTCTCTGAGAGTATGAAAGTTATGGTAGACGAAAGCTACCACGTTTAGAATTAAAAAAATACTTGATATTTGGACTAATTTTATTTTTCAATTAGATTTCAGTCGCGTGTACAGGCTACTCGTACTACAGAATAAAGTGGTACCTACCTGGATATCAAGAAGTGTGTAGTTACTTCTGATTTTGAACTAGGTTCATTTGCAAAATTCCGGCTCAATCTGTTCTATAGTTTTTATCGGAAAAGAGGGACATGCGTATTGTCTTCACATTTCATATCATATCATTCGCTCCCGCTAAAAAGACTTTTCTATCTGTAAGGAAAAATATATTTTTCTGGGTGAATGGATGTCTTTTTAGGTCCTTTTGAGACTGGATGTCCTTTTTAGGTCTTAAAGTTTTGGTCAATGAAAAAGCATTAATTGAAAATAACGCATTGTCATTGGCTAACATTTTATGAATGAAATTGTGGCCAATGAAAAAGCGTGGATTAGAAATAACGCATTGTCATTGGCCAACATTTTACGAACGACATGTCAAAATATTTGTTTTTAAGCCTCTGTATGTAAAAATTTACGATTGGGGCGTAAAAGCATATTAAACAAGCAAATAAACAAACTACATATTTAGCATTTATTAATATATGGTTAGGATTGATACCTATCTACAAAATGTAGATAACGAATGTAGTTAATGTTTGGACTTGCCTTTAACTACCTCTTACTTTTTCCTACATTGTCTGGGAACAAACCATGGCATCATATTTGAGTTAAATAGACAAAAAAGTTATTTCGTTTTGATGATGATATTAATTAACGATGATCATTACTCAACAGGTTACAACACATATACTTACAACGACACAGCGCACACAGCCCGAGAACCTGATGAGATCCTCTCAGTGAGCTACGAGGACGGCAAGTGGTCGAAGCCGTACTATGACTGCGGAGGTGGAAACATCTGGATGTTGACCTACACTGTGCCTTTCTTCGGGTACAATGGCAGCTACTTCTTCAAGTAAGTTCTTCTTCAGTACAAGGCTGAGAGCATGTTTTTAGTAGCAATGTTCATGTACTGGCTGCCAACAGGCAGCAGCATCTGCTGTATCAGCTGTGCCCTGCCATCCTGCATATCCAGCCTAGGGATTTCGGGTACCTATATCTCGGGTGCAATGGCGCTCATTAGGGGAGGTCAAATCCGTTCAGCCATTTTGGAGTTAAGCGACCACAAACATATCCTCTCACACACACACACCCACGCACACTCATAAACTTAGTAGTGTGAAGTGTGATGTGATGTGATGTGATAAAACCGGTTGCTATACCGGTCCTTATCGCACCTCCACGTAGTCCCCGTTGGTGGTGAGAAGTGTAATAATATTAGGTACATAAATATATACTTCTCAGCACAGGCTTATGCGACCAGGATTCAAAACTCGCCAAGACGCACTGGCCAGCGTGAAGTTTTAAGGCCTTTTCCTCTTTGATTAAGGAGGCCGGGTACATTATCAAAAGTACTAGCTTCCACCTGCGGCTTGGTTTGCGTGGTACCCGCTTAAAAGCAGCCTATGTGTTAATCCAGGTCATAAACAATGTATATTCCAAGTTGAAGTGTTCAAGTGAACGAAATTGGCTGAAAATTTGTTCACCCGTTACAGAGTAAAGAGACCACAAACATACTCACACACTCACACACACACACACACACAAACATTAGTGTGATTACCATGTAGTATAGTGAAAAAAATACAGTAGCATTCTAAGTATTGATATCAATTCCCATTCAATCCAAAATAAAAGCTAAAGATAGGAATCACAAGGCTACAAATAGTTAGAGCAATAACTAAGATTGGGTCAGAGATACCCGGCTTCTTCGCGAATAGATTTATTCATGAACAAGGTACCTTTATAAGGTTACACGAAATAGAAAATAAGGGTAAGCCTTCGATTTATTGTGGGTTTAGATGCGATATCAGAAGTGAAGAAAAATATTTTGTTATTTGTAGTCTCAGGAGCCTTATGGATGTCATATACCTTTGGACGCTCGGAAATGTTCGAAATCTCAAGTGCAGATAATGTCTCGGTTGATATCTCATACAACCACATAGTGATTGTATTTTTTATAATACTAGAAGATTGTAGAAGCATGAACAAGCACATGCCCATCTGATGTTATGGACATTGCATAGGTCAATTCATGCGATAGGGTATTCAAATCCAAATTTGGTCTGGCCAGCCATATTAGGGCCCATAAAGAGACACAAAATAACTAGGGTCGCCGTCATCGAAATCGATGAGGAGGTCTATATATATGAACATTGCCCATTACTTACAACAAAATATGTCACGAATTTTTGAACGTGCCATAAGTATGCAAAGCAATGTCAAGCTCTGCGTCCATCAATTTGAGGTGATGCCTCATCTTGGCCTCTACTTTCACCGGCATCAACACCTTTCTTTATCTTCAACATAATTTTCAAATTTTCAATTTGGTAGAAAATCTACTTATTTTTCTTTATATCAGTGTTAGTGTGTAGTTGTCACATAAAGAAAAATTGTGAAATGTGAAATCTTAGTCCCTACTTCACGTCAAAATAACTATAAGTCATCATCATTAGCCTATTGCAGTCCACTGTTAGACAAAGGCCTCCCATAATGAGCGCCCTGTCCTCACTCGACGCATCCAGTTTTTACCAGCATCCTTTCGCTGATCATCACTCCACTTGGCCGGAACCTTTAAGAGCCTATACGCCTATACGCCTATACTATTCGCATACGTATTTAACTTTTTGATTTCACCAAAGAATTAACCAAGTTGGTTGAAATAAAACGAGACCAACTCAAAAGTAAACCGCCTTCAAAATTAAGTATAATTTTGTAAATAATATTTTAACGTGTGCTGTTTGCTTAAGAACGTTCAAAGCCAAGATAGGATATATCAGTCACTTAAGGGCAAATAATCCAAGCACTTAGGACAAAACGTAAAAGCCAGTCACCGAAGCCGAAAACGGCTAGGTTGATTATTATTATTATTATACGTATTTAGCTAAGATTATGCACATATTTTAAATCTAGATCAGGCATTACCAGGGTTCTTTTTATCTATCATCTATCTATCTATCACGCGAGCACAACTCGCAGGCGAAAGCGTCAAAAACAAAAAACACTAACAGACCTCGCAAACACGACGCTTTGTCGTCGCGCTTAGTCGCGGGCGTCTGTCATATCTTGCTGTCGCGATTGTCGCCGTGTGTGCGGAGCTTTGAACAAAATGTATGAAAAATTGTCCCCCGCTGCTTGTCGTAGCGTCTAATCGCTGACGTTT
Organism: Horisme vitalbata; assembly: GCA_951804965.1. Classification (NCBI taxonomy): domain Eukaryota; kingdom Metazoa; phylum Arthropoda; class Insecta; order Lepidoptera; family Geometridae; genus Horisme; species Horisme vitalbata. The sequence continues at coordinate 2,339,982 of OX638090.1, forward strand.
ATCGTCCAATGTGCGCAGGCTGTAAAATTAACTACTAACTAAGAACACGTTAATTCATTTAATTTATATTTTGAACAGAGGAAACTGGAGAAATAAACCCACTATAATGATTAATTATCGCTGCTAAACCTCAAATCCAATTTATTTCCTCTTCCACCACAAATCAGAATTATTCCGGGATAAATTGGGAATAATCTCACTATTCAAGTTGTGTTCGTGGTATTTGCATATCTTCCGATGGCGTGCGCGAGGCTCTTAGCACAAGGGTTTGAGCTAAGTTAAATCGTGTAAAACACGACGTTTCTGCAAGCTATATCTAAATGCTTCCGTGCTTTGGAGTCATTGGTACGCATTGGTACTGGTCTCAGCATCTAACCATGTCGGAGGATTTCGGGTGGCCCAAACTTAAATACCAAAGCTTCCCGCTAGATCATACGATGAAGCCATTTATCAATCTTCCCATTGTATTACAAAGTAATTTTTTAATATTATAAAAGCGCTATCAAATTCTAAAGTGAGTTTGTTTGTTTTGTTCCTACCAATCAATCATCATGTAATTTTATATACACGTTGTTAGGGACACAGAAAAAAACAGAGGGTTTTTTATTCAGAAAAAAAGATGTTCTCTAGGTTACTATAGTAACAGTAATAATGTGATAGTAACAGTGTAAATGTTTTCGAGGGCAAATAAAGGGTGTCCAGCGCGAAATTTTCAACTCTGAATTACAAGTATCGAAATTCCAGCGGAGTGAGGTAGGAGGAAGGGGAAACATACGAAAAGATTTTCGGAATTGTTAGTCGCTATGAATCACGGGACTACACCGCGCATTTGCGGTCGAGCAATATTTGAAGTGCAATTAATCAGTGGTACGAGCGCGTGGCGCTTTTTGTTTAGGCAAGAATGGACAGTGGTCAATAGAACTAAGCCTGGGCAATCAACGTCAGAAACAACGCTAGAACATGAGTCACAAGTTCGAAATGAAATTATTCGAAATTAACGTAAATCATTAAGGCTTAGATTGCGGCCTCCACAGGAATAAAAAAATCAACGATGCATGTTATTTTCAAAATGAAATTAGAGCTTTACCTGTATAAAATGCAAATTTTTCAGGTTCTCAACGATAGTGACTATCCTTTGCAAGAATTCTTCGCAAGAATACTGCTTGTACATTTTCTGACAGCACTTACTCTTGGAAACATTTATTTCAGAGACAAAGCACATTTCCATATAGATGGATATGTTAACAAACAATATATACGATACTGGTGCCCCAACAACCCTAAAAACCACCACCAAAAACGATAAAATGGTTTACAAACTACAGTTTGGTGAGCCATTTTATCCAGAAGGGTATCTTGTCACGTTACACGTAAGGGTTCAACTGCAAGAGTGCACTGAGAAAAACTTTAATAATTTGGACGATATCGTTTTTGAAAAATGAAATCCGCATTGTTATATTCCATTTTATTGAACTAATAATAAATTGAAACATTGTATTTTTTATATTTAATTTTTAAGTTGAAAATTTGCCACTTGACACTCTTTATTGGCAAAGTCTACTTTAACACGGGAGACCTATGTGGACTGTTATAGGCTCATGATGACTTTAAGATGAGCGAAGCCGGGAGTAAAAGCTTGAAATACAATATTAATATGATACAATAGAATAGTTAATCGCTTCATTGTTCCAACGAATATAACACATTCCATTATTCTCTGTCAAATCGAGCATATTGTGTGACAATACCGGCATTATCTCATTTTGCCATAACTCGGCGATCTCCCAAATCCCTTGATCCAATTTGAGGCATAACTCAAGGTAACTAACAATCTGCCGAATAATATAGGGCTCAATTTAGATTACGGTTGAGGTTAAGCCTAAACTAAGTTTTCGCTTGTGAATGATAAAGATAATGTTAACAAGGGAATATGAACCTTATGTAGATCGCTTCTTCGCATGTACGAACCACCACTTAATACCTCTAACGAGTCTTATAAAGACTGACAAAGCTGAGACCATCTTAGCTAGTCTTTATACTTTGTTTAAAATGGGCGCTCAGATTTGCTCTTCTAAATATTGAACGGGCGTAATGTAATATCTACCGTATATAATACCGTATGTAATATCTAATGTATATAAACACCGAAGTAAGCTACACCACGAGCGCTGCTGTTAGAAATCAAGCTTCACCACACCACCCTATATCCGTCCACTGCTGGATATAGGCCTCCTCTCACAGCTTCTCGCACCGCCGACGCTGCTGCCCGTCGGTGGCCAGACAATTGAACTGAGCCAATGTAGGCGCAATCAGCCAGCTGCCAGAGCCCCGTTTGTTAGTTAGCAAAGTGAACCACGTGCAGGTGAGGTTGGCTTGGGCTCCGAAGATGGGGTTGGAACCCCATACACCCCATACACCCCATACACTACAAGATTATATCCAGGATATATACATAGATGCATAGACTACTTTTATCTAAGTAGGTATCACGCGAGTGAGGCCCCGTCCGGAAGCTAGTAGGTACTTAGATATCATTAAAGTATACTTTAAACCAAGCTTTTAGTTCTGTGTTCTTAAATACTGAAGTGACCCAACGGCATAACGGTTTGAAAACTTTAATTGATAATTATGTTCATACACGTTTCGCAAACAGTACCGTCTCTTAAGGGGAAAGCAATTAATTTTGCATTGTTTTACTGCGTGAACCCATGGGATATCATTATCATTAATTAATGTGTAGCTGGAGGTTGGATCGACAGGGGGGTAGGGGAGATCATTACTTACTCCATCGTTTCTCGCAAAACCCAGTGGGACCATTGAGCGCTTTGGGCAACATTCTGATACTCGCCAGCAAAGTTAATAATAATTCACCTTTTACCTTTCTTCCATAGGAACTTCAGAAGCACTGCTAACTCCCACCCGCATCAAGTTGATATTCCATTTACCAGAACTAAGCGTTTCCATTCATCATTTATAATGCGCACTGCTAAAATACAGAGAGAGGTGAAAAAAAAAACAGCACTTAATAATTTACTTGTACCTGTTTTAGTTGTAGTTATTTAATATTTAAGTTTCTTTTGTTTAGTAGTATTAATATTATGTTTGTAAGGTTTAATAAAGCTCATTTATTATTATTATTATATTTTATTATTACTGCCAAAATATGGAATCAGCTGCCAGCGTGTTTCTCCATTGACTTACGACTCTAACAGTTTCAAAAAGAGGGTTAGTAGGCATCTTCTGGGAAAGCTCGCCCCATCATCGACCTCATCCATTCCTATGCAAGCCTCGAGGTTAAGAGCTGGTCCATAATAAATAAATAAAAAAAAAAACAGATCCAAGACAAACATTTGCAGGACATACCAACATTTGACAGGGGAATCGAACCCGCAACCTTCTGCGTCACATGCGGGCCTTTACCCCACCACAGTGGTCGTCAACATAACTCTTGTCTTATTTCTAGAGGGACCAGCGGCATCGACATCGACCTTCGAAGAGTGGATATCGACCAGTGTCCTCTGAAGCCTGGCTCAACCCAGCTCAACATCTTCGCCGGCACCGACAAATGCAAGAAGAAAACTACTGAGGTAAGCTTGAAAAAAACATTAGCTGAAATCAATCAATCAATTATTTATTAGAAGAACATAATTGGAGTACAATTTGATCTTAAATAAATATTAGTCCATTTTAGACAAGGTTTACGTGATATACTGTTTATAACCTACTAGCTGCCTCCCGCAGCCCCTGGTACCGGGATGAAAAGTGTCTTATAGAAAGAAAGAAAGAAAATAATGTAATGGATTGCCATAAAGTCACGCCTGAGTCAATTAATTATAAAGAAAATACATTTATTTTAATCCAGTACAACGCAATGAAATAGACAGAAAAATAACTTATACTATGCTAATTCGTATTGTAAAAATATGTCCCTGGCTCAGCTTTATGCCGCATCGAGCACGCATGTGGGTACCTAGTTACGTGCACCTACGCGCTGATGCAGCGCTGGTTTTCAGACAAGGCCTTCTGTGAGATCACGATCACTGACGAGTGTCGAGACATATGTCAGGTTAAAAACTACATATTCCAAGTTTCATCCAAATCCGTTCAGCCGTTACAAAGTTGAGTGGAAACACACATTCTTACTAACACACATGAACTTTCGCATTTACTATGTAAACGCTGATGTGTGAGTTAATAAAATGAAAAGAAGATAAATAATTAACTCCCTTCAAAATGAAAATGTAACTATAACCTAAATTTATAAGTTCAGCTGTGATTGGCTTGTGTACGACTTTGAATTTAGGTATAGCTTAGTGCCACTGTTGTCGTTGTGACGTTGTCGTTGGACCTGGAAAAACATAAAGGGTACCTTTTCCTTTTCCAGTCAACAAATACATTTGAAATTGCAAGTGAACCGAACAAGCTGATTTTTGGATATTAGGTAGGGGGAGCCTATAAAAGCATAACTTCAAATTGTTGACCAAGATTTCATATGTGCATTCTCCGCTCAGCTGGTTCGGTTCACTTGTATTTCTAGACTATTTTTTCCGATGTAATGACTGGAGTAGTACCATGCGAGTGAAGCCGTGGGCGGGAGCTACTTAAAATTTGTAGGTTTTACAATCCACTCCGATCGCGCACGGCAGAAAAGCGCTCTACAGAAGCGTTTGGGGTGAATGTGCGTCGCGTGATTCAAACTCAAAAACGATACATGAATTGATCCATGCTTCACACTTCTGGATCGCAGATCGCAGGATTAGCGATCCAAAATCATCTGGTGTAGATCCGGCTATCGAGGTTTTTTAAAAATAGCTTATTTTTAAATTGCGAGCAGCGCTATTTATCATATCACACCAAGCGAGGGTTATAATAAGCCTATTTGAATGGATAAATCGGGCCGTCAGGATGCTTCAGTATCATAATGTCATCAGCATCTCCTCGCCTCAAGGCAAGGAGCTTAAATTATATAGTTTAGATATATTTTTTTTATATTTATTAGAGGTTTATCTTGTTTATGATATTGTACAACGATAGGCATTAACCTTAAGGCCGCGGTCACGAAGACAGAAAATCTATGCATTGAAATGCGCCATTCCTTGAGCCGCCACCGCCGCCACCCCGCTCCCGCTGACTTCGTGACCGCGGGCTAACAACAGTATCCCAGCCCAGTATCACAACAAACAAGTCAACGAACTCCTAAACCAAAACGGCCAGAAAAGCCAACTGAGTAGTCTAGCTCCAGCTACAACTGATGAAGTATGATTTCAAGTAAGATTCAAATGCAAGCTCTGGCGTGGATGTCATTAATATCAAAAGCCTAAAATGTATAAAATATTTGATAGTCGAAGAGCTTATAGCATGCATTAATTAATTGCTTAAAAGAAGGATTATTTCCAGAGTCTCTCAAAGTAGCGAAGCTGACTGGGTTTTGCGAGGAAACCGATAATTTTTAATTCACAAAACGTTATCAGTGAAGATAAAATAGATAAGATAAGATAGGCATTTTTGACATACACACACGTAGAATACATACACTTAATTATTTATTTATTTATAAAAAATAAAATGAGTGAAACAAAAAATAAAAAACTTAATACCTACCGTGATGTGCAGGCCAAAAGATCTTTAAACACTAGCACGTTGGCTGCTGGCCTCGCACATGACGCTCCGCGAAGGAGGACGACGTGCAGAATCACATTTGTGTTTTTAGCACTCAAAACGTTAATTGGCTCTCAGTCTTGTATTTAGCTATGATTAACTAACAAGCTACAATAATGGTGGGGTTTGTCACTTGCGGTTAGCTGTATGACAGGAGATTTCATAAGTTCACTCGGCCTGTTCAAAATATATTTGAATAAATAAAAAATATGCTATGAAAACATTATTGCTCCGCTTTTGAATTTTTTGTTCATTAAGTTCTAGAAATTGAAATGCATCGCTATAGAGCTACAGAAGCTGTTGTACCAACTCAATTGATCTGTGCTTGTCAAAGGCAACGGGCGCTCGCTTCAGAACCATCAAAGAGCTCAGCAAGCAAACTTAAGTGCTTACCAGCACCACGGGAACGTTGAATATCATAATTTAATTATATAATGCGAATGAAATATTATATCTTAAAAATACGAATCAAGGATTTGAATTATTTGTTTAGGAAGTATTGTTTCTTAAATATGTTTATTTAGATTCTAATAAGATTGCTTACGTAAAGGCTGACGGATTAAGATAAAATTTGGAATAAATTGGGGGTGTAAAAGGTTACAACCCCCATCTTCGTAACCCAAGCCACCTCACCTGCACGTGGTGCATCCTATATAACAAACGGGGCTCTGGCGGCCGGCTGATTGCGGCATAGCGAAGCCTAACACTGGCACAGATAAATTCCCTGACCGCCGACGGGCAGCAACGTCAGCGTCGCGAGATGTGTTCAGCGATCCCCAACCCGCATGCCGAGCGTGGGGATGATTGGCATATCCCCTTTTATTACGGGAGGCCTATGTCCAGCAATGGACTGATATATGTGTTTATTACCATAGGAATATAAATTTTATCAATGTACTATCCGAGTAGAAATTAAATTAAATTAGTACTTCCACGGGTGGAAGATGGTACAAATAATTTATTTTTATGGAATGTACTTATTCTAAGGCTGATATTTAAAGACCGATCTTAGCTCTGATCACAAACCCAAGTACTGTTATTATGACACTTTTCTATAGAACATTTTGATCATTTTGATTTCGACTAATTTCAAGCGCGTACTCAGAACTAAGGTCGGTGAATACCAGCCTTCGTGACTACAATGTTACGGAAAGGCCACAATATCAACGACGACGGTGCACAACACGTCGTTGAAATTTCGTGTCGGTTTCCAATGCGTCGTGATAACGCAGTTAAGGGACCGCGCAGATAATTGGCAAAAGTTTTTTCCAATCATGTATGTCGCATGCCGACAAGGTGAAATATGCACCACGGTAATTAACATAACAACTATACTCTCAATACCAATACAGAAATAACCAATGAGCAAAATCTTGTGAATTAAACCCAGTTGCTGTTAGATGCCAGGATAGATAGATAGATAAATAGACAGAAAATTATTTATTGCACAAGGTAACGAACTGAATGCTAAAAAGCATTATCTGCCATGCATTTTCACTAGTTAAAAAGCGCTGATAAGACGAATGAATTGTTTTAAAATTTATCAAACAAGATGAGGTTGATAAATGTCAGTGTATAAAAAAGCTAATCAACTACAAAAAAGGACACCATTCTTTTCATCTTGAACGACGGCTGTGTCATTTTAATAAAATTTTATTTTCTAGTGTTTTTCTAATGAATATCGATTTTTATTAATGGTATTTTAACCGTTATACGTTAATAATATGACACAAGTATTAATGAAATGGAATAAAGAAGATTTGGACGGAAACTTTCTGATGAAGAAAATTGTGCGCCGATCGTTTTTTTTGCTATAGTCGCCATTGCTATAGCAGAAAACAGGACCTGACTGAAGACTGGACGACTGGATTTATAAACCGTACTACGTTGCCTCATATGATTATGAACAATTAAACTTGATACTGACAAAATTGTGGAAACTATCCCAGAAGCCATTTAATAAAGAAGTGAAGTGAACTACAAAAAAATAAATCAATTGAGCAGTCGTACAACTCAACATCATAACCGTCTACTTTGTAAATAGTGAACACGAACGTAAACAATCAACTAGTTGGATTAACATGATAATTCAGTGGATACGCTAAGTAGCATTATGTTCGTTTATCATGTTAACAGACTTAGTTCTAAAACATGATCTGTATTTATTGTTAAGCAAGCATAAAACGGAGGGATGAAACGTTTCCTGCGTCGGATTTCTAAAGCCTCAGAGAGGAATATTATCACATTAAAAAACAAGGGTGCTTCGATCATTTCAAATCCTGGGAAAGCAAATGTAGAGGCGATTTGGAGGCAAGCTAGGCGTGCCGAGATTTCCAAGGCCCAGCCGCAGGGAATTGAAAATCGGATTTGCGCAAAAGTCGCTTGTCAATGTCGACTTTTAAATGCAAGCATCGTTTTAAATAGGGCTTAAATGTTAAGCCAGCCGGAAAAGCGAGTTTACAATTCAGGGAACATTTTGTGCTTTCTTCGGCACTGAATTCATTGGAAATCTTTTTGAAACTGTTACTCGAAAACACGGGACAGTCAAAATTTAAATGTTAAAGTAAAAACGAATGTAAATGAATACCTTCAAATAAAATCTAATAAAATATTCAAATAGATAAATGTAAATAAATCTAGCTGGATTTTATGTATTAAACACCCACTTTGTAAACAAGTATGTTGATAGATTCGATTGAATAGAAATGATGTGTCTATATTGAAAACCAACTTCAATTTTGAATCTAAATATTTAAAACGCTGACTGAATTACCAACTGATTGATAAAATTGCACAGAGACTTTTATTTAAAAGCCTTGGATTCGATTGAACGACGTGCCATAAAATTCATTGGCGATAACTCACCGGTAACCGCCAAACTCCATAGCTTAGAACACCTTCGAAAAATTGTATGCGCAAGAATTACACAATTTAATTCCCCCATCACCATTTCATTATTGTACGACCAGACGCACGGAATTTCGTCACCCATACACGGTAGACATTCCTCCTGCCCGCACGAAGCGTTTCGCTACAACTTTCATCCTTAGAACAGCTAAGGAATGGAATGCTCTTCCGGCGTCAGTGTTTCCTGATCACTACGACTTAGGGGTCTTCAAGCGAAGAGTAAATAGGAACATTCTAGGCAAGCGTGCTACATCTTCGACCGCATCATCACTTACCAACAGGTGAGATGGCGGTCAAACGTAAGCCCTTAAACTGTAAAAAAAAATGGACGGTATGTTCTTTGGGTTACATTATAAATAAACTTGATGGAACTATTTTCAAAATAACTACGGTCCATTCACCAATGTTCAGATCGCATATTGGACGACTGAACTACTGTTTAACTTTTCTAAGTTAAATTAAACTAAAATTAATTGCACTAACTAACGATTAATCTAATATTTGTTTAAGATATTTCTACAAAAATTGTTTTAAATACACTACATTTCTGGCGCTTCAGCAACCGCTGCCGCGATACGCTTACTACGCTCGCTTGCCTTGCGCTATGTGTAATCACATCACAGTTCAAACCAAACCTGACCAACAGATTTCGATCTAAACATATGTCGTTTATGTCAATTAAGTATGGAGCTTGTATGCAGTTTGGATGGATCGAAATCTGTTAGTTAGGTTAAACTGTGATTACACACGGCGCGAACGAAGCGAGCGTGTCGCGGCAGCGGCCGCTGCCAGAAATATAGTAGGTACTTGAAAAATACAATATTGTATTTATTTCGACCATTATACAGTTTTCATCAAACACAAATACAAATACTGACCATAGATCAGTAACCTGATTCTCGGGAACAGATATTAATGTCACGTTAGAATATATCGAGAGAACTGTCAAAATTGTATGAATATTTACCTTCTCTCGACATGTATCTAACGTGACATTAATTGACGACGTCACCGATCGTCGGTGCGGATCCCGGTGATGCTCCGCGCTCCGCTCGCCTGCTCCCCGCCTCACCGTCCGAGAGGCCGACACGTGCGCCCACGCCGATCCCCCCGCCGCGCAGGCTTATGCAGCCGCCGTCGCCAGCCGTTTGCCCGCTGCACCCTCGCAGCCTGCAACGGTCTCTACGAGGGGGAAAAAGCAGAGTTGTGGGCCCGTCCGCAGCGCTGCACCTGAACAGGCACCTAGGAAGGAGCCTCGAGACGCGGAGGGATTCACTGAGGTTATACGAAGGAGACGAAAGCCCTCCTGCCGTAACCAGAGTGGCACCGCGCCGACCGGGCCGAACTATCTCCTGCGCCCGGCTTTGCCTTCGACGCTGCTCTACGTGTCGCGTCTTCACTATTCAACGAAGGTGGAGGATATCGTGGAATACGTGAAGAGGAAGACCAATCTGCAGTTAAGGGTCGAAATGTTGGAATCGCGCCACATTGATTTTAAATCTTTTGTGGTTCGTGTTCCGACCGAAAATCTTTTGACCTTTACTAAGGAAGAGTTTTGGCCAAAAAGTGTGTTGTTCCGTCGTTTTCGCGGGCGACTGTACGACACAGCGCAACTGCGTCACACGTCGCAGACATTACGTGTCAGCAAATAGTTTTAGGTATATCTATTATGTATGTTAGTCTCTAAGGTATTTATATATATGGGCCGTAGATTAAGTAAATTAAGATCTTGTACTTTTTCTTTGTGCCTGAAATAAAATTTATTATTATTATTAATATCTATTCCTTCTCAGGAATTCTGATTGATTCTCATCAGGCCTCAGTAGATGAGTCTTTCGTTAGTTCAATCAACCGTAGGTGAATAAACCATAGGTGAATTCTCCGTTAGGTATATCGTTCAGTCGTTATTATGAAGTTATGTGAAACGATCTTTATTTAGGTATTTCAAACAATAGGTCTTTTGACCGTAGTTATTTTAAAAGTAGTTATAACAAGTTAAGTTATAATGATTTATAACTTAAATAAGCTTGGGGTGAATTTGGACAAGATGAAAGTCATGGTCAATGACCGAACTGATCCGTGACCTATCGACACCTTTTCGAAATTGTTTCGGAGTACACATATCTCGGGCAGATATTGCAGTTGGGTTAGAAAACAACTTCGAGAAGGAGGCCAAGAGGAGAATTCAGCTGGGCTGGGCAGCATTTGGAAAACAACGTCGAGTCTTCTCGACACCCATACCGCAATGACAACGAAAGTTTTTAATCAGTGCGTCCTATTCGTCATGACATACGGAGCCGAAACGTTGACACCTACAGTACGGCTAATCCACTAATTTAATGTCACTCAGCGAGCTATGGAACGAGCCATGCTCGGAGTTTCTCTGAAGGATAGAATCCGCAACGAGACTATCCGACATTGAACTAAAGTTGTCGACATAGTTCAGGGAATTAGCAAGCTGAAGTGGCAATGGGCTGGCCATATCTGTCGAGGAACCGATAACCGTTGGGGTAAACGAGTCCTTGACTGGAGACCGCGGCTCGGCAAACGTAGTGTAGGACGCCCTTTGCCCAGGTGGAGTGACAATTTGCGTAAGGCTGCTGATAGAACCTGGATGCGTCGAGCTCAGAACAGGGCGCAATCGCGCTCATTAGTGGAGGCCTATGTCCAGCAGTCGACTGCTATAGGCTGATGATGATGATGATGATGATATGTAACCGTTCTTTGCATAGTGTAGGAGTGTAATAAGAATGGATTTCCTGAAATTAAGTCCTTGCAGGGGTGCAGGGGGCGAAGACAACCCACGCGGAGGGGTTTCTTATTCTTATTTATTTTATTCTCTTTCCCTTGTTAAATAAAATGGTCAAGCGTTTGACCACAATCACATCTGAAACAGGTGAATATATAGTCTAAGATATTTTTATTAATTAGTGTACTATTAATATTATATTACAATATTCACTAATTAAGTGAGGTTATCTTGTAGAGTTAGATCTTCCGGCACGTATCCAAACTATGTTTATAAATAAAATTTGTCTCATATGTGAATTGTATTCTTTAGACAAATAAATGTCTTAAGCCGTAATGTATAAAAAAATCTATGAGTACCTAATACCTAATTTTTTCTGTAAAAAACAGAAAAGTAAGACAATGAAACGAACCGTGCAAATATCGTTTCACACTTAAATCTGGCATCAAACGTGTTCGCCAAAAACAAAGCAATACAACAAATTCCGCTAACTCAATGGGCACAAAATCACGCTTCGAAGATAAATCTCTATGACCCGTGACATATACTGAGCGTTCAGCGGAGCGAAATAATGTGTCGACGGGATACGAAAATATGGCGGCTGATTTTGTGAAGCGCAAACACGTAAGTCCATGGTGTTCGAGATTTTCAATATAAGGTATCACGGCTATATCAGACGTGCAAAATCACTACAAAAACAACAACATCAACAGCATTAGTCCACTGCTCCCCAAATAAGAAGAGGGTATTTACCTATAATCCACGCTGGGTATGCGGATTGGAGATCCCCTACTTGCACCGCTGACGCTGCTGCTCATGGGTGGCTATAGGATAGCTGTTCCGATGTCAGGCTGCGCTATGCCGCAATCACCCGACTGCCCCTTTTGTTAGTTAGCAGGTACTATACTAGCCGTAGATCGCGGGCAGGTTAGGTTAGCTTGGGTTCAAAAGATGGAGCTTGGAACCCCTTATATTTAAACTTGAGAGACATAACAACCAGTAATAATAGGAGATAGTTAAATAAATCAAATCAATAAATAAATCCAAAGGAACTACCCAAATTTCATTAACAGACAACAATTGGATTATTGTTGTAAAAAACAGATTCCCAAGTCGCAGCATATACAATAAAAAAAAACAGGTGTAACTTTCCGGTAATCCATTACAATATAATCAAAAGATAAAATATTTAGTACGAATCCCGCTAACCTTCTCTGATGAGTTTCATTAAACCCTACTGAAATTCGACAATATTTCGCCTTCCACATAAGGCATCCTCAGGAAATGATCGACGCTCTCTCCGTCTTCGGCACTCCGCAAAACTCCGTAGACGTGTTGCTTTGCCGAGCGCCAAACAGAAAACTTTCTAAATATTTTTTCTCAGCTTTCGTCTCTGCTAATCGCTCAGCTCATGCGGGCGGTGACCTCCTTAGGAACGTATCATGCATCGTCCAATCAGCTATATTGTCGCGACGGGACTAGCTCGCTCCCTCGGGACGGATTCACTGGAAAAATAAACCGTTATCACTTTGCTATGGATAAAGTTTATATGCTCATGGTTTTATTCGTACCATTTGCTATAAAAGCATCCTAATATAAAGGCACAAGTTTGTCAAAGATGCGAATTGTAAAGATGTTTCTCCTTCACGCTAAACTATTGAACGAATTGAGCTGGTAATTTGTACATAATGTTGTGTCTCCCGGTGTTGAAGGTCACTCAGCGAGCTATGGAGAGAGCTAAGCTTGGAGTTTCTAGAATAAAAGTCACGGACATAGCTCATAGGATTAGCAGGCTGAAGTGGCAGGAGGCCAGCCATATATGCAGCAGAAGTAACAACCGTTGGACTAAACGTATGTTAGAGTGGAGACCGCGTTAAATTAAGCGTACCGTAGAACGCCCCCTGGCCAGATGGAGTGACAAACTGCGTAATGTAGGTGGCAGGGAGTGGATGAGAAGAGCCGAGGATTGGGCTCAGTGGCGTACCTTGGGAGAGACCTACGTCCAGCAGTGGACTGTGATAGGTTGATGATGATAATGATAATTAATAAAGTTCAGGACCACGAATACTATATTGGTTCCTTCATATCTGGGTACCACGTGAGTGAAGCCATGGGTGAGAGCTAGTAGAACAAATCTAATAACAACCACAACAAAAAACACAAAACTAGACTATATAGTCTACTGCTGGACATAGGCCTAATAAATAATTTCTCTATATCTCTCTCTCTGATACGAGTAATAAGGGGGAAATATCCATAATCTCCACGCTGGGCATGTAAACCGCTGACGCAGCTGCTCGTTGACAGATAGGTTATGTATTTAGATGTGCAGGTGTAAGAGTTTGTAGCCAGAGCCCCAATTGTTATAGATACAGCAGGGTACATTACAGACAGGTGAGCTTGGATATAGTTCCGAAGATGGAAAAACCCTTTAAATTACACCTTTGTCAGTAGCCAAACCTGATATAGTTTTATTCAATAATTCTAGCTGCTGTTTTGCTCGCGTACACGGCTAAAAATAACCCTTTATCTATTCATAATCTAGAAATAAATAAAGATGACTATAACCGTTGGGGTAAATGAGCGCTTGAGTGGAGACCACGGTTCGACAAACGTAGGACGCCCTCCGGCTAGATGGGGTGATGATTTACGAAAGGCTGCTGGTAGAAGCAGGATGCGTTGTGCTCAGGACAGGGCGCAATGGCGTTCATTAGGGGAGGCCTATGTCCAGCAGTGGACTGCTATAGGCTGATGATGATGACAATGATGAGAACTAAATAAATGCTAAATTTAAGCTTGGTCCATTGAGTAGATGTAAAAGAAATACAGCTTCACATTTCACATTTACCAAATCACTTATCCTAAGTATAGAATATTCGAGTATTCTGCGCAAAATTTCAGTTGGCATGTAGGAGCTCCAATCTTTTGGGTTTCTATTATTAGTATTAGTATTGTCTATTATTAGTATTGTTTATTCTAGTATTGACTTATATTTATACGCTATGGAACTTTTAATTGTTTTTTTTTTCTAAATATTCAGATCGAACAAGATAAAATCTAACCCTTTACTTTGATTGTTCTACAAATATAGGGTTAAAGTTGGAAACGATTTGAGTTTAACTTTGTTATCTCTAGTGCTTGTATAAGGGCGGCCTATTTCATGGTCTGGAGGTTGAATTAAATTAATCGCTGGGGCGTGAGTTACACTCACTTTTAACCTCCAACTTTTTAGGTTTAGCGTTGTGTTGAGTACCTACTTTCATCTTGTTTTTCGGTAAGTTGTTTTTACTGTGATGGTGAAGCGCTCTTGGCGTGACTTACTTCGGTGTTTTTAACAGATTATACGAGTTAAACAACACTCCGCACTGTCACTACTTGGATGGGGGACCGTTTAGTGGCATTTAAATCTGAGCGCTTCCGTGTTTCGGAAGGCACGTTAAGATTTTTTCCCGGTTTTTTCAGTCGCTAAGCCTTGTAAGAGGCCTTCGGGCGGCCTAAAAACTCCGACACCAGTGTTGGCCACTATTATTATTATTATTGATTGCGTGGCTTTCATATCACTGCGGCCATGAAGACCTATTGTGATCGCCACTTCTATTCAAGTCGTCCCTTGAGGCGGGGCGTTCACAGTTCACAAATAAGCCCTATTGCTGACAGAAACTGTAGGACCTTTTTGGTTGTGATTTCTCTTAGCTCCTCTGGGCTTAAAGTGAATTTGCCCAGAATAGCGCTACGTTTGTGCATTAGTGGCCCACACTCTCCTAACAGATGAAGGGGCGATTCATCCGTCTCTTTGCAGAACCTGCAGGTTGGAGTATCGCAAAGCCTTAACTTAAACATGTGCTCGTTAAGGCGATAATGTCCAGTTAAGGTTGCGACCATAATGCGTAGGTTGTTTCTGCTTAGCGCTAAGACTTGGTTGGTATACCGTTTGTCAAAGGTTCTAATCAACAGTTTGGGATGGTTCATGCCCGGAGAGTTATACCAGTATCTGGTTGACTCTTCGAAGCAGGAATCTGTAAGGGTTCTTTTGGCCAGACATTTCGGTATGCCACAGAACGGTTCACGACCCAGCTGTGTACCGTTCGATCCAGCCCTTGCAAGTTCATCGGCACACTCATTACCGTGAACTCCATCATGACCTGGAACCCATCTTAGAACCACCCTGTTTTTTAGGCTCAGAGTATTCAAACGTGTCAGACAGTCCTCTACTAGCTTGGACGTGATGACCTTCGAATCCAGGGCTAGAAGAGCTGCTTGACTGTCAGAATTTATATATATTGTTTGGTTGGAGTAGCGTTGCTGTAGAATGTATGCACATTCGAGAATGGTGTACGTCGTTGGCCACTAGCTCATACGAAGAAGGAAGGAATTGTGATATAAGCATTTTTTTAGGTTACTGCGACTGGATAGCCATTGAAATGGAAGGTTGGATAATGGGCTGGTGAACGCAGTATCTGTCAACCTTAAGATTCATTAATACATATAATATTATCATGACGGTTTCTGTCTATCTACAGACTAAGAACAACAAAAAAGCTAGCTGGTACTTAACACCAGCCTTATCAGTCCAAACCTGAACATAGGCCTCCCCTTATAAGGATCCCTAACACAAAAACAATGCTTCCAGGAAGAAACAATAAAATAACTAACACCCTGTTAAAAATGAAGCGTGAAAACCTACGCTTACTGGTTGGTGTTATCACAGGCCACTGTGACCTGAACCACCACCTAGTAAAGTCAGGAGCTACGTACAGTGGCACCTGTCGTGGTTGCTTTCAAGCTGAAGAAACAGTGGAGCATAACCTCTTATAGTGTACTGCCACAAACGAAGCCAGAGCAAAATCCGGGTTACAAAAGCTTCTTGGTAAAAACTCACAGACACAGGTAGCATCGGGAATTCTAGAGCAATGTTGTCATCAACCCAGAGTCCTTCTCCGTTATTTTAGGGACGTTAGGCTGACTGGGGTCGGGTTAGGAGGCGGAAATGCACAATACTGCCTCTATATAATAATGACTTCTATATGTATCACTCCTCGAGGATACATGCTTATAGAAATAACAATAATATAAAAGACAACATTGTCAAATAATTGTTGTAAATACTGCGATTGCCAAGCCGCCTAGCAGACAGTGTGTTGTTGTGTTGTTATTGTTATTTTGTAATTGTAATATTAATTTGTAATTCTAATTTTTATTTTGTAATTTTAATTTTAGTTATCTTGTGGTTCTTTATTTTCATATTTTCATTCTTAAAATAAAATGTTTTTTATTATAATACGCCCCAATGCGGGACGTCAGTGCAGAACTCTCTACCCCCCCCCCCCCATACCCCTCAAATCTAATTTGAACAATCACAGGGCACAGTTTTTTGCAACGCTGTACGCTGCTAACCAATGGCGGCAGGGGGCTTAGATTAGCCGGTATTAGGCAGCTCTATGCAACAATTAGCCGACCGCCAGAGCCCCGTTTGTTAGTTAGCCAGTTACACTACGTTTGGGTTCCAAAGAGGCTTGAACCAAGTCAGTCCAAGTAAATCCTAAATTCCTATGTTGTCTGACTAGCAGCCAATTTTCTATTATTAGTTTTATCTTTTACATTAGTAGATACTAATTAACTCGCTAACAGATAACATCTTACACAAAACTTCCGTTAAGTAGCGAAAGCTAAGTTTTTCCGGAACAACAAAAACATTCGTAATTCCGCATCCGGTGGCCGGAAGTGGGCGGGGCTAGTGAATTAACCCCTAACTTACTTTGTTATTGTTATCCGGGGTAGTCAAATAAACGGATTTTGGGGGTTACGCGCCATGTTTTCCGAAGATGTCAAAGGATGTTCCAAATTTCCGGGAGGCGAATGAAATGGGATTAAAGGAAAATGACTTGAAATAAATAAGATAAGATAACAAATATTAGTATTACTAGCTTCCGCCTGAAGCTGCAGCCGTGTGGTATCCAGGTAAAAAGTAGCCTTAAATAAAGTAAGCAGCCTTAAGAAGTAACGAATCTCTTTATTAATTTAACAAATAAAGCACACATTTTTTTTATTTCAAATTTACACCAATTTGTAACGTGACCAATGATTGTTGTTAATATATAATACATTGTTTAGGAGCCAGTTTCATCCAAAATTTTTTTGTGATCTACATAATCAGATATTGTATAACAGGCTTCTGTACAGAGATTACGTGTAACAACAGTTTTGAATTTATTTACTGATAAGCTTTGGAATTTTGTATATTTTTGTATTTGTATTTTTTTTTTCCTGGTCTAGAACTAAATGTGCAGGTTTTCTGCTCAATCGTTTCAGTAATTTTGATGTGAATGCGTAACAAACATTAAAAGAAACGCAATTTTTAACCCCAACATAAAAACAAGGGTGTTATAAGTTTGACCACCATTTGTGTCTATCTCACCGGAGGATTTTTAAATTTATAATTAGGTTTTCTAGTGGCTAAGTTTGGGAGCGCTAGTTTGCATTATACCTAGCTTACCTATTTTCTTATTGCTTTAAATTTAGCAGCACCCCGACGTGATGTTATAACACTATTTCTACGAGCTAACCAGTAAGATATATTAGTCGAATTATTACTGTAGTCGATTTGTTATTTATGAAATACACTGTATTTGTAAAAGACAGAAACGTAAAAAGCTAAGTAGAAAGTTTCACTGATACTGGCCAGTTGTCATTTCATTTTTTCCACTTTAGTACTCGAAACCAAATAAAACGAAAAAAAATCTATGAAACCAACCTGTTTTTTGAAACTCGAATAGTCATTATTTTTTATTGTAACTGAGTCGCGCATGCAAAACGAACAACACTCGACAACCTCTCGTACGTCGATAGATTTTTAGTTGCAGCGTCAAACAACAAACTATTCGTTTTTCAAAGTAATATTTTTCTCTCGTTTTTTTTCAAACCGTAGAATATTAAACTGACTAACTATACATTTTGGAAAACTTGAGTTAAATTATATTTATATAATGTTATAATTTTCTTGTTCGTTTGTTAGCAAACTTTGTGTTAAAATAATTTTACTTTCATCACAATTTATCTGATTCAGCTGTTTTGCCTTTAGGGTTACACTGGAAGCCTGGGAACAAGCCTACGTATTTTCTGTCTGTCAGAAAACAAACATGAAATAGGTTTCCTCTTAAGAGAGAGGTAAGCTCTAAAAATACAGACCCGTGTACGCTATAAATAGATCAAGCAAAACAATAAAACATTTGAAATGACAATTTCTAAGAAAAGACTGAAAGAAAATAAACGCCTACGCATTTATAGTATAGATATTAATATGCTATGTATACTGTAAATCGTGGTGAATGGCACAAGTTGAGGGATCACCAACGTTGCCGTGGTAGAATCCTACCGGGGCCACATGACCCCGTCAAGTGCTACTGCAGCACCGAGCCCTTCATCAGGCGACGAATGGTTTGATGATGCACTAGTACTTTTAGTCGGTAGGCCGCCGAGCTAGCGACAGCTAGTAGCTGACGGAGAGCCCAACAGACCCCTCCAACTCTCCCCGAGCTTCAGCTCAGGACATGAGCATTTTCACACCGACAAAAAGAAAAAGCCATATACCCATCAGTGGGTGAAATCGGGCTGTGGATGATGATGATGACAAATCAGTCTAAAGTGGGTTGTGTTGAGTATGGGACTACTCAACTTCGTAAATACTTAACGGATGGATTCATTAGATGAAAGGTATGAATGTAGATTAAATATTAGAATGTTAAAAAGATTACCTATTCGGTTATCATACAAGCAGAGCAGTAGACCGAGGCTAGTCACTAATGAAACAATAAAAAAAATTGTAAATAAGTACATTCAGGCAAGCGTGTTTGCATCATCGACCGCATCTTCACTTACCTACAGGTGGGATGCGGTCATAAGCGGTAATGCGGTAAGCTATAACAAAAAAAAACTACACATTTGTAAAAAAATTAATCATTAAACCGGTTCGTGAATTCGATCCCTTATTCAGTTCACCTCAATATCATAATAATTATAAAACAAAAACCCATACATTTAATACTTTAGTATTATTATTTATATCATTTCAAAAACCCATACATTTAATACTTTAGTATTATTATTTATATCATTTTAATACATAACGGCCGTAAAGTGAAATGGTTATGGCCTACGGGCTCAAGTAAGATACGCAAATTATTACTGAAATACTGTTCAGGCTTTGCTTTCGTAAGAAACAGAAAACCGGCGCCTGAAAAGCGCGTTTCCTAACGATTAAGATTTTTAACTTCACGGAAAATCTAAGATTTTTATATATCCCAAAAACTTCGACTTAGGCGGGATTCTAACCGGCGACCTTCCCTTCCCCCTTCTTTTTAATTTTACTATGTTGATGAAAGTCAAATATTTTATTAGAATCTTGGGAAAAACGCTGTAAATAACATCCGACATGAATTTATACAAAAAAATAGATGACTTATTAGGAACGCAAAATGCTTTAAAGGGTTACTAGGGATTACCAGGTTTAATACAGAAACCACTGTTAACACAAATTATCAACAGTTCATGCAATGAATCATAAAGCATACATTATAGTTAGCTTTTGATACAAAATCTTAGCCCAGATTAGGTTCACGTTCATGAATACAAGTCAAAATGAACAAAAGACCATGAAATTTCTTCGCACCACCTTCTTTCACCTAAAAAATAGGCACATGAGGTTTATCATCACCTTCAAGCTTCAAACAGGCAACAACCTGATAGACGCAAGACATTGCATCGTATGACAAGTTCCAACATGCAAGACCTAAAATGCAATACTTTGTTATAAGTAAAAGTTACCATTTAAAATCAGATAGGCCATGGCTTTTTCCATCTTCAATAAATACAAGGCCACTTTAGTTTGTCTGTAGGACTAATGCTAGCGTACTGGTTTAGGCTCCTGGCTTTACCTAACTCTGCTTGTTTGTTACATCTCCAAGTATAATAAATACCAGGACAGCACTAGTTTATCTGTAGTACTGATGCCAGCGTACCTTTAGCTCCTGGTTTTACCTAACTCTGCCTGTTTTCTAAGTAAAATAGGTTCGCTCAGATAAACCGTACGATCATTTTAACGGGCGGTATTTTAATATTTTGTAGATTATCTCACTGTAGATATCGGTTTTGTTTTACGGCTTTCATCATCATTATCAGTGACGGGTAGAAGTACGAGTCTGACAATATATTGTCACGGGAACAGTAGTTACCACAGACATGAATGTAAAGCAGGAACATAGGAACCCTGCTACTCAGCTGATTTTCCCTCAGGATCTTTGAATGAATTTATGAATGGTAATATTGTGGAGTGACGATCTGCGATGCGTTGAGCTGAGGACTGGACGCAATGGCGCTCATTAGGGGAGGCCTATGTCCAGCAGTGCACTGTAGTGCTATAGGCTGATGATAATAATGATGATGATGATGCACTGGGCCTAAGTAAGCTGTGATCACAGAATTCTATGCCCAATTATTAAATAAAAAGAAACGTTGTGAGTGTAAAAAACCGTGAAATGTGAAAATGTGAAATGTTTGTTTCACGCCAAAACTGCTGAACAGGTTGTACTTTTTGCACTTAAAGTAGTTCTAGATAAAAAAAACAAGAGGATAATGAATATGTACCATCCAGTACCAGGCGATCAAAGCTGCGGGCGGATGATAGTGTAACATATAAAATTGGTTTAAATCACAAAACGTCGATGTGGGTATGCGCCTCAAGCCACTACCAGTATAAAACAACATAAATATAATGGTTTGATAATAATTAATAATGAAAGAATAACTCCAATTTCGGGCTTTTGTTTGCCCAGCGAAAGCAATCATTTTCATTGAACTCAATTAATATTATTTCGAAACAAAGTACGTATCTCTTTGTGAAGCATTTCGCGGAACGGATCATTATAATAGTGTTCGTTTGTTTTTTAAATCTGTTAAAATAATATTTACAGAAATTATAATTTTGCGTATTTTTCAGGGAAAAATATAAAATGGTTGAGTGCTTGTCGGATCAACACTCACGCAACATTTTGACATGAAACATTCGTAAGGAAAAATGTTATATTACGATAATTTTATACTAGAGTAAAGAAAGCAATAGGGATTAACTTTTTATGTAGGTACATTATAGGTCAATCTAATACAAAGTATCACAAGCTATTGCAGTCAGCATCAATATTTTTTCTGTAAATTAATTCAAAAATGTTTTTAAATAAAGCTCTGTAATAAAGCATAATATAAAATTTATGATTATTTAAATGACAAAAAAAGCTTGGGATGAAACTGTCTTCAATTCCCTCAAACGAATGTAATATTAAGGAAAAGTAATTGAAACAAGTTCTATTAAAAAATTGCCAATAAAAGAAAATATTGCCAATTTTTTTAAACCTTTTTTTAAAACAAATTTTTGACCTTTCTGATTCCACTGCTGGGCAAAGGTTCCAAAACTTCCAAACATCTCTATCCCGAAGTACCCCCCACCACACTCTTTTAACGGTATCGAGCTCGTCCTGCTGAAGTACCGACACATTCTCGGCCGACCCCAACGCTGCTCAGGTATCCAGATACAAGTCGCGTCATTTATAAAGAGCACTGGCGGCAAGCTGCGATTTATCGGTATTTACCCGCGCGCAAACACACCCCCTCCACTTCGTCCAGCGTTATATTTTACGTAACGCGTACTATAACAGGTATTCCAATATTATTTAAAATTACAAAAGTTCAAATGTAGAAGCACGAATAGGCTGTGAAAAATGTGCTTTATGCCAGACCCTCACAGCGATAAACGTTTTCATTTACTTCTAAGGCGAATTCTTTTATTTACGGAGACCCTTATTTCTAAGATTATCCACGTCGATCACTCTAAACCAAGAAGCTGCAATAGTCATTGGAGGTTGCGCCTCCAACAAAATACAAGACGTAATACATTGAGTTCTTTTGCATACAAACGGCAACAATGATATTGACAGTTCTTTAAGAAATGTGCCGAGGTACGGTAAATAATCATACATTTGACTACCGAGCCGTTCTAGTTTACTGAATATCTTAAACTTTCGCCTGCGGCTTTGCTCGCGTTAAAAGTTATTTTAAAAGTTACATTTTTTTATCTCACAGAAACAGTACTTTTTCCTGGATATCTTCCAGAAAAAAAACTATAGGGCCTTTACTGTAACCCTGACAACGTATGTACGAAATTTCATTATTAGTTTAGTAGTTAGGACGTGAAAGCGTAACAAACAAAGATATGTAAATATTCTTACTTTCACATTTATTAGTTAGGAAATTAGGATTTACTCACAAAAGCCTCAGATTGTTGCTTAAAAAAATCTATTTCTTCAATTGAACACGAATGATTTGAGTTGGAAAAACATACCTTACTACAAAGTTTGCCCTTACTCTTATGTTTGTATAAAAATGACAAAGTTTTACAAACTTCTCGCTAGGGGCGCTGCTCCATTTTCATACAAAAATAAAGTAGTCAGGTGTGTTTTTTGCACTCAAGTCACTGAGTTATATCGAGCCGGCATATTGGAGAATACCTTCGTTCAAAGGAGGTTAATTTTTAACCAGGACCTCCACCGCCAGTGAAAATGCTAGGCATAAATATTTGACCTGCAGTATTAGGAAACTTATTGATGTACAACGAGCCACAAAAGTAGATTAACACTAGATTTTTCAAACTGCTTAATTAATTATGTAACAATCAACTTTCACGCCCAACTTGAAAATTTGCCTAGAATTGCCGTCATATATTATAATGGAAGTCTTGAAATAAGAGGCATTTTAATTAGTAAGGGGTTTAACCTCTATCTTTGGAACTCAATCCAACTTCAACTGCTGTTTATCAAACGGGGCTCTGGTGGAAAGCTGTCCCAGGACCTCCGACAGGCAGTAGCGTCGGTGTTGCGAGAAGCTGTACCCTGCGTCCTCCTACTTACATATCTAGCGTGGGAATTATGGGCATGTTTCCCTTCATAAAGAGGAGGCCTATGTCCACCAGTAAACTGAATAGGCTTGAATTATTTTTGCTGTAAGAGGCATTTTAAAATTACATCGATTTCTAAAACACATTTTGTTCATTCACCTTTGTCGCTGTCTGTTCTGATGTGTTCGTGTCGTGATGCCCTATGTCCGTCGGCGTAGTGGATTTTTTAATCTGAAAAATTCAAGCTTTTGTCTTTTAGTGATATTTTCGGTGAAAATCCAGTGTTTTAAGGTTCCTGCTCCAAGCTAAGACACGGAATAAAAGTGAAAAGCTGTTGATCTTCTGAATTCTTTGATAACATCCACATTTGATATTACGGTTGTGATCATCAGCTGAGATACGAGTAGCTGAATAGAGTTGTTGGCAATTTGGTATCGGCTATTACAAATTGATCAAATGTAAAACAAAACATAAAAAAAAGTAATTTGTGAGTGTTACTACTTATATATTTTATCTATTCAGTAGCTACTAGTGACTATTTGTAATTGGCTGTCTAAACTCTCTCTATCTGGGTTCGTAGCAGTTACTCCGCTAAGTCCAGCTGGCGAATTGTAGCTACAATTCTACAATTTTGTACACATACAATACACAAACATGTAGAATTGTAAGTTAGCTGTCATTGTAATTTACAATTTTTCAAGTTTTATTATACCAACCGTTTTTGTAACACCTTATTGCGTCCCAATACTCTTATAAATGACGTCACACAAAAAGCGGCCAGACTGAAATGGAATTGGTTTGAGCACGTCTACCGCATGTCTGACGAACTTTGGGTTAAAATATCAAAAATATGGGCCCCCAGTGGTGGAAGACGGCATCGTGGCAGACCCAGATGTAGATGACGTGACGAGCTGGACTCTTTATTTAGAGATTGGACCACCACAGACAGCCTTGGATTGCGAAAAACCGAAAGGGGATAGGGAGGCCTTTGCCCAGGATTGGTATGGTGTAGGCTGAAAATTATAATAATAATTATTATAACACCTTATTTATCTTCAGACTCATCAAAAGTATTTTTAACCGACTTCAAAAAGGAGGAGGTTCATTCATATTCATTAATATTCATTCATACTCATTTATTTATTGCAGTCATAATGTGCAGTCAAAGAGAACCACTGAAAAAATCTTTTAAGCTATAATAACATTTATTTATTAACGTTTCTTTTGGATGTCGTTCAAAAGTTTTGTCATTTTCCTCGTCTTTTAGATTTTCCGGGAGTTTATTATACATTTTTACAGCCATTGTATTTGGGCCAATTTGGGTTCTCAATTCATCGGAACCTTTTTTTTCGACATTTTTAATGTTCACCGATATCTTGCGATTGAGAAGTGATTTATTTGAAGTCGGTTTATTTTTTATAAAATTTATATTTTTACTTGTTTGTTACAAAGTTAAACCATTATTAATCTACTATGTACAAAAATAATATTTAAAAAACAAGTAAAAAATATATCCAAAATGCTGAATCACCGACCGCGGGGCCAGGCTCAAACGGTCGGTGGCTAGGGCTGCAGAGAGAGGAACCTCCTTAACCTTATTGTGATTATTATTATACAGGGGCCTGGACTTATCTGTTATTACTTTCAGTGCGTGCCCGTGCCTGGATTGGGGTTCCGCCGCGGCTCGTACCGGTGTGTGTGCCGGCGAGGGTTCTACTTCCCCAACACCACGGCTGAGAACCGCTATTACAACGGCAGCGATATTGAAGAAGAGTATGAAAAACATT
This sequence comes from Horisme vitalbata, assembly GCA_951804965.1. Lineage (NCBI taxonomy): Eukaryota > Metazoa > Arthropoda > Insecta > Lepidoptera > Geometridae > Horisme > Horisme vitalbata. Next base: position 2,365,021 of record OX638090.1, read on the forward strand.
TGTCGGTAAGTAACTTTATGAATATCTAATTATATTTAATAATTTGGTATTTAAAGTGTTAACAAAACTTAAATACAATAAAAACATTTATTTGTATTTAGTTGGTGCAGCCGACATTTATATGGCGTTGAGCGCGGACATGGCATGCAAATTAATCCTAAATTGTGCTTTATTTCCATGCATTTTGAATAGAGTTGAATTTGACATTTGAATTTAGTCGGAAACCGCCCGTGCCATATCCGCGCCCAACGCCTTATAAGTGTGGCCTGCACCTTATAAACACTTTTAATCATCATTATATTGTACAAAAGTTACCACTTTGGTTGTACGAAGTTGACCGGGTCATCAATTAAATAAATAATTACACAGGACATATCACACTCGTTAACTAGGTGGTCCCAACTAGCCAGAGCCTATACTATGATGTGTACGTGCTAGCCAGCGAGGCCTTGTAACTACTTACCTACTTCTTTGGTTATTTTGAGAGAGCCTAGACAGGATCTGCAATTTCTATTGGAGTTGCTACCACCTTACTCACATTATACCTCACATTATACCCCAGATAATTACAGTCGGAGTCGTAGGCACAAGCTGTTTGTGGAGCCGTACTGTCGTACCACGGCTCGGTCTTTTTCACCTGTGCCACGCGTTCTCACTGCTCTTAACGCTCTCCTGAACCACAATCCTGAGTGTGACTTATTTGCGGATGTATGGATGAAAATATTATCGGAATGTCTGAAATTTTGTGAGCGAGATGCATGATTGTTTATGACACAATATTATCTTTGTTTTGTGACACAACTTATATCTTTGTTTATCTAAAAGTTTTATTTGATTATTATAATTTTTTTCTACTGGACATTAGATATTACCACTCTGACTTGTATAATTTAATTTAATTAATGTAATTGGTGTCAACCGTGTTAATTAAATAAATAAATAAAAATAAATAAATTATTAATACACCATATTCACCATATTGGCAAGTGGCAATTCTCCATCCGCCTATAAAAGCAGGGAGCTTACCGGCGCGCGTGGCATTGCATTTGAAGACTTTGTACTGTGTAGACGTATTTGCAGAACTATTTTGTGTTGTATTTGGTGGTTCTAAGTTCATATTCCTTGCCTGAATTATTTGATGTTACTGTTTTTATTTAATGGCTAATGCTGCTTTTGGATTTTCCTTATTTTTTAAATAATATTTCCACTTTTGATTGCCAATATAACCACTTCCCCTATAAGGAATATTCCCCTATAACAGAATACTTTGTTGACCAAAAACTAACAGTTTAAAACTACAAGCAGTTGCCCATCTAAAACGGATTACTAGGATTTTTTTCCGAAAGTGCCAGCTACAGAAGTTCAGAAAGTATTTAAATGAGGTAGCTTCACGGTTCGCGGCGGAATGGCCATTTTTCGGTTGTGATTGCAAAAACGTTGGTGCTCATGCTCGGTCTACCATGAGTTTTAATTGAAGCCAGCTCGCAGTATAATTGTTTTACAAATAGTTATTCTACTGGAAAACCAACTTTTGTTGTCCAACGTCCAACGTTTCGGTACAGCTTTCAAAATAAAATATTGTATCGTATGCATCAAAGAAATAGGACTAAAGCATAGAAGAATTCTTAAAATTCATTTATGCTCTGAACATTAACTCATACGGCTGATCTCTACTTTCTTATGTCCATATATGTTAGCTAGAAAGAGATGCATACTTTATCTCAATGCGATTTCTGCGACTTCGTAGCAGGGCATTTGTATGAACCTGCATAGAAATTTGTTCGAGCGTCCTGGTACGATTAACTTTTTGAAGTCGCATTGATATATGTATGCATCCCTTTCTAACTGATGATATTGGACATTCGAAAGTAGATATCAGCCGTATTGAATTTTAAGACTTTATCTTATGCATCGAAATAATTATACTCTTTGGCGTTTTGAAGTTTCTTTATGTGAAATAGGTACGCTTGGACGATTTCTTACAGTTATACCTGAAGACGTGACTCTATAGTATTATCAATATTATCTCCGATAGTAACAATATATATCAATGATTATCTCCATGATCGTATGGCTCATTTATGAGTTTTGGAAAACTGCGTGTTTTATAGGTTAGGTTTACTAACATATTCTATTTTTCCTTTCACTACCTACTTAATTTCAACCGTTTCCGGTGTCTGTACACAACTGTTTGTGCCTTAAACCGAAAAATCTTGCTAAACATAATTAGATATTTGTCTTATAAAGAGCAGACTCAGTCTAGTTTAAGATCATTCGCAATTTTACCGTGAGTGACGATGCAATTAGACTAGTATCACCACAAAAAGTATAACCACAACATGCGGGTTGGGGATAATGAATGTAATGAATGTATTCAGGGAACAGCTTCCTACACAGCCATTGCTGCTGCCCATTGGCAGCGGTCAGAGAGATTTAGTTGAAATGAAAGTGCCATGCCGAACTCAGTCAACTGCCAAAGCTACGTTCGTTATTTAACAGGATGCTCTAGGGCAGTGGTTCCTAACCTTTTCAGAACTGTTATCCCTATGGCCTGTTAGAGAAACTGATTTTGCCCCGGATTCAAAATTATTTCAAGCAAACAACACATCATCATCATCTACCTATAGCAGTCCACTGCTGGACACAGGCCTCACCTAATGAGTGCCATTGCGCCCTGTTCTGAGTTCAACGTATCCACCTTCTACCTTTCACTCCACCTGGCCGGAGGGCGTTCTACACTACGTTTGCCGAGCCTCGGTCTCCACTCAAGAACTCGTTTACCCCAGCGGTTGTCGGTTCTTTGGCAGATATGGCCTGCCCACTGTCACTTCAGCTTGCTAATTCTTTGAGCTATATTTCGACAACTTTAGTTCTATGTCGGAGTCTTGTTGTGGATTCTATCCTTCAGAGAAACTGAGAACATGGGTCGTTCCATAGCTCGCTGAGCGACTTTAAACTGGTGGACTAGCCGTACTGTGAGTGTCCACGTTTCGGCTCCATATGTCATGACGGGTAGGACGCACTAATTTAAAACTTTCGTTTTCAAACATTGCGGTATGGGTGACGAGAAGACTGGACGTAATTTTCCAAATGCTGTTAACCCAGCTGAATCCTCCTCTTGGCTTCGTCTCGAAGTTGTTCCTGTCTGTTACCCCCAAAGAATAGCTGTTTTACCCCCACGGGGGTAAATACCCCCAGGTTCGGAACCAATGCTCTAGGGGCAAGTGAGGTTAGCTTAGATTCTAGCTGAATAGAGATTTCTCTTATTTTATCATACTTGGATGGGTGACCGAGAAATTGCATTTAGATCTGAACGCTTTCGTGCTTCGGAAGACACTTTAAGATGATGGTCCCGGGTTTTTAATTCGTCAAGACATGTCAGAGGCCTTCGGATGGCCTATAAACTCCGACACCAGAGTTAGCACTAACTCATACGAAGAAGAAGAAAGAAAATATTGAAGTTGGTACTTCTTGCATCTAATGACAATAAATAATTGATTTTTATTAAGTACTGGCGTATTTCAACAGGTTCAACTCAACCTATACGCGTTGCCTGATGAGTTCGAATGCCTGCCCTGCGCGGAAGGCTGCGAGGCGTGCATGGACGGCTCCCCGTGCGTGGCTGCCTTGAACTGGGTTCTGAGGAGCAGCATCTTCGCGCTCGCCTGCCTCATCACCAGCCTGCTGCCTTTCATAGTGGTGTTCACCATCAAGTATGGACATGTGCGGGTAAGGGCTATATTTGATCCTAGCTTTCGCCTACGGGTTCGCTCACTGGGTACGCGGACCTATTTGCGTTAAGTTCTTTAATATTCTTAGTGTTCGTACTACCTACTTAGGCCTCTAAACTATCAGAAGATTCTCGTGCTGATTCTACCTTAACTTTGCATACATGCATTCCATATGAGTGGGAACTAATGTATAAATGAAAATATTTTAAGAATTTTTATTACAAAACGCTCATGGATGTGGTTGGGAACTAATATATGAAAGTTTTCTTTTCCAATAACAATGAGTTTGAATGTAGTGGGAAGTAGCCATAAAAAGTAAACTGTATGTCACTACTGGCCTAGTACTTCATATTTTTATAATTTTAGCTCAATCCATTCAGCCGTTTCAGAGTGGTAACAAACAAACCAACAGTTTATAGGTGTAACTCCATGATGAGCGCAAAGCTTTACATCGTATGGCACGTTATCTACTTTTTAGAGGTCGTTTTGAAGGGTGTGGTTGCCGGTGAAATTAAAAGCACAAGAGGCTTATCATGTGCCTAAAGTTGATGGACGCAGGGCGTTGCATTGTAGAGCATGTTCCAAAAAAAACGTGATCAACGATGCAATGCTTTGTGATAGGTAATGGTTACCACTTAACATCAGGTGAGCCATGGGCTTGTTCCATCTTCCAGTAAAATAAAAAAAGGTTCAGAGTTCCAATCCTTAGCAGTTCGCATAATAAAAGAGAACCGTTTAGTGCAAATAGGTGGTATATCGACTAAGTAAGGATGGTACTGAGGATGGCAAGATCAATTCATGCAGTTCCTGAGAGCATTATATCGCTTTCTTTTTATGTGTAAAGTTTTATGTTAATCGTAATAAGCTGGATATACCCGTTTTATATTCGTGCCACTTTTGTTTGAAATCCCACAAGTCGGAAAAAAACAAAAATACAAACCCGACGATGATCAAGACATTTACGTAATCTCCAGATATTTGTTCTGTTGTAGTAGCAACGACATTAGGTCATGATATAGGACTGTTACGTAATGTTAAGTCAATTAAGGTACACAGGTTTACACCTGTTTGTTGCTATAACGGGATGCTGTTTGCAACTAGATTCTTGGAAACACTGAAGACTTACACGTGGCTGGTTCCATATGTCGCTTAAAAAGGTCACTTACACATGTATCCAGGTTAAATCTAAATTCTTCCCATTTCAAACTTGTCTTATGGTAAGCCTTTGCTTTCAAAAGTAACTTTTATCACCTATTATCAAACTAAAAAAACTACTAATATACTACCTATTAAAAAAAAACAAGACTATCACCACACGGTGGTGTGCCCAACACCAAAGCCCGTTGCGTGGCTTACTTTGCTGTTCGCAGAATCCATCACCCGCCACTTTGTCAGTCTTGCCAGTCAAAGAAAAAAAATATCTTTTTTCACTAAGATCCCAGGACCACTTTGACTAGTGTTTTTGTTTTTTTTTGCAACTAAAACACTGCGACGCAATATAAAAGTCAATAGACATTTGTTAATATAGTATCATTTTTTGATATTTAGATACAAAATACAAAATCTTTATTTACCAAAATATACAATGGTGGTTTCTGCTCTTAGGTCTTCGAGTTAGATTCGTAATTATGTTTGTCCTGGTATTATTATGATGTTAAACCATGTCGGAGGCCTTCAAAAGGCACAAAATCTAAGATACTAACTTAATATCAGATGTAATACTGGAGTTAGCATAAAAAAAAGAAGAAGAAATACGTAGGATCGCGTCTTAAATATAGACTTCGATCAAAACAAACTTTTTATTCCCAATTCCTTGAGCAACAAGTCAAAATAGATATGTTGGTAAAATAAGCCACATTTTTCAATTGTCGATAAAATCAAGAAAAATACGAAATCGACATAAATTCTAACTGGACGATACGGGGTTGGCTTCGAGCCTCAAGTGTAGTTAACCCAGGATTCTAGGAACACCATACAATCTGCAGCAATATTAGCGAGGGTCGGGAGATGAAAATAAACGCTCTCTATAACCTTATGTTATGTAGTAGTAAGTACGTAGGTACTACCTAGGTAGTACATTTGTTTGAGAAGAAATAGGAAAGGATTGTGTGAAAGATGATACGAGTAAGAAAGACGCGAGTGTTGAGAAGCTGATTAAAGGAAATGGAAGGAGAAAAAGTGCAAGTTGTACTCGTGCACCGAGGACTTCGTACAAACTTGTAAGTAGTAGTTTTCTTGTAATGCAACTACAAATTTAGGGTTTTCGGATTTTAGTAGTTTTATGGAAATATCAATTTCACAAATATTTTTCATGCTAATATTATTTGTTCCTAGAGAAAGCATCTAACTATTTTTCATATAGACTAAAGTTTAAAAAAAAAGTTCAAGTTCAGTACTTTTCAGGCATATCGTTTATCATTAAATATCGTTTTCGATATTACAATAATACGAGTATATTTTTGTGATTTAAATATATGTTAAGTTTGTGCAATGTGTGTGTTATACCTGCACGAGTAAACACTGAAATTTTGCACATAATTCTATAGTTTTTTTATTTGTTTCTATCTGGAATAACGGCTACTTTTTATACGGGTACCACGCGAGCGAAGCCAAGAGCAGAAGCTAATCAGTAGTTACTACTAACTTACTTTTTGAAAAGTTTTTAATATTTTCTGAAAATCCATTCATATTTTACATCTGGGTGTATCATTATCATCAGCCTATAGTAAATAATAGACATGCCTCCCCCAATAAGCGCCATGGTTGTATGTTCAACCCCAAATAATTATAATTATTATTAAAATAAAAACAATAATATGCATATTATTCAAATATCAATATTCTCACAGTGAGTAGATGTTTAATTCTCTTCTACGTGATTAGAGAAGTGACGTCATACGATTGGAGTTCCTTTGTGCTTGTTGGAAAGTGCTTACCTTTATTACTTAGAGAATATTATCTACGTGATAGGATTTTCCTTGACAACAACTTAGCAACGCAAGTTCTTACGACTTTAAACTTTAATCTCACGTAGCTAAGACTTAAACTCATTTAATAAGTTCGTGTACGCAAGTTGCTTATCTTTGTAGTTTTTAGGCTGTGGCCTTTGATGTGATTATGCTAATATTTAGGTTAAATATATTATAAATAAATAAACTACGCAGAGCCTGCACTACGGGTACCACTCTAACAGTGACTGATAAACCTTCATAATTATGATGATTTGATACAAACACGCGCTTGTAACTAAGTAATGAGTAAATGATGGCTTCTTCCTCTTCTTTTTCGTATGAGCTTGTGACCAACTCTGGTGTCGTTGTTTTTAGGCCGCCCGAAGGCCTCCGACATGGCTTAACGACTGCAAGCCGGGACCAACATCTTAACGTGCCTTCCGAAGCACGGAAGCACTCAAATCTAAATGTCATTAAACGGTCACCCATCCAAGTAATGACCGGGCGGAGTGTTGCTTAACCAAGGTGATGTGCTAAGAACACCGAACTAAACCACAACAAACAACCGAACTAATTCAACAATGGCGTAAAGTGCTGACGCGATTGAATGATTTGAGCAATGTTTCAGTATTCGTGCGGTAGTGCCTTCAAACTTCTAATTTATTATTTTTTGTATTTTAAGTGTTTACCCACACTTCTTCCTTAAAAAAAATCTTTCTTATAATTATAATATTAATTCCTTCTTATAAAAAATCTTCTAATTTATTTCTTAAAATCTTGGAATGATTTCCGTTTAGCCTTAAATTTACGACACTCTCTTCGTATGACATACACTCTATCTCTTTATAAAGATTATCCCTCTCACCTAATTTGTACTTTCCACCAGGTGGTCCGAGCAGCGAGCCCAGCACTCCTCAGGGTGATAGTCCTCGGAGCCTTCCTCATCTACTGCACGACCCTGGTGATGTACGGAAGACCCACTGTCTTCACGTGCACCGCCAGGGTATGGCTCCGGGAGGTCGGATTCTGTCTCACTTACGGAGCCCTGATGTTGAAGACTTGGAGGTAAGGAGACGAGCATCAGCTCGTGAGCTCTTGAGCTCGTAACCACCAGCACCAGCACCTTCAACGACATACAAGCAATTATGTTTTCAAAGGATCTTATATTTGAAATAAGTTATGCAAGCTAACTCCCAAAAATATGCCTAAATCAATTTTGATTAGAAACAAACCCAATCCTTTCCGTAGCAAAGCGATAAAAAAACAAGTCTGATCGAAAACCTCTATTTGCTTTTGGATTATAAAAACAAAGTTCCTTTGACCAGACTCTGTGTGGATTAAAACCATCGTAACATTTGGGGCGCTATCTTATGGCCAGCGCAAATCAGCGAACGGCAGGTCAAGGGATATTCAATTTATCAACCTGCATCATCCCACTGCTGGGCGAAGGTTACTCCCATTCTGCCAAGCATCTCTGTCCTAAGAGGTATCCCACCTTCCTCTTTCGAAGGCTTCAAGTTCGTCCCATGAACGCTTTCTTAAGGGGATCTCCCATATGTCCGGAAGCATCTGGCTAACATGGCCTGCCCAGTCAAATTTGAGCTGGGTTACTTTTCTGCCCACCTCAGTCGGTCATCAATGCAAGTAATTGAACGATGTATGCTATTCTACAATATTCCAAGTTTCATTAAAATCCATTCAGCCATTTTTGCGTGATTGAGTAACAAACATCCATCCTCACAAACGTTCATATTAATATTAGTAGGAAATGAGTAGGATAGGATTATTATGATTGATTGAACACACACACACACACACACACACACACACACACACACACACACACACACACACACACACACACACACACAATAACAATGCTTAGACCGATTGCTAAAGATACATAATCGCTTGTGTAACCTTTAGATCCTAATTAGTGCTCCCAATAACACCGAACACACATCGTAATTAATGTATTTATTAGAGCGGATAATTTGTTATTCGTTCCTTGGGAATTGATTAGATAAATGCTGGGTTGTTATGTTAAACTTTGCATTTGCAATAGAAATGCGATTATGTCGGTCAAAAAATTACTGTATTCATTGAAAGTACCGAACGTGAACAAGACATTCAAAAGACTAAATATTTAGTACGAATTCCGCTTCCGCTTTCTGCAGCGACACAGTGAGATAGTGAGTCTATCGTTTCCTGATGATGCCTTTTGGGGAAGGCAAAACATTGTTGAATTTCTTTTAGGTACTCCTCAAAGTAAGTTAGCGGAATTCGTACTACATATTTTGTCTTTTGAATAATGATTTTGTAATGGATTTCCGCGAAGTCACGCGTGAGTCAATTAACTATGTAAATGATCAATTTCTGATCGTTCGCTAAATCGGTTCCAATCAGCTGGAATGCGCTCACAAAATACTAATAATACACTCACACAGTTGATAGGTTTCCGTTTCCAAAGCGTGCCCAGCGGGACCCTGATACTAAGCCTCCGTCCGTCTGTGAGCGGACTGTATCTGATCTGAGCACTTCATTCCGTAACATACCGTATCTTATACTTAAGTATAATATAGTTCATCAGATACAGTCCTCTTCCGCTGCTTCACTCGCGTGATACCGGTATAAAAAGTAATCTATGTGTTAATCCAGGTCTTAAACTATGTATATTCAAAGTTCATCCAAATCCGTTCAGTAATTTTTGCGTGAAAGAGTAACAAACATTCATCCATTCATCCATACATCCAGACTCACAAACTTTCGCATTTATAATATTATAGTAGGATATAGTAGGATGTATTGTACACCTTCCTTTTGAATCATCTAATAATAAAAGCTGCATCAAGATCCATTTCATAGTTGTAAATATATATACATACAGACAGACAGCGGGAAACCACTTTGTTTTATGCTATGTAGTGATATTGAACGTATGCCCCCAACTGCTTCCAATTCGCTCTGTTTTGAGTTTTACACTTCCATTGGTGGCCAGGTACAGCTTTAATATCGTCGGACCATCGCACCTTCGGGTTACCTGTTTTCCAGCCTCCAGTCCGAGGTCTCCACTCAGTTGTATTATTATGAGATTTGAAACTTTCCTTCGTGCTAACTTCATTCACTTGACTGATTTTTTGTTCATACTATGGTTGTTAAAAGCGTTTTTTGATAGAACACGTAGTGTTTACTGTTGCATTTATCATCATTATCAGCTGATAGCAGTCCACTGCTGGACTTACGTCTCCTCCAATGAGTGTCATTGTGCCCTGACCTCAGTTCGATGCATTTAGCTGTCGATTGCGGTTGAATTGCCCCCGTATAAGTATAATCCGCCATAGCTTCGTCAATATCATTTTTATTTTATTTTATTTGGGAAACAGACAGAAAAATATATTATATAAACTAAATTAAATTAAAATAATTCATATTCCAATAAAGTTCCCACTTATACAAATCTAACATACACGTCAAAATAAATTGGTGGACAGACAAAAAAAAAGTTATACAAATAAACAATTAAAAGAATAACTATTTGGACTCTATGAAATCTATCTAAACAATAAAAATTACGAAAAAAGAAACAAATAATAAAAGGTTTGAAAAACTAAATAAAATATTCAAAGACTAAATAAAATGTTATCTCAACAGTAAAATGTCTGAAACATAAACTACATAATTATATTCTTTAAAATTAAAATTCCTAGTAATGTCCAAAGTTCGTTTGCCAATAAAAATGTTTGACATAAAAATACAGCCAAACTGAAGACCCTTTTTTGAAAGTGTGTTATCTTTTGATCTCTCTGTTCTTTTTACAAATAGAAAGACAACTATGTCCCTTTTAATTACCAGGTTTAATGACCAGAATTGAGTATGTAGGTATCCCTCTACCAATAACGAAGACTGGTAGCTTAATTCTAAGCCTACTGGGTTACTGCAATGGATTTCTATAAAGGCAGGTACAGACTGCTGTAACGTTACACGCACTGTAACTTGAAAGGAGCATTTCATAAGTGTGGACACGGTGCGTGCGCGGACCGAGCATGTATGCAGAAATGCTCTGTTCGCGCGTGCAAACCGTCCACAATATGATTATTCTGTTACATTCAATGATACATTGCGACAATGTGAATGGCATTTCTTTCATTGCATGCTACATTCCGTAAGTCTGTACCCGCCATAAGATACGGAACAAGGAAGTATTTAGTAGGTCGGTACATCGCACCGGTGTCCGAAACCCATCGTCCTAATATGATTTCACAAAGGCTAGCGAGCTGTAATTGAAACAGCTGCAAATTGGGATAAATCCATCAAACCCTTTCGCGTACAAACCGCAAATTTGTTTCCACTGAGTGAGTTTTTGAGACAGCGCAGTGAAGTAGGTACTTTACCGTGATTTTTTTTATACTACTAAGTTAGCAAACAGGCATACGGTCCTACTGATGGTAAGCGGATTCCGTAGCCTATTGACACCTGTAACATCAAGATTACAAGAGGTACTAAAAAAGTTGCGGACCCTTTTAAAAATTTCAAAACGCCCTTTTTGAAGCGCTGCGTTTTGTAGTTTCTGGGAAAAACCTCGGCAGGGAGACCACAGCTTAATTGTTCGCGGGAGGAAATTCCTCTGGAACCTCACAGTGCGAGAAGATATAGGTGGCAATGTGGATGATACCTCTGCCGATGTCAAGCGTTGCAATGATAGAAAGAAGCAGCAGGCACCGTCTCAAACAGTTCTACGGAAGACTCACCAATATATACAAGCGATAGAACAAACACAGGGAGAAGTCTTTCCCTATGTTAAAAGAAAAAAAAACTTTGTTTTGTTGTGTCTTCCTAACCCCTAGGATTTTATAATTATCCGAAATAAAACATTTTTATTTTTATTTTTTATATTTTTATTTAATCATAAGGAAAAAATATATATTGCGAAATTGTTTATACCTACCTACCTATGTCCGTTATAGATTTTAAAACCATCCAACCAATATGCCCGATGCATCCAACTGATTCATTTACAAAATGGTTGTAGACCACTAAAACAATGCATTAGACACATTAGCTCCAAAAAAATCTTTTTATTTACTCACCTACCGATAAAACTCAAAAATATTGTTTATAACCGCTAGCATTCAGAGAAAAATAACCTATTAAATTATAAAAATTACCTTTTTTTTTTCAAGAAATAATCAAAATGTTTTAGCGTTGGAGCATAACTCGATATCCGCTGGTTTCGAATTAAATTGGAATAGAAAAAGCTAACAAGAAATAGCTAACAGACTGCAAGCAATACCATGTTCACTAATAAAGTAGGGTAAAAGAATTGATCCGGTGACGTAAATTTTCAATATTACTTATTGTCTGAAGTATTTTCTTAACTGGGTGTCTGAGGCCTTTTAATTTGGGGACCTAAAACTCCGTCACCACAGTTAGCTGACTCCTACTTACTTTCCTAATGTTAGATGTCACATTGAGTAAGTAGGTACCTCAATAAATTGTTAATGAAGTTGCCAAGGACGCTGGCCCTATTAATTTTATATAACTTTAGTACCGGACGCGACTTTTTTCTACGACTTTTAGCTTATGAAGTCAACAGGTGCAACCACAATGATGCTATAGTACCGCATCATTGTAGGGAAAATAAAAAAAAAACAGCAAAAGCTAATTAAGATTTTATTATTATTGTTACTTCAGAATGATATAATTTTCTATAATTATAATTAATAATAATTTCGTTTTGTTTTCTATGTATCTCTTCTATCTACCTTTTATTTGTTTTGTGTTGTTATCTTGTTCTTCCATATTATATATGTATTGGTAAAATTATAAATAATTATATGATATATATATAAATAATAATGGCTGAATCAGTTTTTGGTTATGTTTGAAATTTGTAGGTATTTAAATACAAATAAAGTTAATTTATTTCCCTATGAGTTTTAATGAATAAATGTTTGCAATTAAATAGCAACTGTGATTCAGAAAAAAAATATGATAGGGTTCCAGTTGTGGATTTTTTGTATTACCTAAGATTGTATATATCCCAAAAATTGTGACTCAGGCCGGACTTGAACCGGCAACCTTCCTATCAATACCGGGACGCGCTAACCAGCTGTGCTACCGAGTCAACTTCTGCTAGCGAACCACCGGGAGCTCTAAAGCCGTACCTCGGTCACCTCTATTACTATTACTAAAATTACTAATTATTTTATAATATTTTCAATGAATTGATTCTTATTACAACTAATTAATTGAAACGTCAACTTTATTGGTATTCGTAATGTCACCTCTTGGCCAACTCCGTGTCAGATATTTAATTTGATCAATTTTTAATCACGAGTCTCGCCCTTAAAGCGCGGCCGACATATCTTTGATTAACTTTACAAAGTTTTATTAAAGAAAATTCTGAGCGTTTTCAACGTCGTCGGCAATTCAAGCGGAATTAAAATAAAGCGATTGAAAGTTGCCGGATGTTGCATGATTAGGGTCAAACTTATTAATTTACATCAATTAACGTGAAACAAAGCAACAAAGCAGAATTGATGCTGAAACGTAGCAGTTTTGATAACTGCTTTTAAGACCTCGCTATGAACAATTAGCGGACTGTGACGCAAGAGGTAACACGTTCGAGTCCAGATATTGATTTAGTGTCTGGGTGTTGTCCCGTGATGTACAAAAAACTTGCAAAACAGTTGGCTTCACAACTTGCATTTTTTATGATACTACTACGCGACCTGGAGGCGATTTTATTTACATGATCTTTCTCTCAAAATCTGTCGATAGCATACAGGGATAGTGTAGGTTTGTGTCAGTGAGAAGATTTTCAAAATCGGTACGGCAGTTTTTGGGAAAATTTCGTGATATTTTTTGAAATACAAGCTTTATCCTCCGTATAATAATTATATGATTACGTTTCTTATCTTCATCATCAGCCTGAGGCAGTTCACTGCTGGACATAGGCGCCACTTAAAGAGCGCCATTGCGCCCTATCTATCACTATAGTTATGATAATTATAGTTTATGGTTAAAACATGTCGTAGTTAACCCAACTAAGAACAACTTTTTCAAAGTCGGTTACAAATAAGGTTAAGCTGTAAAATGAATAAAACCAACTCATTTAAGAACTGTCAACCCTATTACGCAGTTTGCTCCATAAAAAGTTAATCCCAATCCCCGTCCCGATTTCAATTCCCACCGAGTCGGCCAATTTCGGCGAATTCCACCCTAATTGCCTCAATAATTATAAAGTTTACCTCTAATATTAACACGAAACATTCGAATCGAATTATTTTAACTAATTAACTTTAGTTGAATTGGGTTGTTTTGATTTGTACCAATTGTGAAAATATGTCACCTAACTTAACAACCACAACAGCCTATTCGGTCCACTGCTGGGCCTAGGCATCCCCTATAAGAAGTGGGATATGCCTATAATCCCTACGTTGGGCATGTGGGTTAAAGATCACTGGGCACAGCTTCTCGCAACACCGACGCTGCTGCCTGTCAGCAGTTAGGGGATACTGTGAAGCTGTGACGGGTGTTAAGCTGCGCTATTCCACAATAAGCCGGCCCCCAGAGTCTCGTTTGTTACTCAGCAAGGTGCACCGCGGGCAGTTGAGATTGGCTTGGGTTCCTTAGATGGAGGTAAGAACCCCTTACATCCAGATGTTACACCCCAGGTTACCGTATAGCAGCATTTAAATTTAGAAGTGCTTAGGCATTTTTATTATTATTTTTTTTTTTTTATACCCCGCTCAGGGAGGTATTAGGGGCAACCATCATCTCGGAACCTAAACCAACCTCACTGGCCCGGCCGGCAGCATCAGCAGTGTGAAAAGCTATGTTCTATGATCCCATTTTCCCCATAAGGCTCTCAGAGGCATATGTCCAGCAGTATCCACATATGCCTCCGGTATGCATATGCCTAGGTTGATGATGATGATCCGTGCTTTAGAGCTTGCAGAAATGAGCCCCTCGCATATACCAAGAAGAAGCTTCCACCTCATGTTAAATGGTAACAATTACCTATCACAAAGCATGGCATCGTAGATCACGTTTTTTTGGAACGTACTCTATGCAATGCCCTGCGTCCATCAACTTGATATATAAAGATGATAAGCCTATAATTGTACCTGTAATTTCACCGGTACCCATACCCTTCAAACCGAAACAGTGCACAGCTGCTTCGCGGCAGGAATAGGCATGATGGCAGTACTTCCCCGTACGAGCTCTCTACTAAGAACTCTACTACTATTATTATCATCATCCTATAGCAGTCCACAGCTGGAGATAGGCCTTCCATCTGAGCTTGACGAATCCAGCTTCTACCAGCGGCCTTTCGCAAATCGTCACTCCACCTAGCCGGAGGGCGTGCTACACTACGTTAGTGTAATATAATATAATCAACGTAATATATAGATTTGATTAACTTGATATGTTCTTGTCCCAGGATATCCGTGATCTTCCAAGTCCGGTCAGCCAAAGCCGTGAAGATATCGGATGTAATGCTGCTGCGTCGTATAGGAGTGATAGTGGGAGTTGCTTGCGTGCTCTTAGCCATCAGAACGCTGGTGGCGCCCCCTGCCGTCATCGTCGGAAGGACGAAAGAAGATCTGAAGGCGTACCTTTGTAATACGGATTGGTGGGACCACTCTTTTACGACGTGTTAGTATTTTAGCGTTCGAGTTGACAATTTTTTTTTTTGTACTACTAAGTTAACAAACAGGCCTCCTGATGGTAAGCAGTTTCCGTAGCCTATGGACGCCTGTAATATCAAGATTAACATGCGCGTTGCTGACCCTTTTAAAAAGTTTAAAACGCCCATTTTGGAACGCTGCATATTGTAGTCGCTGGGGAAAACCTCGGCAGGGAAACCATTCCTCAGCTTGATTATTCATGATCAGCTTGGAATAAATAAAGATAAGCTTAGAAAACATGGATAGACCTACACTAGAAAACTAGGAAACTGCAGGTGGATGAGTAAACTATTGGGAACACTACCCGGGTTACTGACTTGCCTTGAACGGCATAGCATAGTTGGAAGTAACTGTGCTTTCTGCGGCTGTAGGTCGCGGGTTCGATCCCTGTTTAGGACAAACATTTGTATCGTGACAATAGATGTTTGTTCTGTGTTTTGGTGTTCTCTATATATCTATGTATTATTATGAGTGACCAGAGACTGAACCATAGACTATCTGACCTGCCTAGTTTGAGATCAGCCGACCGTGTGTCAGATGTCTGTAAAAAGTTATTTATTTACTAAGTAAACCACGTTGTTCAGGCTACTCCCTGCGAATATACAAAAGTTTAAGACTTACCATTGCCAAATAATTCAGATTGGCACAGGGGGATTGTGTGGGGAGCGGGCGGTTTCTGTGGAAGAGTCCTCAAGGGCACCCAATGGCATAATGGCGCTATGATGTAACATTGTGATGGTTTTGGGCCGGTAGGAGTACGGCATAATCATTCTGTTGTCCTGTAATGGAATGGTATCCATGACGATTTTCTTACGTAAAAAAAGGGGAGCAAACATGAAGAGTGTATGTAGTGTTTGATCATTAAAATAGTATTTTACCCCCAGTGGAGGTGATATTCCTGATGTGGGGCATCCGTCTCTGCATAATGGTGCGGAAAGCGCCCTCCGAGTTCAACGAGAGCCGGTTCATATCTATGGCGATATACAACGAGTTCCTACTATCTGTCTTCCTAAATATTTCTATGTGAGTATTAAAGTTTATTTTTCAACCTTTTCTACTCAGAACTATTACGCGGCCGAATGGCTAGGGAGACCTATTAACAGACCTCGCAAACACGACGCTTTGTCGTCGCGCTTAGTGGCGAGCGTCTGTCATATCTTGCTGTCGCGATTGTCGCGTGTGTGCGGAGCTTTGAAAAAAATGTATGAAAATTGTCCCCCGCAGCTTGTCGTAGCGTCTAATCGCTGACGTTTGTCGTCCAATGTACGCAGGCTGTAATAGATCATTATATAAATAATAAAATAACTAGGCCAGCAAGAAAAAATATACCTATTCTAAGTGATCGTTTTTGTTCCAAAATGAATAATCTCGTTACATAAGAAAATGTCATCTTTAGACGCTATCCTAACACAATAACATAAATTGTTTTGTCTCGATCTCAGAAATTGTTATTCGGCTCACAAAAGCCGAATCGTATCTCGCTAACATAATCCGAAACACACTAACACCCCTTATTTATTTGCTTTGGGTAAACAAGCGTCGATAAATATTAGAAATAGTAATTTGCTAAAGGAATCAGAGTCTCGATAGATGCGATCTTGTATGTTTTATGATGAAAATAAATACTTGACCCTATATCCTGGAATTGTATTCAAATATGATCAAGACTATACATTTACTATACATATCATACGCATCACGTGCATAGGCCTTCTTTTGATTATGCCACTCGCAGTTCCTGCGCTAGTCTAACCCAGGTGTCGCCCACGTTCTTTCTACTCGTCGACCCATCTCGCTGGAGAACTTCCCCTTTTCTTGTAACCAACTCTCGGCCACCACTCGGTCAGCGCTCTAGTCCACTATGCATTTATATGTCTTAAAAATAGCCTAGGATGTTATTCCTGACTAGTTAATGTATTCAGAATTGATACAAGAATTGAGAAAGGTATGTTGAAGTGTTTTGAAGTGGTAGTTTTGGCGTGAACAAACTAACATACATTAAAATTCACAGTTTTTCACAAATTTTATCTCTTATATAACGGGCGACGCTATGTCGACGCTTTTTTGATGCTGTATTTATATAGCTACTTAACTTCCTTACTGTTGTGGTGTTTATTGTGTTCCAAGATATGGTACCTAAATAAATGTTTGTCTTTATATATTATGGTAGATTTGTCCGTTGAGTTTTAGATGAACCTT
Source organism: Horisme vitalbata (assembly GCA_951804965.1). Classification (NCBI taxonomy): domain Eukaryota; kingdom Metazoa; phylum Arthropoda; class Insecta; order Lepidoptera; family Geometridae; genus Horisme; species Horisme vitalbata. The sequence continues at coordinate 2,382,595 of OX638090.1, forward strand.
CATTTTCCTGATTACGTTCGCGGTCTATTATAATATTGTAACGTAATTGTAAGTTATCCTGAGGGAACAAGGAGCCTAATGGCCTAATTTACATACAGCCAGTCATTGATTGAACCGGCATAATATTGATTTGATTATCATATGATTTGCTCCAATCGTGCCCTTGATTTGGATCAATTCTGAATGTATAATGTAGAGTTATATAATAATATTGTCTAATATAAAGTAATGAGTGTAATTGTTGGTACGTTTTTTTATTTGTTCGGGAAGATAAACAGTCATATGTAACAACATTTGTACGTACATAATTATTAAGGTAACTTAAGTCTAAGGTAAACATACGACCCACAACATCATCCACGGACTATAATACAAAGTCGTGCCTTACAATAAGTAAGAAGTAGGTAACTACTTATTTATAGCTATCATTATGTGATTTGAGAATAGTAAAGAGATAAAGATTTGATTTTAAAACAAACGATATAAGTATACTATGTGTTAGTGTCTACAGCTAGTATTACAAAAAGTGAAATTACAAGAATGAGTACCTTCATAAACAAGATACTATTATCGATTTAGTTGTTCACTTTTCTAAACTTAACTATATGAAATTAGTAAAACTGCCAGCTTTAAAGTTATAGCTATCCTTGTCATTTACACCTAAAAGAAAGGGATAGTATCACTTTTCAGAATGTAAAATTAAGTTTAGTTTAGGTAAATGTACAACAGAATCGATATCAGTACCTACCTATGAGCTTGATTCGTAGGCACTGAGTGGTTTGATAACTTTATACTAACCACAACTATTATCCTCATATAGAGTTGACTAGGCACATCTTCTTAGTCGGACACTCTTGTCAGAGTGGTCGTGGTTATGGAGGTCAAGTTTGAATGGCAGCTCTTCAACATGCCTCCATTGAATTCTATTAGTAGCTTGACGGGAACATTCAGGTATAGAGGTTTTTGTGATAGATTTAATAAGGTCTGACCATCGCGTGGGAGAGCGGCCTCGTGATCTTTGGCCCTCCATCTTGCTTTGCACTACTAGACGTTGTATTGAGCCTTCGTAACGGATTACATGTCCAAAAAACTTAAGTATTCGTACTTGATTCTAGAAGAACTTAAGACTAGGCACATAATAAGCATCAACCCCGAACAGCCTGAGTAGAAATGGTTCAATTTTTTAGGCGTCAGAAAGCGCTATCCGTTATTTGATTCGACAATAGAACGGTTAGGGCCAGTTTCACGACCTTCTACTCTTATTTTGACCTTAAAAAAATCTGAAAGCTGAGGCAGTAGTGGAGCGGATCGGAAAGTAGAAGACTGGCCTCCCCATGAGAGTTGAAAGGTTGGAATGTCACCGTAACGTGAAGACAACCGCGTGCGGAAACTAGTCTCAACTTCGATCAAGAAAGTGTTGTCAAAACAAACAACCGAACTAAGAATTGAGACTTCTTTTAGAAGTCGGATAATAAACTCTGCCCGTGTGCTCTGTGGGCTCAGTTGACCCCCAAGGGAAAAAACCTCAAAACAAACTTTTGACGTTATTTAAATCATCTACTTTAGCTCCAAGGCTTAAAACTGTTTTTTGAATGTACGTTCATAAATTAAAAACAGGTTAACTTTTAGGCTAAGTTTCAAGAAAACACTAAAAGAGTCATTATTTTCATGTACGTCTTCTCAAAACCCAGGAGGCTCCGTCACGTACTCAGAATGACGGCCGGACTTGAGAGATAAAACTGACAAAAACAAAAAGGCATTCGCGTAATATTTCATTTTCTAGTGGCGACTTGAACTAGCAACGATAAATCAAAGTTGTTGCGGAGTTTGCCAGTTTGTGATTTAGTGAAAACGGTTTGAAACAATGATTTTACATATTGCGATAGTTGGCTGTGGGGGCGCAATTTCGTTTTGTTGCCAGGTCAGTGAAGCGATGAGGCTTTGATGGCCAAGTTTATATGGTTCAAGACAAAGGAAAGACGAGACGAGACGGATTGCGGACACTTTATCGCAAAATAAAATATTAATGAACTGTATTGGCCTTCTAGTAGGATGTTTACCGAATCAAACCAATTTATGGAAAAGAAAATAACAAGCGAGTAAAAATAGGTAGTATCAGGCTTATTTTTCTTAGTTACCGTACTTTAATCCTCCAGCGAGATGGGTTGAAGATAATAGAAAGACCATGGGCGGCACCTGGTTCAGAATAGCGCAGGATCGAGGTGAGTGACATAATCAAAAGAAGGCCTAAGCCTAGCTGTGGGTCGATGAAGGATAAAAATTATGATGATGATAATCAGGGTTAGAGTTTTGAAAAACCATACCGAAATTATCAGCTTCCTCACATGCCAGTAAAACAGAGTATGCCTAGCAAACTAAAACAAAATGTGTCATTGTGTGTCGCTGTTTGGTGAGGGTCTAAAATCATGTTTTAATTAATGTTCGTTGTTCTCAGGTTATTTCTCCAATCTCCGGCCAATCCAGACTTGCTGTACATTATCTTCTTCTGCCACACGCAGCTGACGGTCACTCTACTTCTATGTTTTATATTCGGTAGTAAGGTAAGAACCCAGTTTGTACCGTGGATTCCTTTGATACTCGACACAAAATACCAGGAAAACATAGCCGGCCAGAAGGTTACTGGTTGGAATAAAAAGCTTTTTAAGCAAAATTATCATTTATATATTATTATTATTTTTGCCTATCTCCTGGTACTTTATGGTCAGAAGCTTATTTGAAAATTATCTGCGTTTGATTGAAGACATTGTCTAAAGGATTTTGTTCTTATGACTTGCAATCTATCGAATAGACTCAAAATAAGACTATCTATGTTGATTTCTTGGTTCAGGACAAACCTAATTCTGTGAAAGAAATTTCTGTGGGTACATACATTATTATGATTATTAGCCTCTTTTATGCCGAAACGCGTATACTACGCAAGACAAAAATAAAATTAATATTATATCTGGAATCGCTTTCAAGAAATTAAGCATTTTTCTTTCAGGCCAAGGTAACTTAGTCCACTCAGGACATTTACCATAAAATTTTCTGGTCTGCACCTGTACCTACTCTCTCAGTGGAGGCGGTTTAAGCAGAGACGAAAGAAGAATGCAAAATGCATTCTTCTCACTCACATCTCACTTTCACTCAAATATCTCTTCACGTTGCTATTAAGACGAGCAATAAACTTCAAAGGAATGAACTTTGTTCTTGTAGTGGTTTCACCACATCGAAATGGATCAAGTTTTCAAGATTTGAAGGCTCAGTCAATAACGGCGAGGTACGACCGTGACATTCCAATTATGGGATGTCGTGGCATGAGGTTCAATGTCTGATGCTATATCGCTTGTGGTACCTTGCCTGCTGGTTCGTCGAATCACATTTATTTAACGAGGTTGAATCTTAAATAACAATTTTTGCAGTTATCAATGTGAAAACTCATATATTAAGGTAAAATTCAGATATTTCAATCCATTTATTTATCACACAAGTTTATGAGGCATAATTTAATTTAATTTGGTGAAGAAAAATATCAAAACGTCTAATAATGATCACTATACACTTTACAGTAATTAATAATATTTATTTTTCATCAGAAAACTGAACTTTTCTTACTAGAAAAAATCTTGTTCAAAGACGGGCAAACAAAAGTACAAGAAACATAATCTGTTGTTGAAAACTCTCTCCGCGCTTCCATAATAATATTAAAACCACTTAATTAGACTATGTACTTTAGCTGAACCGGTTAAACTTTGTTGAACTTATTAATCTCATCATAAACCGATTTATGCCATCGTAAAGAGATTAAGTTTTTAACCCAAGCTCATCGCACGGCCATGTTCATATGAAACGATAAACTTTTTAACATGATAGTTTCTTGTTTTTTGAAAAGAAGAAAATTTAAAAACGGACTTTAGAAAGTTTATAAAATCAAAAGATTAATTTTTATGGAAATTCTCACTCAAAAGAATTCCTAAATTTTACCGGATTTTTTTTTAAATTGTCATTTCAACCATTTAATAGCTTACTGTCTCTGCGGTTGGTATCTTCATGACTGAAGATTGTGATAACTCTGCGTTGTCTTGATGGACTGAACTGTTTGTCCGCAGAGGCTTCTGTTGGCAGCCGTCTGCACCCCTTAATGGAGTTTAATGTTGCCCTCTTATAACTGATCACTCCATCTCGTTGGGGATCTACCGCGTGATCTTTTTCCGTAGGTTTTTGTAGCATAATTTACTGCAACGTTTTTCATGTCAATTTACCCATGAAACTTACGTAGGGTAGGAGTTAAATCACGAAATATTGTTTCAACCCTATCCCAGAGCATCGGCACCGCTGTGCCAATGTAAAGCCCCGTAAGTGCCAATGAGGCCTCTGGACATAATGGCCGCATTTGGACAAGTTCCAACAAGCTATTGCTAATCTGATTACGGTTCGTGAATGAACTCGATTGTCTGCCTGTTGTGAGTTTCATTAGTTAAATGAGAACATTACCTCTGATAAATAATTCATTTAAAAGACGCTAAACATATACAAATATTCCTTATCGACTTGTTTCTTACAACACATGATAGCCGTAATCGTAATCATCATTATCAACCTATAGCAGTCCACTGCTGGACATAGGTATCTCCCAAGGTACACTACTGAGCCCAATCCTCGGCTTTTTTCATTCACTGTCTGCCATAACCATAACATAACATATTACGGCTCAATTTTTTCGTAGTCAGTAATGTTATTTAAAAACATAACGCGTTATTCTTACATTTTTCTTTTTTAGAAAAAATATTAGAAGAAAATCCTTATATACATATCTACGACTAATGTACGATTTTCACCTACCGGTGCGCGTCGGAGAGCATCGGAGCGCATTTAAAAATATGCTAGAGGAAATTGAAACATCCAAAAAACAGTTAAGTTCCTTATTTGCATGCAATTTCTACTTACGGATCTATTTAAGTCAGTGTTTGACAAAGCTCAAACCTGCGTAAATTACATGCAAATAAGGAACTTAACTGCTTTGTGGATCTTTCAATTTCCTTTAGCATGTTATAAAATGCTCTCCGATGCTCTCAGACGCGCGCCATTAAGTGTGAATCGTACCATGGTTTCAAAAATATATCGAAAATAAATTTTGCTTAAATCAGAATAATATATTTATTATTGAGCTTTATTGATTGAAGACAAGAAAAAAAAGTAGTTAAATCGACAACTTATAATTGCAAAATAATCTCGAAATTTTGAATTTTTATTTCTCAAAAAGTATAACATTATTGACTTACTAGGAACATACTTCTAAATAACTTAAATATTTATGGGCTAAACGAACTTAAAATTTACTTTCATAGTCAAGTTAGAGTTAGAGTGTTGTTAGTGTTTTGAGTATTTTTTTTCTACAGGCTATTGTTGGTGTTGCTGGAGTTTTCACTCAAAGAATAAAAGAGAGGTCTTCTTTTATTCTTTGTGATAAAATATGGAGGTCTACATATGTTCGAAAGTAGACTTCAGAATAAAAAAATATTACATAACTTAATTTTTTTCCCTAGATCTCCGGTTAAAGATGTTATATTTGCCAACAGGCATACATGGTGTACAAAGGGCACGGCAAAGACGACCGAGAGAAGACAGGCAAGTTCAGGTCGCGACCTGCCGAGTCTACCTACACCATGACCACCAACAGAAGTGCCAGGTTCTGCGACAATATGACTGAGAGAGAACTTGAGGTAACAAAAACAACAGCCGATTCAGTCCACTGCTGGACATAGGCATCCCAAATAAGAAGAGGGATATGCCCATAATTCCCACGCTGGGCATGCTGGTTGGAGATCGCAGGGTGCTGCTTCTCGGACCACCGCTGCTGCGCGTCGGCGGTCATGGGATTTAGCTGTGCCAGTGTTTTTTTTTTTTTTTTTTTTTTTTTTTTAATTGGCGTACATCGCCCCACATTTCTGTTGCTATTATTATGCAACAACATTTTATTCTATAATATTACATAATCATAATCTAGTAGATAATTAACAACTTGCATTTTGTATAATATTACATTAAAAAAAAAAAAATTAAAAAATAATAAGAATAATTAGTTAAAATAAAAGTTAAGAATTTGAAGTTTTGAGCCATATAATTATACATAAATATAATTTGTTATAGTTAAAAACTTCACTTCCTTCCTATCGCAGCTAATGTTATAATATACCTAACATATCACTTATCATTACTACAAAATTATTAAAATATATAAAAACTTATAATGAAATGAATTATCTTATAAATATAACTTTTTATTACAACCATTACAATTATTGCAAAAAATTTTAATCGATTTAATTAAATTATATTGTACAAAATAAATTAATATACCAACAATATACAAACAAGAACCGCAATGACAGCCAAATCTCAATGACAGCAAAGTTCAAACAGCTTATATACCATAGCTTGATCAATAATTTCTACATGCAACGCAAATTATTCTTAGATTACCATTTTAATTCACAATTCAATCAATAATACATAATAATAATTTAATTATGATTCACAAAACCTTTTTTTTTTTTTTTTTTTTTTCTGCTCTATAAATATCTTAGAATTACTATATAATTATATAACCATATATCATAATTATTTAAAACAGATTATGAAACATAAATAAACAAAGTGTAAATTAATATTTTAAGTCTAATTCACAATATATCTGACTAGTTATAAAAATCTTTAATCCATTATTTTATTTGAATTAACAATAATTAAATAAGTTAACATTTTATACAATAATCAAAATAATTCTCTAATATAATTGCCATGAGGGTATCCCAATGAGAATAGCTTCCCATTTGAAAGTTATTTCATTTCTACTGTCCCACATATAATTCATAAAAAATAATAACAATAAGTAATATTTCTTTAGCTGTGCTTAAGATTAAATTATCATCATTATTAACATCAGCTCAAAATTGAAATATTATAATAAAGGCATTCATTCAATTTATAATTAACATTAAATAATGAAGTACAATAAAAATAATTATGTAGGCTTAAAATAATAAATTAACCGTCAAAAATGGACAATGATAATGTTAATCAGAATAAAAAAAAATCCACAAATATAAACGCGAAAAAAAAAAAATAACAAAATTAAAACATAAATACAAAAATACATATATATATATATACACATAAACATACATATACACATATATATGTTTCTCTTTCCTTTTTCCCTCTCACGTCCATATCTGTGGATTTATATATATATATATATATATATATATATATATATATATATATATATATATATATATATATATATATATATGTAATATATATATATATTTACATTCCACCGTTCATCTGGCGACCACTGAACACAAAAATGCATCTAAAGTGGCGACCACCGACATTTGGCGACCGGTATATGGTCGCCACTTTATTTTTCAAGAATTTTTACAGCAATCGCTAAGAGAGGTCGTTAGGAGTCCCATATCAATTTTTGTATCGGTCGTCAAATTTTTTAGAAAGTGCCTGGACGGGCATATTTTAGTTCCGTGGATTGCCGATAGGCGGCGATACATACATTTCGGTGTATATCATACTTTCATTACACAGCCTATAGCACTACCACACGTTGCCAGCTCGCTCACAGCGCAGCGCGGCGTTCTGCGCTGCAAAACGCACGTGTGCGACGTTGCCATGTTTACATTTTGTATTCGCTGTCGAACGGTCTGATTAATTTCGTAGTTTTTTCGTCGTTGGTCGCCAAACAAGTTCGTGAGAAAACGGTACATTAAACAAAAGCTATCTAAGTGCCAGTGTATGTGATATTCTAAAAAAATTGGCGACAAACTGTGCTATTGCAGGACATTTAAGCAAAATGAAGCGGGCATCATCTCAAAGGCCCCTTCGAAAAAAACGTAGTAAGTACCTACCAACCTTCTAATCAATATTATTATTCCGGTAATTAGGCACCTACCTCACCTACCTCATCATCATCAATCTTCATCACCAGCCCACATCGGTTCACTGCTGGGCACAGGCCGCTCACTACCATGCCAACTGCCTTTCGTACCTACCCAGGGCTAGTACCTACCTACCTATGTCAGTCAGTAACCTTTGTTCTCTGGCGAATTGCATTGCTCCGGATATCTTCCTATTATCACTGTGAAAAAAGGTTGAATCTCTTTTCATAGCTTTTAACTGGTGGACCGATTCTTCTGTATGTGTCCACATTAAACAGCACCTGACAGGTAGTAGGAAGGTGGTAGGTAGGCACCTCCTACGCACTGATTATAGACATTCGTCAAAGACTCTTCGGGATTAGGGACGAGAGGACTCAACGGAATTTCCCCGAACGGAACATTGACATAATTATGTGAAAAGCACCAAGGTCATACCAATACGTTCTTAGACTTTAGGATCCTACCTAGGTTATAATACCTACCTACTTATGTTATGTAATGGGAAAATAATATACCTATACCTATTTTACAGGACGTAGCAGAGCAGCAGAAAAAGTTTACGAGTTAAAAGAAATCGAGGATCAATCCGAACCTGAGGTAGGTAATTTACCTAAGTCCTACCTACTTAACATAAATAATTTTTATGTTGAAAAATAATACTGCTGTAGTTACCGAAGTAGGTACCCACCTACAGTCTTTACAGATGAAGTTAACTCATTAGTTACTGTATATAGGACATATTATTGTTCACCACAGTGAACTTTTGGCATCATTTTACTGTGTCATTTTCTGCATACCATTTTTTAGGTAGTACCACAGAATAGAGGTAGTACCTACCTACTACTTACCTACTAGGGTAGGTGTAAGGGGTTCCAATTTTAATCTTCGGAACCCAAGCTAACCTCACCTGCCCATGGTACACCCGGCTAAATAACAAATGGAGCTCTGGCGACCGGATTGCGGCATAGCACAGCCTAACACCGGCACAGGTACCTACATCCCCTGGCGCCTGACGGGCATCAGAGTCGGCGACGCGAGAAGCAGTGACATGCGATTCCCAACCCGCATGCCCAGCGTTGGGATTCTGGGCATATCCTCCTTATTCTTAGGGTAGGCCTATGTCCAGCAGTGGACTGAATAGGCTGGTGTTGTTGTTGTAGTACTACCACTATCTTATATATTGTAGGTAGGTAAGTACTTTGACGGACACTTTTATAATATAAACTACCTACGCTCACATTAAAGCTCAGCTATGAAGTCAGCAACCTGACAGTGAAAGTATGAAAAAAAAACGGTATAAGTAAATCGGGGGATTTTGATGGTACCTACTTTCACTGGACTGATATAGGCTGGTGTTGGGCCCGCCCTACACCAGCCTATATCAGTCCACTGCTGGACATAGGCCTCCCCCAATAACGGGTGATATGCCCATAATCCCCACGTTGGCCATGCGGGTTGGGGATCGCAGGGCATAGCTTCTCGCACCACCAACGCTGCTGGCCGTCGGTAGCCAGGGGATTTAGCTGTGCCGATGTAGGCTGTGCTATGCCGCAATCAGCCGCCGCCAGAGCCCCGTTCGTTGTTCAGCAGGGTGCACCACGTGCAGGTGAGGTTGGCTTGGGTTCCGAACGTAGGGGTTGGAACCCCGTACACCCCATCAAAATCGGTCTTATCGAAATCTACCTTACTTGAAAAGGTTATCATTATTGTGGCTCTCAGAATGCTATTAGGTACCTGCTTACTCATCCACACATTCTGAATCTTTCAGATCTGTCATTTAGGCTATTACCTAATTATTTATTTATTTATTTATTGTTAGAAACACCGACGACAATTCACATTGCAGAACAGAAAAATCTATAAAAAATAATATTGGACAGTGTCATTGCCATTACAGGCGTTTATAAAATATTTTTACTAATACATTTGTTCTAAATGTTTTTAAAGTAAAAGTATTTGTTTACTTAGTACCTATTACCACTATTCAGAATTCGCATTGTGGTTTCTAACAGATATTCCAGATTCACCTATAAGCCAGCATAGTAGACCTCTTGCCGCAAAAAAATTAGGGGGACTTTTATAGGCTGAGACGCAAGAGGTTAGTGGGTTCGATTCCCGTTACAAATAAATGTAACGGGTCTCACCTATTTATAACGGATCTGCTAATTAATAATAGTCTACCTACTCGTAGTTCTTGATTCCCATGTACGATATGTACTATAATAATAATTTAAGTATGTACCTACTTAGATCATTAGCTATCTCTAGGTATCCTAAAACTATGTAGGCTAGGTACTGGCAGAATTGTGGGTAAAATCATCCAACCGGTTGACAATTTGTCCTAGCTATATACTTACCAAGTAGGGCCCTAGGAAGTTGGGTACTATGACCACGTCATATTTATCATACATATGCACATAACATCATTTCACATATACTCGTACCATAAAGTTTTATCGGACTGTATCTACTAGGTAGAGGTTGGGTGGTGCGCGAGCTGCACGCAGCTCGCGGTTTATGTTTTGAATCATAAAGCTATCAGAGAGGATCTTGAAGTGTTAGAAGCAATCAAAGAGGATATTGATGTAAAACAATCAATCAAAGAAGACATCGACGTGGGAGAAGCAACTAAGAAGGATATCGAAGAAGCAATCAAAGAGGATATTAAGAACTACGAAAAAGTAAGGAAAATAAAGAAAAAGTACATAAGAAAAAGAAGGAAAAAATAATAAAACCAAAGAAAAAGAAATAAAAAGGAAGAAAAAGTAAGAAAAAGAAAGAAAAATTAAGAAAAATTTAGAAAAACTAAGTAAAAGTAAGAAAAAGTAAAAAAAAAGAAAAAGTATGAAAGAAAGAAAATTTAAGAAAAAGATAGAAAAATTAAGAAAAAGTAAAAAAAAAATACTTACTATAAAAAAGAAAAAAATTAAGAAAAACTAAGAAAAAAGTAAGAAAATAATAGAAAAAGTAAAATATACCAAAAATAAGAAAGAAAATTAGAAAAAGTAAAAAAAATACGAAAAAGAAAGAAAAAGAAAAAATAATTAAAAAAACAAGAAAAAGACAGAAATAGTAAGAAAACGAAATAAAAAATAAGAACCCTACTACCTACCTACTACCCTACCCCTACCCTACCCCTACCCTACACATATCCTACACCTACCCTACCCCAACCATACCCCAACCATACTCCTACCCTACCCCTGCCCTACCCTACCCCTCCACCTACACTACACTTACACATATCAATGCGATTCAATCTGGGAGAACAACCGTGTGATCGACGAAAAGAAGAAAATAGTTTTGTATGAGGGGGTGAAAATTTTGTATGGGATAATATTTGTAAGGAACCCAATTTTTTTTGTTGGATATTAAAATGAACCCTGAGTAACATTAGTTTGAGCGCGAACCCTCTACGACCTATAGTTTCCGAGATACATGGGGGGTGGGGGTGAAAGGGGTTCAAAGGGGAAATGTCTGATTTTTCCTGAGGTAACCCCCACTCCCTCTATACGATTCCACCAAAAATTTCAACCCTACGAGGTGGCATCTGGGAGAACAATCATGTCAATCAGTCAGTGAGTGAGTCCGTCGGTGGTAATATTATTATAATGAGTCTGGCAGAAGTGGCCCAATAGGAACAAAAATTATAATACACATCAAACAACACATTGTGCCTTTAGAAATTTTCGAAGACTTGCTTGCTTAGAACATAGGTATTCTGTTGGCAAAAGCTAAACTTAACTTACCTATGCTTGAATCAGTTTTATTATTTCAGAAGTATCAAGATTCTTCAGAATCCTACGTTCCCTCTGGGGAAGACTTCTCCGATACGTCTACACATGCTAGTGACATTGGAATTGATGAAGTAAGTGATAAAGAAAAAAAAAGAGAAATGTTGACTGATAATTATTTTAAAAATAAAATTATAGTCTGGGTATTTCTAGGTTTAACGTGTGTATCTGTATATCTGTATGTGGCATCTAGCTTTGGGTAGGAGTTCCTCACAAACATACAAGTGGTACATACCTATTGTATTTGGGTTTTTATGAATGGTCTCGCAGAATTATTGAATGGTTTTAGATATATATGCTCAGGATCTGACAATGGAGTAGGAAAGAGAAATGAAGCTTTATATAGAAGGTTCTATACATTTTGAATTTATCTTTTGTTTACCAACATTTTTTCTTTTTCATTGACAGGAAGAACTAACAACTAACAAGAACACTAAAGAAGTCCCAACTCCAAACCTTACATTGGATTCAGATATAAGCACATTTTTCCAAAAATCTCAAATTATAGACGCTCCTGCCGAGTCCAACTATTCAGAAACTACAACAGATGAGTTAAAGGACTTTTGCTTTTTTTGCAATAAACATGTAAAAGACTTTATTAGTCATTTCTCAGACCATGAGGATTTGGACACCCTTCATTGTACTCCAAATGCAAAAGGGACTCCGATGGCTAATCGACAAACAGTTTCCGAAGAAATAAATAAAAATGTTAATAACTCACTTCAAACACAAAAAAAAAAGAAAAGGATCCGCCTACCAGATTTCTGTTTCTTTTGTGAAAAACAAGTTCATAACTTTTCTAGACATTTGTTTAGGAACCATGACGTTGAATGTGAAGTTCAGAAGATATTATCACTACCGAAGAAAAGTATTGAAAGAAAAAAAAAACTAACTGCGTTGCGTAAAAAAGGTAATTACGTGCTTAATACTGGAAAATGTATTAAGCCGATGAAAACAAAGTCCCATTCTTTGAGTGAGGATTACTTGCCATGTCCTAAGTGTCTAGGATTTTATGCACGAAAACAGTTGTGGAAACATCGAAAACTATGCACCGAGAATAACGACGAAGCGTTCACTCAAGCAGATGCACAGAATTTCTTGGTAAGACACTTAAAACTCGATCCAAAATTAAAGGACACAGTATTCCCACGTATGAGAGCAGATAAATTGTCGCTAATAGCCAAAAAAGACTCTATTATATGCGCATTTGCCGCACAATACCTTAAAACACACCGAGAAAAACATTTTGTAAATGTTGTGTCCAGAAAAATGAGGGAGTTAGCAAAGTTACTATCAGAAATTAAAAAACTGAAACCAGACGTGCAAGATTTTTTCAGTGCGTTGAAGCCAGAATATTACGACACAATAGTAACAGCCACAAAAAATTGTTCAAAGTTTGACGAAAAAAAAGAATGCTACATAAGTCCTACGTTTGCTATGAATATAAGTACGTCTATTAAGCAATGTTGCAACCTAGCTATAATGGAAAATCTGAAAACTCAAAAAGGAGTTAAAAGCGCTGAAATTGAAGCTGACTTGAAAACATTAATACAACTGATAGAAGCCAATTGGAAATTCGATGTATCTTCCCAGGCAGCAGACGACTTAAACATAAAGAAATGGAATAAAATCACAATAGTGCCCCTCGCCAGTGATTTAAAACTATTGAAAGAACATCTAACCAAAACGGCAAAAAATGCTTTAGATAAACTTCTGCGAGATGAAATCAATGTAACAGCTTACACAAATTTAGTAGAAACAGTATTTTGCAGAGTACTTCTATTAAATAGACGTCGTCCCGGTGAATTACAGCGTCTCCTTCTTGATACATACCAGTCAACAGAAGATACTAAAAATCAGTACGAAGAATTTAATAGAGCAATTACTCTGACGGAGAAAGTGTTAATAAACAGCTTAAAACGTGTTGTTATTCGAGGAAAAAGAGGCAGAGGTGTTCCTGTGCTATTTACAACAGATGTACAAGATGATATCAAACACTTGATAAGCATACGAGATAAATATATAGAGAAAGATAACCCTTTTCTCTTTGCGAAGCCAGGTTCCCTGACGTCCCTTTATGGGTACAAAGTAATTGAAAAACACGCGAAACTCTGTGAAGCGAAGAACCCGAAAGCTATTTCTTCCACGAGATTAAGAAAGCATTTAGCGACCTTAACCCAAATTTTCAATATGACCGAAAACGATATAGAGCAGCTTTCGAATTTTATGGGTCATACTAGTGCCGTCCATAAAAAATCGTATCGATTGCCTGATGACATCTATCAAACAGCCAAAATTTCCAAATTACTAATGTTGATGGAAGACGGCAAAGCAGATGCCTACAAAGGTAAAAGTCTCGATGAAATAGAGTTAAATTTGGAAGACGAATTGGAAGGAGATAATATAGATACAGAAGAAGTACTTACTTGTGCAGTAGATGTTGAAGACGCTGTAGAAGCATTAACACGGACTCAGGAAACAAATCTTCAAGAAAATAGAACTAAAAATTATCAAAACGAAGAAACTTCTGATCCAGCTATGTCAATTTCATGCCAAAGCAATCAAAAACAAAGCAAAAAGAAACGTAATTTGGTTCCGTGGACAGCTGAACAGAAATCTATCGTATTGGGGCATTTTAAATCGCATGTTAGACAATGTAAACCACCAAAAAGAGCGGAGTGCGAAGTACTAAAAAACCTATACCCGGATATACTTGCAAATAAGGACTGGCTCAAAATAAAAGTGTTTATTCAAAACACATACTCAAAGAAATAAACAAATTATATCCTGGCTTGTCTAAAAACTTGTTTGGATTAACAGAAATTATTGCATCACATTTTTTGATCATTTTAAGTCTTTAATATTTTTGATTTCTTTCGAACATGACCCTGAAAAATCGAAAAAAAGAATTGAGAATCGGTTTCCACTAAATTCGTGTAATTTGTTACATTGATTTAATCTTGCTGAAGTTTATCTAAAGCACTTTTTGCCTTTTAATAGTTGATATGATATCATACATAAAAATGTTTGAATTAAAATTTATCTATGTAGTTTATCAGTGATGTGGTTCCCATAATACAAGCTCTGCTTAGTTTGGGGCTACATGATGCTGTGTGATAGTGTCCAGCATAATTTACTTATTTATAATTATCATTTATTAAATTTGTATTAAATATTGCTGAACATTTGTAATGGTCTTCTCGATGTTCATCACACATGTAGTTCAGACTTTTTTTTAGTTCATTCAGCAATTTTTTAAGTTTTATATATAAATTATATATAAATATAAGCAACATAAATAAGTTTCTGTCAACTTCTTTTATGAGGTAAGACTTTTAAGGTGAGGTATGGGTATGGTATAATGTATGTTTTATGTCACAAAAGCTGGATGTGCCGAGCTGAGGACAGGGCGCAATGGTGCTCAATAGGAGAGTCCTATGTTGTACTTAGCAGTTGACTGCATAATGATAATGATGGATATGATGATATATTTAAAGATGTTGACGTGCGCGAACATAATAAATGTTCTCTCTGCATGGGCTCTTTAAGTAGTATTAGCACAGAACAATTTATAGTTCAGGATTAGTTCGTAAGGACATACCTACCTTTTGATTTGTTAAGTAGGTATTCTGTATTTGCTGTTGTGTTCAGTTTTCGCTAACAAGATATTAATTTGTGCCAAGAATTATATTAGCAAAATATCTACTAAGTTTCTTGAGTAGGTATAAATATAATATTGTGAACCCTACAGATAGCATAACAAATTAAGGACTAATAAAAATGTTGTGACTGGTAAGCATTTGTAAGTGAGTCCATGTTAAAAGTTTATCAGACGTATTTTTTATTTAGTTATTAAGTTATTGTTATAGCACATTGATTAAACAAATTTCAAAATACTTAATGTTGTTTCATATGAGTTTGGAACTAACCTAATACTATACTCACCTAACTTTTAGATTAGGATTTTTAATGTGACTACACTTGCTAAGGACTTCATATCCAAAATATGATGAAAGGTAGCATTATTTATTATTAGAATAAAATTAAATAAACATGTTTTATATAACGGCGCCAAATGAACGGTGCATTAGTCAGGATGCTGAAAGTGCTATGAAATGAATTATGTATATGGATATAAATACGGGTTTGATTTGAACGTAGAAAGAAACGGTAGTCATTTTGTTGTAAAAGTGAATTGTAATATTCCTTTAATATGCAGGGACGGTAAAAGTATAGTGTAGTGGTTAGGGAGTCAAAAGTTCTCAAAACAAAACGGTAGTCATATTGTTGTACAAGTGAATTGTAATATACGTTTAATATGCAGGGACGGTAAAAGTATAGTGTAGTGGTTAGGGAGTCAAAAGTTCTCAAAACAAAACGGTAGTCATATTGTTGTAAAAGTGAATTGTAATATACGTTTAATATACAGGGACGGTAAAAGTATAGTGTAGTGGTTAGGGAGTCAAAAGTTCTCTAAAGTGAGTGCACTGTTGTATAAATCTATTTTCTTATATATTGCATATAAACAATTTCTGTTCAGTTTCTGTGATTCCATGGGTTCAAATGAATGACCATTCACAACTGTGGCTCTCGTATAACAGCTAGAAGTGGTGGTTACCATATAGCTGTAAAATGAAAGGTCGCCAAAAGTGTATCAGGATTTATATATATATATATATATATATATATATATATATATATATATATATATATATATATATATATATGTAATATATATATATATATATATATATATATATATATATATATATTACATATATACATATGCATGTATATATATATATATATGTATGCACATGCATACACATACATACACATTACACATACACACATACATACACACATATACATATACATTTCTTTTCCTTTTTTCAATGGCTCAATCTCAACACTAACACCAGTATACAGGACAAAATTACTATCCTTATTCCACAAAAGACCCATTCTCCTTCCCAATTATGCGAAGAATGGCTTTAGCATATTCCAAAAATAATTCTCTGTCTTTATTATTAGCCATTATTGTCTGGAGGTTTTCAGTACAAATATTATTCTCCATTGCACACTCGCAGTTATAACGTATCGTTACAAATTTCGAACAGTGTATGAGTACATGCTCCACTGTTTGTGACACGTCATCCCCACAAGTACACAATGGAGACTCAATTAACTTAAACCTATGTAAGTAGGCCCGGAACCCTCCATGCCCAGTCAATATTTGGGACAAGTAATTATTAATTTTCAACTTGTTCAACACTCTATATGCTACCACAATATCAATAAAAAACAATTTAGTAACAGCTCCGGTGACCGATGTACTGTATACACTCTGCCATTCCTCAATACTACTGGCTCTAATAGCATGCTTAGCATATGAAAGTGGGAATTTATCATACCTAGGTTGCTGCCTGTTGTTGATGGCGGCATATTTCGCCAGCTCATCTGCCCTCTCATTACCCACTATTCCACAGTGAGCCTTCACCCAGTACAACCTAACTTCTTTGTCTTCCTGGCCTAACTGAAAAATGGCCTCCCTTATATCCACTGCTAGGGGACTCACAGAGCTGGGGTCGCTGATTGATTCCAACCCTGATCTTGAGTCACTAGCGATGCTATACCTTCCATCATTTTTCAATTGCCTGATAATGTTTGTCGCATGAAGTAAAGCCGATAGCTCCGCCTGAAAAACACTACAATAGTTTTCAAGGCGGAAGCTGGCATGGCGGAACTCTACTCCTCCGCTCCAGCACGACACCGCCGCCCCGACCTTCCCCTCTATCTTACTCCCGTCCGTATAGAGCACAGGCCCCTCGCCTCCCAGCTCCTCTGTGCCAGTGTTAGGCTGTGCTATGCTGCAATCAGCCGGCCGCCAAAGCCCCCTTTGTTAAACAGTTAGGTGCACCACGCACAAGTGAGGTTGGCTTAGGTTAAAAAAATAGGGGAGGGTGGAATACCTTAGGGACCTATCATACAAAGAGCGGTCACGCATTCGAGCGTTCCGCGTTCGCGTTCTGCGTTCGCTGTGTTGTATTACATTACATTTGATAGGTAATGGTTACCACTCAACATCAGGTGGGCCATGCGCTTGTTCCATCTTCAGGAATCATAAAAAAAAACATAGACATTCACACACAGCAGGCGTTCGGTACCACGCGAATTCGTACATGGCATAGAACGCGGAACGCTTGAACGCGTGACCGCTCTCTGTATGATAGGTCCCTTAGACTTAAGTAGGGACTTGAGGGAAGACCAGAGCAAACGGATGCTTGTGTGACATTTGGCTAAAATATTTTATTTAGGCCAAAATGTTCAATTGTCAGATTGAATCTAATCTAATCCAGATATTGGTGGCTGACAATAAAAAAATTGGGCTTTCCTTATTTGACAAAAATCTTATAGAGCTGAAAATTAATTAATATACGAGTAAACACCTACCTAATTATGATGAAAATATTATTATGAGTTCTTCATTTATGGAATAAATTAAGTGCATGCAATGTCTCTAAAGAAATAAATATTGTCATTGTGGTTTTGAGCATAGTTGTATAAAAAAGTATACCTTTGTTCATTTTTAGTTAAAGATAGTTGTTAGATCTGAAAAATGTTAAACTTTCATTTGATCATTGTTTCAGCTTTATATTTGTTGTTTTATAATGTAATGTTAACGTATTCTTTGTATAGTTGGATATTAATAAATAATACTTCAACATTTTCAGAAAACAATGAACTACAATTTCAAAAACATGAGCCAATAAATATTTACAAACTTCACTCTGCCGTTATCTAAAAACTAGCGATATTGCGAAGTCTGGCTTGATAATAAAATTTTCTGAAGCACATCATTTTTCATGTAAGATGTAATCGGGGCAAAAACAAAACAATCTTGATACAATCTCTTGAGCAATTGGAACATAACATCCATAATTTATTTATTGGGCTAGGTTTCAGATGAAAATAATATAACCAGACTTTGGCATTCAGCCGAAAAATTACTTGTGTAAATATGTCAATAGTGCTTCTGCATGAGCGTTTATGCTTGATGAGTTATTATCATCGCTGAGCTCGGTTCATATGCATTTAGTAAGTTTCCAGATAACGTACATGCTCGATGTGTTTGTGTTCAATCGAGCAAGATCGGAATCAAACGTTTAGACTCGACCTTGATCGAGTGAACGCAAAAAACGCCAAGCATGTATGGAGACAAACCATTATAGAGCTATTCGTCTTATATTCGCCAACAAACCCATCGATCCACATTTCTCTATTCGTCTTATATTCGCCAACAAACCCATCGATCCACATTTCTCTATAAATATAATAGAGAAATGTGGATCGATGGGTTTGTTGGCGAATATAAGACGAATAGCTCAAGTGATAAATTGATTTTCCGAAATCCTGATAATTTATATGCTTTTGAGATACGCTCTTCACGCCATGTGGCTTAACCGATAGTTTCACCTTGTGTGCTACTGTGCCTACTCACAAAGAAAACAGGTACCTACTTTAATTCACTAGTAAATCTTCTTCTACAGGAGGAGTTCAAGAAAATATGCAACCAATTAGAAAAGCTGCGCGAAAGGTGCGGCGCTTGCGCAACCGTCTCGCGACGAATCACTGCCATGCAAGACGCTGCCACCACTGACCACAGAAAACCCCCCACCTCCGACTCAGCCCCCCTCAAACTTAACACTGTGTTCAGTGCAGTAGCGGATAGGTTAATGTGTACGGTCACCCCAGCAGAAGAGTCCAGCAGTAGCGGCAGAGACCTACCCTTTGAAGCTCCCCCTGCCTACAAGCACAAACCCTTCAGCCCAACAAAAAGCGTCGAAAACAGCAACGCCGAGCAAAGCCATACAGATGTTACCACTGACTCACCAAAGAAGAAAGAAAAAGAGGACGACAAACAAAACGGCGTGTTCAAAATATCCGGTGAACCGAACTGTAGTGACATACGTCCCCCCGAGGTGACGGTCAGGAACGGAGTGAAAAGTGAAGGACAGAAAAGTCCCGGAAGTAGTGAAACAGTGAAAGGCGTCAGGTCCGGTCATGCGAGGACTCACGCCATAGTTATAAACTTAGACGATAAGAGCAGGTTCACGGAGGAGGTCACTGTATAGAAGACTGTTCTTAGATTTCTATAGCTCTGTATTATGCTAGTCCTTACTGTGATTCTTAGATTGTTAATAGTTTGATGCATATCAGTTATGAGCGAGTGCAAGGTGATGTATGATAATGGAGATTGTATTTATTTAGCCCCTGCCCTAGTCGGGGTTTTTACAAGACCAAAGTTTGTCGCATGATCTTCAAAATGGATGCTTTGATTTAAGTTCAATTTATTTTCAGATGTTGATACCTACAAGTTGAACCATAAGTTTATTACCATTAAATGTTTTTACTACGCACAAAAAGAAACTTTAACCAAATATTATATTATCTAAATATTATCTAGTCTTGTCAAATATTAGATCCTAAGTTCTGATTCTAACGTATTCCAGGATCTGAAGAGATGAACGTAAAATTGCGGAAACACGTTATTTTATCATCATCATTATTTAGTCTATAGCAGTCTACAGCTGGACTTTGTTTTATATTTATCGTAAATTCGGGGACAGTCAAAATAAGTGGAATATTTACTAAGTGCAGATGACTTCTCTTACTTGGATATTGAGTAACAGTTACTTAACTTCACAGCCTAAACAGTTCTGCAAACGGATTTACACACCCATTTGAAATTTCTATAAAGTAAGCCCGCAGTCCAAAGAAACCTGAAAATGTTTGTTATTACTTGGAAAAGTTTAGTTTGCATTCGTGCAGTGACTGTAGACTGGGAGAAATTGTATATTTTTTTTACTTTATCGTGTCTCAGAATTATGAGATGGAGCTAGAGTCTAGAATATACAATCTTGATGATCTACTTGATGATTCTAGAATCTCGAAGAAGTTATAAACGTGGAAAAAAATGAGCGCACCAAAACTTGGCGCACGTTACGTCTATTGCGCCAACATTGAACACTTTTCAAGCGAAATAATTAGTGCAAAGGTGTCATTTTGATGTATTATTATGTCAACGACGCTTGGACGATTTTTGATAGTTTTCTTTTAGAGACTATGCCTCTTTAGGGTACTATCTCGATGATCGAGATACACTAGATATAATAATGGTGTTAACTAGTGCCTCGTGAGTCTCCATAAAAATATCTATCAGTTTATTGATTACAATGCAGTCTTACGATTCGGGTGAAATAAATAATTTGTGGTTCCTGAAAGCTTATTTTGAAAGCTACGTGCCACGAGGTTATAATCATAATTATTGTTTATTATATGGTGCGAGAAGCTGTGCCTTGCGATCCCCACCCCGCCACCCCGTGGGGATTATGGGTATATCCCCCTTTATTAGGGGAGGCCTATGTCCAGCCGTGGACTGATATAGGCTGATGTGGATGGATGGATATGTAATATTAGCTTCTATTCAAAATTCGGTACTCGATAAAGTAGTTTTATTTCCAGTGCACTCTCGGACTATTTTATTAAAGTTCTGCACGGCATTTTGCAGACAAGTTGGTCGGGAATTTTTCAAAGTTCGCTACTGATTACCATAATAGAATGCAACTGCATTCAAAATTCGCTCAATACTCAAGTTTGAAACTTTGATTTTGCAAACAAAAAATCAACTGCTTTATGAATTTCAGCTGGGTCGTGAAATTTTAAGCGCATTAGCTTATTTTAATAAAATTTGTGGTGCTGGCTGAGTTTTTTTTATTTAATACTCTGAATTTGCCAAGTTTTAATATAAATCCATTATATTCCAAGGAAAAAGTACATTTTTAACATTGTTGTATTTTTTTATTATGAAGTGCAATATCAATTTTAAATACTCATAGATTTTTCCATGTTTTAATTATAATGGATAAGTCAAATGAAAAAAGTATATTTGTAATATTGTTGTAATTGTTTAAATCATATGATTGATTTTTAAGGATTGTTAGATATTGTTAGAATAAAATAATTGTAAATAAAAGCTGAAAGACATTTAGTGATTACAAGTCTCTGTAAATAACTTTATATATTAAAAAGTTTTTATCGAATGTAATAATAGCTATCTCAGAACGACGCCATTTTTGTCTTTTTTAAAACACAACGATTTAAAAATATTGACATAGTATAAATAGCACACCTACCATTAAATCATTCAAAAACATTTTTTTTACTAGATTTTCAATAAATATATTTAAAACATTCTAAAGTAAAACTTATTCGTTACATTTTCTGAGAAAAGATTCCAAATCTAAAGTCAAATTTTTACGTAATTGGGGAAAATTCTAAAAATAATCATGTCCTGAGACAACCTTTAGAATCAAATAAGCTGTCATTCTAAACTAATTTAAGGTTTGAAACTATAAAATTGTATATATTTAGTTAGATGTATATATAAATTTTGCCTACTATTTGCTTGTAAGATTGATTTGCAATATCAGTAAGTAATGGATGCCACACACTAGTAAAAATGGCGATATGTCTGAGCTTTACAGCAGTTTTAGTTCTAATAAACTATCCAAAAAACCTATGCCATCTTTGTCATTTTTGACTCATTAAATCATTAATCGTGCTACTTTATCATTTTATTAACACTTTGAGTGCTGGAAACATAATCGTTCTCCTGCAGCACCGTCCTGGCATAGCACACAGCATCATGTGCAACGTGATAACCTAGAGTAATAAATAGTAAATAGTTAATATACTTTTCTAATTAATACCTAATATAAATAGTTTATAAACTATGTTCAATCATGATTTATTTTTGTTGATGCAGTCAACAGTATGAATCCATAATTACAGTTACTTATACTTACAACTATGTACAGAACATGCCAAAAACGTACATCCTGCTAAATAAAAGAGCCTCTCAGATATGAAATGTGACATATTTGTTCCTCTATCATGCCAACACAAATCAATGTTAATCGTGCCATGACAACTAATAACCGTATTTTTTCTAAAATTGATATTTTTGACATTTCGCTCCCAAAATTCGGAATGAGCTGCTATTTCTACCCTCTGAATAAGTTTTGAATATTTTATTTAGTTTTTCAAACATTTTATTATTTGTTTCTTTTTTCGTAATGTTTATTGTTGAGATAGATTTCAAGGAGTCCAAATAGTTATTCTTTTAATTGTTTGTATGTTATTATTTTATTTTGTCTTTCCACCAATTTATTTTGACGTGTATGTTAGATTTGTATAAGTATAATTTGTATATATTTTATATGATATATTATTCTGTCTGCTTCCCAAATAAAAAAAATAAAACGCTATTGAACAAAATGAGTTGACATTTTGGACATACCTACTCGGACTAACTGGTCTACTAAACTGGTACTCGGATAAAATATAGCCTTATGGCCGGTTCCTATATTATACCGTTACCGATTACGCATCGTTTTCCCCTGAAAAACTGTCAAATTTTCGACGCCTCGTTGTTAATTTTTGACAGTTTTTCAAGGGAAAACAAGGCGTAATCGGTAACGGTATAATATAGAAACCGGCCGTTAGTAAAGCTACATTTTATACGAAGGTAGAAGCTAGTACATAAAAATTAGATTGTTATGTACAGTTGAGGGCACTGCCGGATCAAAGTAATTCATCACGTCTGTGGCATCCATTAGGATTTCTGCTAATTGTTAAATCCTTCTTCATAGAAGAAATGATACGATGTTGATTATCAAAATAAACTGGTTAAGTAATTATGTTTTTTTTTAATTTATTCTCCTATAATTAATTATTTTTTTTATATTTTGTTTTAACGTCCGCGTACTTACGGTGACACACAGGTGAAAAAGGTTGTCGAGCCATAAGTATGCGTAGTTGCTCGTACGTCTGTCATCCACTAACGGCCGGTTTCTATATTATACCGTTACTGATTACGGCTCGTTTTCCCTTGAAAAACTGTCAAAAATTAACAACGAGGCGTCGAAAATTTGACAGTTTTTCAGGGCAAAACGAGGCGTAATCGGTAACGGCATAATATAGAGACCGGCCATTAAAAGTAATCAGTTGACAATGTCACTTGCTGGGTTACCGTTTAAATGGAGAACTCACAGATATAGAAAAGAACTAGATAAAGCTTTAAAATTCACTATGTTCTGAACATCAACTCTTACGGCTGATCTCTACTTTCTTAAGTCCAATATCATAAATTAGAAAGGGACGCATACATTTATCAATGCGACTTCAAAATATAACAAAAAGTTAATCGTACCAGCGCTCTCGAACAAAATTCTATGCAGTTTCATACAAATGCCCTGGTACGAAGTCGCAGAAATTGCATTGAGATAAAGTATGCATCCCTTTCTAGCAAATGATTTATGGACATAAGAAAGTAGAAATCAGACGTATGAGTTGACGTTCAGAGCATAGTGAATTTTAAGGCTCTAGTTTTCTTCTATACCTGAGGGAGAACTAAATACTCGAAGCTAAAAGTATTAGATAGATAGATACATAACGTTTATTGACGAAAAGATTAAATATTTTAAGTTAATAGTGCATTAAATCCTAAGTTAGGTTTTCTAGACACTAGAGTTCTCTAAAAAATATTAGTAATTAATATAACAATACAAAACTTGTAAGCACAGTATGCAGTTACGCACACAGACACAGCGGTGTCAACCTCTTGTTGTCGTGTGGCTGTAAAGCGCGGTATGAAGTTGAGTAAAAGTGATCCACCAATCACGCGCCTCCAGCCATCATAAACCATCATCATTATTAGCAGTTTTCGACCCACTGGCATAAGCCTTCTTTTGATTATGCCACTTGCCTCAATTCCGCGCTAGTCTGAGCCAGCTGCAGCCGACGGTCTTTCTGATATTGTCTATTCAGCTCGTAAATCTCGGTTCGTGAGCTAGCGATATCTGCCAAATAACCGATAACCGTTGAGGTAAACGAGTTCTTGAGTGGAGACCACGGCTCGGCAAACGTAGTCTAGGACACCCTCCAGCCAGGTGGAGTGATGATATGCGAAAAGGTGCTGGTAGAAGCTGGATGCGTCGAGCTGAGGACAGGGAGCAATGGTGCTCATTGGCAGAGAATAATCAAATTGTCCGATAACATAAATAGGGACAGAGTTAGGGCATTTCAAACTTTTGGTGGTTCATTGTCGACCATCCTACCCTTGGCTGGAAAACTGGTTACAAGCTCACGAACTGTTATTATATTAGTTAAATCAGCGCTAAAACAGTTATACAAATTAAAACGTTTCGACACTGTGTGATGTAGACACATCAGCGAAAACTGCTCGTCTA
This sequence comes from Horisme vitalbata, assembly GCA_951804965.1. Lineage (NCBI taxonomy): Eukaryota > Metazoa > Arthropoda > Insecta > Lepidoptera > Geometridae > Horisme > Horisme vitalbata. Next base: position 2,407,657 of record OX638090.1, read on the forward strand.
TAAACTAATGCATATATAAATCTGGAAATATAAATATACAGTACTGGCCACTGGGTTCTGAGGTCAATGATAACTCACTGGTGACGACTAAACTCTATAGTCTAGAACGCCGTCGAAAAATGTCTCGCGAATATAAATATAAATCATTTAGCATTTATTATGTAATAGCATCATTTACTTGTACTTTAAAAACTCTGACACTAGAGTTGACCACTAGCTCATACGAAGGAGAAGAAGAATCTTGTTCTATTTTTTAAGTACCTACATTTTGTTAATCTACCTCTGTGACTGTCTTTATAAAAACTACCTACAAACCATAAAAAACGCAAACACAATGAACCGCACTCTCAAAAAACCCATTCAGTAAAAATCGACTCTGATATGCACGTTCACCGTTTAAGGTAAAAAATCCCTCTCATTTACAAAGCTTTTGAAACAGCGTGCACTTTATAAAGGCGATAAAGCAGGGGACCCATTTGCTCGCCCCATATCGGATGGCAATACTTCAGCCATATTGTACGTAGATGATTTGTGGGTCGAGCCTTATGCAAAAGCCTTGAACTTAGAGCTGATAATTTAGGCATAGAGCGTTTAGTATGAACGGTAAACAAATTAACTATTATTATACAAAATAAATAGTATAACCAGGCTCATAAGATATAACAAAGACTTTAAACTGGAGAAGAATCGGCATATATCAAAATTAATGTGATGTTTGGGCTCTAAATTTTTTTACTAGCCGGATCGCGTTTCCGGTTACGCAATTTTATATGAAATCGAGAGAGCGCCATCTAGTGAGAGACGCGTAGGACTGACTCCTTTCCATAACCGCGATCGAGCTGCTAAAAAAACTCGCACTAGGCACTCTGATCACGCCCTATATTACTAGTATTTTAAATGCCAAAGTGAGTTTGTTTGTTAAATTTTCAGGCTTTTGATACTCAACCGATCATCATGGCATTTCGCAAAAAATATGGTCAGGGATAGGAGCAGAAAAACTTTTCATTCAGAAAAAAATGTACTGACAACAAACGAAACATATACACGTCAACTTCATTAACGAGAAAAAAGCTAGTCCTCATTAGATTTGCGAATACTGAGCATTATATATCCATAAAGTAGTTTGGAATGTGAGAATGAGACTTGCAAGAGACTGGAATAATAGCGTATAGAACCATCATCATTTATAGATTTTGAAAAAAAATACGCTGTACGGGAACCCGATCATTTTCCAAGTAGTGTATGTAATGTGATTTATTATTCTCTCCTACACACCTAAATTACTAAAATTAAATTATACAAACTTGTTACCTACTCAAAGAATTATAAGAGCCATAATAGTGATTCATAAATGCATACTTTTAGGCAAAAGTAGGTGACTTTTGACTCTATGATTTATCTAAAAAAACTTCAGTTTTTTTAGCCATCCATAGAATTTGGTCCCTTGTTAGCAATCTCTCAGATTTGATGTATTCCACTTCGATTATGCAAAGAGGTCGTACCTACTTCTTCGCGAGATGAGTTTTGAGATTGGAAAATTGTGTTGCTACCTACCTAAGCATAATATAATAGACTAGGAAATATGAGAGGAAATAAACAACGAAAATATTTGGTTTATCGTGTGAGCGGGACAGAAGAAGATGGAAGCTGGTGTTGAAGAAAGACGGGTATAGTACGAGAACATGCTGGCCCGCAGATTCACGCGGTGTACAGGCGCGGACATAGTTACCCTGTTTAAAGTGTACGATTCACAATTACCCGCGCGTCGGAGAGCATTTTAAAACACCGCAAGAGGAAATAGAAACATCCACAAAGCAGTTACGTTCCTTATTTGAATGCTACTTACGCAGCTTAGACGCGCTGATCACCGGCGCTTGAACTCCGTGACGCACTTGCGTACGTGGCCGGCTGCTCTCGGTTGCTCGCAGATGCTCGCGGATGCTCAGAGCAACTGTTTCGCCTCGACGCGTCCGTTAATTTCCAGTCAGATTTTAGCCGTCAGGTGGCTCCGGTCCGGGCATCCGATGCGACGCGCTGCGCTTCGCTTTGATGCAGCTTGTCAGGTGTGAATCGCAAATAAGTTCATTTCATTCCTTATATTCACTGAAAATGTTTATGTTTTCTTGATCGAGCATAGTGTGCCCCGATTTATGAAACTGTGTCATTTAACTGTAGTTTCGCAGATAAGAGAGGTACGCGGATGGGCTATAGGTGAAAATGTGCGTCTACCGGAGGGCTTGGCTGTTTCCTCGTGGTCATAGTTGTTTGTCATACCAGTATGACTACGAGGATAATTCACATGTCCTCGTAGTCATACTATAACTTCATCCCATTCATAAAATGGTTTTACTACGTCGTGTATATAAATATTTTATTCCACGAGGCTGTGGTTCCAGTAAATCAAAAGGCTTACAGTGCTCTGCCGGTCCAGTTCAATAATACATTCAGGGCATTGGCTGAGGTGTGCGTCGACCTTTGACGCCGTAAAATCTGGCGCAAAAAGACATCACTTTTGTTACGCACAGTGCGCACGAGCAGCAACAGTATCCTAAATACAATCTACCATAAGCCTGATTATCCTCTGATGAGGAAACTCGCACAAAGAACGAAATCTCTTATTGTTATTAAATACTAACCTCTAATGACAAGATTTTACTAACCCCGTGGGCCATGTTGTCTGAATAAATAAATAAATAAATAATAAAAACCGAATTGAGAACCTCCTCCTTTTTTTTGAAGTCGGTTAATAATAGTCAGAAACTCTTGAGACCTTTGACGAATAAAATAACCAAAAGATTTAACTTCTCATACTTATTTGGTATGTGGTGGTAGCTAGTGGCTGGTCCTGGCTTTTGTCGAAGGCCTTCACTAAGGGCCAATGTACCAACACCAGTGGACTGCATTCACTAGAGTGGTAGTGGACCCACTATACTAGCCCCTCTAGTCCACTTCTGGATATAGGCCTCCCGCATAAAAAGGGCCATATTACCCGCGCTGGGCATGCGGGTTAGCGATTATAGCTAAATCCCCTGCCTGTCAACGGTCAAGGGATTTAGCTGTGCTGGTGTTAGACTGCGCTATGCCGCAATCGGCCAGCCGGCAGAGCCCCGTTTGTTAACAACAGTGTGCACCAGGGACAGGTATAACACGGACAGGTTACTGACTAATTAGACTTTCAATGACCGACTTAGTGACTTACTCTTATTACACTACGCTAAGTTTAGACCGTCTTACTAAGACAGACTGAATACCACGTTGTCTAATAAGTCCTTAATTAGTCAGTAAGACAGTCTTACTGAGATAGACTCAATACCGCATCGTCAAATAAGTCCTTAAAGTAACCTGTCCGTGTTATACCTGTCCCTGGTGCACACTGTTGTTAACAAACGGGGTTCTGCTGGCTGGCCGATTGCGGCATAGCGCAGTCTAACACCAGCACAGCTAAATCCCTTGACCGTTGACGGGCAGGGGTGTAGGTGTAGGGTATAGTGGGTACACCACTAGTGAATGCAGTCCACTGGTGTTGGTACAATGGCCGTTAGTGAAGGCCTTCGACAAAAGCCAGGACCAGCCACCAGCTACCGCCACATACCAATAAGTATGAGATGTTAAATCTTTTGTTTTTTTTTAATTAATCAGTAAGACAGTCTTACTAAGGCATTCTGAATACCGCGTCTAATAAGCCTTTAAGGTTGGCTTGGGTTCCTAAAATGGAGCTCAAAACCCCTTACACCTCTTCGGACCCCACGGAGGCCTTTACGCGGGCTAAAACCTCCGACTACAGAGTTAGCCACTAGCTCAAACCATGAAGAAAAAAAGCAAATAGTTATTATTACCTAGACGTAGAGTAGCATGGCTTGTCCCTTCTCCAGATTATTTCCTGTGTTGTATCGGGCACTATGAGTACATCATGGTACCAAATCTACAAAATCCGCAACATATTCGAAACCCGCAACTTCTTATGCATCAGGCGGCTATTTGCCCCTTTTGCCAAATATAGAAATTGATATTTTACTTGACCATTTTTACAGCTATTTTTATCCGCTCAAAAGTTTAAAATGCCAAGTCCCTGATAATCATCTTATTACAACTGAATAATAAACTGTCTTACCAAGTTATTCATTCAGAAGATAAGCAATTCTTATCCACCCGCCCACGCAGCTTCATTTACTTAAGGGCGGTATCACACTAGCGATTTGTGGGCGACTCTAAAGACAGTTGAAAGCGCAGTGAGCGCGCGACAAGCGCGCAGCCAATACGCTGTGGAGGCCATACAAATATTGCGTGAGCTCTCTGCGCACAAGCGGTGAAAACCTAACATTGGTAGTTGTAGTACAGGACATATAAATATATACCTATATCTATTTTTTTATTTTTTATTTGTTGATTTCACAAATCAGATTACAATCGAGTTAGTAATAACAATGTTTACCATAAATGTTTAGATCTAGATTAGTAATCAATTATGTGAACATGACAGGTTTAGAGTGTTGCAAACTTACAAATTAAATTGACCAAAAAACAAGGAAAAAACGAGGAAATTATTTATCGTTATAAAAACAAGGCAATAGCCGTAGGTACATAAGTTATTTAATTTGAAATGCACACGCGTGGCGTATAAGTAACTAATATAAATTAATGACTGAATGTTACATTGTTTTATATTTTGCGTATGTGCCGTTTTCTATAAACTAACTAGATTAGTTCTAGCTATAACTAAACTGGTAGAATTCCTATGTAAATAAAATAATGATGAATATGTTTTTAACCTCCGACGCAAAAACGACGGGGTGTTATAAGTTTGACGTGTCTATGTGTGTGCCTGTGTGTGTGTGTGTGTGTGTGTGTGTGTGTGTGTGTGTGTGTTTGTGTGTGTGTTAGTGTGTGTGTGTGTGTGTGTGTGTGTGTGTGTGTGTGTGTGTGTGTGTGTGTGTGTGTGTGTGTGTGTGTGTGTGAGTCCTATCGTAGCTCTCGGACGGATGAAACTATTTCGATTTTGTTTTTTTTTTTGTTTGAAAAGTGAATTAGTCTGGCGTTTTCTTAGGTAAGTGACTAGTAGAATACTATTAACTATGACAAATTTCAAATCCAAGATGGACGCCATGGATTTTCACAATTGCCTCAATGGGTATCAAATGAAAGGGGCTAAACTAGTAGAATAATGTACACTATATTGACAGGTAATGAGGAATATAAGGAATGAAAATAAAATTATTTGTATGTATGTATGTTATGATCAGTATTTGATTCTACAAAGAATGCAATGGAGGCAAAACGATGAGCTGTCGTTGCAGCCAGGATATCCAGCACACTAGTAGGTTCACTCTTAAAAACGTAAAATGAAAATTAAATTTTAAATATAAAAGAACCCACTCAAAAAGCAAACATTTTTAAAGTCAAAATGATACCAAGGTTGAGCCATCATATTCGATTGAGTAATTCACGTCGGGGTACCGCTAAGTTTAAAGTAATAACTTAATAGTTCAAATAAGGAGATTACAAACTCATAGCGCTCACAGACTTAGGTCGGAAATGCTAGTAAATTAATAAATAGTCAATCAAATAAAACGGTACCCCGACGTAAATTACTCAATCGAATATGATGGCTCAACGATGGTATTATTTTTGACTTTTTAAATGTTTGCTAATTTGTGTCGGGGTTTTAAATTTTTAATTAAATTTTTTTACGCTGAGCGCTCGCTGCCAACTCATGGCGAGCATGCTGCGTTCTCTGGCCTCGATATGAACACGCTCGCAAATCGCCAGTTTGAAAAGGCCTTTAGCCAAAACCACTCCAACAGGTATTTTACCGGTATTCATTTACCGGTATTAATTTCCGGGCGATCTGAGACTTGGTTAAAAAAAGGATCACGGGAATATCAGCTTTATTTTAAAGGCTGTACAGGTGAAAGTGGTTTGTGCCTTTTTGGTGGCTTAATAAGTTCTTTGATTTGGTTGTCAGCGATCAAAGTTGTTGGGGAATGTTTGAAAAATATCTGATTTTACTCTGAGAGAAAGGAAATGGAAATGATTTTCGTTTGGATAGTTATGTGTTGAGAAGAGTTTATTAAAAATGTCCAAATTTTTAGATGCCAAAAAGTAAGTATAAAGGAGAATGCCGTCTGATGTATGGCGCTCGGTACCAAGACTTAAGTGAGTGCGTCAAAAAAAATTCCAATAAGTTTTTAGTCGAATCTACTGTCAAAATAATTAAAAAGGGTTATTGCCATAGTAACACTTTACATCAATGTTTGTTGCCATAGTAACGTACATATAATTGATTGTTGCAGTCATGGTGACATGCGGTGGAAACCAAATCAACAAAATATTATTTTACTTGATTATTAATCCCGTCGGTGTGTAAAACTAAAGGAAATGTTAATGTCATTTATAAAATATAATAAATTTTATGAGATACGTTCGGCTTTGACGCAATTGGTACGGGTTCTGCATTCTCCTTTCTTCATCAGTCTTTATAGTCATAGGTCTCACCTGATGAGCGCCATTGCGCCCAGTCCTGAGCTCAACGCATCCAGCTTCTACCAGCAGCCTTTCGCAAATCGTTACTCCACATGGCCGGAGGGTGACAACTTAGTTATAATATATTTCACTGTTTTGGATTATTTTTAGTGGTCAAGCTCAAATTAAAATATTTTTTATCATCATTATTTAATCGCAAAATCTTACCTACGCAAATCTATTGAAAAAATCTTAATGGGATGGAATAAGTACCATGGTAATTTATATAAACATATCTATAGTATGTAACAAAGGCGCTGATGTTTATTTGTTTAGTTTTTGGAAAAAAAATCTATTGACTCTAAGCGCACGATCACAAATTGCATTTATCGAAGTCTAATCGCAAACGCCTCGCACTCGCCTCGCGCCCGCCTCATGCTACCTTCGCGCTTACGAACGAAGTAGTCTAGTTCCTAGTAGTACCTTCAAGAGTACAAGCGGGTACGAGGCGTGCGCGAGGCGTGCGTGATCGTGTGAACACGCTCTTATTGTAGTAAAACTAGGCTTCTTTTGCCAGCTTCCTTGAAAGTTATAAAAGGCAATTTAGAGAGCCGAAGCAATATCTATTCTGTGAACGTTCCATATTTGTTTTTAGTTTCTCGCAATAAAAATACGAGCTTTTAACATAAACAAAGTTTTAGCAGAGGCTCCGAAGTTCTTATAATAGCCTATTACGGGGGATGCCAACAAAAAAGCCATTTACAGTCCTCGAAAACCTTAGAGTAATAAGAATAAAGGCTGCAATAATTACGAAGACCTACCGTGTATAATAATACTAGGGTATGTCCTACACATTGCGAGGCGTGGTGATGACAGGTGGAGCAAGACATTGACCGACTGGTGGCCGAGGGTAGGCAAAAGAAGCTTCGGAAGACCAGTAGCGAGATGGGCCGACGACATAGTATGCGTCACCCAGTTGTAGCACAAGACCGTGGTAGATGGCAACTCCTGGAGGCCTATATCCAGCACTGGATGAAATTTTATGACTAATAAATAATTCTAATTCTAATTTTATTATGGGAACTACGTGACTGATTACTTTTATTACTTATATATTTTTTTGTAAATACATACATATTAAACATAGAAAACACTCAGACCCGGGACAAATTTTGAAAATCATACAAACATTTGGCTCGCGGTGTGAATCGAACCCGCAACCTTCTGCGACTCAGGCGGGGGGCCTCCGCCTAGATTATATACAAAGACAAAGATTTTAAGTAGAAATTATCCATGTCATGTAGTTAGGTAAATTAATTTCTGTACTAAACTAGTGGACGCTTCAGGATTTCGTTCACTTAGAGGTACATTAATTTGTACCTCTAAGTGAACGAAGACACTGAAATTCATAAAGGGCACATGCAGCGGGTGTTTATCTAAAGCATTGTCTATATTTTATCACATAAAAAGTCTGTTAAGTAGGAGAATTCGTACTTGTGGTTCATACTTGTGATGAGACATCTAACTGTACATTACTGAAAGTTCACCTTATTTTCGCATAATAATTAGTTAGAACAGACGCTAACTTTTAAGATTATGCGAAAATTATCTTGCAAGGTGAGGTGAAATCTTAGTTGGATAGAAATACTTATTTATTTAGGTTCTTTTATCTTTACCAGTAAGTGGGGCTATCTATTCTAAATTAAGAAATCAAACACAAGTTCACTCAAGTGATAAGACAAGTGACAAGTGATCTCATCATCAAAATCATCGAAAGAAATACGAGCCTATCTATTGTACATTTAGAAATCAAACTTGAATTCACTCAAGTGTTTAGGACTCGATTTTCAACATTGAAATAATCGAAAGAAATATTCCCTATGTTATTTTATTTGGAAAATAGATGGCACAAAGTATGATAATAGAAATACCTACTATTAATAATTGTAAATTATTAAACTCTTACCTGTGAAAATTGCTAACAGAAACGAGAAAACTATTTTCTATTTCTAAAATACCTCACAAATTTCAAAATATCATATTTACAGGGAAAAAATTGTCAGAAGAATAAAGCGTCCTATACACAAAGTCAGAATGGCGTATCTGATTAAGCAAGTCTTGTCAACAAAAAAATATCTCAAAAAGTAATAGTATCATTCGTCTCTCGAGTGTCCGATTGAGTTTATTCGAAGTCGGTTTTTATCTAATATTTACTCGTGAAAGCATATCATACATACGTATAGATTTACAGTCCGTTTAATCTAAAACTAAACGCGCCGTCTCCACGACAATCGCACTAACGGCCGTTTCTTATATAATACACCGTAACCCATAACGCTTCATTTTCCCATTACGCTTCGTTTTCCCTTGAAAAACTGTTAAATTTTCCAGATCTCGTTGTTAATTTTTGACAGTTTTTCAAGGGAAAACGAAGCGTCTTTAGTTACGGTAATATATAATATATAATAATATATAAGATTCCACGGTACATAACTAAACTCCACTAGCACACATTAAATGGGTGTACATTTTTAAGCTGTCCGTCTAATCTACAAGTGTATGTCCCTCCATTAAACACAACCCTACTAACGTTCAGTCCATTAGCGTGAACACATTGGAGAAGCGTTCATTTTTAGACCATACGTACAGTCAAGAAAGCAAGAATAAAAATTGAAACTTAAATAAATAGTGCTAGACATTTTCACACAGCATGTTCAACATTCAAAGTGAGCAAAGCTACTACTAGTAAAGCTGTACCATAGCAGCCATCAGTCATGTGGCTACATTAATGCTTAAGATTTTAATATATCTACTAAAGTTTACTAATAGTACGTCAATGAATATAAAAAAATTTCGACTCAGGTAGGATCTGAATCCGTGACCTTCCCAAATAATACCTGGACGCTTTAACGCGCTACCGAGCCAACTCCTCGCCTTCTTGATTTTTTTCAGGGCAGTCACGGCTAACTGCCTTTGGCAAATTTTTGGGATATATAAAAATCTTAGATGTTCCCTGAAGGAAAATAACTAACAAATAACTAGGCTAACACTAAAATTACAAAAAAACAACATTAAAACTTTTTTATAAATACATAGCTATGTTTAATGTAATATGTAAGCTCTGCTTAGTTTGAGGCTACATGATGCTGTGTGATAATGTCCAGCTTCCATTTTTTTACGTATGAAACATAAAAACATGAGGCTTCAAACTTATTTATAGTCAATAGTTGCATTTATAGAATATTGTTTAGATTTAAAGTACGGTTAGTTTTCAAATAAATAAATAAACCAAACTGACGATAGGCATTCTATAGACATAGTTGGGACGCGCTGGCTGTGCTATGATGCCACCCCGAATATATTGGGTTTAAAAAGACGTCTACAGAAAACGAAAGGTGGGTGGTATAGCACACCAAAACCCAGACAATTAAAAAACCTGTTGTCTAAAAAGAATTATAACCGGAGAAAACAATGTTTATGGATTTCAAAACTATTCGGGTGGACTGCTTGGTGCATGCAGACATTGCTGTTTTTTTATTATATTAGTTCCTTGCGTATTGAAATTAGACAGGTCGGTAAATATGATCTTATTATTTTGTACTATGTGTATGTTACAAGAAAAACAGTTAAAATGACGTAGATAAGTAAAAAAAAAATGGTTTTGTTTTTTTGCTAAATATGTTCAGAATCATGGTCTGCATTGTAACCTCCCAGTTTTCGTTAGGAGTCTTTTTACACTGTAAGATCCGGGGTTATTGAATAAAACAAAGCGTACAAACCAAGGCTGTATTCCGACTGCCATGACATTCGTCCAGCCACAGACGTTATACACTACACTCCTCCACACTTATTCTTAATAGCTTATCATATTATGATTACAATTTATAAACTAACTTACTTTTAACAATAGAAATCAAACAAACTCTTTTTGACGAAGGAACTTAAATTACATAATAACAAGCAAATCTCATAGTGGCATACAGGAGTACCTTGTACCGTAGGTAAGTACTTAACAGGTACCTTGAACAGGTGTACACAGTTAAGTTCTTTTATAGTTTATAATTTGGCCTACTTAGTGTACATTTTCTAACTGGCCTCGCTGCCTTAGATACAATTGTGGCCGTGTCACGGGAAGGTTCACAGGGCTCAGGTACGCGTGCTGGTGAGCTCAACACGGAACCACCATGCTGCCCGGCTATCTCCGACTGGATCTCCCGCCCTACTGTTTCCACGGTTAGTGAAGCTGGATCGGCTCTTTCCTCTGCGTCAAGGAAAATATCAGTTTCCGTCTGTATCTCGGGTACCCTAACCGGAGTACACTCAGGATTCGGGAAGATCAAAGAACTCCTCGACCTTGTTTTTAACTGATCGATGTGACGATGCACTCTATTGCCTTCCTCCCCAATTACCTTATAATTAGATTGGCCCATGCACGATTCCACTTTCCCAGGTAACCATTTTTCACTTTTTAAATATTGGCGATACCAGACGTTATGACCTGTATCAACGACCCTATTTCCACCGCCCGCATTATCTATTTGACGACCCTGTGCCTTACAAACTCTAGATTCTAAATTCGGTTTTAGTGCATCTAACCTTGTTCGTAGCCGCCTGCCCTGCAATAACATGGCTGGACTTTCGCCGGTCGACGCGTGTTCCGTATTCCTATAATACAACAAGAAAGAATGCAAAGCCTCCATTACATTTTTCTTTTCTAATACGGCTTTTATAATAACCCTTTTTAGGGTTTTAACTGCGTTTTCTGCAGCCCCATTGGAGGCTGGGTGATAGGGTGCAGTTAAGATATGCTCAATAGCCCGAGCTCGAACGAAAGATTCAAACTCCTTACTTGTAAACGGTGGCCCGTTATCTGTCACAATTTGTTTTGGTAAGCCCCACCTACCCCATAATTCGTTCAGTTTATCGATAGTAGACGTTGCCGCTGTACTAGGGACCATAAATATTTCCAGCCACTTGGACATGGCGTCAACTACCACGAGATAAGTTTTACCGTAAATAGGGCCCATAAAATCCAGATGAAGTCTTGACCAAGGCCGGCTAGGCCAGGGCCAAGGGCGCGGGGCCTGCCGTGGCGGAGCGTCCGCCACTGCCGCGCATGTACCGCACCCGCGGCACATTGCCTCGATAGCCTCATCTATACCAGCCCACCACACGTAGCTTCGGGCTAAACACTTGGATTTAACTATTCCCATGTGGGGTTCATGAAGGACACTCAAAACTTTCTCCCTGCAATTAACAGGAACTAACACCCTATGGCCCCACATAACGCAACCTAATTCTTCATAAAGCTCCTTTTTCCTATTGAAGTACGGCTGCATACCTTCAATTTCGCACTGATCTGGCCAACCATCTCGTATAAATGCCAATATCCTACTTAAAATGGGATCCCTAGCTGTACTTCTCTTTATGTCATTATAGTCCAACAAGAAAGCTTCCTGAGCGAAATGTAGATAAGTTTGCTCAGGCATAACGCGCAAAACCGTTTTGTTATCAAGCAAAGGCAGGCGAGACAAGCCGTCCGCGCTATTCGCATCCGTTCTAACGTATTCAATATCATAGCGATACGCTGATAATATTATGGCCCAGCGTTGCATTCTACTAGCCGTCATCACTGGAATACCTGTGTTTGGGCCGAAGATTGATACCAAAGGTTTGTGATCCGTTCTAAGAATGAAACGCCTACCATAAATATACTGGTGAAACTTTTTCATACAATATATTATAGCTAAAGCCTCTCTATGAATTTGTGAATAATTCTTTTCAGCGCTAGTTAACGTGCGCGAGATAAAAGCTACTGGCCGCTCCCTGCCCTCGCGATCGGGCTGCGACAGCACCCCGCCGACCCCCGCTGAACTCGCGTCACATGTCACAATCAGCTCTTTACTTGGGTCATAATGAGCTAAAACCTGCGAACTCGTTAGTGTACTTTTAATTCCTTTAAATGCTTCCTCACATTCCCTACTCCAATGCCATTGAACGTTCTTCCTCAACAAGTTGTACAATAGAATTAATCGATGGCTATAGTTTTTAATAAACTTTGCAAAAAAATTTGCAAGCCCTAAAAACGAGCGCAGCTCCGGAACACTTTTTGGCCTAGGTAACTCAGATACAGCTGCGATTTTTGCGGGATCTGCTTTCAGTCCCTCTTTTGAAAGAATATAGCCTAAATATGATACTTCCCTTTTCAGAAATACACATTTAGATTTCTTTAAACGGAGACCGTTATCTAACAATCTTCTCAACACCGTTTCTAACGCTTGTAAATGATCTGACTCTGTTTTTCCCCCGATAATAACATCGTCAATAAATACTGCCACGTTTGGTATACCCTTCAAGAGGTTAGTCATGATACGCTGGAAAATACCAGGGCTAGAAGAAAGACCGAAAACTAAGCGATTATAACGGAAAAGTCCCCGGTGGGTATTGATAACAGTATAATCCTTAGAACCATCTAATTCTATCTGGTTGTACGATTGTGATAGATCAATTTTACTAAAATATTGAGCCCCATTCAAAGCTACGAGTATATCGTCTATCCTAGGTAACGGGTATCGATCGATCAGGAGAACGGGATTCAGGGTTATCTTATAATCAACGCAAATCCTGAGTGTACCATCAGATTTGTTGACGGGAACGAGCGGTGAGGCCCAGTCGGAGCACTCGACCGGCTCGATGATGCCGGCGCGCAGCATGGCGTCCAGCTCCGCGTCGACGCGCTCGCGCAGCGCGAACGGCAGCGTCCGCGCGTGGTAGAATACCGGCGCCGCGCCCTCGCGCACCCTTAGCGTGGCCTTGCCTCCCGTGAACCTTCCCAAGGATCCATCGAACAGCTGCTTATATCTGCCGACCAATGCATCTATAGCCTTATTCATATTCATTCCGCCGGAACGAGCGTCCGGTTGCACATTATTAATAGATGGAATTTCTATCTTTAACTCACTTAGCCACTGTCTACCCAATAAGGAAGTAGTGCCTCGGTCGATCACGAATAATTCTAACTCCTTACATCTATCTTTATATATTACCGATGTCATAATATACCCTAACGGCCGTATATTTGAACCATCATAGAATCGTAAGCCTAAATCGTATGGATGGATCTTTAGATCTTTGAAATACATATCATAAGTACGTTTACTGATACATGATATCGGAGTGCCTGTATCTATTTCCATTGATATAACTTTTCCATCAATACATAGTGACAAACTCACCGGCTTATAGTCCCTCAAACTTAGTTGATGTAGATCCAGGAATTGATCCTCAAATTGTTCCTCGGATGCATCGTCGACGCTGCCCTCGCCCGTCGCACTGTCAGCCGCGTAATGGAATCCGCGATTCGCGGCCGACCTGAAGCGTGCTGCCGCCGTCGATGTTGCTCCGCCTGGAACAGCACCGTCCTCCGAACACATTCGGCGAAGATGTCCTGGCCGTTTGCACCGACTACAAACGTAGTTACGGAACCTACAGTTCCCGTAAATATGTGTGGACGCTCCGCAGGCCTGGCACGGAACCGAGCTATCCCGGTGGCCTGCGCCCACTCCCCGCGAACCAGCGGCGCCCGCACCTGTGCGCGCTGGCTGCCTGACTGAGGCGGCGCGCGTTGCCCGCGCCACCGGCGTCTCCTCCGCCGTACTGCGCACCTCCACCGCTGCCGCATCCCGCTCTGCCGCCTCTAAAGACGTAGCATGCTTCACGGCCTCCATAAAAGATATTTCGCCATCCTCCGCAAATAACCGTTGACGGATGACGTCACCCTTCAAACCGCAAACGAATTGATCTCGTAAATTTTCTGACAGTTTATCCTTGAATTTGCAGTTTCTGGCAAGTTTCTTTAATTCGGCTACGTAATCTCTTATGTGTTCCTCGGCTTGCTGTCTCCGCTGCCGGAATCGGTACCTTTCCGCAAGCACTGATGGAGTCGGTTGCAAATGGCGACTCAACAGCTCCTTTGCTTCTGCATATGTCAAGTCGGCCGGCTTCTTGGGACTCGCCAAATTAACAAAAAGCTCATAAGCTTCATCCCCCATAGCCGAAATTAACGTAGGTAATTTCAAATCGTCCTCGATCTTATTAACTTTAAAGTACATTTCCAATCGCTCCGCGTATGATGACCACGATCCGGTTTTCACATCAAACTCGCTTATTTTTCCGATTGTCATGATTAATAACTTTAATTTATGCACGCACAGTCCAAAATTACAGTAAATCCTCGTCGCCACTGTAAGATCCGGGGTTATTGAATAAAACAAAGCGTACAAACCAAGGCTGTATTCCGACTGCCATGACATTCGTCCAGCCACAGACGTTATACACTACATACACCATGTATTTATAGCAAACCTAATATACGTTTAAGTTTCATACCTCATGCCTCGTGTCTCGAGAGTATTAAACGCCTCGAGAATTCGCCAATTAGCTTATGAAGTAGAAATTGATTAATTAAAATTAGCGAAGGAATGTCGCTACAAAATGTATTGACGCGAATAAAGTAATTAGTGTTCTGAGAATTGTCTTTCTTAGCTTTGCTATGACTAGCTTTCGCCTACAGTTCCTCTTGCCTACAGCTGTCCTATATCAAAAGCATAATAACGTAATCATTCATTTTTTTAATATGAATATCTTCCGATGTTGCTCAGTACCTACGCAAATTAATTTGGATCTAGCTTCCACCCGTGGCTTCGCTTGAGTGGTACTCGGATAAAAAATAGCCTATGTGTTAATACAGGTCACAAGCTGTGTATATTGTATATTCCAAATTTCATTCAAATCCGTTAAGTAGTTTTTGCGTGAAAGAGTAACAAACACACTATCTACTATCTATACATCCATACTCACAAACTTTCAGATTAGAATTCTACATCGGAGGTGACCAAAGCTATCCAAACATTACATTTAGTACCTAGATGTTCACTTTCTACAAGCAATTAGGATAATTAAACTCTATGAGATGATCCAAATGCAGCGATCTTTGCACGATAGCCGTGATTCTAGAGCTTTATACAAGAAGCGTCTAGAAATTCTAGCGCTTAGGATTATTGCGCAGAAGTCAAAAGTAAGGTATCATAAATGGAGGCTAGAGTCGAGAGAGAGCGAGAGACCCATTCGGCGCATGGGTCTCTCGCTCTCTCTCTCGTTTCGTTCAGCGCTAGAATTACCTGCCGCTAGCTCGTCGCGCGTTTTGACACTCGCGCTAAACCGCTCCATATAGAAAAGCTCTAAGTCATTAATTCAGGCATAACCACCTATATTCAAACCACATCTAAATCCATCCAGCCGTTACGGAGTTGAGTGGGAACAAACACGTTTTGAATCCTTTAGCGTAGGATTTATTAGTGTGGCTTTTGACACCCACACAGTACATTATAATTTACGTACGTACTGGGTATGGCGTTGGGTATTTATAAATATTATTTATAGTCCGTAAAAGATACAAATATTTATTCATGTATGGTTTATTTCCACAAAGCGGTACATAAGTATACTTCAACACAAAGTAATAATGCTGATATCGATAAGAAATTATTGTTACCAGTTACCGCGGCTCCCCAGTGGCTCATTATACACGGATTATTGGTATATAGTTTCAGTTTATGTAGATGTGCGTAAAAGACATTACCTACTTCAACAGTAGCTAAATGTTATTGTATTTTTTCATCGATTTTTATATAATAGCTAGATAGATAGAAAAGTATTTATAGCACAAAATATAACAAGAACAAAGACGAACTTAATGCTAAGTAGCATTTTCTTCCAGACAACCTTTGTGTAGTGTGGAGATACATTGGTAGCTATGTGAAATAGTAGAAAATGGTAAGTTAATTCTTAAAATGAAAGAAGCAAAGAATATATAAACATATAATAAAAGAAATATCATAAACATACATAAATTGCTTTAAGTACCTGTACCTAGGATCTCAATTGTTTCATTGACTATTTTGTGTGGAATAAAATGATTAAAAATATTGGATATGAAGATTAATACTAAGACAGTGCTACGAATATCCGCTGGAAGTGAGTTCCACAGACCAATAGCAGGCAAAGTAAATGAATCCGTGTCGAAAGAGGTATTGTGCTCGGGGGTCTTAATTTGGAGACAAGAAAAGGAACGGGTGGACGATTTTGGGCAGATGAGAGGGGAGAAACGTTCAGTATGATAATTTAATTTTATAATTTTTATATTATTTATTTATTCACGAACACCAACATATTAGACAAAACATAGGCTTTTTTATATCAGATAGGCTTGCGTTTGACTACAACTGGCCTGATGTTAACCGAAGATGCAGTCTACGATGGAGCACGCTTGCCTAGAAGAAACCTGTTCATTCGTGCCTTGAAGATGCCCATGTTATAATTATAATAATACACAGAACAGAGAAGTTACAGATTAAGTGATATTAAAGTTATAGGTGTAGACTACCTAATACTTGAAAATGGGAATGCAGACACATATAATGGGAACCATCACACTTCACACTATCACACTAGTTTGTGAGTATGCATGGATGTATGGATGAATGTTTGTTACTCTTTCATGCAAAAACTACTGAACGGATTTGGATGAAACTTTGGATATACATAGTTTATGACCTGGATTAACAAATAGGCTATTTTTTATCCGGGTAACAAGCGAGTGAAGCCGCGGGCGGAAGCTAGTTACATATAACGAAGTCATTATCGTACGTCAAGCATATACGTGCCCTACGAAGCAAAGCTCCAACTTGAAAGTGATAAGCATCATTGTCTGTAATTACACCGGCACACACATCTTCCAGACTGAAACACATTGCTGGTAGTTGGTGGTAGTAATCTCGTTATTGTCGAGTAAAATATATACTGATATTAAAGTGTAGGTATTGGTTCTTGATCTCAGGAGAGAGTCCTATTGTTGGGTCATGATCATCATCATCAGCCTATAGCAGTCCTCTGCTGGACATAGACCTCCTAATGAGCGTCATTGCGCCCTGTTCTGAGCTCGACGCATCTAGCTTCTACCAGCAGCCTTACGCAGATCGTCACTCCACCTGGCTGGAGGGCGTCCTACACTACGTTTGCCGACTCGCGATTTCCACTCAAGAACTCGTTTGCCTCAGCGGTTATCGGTTCTTCAGCAGATATGGCCAGCCCACTGCCACTTCAGTTTGCTAATTCTCTGAGCTATGTCGTAAAATATATACTGGTATTAAAGTGGTTCTTGATCTCAGGAGAAAGTCCTAGTTTGGGGTAAGGGCTATGAATGTGATTGCTTGTGCTGTTATTAATTAAGTGTGAAAGGCGTGGCTTAGATAGGTACCTACTTTGGCATTCTTAGCAGATTTTAATCCAACCGATCACTACGTCTTCGTGCATCGGAAGGCACCACCACACCACCACACCACCACACCAGCACACCAGTCCACTGCTGGACATAGGCCTCCCCTAATAAAGGGGGATATCCCATAGTCCCCATGCTGGGCATGCGGGTTGGGGATCGCAGGGCACAGCTTCTCCCCCCACCGACGCTGCTGCCCGTTGGTGGCCAGGGGATTGGGATTTAGATGTGCCAATGTAGGCTGTGCTATGCCGCAATCAGCCGGCCGCCAGAGCCCCGTTCGTTGTTTAGCAGGGTGCATCACGTGCAGGTGAGGTTGGCTTGGGTTCCGAAGATGCGGGTTGGAACCTCGTACACCCCACCTACCTACGGCACCAACCTAGTTATAATTTTTGTTTCTGATGTTGGTTCCAGCTTTTTCAGTCATCAAGTCGGAGGCTTTCCGGTGGCATAAAAACTTCGACAACAAACTAATTCTTATGATAAAAAAGAAGTAATCGTGATTTTTTTATTTTATTATTGTACCCAACTACTACTTATTTTGCCTATGTCCAGCAGTGGACTGCTATAGGCTGATAATGATGACTACTTATTTATATTTACAGTTAGCCACAAAAATAGATTAAAAGTGCAAGCTGTTCCAGTTATAAAGTGAATAAAGTAAATTGATAAATTCATAATATTTGAAACTATTAAACTTTGGACTAAACTTACAAGCCTACAACTATGAAGGTTTGGTTTGAATTATTCTCGTATAATTCTCATATCTCGAAAAAAAATGTTTTTTCTATGTTTACTGATGTAAATATATAAATTACGTTGAATGCAAACTAGGGGATGACCCCGGAAGGGAGACTTTATCGTCCCTGTCGGAGGCACTGCTTAAATTATGTTAATTAACATTGTTGATCTCGCATGAGACAGTTTTGCGAAATGGGTTATGTTGGTGTGAGGATCCCGTTACAAATGGATTAAATTAAATTAAATTTAGTGCTTTTACAATTGAGAGATAATCTATAAAATAGAATATCCATTTAATGAATTTACTACAATTATGAATCCACACATTCTTTCATGGAGAACTTACTAATTATTACAAACCAAAATTATATATGAAAAAAAAATATCTTCACGTTCTATCATAGTGACTATGTATTTATATTGTGTATAAACACAAAAATATAGAGTGACCCAAAACCAACAAGTACTTAAAAAAGTCCAACTTTTGCGTGACTTATGATTAATATAAGCAATAATCACACAATTTACATAAACATGAATTTTCCCAAACTTCCCCAAATATTTACTTATTTCTTTTCCTTTTCGCTACGAAACTTAAGTTTACACGTCGTTCAGGAAAGTAACGGTTTGCTTATTAACTTTAATAACTTAGGTCACTGATTTATGGTTCGTTTTGAGGGGGAAAACGGCAGAATTAGGGGGAAAACGGCAGTATTGCTTGATAAACAAGCTAAGGAGAAAATGAAATTAAAAATGAAGTATAGCTTAATTCAATGAAGGCACAGATCAAATTGAAACTTCATAATAAAATTGCTATTATAGTAATCAGATTGGAAAAGATCGATAAGACCTCTCCCTACCTCCTTAACCTTATATACTTGTCCGTGTGTTTGTTTCGCATTCACGGCTAAACTGTTGAATCGATACGTAAACATTGGGGAAGGATATTAATTACTTCATTATATCACGAGAAACCACTAGCGGAAGCTAGTCTAAAATCATATGACCAGAGCACGCGTTTAATGTTATATGAGTACTATAGTGTTTATTAATGAGTATGTGTGTTAGTATGTTTGTTTGCTCAACTCCGTAACAGTTGAACGGAGTTGGATGAAACTTATAATATACATAGTTGTGACCTGGATTAACACTATTAATGCTTTTTATCTCGGTACCATGCAAACATAGCCGCAGGTGGAACCTTAACTAAAATAACTGAATAAATAATTATCTGAATTAAAATATATTGTGATGTTCGTAAACATAGCACAGAAAATTAGCAAGTTCAAGTGGCAGTGGACTGACCATATCTGCCACAGAACCGTTAATCGTTGGGGTAAACAAGTTCAGGAGTGGAAACCACGTCTCAAAAAATGTAGTGTAGGACGCCCTCCGGCCAGGTGGGGTAACGATCTGCGAAAGGTTGGTAGAAGCTGGATGCGTCGGACAGGGCGCAATGGCGCTCATTAGGGGAGGCCTATGTCCAGCTGTGGACTGCTATAGGCTGATGATGATGATGCTAAGTTTCTAACTTCTAAGTAGGATTGGTAGTGAGCTCATTCAACCACACATTGAGTGGTGAACTTGCCAAGCCATCCCTGGCTTTGAGTAAAGGTCGCGGTTCTAAACTGTAAGTTCGTTAGTGAGTCGATACCAACAATACTGTCCCGTTAACCGCATGTGGAAGTTACTGTTAGCTCACGAGTTGGAACTTAATGCCGGTTAATATTTCCACAAGTAGCGGTGCGCTCGTGGCGTGGTTTACTTTGGTGTTCATACCCTTTCATAGTTACTGTCAGTGAGAAGTTCTCGAGTTGGAAGTTAAGGCTGATTTCCAAATTAAGAACGTGGTAGCCAAGCGCTCGTGGCGTGGTTTTTTATGTGAGCCGATCATTTTATTTAATACTTCACCAAGTCACCAACTTGTATGTGTGGGTTTAGTGGCATTTAGATCTGAGCGCTTAAGGCTTCGTTAGGCTTCTGGTAACTTCTTTTTATGAGCTAGTGTTAGAAATTTTATCGCATGAAGGTTAACACGACTTAGCGACTAATTAGGTCAACCAAAATCGAAGTACGGAAACGTTTTAAACTACATGCCACTAAGACTTGGAACTGAGTGCAGTTAAATAGGTCGGTCCAGTCTCAGCTTTTTGCTGTTTAACGCAAAGAAGTTTTACGTTACTGGTTGGTATTTTACCAATGCCCAATGAACAGCGTTACAGATGCGTGACAGAACCTAAATTTAGATGACGCCACGCCACGTTTTAATTATCAAATCAAATCAAATATTTCAAATACTATTTATTGGCAAAAGGATTATACTAAGTTTGAAAAGCTGTTTATATGTGGTTTAGTTTTCCTAAAATAATTTCTGAAGTTGCCAGTGAGTCTCAAGCTAGGCTTAAGAATAAGCTTGTGTTTTGCAGAGTATGAGTTATACAATAAACTATATTACTTCTTATACTCGATCATAACCAACAGCAATTAAATTAATTATTATAAAGTAAAAACATAATTTTTAACACTAATAAATAATAGATAGTAATAATAGTGAGTAGTGTGAATAGTTAAGCTACAGACGCCGCATTCACTATATCAGTTGCCCACTAAAATTACAAACTTTGCTCTTGTTTTTACAAACTTTGACAATTTATCACTAATAACATATTACGACAGATAAAATGTCATATTTTGTAAATAAAGGCCCAGTGTCGACCATTTCAATGTACAACTGAGTTAGTAAATGAGGCCTCAAAACGCGTTAGAAACAGGGTATTGCGCTCTAGAACAAAAACCAAACAGGCAACAAGTTGGGAAATTGAGAGTGGACTAGGCGGGCCTCGTTCGCCGCATGTCGAGTTCTGGACAAAAGTTGTCATACAGTGGACACCGCAAGGTATCAGGAGAGCACGCGGCAGACCGCGCCAAAGATGGAAAGATGAACTCGACTCCTTTATGATGGGTTGGCGGACGATAGCGCGGAGTGGAAGGAGGGAAAAGAGGCCTTTGCCCTGTAATGGAATATTTCAGGCTTATAATAATAATAAAAATCGTAAATGGTAACCGGGGGGATGCTTGACTAGGATGTTATGCTAAGAACTTCGAATTCATACTTTTTAAAGAATTTTCTTATATCACACCTATAATATAAATGCAAAGGTTAAAAGAATCTTTAATATTGTTAATTTAGGGCCTTATTTATAAAAATCCGCCAAAGGATATACGATGCTTAAACTATTGCTATCTCGTATCATTGGATATTGACAAACAGCGACAGGTATAACTTTAAGCAATGGCTAAATTTAAGTAGTGTTTGTAAGGGGGTTATTATTGTAAAAAGTAGATTACTATTTATATTTGTTGTGGGGTATTGTAAGTTGGTAAATAAATGTATTTTTATTTATAATATTTATTATATTTATATAAGTAAACCACGCTACGAGCGCTTCTGTACCTATCACGATTCGCATTAACCAGTGACCGTATAAGTTGCAACCACTGACGCAAAGTGATATAAAGTTAGGTTAATATCGTCCATTGTCACAGACTTGACGAAGGTTTGTCGTGTGGAGTTAGTTCCGGCGTGATAAGTTTTAAAACTGAAACTTCAAAGCTTAGAGATAGGAATATTGAATAAGTTGAAGCAGCTTTTATAATAGCAAGCCGCCACGATTTATGAAAGCATTTGTGGTGATAAATGTTTGAAAAGCATAAAATAAAAACTCCATTATGGATATCTTCAGATATTGGTCAGTACGCGAATCTATTGAGGATACCTTAACGGGGGTAGTCAGAGGCAAGTCCAAACATTACGTTTGATACATGCCCACTTTTTGCAATCAGCTAGCATTCCACGTGATAGGTTAAAAAACATGTAAGGATATAATACCTTTCTTTTATTTGTTCACATGAAACGTGTACGTAAATTTTTATGCATCATCATAAAAAAATATAAAATAAAAGAGTTAGCACATTATACTGTGGAAGTATCACATGTGGACCCCATAGGCTATAGCAATTACTTAGTAGAAAGCAGACCGAGGCTTTCATTCATAAGAATTTAGTTAGGTACGTTTTTATGAGTAGGGAGGTGTTTTATATTTTTTTTAGGTTTTAGGTATGTAATGTTATACCTAGTATAGTCTTAGTGTAAGGAGTTCCAACCCAAGTCTTCAGAACCCAACACAACCTCACCTGCACGTGGTGCACTCTGCTAACTAAAAAATGGGGCTCTGGCGGCCGGCTGATTACGTCAGCGCAGCCTAACATTGGCACAGCTAAATCCCCTGGCTGCCGACGAGCAGAAGCGTCTGCAGTGCGAAAAGCTATGCCTTGCGATTTCCAACCCAAGCCCATGCCCAGCGTGGGGATTATGGGCATATCCCCTTTCTTATATTGGAGGCTTGTGTCCAGCAGTGGACTGAATAGGCTAATTTAACAGAGAGATTCGTTATTTCTCTTCATTTATATGTTCATGAAGTATATTGAAAATATTATAGACTTTATCTAAGGGCCAGGACGCGTTGTGAGTTAAGATGGTGGTTGGAAAAGTTTATTGATTCCTGGTCTAAGAGCGTATCGTCTAGGAAGATAGTGTAGTTTTTTGTAGATATGTAAATATGTCCTACCAAATTAACCCATTTACAATATGTAGATTGACGTTACAGTTTAAACTTATTAGTTAGGATTATTATCACACTTAAATAACCTAAGTAATCAATAAAAAACTACTCATGAAACTGACTTGAATTAACTAATTGATAATGAAAAAAATAGCGTGGATGACGCGGAGGGAGAGCGTCGCGTTCATTCACTATGATGAAGACTTTCTTAATGAGTCGAAACGCCGTTGGTGCCTTCACTGATATTTATGAAAAAAGTATTGGTCCCGAGTAATAAAAATGCTGGACAGTATCACACAGCATCATAAAGCCCCAAACTAAGAAGAGCTTGTATTATGGGAACCAAATGACTAATATACTACTTATATAGTTTTAATTGTATAAACATACAATTGAACATAGAAAACTGCCAGAACCGAGACAAATATTTGCAGATCATACAAACATTTGTCTCAGGCCTTTGCCCATTGCGACACAGAAGCCATCAAAAAAGAGAAATAACTTTTATTGAAAATTAAAAGAAATTTATTCGCAACTTTAGACTTACGCTAAAGAGTTAGTTGTAATTTTTTTGCTATTTTTGTTGTAGTGCATGCACGTGCACATTGTTTTTAATGCAAGCAAAGCCGCGTCCAAAAGCTAGTAAGGGAATAATTATTATCTACACTTATATTATAAAGAGGAAAAATTTGTATTTTTATGTGTGTGTATGTTTGTAATGAATAAACTCAAAAACTACTGTACCGATTTCAAAAATTATTTCACCATTGGAAAGCTACTTTCACCTTGAGTAACATAGGCTATTTATTGCTAGAAAAGATTAGGGATCCTTACTAAAACTTAAGTAACGTAACCCAAGGTGTAAAAAAGAGTCCTAACCCGTGCGAAGCCGGGACGGACCGCTAGTATTTTAATAATTTGACAAATATATTTCCCGTATCACATGACAGGCCGGGTTTCTAATATCCTTTCCTGGGACGTAAATAAATTGGTTGTCAGCGTGGGAGCTCTTCAGGAGGGCAATTCACGGGTTTACTCGATACAGAGTCGTATCGACTATGAGTCTCCCAACTTGGGTCGTTGGTTTGTGTCTACTCTAAAGTCACAATTCATTTATATAGCTATTCTTACGGCCACTCGACTGAAGTCGCTGCGACATTTCCGTGACATGGCTAAAATACGTTTCGTTTTACGCGGGTAAATTTACAGTAGTTGGGGTAAAATAGGCCGATTTCGTACATCATAATTTTAGGCTTAAAACCATGCAAAAATAGTAATTAAAAATGTATTTTATTTATATTAATCATAGTATGCTTAAAATGCAACTATTGGGGCTTACTGATAGAAAAAAAAGATTATTTTAGGTAGGTACTAAGACAAGTTTATAAGCTTGAAACGAAACGTAAATGCTTGGATTGTTTGTTTACGAGCTCTCAAGCAAGTGTCAGTCAAAGCGGGGGTTGCCGGTGGTCGGTAAAAACTTATTTTTTTATAAATGTAGTAAAAACTTTACATTGCCCAAATAATAAATTATTTCAGCGTTGAAGCCGATTCTTTAGATTTAATCAATTTATAAGGAATAATAATTAGGTATCGATTGTAATACTGTTTCTGAATGAATACCTATTCGAACTGACGAAAATCTAAGTACCAGTGAAAAAAAAACACAAACACACGCTCATGCTCATGCCTCATGCTATGAAGCTGATTTTGTCCATGCTGAGAAGTGTAAGCCAAATTAGGTTTTCTCTCAGCTTAATGCTACTCAGCGTGCGTAGCAACGCTGTTTTTCAGAGAAAACCTCACGATCGCCGCGCATTATTGTAAGCAAACGAATACCTATATATATAGATGTAGGCGTAGCTCAGTATTTAGACAGGAAGGTAGGTACATAGGTATTACATAAAAAAGTACACATTGCATAATATGCCAATGATATGATAAAATATTATACAAATACTAATTAAACAAATACTTAATAATAGGTATGTAGGTACTAAGTCGGAGTCAATATTTAAAAGTAGATATTGCCGGACGTTTTTACACATCTTAGCCTATAAGTGCCAAAAGTAATCAGAACTTGTACTAGTACTAAATATTACCTAGTTTATTAATCAGCTAAGAGGTTGAAGGGTAGGTAGGTTTAGTACCTACTACATGACTGAATACAACTTAGATAAGCATCATTCAAATACATACCTACATAAATACCTAATTACCTACCTACACTTTTAATAAACTTAAATAAAAATAAGAAGAAAATATATACCTCGGTATATCGGTTTATTAATAATACACATAACATGACCTATGTCCTTGTTTATGTCAGTTCTTGTGGGACGTACCAACAACAATAAAACGTAGATACATTTTAAATTAGTCAGCTGTATATCTACTCATTGTTAATTCTTGCCTAAGTTGTATTCGGTGGTTATTTCGCCACCTATTCATTAACACCCATTTAAAAAAAAAAATGTTATATCGAAATTATATATCAATGTTGGTAACATCGATGTAAATATGGCGGCTTTCATCAATTATATCATCGACAAATCCTACGACAAGCCATGTCGTGTGCTCGGGACCACTCGTTGCATGTCTCTTAATTTGAGTCGACTTTTGTCTGTTGGTGATTTCACGAGAATACTGTTTTTCTGCTTCGAGAGACAAAATGGCGGATCACTCTACCTAAGTCTAGTAGAAGTCAATGTCTCTGGCTTGAGAATTGCCCTCCAGAGCGTGCCCAATCTCTGATCTGATTAGGGACTTGTGCACGCCCTCGACTTTGTTCGCTAAGCTTTAAAAATATACTAACAATACATTCTTATAATGCAATAAGGCGTAGTTACCACTATTAAGATAGATATGAAGATAGAAAGCCTAACTACATTACGTTTTATAATTTGAATAAAAACGTGTAAGTGTAGTTGTTCATTTTCTAATTTGCATACGTAGAAATTAACAAATTAAAATAAACTACAGTAAGAATTTATATTCTAAAAATTGAGTTGCCATGCCAAATGTTCTTTATTATAACGAAATAAACAATTATTAATTTTCAAAAAAACCCGGCTGCATTGACGAGCAAGAAGTTTTTAGTAAGTATAAGTGGTATGTAAGTACTAAAAACTTCGTGTCCGTCCATGCCGTCAGGCTCTATTTTCAAAAAACGTAGATCGGTTCCCTAAACACAAGAGTGCAAGCTGTGAGTTATTAAATTATATTTTTTTTCTATTTAAGTGTGATTTTGAGAGCATTAGAAAACATCTTAGAGAAGAAAAAGTCGTCACAGCAAATTTTATTTATTTATTTAATTGCTTAGTTAATTACTATTTTATCTACAATTTAGATAAAATATTGTTCACACCACCTGCTCGAAAATGTCACATTACAGGTCATGCAACTTTCACGTAAATTTGGAACTTCAAATTTTTTATGTAGATTTCACTAAAGTCCCCATAAAATCCCTTAATCCCATCAGCCACAGTACCATAGAGATCCACCCAAAAATAATTTATTAATTCGAAATTCGAAGTAGCCTTTTTGGAGGCTGCAGAGCTTCCAAAGGCAGAATACATTGTACGCTCAGATATCATAAACGGTAGGTTCTATACTTTTTGGTGAGGTCTTCTAAGGTACAATCGTTAATTAGGCTAGTAAACCTTAAAAGACCACAACATTCATTTAAACATTCTGCTAAACTTTCTACACAAGCAGCCTGTGGTTTACATTTACGCAAAAATCCGTCAACACCCTTCGCGTCCAGTACAACAATGCCTTCAGGATGTTGTTGAGGCTCTCGCGGTTCTGCAGCGCATCCGGCATGTTCGCGGAGGCGCGCACAGACGGGTTCGCCGCCTGTTTGCGAAAAAAAGCCACTTCACTGCTGAGCAGAGTCCGTCGGAGTACCAACACCAAACTGATGATGATAGCGGACAAATTTGATGGTCCACTATACAAACACAGCATTGCTGTACTCATGAAATAAAGTAAATGCTCCTCGATACTCCTCCATATCTAAGATACTTACTAACATTATTTATAAGACTGCATTTATTATATTGTTTACTAATCATTATGGATCTATGTTATCAGAAATAAACAAATTAACTTTTATTTAAACATTAAAAGGACACTTAGCTAGAATTCATATTTCCATTTTTACATTATTTTATACAATTTCAATGTCGTTTTAGCGTTTACATGTTTACACTTTTCTAGTTTGGTTTTACATTGTTTGCTTGATGTTATTTTGCTTTTCTTTTCTGTGCTTTTAATGGCCAGGATGTGCGAGGCATCGTCCAATAATTATGTGACCTAGTGTTAAGTGCACTCTCAACACTTCGTGGCCGCTCAATGTTCGACTCATTTGACCGAGGTTTTAGTTTAGTTTATAATTTTACTCAATAAAGTTGCTGCGAATCACAACTCGTTGGGTACATTCACATCCCCTAACAACAACCATAAACACTCCTTCACCAACGCTCAATACTGCTCACTCAATGAACATGAGCTCAATAAGTAATCTTTATGTTTATGTTATTAAGGTCTATATCAGCGTGTTTTACAGTCACACTTACTCGTAACTACATACATATTTCATTAGGTACATGACAAAAAACAGCCAGCCCAAGATGAGGAAAACTGTTCTCTTTTGTATAGACACAGAATATACAGTTGTTGTGTACAAAAGTTTCACTTTCATTCAGAGATTCAGACTAACATAGAAGTTAAGACAGATCACGGCACACGATAGAGGTAAAGTTTAGAAAAGGATATTCCCTTGGTGAGTATCCCATTTGTATATAGGTACCTCAAGAAGTTTTTTTAATGGGGAAACGCGTCCCTAATTTTTCTCAAACAAACTGCCCAAAGGGGTTTTGTTTCGTTTCCTCTTGTGTATCATTAAAAAAGAAAACCAGGTTTTGCCTGCTATTTATAATGTCATTTCCCGACTTTAGCATGATACTTTGTGTTGAAGTATACATACATAACACATGCCGTTTTGTGGAAAACAAAACTATATGAATATGAATATTTAATGTGGTCTTCCCTTTTTCCAAGCCTAGGTAGGTACTTCAAAGAATCATACAATTCCAAAACTTAAAAGCATATTTATACCTCAGCACAATGAGCGAAAAGTATGTTGAGACGAAAGAAGTGGTTTGATTCTCGCTAAAAGACCATAGTTATTTGTTACACAAGAGTACAAAGTTGCTTTTTAAGGACTCGAAAATAAGAATCCAGAGCGTTAGCGAGGGAATCAAAAGAGCACGAGGTGAAAAATCTTTGCACTCGAGTGCAACACGTAAATTTCCCCCTCAGCGAGGAAATTACTAAATTCATTCACACTCATTTTAGGTTTTTCACTTGTTTTCAAGTTTCTTGTTTTTATCCTAAAAGGCAATTGAAAGGCAAAAGTGAACAATGTTATTTCGCTTAAAGTTTTTAGCAATATGGCGTGAAAATTAATTGACACGCGCAGAGCAAATTAAAAAAGACTACGGCCAAAAAGGTTCTGTGTCTGAGTTTTTAAGGAATTAAAAATGGTTGTATTTTAAATTCGGCACCATGAAGGTAGAAATTCACAAACTTAGTGCACAATATGTTCTAAAATTCAATTTACTTTATCCTCTAGCGGATAAAAACTTTTGTACTCAGATATCGAAGAGTAAAAATGCTCTTTCCGAGATGGGGGATTAAAAATATTTTTTCGAGGTTAAAGTTAGTTAACGCTGTTAAAAAGCAACTTTGCACTCTTGCATAGCAATAGCTAGTATCATACTTAGAATGTCTTTGTTTGATCTATCCAAGCTGATCTGAAACCTAAACTCTTTGTAATAAAGATCATTTTCGGTTAAAATCAAGTTCTCAATGACACGAGCCTAGCAGAGACGGAATGAGTTGAGCATCTACATTGTAGTGCAATGTCGGGTTATTGTGTCGAGATGGGGTGGTTATGTTTTTATGATGTGAAAAGCTTGCCTAGATATTTTATGAAAATATGAATTTTATTGTTATTTGAGTTATGTTACTTTTGATGTCATTTATATTAAAGTGTTATAAAGCTGGCTGTCTTCATCAACATCATCATGAACAGCCTATAGCAGTCCACTGCTGGACATAGGCCTCCCCTAATGAGCGCCATTGCGCCCTGTCCTGAACTCGACGCATCCAGCTTCTACCAGCAGCCTTTCGCAGATCGTCACTCCACCTGGCCGGAGGGCGTCCTACACTACGTTTGCCAAGCCGCGGTCTCCACTCAAGAACTCGTTTACCCCAACGGTTATCGGTACTTCGGCAGATATGGCCAGCCCACTGCCACTTCAGCTTGTTAATTCTCTGAGCTATGTCGACAACTTTAGTTCTATGTCGGATAAACTCGTTACGGATTTTATCCTTCAGAGAAACCCCGAGCATAGCTCGTTCCATAGCTCGCTGAGCGACTTTTAACTGGTGGACTAGTCGAACTGTGAGTGTCCACGTTTCGGCTCCGTATGTCATGACGGGTAGGACGCACTGATTGAAAACTTTCGTTTTCAAACATTGCGGTATGGGTGACGAGAAAACTAACTCGACGTAGTTTTCCAAATGCTGCCCAACCCAGCTGAATCCTCTTCTTGGCCTTCTTCTCGAAGTTGTTTCTACCCAACTATAATATCCGCCCGAGGTATGTATACTCCGAAACAACTTCAAGAAGGTGTCCATTAACGACGACAGGACTCGGATCAATTCGGTCATTGACCATAACTTTGGTCTTGTCCAAATTCATGCCGAGACCTATCTTTCGCGAGGCTGATGCTAGGCCGTCCAGCATCTGTTGCAGCTCCTCCAGCGACACCGCCATTAGATTCTCCGCCTAAAGATTGCAGGAACATAATAGGGCATGATAGGGCATTTTGCATGGAACGTAGCTCGAGGCTTCAATTCCCAGCGGGGGCACATCAACCTTTTTTCTCATAGCCTCATAGCTGCTGCAGCTCAGTCTCCACCTTCTGCGCTGCAGTCAACAAGTTCCATTTCCATCCGGGTTCCAAAGTTTGTGTGTGTGCGTATGTTTGTTCCCATAGAACTCCGTAACGGCTGAACGGATTTTGATGAAACATGAAATATACACAGTTTGTAACACGGATAAACATAAAGTACTTGTTATCCGGGCACTACACGAGCGAAGCCGCGGGCGGAATCTAGTATTCAATATACTCAAAGTTCAGTTTATAGTCTCTCTACTTTGAGTTCTGTAGATCGTGGATTCGATTCCCAAAAAAACATTTTCTCTCTCAGTTTAGTACAACCTAAAATGATGAGGCGTGAACCGACGCACGCTTGATAAAACCTTCTGAAAGAGGCTTTTAAGATTATTAGCTATTATCTCCTTATAGCGAAGCTTCTTGAGTTCTTGAGCGTTATGTTTTGTTTGAGAATAATCGCCCACACCAAGCCCACATATTTTTGCCAAAAAATGTTGACCATTTAATATATGAGTTAGAGTTATATTCAAGGACATGTTATGGGCTTTCTTATCATCATTTTAAGGTAAGGAGGCCTAAATACTCTAAGTACAAAAATATAAAATGATTTATTCATAAATTACAAGATACTTGTTACATGGGTTCGGATCTCATATTTTAAGTTTAATTAACCTTAATAGACGAGTCCCTTCTTTTCGGTAATTTATTCTAACAGACTTGTAATAAAATGTAAGAAAGTACTAATGTAAACTAGGCCTATTATAACAAGTAGATAGGTAGGTGCTATAATAGGTAAGGAAGGACGTATATACTTATAGGTGTAACGCGAGCATTAGATAGTTTAGTAACAAACAAAGGTACATCTGAGTTTGGCTACTAGCTCACTCGAAAAGTGAAGTAAAAATATTAATTGTTTTTTTTTTGTCGTTTATAGACTTACGTTTGACCGCCATCTCACATGTTAGTGAGTGATGATGCGGTCAACGATGTAGCACGCTAGCCTAGAATGTACGTATTTACTCTTCGCTTGAAGACCCCTAATCATAGCGATCGGGAAACACTGACGCCGGAAGAGCATTCCACTCCTTAGCTGTCCTAAGGAGAAAAGTTGTAGCAACTTTTTTTTTACCTATCAAATAAAAAAGAATACATGTTGGTGATAGAATGAAGAAGATAACAAGGTTAAAATATTACACTTTTACGTACGTAGATTCAAAGTCTAGACCGTTCACATTATTCTAGTTTTTATTTCGCATCGATCGGTGCAATATTACCGAAGTTATAAGCATGGGAAGTTTACGTAGGTTTTTTAAATCTCGCTAGTGATCGCGAGTAGCGCGTGACGTCATCGCTCGGCGGCGGCGGGCGTCCGTAGTACATTTCGCTGTTAAGTTGTTTGCTCTCGTGCGCTCTGGTTATTTTTATTAATTTAAAAGAATGCTGATTGAGTGAGTGTATCGTGTAAATGATTGTTTTAGAACTAAAATGGAAGAAGGATTTAAAAAAGGCCAATCTAACAACCTTCCCATAGTTCACGATATGATGGTGGCAGAATATTTTATAAAAATAAAGAAATCATTAACCTTGGAATGGTTCAATTAACTGCGAGTCGAGTACCATACATACCTACTAATATATAAATGCATCGGGGAGCCCCCCTTAATTCATTTTAATTTAATTTAATTATTCATTTTTGAAGTAAATATATAAACAAAATATTCTGTGCATATTTCAAGCGTCTACCTGTTGCTGTTATTAATATCGAGCAAAAAAACGGCAAAAAAGTGGCAACAGAAATACATCATCGGTGAACATTTCAACTGTCTAACTATCACGGTTCAAGGGATACAGCTTGGTGACAGATAGACGGACAGACAGACATACAGACGGACAGTGAAGTCTTAGTAATAGGGTTTCCGTTTTTACGCTTTAGGTATGGAACCCTAAAAAGCATATTACTAGCAAGAACCAAGTACCTACCTAGTCTACTTACCTACCTACCTAGGTACTTAGTTAGTATTTCACATGGCAAGGTTAAGTACCTACTACTTAGTATTTCACATGGTATTTGAACAATTGACATAGAAATGATCCTCACATCAATATATATGCTGTTGTTTTTGGCCCTAATGGATGTGCTCTTCTCATAGCATTTGTCAATTTTTTCTGATTTTCGCATCCTTAGGAACGTAAAAAAACAACTTTTCGGGTGTTTTTGTGGCCCTATTTTTACACTGAGACACAATACAACATTTATTTTATGAACTCATGTAGTTTTTATTGATTCTTATTTAAAATAAACAAAGTAGTTCCGCGCGCGACGGGCACATTGGGGTAAATGCTTCCAATCCCCGAGTCACTCGCGCGGAGGCAGGATCCGTGACGTCATCAACGATATCGCGCTCGGTCCGCGGCTTGGACCGAAAATGTTAACTTTGCACTTTGATATCTTGGTCAGTTTTAGAGATAAAAAAATAATAAAAACACAGTTGTTCTCGTAATTTTTTGTAGATTTTTTCGGCATATATAACAAAAAATGGTTTTCTTCTTCATTGTGTATTTGTTTTTGTACAAAATAATAGTATTTTGTTTAATTTTAGACTCTGCTTGAAAATAAGTGTAGTTATACACTGATCAAAGATCAGGTTATTATTTCTTCCCTACTTTTTGACAACAGCAAAAAACACAACGCAGCGTTTTACTATCGCAGCGTTTTACTAGCGCGTACTGTTACTATCGTAACTAGATGCGTAGTGTCAGCCATAATGCGTATAGGCTCCGGTCTTGGCCATGGCCAAGATCCTGTACTTCCTTCATACAGTGGTCATCTTGACGTCGACCGAGTGACACTTCCACGAAAAAGTCAAATAATGTGATGAAAAAATGCATTTCATGAACTCAATTGCGTAAAAAATCACGTGGATTTACTTTTTGCATGTGTATCTATTGATTTTTTGCTAAAATCGCAGCAAATATTAAAGAAAACTTAGTTAAATAGTATGTAATGTTACCAGCAAAAAAATGTGCAGTTTTCCCGCTTTTTGTGGGAGATATTGAGGAATAAAATATTTGTTAACCTTTTAATTTGATAGAAGAATTCGCAATACATACAGGAGAATATTTAAGATCACTTCAAATAGATCACTCACTTATATTGATAAATGCCGTCATCTATGAAATAAAATTATTAACTCAAACAAACAAAAGGAAGACCGGAAGACATTGGACTTTACATGCGGTGGTTGACTGATATTACGATCACTATTATAAGTTAGCACAAACCTAAACACGTTTATTTTATTGCCACAATGAAAGTTTACTTTTTCAATCCACTAATATGATCAATGATAATATCACAAAGTCATGACAAACAGTTATTTTCTTAAACAGTTCACTTTTGAGCGATATGGTGATAATTAACTGGTGACAATTTGTACTCTATGAAAACGTAAGGTAGGTTAAAAAAAACTAGATACTTTTTTGTATTGAAAGTGTTAGCCCACACTTCAGGGAAAATCTAAGATTTTTAATCCTATCCTACTTCCTACTAATATTATAAATTCGAAAGTTTGTGAGTATGGATGTATGGATGTTTGTTACTCTTTCCCGCAAAAACTACAGAAGGCATTTGAATGAAACTTGAAATATACATAGTAGTTTATGGCCTGGATTAACACATAGGCGAAATTTTATGCGGGTAACACACGAGCGAAGCCGTGGGCGGAAACTAATATCCTATAAAAAAATAATTTTCATTTTAGGGAAAAAAATCGAGATCAGGCAACATTGAGCTTTTTATTTCAAGCATTATAGTTATCTCTATAATATCAATTGCCATTCTCGAAGCAGGCCAGTTTAAATAAAAGAGATAAATATATGTTTACTTCAAAATAACAATCAGTTTCAAAGCTACGTCTTCGCCATCAATAAGTGGTTACTATATTTTGACACTTGTTAAGGAGGTTTGCTTCTCTTGTTATTTACCTCAATGTATAAAGGTATACAAACTGCTTCTTAGTAAATTTCACATTTTAGGCATACTGCTTCACTATGGCATCTTTCGTTTAGGGTAAACAATGACTAAAGAAACAAATTACATTTAGAGGACCGGCCATACCTTTGTATATTGCGTGGTCAGCCCTACAAATAATTTGGCGAACAAAATGGCTTCCTTTAGTGTTGTACCCGTCCATTATATCTACATTGCCTAATATCGATTCTAGGAACCGATATTTAATCTTATTGACTGACTTCAAAAAAGGAGGTTCTCAATTTGTCGAAATCTTTTCTTTTTAACCCCCGACGAAAAAGTTAAAATTAAAGTGTTGTGTTTGACCGCTGCTGTGTGTCTGTGACACTGTAGCTCTTAAACGGGTGAACCGATTTGAATACAGTTTTTTAATTTGAAGATTAACGTTCCGGCAGTGGTTCTTAATCATGTTTCATCAAAATAGGTTCAGCCATTTGCAAGATATGGGGGGTGAAAGGGGGGATAGAAAATTGAATATCGGTTATCGGTTTTTTAATTAATTATTAAAAGCATATACCTTTTATTATAGTACCTATCCTGTTTAATGGGTAATTATTCCCTATTCTGAGAGTAGGTTAAATAGGTGAGTAATCTTATGTAAATAAAAAACTATATAAACACATATTTTTATTCATTTCTGAACAATATTAACTTGTTAAAATAATTTCTATACAAAATTTTGACGGTCCTTTTATTTCCGTAGTACCGAAACCTTATGTCAATATATGTTTTAATAATAGACTTTATTAGTAGCAACCTGTGATTTGTGTTGTGATCCGGTTCCGGGTGATTTTCTATGTATAAGATTTTTTCGCAACTATGAAATTCTATTAAAAATCTAAATATATACAAAAAGTAATTATCTGGTTGCCTTTTCGTGAGATGAGGTTTTATTAAGTTTTCTGTATTTTTAATAATTTCTAAAACATCATTGGATGAGTAAACTAGGCAACTTCTAGACTTTTGTTAAATTAGACTATCGATTTTTTCTTCACCTAACAATAATGTCAAACACAAATCACAGGTCAGACTTTTAGATATTTTTCTAGATACGAAACCTGAAATATATTCGAGATTTTTTGAGAAATTTTGTTCTTTAACGTCTTTGATCATATCAGAAAAGATGGCTATCTTTTTGTCGCGCCTACGGACTTTTTCTGTAAGACTTTTGCAGTGTTTTTGCAATTTGTTGCACTTCTCATTCAATTTGCGAATTATTTCAGTTTGTTTCTGTATCTGAAATAATACAAAATACATTTTACTGGCAAAATATTAAACAAGGTGACAAAAAAGTAGTTATAGTTTAAGTATTAATCTCACTAGCTCATGAGCACGGTCCAAACTATTTTGCAGTGACTCATTAACAATGTTGTAATGTTCACCATAAGACTGTTCTTGAATAGGCTGAAAAGGAAAAAAAACAATTGTTACTATGTATCAAAATAAAGAGACTCACAGTTTAATAATTATTTTATTTTATTTTATTACTAAGTAACATTAGAAACACCATTAAAGACTATGTGAAAAGACCCAATCAATCCTACATAGTATGTTAAAAAATATTGTAGGCCAACGTGGTGGTGTGGTGGAATCAGAAATATGGGTTTTATGATTTATCTGCCAAGTGGTAAGTTTAAAAATACCGATAGTACAGTTTCTATTTTTATAAAACAAAAAACAAACAGTGCAGTGGCGGAATAATGTCGTCCGACGACTGATGTTGTATTGGCTAAAAAGAAAAAAAAGACGTGTGGCACTCGGGGACTGCCGCGGTAAAGCTATTGCATAGCATTTTGTATCAACTTATGCAATTATAATTATTTATTTATTTTATTTATGCAGTATTTCTTTTTCTTTGATATTAATTCAAGTTACACTTTTTGAGCGTGGTGACCGATAAGAAAACAATTTTTTTTCTTTTATTAAATAAAAATACGTCTAGTTGCACGCACACAAACACCGTGTCGAAGACTGCCGAAAAGAAACGACGTTAGACAATGCACGGCCTTCAAGCCACACCTCCGTGCCCGTCGGAGTGGGGAGCGCGAGGTTTTTTTTCGTTACGGAATTTCTGGATTCGGTCCCCGCGCTCAAGGTCCTTGATAGAAGCTATGCAATAGCTTAAAAATATATGAATTCATCGAAGGCCTTTTGGCTTTCTCACAATCTGGGATTGCGGAGGGAGCCTGTCAAGTCAAGCCAATAATTAACGGGAGCCTGTCAAGTGACTTGACAGCCTCCCGGCGGTATTATAATCATTTATCATCATCATCATCATTGGCCTATAGCAGTACACAGCTGGACATACGCCTCCCCGAATGAGCTTGCTTTCTTTCATGTTTTAATTTGTAACCCTAGCGAATTAAAAATAACCACTTACCATAAGAGAACATGAAGGCACTGCACCATCACGTAATCTTGTGACTGGTTCTGTTGAAGCATGTTTCGTCAAAGTGCAGCGAACAGACATACCAATCCTTGTGTCGGGGATTTATATTTTCAATGCCGATAGTATCCAGCCATTTCCTCCTCAAAAGTACATTTCTAGGAAATCTGTTGTAAAAATAGGAAGGACTTTCATTTAACTGATGTGAGTAAAAGGGGGGGAGGGAGGAGGTAGGAGGACCCTCTCTACACAAACCACAAGACTAAGTGGTACTGGGGTGCTCTGTGTCGGTTCTGTGATATATTTGGAACCTAATCTATTCAAGTCGAGATGTCCTAGAACCAACTTCTGCGGAAAGTATTTACGGGGTGGTTATAAAAAAAAAACCTAATAACCTACTGTATATTCCGGGAAAATAACAAGAAATGTCATTGTCATTGTCAGATTACCAAAAAATACCATATTTTCATCCACAGATGCCATAAATAAAAAGAAGACCAAATTTTCGCTGATTAGCAATAAAATAAAAATTGCACTCAATGTTGACGAAATTACGTTATATATTTTATTAAAATAAATTATTAATATATTTTATAACAACACTAGCATCGTCCTGTGGTTTCACCTCGTAGTTCCCGTTCACGTGAGCTCAGGATAAAATATAGTTTAGGTTGCTCAGGGATAATTGTAGCATTCTAATGAAGACATTTTTGAAATAGGTGATAGTTTTTGAGTTTACTCGTTTCAAACATACAATTGTGTAGATTCACAAAAACTTCAATAAATCTATCGAATTAGCATCCCATCACTAAACCCTAAGGCGTGAATGACATTGCTACGTAGATTATTAATTAGAGAATTATGAGTTAAAAACACATAAAAAAGCCAAAGCAAGAAAGACAATCTCGTCTACACTTTTAATATTATCAATATATATCATACAATTCGAAAAATTTCGATGTAATCAATGAAAATTGTATACTTACATATGAAGAGTCAATTGCGGCTGATTTATGTTTTTTCTCGTCTAAAATCCTTTAACACAACACGAAGGCATAGTGTACCTTTATATGGTAACGCAGTAAATACATAAAACACTATTTAGCAGAATATTTTCAATAAAATTCACAAAATAGAACAAATAAACAACAATTTGACAGCTGATCTACCACTAGACTTGGTGACCTTGACGAATAAAATGGCGACTCTGGCCACGCATAGAGTACATGATTACGTCACACCAAAATGTTGCCAAAATTATAAAAATACAAACACTATTTCGCTCTTTTTTCGTACAGTGACCAGCCTTGGTTAAAAAGAGACAAACCCTTTTTTGTCATTTCTATATCGATTTAATAGAAATTTCCTTACAAATTATTTATATATTTATATGGGGCCACTCCTCAGTATTCCCATCTCAATGAGGGTAAACTGCATTTTGGGCAAATCTCATGTTTAGGTATAATGTTCTCATTGACATCTCGCGTTTAAGATAACTCCATCAAAAGGGATTTCACCGGAACCCACTCTCCAAACCAAAACACAGCAAAGCTAGATAGCTAAATAGGCATGGCGGTAGTCTATTACGAGTACTTCAATGTAACCGATCCTTATCCAACCGATCAAACGTATAACTTAATTTCCAATCAGAAAACCAATACAAAATCAGGGCTTTATTCAGATATCACACATCGGTATGCTAACCTCGTCTGCTAATGACATTATTTAGTATTCATGCCAGGGGTACCTATCTCGGATCAAATCCCGCTTGTGCTGGGAGGCCATCTTGATAAACACACTAGGCTTTACGTATAGAGAAATTAAATAATGATTTATAAATATTAATCATAAGACTCGGTTAAAACAGATAGTATACAGTGTTTTTTTATCTGTTAACTCAATTATGATACCTCACGAGGTTGGTCACATGGCCCACCTGTTAAATGATAGCCATTACCTATAACTGCGCGCAGGGTTCGGACTAGTTCTAACATCATACTAAATGCGTTCTCAAACAGGTTTTACTGTCAGTATTTGCACCGTTGCTCAGCAATATATTATAAGTAAATTATTTAAAAGGTTTGTGTTTTTAATTTCATTATATGTGTTTGTCTTTTATTTAATTAACCGACTTCAAAAAGGAGGAGGTTCTCAATTCGTCGGAACCTTTTTTACTTTTTTATATATGTTCACCGATATCTACTTCAATTGTAAACGGATTTCCAATATTATTTTTTGTTTCAAAGTATACTTCACAGGATATAAATTTTATTCCTAAGGCATTGGTACTTTTCCCGGTAAACTAAAAAACCTCATCCTCACTTGTAATTTTCGCCTTACGATCACCAATATCTCCGTCAATTGTGAACCGATTTTCGAAATTATTTAGGGCAAGAAGTAAGAAGTGATTTATTTGAAGTCGGTTTAATTTTTATAAAAAGTTTATACCTGTTGTTAATGCTTTTTCACTTCTCTTGCTCAAAAAGTGTATCATAATAGTGTAGCTTAGCGGGCCTAAAACTCGAGTTTAATACCTCGGGCTAAAAAGTATTTTTTCTTTTTAATTTTTGTCTAAAATCATCAGCTCGTACAAAGTATTCGTTCTCTTACATAAAAACTCGACTTCTTGGTGCTCCGTCAATCTTTTTTTTTGAAAATAGAACCGTCTTGGTGATGTTTTATGAAGGTTGATTAATTTTTAATAAAATTTCTGAAAATTGTCTAATTTTGAATTGTTTTATTTTCTCGCAATCGAAGTGAAAAGTAGAGTGTTTTACTCGGGCCAAAACCACCCATTATAACTCGGTCTTGTCATCCTCTTTAGTCCCTTGTAAAACAATCTACTATTGTATTTTATTTTATATTTAAATGTAAATTGTATTATTATCGTATAGTTATATATAGTTGGCCGAAATAGATAAATGAATATGAACATAACAAAGTTACTCATGTTCGGGACGTACCCTGCGATGCAACGCCATGCATCCATTGTCATAAAATACAGCAATGTCCTTCACGGCAGAAGAAGGTGAGGTCCTAGAATTTCTACCGTCGAGTCCTTCACAAAAAGCTGTTACTACAATATGAAGTAGTGGTTCGTTTTGCTATAGTTCTTCTTCGTCTCAAGACGTCTTCTGTGGCGCTGTGGGTGACGGTCTGCCTGAGACGCAGAAGGTTGTGGGTTCGATTCCCGCTGCGAGACAAACTTTGCATGTTTTGTAGATATTTGTCTCGGGTCTGGGTGTTTTCTATGTATGATATGTAAAAAAAATATATATGTGTAGTATATCAATCATGTGGTTCCCATAATTCAAGCTCTGCTTAGTTTGGGGCTACATGATGCTGAGTGATTACGTCCCTCATTATTTATTTATTTATATTTATTTTCTACTTAATATGAGCTGGAGGCAATTCTGGTGTCGTAGTTTTTAAGCCCGAAGGTCTCCGACATGGCTTAACGGCTGAAGAGCCGGGACCGACATCTTAACGTGCTTTTCAAAACCCGGATGCACTCAGATCTAAATGCCACTAAACGGTCACCCATCCAAGTAGGGACCAGAGAGTTGTTTTCACAGGAACAATTCAACAACAAACAATCAGTTCACTGCTGGACACAAGCATCCCCTCATAAAGCGGGATATGCGTATAATCCCCACACTGGGCATGTGGGGTTGGGGATCGCAGGGCACAGTTTCTCGCACCCCGTCGGTGATCATTTAGGGGGAATTTAGCTGTGCCAGTGTAAGGCTGCGCTATGCCACAATCCGCCGGCCGCGAGAGCCCCGTTTGTTAGCAGGATACACCACCGGCAGGTGAGGTTCCGAAGATGGAGGTCTCAACCCCTTAAACCCAAAGAGAGTTGCTCAAGCTAGATGATTTGCTAAGACTACCAAAGTAAGTTACTATTTAGATACTCATTTGGGTAAATAAATATTTATTTGCAAAATTCAGGCGAAGATTGCTTGACCTATTCAAATTCTAGGTCACAGACTTACCTAATCCGGTTCAAGATGTTTTTTCGAATGATATATGTGCACATAAATCGAGTGGCTTGAATAAGCAGGGCCAATTGAGCATAAGTGTTGGTGTCAGTTCGGCGATGAATCATTTTTTGCTGTTTTACCATCGAAATGCATAATTTTCCCTTTTTAGGCAAAACATAGATACTACCATCTACCCGCGGCGATATAGTTAAAGAGAGAGAAAAATAATAGCAATTTCAAACAACAACACAATTAGCCCATTTAGTTCACCGCTGGACATAGGCCACCCTTATAAGAAGAGGGACATGTCTATTATCCCCACGCTGGGCATACGAGTTGGAAATCGTAGGGCAAAGCTTCTCGCACCGTCAACGCTGCTACCCGTTAGCGGTCTAGGGATTTGTGATGAGATGATTGGCTGAGAATTTCGCAATCAGCCAGCCGCCAGAGCCCCGGTTGTTATACTCAGTGTTTATTAAAGTTTCAAATAAGTTTTTTCTTATAGTTTTTTTTTCTTTTTTCCCAATGCAAAGATAGTTGTAGTAGGTACTTGTGCTAAAATAGTTTGCGCTTTGTTGCTAAGCTGTAAGCAACTGTCTTCTGGAAATAAATAATTCTAATTCTAGCAGGGTGCACCCTGCCAAACCCTGCCTAACCTTAACTGCCCGTGGTGCACCACGGGCAGTTAAAGTTGGCTTGGGTTTCAAAGATGGAGGTTGGGACCCCTTACACTTCCTAGCAATATACCTGCGCCTGCTTAAATGAAACATATTGGAGTAGAAACGAAAAGGAAAATTTGTGTACGTACACAGGAGACAAAATGTTAAAACAACCAAGTAGTACTAGTTACGTTAAAACAAAAGGCTTTTTAGTTTTATTTACTACATCTAGGTCAGAGGAAGTGAGCAAACACGACGATTTACAAAGTGTATTATTTCAATGTCATTCAAACTAATGTAATGGCATAAAAACACGAAAAGTCACTGCAAATTCTGTTTTTAGATTATGCATCAGATATACCTACTAAAAAATCTTCCAAGGTACAGTCGACGTCATAATCTTATCTACTAAAACGTGAACGTGAAAGTTTGTGTGGGTGGATCATTGTTTGTTACTCTTTCACGCAAAAACTACTAAACGGATTTGGATGAAACTTTAAATATACATAGAATATGACCTGGATTAACAAATAGGCTTCTTTTTATCCAGGTACCACGTGAGCAAAGCCGTAGGCGGAAGCTAGTTATTTTATGTGTGAAAGTTTGTCAGGATGTATGGATGTTTGTTATTCTTTCACGCATTATGATTTGGATGAAACTTGGAATTTATTTATTTATTTTTATTTATATGGTAAACAAACAGTACTTAAAATTTAAACAATATACTATAAATGCAACTATTGACTATTTATATGTTTCCGCATATCGAAACTATCAAAAGCTTACTTGTAAAAAGCCTATGTGTTAATCCAGGTCACAAACTATTTATATTCTGGTTGACATCCCCGACCCGGTACCACGCGAGTTAAGCTGCGGGCGGACGCTAGTGTAAATGTAAAAATATAAGAACCTAGTTTACCAACATTGTTTTTTTACCAGTGAAAGGTGACTGGCAGAAATCTACCTTCTTTTGTATACTTATGTTTCAGTACTAATTATTTAAATATGACTGCCGTTACTTGCAGATGTACTAGAACTAACCGAAATGTTTGATTGTTTCAGAACAATGTAACAAAAACAGTATTTGACTAACTATCCAACTCAACCCTCGGCCTGAGGGTTCTGATTCTCGGAAATAGAAATAATTATCCCATTTGATAATATCACAAGAACTGTCAAATTTCAATTAGATTTCATTTTAGATAATATATCAGTCATGTTTACAAGCTCTGCTTAGATTTGGGCTAATACGAATAAGAGTTTGTTTGTTTATTACGCTTTCAAGCTTTAAGTTCTCAAATGAATGAAGGAACGAATGTATGCGGAATTTTATGATGATCAACTTTAAGAAAAGGACATAAGATACCTTTCATCCCCAAAAAAGTGAAAAAGTTCCCGGGGAATAGAAAAATAACTTTAAGGTGATAGACGAAATCTACATTCACGCGAACAAAACCCCGGGTAAAAGCTAGTTAATCGCTAGATAATAATCGGGGCATGGTATCTGATAATTGAAAAATCAGGATTTGGAGAGAAAATCTATACTTCTTTTGTCTGACTGTACCTTATTTAAATTCACTACTTCCAGTAAGGTTACGGTCTTGTATGAATCTAAAAATCAAGGTTTGCATTTTACCTTTCATCTTCATCATCATCAGCCTATAGCAGTCCACTGCTGGACACAGGCCCCCCCTAATGAGCGCCATTGCACCCTGTTCTGAGCTCGACGCATCCAGATTCTATCAGCAGCCTTTCACCAGGTGAAATTTGATAGTTCTCGCGATATATAAATCTAGTAGAATCAAATACATATATAGAATCGTCAGAATCAGGCCCGGTCTCTGGTGCAGCCGCCAATGCAGTCATAGCCGCAGGTGTAGTATGATTTATATGATAGTATTAGGCTTTTTGGCAAATAAACTATTTGTATTTGTATATACCGCAACTTATAAATACTATTTTGCTCATAAATTGTTATGAGCTGTAAAGTGCAATTGAACAAGGAAATGCTATGGAAATAACCCTACACCATTTGTCTTCCAAGACTGCATTACTACGTCGAAGTGTGTTCTGTATGGCGCCAATTGTCTATAACCATATTCCTAAACACATTCGATGCCTAAATAATATAAATATATTTAAGAGTTCTCTGACCAGACTGTTGGCGGATAGGGCTTATTATACTGTAGACGAATTTGTAAATGATAAATTTAATTAATGACATTATTTTATTTAATCAATAACTTTATTTATTTTTTAATGACATTACTTATTTGTTTTCTTTTTTCTGTGCTTTTATGTAGGTAAATGTTTGTACGCTTTTACTGGCGGGACTAGTGAGACTAACATAAGTTTATTTTTAACTATAATAACAATTGTACCTAGTTTCCACGAACAATAAATATCTTTATCTTTATCTTTATAAACTGATAGTTTAAGCGTATGTTTGTACTCATAGACAAAACTGAGATAGGACCTATCCATTTTTATGTGTCCAAGCCATGTAGAGCATCGATGATCGATTATCGATTGATCGATGTTACTATCATCATTAATCTCAATGATGTAGATATTTTTTTTTATATCAGAAAAATTCATAGTAGTCGTAACTGAAATATC
Source organism: Horisme vitalbata (assembly GCA_951804965.1). NCBI lineage: Eukaryota > Metazoa > Arthropoda > Insecta > Lepidoptera > Geometridae > Horisme > Horisme vitalbata. Next base: position 2,451,462 of record OX638090.1, read on the forward strand.
CAAATTTAAAAATACATTTATGAACTTAACAGTAACATATCATAAAGCATTCTACACACCAAAGCCACCGACACCCGCAACGACGTGACGATGACGACACGGCCAAGGAGGTTTTTGAGCAGCTTTGGTGTGTAGACTGCTTAATGTAATAAGTTATTGTGTAGAATAGGTATTTTTAATTTCAATAGTTTGAATCCTAGGGTCCCGCTCCCCATGACCCCGGCAAGTGTTGGTGCAGCATCAACAAACATAACAACAACGCGAATCCAATCCAAAATCAATCTCTAGATCTTGCAAACATTTGTAGCGGGAATTGAACCCAAACCAAAAACGAAAAGAGGCTATTCTTGCGCCAACGACGTCATCATAATCCTAATTCAAAGAATATTATAAATGTAAAAATGAGTTTGTTTGTTTGTTACTTTCCATAGCTTAACTTATTATTTATTAACATAATTATCATCATGAATTTCAACTGATGTTAGGGTTAGAAAAAACAGAGCACGTTTCATGCAGAAAAAAGTATTTTTCCCGAGACATAGAAAAATAACTTTTAGACACATTGAAATAAACCTACATTAACGCAAGCTAAGCCGCGGGCAAAAGCTGGTAATATAATAATGCTACGTCTTTCGTATGAACACATACAATTCGTTTCTTCCTCCTATTTAGGTACGTTACGGTAATGGTTTGAAAGAAAATAAAAGTAAATTGCCATTTTACCTACATAGAAAATGTGGCGTAAGTAATTTTTATTTATAGGGCTAACAAAATGTTCTGTATTTTTCGTAATGATTAGCTGAGACAAGCTTAAGACATGATGCAGTTAGTCTACTATCCTATCTATGTATGTATAATGCACTTACACGCTTTGAGTAACCGATCATCGTGAAACTGCATAACAATGTTAGCAGTACCGAAAAGGACCTAAATCAAATTGCACCCAGAAAAAAATACTTTTCGTAGAGTAAGGAAAATAACTTTTAACGCAAGAGAAACTACGGACAAAAGCTAGTGCTAATTTGTGAACTTACATTGTTCAAATTTATGTTTGTTCCTAAAATTACTGAACCAATTAAGCTTTAATTTTACACACGCGTATACCAGAAGTAGGTATTAAATAAGTTATTATATTAAGTTTTGTGACAAAAGGTTACTGCGGATTTCCAAAAGCCTTGTATAATTATTTTTCATGTTTATTCCAGGATTCATTCAGTAGTACTCAGCCTTTCTGCAGTATTTCGCGACTCCAAAGCTAGCAACTCTAAAAACAACTTTTTGTAACCTGCAACACTAACACATAATGTCATTCGTTCTTTCGCGCTTTTTCGCGGCTTCACGTAATTTTTGGAAAATTTCTGAAATTGTGTTCAATTTGTGATAAAAAGTGTGTGCTAGTAGTTTTAGGCCAAGAGCCTTCAAGTATCATGCCTAAAAGGAAGAGAGAGGAAGAAGAAATCCAAAAATTAGAAAAGAAAATTGAAAAATATAAAAGACGGTTGGAGAGCAAAGATGGTATGTACAACTGATTTCTTGTTTTCAGTTTACACGAAGGTGCTTAAAAATAGAATTAAATATGATTTCCCCTCGCCATAATAAAAGCCTACCGGTTGGAATAATTCGATTGCATAATACGATGTGTGTAAAGCACAAGTGGGTTGTAGTCAAGTTTTGACTTGTTTCTGTTCTTTCTCCGGTGGAGGAAGTAATAAAACACAAGATACCTATCTACCACGTACCTAGGTATGCTTCATTACATACGGCGGTGCGGTATGTACCTTTCCGGTGGAAAGGACCCCAGGAGCTTCTTTCGAGAAGCCTTTGTTCTCTGCAACTTTGCGGTGCATTGTTGCATTCGCTCCGGTGGAGTGAATTCTTGCATGAAGTCTTAGTGCAATATATACATTTTCAGATCAAGTATCTGAGGAACTGGAACAACCAGACCCCTTCATTATACCAGAAGAAGAGGAATGCCTGGTAGAAAATTATATTGTGGAAGACATGCTGGCTGAAGCCCTGGGGGAGGCTCCTAAAGAGCAAGAGTATGGTGAAGAAATACACCAAAACGTGGCATCGATTATGTCAAAAATTCTCTTGAACGGACTTTCAAAGGAAGAAAGCGAGAAAATAAGAGATATAAAGATTCCGGAGAACTGTAAATTGCTAGATGCACCTAAACTTAACCCGGAGCTATTGGGGATTTTAACCCCTACTGTGAAGAGTAGAGATAAAATTATGCAAGAGCGACAGCAAGCCTTGGGCCAGTCCGCTGCTAATATAGCACAGTCTATACAGATGTTAACGAAGAAAGAATTCTCTAAGGTTGAAATAATGAAGAAACTTGGAGAGGCTTCTCGAGTATTATGTAATATACATTTTAATTATACTGAACTTAGACGAAAACTGATAAATCCTTGCTTGGATAAAAATCTGGCAGAAAGCTTAAAAGAAAATAAAAGGAGTGATAACCTATTTTCAGATTTAGAAGAGTCAGTAAAATCATTTTCAGCCCTTAAAAAGGCCTCAATGGCCATAAAGCCAAAACACCCGAATAACAGCAAAATGGTTAACACTAATGCTAACACCAAACAGCCAAAAAACTACAACCTGCCCCGTCGTCAATACCAAAACAGCTCAAACAAACGAGGGGCATATCAACAACGCCCACAGCGCCCTTACAAGCCAGCGGAACGCTATCAATCAGGCCCATCGAACAGGGGCCGTGCCAAGTATCCGTAGAGGTATGTTTTGCTGCAAGGCTCCCTTATTTTTATGGGTGTTGGGAGAAAATAACCCAGGATCCCACCATATTGGAATGGTTGTCAGGATATAAAATTCCCTTTATGAATTGTCCAGTACAAATTCATCAACCACACATTAAGTTTACCAATTCTGATAAAGTTATTATAAGCAATGAGATTAAAAAACTACTAAATATGGGAGCTATATCTCAATGCAAGGCTGTATCAGGCCAATATGTATCAAGCATTTTTTGCATTCCTAAAAAAGATGGTTCCCATCGATTTATTCTTAACTTAAAAAACCTTAACAAGTTTGTGGGAACTTGCCATTTTAAATTAGAGGATATAAGAACGGTTTGTAAGCTTCTGTCACAGGGTGACTTTATGTGTACTATTGATTTAAGGAATGCCTATTATTTAGTACCAATTTATTCTGAGGATAAAAAGTTTTTGAGATTCAAGTTTAATGATAAATTATTTGAATATAACTGTTTGCCAATGGGACTAAATACAGCACCATTAGTATTTACAAAGTTATTAAAACCAGTCTTGGAATATCTGAGAAATAAAGGCATAAGAATAGTTATTTATTTGGATGACTTAATTTGTCTAGGCTCATCTTACAAGGAATGTAATGATAATACAAAAATTGTCTGTAATTTATTGGAATGTTTAGGTTTTGTTATAAACACTGAAAAGAGTCAAACCACCCCATCAACTATTAGGGAATTCTTGGGATTTGAATTAAATTCAACCAACATGACATTGAGTCCCACAAATAAGAAGCGGGAAAAATTATTGACTCTTATAAACAAGTTTTTAAAATTGAAATCATGTTCTATTAGAGATTTTGCTACTTTGTTAGGCAATTTAGTTTCTGTTTGTATGGCTATTGCATATGGTTTTGTCTACACTAAGGTGTTAGAAAAAGATAAATTCTTGGCTTTGGAACGTGTGGGAGGGAACTATGATTGTATTATGGACATAAGTAAAGAGGCAAAATTAGATTTATTGTGGTGGCAGCAAAATATTTCAACTAAATCAAACCGTATAAAACAATACAGATTTTCAAGAGAGATTTTCTGATTCTTCTATGTCAGGCTGGGGAGCATTTTGCAATGGAAGATCTGCTAGAGGTAGCTGGGATCACCATGAAGCTGAACACCACATAAATTATTTGGAACTTTTAGCCGCATTTTTTGCACTTAGATGCTTTGCTAGTGATTTAAGTAGATGTGAAATTCTTATGAGAATCGACAACACAACGGCTATTTCCTATACATATAAACAGGATGGGTTCAGTTCAGTTTCTTCTACTTAATGATCTTGCTAAAAAGATTTGGAAATGGTGTGAAGATAGAGATCTATGGATTTTTGCATCCTACATCAAATCAAAAGATAATGTAGAAGCAGATTATGAATCTCGTAACTCAAATATTGATATAGAATGGGAATTAAGTCAAGGTATATTCATAAAGATTGTAAAAGCTTTTGGCACACCAGATATTGACTTGTTTGCCTCAAGACTAAATAGTAAATGCAAAAAGTATGTGTCCTGGCATAGGGATCCATTTGCATGGAACATTGATGCATTCACAATTGAATGGAATAATTATTACTTCTATGCATTTCCTCCATTTGCACTGATTTTAAAGGTTTTGCAAAAAATAAGAGCTGATAAAGCAAAGGGCATTTTGGTTTTTCCGGTTTGGCCTACCCAGCCATGGTATCCTTTAATTAAATCTCTGGCTGTTTCTGAAATATTAATTTTTGAACCATCAGAAAATATGTTAACTTCTCCTTCCAGAGTTCAACATCCATTACACCAACATCTTACCCTGGGGGCCTGCATATTATCAGGCAGTCGATGAAGAGGAGAATGGTAGGAGATAGCGCAATAGAAGTTATGATAAAGTCTCTTTCAAAAAATAGCCTGAAACAATATGATAGTTGCATTCGACAGTGGTGGCAGCACTGTAGCTCCAATAACCAGGATATATTTAATGCTTCAATTCCTAAAATATTAGCATATTTGATGATGGTGTTTAATAAGGGAGCCTCATACCAAACTTTGAATTGTCACCGTTCAGCACTATCTCTCATAATAGGTAATCACATTGGTAGCGATGATCGGATAAAAAGATGGTTCAAAGGAGTTTTTAAAATAAGACCTTTTGCGCCCAAGTACACATCCACTTGGGACCCAAACTCTGTTCTCTCTCACATTAAACAATGGTACCCTCTTGAAGGCTTAGAATTAGAAAAATTAACTAAAAAGACTGCCATGCTTTTAGCTCTCACCACAGGGCAAAGAGTACAAACATTAGCTTCTATTAAGTATAATAATATAAGAGTTAATGATAACGGGGTCATCATTTTAATATCTGATGTTCTGAAAACTTCAGCTCCAGGTAGGTGTTTATCAAAAATATCTCTACCATATCTTGACAAACAGGATATTTGTCCAGTGAAAACGTTATTGCAATATCTGGAAGTGACAAAACATAACAGACAAGACAGTTCACTTGATTACTTGTTTCTCACATACAAAAGACCCTATAGGAGAGCCACAACACAAACTATAAGTAGGTGGCTGAGACAGGTGATGGGTGTTAGTGGAATAGACATATCTCAGTTCTCTTCACATTCCACGAGACATGCAGCCTCCTCACAAGCTCACAGAGAAGGTCTTACTGTGGACAGCATACTGAAAGCTGTGGGCTGGTCAGCCAATTCATTGACTTTTGCAAAACATTATAATAGACCCCTTCATAATAATGAAGATGTTCAAGTGTCATTTGCCAAGGCTGTTTGTAGTTCTGTACGTTAATGTTATTCTGTGTTACTTAGATGATATTAAGTTTTAAGTACCTATAAGATATTGGATCTCGTAGATTAAGTGTTAAGTACAACTTACTTATATAGATACTGTTTAAAATTTAAAGGAAGCCCTAAGCTTCACATATAAAAAGATAATTGTTTTGTTTTGAATATTTTAATAAATATTTTAAGAATTATTTATGGGTTACATTGTGTCTAAAACCTCTAAACATCTACTGAATGAATCCTGGAATAAACATGAAAAATAATTACAGGATTAAACGAACTCACCTGGAGTGATGTTCTATCCTGATTATTTAAATGCTTAATGTCCCACCCTCCCTTAACCTATGCCTACATAGTTGGGACCCCTTTAACTCTGAACGTAATGACATTATGTGTTAGTGTTGCAGGTTACAAAAAGTTGTTTTTAGAGTTGCTAGCTTTGGAGTCGCGAAATACTGCAGAAAGGCTGAGTACTACTGAATGAATCCTGGAATAAACATTTAAATAATCAGGATAGAACATCACTCCAGGTGAGTTCGTTTAATCCTGTAATAATACTTACCAAAACTTAAGGAAATCCTATTAAAGAAGCTTCTGCCTCTCTGCTTGAACCAACATAGTCGGTAACATAATAGGTATACTCTAATGAGTTACTTTATTGGTATGTATAAAATCAATTTCTTATCTAATAACTCCAGTCTCTATCTTGTTTTAGATTTTTATATCAAATCTCATTATAATCATATAATCAATTAATATTAGTCCAAATTATAAACGTATCAGTTAGTTTCTACCATCTAGAACTTTCCGATTACTAGTCTTTAGAATATCAATAAACAGTTCTTTCATTCGAACTATAGTACAACCAGCCACTTATAACTATGACGTGACGAATAGTCTTCTGTATATCTTATCATAGAATAGACTAGAACATTTGCCTATGTTCAATATAGTTAGAGCTTTTGCAACTATAGTCGGAATTTATATATTTCATAGATCCAGTCAAACCGATGTTAGCTTCTCTGTCATTAGTCTACAGCCCAGAGTTGCCAAGAACTTATGTTCGACCAAGCGTACTAAAATAAAGTTGGATAATTATTTAATAAATTATGTAACATAATCGGAGGTTCCTTCAAGTAGGTAAATAGGTACCCATACACATAGGCCGGACACCACTCGAGCGAAGCCGCGGGCGAAAGTCAGTCTACCTATTAAAAGTATTATACGTAACCAACATGGTTAGATGGTATATAGGCCTTCCTACTGTTGTGGACTTAAATAAATCTACCTACTTAAAATTTAGCTATTCCGTGCTTGTTTCTAGTTACCTATCCACCTATTCATTTCTACTACAAACGTTACATAAGTTACGTGCGAAGCCGCGGGCAAAAGCCAGTCTATCTACTACAAGGAATCATATAAACAAACATACTCCCACAAACTTGAATTTACTATTGTAAATAGGTAAGTAGTCTAAATGATCCTAGACTTAAGTTACCTAACCCTACAACGTTAATTATTTTAGTGGTGTGTACCTACCTATCTACCTATACCTACAGCTGTGTATTTGAGCAAGCTAGAAGCCGAAGCTTCACATTTAAATTTAATCGTGCATGTAGCTCTTCGAAGTGCTATGAAGAGCTTCTACCACTATAGAACTGGGGAACGAGGTAGTGAGCCTCGACTTTGTGACTCTACCCTAGCACTGCCCTAAGGGTTTCTACTTTGCGAGCCGAAGCTTAGGGATGCAAAGAGTTACCGGACAAGGACTATATGGGTGTAATAGATAAATATATAAATAAAGACTGAGCTAATGCAACTCAAGTACCAGAGCTCCGGCGCCCCAAGAGGCACGGATCCACTTCGACGGGCCCTACCGGTTCTGAAAGTCAAATTACATCACCCAGGGAGTTACTTCGAGCCCTATGCGAGGGAAAACTCGAAGGCCAGCCCACTCCAACAAACCTGGCTCCCTAGCTACCTATCAGAGGACCCAGAGTACGTGATAACACCGCAAGGTAAAACTCCCTCTGGAACTTCTACTATGAGAAGATTTACCGCAATTACAGGGAAGACCCTAGCTTCGCGCCTAGACTCCACTCCCGCCAATTTACAACACTAAAAGCAAAACTGTACAAAAACCCCAGTATTTACTCAAAATTAAACCCAATCAATTGAAATTATGAACAAAAACCTCCTCCCCTTAATATTACACAAGATTTAACACAAATTAATCAAAATTTTACTCTAAAAGTTTTTACGCGTCAAACAATCAAGTCAATTCGATCGCGTCCCCAAGCTGAATAATCCGCGTTTTTCCACCGAAACCTCTATCCTAACTCGCATTCCCGCCAAGCGTCTTTTCTTCCGAATTTTATTTGAATTTCACAAACGAAAATCCACTTCCGCCCTCGAATTTCTAACATCACCAAAATTGCATATATTTTTTTCAACAAATAATAAACCTTTTAACACTATATCTCTGCTTAAAATCTTTACAATATTTTAGCTTCAAATTATTTTGATTAGTTTATAAAATTATTGTTATTACATAAAATAATAAGATCAATCCATTTGTACTCTCCCCAAGTCCGCCCACAGATCCACAATCCTAGAAAGATTAAAGTCTTTGGTCATTCTACCAATATACACATTACAAGTAGAATGCATGCATACATCTATGGTACGGCCACGTGCGACATCTAGCGACGGATAGCAAGGCTTCTACATTAATTCTTTGAATGTAGATACGTAACTCAACTAAAATCCCCTAGAGGGCACTGAGAAAATGTATTTTAATCAAAATATTTGTATAATTTAATTTTAGTATCAACTATCACTAAACAGACACGCTGTTCTGTTACAAGCTCCTTTGCGACGAAATCCGGCACGTCATCAGGGTCCGTCTCCTTCAACAGGGTGATGATATCCTGGAGACTCCGTTCACCTCCATCCCTCCGACGGGACGGCATCTGGGCAGTCTTGCCGAGCGCTTGAAAGATCAGCGCCTTGCCACTGCAAATTTAGCAAATTTCAACTGCAAATTTAAATTTAGACTTTGATATCTAAACAACGCATTATTTGGTAGAAAAACTTTCAGTTCTGTACCTACTATTGGTATTATTTACATATTCTTATTATTATTCAGGCAACCAAATGCTGTGCAGTATTTTTTTGCCTTCATTAGGCGAAAAATATAGGTACATTAACAAAAACAAACTAAAATGCCGCGGCTGCTCAAGGACACTTTCGTTCCGGGCAGAACGCGGCAACCACAGACTACTAGGATGCGCGGCAACTGACTAACGAACCACGCTCGCAAGGCCGGCGATGCGTAGGTATATTTTTATACCTATTCTGCGGAGTGAAAGAGGCCTGACCCAACCAAAAGATTATTATTTTATCAAAAGTTAATGCTTGATATTGGCGTTATTTGTTTTCAATTTTTCATTTTCTCGCGTCCATCAACCAGGCCTTATTTTTCTAAGTAGACAAACGAAACTTATTTGGCATGCATATCGCTAAAATCAGTCCAAAGTGTGTCAGTGCTGTCGCCGATTGTGTCTACATCTTTTATTTCTCTGTTCTTGTAATAATTGTTATTGGTGTTGTGTGGAATAATTACTTTATCTATCTATTTGTAAAATGCTTCACGATAAATAATAATTCTTGAGATCATTTCATTGACCAACTATATGCTTCTCTGTAAGATAAAGTTTAAAAAGATCTTCAAACACATTTCTCACATTTCATAATCAATTAGAAAAGGCCTAATGACTTTTGCAAACGGCTTTCTTTACTTGAATTATAGCTAAAAAAAACTCTCGATCAAGTTACCTTACAAAATATATAAAAACTAAATCAAATCAAATATTTTTATATAGGTACCCAAAAATTTTTACTCAAGCGGGATTTGAACCCGCGATCTTCCCATGTTCAAATCCCGCCTGAGTCGAAATTTTATTAATTTATAAAAATCTTAGATTTTCCCTGAAGTGTGGGCTAACACTTAAAATACAAAAACTATAAATCAAACCAGTTCCTCCTTTAGGGAGCTACAATACCACAGACAGATGCCTCTGCAGTTTGTTTATGTCGGGGATAAAATAATGTGACCTATTCACGCCCGCGGCTTCACTCACATGGTACCGGGATAAAAACCTATGTGTTAATTATAACATGTGTTATTAATCCAGGTCACAATCTGCGAGGATGTATACACCAAGTTTCATCCAAGCCCGTTGCGGAGTTGTGTGAGGACAAACATTCTTACATACGCACAAACTTTCGCATTTATAATATTAATGTGATTTAACAAACACCTCACTGGTTAGATTAAGTAGGTACTTACAGCATATTTACCTTATGAAGCCGTGACTATAACATCATTTTATCGTAATATTCTCGTTCTCATAATGCCTCCATTATTTTCACTTGTACGCGTTCAGGTAATTTTCACTCGAAAACCTTGTTCCTAACGCTCCGACTACTTAAGTTATAATTACAATTTTCGCTGTGATGTTACTAAATAGGGATGTGCCTCCCAGTAAATATCTTTAGGACTAGAGTTGTACATCCTAATGTCTCCTTACCATCGCCTGAGGGTTAAAGCATCGCGATATTATATACTCTAGAGCCACAAACGTGGAAAAAAGTGTCTGCACCAAAACTCAGCGCACGCTGTCAATTGCGCCGACTTTGAACACTCTTTAAGCGGCATAAGGTCTAAATCAGTAAAAATTTGGCATTTTGAAGTTTATTTATGTCAAATAAGCTTGGGCAATTTTTTTCAGTTTTCAATTCAAGACTGTTACATTAAATTAGTAGTATATAATATCGCCATGGGTTAAAACCTGTTAAGAAGTTATATTGATATCTAAATAAATAAATAAAACATAATTTATTAAATGTGGAAGTGAGTTAATTTTGTTTATTTCGCATTCACGCTACCGTTTATCATGAAATTTCCCATACATCTTGTCAGGGGTACAGAAAAGGACATAAGTTACTTTTTATTTTGATACTGAATTGACTCTATATTAGTCGTTTATAATATCTCGATGGGTATACATAACCTGTTATGAAGTTATGTTGTTTCTAAATAAATAAATAAAATATAATATAATAAATGCGAAAGTGAGTTAATTTTGTTTATTTCGCTTTCACGCCACCGTCTATTATAACATTTCCCATAATCTTGTAAGGGGTTCAGAAAAGGACATAAATTACTTTTTATTTAACAAAAAAGTTCCGTAGCGATAAAAAAAATTGACTATACATCAGACACTAGCAAGTTGACTGCTGCCGCAGTGTCTGATGCAGCAGGAGCAGCCCGGTTAAAGCAAGTGTTTTTCAGCACTTAAAGCATTAAAACTATACACTTGACATAATCCTGAGCGGAACTTCAGGCTGAAGCTAGTTTTAATACATTTTTACTTAATTCATTTAACGATCATGTAGTACCTGTCACGGGTTAAGTTTTACTTTTGAAATTTTTCGAGTTTTGTACCTGAAAAGGAAAGAAAAAAGGAACCCTCGTAGGATCGCTTTGTTGTCAGTCTGTCTGTTTCTGTCTGTCTGTCAAGACCTTTTTGTCAGGAACACGTGGGTCTGCAATATCTTGGAGCTGTGAACTTCGTAGTCAACGCAATCAAAAGATATGGCCATTTATGTCGCATATTTTGTACCTTCCAGTGGAATCAAAACCTTATAACCTAGAATCACGACATTTGCCAAGAAGCAACGTCTTATAGCACAAGTTACGGAACCCTAAGTGTGCGAGTCCAACTCACACTTGGCCGGGTTTTTTACCATTAATTTTAACGATCTTGTGGAGCAATCCTCTACATTATTTGTGAATGTTTCTTCTTAGTCCGCTGTGTAGCGCTTTCATAGACTGAAGATTTATAAGAGAACTTATTGCTAAAATGGCAAAACGACCGGTATTTTATCACGTTGAAGACCTCTGTGGAGCAGTGGGCGAAAGCGCACCTAAAACCCAGGTTGCGGGTTCAATTCCCGCCGCGAGACAAATGTTTGTATGATTTGTAAATATTTGTCTCCGTAAAATACTCTGGTATTTTCTACGTATATTATGTATGTTATTCATAAAAGAAAGTATGTGAGTAATATATCGCTCATGTGATTCCAATGGTACAAGCATTTATTTATATAAAATTCAAAATAAAACCATACTCATCTTTGGATGTTCATTTTGTTCTACATAGTCAAAATCAACTGCCGTTTGATTCTTCTTCTTAGCATATACCTATGAACCTTACCCCAACTCTACATTTATTACGCGCTTTTTCAACACATTATTGTAAATTTTAACAACCTACTAATATTATAATGAGCTTTGATTTGGTTTTAATCAAAAATTTACCTGGAAAATTCTCTGTCTCAAGTTTATTCAGTTGATGAACGGAAATACGATAATACTCTTCACATTCAGGATTTCGGAGGGAAAATTTGTAGAATACCTATTAAATTACAGCCCTTCAGCCTACACAATGACTGCTTGTTTGCCAGCTGTGTAATCATCGACTGCTTAGACGCGACGACGGTTTGCCGAAAATGTGTAGAACACGGGACAATAACAATCACGTGTAGGAAATAGTTCAGAAGCGCATCGGAAGTAATAGAAAAGGATAGACTTATCTGCCAATGGTTCTTATTATGCTGTTTACATAAATAACAAGTTTAAAACCTAAAATTGGAAAATTAATAAGGTATAAATATATTAGTTTAGAGGACAATACCTTATAATTTTTTTAAATGATATACATTCACATGCACTCCACCAAAACAGCTCAAACGATTTTTATGTTTTTTTATGTATATTTGCTATGGGAATTATTCGTAAGGTATAATTCTCTAAGTGATTAAGATATCCTTCTATCCAGAAAAAAATCATAACAAGTAGTTCTACCCTATAATAACACATACTTTTTATCCTTCCATCGAGCAAAGCCACGGACTGAAGCTATTAATAAATGGCTTGATTATTACAACAAATTTGTACTTTTTTCGATCTACATTAACTAATACATGTAATTGAGTTTGTATGAAATATGGCTTTTGTAAGTAAACGCTAAATATAGTCTTTGAGTAAAGGCTAAGCAGTCATCATAACTGCCTAAGGCAGTTAAAAAACAGTCCGTCTGTAACCATCATAATTAAGCTAAATAATGTCGAATTTGTGAAAGGAATATTCCTAGTTATTACCATCTTTTGTTGTAGATCTAATTAAGCAGTAATAATATTTTGACATAATTTCCAACAAAATAATTTTCCCTAGTCTTGAGTTTTGGTAAATATAATTTTGTATTTTAGGTTAATTGAGTACTTATTTCATAAGAGATTTTCGCGGTCAGCTATGTTAAGTACTACCTACTAGAATGTTAGTAGTATTTCTATACTAATTAACATTTCAGTCTTAAAGAAAATTAAATAATAACGTCAAGGATTTTTTTTCTAGCTAAATTCTACTGTCTAGAAGGAGTACGAAATTTCGCATTTTTGTTTTAAGTCTAGTAAAATAATTTCATTGGCAAACTGGGGAACTACCTACAACCCTTGAAAACGCCATAAAGAAGTAGAAAAATAAAAAGAACCTGTGACGTCAGCGCCGTCTATCAAGCCAGTACATTTTTTTTTAATGGATAAATGAAAGTCCCGGATTTATAACCATAATACTTTTTAAGTCAACTCAAGATAGATTACAATGAAACTTTGTTTAATTTGGTTTGATCAAGTGAAAAGCGGCAATGGGCTGGTTATATCTGCCGAAGAACCGATAACCGTTGGGGTATAAACCAGTTCATGAGTGGAGACCACAGCTCTGTAAACGTAATGTAGGATGCCCTCCGGCCAGGTGGAGTGACAATCTTCGAGAGGCTGCTCAGGACAGGGCGAAATGACGCTCTTTTGGGGAGGCCTATGTCCAGCAGTGGACTGCTATATGCCGATGATGATTATGTTGTTGAAGTGTAAAGAGACCTCTTAACAAACAACAACAACGACTTAACAAAATAGACATTTGTTCCGGGTCATACAGATGCAAAGCATGCAAATATTTTCTTGTAGCCAGAATCGAACCTCTTCGCTTCAACCGGCATCTCATCCATTTCACCAACAAGCTCGTCCTATCCCATACTAGTGTTATTTGTGATTATCGGACGGGATTGGGTCTGACCGTACGAACGGACCCTCACGATAAAATAAGTGATAAAAATATCAAAAAAATATTCTCTGAATGGAATAAAAGAGTGCGAATTGCGCTGAAATCACTTGGCTTGTGTGAAAGCTGAATTTATGGTTTGAATCTAGGCGTGTTGGAAAGCGACCTTTTTTTACAGATTTTTATAGAAATACTAGTTTTTGCCTGCTGTTTCGCACGTTTATGTAGATTTTATCAAATGTTTTATCTGTAGCCCACGGGAACAGTACTTTTTTACAGGAGCTAGCTTCAGGTAGCTTCAGAATGACCCTATAGGACCAGTTAAAGGCAGACAGACATGACAGTAAAGGTACTATGACTTTAAGTGTTAACACTTAAAGTTGGTGAAAAAAGTTTCACCTTTGCCACAGACATGTTAAAATTTTGCGCAATAACACGTTTGTATCTACGAAACTTAAGCTTTCGTGAACTGCCGAAGCAGGAGCCCTCGCGTCTACACACAAGTGTCTCACTTAGTTAGAGCGAGGAGTCCACGCATTGACTCTCCAAAGGTTTTAGTAACAAGTAGGTACTACATTAATCACCTACAGTGTCTTATGGTATTAAACAATACATCTTATTATGCTCTGTAATAAATCTTCATAATCATAAATCATAATCATTTATTTGCAGGAATGTCGGTACAACAGGTCTTATTAATAAAGTAATAGCTCTAATACATTCTGCCTTGTCAGGGCGTGCAAAAATGTTCACAGATAATGTTAGCTTGATAAATTAATAATAAAGATTAAATAATAATAGAAACAGACAGATAAAATATAGTCAAAAATATACTTAAAAAGTTCTTTGTAAACCTAAACTCTAAAAATAAATGATATTTAATTTATATTTTTTATATTTTATACTGTACTCTTAATAGCGTGTATGTGAATTTTCGTCCTGATCAGTTGAGTAGAATGCCGTGAACGCGTATATAAATAAACAATCTTGGTTTCGGTCTTAGTTAGGATAGTTACGTTTAGTGGGCACTCACGACTTCGTACGCGTAGAGATTATCCACTTTAACTCTCGTTGCACCCCTTCAGGAAATCCTAGCTTGGTTCTCCTCTCTCTCCCACTCTAAACGTTAAACTATTCAAGGATATTTTCATTGAATAGTTCAAAGTCTCCAAACAAGCAGACACATACTGAAATATTTTCGGGAAATTAACGGGAATTTTCTCGTACCGTTAGGTACAACGGTGAAGGCACCGACGGCGTTTTGACTCGTTATAAGACGGTACGTGAAATTTCCCGCTTTTCAATATGAATGAGTTAATTCGGTTAATTCACGTTAGTTTCGAGTAAGATATACAGCTTGTCCAGATGGAGTGACGCGCAAGTTGAGTTGCGTAATCAATAATATTGATGCACGTGATATTTCGCAAGCCTGATTGGCTACTCGTGATTCGACTCAAGAGTGCATCTCTCCACTGGAAAAGATGTTTAACTGTTTCTCACAAAAATCACTTCAGAAAAGCCAGTTGGTGGATGAAGGTCCGCCGTAGTTACGAACTTGATTCCCGCCGCGGGAAAAATGTTTGCATTATTTGCAGATATTGGTATCAAGTCTGAGTGTTTTTGTTTTCCATGTATAATATGTATGTATTTACAAAAAAAATTATATATGTAGTATACAAGCTCTACTTAGTTTGTGGCCACATGATGTTGTGTGATAGTCTCCAGCATTATTATTAACTGTATTAACTATATTATTAACTGTACTGCTACCGCTTACCAGATCAAAATTTCCTCAAAAACGTTTAAACACGCTAAGCACGTAACGAGGAAAAAACAAGTATATTTTAAAGAGGGCTATTTTAAAGTTAAGGACTCTCCTCCCTCGCTGCCTTATCTCGAGTAAGGATGATAATCGCGTGTTTCACTTTAAGGAGATCTCGTTAAGCTAAATCACTGTGCTTATGAGGACAGAAGCCGTATTATGACGCTACTTAGCGCGATATTACCACATACGTTGTTATGCGTGTAAAGCGAGGCTTAGACTAGCATACTATTCTATATAGCCATATATCTATATTCGCGCGTGCGTTCTTTGGATAAAAGTAACCTATGTGTTAATCCAGGTCTTAAACTATTGTTATTCCGAGTTTCATCCACATCCGTTCAGCCGTTACGGAGAAGCGACCACAAACATACTCACACACACACACACACACACAAACTTTCGTATTTATGTGATGTGATATCTATATAGTCATATCTACCGAAGAATCGATAACCGTTGGGGTACGCGAGTTCTTGATTGGAGACCGTGACTTGGCCAAAGTAGATAATAACGCCTTCCGGCCACGTGGAGCTACGATTTGCGAAAGGCTACTGGTAGAAGCTGGATGCGTGGAGCTCAGGACAGGGCGCAATGGCGCTCATTAGGAGAGGCATATGTCCAGCTGGACCTGGACTGCTATAGGCCGATGATGATAATCAATATTCTATATTCCATGCTACAATTTCTTAAGCATTGCTGTTCTTGGAAATTGATATGAGCAAGTGCTGGATGTTTTATGAAAATCTCGGAGCTTGCTGCACCTGTTTACACAACAAAATTGTTTACGGAAGTCAACTTCTGCAAGTTTTATTGCTAGTTTAATCGCTTTAGAAATTAAAAAAAGGACGTAACTTGAAATTACCTATGGCCCTTCTGTTTAGTGTTAACATCATCAGTTTATCGCCGCAAAAGCCTCTGCTTCGATAGTACTAACTGAATAAAAGAAACAAGTGTGCAACAACAACAACAACCTATAACAGTCCACTGCTGGACACAGGCCTCCCCTAATAAGTAGGGGGATATGCCCATAATTCCTACACTGGGCATGCGGGTTGGGATCGCAGGACACAGCTTTTCGTTCCACAGACGCTGCTGTTCGTTGGAAGCCAGAAAATTTAGCTGTGCCGGTATAAGGCTGCGCTATGCCGCAATCAGCCAGCCGCAAGAGCCCCGTTTGTTTGCTAGTTAGCAGAGTGCACCACGGGCAGGTGTGGTTGGCTTGAGTTCTGAAGGTGGATGTTAGAACTTCTTATTTTCTTCTTACATAAATCAAAAACTTGCACTGAACTCCAAAATATTCAACTTACGTACACATACATCAAAAATTCTCAAATGCTATAGCCAGCCAATCAAAGAACCTGAAAATCGCGTGATTATATTCAATCACGCTCAGGAGAAATCCTTACTGAATATGAATGTGTTTGATGCCGAACGCGAGGAGACTCTGAACTTTTGGTACATTTATAAATTCAATCGTGCCTTTCAAATAAAATCATAAATAAATACAACCAATATGCAGGAAAACACAGGTTTCTTTGTACAGTGATATGCATTGCATCTACGAGTATTTATTAAGTTCATTACTTTCAAGTACCTAACCTACCTATTTTATTGGCATGAGTGTATATCGCCACCCTTTCGGTTAGCTAAAATATGAATTAGGTATATTGTGATATTTTGTTGGTCTGTTTACTTATTTCGCAAAGTTCTTCGTCGGGGATGTAACTCAGTGGTAGAGTGTCTGCTTCGCATGCTGAAAGTCCTGGGATCAAATCCCAGCATCTCCAAATACCTTATTGCATTTATTCCTTTTTGTCGTTAAGTTTTTACAACCGTCTAAATTCAAGATACGTAGTGACGATCATATAACATAGAATTCAGAATTTATCAAGAAACTTTATTGGAAGCTGGATGCGTCGAGCTGAGGACTTCTGTGGGCTGGTGATGACTAAGGTGATGATGATGAAACTATAATATCAAAAATTGACAAAAAAGAAACTAGCGGGGTGATCGGCTAACTCACTTCACTTCTTTACTAATTGGCTTCTGGGATAGTATCCACAATTTCACCAGTATCAAGTATAATAATGTTCATAATAATATGAGGCAACGTAGTACGGTGTATAAGTCCAGTCGTCCAGTCTTCAGTCAGGTCCTTTATTCTGCTATACCAGAGAATTCCCGTTCAATCTTCTTTTATTCCATTTCACTCATACTTGTGTCTCATAACTAACGTATAACGGTTATAATACCATGACTATTAAACGACATACATTAGAAAAACACCAGAAAATAAAATTTAATAAAAATGACAACCGTCGTTCAAGATGGAAAAAATGGTGTCCATTTCATCTGTCGAAATTCAATAAACGTCGATTGTCAAACTGTCACAGTATGTTAAAACAAGAACGGTGTCAATCATTTGAAGTCAAATCTTAACACACAAAATAATACTATAGTACTCTGTATTTTTAAATCCTGAAAAAATGTAAACAAAGATATGTCACCGACAATGTGACATGTAATCATGCCATGGTGACATGACAGTGGACTAAAACATTGTTTTCTATGGCTCATTATTTATACATCTAGTTCTTGCCCGTGGCTTTGCTTGAGCAGGAAATTTTCTTTTTTTTCTTTTTATAGAACGATATAATTATCTAGTCAGACTTAACAGCTCGTTAGGCTGTGCCCTCAGAGATTAAATAAAACAAACAAATTATAAGTATTTTTTTTACTAGAGAGCTTATAGTGGACTTCTCAGTACTCACATAAATTACTTATATTAGACCATGTCTTTAGAAATATACACACGAATACTTATTTGTAAACACTATTATTCATCCTATCAGATGACGGCAGTAGTTGACTTCAAAAGTTATTAAATACCGAATGTGTAGTACCAATGCACTTCAAGGTGCGGTGGCCAGCATTTCCCAGAATGTGACCAATGTTAAAAAATAATCAGCCATAAAACATGTTTATCATTAAATATCTTTGTAAAGAAACAATGAAAATATGCCCGAATAATAATATAAATACAATTTGTCAAGTTTCGGATAAAATTAAAATTCCTAGATTTTTTTTATGATGAAACGTAATCACGACGTAGTTACCTACTACAAAAGAGGTAAGTTTTTTACTGGTATCCCATTTTTTTACCTTTTTTGCAGCTTTATACGAGATAGGACATAGGAGATATTTAAATCCATGGTGTACGAGAACACATGGTTCCTGATGGGTTAGTATGGGTTTCAGAATTTTATGCTAGATATTATGATCAAAAAAACAAGCTCCCTTTTGTGACGGTTTTTAGCATTTTAATTGATACAAGTTCACGCCCTCTGCTTCACTTACATGGTACCGAGTAAAAGATATATCTTGTCTTTATCTACTATAATGTAGAACATTTCAGTAGTTTTGTCGTGAAGTAGGAATATCTTCATAATTCACTAACTTATGTAAACCTTTATATTCAATTTTAAATCTCGTTAAAAAACATTTTTTACTTTAAACCTAATATTATCTACTATATATATAAATAACATCAAAAACAACAACAAACATGTATAAAAACGGGAGACCATCGAAGCGGGGCAGGGCTCAAACGGTCGGTGGCTAGGGCTGCAGAGAGAGGAACCTCCGCACAATGCGTGCCGAGTCCAGGAGCGCCACCGCGTGTATCTGACCCTTGATCCAGCTGCCTAGCGAGAGCCTCTTAAGGTATTGGTCAAAGCTCTTCGCTATCAGACCATTCACTGAAACGACTATCAGAACGATAATTGTTGAGTCGACACATAGCACACATAGCGGTAATCTTGTGGGCCAAGTCAAGGTACTTGATAAGCTTGTCCTTCTCAGCCTTCACGAGGTTAGCGTCGTGTGGGATGGTGATGTTAACAAGTATCTCCCAGCGTTTCGACCGTTCTACCAGCACGATATCAGTTTTATTCGCTAGAATAGTCCTGTCCGTGATGATAGAGCGGTCCTAATAAAGCGTAGCACGACCATTTTCGAGAAACAGTACCGGCGCTTACTTTTAGTACGGAACCTTTGAATGAACAAGATCGGATAGTAGAGCAAGCTGCTGATGGATCATCCTTGCTACTTAGTTGTGTCTGTGCAAGTATTCAGTGTTAGCGAGGTGCGTACAACCCGAAAGAATATGCCTGAGGGATTCCCTGGGACGATGACAAGCTCTGCATATGTCAACGGTTCCATCCTTCATGGATATACTTTCGGTAGTTGTTTGTCTTTATTACTTCATCCATAATCGCACAGACAAAACCTTCAGTTTCCCCAAAGAGGTCACCGAAACGTAGCCAGTATCATTATTATTATTAATATTATAAAGCCCTGTGTACAGCCTTTGGACGGCCTAAAAACTCCAATACTAGAGTTGGCTCATACGAATAAGAAGAACCTTTATTGTATTAAATAAGTAAATACCAGATATTCGTAGAAAAATATACATAGTAGGGCTGTTCTCACAGTTCAAAAAACCTACACGAATTTTCACACTAGCCATCGTAGTAAAACACACGCGGTACAAAAACAATATCGCTTTTCTATCGATACAGAAACGATTAGGCAAAAGCTGTTATTTTTTCAAAATATCAGGCTTATTTGGGTCGGATACAAAACGACGAAATCGGTCCAGAACATTTCGATTTCGAAACCCAAAAATAGTCTGTGTCAGTTCTCAAGACTTGTCTGACCTTCAGTCGATACAGTGGATTGGCAGACAGTTAATATCAAGACAACCTTAGACCATCTACCAAATTGGAATAGATCGAGATACCAAAATAGAGATTTTAGTATATTATTTGATCTAATAATTAATTTCTTTATGTGAATAGAACAGGGCGCAATGGCAATCATTTTGTTTTTTTGTCATGTTGTCAGCCTAGATTTGAAAATGGTATGGCTGAGTACATCCATGATGCTGTCAGGGAGTCCATTGTATATAATAAATTGGTTATAGCGTTAATTTTACTTCCTTTATTATTAAAAAAGAAATAATTGTAATTAATTAATTGGATATATTTATCACAAAATGTGTTTGGAGCTTGTATGATCATCATTTAAGACTTGTGCTGTAGGTACTTACTTACCTAGCCACAGATTATTACACAACATTATCTAGGTACGTACGTCGCTTTGAAGTTAGGTGCTAGTGTTGTTGTCGGTGTTGATGTTGCTATTATTATTGTCGTTTTTGTTTGAAATATTTAACAAGTCTAAAGCTTGAATTTGTAAAAAAAATCTTGATAGAATTCTCCAAAGTATTATTCAATTATATTTTCATATTCCCAAAGTAAGCAGAGCATGACTTATATGTAGGTAAATACATTTTTTTTAAATGTCAAACATAGATACTATTATTATTCATAGAAAACACTTAGACCCGAGACAAATATTTACAGATTAGGAAACGAAACCACAACCATTTGCGTCTCAGGTGGGCCTTTGCCCACAGCGCCACGGAGTTCGTCAAAATATACCTATAAATATCTAGACCTATGTTAGCATCACTTCCCTGCTTCGCACATACATCCAAAGTCACATGTGCGGAACCACAAAAACGTCCATTAGGGCACAGATGGGTGCAGTTAGGCATCGGCCTAATCGTTGCGCAACTCCACTTTTTGCCAGCGAGTTTTGTGGATGGAGCAATTAGATTGGCCCTATAATCATCTACATAAATACTAAGTAACGGGTGCCACTTAGCGTTAGCTCCTAATACGGGAAACTTTCCGGACGTGAAAATACCTTTTCCACATAAATGTTATTTCAAATTTTTTCGATGTTTTTCAAGTTTTCCATGTTGTGAGTGGCCCGCCGGCCGGTGGAGTGACGATTTGCGAAAGGCTGCTGGTAGAAGCTGGATGCGTCGAGCTCAGAACAGGGTGCAATGGCGCTCATTATTCTTTATTTACATTAATTAATTTCACAATAATCTGATGTACTCAAAAGATTTGTATACTGAACCAAAAATTGTCTGGAAGAGATCGCTTTTAGCGATAAGACCGCCAATTGTACCATTTTTAAATGTAAATTGCGAACTGTATTTTTTTTACGGTGAACAATAAAGAATTTATCTATCTATCTGAACAATATCTGAAGAAACAAAGTCCTGATAGAGTCGTTTTGAATACTCAGTAGACATAAATATAGACGAACGTTATTAACTTAGTTATTTAATTATTTATTAAATAAGTAGTATTAAATTAATTTATTAAATAAGTGTAGTTTCTATTCTATTCCTCAGAATCACACGGTAACAATGTGTTTAGAAAACATTCACGTCATCACCCAATTTAGGTAGCGCTCATGGCGTGGCTTACTTACATGTTCATAATAATTTGGAGATGTGAGACACTATTCCTAACGTTTCAATTTGAAAACATTTTGTCAAAACAACTTTCAATACATCATAAAGGCAACCAAGCCGGCTTTTGGACCATGGGATGTATTGTAAGCATTTTGAGCTGTAACATTACATCCTGCGATTGCTATTCACACTGTAAGGTGTATGCATAGAAACTTTTTTCTGTTTTTTCAAACAAAAATTCAAAACACGTGATCTGCGGGGTGATTGGCTAACTCTGTCGCAATCAGAAATGATTGACACCGATCCTGTTTTAACAAACTATGACAGTTTGTCAATTGACGTTCATTGAATTTCGACGGATGAAATGTCAAAGTTTGTAAAAATAGGATCGGTGTCAATCATTTCTGTTTGCATGAGCCGTTAGCCGATCCCCCAAATACAAATAACATATGGGCTGTGTCCGGGGACGTAGTCGCTATTTTTCTTGAACATGTTAATATGTTTTCGGACATACATTAATTTTTCATATATATATTGGCACGGCACTGTTATAACATTTATTTCTTTAAACTTAGTTCTAAGTGATTCTCTGGGGCCCATATTATAAATTGCACGAACAGCCCTCTTCTGCAACACAAATATGGTGTTGATATCTGCAGCATTCCCCCACAACAAAATGCCGTACGACATAATGCTATGGAAGTAGCTGAAATAAACTAGTCTAGCCGTTTCTACGTCAGTAAGTTGACGGATTCTTTTGACTGCGTATGCTGCAGAACTGAGTCTGTTCGACAACCCATCTATGTGAGCGCCCCATTGAAGCTTATTATCTAAAGTTATGCCTAAAAATACAGTACTGTCCACAAGATTTAGATCTTCATCTTTTATTTTAATGTTAGGTTTAACTTGTTTAACATTTGGTAATATAAATCTCATACATTTTGTTTTAGTCTCGTTCAGTAATAAATTATTTACATCAAACCAGTTGACAACTTTCGCTATTGCATTGTTCACGTCGTCAAAATTGGTCTGCCGTCGCTTTAATTTAAATAAAAGTGACATGTCATCCGCAAACAATACAATTTCGTGGTTGTCTCTCACAAGTTGAGGTAGGTCGTTGATGTAAATTAAAAATAAAAATGGTCCAAGTATTGACCCTTGCGGAACACCCATCTTTACTACAGATCCCGGAAAACATTTTCCATTTACGTCTACTTTCTGTATTCTGTCAGATAGGTAAGAAGTGAGAAGGGCTAAAGCCATACCCCTGACGCCATAGTGATCTAGTTTCCTGATTAATGTTTCATGGTGTACGCAGTCAAATGCCTTAGACAAATCACAAAAGATGCCTAAAGCATCATGTGAGTCCTCCCAGGCATCGTAGATATGCGATACCAACTCAACACCGGCATCAGTTGTTGATCTGCCCCGCGTAAATCCGAATTGTTTGACATCTAGTAAGTTGTTAAAGTTAAAATGGCTTTGCAGTTGACTGAGAATAAGCTTTTAAAAATTTTACTAAATGTTGGCAGTACTGATATCGGTCTAAAGTAAGTAGGGTCAGAACTACTACCGGATTTAAATAAAGGTGTTATTTTACTATGTTTCATTAAATCAGGAAACTCACCACAGTCAATACATTCGTTAAATATAAACGCTAGTTCTGGTGCGACAATGTCAATCAACGATGTTACAACGCTAACAGAAATGCCCCAGAGATCCGTAGTTTTTTTGACATTTATCAGTTTGAATGTTTTAATAATATCATTACTGTTTACATATTTAAAATAAAACGGTATTTCACATTTTGGTACATTTTTATTTAGTAATGAATCCGCAATTATAGGAGAAGAGTTTAAGGATCTTGTGGTAGAAACTGGAATGTCTGTAAAAAAGGATTCGAATGCTTTGGCAACATCACCATCTTGTTTGATGATGGTATTACCAATATTTAATTTATACTCTTTAATGTCATGTTTGACTTTTCCAGTCTCACTGTTTATTATTTTCCAAGTGGTTTTAATTTTATTACTACTGCTTCTAATTTTTGAACTGATATAATTAGACTTAGCCGCGCGACATACATTTTAAAAAATTTTTGAGTAATTTTTAACTTTATCTTTAAACTCTTCACTAAAATTATACTGTTTTTCACTGTAAAGCTCATACATTCTTTGTCTGCTTATGTGAATTCCTACTGTTGCCCACTGACAGAATGTAGGACTGTCAGAGACCATGATCGATTTAGGTTTAAATATTGAGCTAAATTCTTTGATAAAATTATTAAAAAAAGAATTAAATAAATAATTTGTATTATTATTTTGATATGATTGAAAAGGGTGATCTATTTAACAAATTAGATTTTAATTTTTCTAATCGATGCACAGTCACTGGTACAAAAGTTATTTGCCGTTTTACATTTTTCTTTATTTGATTTTCTATTTTGATTAACTGACCAAGGTGGTCTGATTTTATGTTACTAATTACATTTTTACTTAGTATATTAACATTTGAATTTGTAAAAATATTGTCTATGCATTTGGCTGAAGTGTCAGTAATTCTATTTGGCTCCATAAAGAGAGGTTTTAGATTATATGATTTGAATAAACTAGTAATTTTAGTACTTAATGAATAAACTTCTGGAAAATTTATATTGAAGTCTCCGCATGTTATAATATTTTTGTTTGTTTTAGATATTTTGAACAATATTTCATCCATGACCTTTTCAAAAATATCATATGAGGCGGATGGTGGGCTGTACGCACTTATAACAATGAAACGCTCCAACTCTACGCATGCTATTTCAATTTGGCTTTCAACAGACAAGTGGACAATGTCCTTACGTTCTTTAAATTGGATTTGTTTATTTAAAATTATTAATGAGCCGCCTCTTATAGCATGCGTTCTACAAAAAGAACTACCAACTTGGTGGTTACTGAAATTGAACATGAGCTCGTAGCTTTTTAGCCAATGTTCTGTAATACAGATGATGTCTATATTATCAGAGTTCATGAACAATTCTAATTCTAATAATTTGCAACTCAATCCTTGAATATTTTGATGCACCAAGTTAGTATGATTTACAGTTCTGTTTATTTGATTTATTTTACAATGTTTATTAAACTTATTTGAATTGATAATGCTAGAGGCTCCCTCTATTGTCTGATCTAGTAATTTAAATGACTTGGAACAAATTCCAATCTCTCTTTTTGTAAGTCAGAACAGTGCTCAATAAAAGCAGCCTTTTTAGCCAAGTTCTTGGCTTAAAAGGCTTATATAATATTTTAAATGCGAAAGTTTGTGAATATGGATGTATGTATGGATGAATGGATGAATGTTTTTTCCTCGTTACGTGCTTAGCGTGTCTTAACGTTTTTGACTAAATTTAGAGCAAATTGGTATGCATTCAATCCTACTAATATTATAAATGCAAAATCTGTGAGTCCATACTCACAGATTTTACATCCAAATCCGTTCAGTAGTTTTTATGTGAAAGAGTAACAAACATTAATCCATTCATCCATACATCCATACTAACAAACTTTTCCATTTATAATATTAGTAGGAAGCAAGATATTAGTAGGATAATCAATACCCGTCTTAAAGTTGGCCAAGGAAAGAATACAATACGTACCACGTCTGCAAACATTCATATGTCTAGCTAACGCATACATATTCACAAGACAGGAGGGACAAAGCTAAAAACTTCGTAACGACCCCCCTGGGCCACACCGTAATAGCCCAGGTGGGACATCGCAATTTGCTCAAATTTTATTGGACTTAAACATTGTTGCCGAATACCCGACTGGAATAGGTTTTATTATCTGTGGGTGGTGTGCTCATGACTTATTGCTGTGCTTCCTCGCTTGGGACGTGGTTTTAATTAAAGTCATACGGAGTGCGGTTTTAAGGTGTGTGAAATAAACATTTTTAACTTTACGGTAGAGCTTTTATACGGGGTCCCCTTTTGAATGAAATAAATACACGTGATTATTATGTCAAGTCAAAATATTCGTGCTTCGGCCTGTGTTGTCGAAAGCCTTCGGGCGGCCTAAAAACTCTAACACCACATTTGGCCACTGCTCATACGAATAAAACGAGGCTGGACATACCTTTGTAGTATACAGGTTGTAAAAATAATACTACGGAAAACAAGGAGGTTGTAATCAGACCATGATTCTGAACATATTTAGCAAAAAAAAGCATTTTTTTTACTTACCTACGCCATTTTATTATTTTTCTAGTTACATATGCACAGTAAAACATAATGACATCATATCTACCTTGCTATTCTGTATAAAAAAGCAAAAACAAATGAAAAAAAAAGAGTGTGCGGGCCCGCCCGCACGCACAGTTATGAAATCTTGAAACATTGTTTTCTCTGGTAATAATTTACTTTCAGACAGCAGATTTTTTATTTGGCTGTGCTTTGGTGTGCGGTACCACCATCTTTTGTTTTCGGTAGACGTCTTTTTACACCCGATACATGGCATACACCCTCAAAATAGGTTCTCTAGAATTGCCCTCTAGGGCCGACTAAACCACCGAAACAATTGCACTCGCAAGGTTAGGTTTTCGAGCATTGCTTTCAGTACCTATCTATACGATACTTTCGCAACTCCGTTCGCTAGTGGGATAAAGATCGAGTTTGCACTACAATCACAAAGCCATTACACAGATCTCGAGCACGTGCGTGTGTGTGACTCGTAAATTGTGCCGTTTAGCGGCGGTTTCGGACGTCTCGACCCGCTGGACGTCCCTCGAGAGGTCGAATTGCCACTTCCTCGCCGGATGCTTGACCGTTTGTAGCTAGTAAATGCGCGACGAAGTTTTGAAACTTCACCTAATAAAAAGAAGAGACATTAAAATCAGCAGTAGATTTCTTTGGCTCATCCAGGAAACCACCATTATATAAAAGAAACACCATTATCAGCAGTAGAGCTTGTGAATGACTCATCCGGGGAAGTGCCTGTTTCTGCAGTGAAGCAGCATTTGCAGAGTTTCGGTTTGAAGGGTGTCTGAATATTATAAATGCGACTGTTTGTGATAAAATATAAAAAAGTTCATAAGCATAAATCATACTTTTAATAGGATATCAATTACAGATTGTAGTTGCTTATGGCGATATACATTTTAAGAAAAGAACCGTCATTTTCGTGGCTTACTAAGAAATGACTGAATCCACCGAAATACTCGGTCTGAGTTTTATGGCCCTTTGAAATATTTGCGTCCGATGTTTGGGATGCAGGTCAAGTTCTCTGGGACAGTACAGGAACATAAGCACTTATTTTTCTTCGTGTGAGCAAGTGACTAACTGTCGTTGGAGTTCTTAGGCTATCTAAATGCCACAGAGATGCCATAACGACTAAATAAGTAACAGATCACTCTGTTATTCTATATGCGAAAGAAATTTCGTGTGTGTGTGTGTGTGTGTGTGTGTGTGTGTGTGTGTGTGTGTGTGCCTGTGTTTTTACTCAACTCCGTAATCGTTTTGAATGAAACTTTGAATGTAGTTAGTTTGTGACCTTGATTAACACAAGATTTATCATACACACTTTATCCAGGTACCAAGTAAGCATATTTCTAAAACTACTTGCTTTCGCGGCTTCTGAAGCTAGTTGCTAGTTGCTAAAAGCTGGTATTAAAAACCGTTTTCAGCAACACTTTTCGCTATCTTGTTGAACTTTATGTTCCTTGTAGATTAAAAAAAATGTTTTTGAGATGTTTAAATTTGCCGTTGGTCTTAATTACAATCGTGGTATTCATATGCTAAACTGTACTAATAATTAACCATTCTAATAACGAGCCGTACCAATTATATGCCACTGTGACTGCTGACTTCTCGCCATGTAAGAGGTGGGCAGTCTGTGCTGCAATTAGACAGTTTAATGCAGTTACTGTCACTATGTTCCAGGAATTTCTATATGGGAGTGCGCTCTTTGAACAATAACAGCTTGCACACATTGGACGACAAACGTCAGCGATTAGACGCTACGACAAGCTGCGGGGGACAATTTTCATACATTTTGTTCAAAGCTCCGCACACACGGCGACAATCGCCACAGCAATATATGACAGACGCTCGCGACTAAGCGCGACGACAAAGCGTCGTGTTTGCGAGGTCTGTTATCGGTGCTTAATGTTATAATTAACCCGAGACAAATATTGCAGTTCATACAAACATTTGCCTTGTGGCTCGAATCAAACTCGCAATTTTGCGTCTCAGGTGAAACTTCACCCATGAAAATCATTCATTCAATAAAGATGTTGTGTCTCATGGCAGATTTTTGTTCAAAGCGCGCATTTCCTTGTAAAGTCAAAGTCAAAGTTCTGTATTTCGTTCATGTGTACAAAGAGTTCTAAATAGTTATGTGCCGTAGTACTTGTAAATAGTATTTCCATGGCTGTGTATACATAATCTCAAAAAAATTATGCTTAAACAAAATATTCAGAACCATCAAATTCATGTGGGTTAAGCAAAACTAGCAATGTGCTAGCAAGCATTACGCAAAAACTAAAAACCAAGGTTTTATTTCCCGCAAAAAATGCGAATACAATTTAACGAAACGTCACGTAAAAATTGTCCTGTTACGTAAAAGTCCTCGTTATTTTCGCAAAAATAAAAGCCGTTTTTCCCGGTGCATGTTTACGTGGAGTGATGGGAGATAGTGGCGGTATTAAAACGTGACGGACGCGGTAATGTGGCTGAGGCATTATATAGTAGGGATGTACTTTTACATGTAGCCTATGAGTCGTGTTGGTCTGTGATGTTTTTGAACCAAGATTTTAGCGCTCAAAATTCCTTCTCAGTCGGAAATTGAACCTGCATCCCGTGTCCTGATATCAATGAAGAGGTCGTTCGTTCAAGTTTCGCCCTAGTCGAAATTTTTGGAATATTATAAAATCTTAGAAGTTCTCGTATGTCAGAGGGTTATTATTATTTAGTAAAAGAAATTAATTTTATCTTTCTTTCACACGTTGTAAGTAAAGGTTGTACCATTCATAGGGTCATCCACATCCACATCAGCCTATATCAGTCCACTGCTGGACATAGGCCTCCCCTAATAAAGGGGGATATACTCATAATTCCCACGCTGGGCATGCGGGTTGGGGATCGCAGGGCACAGGGTCATACATTATTTTTATTTCTCTTTCTATTCTACCAGGTGTTAGTAAGACCATGGTAGCCTGTGGAATGTTGGCCAACCTCCGAATTTGAGATCATGGGTTCACATCTGGTCCGAGGAGCAATTAATTTCTGGTTGGAATTTATATGTGCATAACCACCATAATCCTCAATAGAGAGGAGTGGAAGGATAGAAAAGAGGCCTTTGCCCTGCAGTGGGACAACTCAGGCTTATAATAATAATAAATACATAAATAATAATAACCACGTGCTCTAACGGTGAAAGAAAACACCACTTTAACTAGTATTGACCAACATCGGATTTTAGTAAACCTTTGTTTTTATTTGTTTTACATTGGTTTTTTTCTCCTTTCATTCCTTCTTAATTCCTTTTTTCTTTGGTTTCCTTTCCTTTGCTGGTTTTTTACGATGTTTGAACGGGTAATGCGCGTGAAATTTACATAATGAAAAAAACAATTGGTGCAGGCTCACGAACGAATGAACCGACGAGTTCCGAATCGGAAAAAAGTAAGGATACATCTTACTAGGCTATCAGAGCCCTAACGACCTTTTTCCCTAAATATATCACTAAATGGCACGGCAGAAACTATTTGGAAAACTTTTTCGAGTTGAGCCAAGACTAACATAAGCAGAGGCTTGAATTCTTTACCACAACTTCTAATAATAATAAATAATGCTGAACTATCACACAGCATCTTAAAGTACCAAACTAAAGTAGAGTTTGTAATATGGGAACCACATAACTTAAATACTACAATCATTGAGATATTATATGTTCTAGAGCACGCTGTCAATTGCGCCAACTTTGAACACTTTTCAAGCGACATAAGGTCTTAATTTAAGGTGAAATTTGGCATTTTGAAGTTTATTTATGTCAAATACGTTTGGACGATTTTTCCAAGTTGAAGACTATAGTAGTCGCATATAATATCTCGATGACTACATTGTAATTTTTTTTAGTAAATACAACATATTATACTCGTCCCGAAACAAATATTTGTTAAATATTTTGGCACAGCTCTATCCCAACATGACACAAACACGGAAATACGTCACGAGTTTCTGTGACGATGTGACGGACAGACTATTTGCCCTTCCCACGTTTATGAAGACCTAATGGACATGCCGCTGTATGTTGGCACTTGTTTTATGGAATTAAACTTTGCCACGATGGTTTCATGCGCATTTGACAGTCACCTGCCTCAGTGTTGTGTTGAGAATACGGGCCCTGATTCTCAGGCACAGATATTAATGTCACGTTAGATATACACGCGAAAACAGTCAATTTTCCATACAGGTTTGAGCATTGATATATACTGTTACTATTTACCGCAATGGGTTTGAGAGTTCTAGCCACAAATGTGATATTTTTTTTCATTTATAATGGGCCAGCTTTTGACCTCGAGTCTTGCATAATAATTATATTGGATCACGAATATCAGGGCCCCAGGCGGCGTCTTGTCCATGCAAACGTATTCCCAGATGTCCTCCCTCAAATTTGAGACTTGCGGAACGATAATTGACTTTTTCTCGCAGCAGGAATCAAACCCACAATCTGCGAGACTGGCTCTCGCCCACTGCACCACAGAGGTCGTTAAATGATTCTTACTTTCTTAAAAACAACCTCACCTATACAAACTGAACTTTACTCAAACGCCTGACGTCTTCAAACGTTAAAGGGTAACCGTGTTCATAAGTTATACACAACTTAAACCCCCATTACTCAAAGTAAATAGCACTGTCCAGTTGCCCGTTTCCTGCCTCAAACAGATTACATCAGCGCAAACGTGTTTAATCCCAGACACAAATAGAATGTATGCAGAAGGTCTATTAACCTTCTGCGTCTTCGTAACAAGCTCGTTGTTATTTTGATGGTTTATTTGTCAACCTCTGTGGCGCTGTATGGTGGTCGGCCCGGGTGGTCGATAGTATATTAATTAATTAAATTATTAGGTAGGGACAAATATTTTAGACTTAAACATTATTGTTATAATGGTAAATGAATTTAACTTTAATTAAGACTATAAAAAATCCAATTACATTAATTAAACGTGCATTCGTCATAAAAAGTAAGATATAAATAAGAATAGTTGTAAAAATCAAATAAAATCAAAGGTCACATATAAAAATTAAAAATATATAAAGATTATGGTAATATATATTAGAATTATTTATGTAAAAAATTAATAATTATTTCTTACCCATCATATGGTTACTAAATCAGTCATTGTGGCTTTTATACAAGCTCTGTTTGGTTTTGGGCAACAATTATGGTGTGTCAGAGTCATCATCATCATCATCATCATCATCATCATCATCATCATCATCATCGTCGTCGTCAGCCTATAGCGGTCCACTACTGGACAGAGGCCTCCCCTAATGAGCTTCATTGCGCCCTGTCCTCAGCTCGATGCAAAAGACTGCTGTTACCAGCAGCCTTTCGCAGATCGTCACTGCACCTGGCTGGAAGGCGTCCTAAACTACATTTGTTGAGCCGCGGTCTCCACTCAAGAACTCGTTTACACCAACGGTTATCGGTTTTTCAGCAGATATGGCCAGCCCACTGCCACTTTAGCTTGCTAATTCTCTGAGCTATGTCGCATAGTCTTGTTGCGGATTCTATCCTTCAGAAATATTCAAACCATGGCATGGTGTTATAGTGACCAGCAATTTTATAATAGTCAACTCAGTAAAAAATTCTGTAATACAGAAAATCTAAATATTTACATAATTTTACATGAAAATCTATGACATTTTAAAAATTTCAGATTTTTTACCAAACCCAGAGTACTACTTACCAAAACATTTATTCTGCTTTTCTACTCCATTAAACCAAAGAAATTATGTTATTTCTCAGAAAGCTATTTCTAGTGGACGATACGTTACGCTACAGTGGCGCTCTCTGGCTTAACACGTCTTTGTAACGAGTTCTAAAGTTGAATAAAATGAAACGGTCACCGGTGATACACACTGCATATTTGCTTATGTAACATAACACCCAACAATCATATAGGAAGGAAATTAGCTTCCGAAAAATAAGCTTTATAATAAGATTGAATTAAAAAGCACGCCTAGATATATGATACTATTTTTTTATTAACCTGCCTCGTACCACTGTTGTCAAAGGTCTCCCCCAAATTCCGCCAACCATCTCCATCCTTTGAGGTATACCACTATCCTCTGTCGAAGGCTTCGAGTTCGTCCCGCCAACGCTTTCTTGGCCGACCACGGCCACGCCTTCCATTCGGCTGCCAGGATGTTATGACATTCGCCCATCTGTCTGGAATATATCTAAATATATTGTGCAATAAAGTATAAATAAATAGCTTAGACCATTCATTGCTACTCTTCTGTACTCTTTGTTTCGGGAACCACCAGTACGGTATATACCTATCACAATACAAAAATATTTTTGCAAACCATGCAAACTTGGCTTGCAGCGGGAATCGATGGTGTGTAAGGGATTTTATTTGCACCCTCGGAGCCCAAACTAGCCTCCGCTGCTCGTGATACACCTTGCTAACTGATAAGCGGAACTTTGGTAACCGGCTGATTGCGGCATAGCGCAGCCTACTAGCGGCACATCTACATCCCTGCAGGGCTGGTCGAGGGCGGGTTGCAGCCACCGACAGCAGTGCGAGAAGTTGTACCCTGCATACCAGGCATACAATTCCCACGGGCATATACTCACCCCCATTTAATTAAGACCTTTTTCCCGCAGTGAACTGATATAGGCTGGTGTTGTGTTTTTGGCAATCGAATCCCCAGCATCTCAGCTATTCGCCCATAATGCCAATGAATCAAAATGCTATTTTGGCCGCAAATACGACAATGGACATTTACATCAGCTATTTTTTCTTTGCTTAATTTTCCTTTTGACATCATAATTTCTGGACCTCATGTGTATAATGTTTGCTTTTTTTGATCTTTTACAGCCAATCAATTAAATTAGTAATATTGTTTAGGTTACCTTTTGACAATGCTGTACAGCACCATCAATATTTTGAGAATTGTTTTATACTTTCATGTACATTAATATTTTTATGATATACTCTAAAAATTGGTTTATATACAGTAAAAAAAAACAATTAAAAATTGTTTATATCGTAACCATCCTAGTACCTAGTTTGGAAAGAATCTGTCATCCTGTAACACTGCTAACTGTAGCTACCACAGGAAGCAGAGATCTAACTTTATTTTGTACCCGGTTTTCTTTGAAAATATTTTAATTTTTTGTTGTATGATTTATGTATTTGTATTTTTATTTGTATGATTCAAAATTGTCTTGCCTGATTTTCTTATTATATTTTTAAATACAATAAGTATACTACATAACTTTTGACGAAATCCAGTGTAACATTTAGTATCTATTGTGGAAATAAATGAACTAGGAAATGTGAACTAATCTTTAATGATAGTACTTAAGTTTGAATTACAAAAATTGTAAGTGATTCTTCACACCTCTGTGTAACAAACGAACAATATTGTAGATTTTGCCGAATGGTACCAACTTTGAACTTTTTCAAGGATTATTGGTTCTTTCTGGTAAATCGCCTTTAGCTTTTAGTCTAGCGTGGCTATTTATTTCTACAGTTTCTGTAGAATAACCGCTATTTTAATATTGCAAGAATGGACTCGTGTTAAAGTTTGAATTTAGTCATCGTACCTCTTTTACAAAAGAGATAAAAGATATCTTAGCCATGGCAAAATAAAGCGCTTAAATATATGTAGGTATATTTCGGGAACGTTTGACACGACAAAGATATAAAATTTTATCAATGCGTAGTACCGCACTAGAAAAAATGTTACAGAAAGACGCTACATACATTATTATTTAATTTTGTGGCTATAATATCACTGCGGCCAGGGAAGCATTTGAGCGACATTTCTACGCTACGCTACATACCCATTTAAGAAGCTTCATTCGACATATATCGTTGATATTTTTGTGCCCTTGTTTCGAGTTGTTAATGATCAATTTTATCGAAAATTTACTTAGAAAGAGAACAATAGCTTCGGCCAGCAGAATTACTTGAGTATTTACCCTTAGAAGAATCTTCTTAAGAAACTCTACTACTTCAATAATAGCGAAGCCGCGGCCAAAAGCTGGTAAGTAAATATTTAAAGATGAGTGATGTTCTTAGACGAGTCTTGGTGTTAAAAGAGTATTGAACCACCTTTGTAAACTGTAGTTTAATTAATATTCCTAAAATGAAGAAAAAAATATCTACTTAATTATTTAGAAAAGTTTTACTCACAAAAGCATATTTAACAGAGCCATCGACCCTGTATTCACCTTAAGACACGAAATGCTAAAAGTATTCTTTGAATGTAAAGCCTTCAGAATCTTTGTAAGACAAAGGGAATTTAATAAGGTTTCTTACCAAGGCTTTCACGCTAAAGTTATTTTAAGGAAAGTTATTAAAACTAGTTGAGTGCATGTGTATGAGTACCTACTTATAGACTTAAGTAGAGAGAAAGACTAGACTAAACTAGTTATAGCATTACGTCTGCCAGACATGTGTATTTTATTTTTGAAAAACATTGTAATATTTAATAATGAGTTTAGGACATGGTGCAATGACGCTCATTAGGGGAGGCCTATGTCCAGCAGTGGACTGATATAGGATGATGATGATGATGATGATGTAATTTTACCGTGATTTGCGCTCGTGACGTGGCTTGCTTCGGTATTTTTAAAAGATCACATTGGTTAAGCAACGCTCCGTTCGGTCACTACTTCGATGGGTGACCGCAGTAGCATTTAGATTTGAGTGCTTCCGTGCTTCGGAACGTGAACGGATCTAGCTCAGAAAATTAGCACGCTGAAGTGGCAGTGGGTTGGCCATATCTGCCGAACAACCTATAAATGTTGGAGCAAACGAGTTCTTGCGTGGAGACCGCGGCTTAACAAACGAAGGGTAGGATGCCCTCCGGCCAGGTGGAGTGACGATCTGTCCAAGACTGCTGGTAGAAGCTGGATGCGTTGAGCTCAGGACAGAGTGCAATGGCGCTCATTAGGAGAGGCGTATGTCCAGCAGTGCTGCTATAGACTGATGATGATGATGATGATGATGATGATGATGATAGAAAGCTACGCCACGAGCACTTCATTGGCTCAGGCACTAATTTTGCATTTACGCCATGAAGTAGTGCCTCTGATATTCCTACTTTGAGTTTGCTTGATGTAAACACACGACTTATTGGAAGACTTTGCTTGTTTTTAAGTAGGGTCAGTAAAACCAGGTAAAAAATATACGCATTAACAATGTTACTATTATTATTGTTGTTTAATTCTCTGTTACTTTAATAATTGTAAACTCATTATAAAATAGGTACAGTTTATATAACATTTTCCAAGACATAGTCAACTATATGACATTAGTTATTTAACATATACATTGTTGTTATCAAAATTATATAAGGTAAGAAGTTGTTTCAGTATAGTCATGCCTACTAATCTTTCGCATTCATCCTACTCAGGTAGTAAAAGTTTGCCAATTTATGTCAATTGTTATTTGTATGCGGAACTCATGTAACGGCTTACTCCAATATTCTTAGTAAAATTTTAATTAGCATGTTGACTGCTGCGGATTTCAGACATGACTCCAAAATTTTATTCCCGATTCCCGAATGGAAAAGGGCCGGGAAAAATGAAACCTTAAGCTATACCCTCCACATTTATATGAGATAATATAGAAGGAAGAAGAAAGGTAGCACAGGTTTCCCTTCTGATAGTGTTTATGTAAGTATCAGACAAAATATGTCACTAGTGTGTTACTGATATTTTAGTGCGAGCTTACTCGTAGCTATATCTACGGTCGTAGCACAAGTGTAGCAACTTGCTACGTAATTTGTGAATAGCGTAGCATGTTGGTGCGTGAAGATTGGATACCGTAGCAAGTTGCTACATAAATAGTGTTGTAGCAAAGTTGACAACCTTGATGGCGCACCGGGCTTGTGAGCCAGCTGAGATTCGAGACGTTACGGGTTCGATTCCCGCTGCGGGAAAATAATAATAGTAATAGTTAGTTATTGCAATCATTATGTTACATAGTCAGATCTTGATCCACAGATGCTGGTGTATAATGATGTACTCAACTTTCCTGATATCCACAGTACACAACACATAGACATTAGAGAAGCATGATGTTATTTCTGTTTTCTCAAACATTAAGCAGTCGTAGCTTTGATATAAAAAAATCGAGCTTAAATCTAGTCTGTGTTCTGCTGACGGTACACGTGTAACATGAGCCTGATGTTCTTGATTACTCAGACAAAGTTTCTCTTGTAAAGATTTTCAAATCAAGCTCTTTACTTTGATGAATGCCTTGTCATGATAACATCTAACCTTAATCAGCTTTTTGTTATCACCTACATTTATTTACATTAGATCAACAATCGCTATCGGTAGTGAAAAGGGTGAAAGAATAGTAATCAAGGCATCATCATTAATCATTAAGAGTCATTTTTTTCAGATAAGCGGAATTCTATATCAATACTGCGCGACGGCAAATAGTACCCATATTTGATTTTTTATGTGAAACATATTTATAGAGCTATTCTCGGAGTATCTCTGCGTAATAGAATTCAAAATGAAGAAATCTGTAAGGGAACCAGGGTAACCGACATTGCTTTCAGAATCAGCAAGTTGAAGTGGCAATGGGCAGGCCATATAGCCCATTTAACCGCGTTGGGGAATAAATGTTCTCGAATGGCGACCGCAATCTGGAAGACGAAGTGTGGGGAGACCCCCCCCACCAGATGGACCGACGACATCACCAAGATTGCAGGTAATCGGTGGATGGAGAGGGCTCAAGATCGTTCTTCGTGGAATTCCTTGAGGAAGACCTATGTTCAGTAGACTTCTATAGGTTGTCGTTGATGGTGATGATAAATGTGAAACATCTAATGTGGCGGATCACACCAGCTGTTGGCGTGGTGACGCGAGCGAGGCTCCAGAGACTCTCGTGCATATTTCTCTACAAAATATTTTTGGTGTTTAAGATGTTTAACGACGGCAATTTTTTTTATCAACCTTTACTATTTCACTACTGAGCTAAGGTCTCAAATTATATTTTTTGCGTGAAATTTTTCTTTATTATTTATATGATAAGATAAATGGAAAAATATTATTTTTCTGCGGACCAATTTCACAAATTCCAAGACTAGTCTGATAAAAAACTCAACTTTTTCACCAAATTTCACACCAGACGATAAAAAACTTCTCTCCTAATCACCCTCGAATCAGACGAGTTAGGATAAATGGGAGTACGAACTAGTGAGACTAATTCCTAAAGATTTGAGATACGAACGCCTGTCTCGCGGTTACAAGAATTTATTATATGTATGAAAGAAAGAAAGTAAAAGTTATATAAATTGATCTGGGTTCTGTATAAATGTTTTTTTTTGTAATTACTCAGTTATTGTAATTTGGAGTAAGTAGGGATCTTATCGAAAGGCTCATTTGGTTTAAGCACAACCTACCATACCTTTTGCTGCCGTTAAACTACCTCTCTCTCTCACCCTCAAACACACTATCTCACGCAAACACCTACACTGTCATACATGAGAGATTTATAAAGTATCGAATACTTTCTTTAAATGTTTTTATACCTCGTTTTTTACGAAATTTGTTATATTTATAGTGTACAATAGTTTTTCATAGTAACCACAAAAATGGCTATGGGAGAGCAGGGCTTGCTGGCAAAAATACTCTTTCCAACCTTGTTCGTAATAATTGGCTTTTGAATTTACAAAATTTTAATTTTAGTTGACTATACCAAGCACCGTTGTATTAATGGTCACTCATACGAAGAAGGAAGGAACCGTTGTATTTAGGTTTGTACAACATTTTCTACCTCAAGTTGATGGGCGCAGAGCGAAGCATCGTAAGGCACTTTCAACTAAATTATTCTACAATCCAATTATGCATCGTAGCCATCATTTATTTTTATTATGGTGATGGTAAGCATTTAGTATCAGGTGATCCATTTGCATACTCCATCTGTTAGTACCTATCTACAGAACCCCAAAATGAGGTCATTTCTCTAATGTCTTCTAGAGGATTAATTTTGAAAGGCCCAACGTGATGTTCACTTAGCTGCTAATATTTTATTCTCATTTCACTTAGTATAAGAATGAGATCTCGAGATTGCAACGCAAGCGGAATATTAAACTAATCTCGTACATTTTTAATCTGCTTTAAAAATTACAGGCACGTTTTTGGTTGACGTGGTTAGATTGAAAAATATTTAATGTTCTTTATTGCATGATTTAATGATGTAAAAACTTTCTTGGCTGAACTGTGTAAGAAGTTTAATCATCATAATCATCATGAGTTTAATACAGTACACTGAACATAGGACTCCTCTAATAAGCGGCATTTTATCCTGTGACTGTCCTCAGTTTCACGCATCCAGCTTCTACCAGCAGCCTTCGCAGATCGGCACTCCATCTGGCCAGAGGGCGGCCAACACTAAGTTTGCCGATCCACGGTTTCCACTCAAAAACTCGTTTATCTCAACGCTTATCAGTTCTTCCA
The DNA here is from genome assembly GCA_951804965.1 of Horisme vitalbata. Lineage (NCBI taxonomy): Eukaryota > Metazoa > Arthropoda > Insecta > Lepidoptera > Geometridae > Horisme > Horisme vitalbata. The sequence goes on from OX638090.1 coordinate 2,490,061, forward strand.
GAAGTAGGGCCAAGTGGTTTGATATTTGGTTGATAAAACACAGAAAAAAATCATTGTAATTCCGAGTAAAGCAGACAAAAAAATTATCTATGAAAAACATTGTACGAAGAACAATATCTTTTTCATCTGTTCTACGATCGAAATCATACAATCTTTATAAGAACAAATAGGTAAACATTTAAACCGAATTTGCAATTTGGTTTTCCAAGATTCAATGTTGAGTAGATAATCTGTTGAAATATTAACAAAACAGATAAATCGCATTACAGTACACTGCGATTTAAATAAAATACTGGCGGCGTTCGTGACCTTCTTAACTTTTATTTATCACTGCACTTAGGCCTTCTCTACAGCGTTGAAGCGCGGGCAAGCCGACCTCCTTTATGGGCTAGTGAGTATTATAGAGTTCTACTTATTACTTAAAAGGCGCAAGTTAAAAAGGATGTGATGTTCACAACATCACATCCTTTTTATCTTGCGATGTGAAATTAGTGTTTTTTCTCCACGCCGAATTATCGAACGGATACTATCGTTACGGAGCTGAATCATTGTGAGGGTTATGGGAACTCAAGTACCTAATGAAAGTCGTCATAACAATTAAGTTTCCTAGGAATCATGTAAAATTCTACAATCATATTAACATAACACTAATATTTATAAACCTGAAAGTTTGTATGCATGTATGTGTGTGTAGAGATAACCGTTGAGGTAAACGAGTTCTTGAGTGGAGACCGCGGCTCGGCAAACTAGCTGTAGGACGTGTTCCGGCCAGGTGGAGTGACGATCTGCGAAAGGCTGCTGGTAGAAGCTGGATGAGTCGAGCTCAGGACAGGGCGCAATGGCGCTCATTAGGGGAGGCATATGTATGCCCGGTAGTCGAACGCTTAGGCTAATGATGATGATGATGATGATGAGTGTGTATGTTTGTTCAAACTCAACTCTGTAACGGCTGAACGTATATGGATGAAACTTGGGATATATGAATATAGTTTGTGACCTGAATTTACACACACGTTAATTTTTATCTAGGACCACACGAGTTAAACTGCGGGCGGAAGCTAGTAATGTTATAAATGAGAGAGTTCGTCGGTATGTGTGTGAACCGATTGACCTGAAATTGCACATAATGTTTTTCTAGACCTGGAATAAAATATGGACTATCTAATAAATAGTTCCCGGTAACACGCAAACTAAGCCGTGGGCGGAAGCTAGTATTACAAAACAAAAAAATCACACGTTATACTATGAACCTTCGCGATACATATTATTTTGAATTATGTTCTTTTATGACTGTTAAAAGCCCTAATGCGGAAAAACATCACATCCACAAAATAATTCACTTAGCCGAGTGAATTATATTTACATCAGCCAAAATGCGGAGCACAGAGATCTAAAGTCGCTTCACTGATTTAATCTGCAAAAAATAAATGGTGACTACAGAGGATTTCATATTTCAACGTTTCGCGGTCTTTGCTGACAAGAGCTTACGTTTTAAGCCTTGGTTCGCAAGGAACTTGTTTTAAATTCACTAGAATTCGCTGACACTTATGTGATGATTCTCTTTATATAGTTTTTTGAATTATTAGATTATTTTTATATCATCATCAGCCTATAGCAGTCCGCTGCTGGTTAAAGGCCTCCCTCAATGAGTGCCATTAGCGCCCTGGCCTCAGTTCGACGCATCCAGCTAGCAACCGTTCGCAGTCAACCTATTCAGAGTGCATGCACTATGTTTACCAAGACGTTCACATGGACTATATTAATAGCAGAGCCATTTGTAAAAGGGATCGCACTAAATAATCTTGGCACCAAAGCCCGTTAATAATTATAATTTATCCTTTCGTATATCTTGCAATTTAGGGAGTGCCAGTGTTTTGCAATTTTTGCCTTTTGTTTATCTGAATTTCGTTTCTTAGTTTTTTTTGTCGCTGTGCTACTACTTAGTGTTAATAAGTATAATGTAAACCGGCTCCCGCGATACAGGCTCTGCCTCGTGCGGGGACCACTAGAAATTATTATATTTTGTAATCTGTTCCTTTGGTAAATAAATGTATTTGTATTTGTATTTGTTTTCTGAAATTTTGCTTTCTAGGTTATGTAAGGACTGTCAGGCGGCTCGCTAAGTGCCTAGAGAATAGCGAGTCACTTGGCGAGGAATAGTAAGCATAGTGACCTTAGGTTCTGTAATTATGTAACCCTTTCCTGTACAATAAAAATAATAAATACAATGAGTTTGGCAAAAAATGTGTACAGAGGCGAACTTAACCCTTTCAGGCTACTTACACAGTGACAGGTGGCTTCCTTAGTGCCTAGAGCCTAGCAAGTCACCTGGCTTGTTGTTTCCTAGGGATTCAACATGCAATATCGTCCAGTGCAACCTCCGTGTATTCTAGCACGTAACCTGATGTATGTTAGTCACTAGGCTCCAAGCACTAAGCAAACCACCTATCAGTGTATACGTTGCCTAAGAGTTAGCTCCTTAGGCTAGCGATCTAATCACCTCCCAGTGTGGCCAACGTGTATCCTTAAAAGTAACCAAGTGAGGCACTAGGCGCTAGATGCTAAGCAAGCCGCCTATCTGTGTGCACATAGCCTTAGCTTAGCTCACTCTGCTCGGTGTGGCTGGCGCATAAAATAAGGTGTTTTAAGCACCATCGGCTAGTTACAGGGTAGTGGATGCAGAAATATTTTCATTATCCGTGTAAGTAGATATGCAAGTCAGCAACACAAAGGTAAACTTTTTAGGAGGTATCTGGCAATTACCATTGAAACATGCAATTTGTGTAGTTTAGGTAGAATTGTGGCAAAAGCATCCAAATACTCACACAACTGCAGGATATCACATCCTGACACACCCACCCATGATCAGTTCTAGTTGATCCAATCAGCAGTCTCATGCCGATTGGCCGATGGACTTGTTCGTGTATGGCTACCATAACATTAAAGATTTACACCACATCTTCACCTGTTTCAGGTGTGATAGTGAACAAATTCTTTACATTTTTTTGTAAAAAACAAAGCTGATTGATATTGCACCGAAGATAGAGAAGTAAATAAGTAACCGGGACATTTCTCACACGGTCACACCACAGTTCACTACTGTACATATGCCTAAACTAACTAATACTCGGGTTGGGAATTGCAGGGCACAACTTTTTACACTACCGACGCTGCTGCCTGCCTGCATCCAAGGGATTTAGCCGTGCTGCTGTTAGGCTGTGCTATGCCGCAATCAGCCGGCCCACAGAGCCCCGTTTGTGTCCCGAAAACACCCAGACCCGAGATCTGCAGAACATCTACAAACATTTGTCCTGCAGCGGGAATCGAACCCGCTTCTGCGTCACAAGCGGGCCTTCGCCCACTACGCCACAGAAGTCGTCAAAACACAGAGGTCGAGAGGGATTCAAAATGTGTACCTACGTATTTTCTTTCTGTTGGGCGCAACGCAAAGTAACACGTCTGCGGAGTGCCGAAGGCGGACAGCGAGTCTGTTGTTTCCTGATGATGCCTTATGGGACAGGCGAAACATTGTCAAATTTCTGTTGAGTTTTTATGAAACTCGTCAGAGAGAGTTCATCATCATCATCATCAGCTTATAGCAGTCCACTGCTTCATATAGCCCCCCCACTAAGCACCATTACGTCCTGTCCTGAGCTCGATGCATCCAGCTTCTACCAGCAGCCTTTCATCGCATCGCACCTGGCCGGAGGGCGTCCTACAAAACTTTAGTTTAGAGTTATAAACATATATCAGGCCATATCTATCTAGGCTAATCTTAGTTTAGGGGTAGATGCAGGGCTTGATGATGTAGTGTGATAATGTCCAGCTATTTATTTATTTAATAACCGACAAAAAAGTTTACAACACTCTCATGAAAACCTCAAAACATTTTCGTAGAATCATAAAAATCAAGTCCCACATTGAAAAGTGACAAAATCATTGACAGTATCAGTCAAAACTATCAGGCGAAAAGCTGAAAAAAAATATTTATAATATTTTACAATGGAATTTTAACAACAATATAAAATGGGTGACAGATCTTGTGAAAAATGTTACCCATTATTCAACAAATTGGTAAGTTTCATGTCATTTCATGACCAACTTGATTTTACTCATGCATAGACATTCATACAACCTGGCAACAAACAAGCTACGTAAAATGCATATGCAGGCAACTTTTGTCTTCACAAACAAGTCTATTTTATTCATTTAGGTATGGTAGGCCATATGTGGTGTGACGATTTGTAAAAGGTTGTCAGTAGAAGCTGGATGCTTCAAACTCAGGACAGGGTGCAATGGCACTCATAATTAGAGGCTTATGTCCAGCAGTGAACTACTATAGGCTGATGAAAGGTGTGCTTAAGCTTGCAGCATTTTCTACTATCTAAACCTGTAGTTTATGGCAAGATGGTGTGGTGGTAAATTATTCTGTTTTAGGTCTATGCTTTGCAATAGAAAAGTCTAGCTATTTAAAAATAATTGCTGGTTGAATTTATAGTTGATTAATTTTAGATTATGTTTTTAATAATAATAAGTTGTTCATTACTCTTAAAATTATTTGTTGCTTTTAAATAAAGCGCTCTCTTCCCAACCAAGTTTGTGATGCCTGAAAAGGGTATATAAGTCCTATACTTCTAATAACTAGTCCTAATACCTAAATGTTATGTATACTTATTTATGCAAATAACTATTTTGTACCCTGTAAGTTTGCTCAGATTTAACCAGCAAAAAACTTACTTTGAGGTTACGTGAATATGGTGAAATAGGTAAAAATAAACAATTATGTTAAAAGTATTGAAAATATATCCACGAAATAGGATGATTCAAATTTCTGTCAGATCAGAAGTGATAGTCAAACTGACCATATGATGGTCTTGTCTCTGTGCGATGTATGTAATATTACAGGATTCCAGAGACATTAAAAATCGGTTATATCTTTATCATTTTTTTTGTAACCAAAATTTACAAAGAGCAAGTTTAACCATCGTAGTTTTATCGCTGTAGCAAAAAGGCCCTAACTCAGAATATTGTTAGTTTTAGACGAGTACATCCAGCGCTGGTCTCCGTTTGCGCATGATAGATTTTCCCTACTCTGTGGCCAAAATTAAAACATCCTGAGAGATAAAATAATTTCGCCGATAAAAGTTGCCCGTTTGCGTATCTAATCTTGGGTTATAATAATGTATCACCGGTAAAATGATTGTTTTGGAGTGATGTTTTTCAATGAAATTAGAAGTTATCTAAATGTTCCGTCTGCCGCGCATTGAAACCGTAAGTAAAAGTTAAGATAATCCATCGTTGGAGTTCTTTGAACATTAACTTCATACCCAAACATTCCGATACCAGTAAAATCCAAACTACACACAATCTCGACTCACTTACATCAAACTAAATATTACCCTATTCGTATATGGATATCCGTCTCCCATTAGCAATTACAACTCACTCTTTTTTTATACTAATGAAGGCCAGCGCACAGCGGACTGCATGGCAGAGAATAAATTTCGCCAACGTAAATTCATACTTATCTCATTGTTACAAGATGTAGATTTCAATCCTCGGAGATCTTATCAAACGGGATTTCTCTCTGCGGCATTGAAGAGCGCGCTGGAGGATACCGTGGTGGGACGCGATGGCATGCAACGGTTGTAACAGCAGGTTGCAACGGCATGCTGTGGTATGCGCCTAATCCACTAGCAAACAATCACAGAGGAGGCATCAAACCCAAACATCTCTCACTCCCTGGTTTTCCAAAAAAAATCTCTATCTTCATTCAATCTACACCTGATGATGCACATGTCTTTGGGCGGCAGTAACTATTTAAAAAAACTGAAATATTTATGACACTAACATGGCATCCCATGACATAATGCTTGTTCGGTAAAAACTGTTCAACTGCATTACGTAAGCAAGTCTCGAGCGCCTCTGGTATCCCGTGGGTTGCCGCAAGATGCTTTTGGCATGTCGCAGCATCTGCGCTGGCGGCTGCTGGCGGCAGTGTGCGCTGGCTGACGGCAAATCCTCGTCGATCCCCTTTCCCGCTGTCCGTTGTGCGCTAGTGGAATCAATGTAGAAAAAAGAGTTGAACATAAGTATACACGTTTAATACATTTCTTATATAGTTAAAAGACTTAATTTTTACCTGAAATGGTATGTTCCCGTTTAGTGCATTTAAAAAAAATGTGCAAAAGGTTTTAAAACGAGATAAAATCAATTCACATCATCAATGATTTACAATTAAAAAATAAAACTAATATATGCACCAAGTTTAAAAGTTTTTAAAACAGATTTTTAAAAATCTGGCTCATTATAAGGCAGTCAAAAGGTTTGCAGAGATACTAAACTAGATCTTTCGTTGCAGACCGTACATCACACTTAAGAAGTCTATACACGTGTTTAATTTGCACAATACAAGTGATGGAAGACATTGCCGAGGGCATGTACTCCGATCACCACGATTGGCGAAGGGCCAATCTCGGTCACGATGTAGGTTTGTTTTTGAAACGTTTATTATCTCTGCAAAGTTATTTTTTCATCATTATCTTCAGCCTATAGCAGTCCACTATAGGCTTAACATAATAGGTAGGTAGGTAAGTATAAAAATCAGGCAGTCTGTGAGTAGATCGTTTTTGCGCTAGTAAAAAGCAAACACTGTTTACGCAGGCATACAAAAATATACCAAAACTTAGAGCTGTTAAAAACTTGGCCTTTTGGGTGCACGCCCAGGTACTTATTCGAATGGTGTTAGTTTACTTACAAGACTTATTACTTACAAGAAACTTAAGGTACAAGTTCGTAACTGTCTGCAGACAGCAGCGGCAGACGACATGTCACTGCGACACTACTGGCTTATATAATAATTTCTATGAAATACCTTCCGTGGCTAGCGACACGTCGTCTGCCGCTTCGGGCCGAATGTCAGACGACTTTGTCAACGCAGATCAGTAGTAACCAACTGGTATTCGGTGAGGTATTTTACTGCCGCGAATAGGTTCGAATTTATGAAGCGCCATGACTCCATGACGTGTCGTCGGGATATGAGGCGGCGACACGTCGCCTGCTGCAGCTGTCTACAGTCGACTACGAACTTACCTTTAGAAAATATAACCAACGAATGCTCATCAGGCATCTGGGTATCAAGTACGAGTTTTCTTATAACAGTCGCGTTAGCGCTTATGCTGATTTGTGGCTTGTGTTTTGGACTCGTAGCGCCTTCTAGTGACGAAACACGTTAAACACTTACAATTTATCAACTTTTTGTTGCGATCGAGTTTGTCAATACAAAGTAAACTTGCATAAACTGGCAATTGGCCCTGTGAAATTATTATAAGAAGAGATCATCAAAGAGAGCTAATTAGTAAGATATTAATCGCGTATTTGATAAAGTATTTTTTTTTTTTTCAGTTCAGCTTGAGCCACATGTCATGCTCGGACCATGGAGAAGGCAACACGATGATCGGCGTCTTAAAAGCCTGGTTGAGAACTCATGAGGAAGCCCAGGTAAGAATAAATAAAGTATACTGGACTTTTTCACACAACATCAGTGCATTTCCACTAGTCAATAAACAATGTTCAAAACGTAGACGGCACTCACAGAACGGCTTGTCCACCAGTTTAAAGTTCAAAGCTCAGCGAGCTATAAAATGAGTTATGCTCAGTTTCTTTGGAGGATAGCATCTGCAACGAGACCGACAAAGAACTAATTGTTGCTATAACGTTTATGCTGATTTGCTTAAACGTTGCTCAGATAATTAGCAGGCTGAAGTGACAGTGGGCTGGCCGAAGATCCGACAACCGTTAGGGTAAATGACTGCAGACTTAGCATAATTTACATGCCTTTAGGTCTGTGCAACTTTTATTGCGCAAAAAGAATATAAGTTTGAGGATGAGTGTGCATATTATGGTGTGAGGGGGGTATGTGTATGATGGAAGGGAGGATGGACATGTCAGAAAAGCAGTACAATACTACAACTATGGCGTTTATTAGAACTTTGTCAGGGGACAAACCAGGAAGGCAAAAGGAAGGGTTCTGTCTGTGCAACTTTTGCCCTCCATGTCAATGTGTTAAAAAGTGGTTCCAACATATCCATGGCCATACAGGTAAAATAGGCAGCGGTGTGGAAACATCTAAGGGCACACTGCGGTCTCAAGTAATCTGCTTTGCGGTGCAGACGAGCACGTATCTTGTTAGCGCCTGTTTTTAGTAGTGACTACTTGTTTGGACCTGTTCCTACTCGCGGCTTGGCTCGTAGTATTAGTAGGACATGTTAAAGAAATATAAGGAAACGGTTAGTTTTTTTTTTAATAATAGGCCAGCTCTTGATCTTGAGGCTTGCATAGGCAACAATGAGGTCGACGATAGTTATAATTATTATAATTAGTTATTTAAAAAGTTTCACATATTCAAGTTCTTAATCTGGTTTTAAATAAATGTTATTCATAACTTGTGACTTGAGGCTTTGTCCGCGTAAATATTGACTGCGCTTTAGTCAAGCTTGAGGATCGTTGGCATATCCCCTTTCTTTTTAAAAGAAGGCCTATGTCTAGCAGTGGACTGATATAGGTTGGTGTTATTTTCGTACAACAGAAAAACGCAAATAAGGACTTGTTTTTTTATTATATAAAGATATTAGGGAAGATTTTGAGGAGGTGATGAGTGGTGATGTTTACAGGTGATGGTGGCCAGCGTCCTGGTGGTCATCGGCCTGTGGTGGTTGGTCCGTACTTTGCTGACTCTTCTCATCAATCTGATCTGTCCTCTGCTGGTCGTTCTACTCGCCGTGGTTAGTACATTGTTGATATAAACAACATTCAAGAGACACATGCAGAAGAAAAAGAAAGTTTATTTATTCATCCACTACAAGTACAAACTAGGTACTAAATAGGTAGGCTCATACTTGCCTATTTAACGCAAATAAGCAGGTACCTGACAAAATAACTAAAATATAACGAAATCAAGTTAAAAAAATAGACATAGACATAAACAAACGTTTATTTACTACATGAGCACACATTATTATTTAATTTGACAGTTTAAAGTTTAACCTATAAAAAAAGATTAAATAAATATTCAGGCAGATAGACGCAGGGTCAAAAAGCCTTGTCTTGATGACTTTAGAATTCTGGCCGTATGAAGAACTAATTACCTTTACCATGGTCCCTCAACACCGACATCTTGATTAAATATCTATAGATTAAGCAGAAACGCAGTTACAATTCAGAGAGAAATGTTGCAAACGCATGGCCACGCAAATATTATATTAGTGTAATAATAAATCATCTTTCAGATTTGTGTCCCCCAACTAAGGGCGCCATTGCTAGGACAGAACTACCCCTTGCTAGCCACCCTCATCAAGAGTATTCTGTCAAAACTGGCAGATAATATAAGACTACAATGAAACAAACATGTAAAAAGTGAAAATCTTTGTGAAATAAATAAACAATGTAAAGTAAGTTTCTCGTATATTTTAACCCACATGCCAACGTTTATGCCAACATAAACTATGAATACATAGATTTGATCCCATTTTATATTTTTGCCTGTTGTGCAACTGCTGGACATAGGCCTCCCCTAATGCGCGCCATTGCGCCCTGTCCTCAACTCGGCATAGCCAGCTTCCACCAGCAGCTTTTCGCAGATCGTCATTCTACCTGGGCGGTTGGAGTTGAATGTGAATTTTATAAGCGTGTCTAATACGACCAATATAAGCCTAGTGTGGGGGTCAGTACTATTTATACTCATATTAACAAAGGATTACAGATCATGGAAAAACAACATAGCAGCGGGAATCGAACCCGCAATCTTTTGCATCCCAGCCGAATTATTTATCCATTTCGCCACCGAGGTTATTGAGCAAGAAGTCTAAAATAGTCACTGGAGGTTGCCTGCTAAAATATTAGAGAAATAATTCTTTTTTGAGTCTGCACGAAAGCCTCCGAC